>OY997262.1:340133904-342533904 GCA_963921465.1 Triticum timopheevii | reverse complement strand
TCATCACATCACATACTACAGAATTCATACATACTACATGATCCACAAATTAAGCATAGATCATACTACATGCTACGTTAACTAGTAGTAGAGGGGGTCAGATCTGACGGTGGCGAGGTCGTGGCAAAATGGATGACGCCGTGGAGGCCGAGCAATGCTCAATCCTCCTTGTCGGAGCTGCACAGGTCGACGTACTTGGCCGCCTGCTCTGCGCGGATGCGGCGCCACTCCTCAGCCTTCTCGTTGCTGGCAACGTTGTCGGCGATCGCCTGCCGCCACTCGAGGGCTTAGTGCTCCTCGGCTTGGCGTCGGCGCTCCGCCTCCTCGCGCACGCTCCGCTCGGCGGTGGCGGCAGCAACGGCACCGAAGTCCGCGACGTAGTCCTCGGGCCCAACGACTCCGCGGTGGCCGAGCGGACCGGGCTCCACAGACTCCTCCTTCACCAGGACGAAGGCGAACGACGCCGGATCCTCCTCGTCGTCCGACCACTCCCTCTTCACGGGGAGAAAGCCCGCGCCGAAGGACGAGGAGGATCCGGCGAAGGAAGACCTCGCGGAGGAGAAGGACGCATGCCAGCGGTCGTACTCCTCCGTCCCGCGGCGGTTGAAGCTCGCGGGCGGCGACATCCGGTGGTTGGTCCAGTTCCGGGCGCCGTGCTTCCTTGCGCCGTCCGACTGGACGCGCCGCTCGCGCTCTAGGTCCCTCTCACGGCCGGATCTGCTCCCGGAGCCGCGTCCGGAGCTCCAAATTCGGCCCCACATGGCGGCTGGGGGCGGGGCGGGTGGTCGCCGGCGGTGAGAAAATTGGAGAGGGGAAAGGGGAATCGGGTGGCTCGCGGCAGGGGGGGATAGGGTTTGGACCCGCAAAAGGGTCGCGGAACCACAATTATGGTGCTCGGGGCATGCGGTTTGCGGGCTGCGGCAAAAAAAAATTGCGGGCCAGGCGAGTATGCGGGCTCTATTCTAGCCGGAAAATTGGGCCGAGTCGCATACTCGCCGGAATTTTTGCGAGCCGGGCGTTTTGCGGGGTCTGCTAGAGATGCTCTAAGGGTATGTACTAGTAGTTATGTGTTTGATCTCTCTCTCTCTCCCTCTCTCTCTCTCTCTCTCGTGTTCTTGATTTGGCACGATCTTGACGTACCGCGAGCTTTGTCAATATATTTGGATCTTATGGTGTTCTTCCCTCTCTACCTTCTTGTGATGAATTGAGTCTTGCTCTTTGAGGCTTCGTTATGTTGGATTGAATATTGGATTTGAGAACAGTTGATGTATGTCTTGCATATGGATACCCATGGTGACAATGGGGTCTTATATTGATTCACTTGATGTATGTTTTGGCACTCAACTCGCGGATTCCCGAGGTGACATTGGGGTAATCTATGCATAGGGCTTGATGCAGGTTTTCGTCCTACGTTCTTCGTGATAGGAACTTTGGAGTGATTATTTGTTGCATGTTGAGGGAATGTTATATGATCCAGTTATATTTTCATTGTTGAGAGATTTTGCACTAGTGAAAGTATGAACCCTAGGCCTTGTTTTCAAGCATTGCAATACCGTGTTTGCTCTCTTTACTACTTGCTACCTTGCTGTTTTTATATTTCTAGATTACAAAAACCTATATCTACTATCCATATTACACTTTTATCATCATCTCTTCGCCGAACTAGTGCACCTATACAATTTACCATTGTATTGGGTGTGTTGGGGACACAAGAGACTCTTCGTTATTTGGTTGCAGGGTTGTTTGAGAGAGACCATCTTCATCCTACACCTCCCACGGATTGATAGACCTTAGGTCATCCACTCGAGGGAAAATTGCTATTGTCCTACAATACTCTGCGCTTGCAGGCCCAAAACGACTCTACAAGAAGAAAGGTTGCGTAGTAGACATCAAGGGATATAATAATTGTTCTTCCATTCAAAATTCCGTTAAATGTACTTCTATAAGGGCATTTCTAACCTATCACCTAAAAATAACGGAGTATCCGGCGGAGTAAAAGCTTAGTGGAGAATATATACTCCACTAAAATTTTCGCCGGACCTAGCCGATCCCCTATATATAACCGAGTACATTTTTTTCAATTGCATTCCATTTTCGACCACCGAAACACAGTTCTTTGCTTCTTTATTTAATTCAACAACATTGGAGTACATAATAATTCACCAACTCTTCGCTACGAGAGCAAGACCAAAAAAATAAGAACCACAATTAGACATTTTAGAAGATATCCAATTCCCCCAACTGCTCCCACTAGTTAGATTAATATCTTCTCCATGTCTTCATTGTTGATCTGCGGCTTCTTGAGATTCAACACTTCTTTCTTCTTTGATTCTAAAGAAGTAGACGTTACTTCGCATCTAATGTCATCTCTTCATCTCTATTTTCATCTCTAGCATCAATTCTAGCAACGAGTGCATGAACATCTATCAATTTTCCTGCTATCAATAGATCGATGTATTCTTCTTCCCAATACCAAAACTTGCATCCATCCTACATACATAGATGAGCAAACAATGAGCTACCGAAATTGCGCCAAAAGCGGTGAACAACCGAATCAAAACAAGCACATACCCCATCCTTTGTGCACTTGAAGAACACCCATCCGGAATGTTGCAGCGTGGTAGAAACTCGGCACACCACCTGCCACATGTAGTCATCGCACTATATGACCGGCAATGGCAAGCCGGTGAGCCGCTGCGCCATCGCCGAGCCCGGGCGTCGGTTGTCGGTGTCAAAACCGGCGGACCTCGGGTAGGGGGTCCCGAACTGTGCGTCTAAGGCTAATGGTAACAGGAGGCGGGGGACACAATGTTTACCCAGGTTCGGGCCCAATCGATGGAGGTAATACCCTATTTCCTGCTTGATTGATCTTGATGATATGAGTATTACAAGAGTTGATCTACCACGAGATCGTAGAGGCTAAAACCTAGAAGCTAGCCTATGATTATGATTGTTGTTGTCCTACGGACTAAACCCTTCGGTTTATATAGACACCGGAGGGGGCTAGGGTTACACAGAGTTAGTTACAGAGAAAGGAATCTTCATATCCAAATCGTCAAGCTTGCCTTCCACGCAAAGGAGAGTCCCATCTAGACACGGGACGAAGTCTTCTATCTTGTATCTTCATAGCCCAACAGTCCGGCACATGCATATAGTCCGGCTGTCCGAGGACCCCTTAATCCAGGACTAACTCAGTAGCCCCTGAACCAGGCTTCAATGACGATGAGTCCGGTGCTCAGATTGTCTTCGGCATTGCAAGGTGGGTTCCTTCTCCGAACACTTCAAAGTAGATCTTGAACACAAAAATCATGTCTAGCACTGCAAAAAAAATTCCACATACCACCGTAGAGAGTATAATATTCCACGAGTCCAATTTGCTGACAATTTTTCATAGCATGGCATCACGCCACTGCCCGATCATTATTCTAACCGCTTCTTAGCCTGTCGTTCCGTATTTCGAGGTGTGGTTATATTGGCATGTCTTGTCGAAGCAAAGATCGTGTCCCCTTATCACGGGATTCTCATCGATACGGGTATGGGTAACCCAACCGCGCCAACTGCGTGGCGCTTGGGGAATAAGCGGGTTTTGGGGCAAGTGGGGAGGCACAAGATTTAACTGCCTTTATAAAGGGATAAGGATCCCCCTCTTTCACCCACGCCTTCTCCTTCCTCTGCTCATTCATTCTCTAGCTCTAACACCCAAGCGCTCGCCTTCTCCGCCCAAAAAGCATTCCGAACATGTCCGGATCTGGAGCAGGAGGCAAGTGGATGGCCTCCTCCGTCAAGAAGGAGGACATCAACAAGCTCCGGGAGGCCGGGTACTTGGCCAAAGACATCGCTCATCGGCTTCCGGCCCAGGAGCAGATCATCCCCACCCTGGAGCCCCAGGAAAGGGTAGTGTTCCTCACCCACTTCGTCCACGGGCTGGGATTCCCCATCCACCCATTCGTCCGCGGACTGATGTTTTACTACGGGCTAGACTTCCATGACTTGGCCCCCAACTCCATCCTCAACATCACGGCATTCATTGTCGTGTGCAAGGCCTTCCTTCGCATCCCACCTCACTTTGGCCTATGGCTGAGACCTTCAACGTGAAGCCCAAGGTGGTGAGCGGACAACAAGCGGAGTGCGAAGGCGCCATGGTGGGCAAGATGACCAATGTCACCTGACCCGAAGGCTCCTTTGTGGAGATGGTAAAGGGGTGGCAATCGGGGTGGTTCTATATCACCGAGCCACGCAACTCCAACTAGGCGGCGACCCTCGAATTCCGATCCGGTATCCCCATGTGGCTTACCTCCTGGCAAGAGAAGGGCTTAGCCTGGGGCTCAGAGGAAGAACTGACCGGGCTCCAGACATGCGTCCAGAACATGATAAGCAAGAAGATCAAGCTTGTCAATGCGGTCCAGGTTATGCTCCTCCGCCAGATTCTTCCGTGCCATAGCCGGATTTGTAATTTGTGGGA
Source organism: Triticum timopheevii (assembly GCA_963921465.1). NCBI lineage: Eukaryota > Viridiplantae > Streptophyta > Magnoliopsida > Poales > Poaceae > Triticum > Triticum timopheevii. The sequence goes on along the minus strand of OY997262.1, from coordinate 342,529,442 downwards.
GTTCGACCCGTCCAAGCACCAGACGCTGCTAGAGCTCTTCGGCATGACGCACGAAGATGTCTGGAAGGTGCTTTTCAAGGCCAGCGAGATACCACCGCCCACGACCGAAGATCGCGGGCTCAGCGCAAAACGCCGGGCTAATCCAGTAAGTTTTCATGTTTGCAAGACATACCATTTACTGGTATATCCGCGGGAGGAACCTATGCCTCCATGCCAAATTTCCAGGCCTGGGTAACGATAGCGGAGCAGATTCACTGTCCGACTCCACTACCCGAAGATCCAGAAACACCTCTTCCGACGAAGATGTTGTTTCTGGCGCCCTATGAGGTGCCAGAGAAGAAGGCCAAGAAGACGACCAAGGGGACCAGAGATGGTCTCCGACGCAAGGGTGCTTCGGACATGACGTCCGAAGACACCGAGACGCACTCCTCCACCGAAGATGACGAGGAAGAGGAGGAAATTCGTCCCCCCAGCTGGGGGGAGAAAGAAGAGGAAGGCCTCCACTCATGGGGAGTCCGAAGCATCCAAGAAGGGAAAAACCTCCCTTCCGGACTACTCCGCCGCGGCCACCAACAGCGGCGAGGAGTGGGAGCCCAGGGTCAAGCCCCTGGCCAAATCGTAAGTATCCGGACACGATAGTATTTCCGGCCCTTCCACTTTATCATTTTTTAATGTGCTAGAAATGCACCTGCAGTCCGGCCAAGTCCAACATCGAGCTATCCTCCTCTTCGGATGGATCGCTGGACCCGTCGGCGATGGACAGCGGATCCCTTCCGACGGCCTCTTCCCCCAAGACCGCGGACAACACCGAGGTGTTGTCTCGAAGGATACCATGCCAAGGGGGGACCGCTCCGGTGATGCCGGAGGATAAAACCCCGGTTGCCGGACACATGGGGGGAAAGACCCCCATGGACACCATCGATGGGGGCCGCATCCAGTTTGGCCCCCAGCCGAATACAGCTCCGGAGACCCAAGTGTGTCCGGATTCAGGCAGGCAGCCTCTCCCGAACGAGGGGGTGGGCCGCCTCCACTGGTGACCTCTGTCCATCCAGAGGCACCGGACAGATTGCTGGAAGCGCTTCGAGGCGCTTCCATTGTTGAAGAACACCGTACTCTTATGAGTGCGGTGATCGAGAAGATCCAGTCCGCCAAGAGCGGACTGACGAAGCCTGCACTAGCCTTCTAACATGCTTTGAGGTAAGTAATAAAATTTTGAAAGAATATCACAGTGTAGATAGTAGCCCCTGATGCTCTGTTTGGTGTTTGGAAAGAAAAAGCCGAACAGAGGATCAAATAATATTCGCAGGAGTCTAACGTAAGATGTCTGTGTGAATAAGCAGGCGTCACTGCTCACTACTGCCGCCCATACTGCAGAGGTATCTGGACTAAAGCAGGACCTGGAGCGGGCCGAGGGAGAGCTTGGCCTCGTGAAGAAGTAGCTCGAGGAAAGTAAAGGTATGTAATACCCTGTATGCATATTTATGAAAGATGAATGTTTCATGCTAATTAAAGTGTCATGAACTTTGTTAGGGGCCACAACCGAGGTGGCGGCCCTCAAGAAGGCATTAGCCAAGGCCGAGGACAAAGCAGCCAAGGAACGCGCCGCATGCGAGAAGCAAGAGGCCCGGGTTAGCGAGGTCCGGCAAGAGCTCCGAGACGCCGTCAAGAAGTGCAAGTCCTTGGAGCGTGATTCTAAGACTCAAGAGTCCTAATTTGCCAAGGCCCTCCAAAGCGCTCAAGACGCCCGAGACGAAGCCCAGAGGGCCCTCCAGGAGATCCAGGCGGCCAAGAAGATTGCGACGGGTAAGACTTTTAATATGCAAAGAAAGCATGTGAAGGAGACATTCTTTTTACTTACCCAAATTTGGAGTTCTCCGGGAGCGTTTGCCGATCTGCCGCGCAGCATATCAGATGTCACAGAGTTCTACCGAGCCGAAGAAGGGAGCTCCACGGAAAAGCTGTTCTGGTCCCAATACCTCGGACCAGAACATCTGGTGTCCTTTAGCGACCAGCTGAAACAGCTGGTCGAGCTGCAAAAGGCGGCCGAACTGGCTATGAAGGACCTCATAGTCCGGCTATGGCATGCTGAGCCCATGCCCAGCAGCTACTTCGGATTCGTGAAGCGGCTTGTTAGCGCCTGCCCGTGGCTTGAAGTCATAAAGCGGTTGCTTTGCATTGAGGGTGCACGGATGGCCTTTGCCCGCGCTAAGATGCATTGGGCGAAGATGGACGCCAAGAAGCTGATGACCGAGGGGCCACCTGCGGGCAAGGAGCACCGCCGACCCGAACTGTACTATGACGATGTCCTGGAGGGATCTCGCCTTGTGGTGGAGAAATGTACGAAGGATGTAATCTTTGAATGAATGCATTTTATCCTGTCCTGTAAGATGAAACAAATTTGTTTATGAAATATAATGCTTGTTTATTTAAAATTTTACCTCTTGTGCCGCCGTTTATAAAATCTGAGAGTTGGCCAGTCATCGGCTTCTGCCCCCTTGTAGCTAGTATAGGGGTGTTCGGGATAAATCTAAACACTCTTTATCCGAGTCTTTGGTCCTTTAAGGAGGTGTTTAGCGCAACGAACAAGGTAATCGGATTATACAGCTTTATCACCCTCACTTAGCCATAGGAGTTCTATAATTTTAAATTTTGGCGTAGCCCCTGGTATTCGGAAGGCCGAAGTTGGGGCGCTATACACGCCTAATTGGACAAAAACTGATTCCTAGCATAAAGCGGAGAAAATATCTACTGATTTGAAACCTCTCGAATAGCGACCAGCTCTCGCCGCATCATGACAGTCAATTTTCGACTTTCTCTACTGAGGTGCTCGTCCGGAAGAACCGGGACACAATCGTAGTAGTTATCCCTTTACTACCCTAGCCGATATAGCGGAACGTAAGGTAGCAATCAGAGGAGCCGGAAAACCTAACTATTGACCCAAGACATGATTCGGAGCCGATGCATATAATGTTATAAGTTCAGGGTGCCGAATTGTACTATAAAAGTGTTCAGACTTTCTTGCCGTGTTATGGGTACATTGAAGCCCCTAGCGAATTAAGGTGTACCAGAATGTACGAATGCAATAAATAAAAAGACAAGGAAAGATTTAAGTAATAAGCAAAAGCTGCAAATTATTTCCCATTGAAATACGTCAAGGTGTATGTGTACAAGTAGTGCGATAAGCGAATAAGGCTATTTGACATGCCTTGACCAAGAGCGGGCTGCGTGCAGGTATGTAAAACAGGAATAACGATTGTCAGCAGAGACCACCTGGGAATTCCCTTGTACGTCAAAGCCCCTTTCCTTTCTTGGTGTATCCTTCCGCGATGGGTCCAAGGATCAGGTTATCAGAAAAGCCTCAAGAAGAGAAAAAAACCTGAAAGGAATAGAAAAAGTGAAGGTATGCAGATCCAAGGGCGGTTGAGCCGCGTTGTGGACCGCAGTCTGACTGTGCCTCCGTCTATGCCCATGGTACTTTAAGTGCGTAATTATGTACGCACGACACGGATTTCGCCGTTTGATTGAGACTAGGACGGAGGCCGAATTGCTAGTTGAGCTCTGGACGAGCCGGGTGGTCCTACTGCAGAGTAGTTCGGACTCGCTTGACGATGTTCGGGGGTTTTATTTCCGAATTGAGGGTCTGCCTAAGAAGGCTGCTCTGTACTTCTGCTGCAAGGGCCGCTGTGTGCTCCTCAGTACGGAGGGAGCGCTCCGTATTTCTATTGACTGTCATGACACCGCGAGGCCCGGGCATCTTAAGCTTGAGGTAGGTGTAGTGCGGCACCGCATTGAATTGAGCAAATGCGGTTCGTCCGAGCAATGCATGATAACCACTGCGGAAGGGGACAATGTCAAATATTAACTCTTCGCTTCGGAAATTATCTGGGGATCTGAAGACCACTTCCAGTGTGATCGAGCCCGTACAACAGGCCTCTACACCTGGTATGACACCTTTGAAGGTGGTTTTGGTGGGCTTGATCCTTGAGGGGTCGATACCCATTTTGCGCACTATATCCTGATATAGCAGGTTCAGGCTGCTGCCACCATCCATGAGGACTCGTGCGAGGTGGAATCCATCGATAATGGGGTCAAGGACCAGTTCGGCTGAACCACCATGACGGATACTGGTCGGATGGTCCCTGTGATTGAAGGTGATCAGACAGGAGGACCATGGGTTGAACTTTGGGGCAACTGGCTCCATCGCATAGACGTCCCTTAGTGCGCACTTCCGCTCCCTTTTGGGGATATGGGTAGCGTATATCATATTCACCATTTTAACTTTGGGAGGAAACTTCTTCTGTCCCCTTGTGTTCGGTGGCCGGGGCTCCTCCTCGTCGTCACTTTGCGATCCCTTTTCCTTGCTTTCGGCATTTAACTTGCCGGCCTGTTTGAAGACTCAACATTCTCTGTTGGTATGATTAGCTGGTTTATCGGGGGTGCCATGGATTTGGCATTGATGATCGAGTATGCGGTCCAGACTGGACGGACCCAGATTGTTTCTCTTAAATGGCTTTTTCCGCTGACCGAACTTGGAGCCACTGAATCCGGCATTGATGGTCGTGTCTTCGGCATTATCGCCATTATTTTGATGCTTGTGTCTATTGCGTCGGGGCTTGCCGTTGCTATCTCTGGCTTCGGAAGTACCAAGTTTACATGAGGTGTTGTTGCTACGAGCTAGCCAGCTATCCTCGCCCGCACAAAAGCGGGTCATGAGCGTCGTGAGGGCTGCCATGGACTTTGGCTTCTCTTGGCTGAGGTGTCAGGCAAGCCACTCGTCGCGGATGTTATGCTTAAAGGCCGCTAGGGCTTCGGCATCTGGGCAAGCGATGATCTGGTTCTTTTTAGTTAAGAACCGAGTCCAGAATTTCCTGGCTGACTCTCCGGGCTGTTGGATTATATGACTTAAGTCATCGGCATCCGGAGGTCGGACATAAGTGCCCTGGAAGTTGTCAAGGAATGCATCTTCCAGGTTCTCCCAATTGCCAATGGAGTTTTCGGGCAGACTGTTTAACCAGTGTCGAGCTGGTCCCTTGAGTTTTAGCTGGAGATACTTGATGGCATGGAGATCATCACCGTGGGCCATATGTATATGGAGAAGGAAGTCCTCGATCCATACCGCGGGATATGTTGTCCCATCATATGATTCAATGTTTACGGGTTTAAACCCTTCTGGGAATTCATGTTCCATTACTTCGTCAGTGAAGCATAGGGTGTGTGTGGCGCCTCTATGTCGGGCTATGTCGGGACGCAGCTCGGATAGAGACAGTCTGCAGTAGTCCGCCCGGACAGGTGTGTATTTGTCATATCCAGCGTGGTGGCCGTTATTGTGCGTTTGGGCGCATCCCCGCTATCCATAGATCGATCTGGTTTGTCCTGCTCTGTTCTCCAAGTGGTACCGCAGGTCATGCGTGTTTCCCCGAGCTGTTGTGTTTCTGTTTGTTCGGCGAGGCAATGCGGGTTGATGTTCGAGCTGAGTTACCGTTTTATCTCAGCCACACGGAGGTCGGTCCGCCGCATTATGCGCTTGTAGGGCTGGCTCCAGTGCCTCGTCATCGAATTGAGGTAGCAATTTGCGCTTCGGGTAACTTTTGGTTCGGCGTTCGAGTCCATATTCCTCGGCTGCCAGGACCTTAGTCCATCTATCAGTGAGCAGATCTTGATCAGCTTGGAGCTGCTGCTGCTTCTTCTTCAGGCTCTTTGTAGTGGCTATTAGCCGGCGCTTAAAATGCTCCTACTCGACGGGATCCTCTAGCACGATAAATTCTTCGTCGTCGAGGCTCACCTCGTCCTCGGAGAGAGGCATATAATTGCTGTCTTTCGAGTCGTTGTTCACGACCTGTTCATCAGGGATAGCTTGCCCGTCTTCCTGTTCAGCCTGTTCGAAACTTGGCCTGGCGGGGTCTTCGTTGTTTTCGGCATCGTCCGGAGTGCTATTGTCTCTGGTGCCAGTATCACTGTTTTTGTTATGGCGAGGTTTAGAGCGGCGCTGCTGACATCGATGCTTTGGCTGCTTCTCAGGAGGCTGATCCTCAACTGGGTCCTTTTTGTCCTCGCCATTATCTTCTTTGGGTGTGTCCACCATGTAACTGTTGCATGAAGAGGTGGCTGTCCAGCGCCCTGTGGACGATGGTTCCTGTTCTTCTCCGGCATCATTGTCCATACCGTCGATGTCCTCTGAGTCGAAATCAAGCATGTCAGTCAAATCATCGACAATGGCTATCAAGTGGGTGGTGGGTGGGTAACGAAGCTCTTCGTCGTCCGCTTCCCATTCAAGCCGGACATAGTTCGGCCAAGAATCTCCTGACAAGGAGAGGGACTTTATTGAGTTTAACACATCACCCAGGGGTGAGTGTTGGAAGATGTCCGCAGAGCTGAACTCCAGGACCGGTGCCCAATCAGATTCGAAGGGCGAGGATACACGCGCTTCGGAGCTTATGGTCGGAGACGAGTCCGAGGCTCCGATGACACATGCCTCGTTGGAGGTCGGATCTGTGTTCGGCTCTAGCGCCGTCGAGTCTGCGGCATCCGTGGTGAGGTTGAGCTTCCCGTACTCGGATGGCGCGCTCTGCTCTGGATCTAGGGCCAGAGCGGTTACAGGTGCTATCCCCTGAGCCCAGTCCGATGACAGATTTAGGTCATGTTCATCATGGCGGCAGGGCGCAACTGTCATGGGCTCGAATCTGTCGAAGATCAAGTCTCCGCGGATGTCGGCGGTGTAATTCAAGCTTCCAAACCTGACCTGATGGACACGGGCGTAGCTGTCGATCTGCTCTAGATGGCCAAGCAAGTTGTCCCGCAGTGCGAAGCCGCCGAATACAAAAATCTGTCTGGGGGAAAAAACCTCACCCTGGATTGCGTTGTTGTGGATGATTGAAGGAGCCATCAAGCCTTATGGTGATGACACAGTGGAACTCTCAATGAAAGCACCAATGTCGGTGTCAAAATCGGCGGATCTCGGGTAGGGGGTCCCGAACTGTGCGTCTAAGGCTAATGGTCATAGTAGGCGGCGGACATAATGTTTACCCATGTTCGGGCCCTCTCGATGGAGGTAATACCCTACTTCCTGCTTGATTGATCTTGATGATATGAGTATTACAAGAGTTGATCTACCACGAGATCATAGAGGCTAAACCCTAGAAGCTAGCCTATGATTATGATTGTTGTTGTCCTACGGACTAAACCCTCCGGTTTATGTAGACACCGGAGGGGGCTAGGGTTACACACAGTCGGTTACAGAGAAAGGAATCTTCATATCCAAACCGCCAAGCTTGCCTTCCACACAAAGGAGAGTCCCATCTGGACACGGGACGAAGTCTTCTATCTTGTATCTTCATAGCCCAACAGTCCGGCACATGCATATAGTTCGGCTGTCCGAGGACCTCTTAATCCAGGACTCCCTCAACGGCCGAGCGTGTATTTGCCGACAAATCTCCAACGGGAGGGATTCGAGTGGCTAGAGGAGGAGCCGGTACCTGCATCCAGATCGAAGGCGTTGTCGGGGCTGTGCGGTCCGCTTCTTGACGAATCCATGACAAGGCGCAGCTGGCGGCGCCCGGAAACGCCAAATCGGGCAGCTGCAGGAGCAGCCGCAGATCCACCGGTTTTTCGCTGGCGACGGGACGAGGAGGCACAAAACGAAGTGGTAGAGGACAACGGCGGAGCCGGCGGCGGGGGTGGGGGTGCGTTGCGGCGGGAGGTAGGAGAGGCGGCGTTGGCGCAGATACGACGCAGGATCAGAGGGGAGATAGTGGAGGAGAGGCGTGGCTTTTACTCAGCCGCCGCGCGGTAGAGTAAATATAGGGAGAAAGTTGGGCCGGAGTAAAAATTATACTACCTTATAGCGGATTAGGGATCGGCTAGGTGCCGATTAGAGGAGTAAAACCGCATTTTTACTCCCCTAACCGGTTATAAGGGATTGGTTAGAAATGCTCTAAACAATCCAGAGTACTTTCACATCATACATGTTTCTAAAAGTTTATGTGGTTTTATGAAACAAACTGGTGTACGGATTTTGCTAATAATGTGTGATAGATAAAATATACAGGCGTGCCAATATACTTTTGTATAGAAAATAATAAAGAACCAAAGTATAAATCAAATAACCCTATATTTGTTAATTTTTTTGAGAACTATAGTGAACTATTTTCGGCTAGGTGAATGCATCACATTGCACCATTGTGTCCAAATCTGTGACTGTGTGGTTTCATGTTCCTGAAGTCTCATAAGACAATCTCGTTAATTACATATACATACAATAATGAGTTTAATGAAAACCTGAGTGGTTGTCTTGAAGTCTATGTACCCTATTCTATAAATGTGCATAATAAAAATAGGAATGTCTCAAAGCCTCGGTTGCCCCAAAACATTGTATTTACCCGACCTCTCATCATTCCAGTAAACAGATAGAATACCCTCCTCAGATCATTCCAAAGCGATTTTGATAATTCCAAAAATGGTTAAGGGATGTGGTGCCTATGTGCCTTCCACGCCGCCTCATCATCATCCAAACAATGTAGAAAATTGCAAAATAGTGATTTTCCAAAATTCAAGTTCTTCAAAAAGAAAGAATTTAAAAAATAATACTTCAGTTAACTAAATTTTAAAATTATTGAATACTAAAAATTATCTCCCCCTTGAGGTTTTCTTTAAATGTAATTGCCAACAATTCAAAGTACTATAAAAATGGCTTCAAAAAAAGTACTATAAGAAAAATACATGTTTTCTAGATTTTATGCGGTCTTATGAAAACATGCGTGCACGCGCACACACAACGGTCTAGGGACTTTGCTAGTATTAGTGTGATACATAAAATATATCGATGTGTTAGTATATGTTTGTATACAACATAAGTAAATGAAAACACCAAATAGAAAAATCTATATTAATCCATTCTTTCCGATAATAATAGTGAATATGTTCCACATCAATGCATCACATTGGCATTGAGTCTGACTGGAATTTGCAACTTTTTGGTACGAGTTTCTAGAGTCCATAATACAATCTCGTTAATCCCGCAATTTTTTTACATATATATAGAATGAGCCTCGCAGAAAACCTCATATTAAATTTTGTTGATGGTCAATCATGAAGTCTATATACTCTGTTCTCCAAATGCACATAGATAATGCAAACAACAACGTGTCAAAATGCAGGCCGGCCAACAACATGTATTTTTCTAGCCTTAGAGCAACTCCAACGCAGCGACCCAAATCGTGTGTCTGCATCCGTTTGGATCAGCACGGACAAAAGTGAAGGCCCAATGCGCCTACCCAAACCCAAAATGCGTCCGCTTTGCGTTCACGTCAACGCATTTGCGGCCCAAATTTGCGGCAGAAATGTGTCGGCACGGACGCGAAGCGGACGCATCGCACGCCTTCTCGGTGTCTGTAGCATCCCCACCTGGCGGCTGTCCAACTACCCACAGTCAGTTTGGTCAGCTTCATTTATGACCTCAGACCCACGCGTCAGCGACGAGACGATGATCAGCTTTTTTTAAGCCGAGCATGAAGGGGGCCGTCCTCATCCGCTTCCAGAAGCCCCCCGTCCCCATCTCTCCACTCTCCGCTCCCCCGTCGGCGGCAACCCTAGCCACCTAGCGACCGACACGATGGGCTTCTTCTCCGGCATTGGCAAAGCCAAGGGTAAGGCCCCCGCCTCCCCCCCCCCCCCCCCGCCTCCGCCAGCGCCTTCCCGCTGGCTGAGGCAGCACGTGAGCGTGCCAGTGCACCAGGCGGAGTGGCACTGGAAGCACCGCGTCCCTCTCCCCTACCCCGATGTCACCCTGCCGCACGACTGGCACTTGGATCTGGAGAGGATCCTAGTGCCGGCGGCGCCGCGGTTGGCAAGCGCGCACGTAGAGGAGGTGCGGCGCTGGCTGGTGCTGCTGATGGCCGAGCAACACCGTGAGTCCGCCTACAACGCCACTCGCCCTATTGGGCACGAGGAGACCAGGCGGCGCGGCGTCCGCGAAGTCTCCCGTAGCTCCCAGCCGCCATCCATCGTCGTTCGCGACGAGGACCAGGAGGCGGAGGCCACCTACCAGGCATCAATGGCAATTGTCCTCCGGGAAAGCGAGGATGACGAGCGGCGTGAGATGGCGTACGAGGAGGAGAAGGAGGCGGCGTACCAGGCGTGCATGGGAGAGGCCATGGGGCTGTTCGTGGCCGGCGACTACAGTGTGCCGCCGCTGGCCCCACCATCCCCAATCAAGGCCGAGCCAGAGCCGACCCCCGTCGAGCGCTACTCCTGGACGGGAGTAGTGAGTGAGTGGGTCAGCGCCCCGCCGATCTGGATGGGGGCGACGCTGGCATGGGAGGCGATGTACCTCGAGCAATGGCATCAGCGATGGATGCCCGAGGTGTTGGGAAACGCAGTAATTTCAAAAAAATCTTACGATCACGCAAGATCTATCTAGGTGATGCATAGCAACGAGAGGGGAGAGTGTCCACGTACCCTCGTAGACCGAAAGCGGAAGCGTTTCAATAACGCGGTTGATGTAGTCGAACTTCTTCACGATCCAACCAATCAAGTACCGAACGTACGACACCTCCGTGTTCAGCACACGTTCAGCTCGATGATGTCCCTCGTGCTCTTGATCCAGTTGAGGATGAGGGTGAGTTCCGTCAGCACGACGGTGTGGTGACGGTGATGATGATGTTACCGGTGCAGGGCTTCGCCTAAGCTCTACGATGGTATGATCAAGGTGTGTAACTGTTGAGGGGGGCACCGCACGCGGTTAAGAGAAACTTGTTTATCTTGATGTGTCTTTGGTGCTAGCCCTACCCCTCTATTTATATGTTGAGCCTTGAGGTCAAAACTTGGAGTAAAAGCCTCCACAAAGTCGGTTTCACCCGAAAGGCAAGAGTCCAGGCCCAGACGCCAGGGTTCCCGGCGTCTGGACCCAGACGCCATGGACCCTGACGTCTGGCCCCTGGATTCTGCAAAACTTCATTTTGCGCTTTCCAAAAACCTTGTGGCCTTTCCCCTTTGGCCCAAATAAAGTGTTCTCGTACCCAAACATTTCGGGAAACATCCAGAACCCCTTTTGGTGAATTTCGGAACCCTTCTGGAGATCAAACACTATTATCCCATATATCAATCTTTATCTCCGGACCATTCCGGAGTTCCTCGTCTTGTCCGTGATCACATCCGGGACTCCGAACAACATTCGGTCACCAACATGCATAACTCATTCAATACTATATCGTCAACGAACGTTAAGCGTGCGAACCCTATGGGTTCGAGAACTATGTAGACATGACTGAGACACCTCTTTGGTCAATAACCAATAGCGTAACCTGGATGCTCATATTGGCTCCTACATATTCTACGAAGATCTTTATTGGTCAAACCGCATAACAACATACGTTGTTTCCTTTGTCATCGGTATGTTACTTGCCCGAGATTTGATCGTGGTATAATCATACCTAGTTCAATCTCGTTATCGGCAAGTCTCTTTACTCGTTCCATAATACTTCATCCCGCAACTAACTCATTAGTCACATTGCTTGCAAGGCTTATAGTGATGAGCATTACCGAGAGGGCCCAGAGATACCTCTCCAAAACACGGAATGACAAATCCTAATCTCGATCTATGCCAACCCAACAAACACCTTCGGAGACACCTGTAGAGCATCTTTATAATCACCATTTACGTTGTGACATTTGATAGCACACAAGGTGTTCCTCCGGTATTCGGGAGTTGCATAATCTCATAGTCTGAGGAACATGTATAAGTCATGAAGAAAGAAGTAGCAATGAAACTGTAACAATCATAATGCTAAGCTAACATATGGGGGCATGTCCATCACATCATTCTCCTAATGATGTGACCCCGTTTATCAAATGACAACACATGTCTATGGTTAGGAAACATAACCATCCTTGATTAACAAGCTAGTCAAGTAGATGCATACTAGGGACACTATGTTTTATCTATGTATTCACACATGCACTAAGTTTCTGGTTAATACAATTCTAGCATGAATAATAAACATTTATCATGAATTAAGGAAATAAATAATAACTTTATTATTGCCTCTAGGGTATATTTCCTTCACTCTCCCACTTGCACTAGAGTCAATAATCTAGATTACAAAGTAATGATTCTAACACCCATGGAGTTTTTGTGCGGATCATGTTTTGCTCATGGAAGAGGCTTAGTCAACGGGTCTACAACATTCAGATCCGTATGTATCTTGCAAATCTCTATGTCCCCTTCCGACACTTGATGACGGATGGAATTGAAGTGTCTCTTGATGTGCTTGGTTCTCTTGTGAAATCTGGATTCCTTTGCCAAGGCAATTGCACCGATATTGTCACAAAAAAATTTCATTAGACCCGATGCACTAGGTATGACACCTAGATATGATATGAACTCCTTCATCCAGACTCCTTCATTTGCTGCTTCTGAAGCAGCAATGTACTCCGCTTCACACGTAGATCCCGCCACGACGTTCTGCTTGGAACTTCACCAACTGACAGCTCCTCCATTCAATCAAAATAGGTTGCCGGTTTGCGACTTAGAGTCATCCGGATCAGTGTCAAAGCTTGCATCGACATAACCATTTATGCGAGCTCCTTGTCACCGCCATAAACAAGAAACATATCCTTAGTCCTTTTTAGGTATTTCAAGATGTTCTTGACCACTGTGCAGTGCCCACTCCAGGATTACTTTTTTACCTTCCTGCTATACTTATAGCAAGGCACACATCAGGTCTGGTACACAACAATGCATACATGATAGAACCTATGGCTGAAGCATAGGGAATGACTTTCATTTTCTCTCTATCTTCTACAGTGGTCGGGCTTTGAGTCTGACTCAATTTCATACCTTGTAACACAAGCAAGAACCCTTTCTTTGACTGATCCATTTTGAACTTCTTCAAAACTTTATCAAGGTGATGTGTTTTGTGAAAGTCAAATTAAGCGTCCTAATCTGTCTCTATAGATCTTGATGCCCAATATGTAAGCAGCTTCACCGAGGTCTTTCATTGAAAAACTCTTATTCAAGTATCCCTTTATGCTATCCAGAAATTCTATATCATTTCCAATCAACAATATGTCATCCACATATAATATTAGAAATGCTACAGAGATCCCACTCACTTTCTTGTAAATACAGGCTTCTCCAAAAGTCTGTATAGAATCATATGCTTTGATCACACTATCAAAGCATTTATTCGAACTCCGAGAGGCTTGCACTAGTCCATAAATGGATCACTGGAGCTTGCACACTTTGTTAGCACCCTTTGGATCGACAAAACCTTCAGGTTGCATCATATACAACTCTTCTTCCAGAAATCCATTCAGGAATGCAGTTTTGACATCCATCTGCCAAATTTCATAATCATAAAATACGGCAATTGCTAACATGATTTGGACAAACTTAAGCATCACTATGGGTGAGAAAGTCTCATCATAGTCAACTCCTTGAACTTCTCGAAAACCTTTTGCAACAAGTCAAGCTTTGTAGACAGTAACATTACCGTAAGCGTCAGTCTTCTTCTTGAAGATTCATTTATTTTCTATGGCTTGCCGATCATCGGATGAATCCACCAAAGTCCACACTTTGTTCTCATACATGGATCCCATCTCAGATTTCATGGCCTCAAGCCATTTCGTGGAATCTGGTCTCATCATCGCTTCCTCATAGTTCGTAGGTTCACCATGGTCTAGTAACATGACTTCCAGAACATGATTACCGTACCACTCTGGTGCGGATCTCACTCTGGAAGACCTACGAGGTTCGGTAGTAACTTGATCTGAAGTTTCATGATCATCATCATTAGCTTCCTCACTAATTGGTGTAGGAATCATTGGAACTGATTTCTATGATGAACTACTTTCCAATAAGGGAGAAGGTACAATTACCTCATCAAGTTCTACTTTCCTCCCACTCACTTCTTTTGAGAGAAACTCCTTTTCTAGAAAGGATCCATTCTTAGCAACAAAGACCTTCGGATCTGTGATAGAAGGTGTGCCCAATAATTTCCTTTGGGTATCCTATGAAGACGCACCTCTCCGATTTGGGTTCGAGCTTATCTGGTTGAAGCTTTTTCACATAAGCATCATAGCCCCAAACTTTAAGAAATGACAACTTTGGTTTCTTGCCAAACCATAGTTCATAAGGCGTCGTCTCAACGGATTTTGATGGTGCCCTATTTAAAGTGAATGCAACCATCTCTAAAGCATAACCCCAAAATGATAGCGGTAAATCAGTAAGAGACATCATACATCGCACCATATCCAACAAAGTACGGTTACGACGTTTGGACACGCCATTTCGCTATGGTGTTCCAGGTGGCGTAAGTTTGAAACTATTCCACATTGTTTCATATGAAGACCAAACTCATAACTCAAATATTCACCTGCACGATCAGATCGAAGAAACTTTATTTTCTTGTCACAATGATTTTCCACTTCACTCTGAAATTCTTTAAACTTTTCAAATGTTTCAGACTTATGCTTCATTAAGTAGATATAACCATATCTGCTCAAATCATCTATGAAGGTAAGAAAATAACGATACTCACCACGAGCCTCAATACTCATTGGACCGCATACATCTGTATGTATTATTTCCAATAAGTCAGTAGGTCGTTCAATTGTTCCGGAGAACGGAGTTATAGTCATCTTGCCCATGAGGCACGGTTCGCAAGCACCAAGTGATTCATAATCATGTGATTCCAAAAGTCCATCAGCATGGAGGATCTTCATGCGCTTTACACTGATATGACCCAAACGGCAGTGCCACAAATAAGTTGCACCATCATTATAAACTTTGTATCTTTTGGCTTAAATATTATGAACATGTGTATCATCACGATTGAGATTCAACAAAAATAGATTACTCAACAAGGGTGCATGACCACAAAAGATATTATTCATATAAATAAAACAACCATTATTCTCTAATTTAAATGAATAACCGTTTCGCATCAAACAAGATCCAGATATAATGTTCATGCTCAACGCTGGCACCAAATAACAATTATTTAGGTCTAAAACTAATCCCGGAGGTAGATGTAGAGGTACCGTGCCGACGGCGATCACATCGACCTTCGAACCATTTCCCACGCGCATCATCACCTCATCCTTAGTCAATCTTTGTTTAATACGTAGCCCCTGTTTCGAGTTGCAAATATGAGCAATAGAACCGGTATCAAATACCCAGGCGCTATTACGAGCATTAGTAAGGTACACATCAATAACATGTATATCAAATATACCTTTCACTTTGCCATCCTTCTTATCCGCCAAATACTTGGTGCAGTTTCGCTTCCAGTGACTAGTCCCTTTGAGTAGAAGCACTCAGTTTTAGGCTTAGGTCCAGACTTGGGTTTCTTCTCTTGAGCAGCAACTTTCTTGCCATTCTTCTTGAAGTTACCCTTCTTCCCGTTGCCCTTTTTCTTGAAACTAGTGGTCTTTTTGACCATCAACACTTGATGCTCCTTTTTGATTTCTACCTCTGCAGCCTTTAGCATCGCGAAGAGCTCGGGAATAGTCTTGTTCATCCCTTGCATATTATAGTTCATCATGAAGCCTTTATAGCTTGGTGGCAGTGATTGAAGAACTCTGTAAATGACACTATCATCAGGAAGATT
This sequence comes from Triticum timopheevii, assembly GCA_963921465.1. Classification (NCBI taxonomy): domain Eukaryota; kingdom Viridiplantae; phylum Streptophyta; class Magnoliopsida; order Poales; family Poaceae; genus Triticum; species Triticum timopheevii. The sequence continues at coordinate 342,513,837 of OY997262.1, read as the reverse complement.
AACTCCCAGCTGAGTCAAGTGGTTATGGTACCCAGGCATTCTGAGTATGTGTTCACTGACAGAACTATTCTCCTCCATTTTGCAGCTGTAGAACTTGTTGGAGACTTCATATCTCTCAACCCGGGCATTTGCTTGAAATATTAACTTCAACTCTTGGAACATCTCATATGCTCCATGACGTTCAAAACTTCTTTGAAGTCCAGATTCTAAGCCGTAAAGCATGGCACACTGAACTATCGAGTAGTCATCAACACGCGTCTGCCAGGCATTCACAATGTCTGCAGTTGCTGGCGCGGGTGGTACACCTAACGGTGCTTCCAGGATGTAATTCTTCTGTGCAGCAATGCGGATAATCCTCAAGTTACAGACCCAGTCCGTGTAGTTGCTGCCATCATGTTTCAACTTAGCTTTCTCTAGGAACGCATTAAAATTCAAAGGAATGGTAGCACGGGCCATTGATCTACAATAACATAAACATGCAAAATAACTATCAGGACTAAGTTCATAATAAATTGAAGTTCAATTAATTATATTCCTTAAGAACTCCCACTTAGATAGACATCCCTCTAGTCATCTAAATGATCACGTGATCCAAATCAACGAAACCATGTCTGATCATCACGTGAGATGGATTAGCTTTCAATCCTGAACATCACTATGTTGATCATATCTACTATATGGTTCATGTTCGACCTTTCGGTCTCAGTGTTCCGAGGCCATATCTGCATATGCTAGGCTCATCAAGTTTAACCCGAGTATTCTGCGTGTGCAAAACTGGCTTGCACCCGTTGTATGCGAACGTAGAGCTTATCACACCCGATCATCACGTGGTGTCTCAGGACGACGAACTGTAGCAACGGTGCATACTCAGGTAGAACACTTATACCTTGAAATTTAGTAAGGGATCATCTTATAATGCTGCCACCGTACTAAGCAAAATAAGATGCATAAAAGATAAACATCAAATGTAATAAAAATACATGACATGATATGGCCATCACCGTCTTGTGCTCATGATCTTCATCGCCGAAGCATCGTCATGATCTCCATCGTACCGACGTGACACCTTGATCTCCATCGTAGCATCGTTGTCGTCTCGCCAACTATTGTTACTACGACTATCACTACCGCTTAGTGATAAAGTAAAACAATTAAATGGCAATTGCATTGCATACAATAAAGCGACAACCATATGGCTCCTGCCAGTTGCCGATAACTTTGTCACAAAACATGATCTTCTCATAAAACAATTTATATCACATCATGTCTTGACCATATCACATCACATCTAGCCCTGCAAAAACAAGTTAGACGTCCTCTACTTTGTTGTTGCAAGTTTTACGTGGCTGTTACGGGCTTTTAGTAAGAACCGTTCTTACATACACATCAAAACCACAACGATTTTTCGTCAAGTGTGCTGTTTTAACCTTCAACAAGGACCAGCCGTAATCAAACTCGATTCAACTAAAGTTGGAGAAATAGACACCCGCCAGCCACCTATGTGCATAAGCACATCGGTAGAACCAGTCTCATGAACACGGTCATGTAATGTCGGTCCCGGCCGCTTCATCCAACAATACCACCGAATCAAAGTAAGACGTTGGTGGTAAGCAGTATGACTATTATCGTCCACAACTCTTTGTGTTCTACTCGTGCATAAAACATCTATGCATAGACCTGGCTCGGATGCCACTATTGGGGAACACAGTAATTTCAAAAAAAATCCTACGACCACGCAAGATTTATCTAGGCGATGCATATTAATGAGAGGGGAGAGTGTGTCCACGTACCCCCGTAGACCGAAAGAGGAAGCGTTCCAATAACGTGGTTGATGTAGTCGAACTTCTTCGCGATCCAACCGATCAAGTACCGAACGTACGACACCTCCACGTTCAGCACACGTTCAGCTCGATGACGTCCCTCGTGCTCTTGACCCAGTTGAGGGCGAGGGTGAATTCCGTCAGCACGACGGCGTGGCGACGGTGATGATGATGTTACCCGTGCAGGGCTTCGCCTAAGCTCTACGATGGTATGATCGAGGTGTGTAACTATTGAGGGGGGCACCACACACGGTTAAGAGAAACTTGTGTATCTTGATGTGTCTTTGGTGCTAGCCCTACCCCTCTATTTATATGTTGAGCCCTGGGGTCAAAACTTGGAGTAAAAGCCTCCACAAAGTCGGTTTCACCCGAAAGGCAAGAGTCCTTCTCGGACTCCAGGGCCAGACGCCAGGGTTCCCGGCGTCTGGCCCCTGACGCCAGGGACCCTGGCGTCTGGCCCCTGGACTCCGCAAAACTTCCTTTTGCGCTATCCAAAAAACTTGTGGGCTTCCCCTTTGGCCCAAATAAAGTGTTCTCGTACCCAAACATTTCGGGAAACATCCAGAACCCCTTTTGGTGATTTTGGGAACCCTTCTGGAGATCAAACACTATTATCCCATATATCAATCTTTATCTCCGGACAATTTCGGAGTTCCTCGTCTTCTCCGTGATCACATCCGAGACTCCGAACAACATTCGGTCACCAGCATACATAACTCATTCAATACTATATCGTCAACGAATGTTAAGCGTGCGGACCCTACGGGTTCGAGAACTATGTAGACATGACTGAGACACCTCTCTGGTCAATAACCAATAGCGTAACCTGGATGCTCATATTGGCTCCTACATATTCTACGAAGATCTTTATTGGTCAAACCGCATAACAACATATGTTGTTTCCTTTGTCATCGGTATGTTATTTGCCCGAGATTTGATCGTCGGTATAATCATACCTAGTTCAATCTCGTTACCGGCAAGTCTCTTTACTTGTTCCATAATACTTCATCCCGCAACTAACTCATTAGTCACATTGCTTGCAAGGCTTATAGTGATGAGCATTACCGACAGGGCCCAGAGATACCTCTCCAAAACACGGAGTGACAAATCCTAATCTCGATCTATGCCAACCCAACAAACACCTTCGGGGACACCTGTAGAGCATCTTTATAATCACCCATTTACGTTGTGACATTTGATAGCACACAAGGTGTTCCTCCGGTATTCGGGAGTTGCATAATCTCATAGTGTAAGAAACATGTATAAGTCATGAAGAAAGAAGTAGCAATGAAACTGTAACAATCATAATGCTAAGCTAACAGATGGGGGCATGTCCATCACATCATTTTGCAACTGTAACAATCATAATGCTAAGCTAACAGATGGGGGCATGTCCATCACATCATTCTCCTAATGATGTGATCTCGTTTATCAAATAACAACACATGTCTATGATTAGGAAACATAACCATCCTTGATTAACGAGCTAGTCAAGTAGAGGCATACTAAGGACACTATGTTTTATCTATGTATTCACACATGCACTAAGTTTCTGGTTAATACAATTCTAGCATGAATAATAAACATTTATCATGAATTAAGGAAATAAATAATAACTTTATTATTGCCTCTAGGGCATATTTCCTTCACGAGGAGCGTCGTGACCGCAAGTACCTCGAGCAGCTAGAGTGCGACGCTGAGGAGGAGCAACGCGATGCGGAGGAGGAGGCACGCCAAGCCCAGGGCGCGGCGGCACCGGCCGCGGTGGCACAACCGGCGGCCGACATCGCCGCCGCCTGGAACACGGCGTTCCCCTGGGCCGGCCCCGCGCCGACGCTAATCGGCCCCGACGTCGACGACGAGGACACTTAGGGCAGCGCGCCGCTTCGTAGTTTAGTTTTTCTTAAATGTTTAATTAATGTAATGTGGACGCGCGGACTATCATCGGCCTTCGTGGCCGGCTTTAACGTTTAATTAATGGTTGTTTTTATTTGTGTTCTTCTTTTCACACGCCGTTAAAATGGGTCGGACCAGCGCTGGGCGCATGCGCTGACCCAAACACGGAAGTGGACGTGGGCGTCCGCCGGGGACAAAAAGCGGACAAAATCACCGTCCATTTGGATCGGCGCGTTGGAGTTGCTCTTATATGTTGTGAGCTGAAAATGTAAGATGAAATAAGAAGTGTTCGGCCTCGCCGGCCAAAAAATAAGTTCAGCTCCATCGGCCATGGAGTGTGATCATGACTCCATACTGGTCGGATCTCCTACCCCATAGTTAGTGGCTGACAGATGAACAATTCAAAATTGTGGGAATCAAGTTCTTGTACATAAATAAGAAGTTGTACGCACATGTGGACTGACACCGTCTCCAGGCATGGGGGAATGAAAAAAGTAATGACAATGGTGAGTGTCTTTCCTAAATCAGAATTCAATGTAAATCTAGCACATGGCAAAAACATGTGTGAAATAAATTTTCTTTCTCCTAAATAGTGGAAAACTCCACATATGATGTCGGTGCTCTGAACTTGCATGCGGTTTCTCCCTAAAAATTTCTTGTGCATTGCCCATAATAAATCATTGAAGCATGCATGTGGTTTTTTGGTTTGGAAACTTGACATGTTAAAAACACAAATTTATCAACGAACAAATCAGTGTCCATTTAATATGAGAAAAATATAGGAGTTCTCTCATAAACAGATATACTTGTCACAAAATGGAGCTTTTTGGTTTTTATACAGAAGAAATTCCACAATTTAAATATATAGATTGATGAAACTATTACCGGTAGTTACGTGTGTGTGTGTGTGTCTATATATATATTCTAAATTATTGAGAAATGTTATACACATTCTAAAAAGAGCAAAACACTCGATCGTTCACTTGGTAGACAATCTTTTATTAGTAAATAACAGTTGTTGTGCGCATAATCATACACAAATAGATTGTATTGGTTAGATATGGCATTGTCTATAAACAAACCAAATACACTAGATCTTCATAATTATACGTAAACAGATAATAATCATTGGGCCTATATAACTGTACCTGAACACTTCATAATTACAACTAAAACAAATCATAACCGGTGGATCTCACTAGTAGAAAAAGGGTCAAATGTGAGACACATTAGTCCCGGTTTGTAACAGAACCGGCACTAATGTGTCCATTAGTGCCGGTTCCAACGGCTAGCCGGGAGGAGCTCTTTAGTACCGGTTCGTGGCAAACCTTTAGCACCGGTTCGTGCCACGAACCGGTACTAATGAGGGGGGTGGCAGGATGTTGTCAGAGTGGGGCCCTTCCAGCACCTTTAGTACCGGTTCGTGGCACGAACCGGTACTAAAGGTCGTCCTATATAAATCCTTCGTTCACCCACACTCTGTTCTTCCCCCTTTCTCCTCTCCCTCCCTTTTGTTCTTCCCTTCTTCCTCTCGAGTTCATCACAAAATTTGCCCCAAATTTGTCAAGATTTGCAGGCCCTCATCCATTCAAATGATCACCAAGGTTAGCAACTTTGTCCTTTCATCTCTCATTGCTAGATTAGCTCTTGCATTGGTTTATATAGTGATTAATTGTTGGTTTTAGTAATTTGGGAGGAATTATATGTCGTAGTATTTGATTTATATGCAATTTGAGGTCAAAATAACACTTAATTTGCATATGTAGGTGTGGTTTACTTAGTGCCTTCTAAATCTCCGTGGTAACCACCGTCGATCGCCCGCACCGTCCCGTCGCCGGCACCACCTTGTGGTGAGCCTCTTGTTCATGAAATTTTATATAAAAAAAATGATGTTTGTGTGATTTGGATATATAGTTACTCGTATAATAATTATCTTACCCGTACGTTGTTTGTTATACATAGTGCCATGGTTTTGATATCCGTCCCCGTCGGCCCTCGTCCTTGTTATGATTCGGATGTGGTTTATTCTCTTTTAAAACTATTTGTTGCATTTCGTGTTTATGACAAATAATTATGCCCATCAAGTTGACATAGATATTTTTATCTAGGAGGTATGTGAACCGGAAATTCCAACCGACCCTATTGTCGAGAGGTTAAATTTAGTTGAAAGAGAAAACGAGTACTTGAAAGAAAAATTGAAAAGAATTGAGGGGGAGAAGATGGAATTGGAGTTGCATGTTGCCGATGTCGTCGATGATCACAAGATCAAGATGGAGAAAATGCGCTTGAAGATTAGAAAGATTAGAAAATATGCCATCGATAGTGAGGCTTGGTATCATTATGCTGTTGGATCAATTGTTACCTTAGTTGCGATCTTGATCGCATTTGTTGTTGCATTTAAATGCTTTAGCTAGAGAGTTATTTGTTTGTTGCATTTAAGTGTTGTATGAACTTTATGTATGAACTTGTATTAATTTGGTCTATTCGGTGTTGTGTAATGAAGATGAGCCGGCAATGGATGTACAATGACCGATGCTCTCCCCAGTTTGTTGAGGGCGTGCATACTTTTCTGCTTGCGGCTGAGGCAAACAAGCGGGCGGATGGTTTTATGCCTTGTCCATGTGCTGGCTGTAAGAATGATCGCAATTACTCTATGTTAAGAACCATTCACGTCCACCTGTTTGAGTCCGGTTTCATGCCCCACTATAATATTTGGACCAAGCACGGAGAAAGATGGGTTATGATGGAAGACAATGAAGAAGAAGAGGACGACGACAGCTATCCTGGCCATGGGTTCCCTGAACACGATGATACAACAATGGGGGAAGAAGCTGAGCCGGTAATGCGGGAAGAAGCTGAGCCGGCAATGCGGGAAGAAGCTGAAGAAGAGGCATCAGATGAGCCCGTTGATGATCTAGGTCGGGCCATTGCCGATGCAAAGAGAAACTGCGCAAGTGATTTGGAGAAGAAAAAGTTGCAGCGCATGTTAGAGGATCACAAAAAATTGTTGTACCCGAATTGCGTAGGTGACAAGAAAAAGCTGGGCACCACACTGGAATTGCTGCAATGGAAGGCAGAGAATGGTGTATCTGACAAGGGATTTGGAAAGTTGCTGGTAATGATAAAGGATATGCTTCCAAAGGACAACGAATTGCCCGAGAGTACGTATGAAGCAAAGAAGGCTGTCTGCCCTCTAGGGTTAGAGGTGCAGAAGATACATGCATGCCCTAATGATTGCATCCTCTACCGCGGTGAGTACGAGGATTTGAACGCTTGCCCGGTATGTGGTGCATTGCGCTATAAGATCAGCCGCGATGAGCATGGTGATGTCGAGGGCGAGCACCCCAGGAAGAAGATTCCTGCCAAGGTGATGCGGTATTCTCCTATAATACCACGGTTGAAACGTTTGTTCCAAAACAAGGAGCATGCCAAGGCGATGCGATGGCACAGAGAAGACCGTAAGAAAGACGGAAAGTTGAGAGTACCCGCTGACGGGTCGCAGTGGAGAAAAATCGAAAGAAAGTATGGGAAGGAGTTTGCAGATGACGCAAGGAGCGTATGGTTTGGTCTAAGCGCAGATGGCATTAATCCTTTTGGGGAGCAGAGCAGCAACCATAGCACCTGGCCTGTGACTCTATGTTTGTATAACCTTCCTCCTTGGTTGTGCATGAAGCGGAAGTTCATTATGATGCCAGTGCTCATCCAAGGCCCTAAACAACCCGGCAACAACATTGATGTGTACCTAAGGCCATTAGTTGAAGAACTCTTACAACTGTGGAATGGAACAGGCGTACGTGCATGGGATGAGCACAAATAGGAAGAATTTGACCTAAAGGCATTGTTGTTCGTGACCATCAATGATTGGCCTGCTCTCAATAACCTTTCAGGACAGACAAACAAGGGATACCACGGATGCACGCACTGTTTGGATGATACCGACAGTATATATTTGAATAGTTGTAAGAAGAATGTGTACCTGGGACATCGTCGATTTCTTCCGAGCAGGCATCCCGTAAGAAAGAAAGGCAAGCATTTCAAAGGTGAGGCGGATCACCGGACGAAGCCTCGCCACCGTACTGGTGCTGATGTACATGATATGGTCAAGGATTTGAAGGTGATATTTGGAAAGGGTCCTGGCGGACAACCTGTTCCAAAGGACGCTGACGGACGCGCACCCATGTGGAAGAAGAAATCTATATTTTGGGACCTGCCATATTGGAAAGACCTAGAGGTCCGCTACGCAATCAACGTGATGCACGTGACGAAGAATCTTTGTGTGACCCTGCTTGGCTTCTTGGGCGTGTATGGGAAGACAAAAGATACACCTGAGGCATGGGAGGACCAGCAACGTATGCACGGAGAAGACGACATACATCAGGGTCATGCAAGCTACGCTCTTACCAAAGAAGAGAAGGAAATCTTCTTTGAATGCCTGCTCAGTATTAAGCTACCGTCTGGCTTCTCGTCGAATATAAAAGGAATAATAAACATGGCAGAGAAAAAGTTCCATAACCTAAAGTCTCATGACTGCCACGTGATTATGACGCAACTGCTTCCGGTTGCATTGAGGGGGCTTCTACCGGAAAACGTTCGATTAGCCATTGTGAAGCTATGTGCATTTCTCAATGCAATCTCTCAGAAGGTAATCGATCCAGAAATCATACCAAGGTTACAGAATGATTTGGTGCAATGTCTTGTCAGTTTCGAGTTGGTGTTTCCACCATCCTTCTTCAACATCATGACGCACGTCCTAGTTCACCTATGCGAAGAGATTAACGTTTTGGGTCCTGTATTTCTACACAATATGTTCCCCTTTGAGAGGTTCATGGGAGTCTTAAAGAAATATGTTCATAACCGTGCTAGGCCAGAAGGAAGCATCTCCAAGGGCCATCAAAATGAGGAGGTCATTGAGTTTTGTATTGATTGTATTCCATACCTTAAGCCGATTGGTGTTCCTGAATCGCGGCATAAGGGCAGACTGGATGGAAAAGACACGCTAGGAGGGGAACAAATAATATGTATGGACGGACATTCTCTCACTGAAGCACACTACACAGTTCTACAGAATTCCGCCTTGGGGGCTCCGTATATGGATGAACACAAGAATTTGCTACGCTCCAAACACCCGGAGCGGTCTGGTGACTGGATTACACGTGAACAAACCAGGAGTTTCGCCAGCTGGTTGCAGACACGTACCATGCATGACACCTCTATTGAAGATGACCTGTACTTGCTGTCCCAGTTACCATCTTCGAATATAATGACTTTCAAAGGGTACGAGATAAATGGTAATACATTTTACACGATCGCCCAAGATAAGAAGAGCACCAACCAAAACAGTGGTGTCCACTTTGATGCAGAAACCAAGACGGGAAAGGAAACATATTATGGTTATATACAGGACATATGGGAACTTGACTATCGACGTGGTTTAAAGGTCCCTTTGTTTTGGTGCAAATGGGTCAATATGACACGAGGCGGGGTAACGGAAGACCCGCAGTACGGAATGACAATAGTGGATCTCAACAATCTTGCGTATGCAGACGAACCATTCGTCCTAGCCAATGATGTGGCATAGGTTTTCTATGTGAAGGACATGTCTATCAAGCCAAGAAAAAAAAAGATAAGGAAGCGAATGCATCGTACGATGAGCCAAAGCGGCACATAGTTCTTTCTAGGAAGAGAAACATCGTGGGAGTGGATGACAAGACAGACAAGTCAGAAGATTATGAAAAGTTTGATGAAATTGCTCCATTCACAGTGAATATTGACCCGAGCATCCCGTTAAATGATGAAGATTTTCCATGGTTACGGCGCAAAGGGACACACGCGAAGAAAAAGTTTCACACCCAAAGATCTGGGATGTGATCGGTTTCACTAGCTATCATCACTTTCTTCTGTGTTTCGCACCGAGAGGGGAATCTCTGTAGTAGTTATGGTAGTTATGTGTTTTGGCATTTGAAACGCGAAGAAATTTAATGTGCAAACAAATTCACACTAATTTCAAATAATTCAAAATTTAAACTATTCAAATTTGAAAACTACGGGCACTAACAGAAAAAATAGCAGAAAAGAAAGAAAAACTATAGCTGAAAAGAAAAAACTATATAAAAAAACTACTCAAAAATAAATAGAAGAAAATAAATATAGCAGAAAAGAAAAAACTACTCAGAAATAAATAGAAGAAAAAATAAAGCAGAAAAGAAAAAAAATTATATTTGCTATTTTTCAATCGTTTACAAAATGACCGTGAAATTGAAAATCACTACAAAATGAACTCTGAAAATGTTGAATTTTGGCAAACTAGATGAAAAACTACTCACAAATAAATAGAAGAAAATAAACATAACAGAAAATAAAAAACTATACAAAAAACTACGCAAAAATAAATAGAAGAAAATAAAGCAGAAAAGAAAAAAACTATAAAAAAAATTGGGGCGCTGCCCTGTGGGCCTGATAGGCCACAGGTGTGTAATTACAGGCCTTAAAGGCCCAGCAGACTCACAGGGCAGCGCACAGAGTTTAGGCCCACAAGCCTGCTAGCTATATAGAGGAGTTCGAAGTGGTAGCCGTGGCTGGGTTTATAGACCAGTGCGGCTGCCCTTCGCCCGGCGAGGTGGGACTAAACTTTGGGGTGGCAGCGCGACCCCTTTAGTACCGGGTCGTGGCACAAACTGGTACTAAAGGGGAGTCCTTTAGTACCGGTTTGTGCCACCACCCGGTACTAAAGGGGGTCGCTTCCCGCCGCTTGGCCTAGCCAAAACAGGCCTTTAGTACCGGTTGGTGGCTCCAACCGGTACTAAAGGTGCCTTCTATATATACTCGACTTACGAAATTTTCATTCATCCTCTGTTTCTGTCGTCTCCGTCACTGTCGCCGCCCCCGTCCCCGTCGCCGCCCTCGTCTCCGTCGCCGCCCCTGTCCCCGTCGCCGTCGTCGTCCCCGTCGCCGCCCCGGGCCCGCCCCCGTCCCCGTCGCCGCCCTCATCTCCGTCGCCGCCCCCTGTCCCCGTCGCCGCCGTCGCCTCGCCGTCGTCGTCGCCCCGCTGTGAGCTCTCCCCCTCTAACCTCTCTCCCTCGCCCCCGGCAGCCACCACGGGCGCCGCCCCTCCCGACCCCGAGCACACACACACACACAAGCGCATGAATTAGTATATAATTTAGATTATTTAGATTATTATTGTTTTAGTTATTAAAACACACACACACACAAGCATGAATTAGTATATAATTTAGATTATTTAGATTATTGTTGTTTTAGTTATCAAAAATTTTTATATGGAACACACACACACACATATGTATGAATTAATGCATGTATATATTAGTATATACGTATTTTGTATGTTTAATTAGTTTAGATTATTTAGATTATTATTGTTTTAGTTATCAAAATTTTTTATATGGAAATTAGTGTTTAATCAGTATGGAATTTTTTTATGTTTAATTAGTATATAATTTAGATTGTTATTATTAGTATATAATTAGTGTTTAATTAGTATGGAAATTTTTTATATAATGTTGTTTTTCAGTTTTTTAATGGATGTATAAAAGTTGTGTTTTCTGTTTTTAGTGTTAGATGCTTAATTAGTATGAAATAGTATATAGATTTTTGAAATAGTAGAAATGTTAGAAATTTTAGTTATCAAAATCCAATCACTAAAAAATATTACTTTTTGCGGGCATATAGCTAGTATTTGTTCTCGACGATGCCCGACCCGCATCCTCGCCGTCGACCCGTCCGCGACTACGTCCAGCCGACCCATGTCCGGGACTGGGCTCCGCCGGGCTGGCACTGGGAGGTGCTGCCTGGAGGGGCGCGGCGCTTGATGAGGAACCCGGCCCCGGGTCCCATCGTCGACCCTGATCTCGTTTGGTGGCGTTCGCGTGGGCCAGTTTCGGTGCGGAGGGACCCGGCCCCGCCGGAGGTGGTACGTCGCCGTGTCAGAGAGGAGGACGAGCACGTCCACCGCTACATGGTTGCGTTAGAGGGCGGCAGGTTCTCCAATACCTGGCAGTATCTTCGGGGATCTCACTTCAGCTATGATCCTGTGAGGGTTCCTTCTCTTTGGGTGTCCACCGCCCGCGCCGCAGGAACCGCGAGTGTCCTAGATTCTTCTGTAGTATTTGATCTTTAATTAGCTAGCCAGTGATGTACTATTCAATATTATATATTATTCGAGACGATGTATTCGAGATTATATCTATTATTCTAGACGAAGTATTCGAGATTATATCTATTATTCGAGACGATGTAATTTGAATACTAAATTGTTTTATATTTCTTTTGAATTAGTTAAATAGAAGCTATGGCAGACAATACCGACAGAAAGGGAGAATAGACCATGTTCGATATGATACGCGGGCCAGATGATGATCAGAATGAAGAAGATTATGACGGCTCCGAATTTCTAAACAACACCGGAGAGGGTGATATGATATTCGATCGCGACGACCGAATTGATGAAGTCATGAACTACGATTATGACGATGACGAAGAACATGTTGATCCTGAAACAACAAAGACCGACGAGGTATATATATTTATATAAGCAGGTATCTGGTGATCATCACATGTTTTAAATGACTTGAAGATATATTAACGAATCGATCTTTGTTCTTTCAGCCATCCGGATCGAGCAAATCTTCAGGCAGAAGGACGAAACGAGGCCCGAACAAAAAGTTGAAGGAGGGCGTAAAGTACAATATCGAGGCAGTCGGACCTAATGGCGAACCATTAGCACCTAAGAAGATTGCGGACAAGTTCGTTCGTCAGTGCGGAGTTCTTGTGAAGGACCAACTCCCGATCTCCCTTCAAGAATGGAGAGAGCCAGCAAAAGACAAAAGACAAAAAGGCAAAGAGGACGCTGCTCCACGTCCAGATGTTACTTTTGTCGACAAGAATCAAAAAGATCTGCTTTGGGATACTCTCATGGAACATTTCACCCTACCAGATCATTTCACAGAAGCAGATGTGCAGAAAGTCAAGGACGCTGCTCTTAGGAAGATGGCGGTTGCATTCAAGAACCACAAGAATCGTGAATGGGACAAGTACGTCAAGGGAGGAAGGAAGACTCCAGTATTAGAGGGAACACTAGAGAACCAACATGCTCATTGGGACGATTTCGTGAAATTCAAGGATTCGGAATTAGCTAAGAAACGGTCGAGAATAAACAAGAAGAATGCCGAAAAAAGGATAAGTTCCATAAGCTGGGGCCAGGTGGCTATGCGGTGGCAATGCCTAAGTGGGATAAGTCTGAGAAAGAGATGGAGGATGCAGGTGCCACTCCGGTTACTAAGAGCTGGCCCCCCAGGGTCAGGACTTGGTTCTATGCGCATGGGGGGGAGTTGGACCCGAAGACAGGCAATGTTTCGACGAGGGAAAGTCTGAAGGGAGCCGACGATGCGATACTTGTTGCAATAGAAGAGGCACGATCGGGGGTGTTCCAGCCCAACAGAGAGAACGACGAGCTTACGCGTGCCCTGGGAAATCCTGAACACCCGGGAAGAACACGAGGCAAGGGCGCTATTCCGTGGTATGCGGGGTTTTCAGACTGGAACACCGACTACAGAACCCGTGTGAGAAAGAAGATTGCGGAGGATAAGAAGAGAAAGATGGAGGAGGAGCAGAGGAAGCGGGACTATGAACGCCTTCAAGGCCTAGAAGCAAGTCAAGCGGAATTGGTAGTCAAATTCCAGCGGCAGCAGGAGCAGATCGACTCACTTACCCAGCAAAGGGGGTCTCAGCAGCTGTAGCAGCTAGCAAATGATCCAGCATTGGATAGCACCGCCCCATCCATGCCGAGAAGTAGCGTGGGTTCCGCCCCGGACGACGCAATGCTGGGTAGATACCCCATGGATGACATCACGGAGAACACTAGCTGCGAGCTACACGTCAAAATGAAGAACATATCCATGAAGGTGGCGGACGCCGTTGCTTTTACAAATCCCTCCGAGGCAATCTTCCATTGCAACCCGATTCCAGCGGGCTATGCTCGTGTCTTGGTTGATGAGGTGGTGGACCCATATTCGGAGCTAGAGCTTGACATTCCTGGAGGTGACGACGAGCGCTTTCTCGGAGACGCCAACCATCGTATCATCCTATGGAAAAAGGATTGCATCATCTTTCGAAGGCCACCGACACCGCGTCAGCCGACTCCTCGTCGAAGTCCACCACCGAGTCAGCAGTCTCCCGCTCCTGCAAGTCCACCAAGTCCGGCAAAGTGTCAGGCCACTCCTCCTCCAAGTCCGGCAAAGTGTCAGGCCACTCCTCCTCCTCCAAGTCCGCCACAGCGTCAGACGTCCACTCCTCCTCCAAGTCCGGCACAACCTCAGGCCACTCCTCCTCCAAGTCCGGCACAGCTTCAGGCGGCCACTCCTCCTCGTCCAACTCAGCCCCGTCAGCCGTCTCCGCCGCCTCAGCAATCGCAGAAGAGACACCCCGCAGCTATGGTGCGTAGCGATACGAGTCGAGGTAGTACAGGAAGTACAGGCGGAGGCAAGCGATATAAATATGGTCCAAGCCTCACGCCTCTTCCGCAGAGGGCTTATGACAGGTCCGAGGAGGAAATCGCAGCCATATCGAAGTCCGAGGTGGAAGCCCATTTTGCACCGAAACCGCCAACGCCGCCAAGGGAGAAAGTGCCTGAGGAAACGATTGACCACTTCATTCGTATGGCTCAACCACCAGCTCCCAAGCCTGTTGACACAGACTATGAGCGCCACATCAGGAAGTTAAATCGAGCACGTCTACGTAAGGAGGCGAGCTCGGGATCGAGCAAACAAGAAGCAGCTGTCAAAAAATGCGGGAAAACCATTCCCCAACTGGGAGAACAGGCGGCGCAATCGATCCCCTCGCTTGTTGTGCCAACAACACGTGACAGTACGCGCGCCCAATATTATTGTGGGCAAACAGTTTACGTTCCTGAGGTGGGCAATGTGGTAATAACGGAGGACCATATAATGCAGGCTGAAGTTCTCAAAATCACTGTTGGACAACTCCTCAAGATCGAGCCCATGCCTATGCTTAGAGAGGATGAAATAAAACGGAAATATGTTCGGGGCCAACCTTTGGTCGAGCCAGACAAGGTCAAGAACCTCCCAACGAGAATGTATGAATTGCATCAATGATACATGAACATCACCAAGATTTCCCATCGATTGTCCCTCATGGTAAATGTCAAGGAGGGGCATTACTACCATGAGAAAGCTGTGTCCGTTGAGTATTCTGAACTGTTTTAGTTATACAATCAAGACGCACTCGACAAATCTATCGTCAGTTGCTATTGTCTGTAAGTGATTTCTTTCTGTAATTTAAGTCTCAAGCTAGCTGTAGTGATCCTTTTGATCAATCATTACCTGTAATTATCCTCACTATATTCTTTTCTGTGGTATTATATGCAGGATGAAGATGTATGAAATGAGAAAAGGTGGACGCTATGGCATTGGGTTCATTGACCCAAACACCGTTAATGAATACACATGGAAAATAGATGCACGTCATCAAAAGGCCGTAGAGGACAGCATGCTAGAATTTTTGAAGCGCCTCAAATACAATGAAGATATACTACTTCCTTACAACTTCCAGTGAGTCACACTGTCTTATACTACAAATTCTCTGTTTTTGCCTACTAGCTAGCTATATGTTTTTGCTTACATATGCCCGCTTAATTAAGACATGCAAACGTGTGTGCATGCAGATTTCACTGGGTCTTGTGTATCATTAAAGTTGACGCCGAAACAGTTGAAATACTGGACTCACTACTCAAAGAAAAAACTGACTATAACATCTTGTTTGGGATAGTCAACAGGTAATTTCAATCATTATTAACTATATATCTCGGCCTATTTAGTTCGTCATTTCATGATATGAACTATTTAATAACCCCTTTATTCATTTTCTTTGTCGGCGGGCAGGGCTTGGGCAAGGTTCATCAGCGTCACGGAAGGCGAATGGAAAGAAAAGCTTAAATGGGGAAGACCCAAGGTAAGTAATTAAGTAGTACTAGCTAGCTAGCTAGCTGCCATCTCTTTAATTATCATGCTTGATTAATTATTATCTGATCAAATTCCATTCTCGTAAAGGCCCTGAAGCAGGCGCAGGGGACTGATCTGTGTGCATTCTGCGTTTGCGAGAACATTCGCATGATGGCGTCCGAAAGGAGCAGATCTCAAAGACAGAAATGGGTACGCTTGTCAAAACACTGTTCACAATTTTTACACCATTATCGATATCTAGTCACACAACTAATACACATGCATATTGATCTCCTTCTTAACAGTTCAGAGAGGTGCGGGCGAAACTCCTAGAAACGGAGCGCGTAGAAGCACTTCAAGAGGAAATAGCGGGATTTTTGCTCGACCAGGTCATAAATCCGAAGGGAGAATACTATTACCCGCTACCGCCCCCATGAAAACCACTTCCAATTGTCATCGTGCTCCGAAGGCACCAATTAGGCTAATGCCACTGGCTCCGAAGGCAACATGCATATGTAGGAGAAATTGTATATAGCTATACATGTGTGTATGTGTGAATTAATTAATATGATGGTTTGTGAGACATTGATGATATATATATATATGCATGATTGGTTCTACTAGAAATTCTATTTTTATATATATATATATATATATATAAATATATATATATGCATAACGTGTACAATGTATAGTATCGTAAAATACCAACAAACGAAAAAGAATTAAAATGGAAATACAAAATTAAATGAAAAAGAAATCATAAAACTAAAACCCCCCCAAACCTTATAGTACCAGTTGGTCTTACCAACGGGTACTAAAGGGCTCCAGGCCCCTGGAGCTGGCTCGTGCCACGTGGTTTCCCTTTAGCACCGATTCGTGCTGAACCGGTACTAAGGGGGGGGGGGGGAGCTTTAGTGCCCACACTTTAGTGCCGGTTATGGAACCGACACTAAAGGGCCTTACGAACCGGTGCTATTGCCCGGTTCTGCACTAGTGTCTGCGCATCTAAAAGATCACGATATGTAGATCATTATAATTGCACTTACAAAAATATGCCTAGAAAATTATTTATAAGTCCAGATGTCAATATTAGTTAAACTATACTAATCTAATATAAGACATGTTATATTAGATGGATAGATACACGATTGGAACCGTGTAAGAAAAGTTATAGCCAATAAAAGTATTTATCTTACTATTCCATGCTCCATAGAAAATTAGTTTATTATAAATATCCTAGGGGAGATATTCAAAAGAGAATGACTGAGAAGAGATTAAGCACCAACATGAGCATCAAAGTGAGGAGTACTTTAGTGAGCATTGATTATTGAAACCGAATCTAGAGATTGTGTGGTCATTTAATTTTTTAATTTTTTATAAAATAAAATAAGAACACTCGAGATCCGTGTGCCTATATATTAAGATAGAAAGCAAGGTTCATTTACAAAGATTGTGTCTAAGCGCCATGGAAAGGCTCCAGCTCAAACAGGTCCACGGAAAGAACTATGGTGCTACTCGTTTTAGACTAGTGTTACCCACCTTTTGCCACTCATGACAATGGTTCTTGATTTTCTTGAACACCACTCCGAAGGAGGAGGGGGGCGTTCTTGAACACCCTTCTGTTTCTCTCAAGCCATATGCAACGTGGAGTGCATAGGATCACCGAGTTCATGCCATCTGGAACTTCAGGGGACAATGTGTTGTAGAGAGGTCCACCACTCCATGATTTAGTCATCGGTGGAGGGGACAATCTAGTGAATTCCGATCCACCTTAGCACCTCAGACCACACCTCTCGGGCAAAAACACATCTAAGCAAGAGGTGCTCGGTCGTTTCATCACTCTGGCAGCCGAGAGGGCGAAGTAAAATTTCCCTTTTTATATAAAAGATTACCCAAATTGTATATGCAAGTAAGAATCACACAAGAGGCACATATAAACGGAACCGGATTTGCGTATGTTTTTTTTGCGGGTGAATTTTTGTAGGTTTTTAGGCCGGATTAATTTGCGTATGTATGTATGTAGGTTGACAGATGATCACATTTTTGATAACTTCTTCAGAAGCTCAACCTATTGCATATTGTATGTCTTGACGAAAATATTCCCATGTGAAAAGCGCACAATGAAATGCACCTACAGCTAGCTGCGGGTTTTCTCGTCTCCGGATGGGGAAGAGGCTCTGGAGAAGTGCATGAATGAACCTGGATATATATGAACCCACTTTGGAAAACACATTTTGCAATGTCAAAAAAATCTGAAAAAAGATGCGCGCGGACATCTCCATATTTTATGTGTGTGCAGAAAGTTTCACAGGAAAACACCTTTTTTTGTAGCCTGTGCAAAAAGGACAAAATTTTGTGCCATGAAACGCTATTTAGAAGCAGTAAAATTTGTCTTTTTACTGAGACAAAACAAAAATACTTTTTTACACAAAACTTTGTGCCGTGGACATACCTTTGCTAACATGTATGCATAATTTTTTTTAGAATTTTTGAACATTACAAAACACGTAAAAAGTACATTTTTGAAAAACGGGTGCAGATGCCCCATGTGCAGATCGTCCACTCTCGAGGCTCTGACAAGTCACAAGTGGTACGAGACACAGGGTATGACATGATGCACTCTTCTTGGCGGGAAGCTTCCTGCCGCGTAGTTTCCTCCTGCTCACACGGTGTGATTCTCGTGCCGAGAAGGACGATCGAATCAAAGCCGACCGCACTGCTGCAAGTAAAGTAAGTTCCATCCATCCAGCATGTACCCGGGACGGACATAACACCACCTGCATGAAAAGGCCCCGATCAATCAGCTCGCCCGCCCATCACCGTCTCGCCGGCGGAGCGGATCACGGCGAGGCAGCCCGAGGCCAAAGCCTGCCACCCTGGCTCCTCTATCCCCATTCCCCCGCCACCGCCGGGTGCGGTCCACACACCCTCCCACACACTCGCACGTTGCCCGCACGACGGGCCAGCCGACCGAGGAGCCCTCCATGCCGCGCGTACGCACGTAACCACCGACGACCGCGTCCGCGACACCGCGGTGGTCCGTCCATCCGTCCGTGTCCTCGGCCGGCGATCGCACCGGCACAGCGCACCCGGCGTGCACTCGGCGACCAGGGTCCCCGGCGGGGATGGACCAGCGACGTGAGCGCGCCATGATTATGTCCATCGATCGCCCGCAGCCCCGCAGCACCGGCTGGTGCGGGTGCGACGCGAGCGCAACGTGCCGAATTGCCGAACCAATGCCCGGCCGGGCTGACGGGTCAACATCGGCATCGATCGGTTGGCATGGCATGGCATGATTCGGTGCGCTGTGCGAGCATCGGAGTATCGGGTTCATCAACTTTTACCAGCACCGGGAGCACCGGCCGGATCAGTCCGACAGTTGTGTGGGGGAGCACTGTGCGGATAAAGGACGTTCGACCGCGCAGAAAAGTCCGCGGCACGTGTGGGAAAAACGTGGCGCCGGTACACGTGTCGAGCGAGCAATGGAGCATGGCCTCCGTTAACTGTAGTACATGCGTGGAAAGATCGCGCAACCACCCATGTGCATGCGTGCGAATCCTAGTCAGAAACTGTAAGGTGCTCCACGCTTCTTTAATTTTCTTGCCACCAGTTCGTACACGGGCGGAGCTTGAGGAGAATCGAAGGGGGGTCAAAGAGAAAATATGCAGCTTTGGGAGTGCCAAATGACTGAACTCTTCATAATTTAATCCTCTAAAAAAATTCCTACAGTAAATATGCGGGGGAGGGCAGCGGCCTCCTCAAAACTACGCATAGCTCCGCCGTTGAGTTCGTAGAAAGTTTTCTTGTTGTAAGAACAAGTTTGAAATATTGGAATATTTTCACCATTTAGCTTATACTCCCTCCGTTACAAATTCATTTTTTTCATTTTTTCTTACAAATTCATCTATGTTTCAGGTCCTAAGCTATTTGAAAAACAAGACTTGGACGAGATAGTTTTCTGATTTTATAAGTATTCACCTAAGGGTTGCTGATACCTTTCTACCATCCTCTAATTACTTCTACTTATAGACTTATAATCATAATTATTGTTTTCTAATTTACTCTAAAAAAATTCTACGTCCATGCGATTTTTCCTGTCCTTACTGATATTTTTGGTGCATGATATATACTCCCTCCGTACCAAAATTGAACTGCAAAACATCTTATATTTTTGATACAGACCTAGTACTATTTAATAGATAAAACATGTCCATGCATTTGCCTTCTATCCAGGCATGCCATCGAAAAGTAATATTCTTGAGCAATTTTTGTACACTGATTAGTGCATGCATACTAATACCCTTGTTCGTAAATAGATTGTGTTTTAGGCCTTGACATGGTTACTAATATCTATATACACATCACTAAAACTTTATGGGAATCCATATTATGTAATATTTTACATGGTAAACGTAATAATTTTAATTTTAAAAAACACTAGCATTCCTTTTACGTGTGCACAATTACATCTATTTTAAGTTTTCTCCGATGTAAGCTATAGTCAAAATAATAAGACATAAAGAATATAATAAAAAAATGCATATACTTGAAATTGGCAATAAATGTATTATTTATATGTTTTAGTTATCTTAGTCGACCATCCACGTGCGACGTATAGTGTTTTCTTTACAAGTTTATGCAAGAACATGAGTTTTTAATTCGCAAGAATGGAACATAATTTTAAGTGTTATTACGGCAACATCCTTTACTTTATTTCTTCTAGGGCCTCTTTTATTTCATGGGATTTTGAAGATGCAGAAATATGAAAAATACATAATTAAAAATGGCGTGTCCAATTAAGTTTATTTGTCCCACAGGAAAAAAAAATCATACTCAACGTATAATTTGTTCGACCGCGTCACATGTAAACATTCTTTTCAAGAGATCTGAATCAAGATTCCCATAACAATTCTCTGAAGTAAAGAGGCTCTCATGGTGAGGGGAAAAAAACTCGCCCTAGCCCCACATGCAGGGCCCTACAGACACCACGTTTGTGTGTGTGAAATGGAGTGGAATCTAGAATTCTTCACTGTTTTCTTTCCTCAGGCGCCGTTGAAAAGTATGCGAGCTCAGTGAATGCTATCCGTTCCCCCTTCTCTCGAGTAGTTAAAGTCTGTCGTGAGAGAAGTGTTGAGTATAATGTTTATTAATAAGTATAGGATAGATTAGAATTTGTCTCCGCCTTTTATTGTATTTCAAGTTGATCATTGTACTCTTATATATATACCCATGAGGCTTAATCAATAAAACAACAATTTCACTAATCCCTCTATTCCCTTTTAACATGGTATCAGCTTTACCTCGATTCTAAATCTTAGCCGCCGTCGTTTTTGCACCGCGCCGTCCCCGGGGTGGTCGCTCTCCTTGATCGCCACCGGGGGCCGCGTCGCCCGTATCTAGAATTCGTCCGCCTGTCGTGTTGACTGGCTGCCCTAGAGAGTCTTTTTCCTGATACCTTGATCTGGATTTTCTATCTCTCGCCGGCCGTTTTGATCAACTTTTACCTTTTGGTTTTTCTATCTGAGATTGGTTTGTGTCGCCCGCCGCCGCAGTCGACCCCGTGCACCTCTACTCCAGCACCAGCGTGACCGGCCGTCTTCTTCACCGACCAGGCGGCCTCACACGACAGGGAGATGAAATTCTATGGTTAACACCATACTTGGCAAGCAATTTACGAATAGCATCATGAATAAAGTGTGAACCACCATCACTATTAAATATCTAGGGACTCCAAACCTCGGGAAAATAACTTTTTTAAGCATTTTAATAGAACTGCTATGATCAACACTACTAGTTGGAATAGCTTCTACCCACTTAGTAATGTAATCAACAGCAATCAAAATATGTGTATACACATTAGAGGAAGGAAAATGTCCCATATAATCAAAACTCCAAACATCAAATGGGTTAATAGCAAGTGAATAATTCATAGGCATTTCTTGACGCTTACCAATATTACCAATTCTTTGACATTCATCACGACATAAAACAAACTTACGGGCATCCTTAAAAAGAGCAGGCCAATAAAAACCAATTTTCAATACCTTGTGAGCAGTTTTATCTCCCGCATGATGCCCTTCATAAGCTTCAGAGTGACATTTCCATACGATTTGTTCCTGTTCATGCTCAGATATACAACGTCTAATAATATCGTCTACTTCTTTATAAAGATGTAGGTCATCCCAAAAGTAATGTCTTAAATCATAGAAGAATTTTTTCTTTTGTTGGTATGTGAAACTAGGTGGTATGTATTTAGCAACAATGTAATTAGCATAGTCAGCATACCAAGGAGTGTTATGAGAAACATTTATTACAGCTAGTTGTTCATCAGAAAAACTATCACCAATAGGTAGTTGGTCATCAATGATATTTTCTAACATAGTCAAGTTATCGGCTACGGAGTTCTCAGCTCCTTTTCCATCAGTAATATGTAGATCAAATTCATGTAGCAAGAGAATCCACCTAATAAGTCTAGGTTTAGCATCTTATCACAAGCAAACACAACTGCTAAAAAATCTTTTTCAGTGGTAGCATAATTTCTTTGGGCATTGTCTATAGTTTTGCTAGCATAATGGATAACATTTTATTTCTTATCAACTCTTTATCTTAGAACAACACCAACAGCATAATCAATAGCATCACACATAATTTTAAAAGGCAAGTTCCAATCAGGTGGTTGGACAATAGGTGCAGAAATTAAGCCTTTCTTAAGTGTTTCAAAGGCTTCTACACAATCATCATCAAAAACAAACCGAACATCCTTTTGTAAAAGATTTGTAAGAGGCCTAGAAATTTTTAGAGAAGTCTTTAATAAATCTCCTATAGAAACCATCATGACCAAGGAAACTACTAATACTTTGATATCTCTAGGACATGGAATTTTCTCAATTGCATCAACCTTAGCTTTATCCACTTCAATACCTCGTTCAGAAATTTTATGTCCCAACAGAATACCTTCATTAACCATAAAGTGGGAACTTCTCCCAACTCAAGAGAAGATTAGTTTGCTCATATCTCTATAAAACTCGATCAAGGTTGCTTAAGCAATCATCAAAAGGCATACAAAAGTTGGAGAATATACCAGTCATACATTTTTTAAAAGTAGTAGCTGCATTACATAAACCGAAAGGCATACTTCTATAAGCATAAGTTCCAAAAGGGCAAGTAAAGGTAGTTTTCTCTTGATCAGGCTGTGAAACAGGCATTTGAGAAAAATCAGAATATCCATCATAGAAGCAAAAGTGTGTGTGCTTTGATAATCTCTCCAACATTTGATTGATAAAATACAGAGGGTAATGATCTTTTCTAGTTGCTTTATTTAACTTTCTAAAATCAATTACCATTCTATAGCAATAATAATTATTTGTGGAATAAGTTCATTTTTATCATTGGGAACAACAGTTATACCTCCCTTCTTAGGGACATAATGAACAGGGCCTACTATCAGCTATGGGATAGATTATACCTGCTTCCAGAAGCCTTAACATTTCAGTTCTTACCACTTCTTTCATTTTAGGATTCAAACGTCGTTGATGATCAACAACGGGTTTAGCATCAAATTCCATATTAATCTTGTGCTGAAAAAGAGTAGGACTAATGCCCTTAAGATCATCAAAAGTATATCCAATAGCAGCACGGTGCTTCTTCAGAATTTTCAATAGTCTTTCTTCTTCATGTTCTGACATGTTATCACTAATAATAACATGATACATCTTTTTCTCATTGAGATAAGCATATTTCAAAGTGTTAGGCAATTGTTTTAGTTCAAACACAGGATCGCCTTTAGGTGGAGGAGGACCTCTTAGAGTTTCAATAGGCAAATTCTGCTTTAGCAGAGGTTGTTGTTCAAAGAAAATCTGATCTATTTCATTTCTTTCGTGCATAGGCATATCATTTTCATGGTCTAGCAAATATTGTTCTAGCGGGTGAAAGGATCAAGATGGACCTAGAGGGGGGTGAATAGGTAAAATTAAATTTTTTAATTGTTACTTAGCAATTTTAGGCAATCATGCGGAATATGAAAGTGAGCCTAACAATTGCAAGTATGATGCTAAGAGCTAAGCAGGGTAACCAAGTAACACAAGTAGATGAGTAAGCAAGCACAATATGAGATAATTAAATACTAGGAGACAAGTAACCACAAGTAGAAAGCTAGGGTTAGGGATAACCTCAACTCCGAGAGACGAGGATGAATGCCGATGTTCACTTCCTTGGAAGGAAGCTACGTCACCGTTAGAGAGGTGGATGTTACCATGAAGGCACATCAATGCCATGAAGGCTCACCCTATTCTCCCTTTGAGACAACACCACGAAGGCGTTTATCAACCACTAGTGGTAGACCTTGGGGTGGTCTCCAAACCCTCACAAACTTTCCGGGGGTAATCATAATGGTCGATTCCTCACCGAATGGCTCCTACCGCCGAGGAGTCTCCAACCTCCAAGAGTAACAAGAACGATGGGGAAAATCACAAGACTTGCTCACATCACGAATTCCTTTGGTGCAAAGAAGGGGAAGGATTGGATCTATCACTTGTGTGGATCACTTCTCTCAAATGCTCTCAAATCCCTTAGGGATCTAAGATTTGGTGGAGGAGAGTGAGCGAGAGAGTAAAGCGTGTTCTTGAGGATGTTTTAAGTGAATGGTCAACTATCCCAGAGGATAGGAGAGCGATATTTATTGTATGCCACAATAAGTGACCGTTGGGACCAAAACGGCACAGCAGCGTCGGACGTCCGATACACATCGGACGATCGAGGGCTCGGCAGGCACCAGACGTCCGACAGGGACCAGACGTCCGATGTTTTGGCTCGATATAGAAGGTATCGGACAACCGAAGGATCCCGGACGTCCAATGTTTTTGTACTGTTGAGGAGAAGTTGAACGTCCGGTGGAGACCGGAAATCCGATGTTTTGGCTCTGGAACGGAGGTACCGGATGTCCGGTGAATACCGATCATCTGACATGTATCGGTCGTTTGACAGAACCAAGGCATAGAAGATGAGATCAAAGAGTAGATCATTTGAGAAAGACTTTTAGCGAGACCCCATGTTTCCCTCTTAATAGTGCGGGATCCCTATACTCAAGAACAAGCATAAAAAGGTGCCTAAGCCAGTAGATTTTCTCTTCGTTCTTAAGGAAGATAAATACTTTCGAAGTCATACTCCATACACACATGATCCCGAGGGGACTAACACCTGAGATATACTTGACTAACTTTGTTAGTACCCTATGAGTATATTGTCATCAACATCAAAATAAGATTAAGGACATGATTGCACTTTCAATCTCCCCCCTTTTGGTCGTTGATGTCAATATACACATAGTACAGAAGAATTAAGATTGTTCTATGCTTAAGACAAATTTGTTGACAATCTCCCCCTCTCAGTGATAATCATTGCGAGCATAATATGGAGAGCTCCCCCTCACAGTGACAACCAATAAAAATATATGAGAAAAATAAAACAAACTCTCAAAAATAACCATCACAAGAGCACATCAACATAATATCATCATATTTCTTCATACATAAGACTTAGTGGTTCAACATAAGACATAGATAAAGTCATACACCTACTCAAAGCATAAATGGTTCAACATAAGATAAGTTTTAACATAAATAGATCATAGTACTAGTTCTCCCCCTTGGCATCAAGTACCCAAAAGGGGCAGAGAAACGAACGGACAATCACAGGTCATCATCATCATCATCATCATTAGGAGCTCCACTACCACCAACATCGTCGAAGAAATCAGCCCACTCAGGCCCTGATGGAAAACCAAAATCAGAAGGAGGAGCCACCGGAAGACGCTCATCGTCACTAACATCGGGAGCTCCAGAGTCACGCAGACGAGACTTCAAGGCATTCTTGGAGGTGATCAACCGAGTGACAACATCATGGTTTTGAGTGCGGGAGAAGGTGAAGGCCTTCATCATGGCAGAGTGAGCCTTTCCAAGAAAACGGGCAAGACGCCCAACTGACGCAGAGTTGGAAGTGGAGGGATGCGACTGAGCAGTAGACCTATGAGCAAGGGCAGACTTGGAGGAACCCTTGGGAACATAATCGTTGGCCATGTGAGGAGGAATAATCCACTTATCATGCACATGAGTGCGGACAAAAGAGAATGGAGCCACACTTTCAATAAGAGACTGAATGCATGGAGCATGAGGGAAGGCACGCTTATACTGAAAGCTAGCAAGACGGATTTCATGCCATAGAAAATGAGGAATATTTATCTCCCTTTAGGAGACTCATGGAGGCGCGACATAAGATCAATGCAATGGCTGCTGCAAGATCCCTTGTCACCCATCTTGGGATAGATTGTGCAGATGATGCACTGGTAAATGAGGTAGTAAGGATATATCCAAATGGAAACTTGATTCAGATCCTTCATCTTTTTCTCCTCAGTAAGTTCATCTAGCTCCTTAAGAAGATAGCCACAAGCCTCAATTGCTTTGGGTTTGTGATTGGGGTCATCTTTATGGATCTTGAATCCAATGTCAGGAAGCCGAAGAGCAGCGACAAACTAAGCATAAGTGGCAGTGAGCTCGGTGTCAGAGGTCATCTCGGTGACGGTCTTGTTAGGAGCAAAGAAGCAAGTGGCATAGAACTGATGTATAACAACCTGGTTAGAATCATGTTGAAATGCAAATGGAGCAGCAAGACTGGATGAGTCAATGAGCTCAATGGCACCCGGGTACTTCACTGGATGTTTCCGAATATGTGCTAAGTCAATGAAGTGGTGCAGAGAGAGACCCTTTGGGAGGACAACAGAGGTGTAGATATCTGCCTGAACATTTGTGCGAAACCGTTGATCTAGAGAGTCTTGAACCACCTCGAATTGATCAACATCTCGCCAGAACTTAAGATATGCAAGCTTGGGCACTTCGGTGAAATCCTTGAGGACACGCCCATGAAGTTGAGAAGCCTCAAGGGGTATGTGACGACCATCTGCATGCGGCTGATCGAGAGGAGGAGCAGGCATGTGGGTGGCCCTTCGAGAACCATGGGGGCGGGATGAACACACCACTTGCACATGCTCCTCATCTTCCATCTCTTCTTCATAGTTAGAGCCCTCAGTAGAGGAGGACTCCTCGATCACAGGATGTTTCTCAGCACACTTGCACGGACGCTGCTCCTCTTGAGAGTCATCAGACCCACCTCGATGAGAGGCGCAGATAGAGGGACCCCCGGCATCCTTGCGAGCAGTGTGCTTGATTTTCACCATCGTGGGACGAACCTATCTAGATCAGGACAAGGAGTGATAGAGAGGATGACAGGGACGCGGCGAAGAGGATCTCTCGGCGACGGCAAGGAAGAAATCGCCCCCTGGTGGCACGGCGATGGTCACAGGCGCAAGGGGGAAGAAAAGGATAGGGCAACTGCCCAGACAGGCCTGACCCAGTCGTATTTGTATGGGCCACAAAAGTCATCAGACGACCGACAGAGGTCGGACATCCGAGCACTGGTGAACGTGCCAGGTGACAGACGACCGAGCAGAGTCGAAAGTCCTAGACCTGGGGAGTAATTTGGGCTGGGCACGGATGCAACACAGCATCTGGATGATCGAGCAGTGTCAGACGACCGGAAACATATGAGTGATCGGATGTCCGATAAATGTCGGGCGACCGGTGGCAAGAAATTTTGACAGAAACGTTTGGACAAATCTAGATGAACCAATAATGCAGGCATGGGTGGATGACAGTAGTATATCAGCACACAGTCATAGAGGACACCATAAGATTAACAGCTAGACACACATGATATGAACCCAAAGCATAATTAGGCACTACTTCTCTGGGGAGAGCCGGTGGCCAAAGGCCACCATGTGTGAGTATGTGTGTCTTGATGCCGCGAAGATATTGTCTTGGGCACAAAAACACTACTCCATCATTTTAAAGTACCATAGTTCAAGGAACGATAGTAACTTTGAGAGTGTTGGTTCTTTTTATGCATTATATAGGGTGAGAGAGCTCATGTGTTGAGTGTCTCCCCCTAAACATATGCCTACATCAAGACAATACATTACGTACATGCATAGATGGGTACTAGATTTCACATAATGTTGTCAAGCTCCAAGATACCAAGTTCACGCCTAAGTTGACAAAACCTTGCTTCGTCCAATGGCTTGGTGAAAATTTCTGCAAGTTGCATATCTA
This sequence comes from Triticum timopheevii, assembly GCA_963921465.1. NCBI lineage: Eukaryota > Viridiplantae > Streptophyta > Magnoliopsida > Poales > Poaceae > Triticum > Triticum timopheevii. The sequence goes on along the minus strand of OY997262.1, from coordinate 342,485,985 downwards.
TACCAAAATGAGCAATATGAATGTCACCTTTTCTCACATGATCTCTCAAGAAATGATACCTAATATCAATGTGCTTGGTCTGAGTATGATCTTTGGGATTCTCAAAAATATTGATGGCACTTTCATTATCACATAGAAGAGGCACATGTCTATAGGTGATACCTTAATCCTTCAAAGTTTGCCTCATCCATAGTAATGGAGTTACGCAATTGGCGGTTGCAATGTATTCAGCTTCGGCGGTGGAGAGGGCGACACAATTTTGCTTCTTCGAGGACCAACTTACCAAGGAGCGTCCAAGAAATAGACATGCACCGGAGCTGGACTTCCATCCCACTTTGTCTCCAGCCAAATCCACATCCGTGTACCCAATGAGATCAAATTTAGCATCCTTGGGGTACCATAGGCCCAACTTTGGAGTGTGAACAAGGTATCTAAGAATATGCTTAACCGCCTTATGTTGACTTTCCCTAGGGGAAGCTTGAAATCTAGCACACATGCACACACTAACATGATGTCTGGTGTAGATGCACAAAGATAAAGCAATGAACCAATCATAGAGCGGTAAATAGATGGGTCAAAAGGGATACCGTTTGTGTCTTCAGTGAGTACAATCTTTGCTGGCATGGGTGTCTTACATGGGTTAGCATTTATCATGTCAAACTTCTCTAGAATATCATTGAGGTATTTTGTTTGAGATAAGAAAATTCCTTCTTGAAATTGTTTTATTTTAAATCCGAGAAAGAACTTCAAATCCGCATTGAGTGACATTTCAAAGTTCTTGGACATGGAGGTCGCAAACTTCTTGCACAAATGAATGTTAGGAGAACCAAAAATGATATCATCTACATAGATTTGGCATAAGATCAAATCACCCTTACCCCTCTTAGTAAAAAGAGTGGGATCGATCACCCATCTCACAAAACCATCATCGAGTAAAAACTGCTTAAGATGGTCATACCAAGAACGAGGTGCTTGTTTGAGGCCATACAAAGCCTTATGAATTTTATACACATAGTCTTTGTGATCGGGATCAATGAACCCAGGTGGTTGTGATACAATATACTTCTTCTTGTAGAGGACCGTTAAGGAAAGCACTCTTCACATCCATTTGATGTAATGTAAAACCATTGAAAGCAGCATAAGCAAGTAAGATGCAAATAGATTCAAGACGGGCAAAGGGAGCAAAGGTCTCACCAAAGTCCAAACCTTCAACTTGTGAGTACCCTTGTGCCACTAACCTTGCCTTGTCGCGGCTAATTACACCATTCTCATATTGCTTGTTCTTGAAAACCCATTTTGTTCCAATGACATTGTGTTCCATAGTTGGCCTCTGATGACCTACAAGTGTAGGGGATCTATTGTAGTCCTTTCGATAAGTAAGAGTGTCAAACCCAACGAGGAGCAGAAGGAAATGATAAGCGGTTTTCAGTAAGGTTTTCTGCAAGTACTGAAATTGTAGGTGATAGATAGTTTTATGATAAGATAAATAGTAACGAGTAACAAGTAAATAAAGTAAATAAGGTGCAGCAAGGTGGCCCAATCCTTTATGCAGCAAAGGATAAGCCTGGACAATTTATAATAATGAGAAAGGAGCTCCCGAGGACACATTGGGAATTATCGTCAAGCTAGTTTTCATCATGTTCATATGATTCACGTTCGGTACTTTGATAATTTGATATGTGGGTGGACCGGTACTTGGCTATTGCCCTTACTTGGGCAAGCATCCCACTTATGATTAACCCCTATTGCAAGAATCCCCAACTACAACAAAAGTATTAAGGTAAACCTAACCATAGCATGAAACATGTGGATCCAAATCAGCCCCTAACGAAGCAACGCATAAACTAGGGTTTAAGCTTCTGTCACTCTAGCAACCCATCATCTACTTATTACTTCCCTATGCCCTCCTCTAGGCCCAATAATGGTGAAGTGTCATGTAGTCGATGTTCACATGACACCACTAGAGGAGAAGACAACATACATCTCATCAAAATATCGAATGAATACCAAATTCACATGACTACTAATAGCAAGACTTCACCCATGTCCTCAGGAACAAACGTAACTACTCACAAAGCATATTCATGTTCATAATCAGAGGTGTAATAATATGCATTAAGGATCTGAACATATGATCTTCCACCAAGTAAAACAATAAGTATCAACTACAAGGAGTAATCAACACTACTAGCAACCCACAGGTACCAATTTGTGGTTTTGGATACAAGATTGGATACAAGAGATGAACTAGGGTTTGAGAGGAGATGGTGCTGGTGAAGATGTTGATGGAGATTGACCCCCTCCCGATGAGAGGATCGTTGGTGATGACGTTGGTGATGATTTCCCCCTCCCAGAGGGAAGTGTCCCCGGCAGAACAGCTCTGCCAGAGCCCTAGATTGGTTCTGCCAAGGTTCCGCCTCATGGCGGCGGAGTTTCATCCCGTAAGCTTGCCCCCGATTTTTTTCAGGGTAAAAGTGATGATATAGCAGAAGATGGACGCTAGAGGCCCACCAGGGGCCCAGGAGATAGGGGGCTCGCCCTATAGGGGGGGCGCGCCCCCTATCTCCTGGACAGGGTGTGGGCCCCCTGGCCTATTCTTTCGCTCAGAAATTCTTATAAATCCCAAAAAGTTGTTTCATGGAGTTTCAGGACTTTTGGAGTTGTGCAAAATAGGTTTCCAACGTTTGCTCCTTTTCCAGCCAGAATTCCAGCTGCCGGCATTCCCCCTCTTCATGGTAAACCTTGTAAAATAAGAGAGAATAGCCATAAGTAATGAGATATAATGTGTAATAACAGCCCATAATGCAATAAATATTGATATAAAAGCATGATGCAAAATGGATGTATCAACTCCCCCAAGCTTAGACCTCGCTTGTCCTCAAGCGGAAGCCGAAATCGAAAAATATGTCCACATGTTTAGAGATAGAGGTGTCGATAAAAATAAAATACGGACATGAGGGCATCAAGATCATTCTAATAACAGCAACATATATAGATTTTGTCATATGATTTCCTATGCTCAAGTAACAAGCAATTCACAATGTCAAGTATGGTTCAAAAACTTCATTGGGAACTAACAAACTATAATCTCAGTCATTGAAGCAATTGCAATTTATCGTAACATCAGAAAGAGTCAATAAAAGAGCTTTTCAGCAAGCTCACATACTCAACTATCTCGTAGTCCTCTACAATTGCTAACACTCATGCAATACTTGTGGTTATGGAGTTTTAGACGGACACTAAGAAAGATAGGGGCTTATTGTGTTGCCTCCCAACGTTTCACCTTTAGGTGATGTCAACAATAATAGCCCATGCTAACGAACATCCAATTGGATATGTATATCATGATCTTTCAAACACGAAGAGCTTGCCAAAGGATAAAATGAAAAAGGGAAAGGTGGAGCTCACCTTGACTTAAGCGCAAAATAAAAGCATAAAGTAAGAACATGAAGTAAAAGATAGGCCCTTCGCAGAGGGAAGCAGAGGTTGTCATGCGCTTTTAGGGTTGATGCATAAAATCTTAATGCAAAAGAACGTCACTTTATATTGCCCATTGTATGTGGACCTTTATTATGCAGTCCGTCGCTTTTATTACTTCCACAACAAGTTCGTACAAAGCTTATTTTCTCCGCACTAATAAATCATGCATAATTAGAGAGCAATTTTTATTTATTGCACTGATGACAACTTACTTGAAGGATCTTACTCAATCCATAGGTAGATATGGTGGACTCTCATGGCAAGACTGGGTTTAAGGGTATTTGGAAGCACAAGTAGTATTTCTACTTGGTGCAAGGAATTTGGCTAGCATGAGGGGGAAAGGCAAGCTCAACATGTTCGGAAGGTCAATGACAACATACTTTAACTGAGATGTGAGAAAACATAAACCATTACATTGTCTTCCTTGTCCACCGTCAACTCTTTTAGCATGTCATACTTAATGAGTGCTCACAATCATAAAAGATGTCCAAGATAGTGTATTTATATGTGAACCTCTCTTCCCTTATTACTTCCTATTAATTGCAACGATGACCAAGGCTACATTCATCAACTCCCAACAATTTTTATGCCTCATACTTTCTATGTGTGAAGTTATCACTATCCATAAGATCAATATGAACTCTTTTGTTCTTTCTACTTTCTCAAGATCATAGCACAAAGCAAAGCCCTTGACTCAACACTAATCTTTATTATAGATAGCTCACGGACTCGAATACAAAAAGAGATCACAAAGCAAAACTCAAACTACTTGGTATCAAAACTTCAATCTACTAGATCAAGATACTACTAAAAGGATCAAACTAAACAAAGTGGTAAAGATAGAAGTGTGATGGTGATACGATACCAGGGCACCTCCCCCAAGCTTGGCAGTTGCCAAGGGGAGTGCCCATACCCATGTGATTATGTCCTCGGAGGTGGTGAAGTAGGAGTTGTTGATGATGTAGGCTTGTCATCCGTCTTCCAAGGCATAGGCTCTCCATCATAGAAGGATGATCGAGTCTCCGGGATCCTTAAATCTGCAGCCAAACTCATCCTCTTGAATCTATATTCATACTCACAGTTCTGGTTCTGCAGGTCATAGATCTGGGCTTGGAGGTGCTCGATTTTCTCTTGAAGCTTGAAGATGGTATCCCCAATGACTTTGGCATCCAGCTTGTGGTTATTGGTGAACTCCGTGATCATCATCTGGTTGGTGTTGAGTCCACGCTCCACCATCCCTTGGCACTTGAAAACTTGCTGCTCCACGGCTTCGAGCTTTGTCTCCACGCTCCCGGTATGCTTTGGTCCCTCCACATCGCGGATGTGCAGCACCCCTCACGCATCTCAATGGTTTGAGGGTGTTGCAGCACCTCCGCAAGATAGGGGTAGATAACCCTCTCAAAAAACTTGTCCTTGGGAGCGCTTGGAGACGACATGATGCTCTTAGATCTGAAACAGAAACAGCTCGAAACGAAAACAGAGGATATTTGCGTGATACGGTGGTCAAAACCTTCGGGAGTATATATAATAAATTTTTACCAACCAAAATACGTAACATACGAGAAAACGGAGTCCGGGAAGCACACGAGGTGCCCATGAGACAGGGGGGCGCGCCCTACAGGGGGCGCGCCCTCCACTCTCGTGGGAGCCTCGTGTCCCTTTCGGACTACTTCTTTCTTCCTAAAATTCTTAAATATTCCAAAACAGATAAAAATTGCCATTGGAGTTGTTTTGGAGTCGGTTTACTTATCGTACCACATACCTATGCCTTTTCGGAGTCTGGAACGTTTTGGAAAGTGCCCCTTATGTATTCATCGGGGGTTACGGTTTCAATAATATTAGTTTCAACATTGATAGGATTACCTGAAATATAATGTTTAATTCTTTGACCGTTTACCACCCTCGGATTTGTGCCTTCGAAGTTGTTGATTTTTATGGCACCAGAACGATAGACCTCCTCGATAACGTAGGGACCTTCCCATTTTGAGAGAAGTTTTCCTGCAAAAAATCTTAAACGAGAGTTGAATAACAACACATAATCTCCTACGTTAAACTCACGCTTTTGTATCCTCTTATCATGCCAGTGTTTGACTTTTTCTTTGAAAAGCTTGGCATTCTCATAGGCTTGGGTTCTCCATTCATCAAGTGAGCTAATATCAAATAACCTCTTCTCACCAGCAAGTTTGAAGTCATAATTGAGCTCTTTAATAGCCCAATATGCTTTATGTTCAAGTTTAAGAGGTAAATGACACGATTTTCCATAAACCATCTTATAAGGAGACATACCCATAGGATTTTTGTATGCAGTTCTATAGGCCCATAATGCATCATCAAGTTTTTTGGACCAATTCTTTCTAGATCTATTCACAGTCTTTTGCAAAATTAATTTGAGCTCTCTATTGCTCAACTCTAATTGACCACTAGACTACGGATGATAATGAGATGCTATTCTATGATTGACATCATACTTAGCGAGCATCTTACGGAAAGCACCATGGATGAAATGTGAACCACCATCAGTCATAAGATATCTAGGGACTCCAAACCTCAGAAAAATAATTTCTTTAAGCATTTTAATAGAAGTGTTATGATCATAACTACTAGTTGGAATAGCTTCTACCCACTTAGTAACGTAATCAACATCAACTAAAATATGTGTATAACCATTAGAGGCAGGAAAAGGTCCCATATAATCAAAGCCCCAAACATCAAACGGTTCAATCACAAGAGAATAATTCATAGGCATTTCTTGACGTCTACTAATGTTACCTATTCTTTCACATTCATCACAAGATAAGACAAACTTACGAGCATCTTTGAAGAGAGTAGGCCAATAAAAACCAGATTGTAGTACCTTGTGTGCAGTTCTATCTCCAGTGTGGTGTCCTCCATAAGATTCAGAGTGACACTTGCGTAGGATCTATTCCTGTTCATGCTCAGGCACACAACGTCTAATAACACCATCTACTCCTTCTTTATAAAGGTGTGGATCATCCCAGAAGTAATGTCTTAAATCATAAAAGAACTTTTTCTTTTGCTGGTATGTGAAACTAGGTGGTAAATATTTAGCAACAATGTTATTAGCATAATCAACATACCAAGGAGTAGTATGAGAAGCATTGACGACCGCTAATTGTTCATGAGGAAAGCTATCATTAATAGGCAGTGGGTCATCAAGAACATTCTCTAACCTAGACAAGTTATCTGCAACGGGGTTCTCAGCTCCCTTTCTATCAATAATGTGCAAGTCAAGCTCTTGGAGCAAGAGAACCCATCCAACGAGTCTAGGCTTAGCATCTTTCTTTTCCATAAGATATTTAATAGCAGCATGATCAGTGTGAATAGTAACTTTGGAATCAACAATATAAGGTCTAAACTTATCACATGCAAACACAACTGCTAAGAATTCTTTTTCAGTGGTAGCATAATTTCTCTGGGGAGTATCAAGAGTCTTACTAGCATACTGGATAACATGCAATTTCTTATCAACTCTTTGCCCTAAAACATCACCTACAGCATAATCACTAGCATCGTACATAATTTCAAAAGGTAAATTCCAATCAGGTGGCTGAACAATAGGTGTAGTGATCAAAGCTTTCTTAAGCACTTCAAACGCTTCTACACAATCATCATCAAAGACAAAAGGAATATCTTTTTGCAATAAATTAGTCAGAGGCCTAGAGATTTTAGAAAAGTCCTTAATGAACCTCCTATAAAAACCGGCATGACCAAGGAAACTTCTTATACCTTTTATGTCCTTGGGACATGGCATATTTTCAATAGCATCAACTTTGGCTTTATCAACTTCAATACCTCTCTCGGAGATCTTGTGCCCCAAGACAATGCCTTCATTAACCATAAAGTGACAGTTCTCCCAATTCAGGACGAGACTAGTGTCTTCACATCTCTGCATAACTCGATCAAGGTTGCTCAAACAATCATCAAAAGAGGATCCATAGACAGAGAAGTCATCCATGAATACCTCACAAATATTTTCACAAAAATCAGAGAATATAGCCATCATGCATCTTTGAAAGGTAGCAGGTGCATTACATAAACCAAAAGGCATACTCCCTCCGTCCACGAATAAGTGTACCTCTACCTTTTGGTCCAAGTCAAAGTTTTAAAATTTTGACCAACTTTATATAAAAGAGTAGTAACTTATATGACATCAAATTGGTATATTATGAAACTACTTTTCAAAACGAATCTAGTGATACTAATTTAGTGCCATAAATGTTGATACTTTTTCCAATAAAGTTGGTCAAAGTTTTAAAAATTTGACTTAAGACAAAGGCTAGATGTACACTTATTCGCGGACGGAGGGAGTACGTCTATAAGCAAAAGTACCAAAAGGGCAAGTAAAAGTAGTTTTAGATTGATCCTTCGCTGACACAGGTATCTGAGAGAAACCAGAATAACCATCTAGAAAGCAAAAATGAGTGTGTTTGGATAGCCTTTATAGCATTTGATCAATAAAAGGTAAAGGGTAATGATATTTCTTGATAGCTTTATTTAACTTACGGAAATCAATTACCATCCTATAACCTGTAATAATTCTTTGCGGGATCAATTCATCTTTATCATTAGGAACGACGGTAATACCTCCCTTTTTAGGGACACAATGAACAGGGCTTACCCATTCACTATCAGCAACGGGATAAATTATACCTGCCTCAAGGAGCTTTAGTATCTCCTTTCTTACCACTTCTTTCATCTTGGGATTTAATCATCGTTGAGGATCTCTAATTGGTTTGGCATCTTTCTCCACTGAAATCTTGTGTTGACATAATGTGGGACTAATGCCCTTAAGATCATCCATAGTATATCCAATAGCTGCTCGGTGCTTCTTCAGAGTTTTCAATAATCTTTCTTCTTCTTTCTCTGAAAGGTTAGCACTAATAATAACATGATATATTTCTTTTTCATCAAGATAAGCATACTTAAGATTATCAGGTAGTGGTTTGAGTTCAAACACAGGATCACCCTTTGGTGGGGGGGGGGGATCCTCAAGAATTTCAATGGGAAGGTTATGTTTCATCATATGTTCCTGTTTAAGGAACACCTCATCTATTTCTTCCCTTTCCTCCATAAACATATCGTTTTCATGGTCTAGCAAATATTGTTCTAACGGATCAGTTGGAGGAACAACAATGGAAGCAAGACCAATAATCTCATCCTTACTAGGTGGTTCCCTTTCACGAGGTTGTCTACTAAACTTAGCGAAATTAAACTCATGAGACATACCATCTATGCCAATAGTGACAATATTCTTTTCACAATTAATCTTAGCACTAGCAGTATTCAAGAAGGGTCTACCAAAAATAATGGGACAAAAGGCATCTTGTGGGGAAGCAAGAACAAGAAAATCAGTAGGGTATTTAACCTTCCCACACAAAACTTCAACATCTCTAACAACCCCAACAGGTTTAATGGTATCCCTATTAGCAAGCTTAATAGTAACATCAATGTCTTCCAATTCAACGGGTGCAATGTCGTGCATAATTTCTTTATATAAATCATAAGGGATAGCGCTAGCACTAGCACCCATATCACATAAACCATGATAACAATGATCTCCTATTTTAACAGAAATAACAGGCGTGCCTACGACAGGTCTACGTGTCTTAGTATCTGGCCTAGTAATATTAGCAGTCTCACCATAGAAAGAAATAACATGCCCATCTAAGTCCTCATCCAAGAGATCTTTAACCATAGCAATACTAGGTTCAACATTAATTTTCTCAGGAGGTGTATAATTCCTAGTATTACTCTTACGAACAACAGTCGAAGCCTTAGCACGATCCTTTATCCTAACGGGAAAAGGAGGTCTTTCAACATAAGCAGTAGGAACAATAGGATCACTATAGGTAATAGTCTTTTCTTCGACTGTAATAGGTGCAACTACTTTCACTTCAATAGGAGGATTATATTTAAACCACTTCTCTTTAGGGAGATCAACGTGAGTAGCAAAATATTCACAAAAAGTAGCTACTATCTCAGAGTCAAGTCCATACTTAGCGCTAAATCCATGAAAAGCATCGATATCCATAAAAGATTTAACACAATCGAACTTAGGTGTCATACCTGACTCCTTACCATCGTCGGAACCCCAATCTTCAGAGTTGCGCTTAATTCTTTCCAATAAGTCCCATTTGAAATCAATAGTCTTCAGCATATAAGAACCAGCACAGGAAGTATCGAGCAGGTTGCGATTATCGAGAGAAAGCCGAGCATAAAAATTCTGAATAATCATTTGCCAAGAGAGCTCATGATTGGGGCATGAATATAACATTGACTTAAGCCTCCCCCAAGCTTGAGCGATGCTTTCTCCTTCGCGAGGCCGGAAATTATATATGTAATTACGATCATGATGAACAAGATGCATAGGATAGAACTTCTGGTGAAATTCCAACTTCAATCGCTTATAATTCCAAGATCTCGTATCATCACATAACCTATACCATGTCGATGCATCTCCCTTCAAAGATAAAGGGAAGACCTTCCTTTTGACAACATCATCGGGAATACCTGCAAGCTTAAATAATCCACAAACTTCATCCACAAAGATAAGGTGTAAATCGGGATGCAATGTTCCATCTCCTGCAAATGGATTAGCTAGCAGTTTCTCTATCATACCCGAAGGAATCTCAAAGTGAATATTTTCATAAAGTTCAGTAGGTTGAGGAGAAACTCTTTGCTCTTTTGGTTGGGGTGAAGATACCCCAAACAAGCCCCTCAAAGGATTAGTTTCCATAGTGACAAGTAACAGAAAATTTCAGCACACTATATAAATGTTTCCTTACCAAGTTCCACTCACCAAAAGCGCTTCACTCTCCGGCAACGACGCCATAAAATAGTCTTGATGACCCAAAAGTGTAGGGGATCTATCGTAGTCCTTTCGATAAGTAAGTGTGTCGAACCCAACAAGGAGCAGAAGGAAATGATAAGCGGTTTTCAGTAAGGTTTTCTGCAAGCACTGAAATTGTAGGTGATAGATAGTTTTATGATAAGATAAATAGTAACGAGTAACAAATAAATAAAGTAAATAAGGTCCAGCAAGGTGGCCCAATCCTTTATGCAGCAAAGGATAAGCCTGGACAATTTCTAATAATGAGAAAGGAGCTCCCAAGGACACATTGGGAATTATCGTCAAGCTAGTTTTCATCACGTTCATATGATTCACGTTCGGTACTTTGATAATTTGATATGTGGGTGGACCGGTACTTGGGTACTACCCTTACTTGGGCAAGCATCCCACTTATGATTAACCCCTATTGCAAGCATCCGCACTACAACAAAAGTATTAAGGTAAACCTAACCATAGCATGAAACATGTGGATCCAAATCAGCCCCTAACGAAGCAACACATAAACTAGGGTTTAAGCTTTTGTCACTCCAGCAACCCATCATCTACTTATTACTTCCCTATGCCCTCCTCTAGGCCCAATAATCGTGAAGTGTCATGTAGTCTACGTTCACATGACACCACTAGAGGAGAAGACAACATACATCTCATCAAAATATCGAACAAATACCAAATTCACATGACTACTAATAGCAAGACTTCACCCATGTCCTCGGGAACAAACGTAACTACTCACAAAGCATATTCATGTTCATAATCAGAGGTGTAATAATATGCATTAAGGATCTGAACATATGATCTTCCACCAAGTAAACCAATAAGTATCAACTACAAGGAGTAATCAACACTACTAGCAACCCACAGGTACCAATTTGTGGTTTTGGATACAAGATTGGATACAAGAGATGAACTAGGGTTTGAGAGGAGATGGTGCTGGTGAAGATGTTGATGGATATTGACCCCCTCCCGATGAGAGGATCGTTGGTAATGACGTTGGTGATGATTTCCCCCTCCCGGAGGGAAGTGTCCCCGGCAGAACAGCTCTGCCAGAGCCCTAGATTGGTTCTGCCAAGGTTCTGCCTCGTGGCGGGGGAGTTTCATCCCGTAAGCTTGCCCCCGATTTTTTTCAGGGTAAAAGTGATGATATAACAGAAGATGGACGCCAGAGGCCCACCAGGGGCCCAGGAGATAGGGGGCGCGCCCTATAGGGGGGGCGCCCCCTGTCTCCTGGACAGGGTGTGGGCCCCCTGGCCTATTTCTTTCGCTCAGAAATTCTTATAAATCCCAAAAAGTTGTTTCATGGAGTTTCAGGACTTTTGGAGTTGTGCAGAATAGGTTTCCAACGTTTGCTCCTTTACCAGCCAGAATTCCAGCTGCCAGCATTCCCCCTCTTCATGGTAAACCTTGTAAAATAAGAGAGAATAGCCATAAGTAATGAGATATAATGTGTAATAACAGCCCATAATGCAATAAATATTGATATAAAAGCATGATGCAAAATGGACGTATCAGCCTCTTCACTAATGACCACACTTGGTTGCGTTCAAAACCATTCAAATCTTCTTGCATAGCAATGAGCCAATCATTGTCCATCAATGCATCTTGTACCTTAAGTGGCACAACACTAGAGACAAACGAGAAGTGAGCACAAAAGTTTGTCAAATTTTTATGAGTGACTCTACCTTCCGATATGCCGGTAAGAATTTGATCAACATCAACATGATCGGCCACTCGGGGCATGATGGAGGTTAGTGTTTCGCGAGGTTCAACTTCATGCCCATCATCCATATCCTCAACATATGGATCATTAATGTGTGGTGGAAGATCTTCTTACTCATATTGCATTTGTTGAGGTTCATCATTAATGATTGCACTTTCTTGTTCTTGCTCTTGGTGATGATCTTGCTCTTGAAGGTGATCATGATGAGGGACTTGATCATCTTCTTGTACTTGAACTATGGGCATCGGTTGAGCAATAGGGGCTTGTGGTGGAATGGGTGTTGTAGTGGTTTGATGATGTGTGAAACTTCCATCTTCTTATTCATCATCGTGAGGTTCTTGTTCCATGGTAAGAAGAGCACCAACACCCATGGTCAAAATATCTTGAGAAGAATCTTCTTCACCTACATCACTTACATCAACTTGCTCCCCATGGGAGCTATTAAATTCATCAAACACCACGTCACAAGTTTCTACAACACATCCATTGGATTTGTTGTAGACTCTATAGGCGTGAGAGTTTGTTCCATAGCCAACAAATATGCCCTCAATTATTTTGGATTGAATTTTTCCTAACCGTTCTCTTTTGTTGAGGATGAAACATTTGCATCCAAATACACGAAAGTACTTGACATTTGGCTTGTTCCCGGTTAGGAGCTCATATGGAGTCTTTTCCAATATAATACAGGGTAAGAGCCAGTTTGATGCATGACATGCGGTGTTGACAACCTCAGCCCAAAAACTGTGTGGTGACTTGTACTCATCCAACATGGACCTTGCGCTACAAAAAAAAAGACACATCCGTGACATTTTGGGCCGAACGATTTTTTTCTGTCATACTTATGACACTTCTATGATGATAATTGTGACAAAACCCGGTATCAAAACCCGGTATCATCATAGATGTGGTTGAACAGTAGCCCGTGGAGAGGGCCGGTTGAACAGTAGCCGGTGGTGTAGCGCGCAGTGGAGGCTGGATGAACAGGGCTTGTGGATGAACAGTCATAGGTGGAGGTTGGAGGAGGTCGACGGTGGATGAACAGTAGACCCTGGAGGCTGGAGGAGGTCGATGGTGGAGATGAACAGTATCCCGTGGAGTCCCGTTTTGCGGTACGCCACACCCCTCCCGATGAACAGGACCCCCGTTTCGACCGTAGCGCTCCAACACAAGTCTGTTTCATCCGTTTTGCGGTATGCCACACCCTCCCGATCAACAGGACCCCGTTCCGACCATAGGAGGTGCAACAGAAGTCCATTTCATCTGTTTTGTGGTACGCCAGACCCCTCCCGATGAACATGATCCCGTTTCGACTGTGGCTGGTCGAACACAAGGCCGTTTCCTCCGTTCTGCGGTACGCCAGGCCTCGTTTCCATCGGTTGTTCCATCCAAGCCGGTATCATCATAATTGTGACAAAAAATCATGAAAGAAAATGGGATTTTCGTCCTGGGCGGGCCGGAGACGCAGCTGCATGACATTCTTTGGGCCGTCCATGACGGAAAAATCCGTGGTAGAAGCGAGGGCGAGGAAAATATCGGGGAGTTCCCGGTTACAGTGGGTGGTCGAGGGCCGAGCGATGCGCGTTTCTCTCGTACTGTATGCACGTGGGTGCGAAGCATTGGGCTCTAACTAAACCCGAGCAAGGCGTCGCCTAGCTGAACCCGAGCGATTGCACTATAGGCTACGTATTACTGAACCCGAGTGATCGAGCGATTCCTTCGCTACTGCTGCTAACTGAAGTCGATCGATGCTGCCTCTGGATGAACAGTGAGCGTTGCTAGGGGGTTTGGATGAACAGTTCCTGGTGGGGGTGGATGAACAGGACCCCATGGTTGTGCCTCTGGATGAACAAGACCCCGATCGAGCCGGTTGGGGCTGGATGAATAGGACGACCCCATGGAGGGCTGGTTGAACAGTAGTCGGTGGAGGGCTGGATGAACAGTAGCCCGTGGAGGGGTAGTTGAATAGTAGCCCATGGAGAGGGCTGATTGAATAGTAGCCGGTGGAGTAGCGCACGGTGGAGGCTGGATGAACAGGAGCCCATGGATGAACAGGAGCCCATGGATGAACAGTCGCAGGTGGAGGCTGGAGGAGGTCGACGGTGGAGATGAACAGTATCCGGCGGAGTCCCGTTTTGCGGTACGCCACACCCCTCCCTATGAACAGGACCCCTGTTTCGACCGCAGCGCTCCAACACAAGTCCGTTTCCTCCATTTTGCAGCACGCCACACCCCTCCCGATCAAGAAGACCCCGTTTCGACCGTAGGAGGTCCAACAGAAGTCCCTTTCCTCCGTTTTGTGGTACGCCAGACCCCTCCCGATGAACAGGATCCCGTTTCGACTCGTGGCTAGTCGAACACAAGGCCGTTTCCTCCGTTCTGCGGTACGCCAGGCCTCGTTTCCATCGGTTGTTCCATCCAAGCCGGTTGGCTCCCACGCATTCTGTTGCCTCCCGATGAACACGACGCATTCTGTTGCCTCCCCATGAACATGACGATGATGCAGTTTCTCCGTCCGACCTAGCCATGTAGAGGGGTAGTTGAACAGTAGCCCGCGGAGGGGTAGTTGAACAGTAGCCCGTGGAGAGGGCTGGTTGAACAGTAGCCGGTGGAGTAGCGCACGGTGGAGGCTAGATGAACAGGAGCCCATGGATGAAGAGTCGCAGGTGGAGGCTGGAGGAGGTCGATGGTGGAGATGAACAGTAGCCCGTGGAGGGGTAGTTGAACAGTAGCCCGTGGAGAGGGCTGGTTGAACAGTAGCCGGTGGAGTAGCGCACGGTGGAGGCTGGATGAACAGTTCCTAGTGGGGGTGGATGAACAGGACCCCGTGGTGTTGCCTCTGGATGAACAAGACCCCGATCGAGCCGGTTGGGGCTGGATGAAAAGGACCCTGTGGAGGGATGGATGAATAGGATGACCCCATGGAGGGCTGGTTGAACAGTAGTCAGTGGAGGGCTGGATGAACAGTAGCCCGTGGAGGGGTAGTTGAACAGTAGCCCATGGAGAGGGCTGATTGAATAGTAGCCGGTGGAGTAGCGCATGGTGGAGGCTGGATGAACAGGATCCCATGGATGAACAGGAGCCCATGGATGAACAGTCGCAGGTGGAGGCTGGAGGAGGTCGACGGTGGAGATGAACAGTATCCCGCGGAGTCCCATTTTGCGGTACGCCACACCCCTCCCTATGAACAGGACCCCCGTTTCGACCGCAGCGCTCCAACACAAGTCCGTTTCCTCCATTTTGCAGTACGCCACACCCCTCCTGATCAACAGGACCCCGTTTCGACCGTAGGAGGTCCAACAGAAGTCCCTTTCCTCTGTTTTGTGGTACGCCAGACCCCTCCCGATGAACAGGATCCCGTTTCGACCGTGGCCAGTCGAACACAAGGCCGTTTCCTCTGTTCTGCTGTACGCCAGGCCTCGTTTCCATCGGCTGTTCCATCCAAGCCGGTTGGCTCCCACGCATTCTGTTGCCTCCCCATGAACATGACGATGATGCAGTTTCTCCGTCCGACCTAGCCATGTAGAGGGGTAGTTGAACAGTAGCCCGTGGAGAGGGCTGGTTGAACAGTAGCCGGTGGAGTAGCGCACGGTGGAGGCTGGATGAACAGGAGCCCATGGATGAAGAGTCACAGGTGGAGGCTGGAGGAGGTCGATGGTGGAGATGAACAGTAGCCCGTGGAGGGGTAGTTGAACAGTAGCCCGTGTAGAGGGCTGGTTGAACAGTAGCCGGTGGAGTAGCGCACGGTGGAGGCTGGATGAACAGTTCCTGGTGGGGGTGGATGAACAGGACCCCGTGGTGTTGCCTCTGGATGAACAAGACCCCGATCGAGCCGGTTGGGGCTGGATGAAAAGGACCCTGTGGAGGGATGGATGAATAGGACGACCCCATGGAGGGCTGGTTGAATAGTAGTCGGTGGAGGGCTGGATGAACAGTAGCCCGTGGAGGGGTTGTTGAACAGTAGCCCGTGGAGAGGGCTGGTTGAACAGTAGCCGGTGGAGTAGCGCACGGTGGAGGCTGGATGAACAGGAGCCCATGGATGAACAGTCGCAGGTGGAGGCTGGAGGAGGTCGACGGTGGAGATGAACAGTACCCCGTGGAGTCCTGTTTTGTGGTACGCCACACCCCTCCCTATGAATTGGACCCCCGTTTCGACCGCAGCGCTCCAACACAAGTCCGTTTCCTCCATTTTGCGGTACGTCACACCCCTCCCGATCAACAGGACCCGGTTTCGACCGTAGGAGGTCAAAAAGAAGTCCCTTTCCTCCGTTTTGTTGTATGCTAGACCCCTCCCGATGAACAGGATCCCGTTTTGACCATGGCCAGTCGAACACAAGGCCGTTTCCTCCGTTCTGCGGTACGCCAGGCCTCGTTTCCATCGGTTGTTCCGTCCAAGCCGGCTGGCTCCCACGCGTTCTGTTACCTCCCGATGAACACAACGCATTCCGTTGCCTCCCCATGAACATGACGACGATGCAGTTTCTCCTTCCGACCCAGCCATGTACACGAGCCCTGGCCGTACGTATGCGCGAGTAGGCGTTCAAGACCCCGCCCGTATGTACGTACGTGGCCTTATTTACTTTCTTGCACCGTGGCCGATGTACGTACATGTACATGCTAGGTGTGCGCCTCTACTACGACACGTGCACGTCTACATCGACCAGTATGTACGTACACATTCGCGACCAGAATGACAATGGTACGTACGCTTCGACCAAGTAGCTCCCGACAGTCAGGCACTTCCTTGCGTGCGAGATGTAGCTGGTGGGTCCCAGCAGTCAGGGGGCGAATCATTTTTTTTGCCCGTAATATGGACGCACTTCCTTGCGTGCGAAGATGTAGCTGGTGGGTCCCAGTAGTCAGGGAGGAAACATTTGTTTCATGAAATACGGTGGCCCGTCCGGTGGGTCCCTGCTGTCAGGTGCAGGAATAATTATTTTGCGCGTAATAAGGAGGCACTTCCTTGCGGCCGCCATGGACCCAGCTGTCAGCCTCTCCACGTACAGTACTCTTCCGATGCAAGTCGTTCGTTGACCATGTTAACCACGCCACGCCGAGAGCACCAGGGCGGTGGACGGCGATGAGGCCTAGGAAGGGGACAGCGCGGAGCCGGGGAAAACGCGGCAGCAGAAGCCCGCGCGGAGTGGAGTACGAGGGTTCACTGGTTCGGCTGCAGTGTGAGGCTGCCGTCACTGCATGGCTTGGCCAGCGGTGGGAATAGTAGGGGGCAGTGAGGCCTCCGCGGCAGCACAGCCGACCACGAGAGGCAGGAGCATGCGGCACGACTGGCGCTGATTTGGGCAGCTGGAGAAAGAAGACCAGAGGTTGAAGAAGCACTACGACCATTGGATGGACATCGTACGGTCACTGGAGCTAGAATCGTTCATATTGACTAAGTTGACAAAGCCCTCCGTCCCCATCAACTTAGTAGGCCCACAAGTCAGCCTCCCACCAAGGTGGGTCCCAGCTAGCAGGGGGAGTATTCATTTTTTCGTGCGTAATAAGGAGGCACTTCCTGTGGGTCCGAGCTGACAGGAGGGGGAACCTTTTTTCATGAAATGCAAAGGCCCTTCCGGTGAGTCCCAGCTGTCAAGTGGAGGAATCATTATTTTGCGCATAATAAGGAGGCATTTCCTTGTGTGGGCCCCTACTGTCAGCCTCTTTTGATGGCTATTTTTTGTTGACAATGTTGACCGCGCCACGCTGAGAGCACAAATGCGGTGGACGAGGGTGAGGCCCAGGAAGTGAACCACCCGAAGCCGGCGAAGCCACCGCAGTGGATGCCCATGCTGAGGGGAGTATGAGCGCTGACTGGTCGGCTGCGAGGTGAGGCTAACGTCGCCGGAAAATAACAGGATGTGTGGGTGGGTAGAGGGATGGCCTGGCGGCAGCACATCCAGCCACGGGAGGAGGGAGCAGGCAGTACCGCCGGTGCTGGTTTGGATGGCTGGAGCAGGAAGATCAGAGATTGAAGAAGCACGGTGGTAGTTGGATGGACATCCAACAGTCAATGCTCTGTGTTGACTAAGTTGACAAAGCCTTGCGTATGCGTAAAAAGATATTAGGACAGCGTCATCATCAATCTAGTAGGCCTAGAAGTCAGCCTCCAAATCTGTGGAAAACAGCATACAACCCATTAGCCATTATTTTCAATAATTTACAACCGATTTGCTAATTCTTTAGGATATTTGAAGCTCATATTCTTTTTATTAGCATTATAGACCATATATTCTGGGCACTGCTAAAAAATTCAACAAAATTTTGCATATTTCAGTGGGGTCCGAACTCTTTTAATCACGAAATTTCGAGTCACGTTAAAAATAATTTTAAAAAAATTATATCAAAATAAAATTCAAAAAAAATTCATTGGAGGGAACATGAAGATGCATTTGTATGAGTAGTTTATCTTGTGGGAGAAAAGATGATATTTTAATGTAATTGCCAGTTGGCTTTGGTTTTTATAGGAGTAGAGAGTAGAGAAATCCTGAAAAAAAATGATATTTTAATGCAATTGCCGGTTGGCTTTGGTTTAAAAATTTACATCCCATTTCTGACAACTTATAGCCCATTTTCTAGGGAAGCCCATTTCTTACTACTTACATCCCTCCTCGTCTTGAAAGATTTGCAGCCCAGCAGGGCTGAGAAAAGCAAGTAGGCCTCGGTTTTGGTATTCTCCAAAAAAAGAACTGGGCTAGCCATTTTCAGAAAGAAAAAAATATATCAACTAGGCTTGTCATGTGCTTAAATAAAAGCGTAAGCGTGGGCTAGACGGGCCACAACCCCCGCATAGCGCGCAGTTGAGCTCCATCTCTGAAACTAAAAAACAACAGGGCGGGCTGCTGGGTACCTGGTGTTATCCGCTCGTTGTGTAATTTTCTCGTTTATTGACTACATTGACAATGGCGTGGGACCTAGTTGTCAAACAATTAGGAGGAAGTATTTTTTTGGCTTGTACTAATAACGAGGCACCAGCTTGTGAAATGCAATGACCCTGATGGGTCCGTACTGTCAGCCTCTCCACGTACAGTCGTCT
The DNA here is from genome assembly GCA_963921465.1 of Triticum timopheevii. Classification (NCBI taxonomy): domain Eukaryota; kingdom Viridiplantae; phylum Streptophyta; class Magnoliopsida; order Poales; family Poaceae; genus Triticum; species Triticum timopheevii. The sequence goes on along the minus strand of OY997262.1, from coordinate 342,466,887 downwards.
CTTGATTCCTCTTGGTTGTTGACCATCTTGACAATGCCAGATGGCGGTGGGCACAGTAAGCGAACCAAGGCGGAGAACGATGGCGAGGCCTCGGACAGGAATGAACAGCAACCATAGAAGATGCAATAGTGTAGTGGCAGGTGGAGGGGAGTACGAGGGCAACAACATGCAAGTCAAGCTTGCAAATGGTACAAAAAGCCCAAGGATTAATTGTTCATCAAATTTTTAGACAAACCCCAGATTGAACATGGCAGTAACATCTAACCCAACCACTCTTTTTTGCAGTCACAAACAAATGGATCGGTCTGATCCATAAAATCAACATCCCGTGCAAAAAAAATTATTTCGGGATGACTACAACTTGTTGTAAATAGAAGCCGAGCATGTTTAGAAGCCCATTTGTCCACCTGAAACTTCTTTTTTTGCTGTTCAACGTGTCCGTCCGTGAGAAAGCTCTTGCGGTAAAACTTAAGCCTCATGGACAATAGCAACCTCACATTCAATAGGAAGAATATGACAAAGCTTCTGTTTGCCTGGTTGGATGCATATTCTTCCTATTGAATTCGTGAAGGTTTGGGAGCAGAGACGACAACTATTTGTGAAGGTTTATAACAATTATTATGGAGCAACCTTTGAAGTGAAGGGGCATCTTCGATGATGAGCTGCTGTCCTTCAAAACAAATTCCAATGCTTTTAAGGTGAGGCGACTTTATTTGGAGACAACTGATATGAATTTCTATTCCCAAAACAATCGGCAAGCACTCTAGGGCAGGGTAACTAGAGTGGATGGTGTTGTGCAGTGAGGCCTCCGACAAATAAACCACCACAAGCGAAAGTTTTTTTAGCAGTGGGAGTCGAAGCATTTGTACCGGATCGTTTGGTAGATGGCACCGGGCGAAGGTGGTGGTGTGGAGAGAGGAGGAAAACCGCGAGATGGACAACAATGGTGTGGGCACGAATTATTGGTGTGTTTGTGGTATGCAACTTTTGTGCTAATGGTACAACTCAAACTGCTGGAGTTTTCCAAATTCAGGGGATGTCAGCCAAGCGTCCACCATGCCGGGTATGGACACTAGGTAGCGTGTCGGGATGCAGAGGCATTGAACGGGGCCCTGCTGGTGAGAGGAGACGATGGCTCCGAGGAGATCAAATTCAGGAAGGACAGATATCTGACGACAGTCGAGATTGAGGGGCGCGGTGCGCCATAGAGGGTGCCACTGAGTTGAGAGGACTTGTGTGCGGCAACAATCCTTGGTGGGGAGAAGCGCGATGATCTCCTCAAGGATGACGTCCGGGAGATCACTGATGCGGTCCACCAGAGATTCTACTGGTTCCTCGGATCCGAGTGGGGGGGGGGGGGGGGGGGCTTGCCGCTTCTCCCCGCGCTACTGGGTGCGGGATCTACAACCGGCGTCGCCGCTGCCGGGAGCCTCATCTTCTTGGCGCTGGGGCCAGACAACCCCATTTTCCTTGTGGGCATCGCGCCGAGCTCATGGGTTTGAGCAGAGTAGCTAGAGACAAGCCTAGTGGCAGTGCGAGTGCGGAAGAAGGAGGGCTGGGGATTTCTGTAGGAGTGGAAGAAGAGGAGTAGCCGTTTTCTGTACGAGTGAGGAAGAAGGTGAGCGGGGGTTTTCTGGACGAGTGAGGAAGATTGGGGAGCGGGGGGAATTGGGGGGAGACGAAAGCGGGAGAGGGAGCTGTTCGTGTTTATAAGGCCCGCTACACTAACTACTCGCTTTTTCCCAAGAATCGCTCTCTTCTTTTGTGTTGCTGCATTGGAGCTGGCGCATGGACTTGGCTGACTGGCCATGCATGCAGGATGCATGTGCCCGCCGGCCACTGCATGCGCCTGGTTTGTTACTAGGCCTATTTAATAGGGTGGTTATGGAGTAAATTAAGGAGATTTATTTTCTCTATGTGCATCTTCTTGGTCTTAGCAATTGGCTCATGGGCCTAATAAACCCGAACGAAGGGAGTATAAGTGAAAGTGAGGAGGAAGGAGGGTTTTTCTGGGATCGCCTCCTCTTTAAGAAATATGGGCTTCTCCTCGCAAAAAAACAAAAATAAATGGGCTTTAAGATGGATAGGCTTTTGTATCGGCCCAGTCGGCTGGCCGTTTTCGTACTGGAGGGCCTTGTGCTAGAGGCAGCCCGAGACACTCTCCAGGTTATTGCCCATTCGAAAGAAAAAAAGAGACACCTACAGCTTATGGCTACTCATCGGTAACCTTTTTCAACTTGGCAACCACCAAATTAGAGGATGCGGTACTGGATGCAGACACTCACATTAAACTAAGCTTCGGAAGATACGGTATGCATACTAACATTCAGAAGAATAAAAGTTTAGCATGTTTATGCATCTCAATGATTCACCATACTAGAACCAATACAAAGTTGTGAGAAGGTGTGGAAATAAAGAAAATCGGTCGATGCTTCTCTGAGCAAAGGGCCTTCCTACGCACGAATTAATTTCCTGAGCATGCTTGTTTCTTCTCAATGTTGCGAGCACTTTGAGCATGTTGGCAACTCCACAGCTAGCTAGATGCCTCATCTTGCAATTGTTGCTGACACATTTGCAACAAACACATGAGGCAATAGAGATGACTCAACATGAGTTCATATTGTGCAGTTCCCTTGAAATCATATTCATTGTCCTGAATCTAAAAAGATAGAAAAACAATAGCTATACTTAAACGGTGTTGCAAAATAGTAGAACATATCAATTGCTCGGCATGACAAAACACGATCATCTGGATGAAGGGGATACTGACCTGCCTGAGGAAGATTATATATAATTTCATAAGTCCTTGGTTGATTTCAACCCTCGCTGCACTACTTGTTTGCTCCTCCACACATGACAGGATCATTCCGCACTGCAATCAGCAAGTGAACGTACGAATAAGCTTATTTCATCTTGCGCTGGTCATTGTACCTAGTTACGAATGTAGGAATACCTGGAGCACCATGACGTTAGCTGACAGCAGGTAGATGAAGGAAATATGCCCTAGAGGCAATAATAAAGTTATTATTTATTTCCTTATTTCATGATAAATGTTTATTATTAATGCTAGAATTGTATTAACCGGAAACTTAGTACATGTGTGAATACATAGACAAACAAAGTGTCACTAGTATGCTTCTACTTGACTAGCTCGTTGAATCAAAGATGGTTGTGTTTTCTAACCATAGACATGAGTTGTCATTTGATTAACAGGATCACATTATTAGAGAATGATGTGATTGACTTGACCCATTCCGTTAGCTTAGCACTTGATCGTTTAGTTTGTTGCTATTGCTTTCTTCATGACTTATACATGTTCCTATGCCTATGAGATTATGCAACTCCTGAATACCGGAGGAACACTTTGTGTGCTAAGAAACGTCACAACGTAACTGGGTGATTATAAAGCTGCTCTACAGGTGTCTCTGATGGTACTTGTTGAGTTGGCATAGATTGAGATTAGGATTTGTCACTCCGATTGTCGGAGAGGTGTCTCTGGGCCCTCTCGGTAATGCACATCACTACAAGCCTTGCAAGCAATGTGACTAATGAGTTAGTTGCGAGATGATGCATTACGGAACGAGTAAACAGATGAACTCGGTATTGAGATACCGACGATCGAATCTCGGGCAAGTAACATACCGATGACAAAGGGAACAACGTATGTTGTTATGCGGTTTGACCAATAAATATCTTCGTAGAATATGTAGGAACCAATATGAGCATCCAGGTTCCGCTATTGGTTATTGACCTAAGACGAGTCTCGGTCGTGTCTACATAGTTCTCGAACCCGTAGGGTTTGCACGCTTAACGTTCGATGACGTTCGGTATTATGAGTTTATGTATTTTGATGTACTGAAGGTTGTTCGGAGTCCCGGATGATATCACGGACATGACGAGGTGTCTCGAAATGGTTGATACATAAAGATTGATATATTGGAAGGTTATATTCGGACACCAGAAGAGTTCTGGGGGGTCACCAGATAAATACCGGAGTACCGGGAGGTTACCGGAACCCCCCGAGGAGTATATGGGCCTTAATGGGCTTTAGGGAGAGAGAGGGGCTGGCAAGGGCTGGGTCGCCCCCCCCCCAAGCCTAGTCCGAATTGGACTAGGGGGGAGGGGTGACGCCCCGTCCTTCCTTCTCCTCTTATCCTCCCCTTTCCCCTTCTCCTACTCCTACTAGGAAAGGGGAGTCCTACTCCCGGTGGGAGTAGGACTCCCCCCCTCGGCGCGCCCTCCTCCTTGGCCGGCCGCCTCCCCCTAGCTCCTTTATATACAGGGGCAGGGGGGCACCCCAAGACACACAAGTTGATCATTGATCTTTAGCCGTGTGCGGTGCCCCCTTCTACCATAATCCACCTCGGTCATATCGTAGGGGTGCTTAGGCGAAGCCCTGTGTCGGTAGCTTCATCAACACCGTCATCACGCCGTCGTGCTGACGGAACTCTCCCTCGAAGCTCTACTGGATCGTGAGTTTGTGAGACGTCACCAAGCTGAACGTGTGCAGATCATAGAGGTGCCGTACATTCGGTACTAGGATCGGTCGATCGCGTAGACGTATGATTACATCAACCGCATTGTCATAACGCTTCCGCTTACATTCTACGAGGGTACATGGACGACACTCTCCCCTCTCATTGCTATGCATCACCATGATCTTGCGTGTGCGTAGGATTTTTTTTTTGAAATTACTACGTTCCCAACAGTGGCATCCGAGCCAGGTTTATGCGTAGATGTTATATGCACGAGTAGAACACAAGTGAGTTGTGGGCGATACAAGTCATACTGCTTACCAGCATGTGATACTTTGATTCAGCGGTATTGTTGGATGATGCGGCCCAGACCGACATTACGCGTACGGTTACACGAGACTAGTTCTACCGACGTGCTTCGCACATAGGTGGCCGGCGGGTGTCAGTTTCTCCAACTTTAGTTGAATCGAGTGTGGCTACGCCCGGTCCTTATGAAGGTTAAAACAACACATACTTGACGAAATATCATTGTGGTTTTGATGCGTATGTAAGAATTGTTCTTGCTTAGCCCGTAGCAGCCACGTAAAACTTGCAACAACAAAGTATAGGACGTCTAACTTGTTTTTGCAGGGCATGTTGTGATGTGATATGGTCAAGACATGATACTATATTTTATTGTATGAGATGATCATGTTTTGTAATGGAGTTATCAGCAACTGGCAGGAGCCATATGGTTGTCGCTTTTTTGTATTAAATGCAATCGCCATGTAATTGCTTTACTTTATCACTAAGTGGTAGTGATAGTCGTAGAAGCAATAGTTGGCGAGACGACAACGATGCTACAATGGAGGTGAAGGTGTCACGCCGGTGATGATGGTGATCATGACGGTGCTTTCGAGATGGAGATCAAAGGAACAAGATGATGATGGCCATATCATATCACTTATATTGATTGCATGTGATGTTTATCTTTTATGCATCTTATTTTGCTTAGATCAATGGTAGCATTATAAGATGATCCCTTACTAAAATTTCAAGGTACAATTGTTCTCCCTGAGTATGCACCGTTGCGATAGTTCTTCGTGCTGAGACACCACGTGATGATCGGGTGTGATAGGCTCTACGTTCACATACAACGGGTGCAAGCCAGTTTTGCACGCTAGAATACTCGAGTTAAACTTGACGAGCCTAGCATATGCAGATATGGCCTCGGAACACTGGAGACCGAAAGGTCGAGCGTAAATCATATAGTAGATATGATCAACATAGTGATGTTCACCATTGAAAACTACTCCATCTCACGTGATGAATGGACATGGTTTAGTTGATTTGGATCACGTGATCACTTAGATGATTAGAGGGATGTCTATCTAAGTGGGAGTTCTTAAGTAATATGATTAATTGAACTTTAATTTATTATGAACTTAGTCCTGATAGTATTTTGCAAAAAATGTTGTAGATCAATAGCTCGCGTTGTTGCTTCCCTATGTTTTTATATGTGTTCCTAGAGAAAACTAAAGTTGAAAGATGATAGTATCAATGATGCAGACTGGGTCCGTGATATGAGGTTTATCCTCATTGCCGCACAGGAGAATTATGTCCTGGATGCACCGCCAGGTGACAGACCTATTGCAGGAGCAGATGCAGACGTTATGAACATTTGGCTAGCTCAATATGATGACTACTTGATAGTTTAGTGCACCATGCTTAACGGCTTAGAATCCGGACTTCAAAGACGTTTTGAACGTCATGGACCATATGAGATGTTCCAGGAGTTGAAGTTAATATTTCAAGCAAATACCCGAGTTGAGAGATATTAAGTCTGCAACAAGTTCTATAGCTAAAAGATGGAGGAGAATAGCTCAAACAGCGAGCATGTGCTTAGATTGTCTGGGTAGTACAATCGCTTGAATCAAGTGGGAGTTAATCTTCCAGATAAGATAGTGATTGACAGAGTTCTCTAGTCACCATCACCAAAGTTACTGGAACATTTGATAAACTATAGTATGCAAGGGATGACGTAAACGATTCCTGAGCTCTTCGTGATACTAAAATCGACGAAGGTAGAAATCAAGAATAGAGCATCAAGTGTTGATAATTGATAAGACCACTAGTTTCAAGAAAAGGGCAAAGGGAAAGAAAGGGAACTTCAAGTAGAATGGCAAGCAAGTTGTCGCTCCCGTGAAGAAACCCAAAGCTGGACCAAAGCCTGAAACTGAGTACTTCTAGTGCAAAGGAAATGCTCAATGGAAGCGGAAATGCCCTGAATATTTGGTGGATAAGAAAGATGGCAAAGTGAACAAGGGTATATTTGATATACAGGATATTGATGTGTACCTTACTAGTGTTTATAGTAGCCCCTGAGTATTTGATACTTGTTTGGTTGCTAAAATTAGTAACTCGAAACAGGAGTTACAGAATAAACAGAGACTAGTTGAGAGTGAAGTGACGATGTGTGTTGGAAGTGGTTCCAAGATTGATATGATCATCATCGCACACTCCCTATACTTTCGAGATTAGTGTTGAACCTAAATAAAAGTTATTTGGCGTTTGCATTGAGCATGAATATTATTTGATCATGTTTATTGCAATACGGTTATTCATTTAAATTCAGATAATAATTGTTGTTTTGTTTATATGAATAAAACCTTTGAAGGTAATACACCAAATGAAAATAGTTTATTGGATCACGATCGTGGTAATACACATATTCATACTATTGATGCAAAAAGATGCAAAGTTGATAATAATAGTGCAACTTATTTGTGGCACTTCCGTTTGGGTCATATCGGTGTAAAGCGCACGAAGAAACTCCATAAAGATGGACTTTTGGAATCACTTGATTATGAATCATTTGATGTTTGCGAACCATGCCTTATGGGCAAGATGACTGAAACTCCGTTCTCCGGAACAATGGAACAAGCTGGTGATTTATTGGGAATAATACATACCGATGTATGCAGTCCAATTAGTGTTGGTGCTTGTGGTGGGTATTGTCGGGGATATACCCCACGGTGTAACCCGACTGGAAGTATAACCCGGCCGGACTTGGCAACTCACTAATGACCCGCCCTGACTGGACGACACACTAAGTGACCCGCCCGATCCTGGCGATTTATGGGTGACCTAGCAAGCGGATCAGAGGAGCGACAAGACCCGGGGGCCCAGGAGGCTCAAGGCCCAGAAGGCCGGCTTACGTTATGATAGGCCGGCTTAAGAAGAAAGACGTGAGGAATATCTCCCTTACAAGGAATCAAGACCCGGACTTGTAATCAACTTGTAAGAGAAGATAGACTAGTCCTAGTCCTACTAGGACTCCACATGTAACCCGCCCCTCTAACTTATATAAGGAGGGGCAGGGCTCCCCAAGAGGGAGAGGTAACAAGAACAATCTCTAGGGCTAGACACAAAGAGCCGGCTTACCGGCGACTCACTCATGATCATAATGAGACATAGACACAAACATCATGTAGGGTTATTACCAGATGATGTTTCCCGGGCCCGAAGCTGTCTAAATCCTTATCTTGCGTGTTGCGTCTCTCGTCCCGATCAACCCCTCTCAAGCTACCACATAGATGCGTTGGCCTCGCGACTAAGTCCTGACACTAAGGACATCTGCCATGACAATTCCACGACAGTTGGCGCCCATCATGGGGCTTGCGCACGGTGGTGTTGAGTTCTTGAAGGGCGCTATCCCAGGGATCAAGAAGCTCCGCCCAGCTTATTGAAGAAGTTCCGGTCGACTTGTCGGAGAGTTTCAGCTGGCTCACCGAAAAAGTTCCGACCGCCTCGACGAAAGGTTCCGTCTGAATCGGTGAAAAGTTCGGACTGCCTCGACGAAAGGTTCCGTCTGAATCGGCGAAAGGTTCCGACCGCCTCGACGAAAGGTTCTGTCTGAATCACCAAAGAGTTCCGGTCGCCTCGACGAAAAGTTCGGTCTGAATCGCCGAAGGGTTCCAGCCGAATCGCCAAAAGGTTCCGTCCAAGTTATCAAAGAGTTCTGACTTCGGCTACAGAAAAGTTCTGGATTATCAAAAAGTTCCGGCCGGATTATCAAGACGTTCCGGTTCAAAAGTTCCGGATTATCAAAAGTTCCGGCCGGAGTATCAAGAAGTTCCGGTTCAAAAGTTCCGGATTATCAAAAGTTTCGGCCAGATTATCAAGAGGTTTCGGTTTAAAAGTTCTGGATTATCAAAAGTTCCGGCCGGATTATCAAGAGGTTCCGGTAAAAAAGTTCCGGGTTATCAAAGGTTCCAATCGGATTATCAAGAAGTTCTGGTTCCAAAAATTCCGGCCCAAAAAGTGTCGGCCGGGTTATGTGGAGAGCTCAGGCACTAGAAGACATAGAACCAATTAACTCTTTTGTCAAAAAACAAAAGCAGCACTATGCATTATCCGGCACCAGCATCCGGCAAAAAATACCAGGTGATATCCATCCAGTTTACTTTTATCAATATTTATTAATTTTTTGAAAACAACTACTCTGCCTATAGTGTTGTTATATACAGCCATCGCCCCTGCGGTCCGGTTTACATCAACGCGCCGACCGGCTCGGCCGCCAGCAGCACCTTACAACACCATAGACGACTCGCCCGTCCGCCCTCGCGGCCGGTTCACGCGTCCTCACCGGCTTACAACGTGGATGACAACTTGCTTGTTCGCACCGGCTTACAAACGCCATGGCTGGTTTATCTATTTTTTCCCGCGGCCGATTCACCCGTGAGGGATTTCGGTTTCACCTAGGGATCATCAATTTCATGGCGGATTATTTTCGGCCTAAACAAATCAGGTGATATCCATCCAAGTTTGTTTTATTATCACATGTTGTTTTTGTCAAAAAATGAGTTTATCTTTGCCTTGGTCTGCAATATTGTTTATGCAGGGCAATTATTTATGACAAAAAGTGATATTATACCGCGGAGGTGGAGACACACCAACATCTTTTGGCACAGGTGGTCGTCGTTACTCAACAGACTCCCGCACCGGCTTACAACGCCGTGGCCGTCTCCCGCGACCGCGCCGGCTTACAACGCTGTGGCCGTGTCTCGTGACCGCACCGGCTTACAACACTGTGGCCGTCTCTTATAACCACGCCGGCTTACAACAAGGAGGATAACTTACCCGCCCGCACCGGTTTACAGCACCACGGTTGATTCATCTGTCTGAGCCGCCTTTGATGTTGCGGTCGTTTTTACGGTCCGTCTCTTATGACTTGGTCTACATCAACACACCGGGCCGCATTTTTCTGGATGAGCTGTTTATTGAGTATGAGCAAGTCACTACTTGGGAAGCCCGGTTTCTCTTCCAACAAATTGGAGGCAAATTATCATATATTATCAACCGCCATCTGCACTGGATGGCTCAATGGATAGGTGCACAAGTCGCCGGCACTACGGTTTGGTTAACTTCAAACAACCAGTTGGACGGAACCATTGGCCGAGTTGCTGACACGGCTCATACGAGATCATTTATAACCCGCCGCAGTTACCTCAACCTTCTGTGGATAAATCACTAGCCTAACATATCAGGTGAAGTCCATCCAATATATTTTATATTACATATTATTTTCTTCAAAAGAGCAATTACTTTGGTTTGCAAGTTGTCCCATGCAGGATTCAAACCGGTCTATATCACGGTTAATTATGGAGAATCTCAAGCCAACTCCTCAAGTCGTCTTGAGACTCGGGGGCTACAATGATATGACCCGGCAAAATTAGCCGGTTTCAATAAATTCAAGATTATTGAAGGGAAAATAACCCGGCCCCGGAGATTACTGCTAGATCGATGAAAATTTAAAAGTCGTCAGAAGATTTCCGGCTCAAAAAAAGGACTCTGGTTTAAAATCCGGCTCAAGAGACATCTTTCTCCCACAAAGCACTGAAGCTCTCAAATCCGGTTCAAAATCCGGCTCAAGGTAAATTTGTCCCTCACAAAGTTTTGAAGCTTTCACATCCGGTTTAAACTTCCGGTTCAGAAAGAATTAATCTCTCGCAAGTTCGAGTTCTCAGAAAAATTAAAGGTTGCCAAAGAACTTGCTGCCATGATGCATGGTTCAAACTTGGGTATCCTGCCTTACGGCTTATCTTATTATGATCACTTGGGGGCTTCCTGCTTATCGAGCATAGCTATCAGTACCCTCTTGATCGGCGCAATGCCAAAACTTATATGGTCACTTGGGGGCTTCATGTTCAAACATAGGTCGTATTTGAACCAAAGAGAACATAGCTGTCGATACCCTTTTGATTAGCAAACTGCTGAACCTACTTGGGGGCTTCTTGATCGTATCTAAATCATAGCTCAACCCCTTTGGGAATCGACATGGATCGTATTCGAATCAGCGTTGTTAAACAACTTTTAAGGTCATTTGGGGGCTTCCTGTTCAAACATAGGTCATATTCGAACCAAAGAGAACATAGTTGTCGATACCCACTTTGATCGGCAACGCCAACGCCACTGGGGGCTATATGATCGTATTCGAATCTTAGATTAACCCCTTTGGAACGGTTTACTGGTCATATTCGAATCAGAAGCCTCAAAAAATTTATCTGTTTTTATACAATCGCAAGTATTTGAGTTGTCACAAATATCATATGTGCCGGCTCTTATAGAGTTGAGTTACAACTTCACTGTCCGGGTCGCATAAGCCGGCGGTATCATTCAAAGGATCATAGGTATCTTGTGATCTACTTGTGTGCAGGATAAGACTACATTTGGGTGGTTACCCGCCCTGGTTTTTGAAGTTAAGTCGCCAGGGCATGTGTTGTTTAAACTCTTTGCAGGATTTGCAGAAATATGACATATAAATGATTAAGTTCAAGCTCATTACCAAAGTTCATGCTTCAAAATGATGATCCGTTCTGGATTTTTCTCAAAGGATATAAGCCGCAGGGTTATAAAAATTCTGGCTTACAATGGAGGCGTATTACGTCGCCATCGGCCAAGAGCCGCCAAGTCTTTAAACTTCGGATTTACTTGTCAACCGATGAGGTATTCAAACCTTTAATAGCCAAACTGGCTGGATTTTCATGAGGACATTGATGATTAAGGTTTTCATACCGGATTATATTATTCAAATATCGAATAGCCAACATGGCTGGATTTCTATTGTGATTATCAATAACCAGTGCTATGATTGAGGTTTTCAAAGTCGCTTTAGCGCAATGGCTATTATTTGTATCAATGGATATGATTTATTCTACAATGGAAGGAATAGTCCCGAGTCACTTCAGGCTTACGACCCGGCACTTGGGGGCTATATTATTCAGATTGGGATTATATCAAATATGCAAGTCCCATGTCACTGCCACCATGCACCATGGCACTTGGGGGCTAATGCAAAGTCATTTTTTGCTCAACTTATTGAAAGACCCGACTCATCACATTTTAAATGAGCCGGCCCTTGGGGGCTACCAATTGCTCCTGTCAAAAATTCAAGGTACACAAGCCTCAGTCGATTACATTGAAAGATCCACTGCTCAGTTGGTAGAGCGCTAGGCTCTTAACCTTATGGATGTGGGGTTCAAACCCCATGGTGGAGATTACATCATATGATGTTATTATCAATTATATGCAAAGTCCCAGCTCAGTATTATCTTACTAAGCCGGTCCTTGGGGGCTACACATTACTGTTCAAATTTACATGGTTATAACCACAAAGTCCCTGCTCATTATTGCATAATGACCCGGCCCTTGGGGGCTACACTGGTTGAAGTTTTCATGAGCAGGATGAATGAACCGGATTTCTTCAAGGTTGCAACATTTACTGGAGCAAGTCTTAAACCATCACTTTGTTCTGCTCAAGACTTGGGGGCTACAGGTAATATGGATATAAGGGAGAAAAATCTTCAAATTATCAGTTTTTGAGCAAATCAGGATGATTAATTACATAAACCGGCGTCAACAACAATTATGACTCGACATCATCAGTCTTTTATAACCCGGAGATTTTGGAAATTATAACTCGGCAAGATCTACATCTTTAAGCTGGTTGAAAATCAGATGAGTATTTCAAGGCTAATATTTTTAAAGCCGGCGCTTCGGAAGCTGACTCAAATGGATTATTTGTTTACAATATTTTCTTCTACAAGCAAATTGATTGTGAAGCTGGTCTATTGACCCGAATTTTCTAGAATAAGGAAATGACAAGGACTTAAGGATGTTCAGGTGCCTGTTTACAAGAATTCTTAACCCGGAGCACAACCTGTCAAATTTGTTCTTGTGTTTATTTTGCAGCATAAGTTTACCATGGATAAATCCAAGCTAAACTTGGGGGATAATGTCGGGGATATACCCCGCGGTGTAACCCGGCCAGAAGTATAACCCGGCCGGACTTGGCGACTCACTAATGACCCGCCCTGACAGGACGACACACTAAGTGACCCGCCCGATCCTGGCGATTTATGGGTGACCTGGCAAGCGGATCAGAGGAGCGACAAGACCCGGGGGCCCAGGAGGCTCAAGGCCCAGAAGGCCGGCTTACGTTATGATAGGCCGGCTTAAGAAGAAAGGCGTGAGGAATATCTCCCTTACAAGGAATCAAGACCCGGACTTGTAATCAACTTGTAAGAGAAGATAGACTAGTCCTAGTCCTACTAGGACTTCACATGTAACCCGCCCCTCTAACTTATATAAGGAGGGGCAGGGCTCCCCAAGAGGGAGAGGTAACAAGAACAATCTCTAGGGCTAGACACAAAGAGCCGTCTTACCGGCGACTCTCTCATGATCATAATGAGACATAGCCACAAACAGCATGTAGGGTTATTACCGGATGATGTTTCTCGGGGCCCAAAGCTGTCTAAATCCTTGTCTTGCGTGTTGCATCTCTCGTTCCAATCAACCCCTCTCAAGCTACCACATAGATGCGTTGGCCTCGCAACTAAGTCCTCACACTAAGGACATCTGCCGTGACAATTCCATGACAGGTATCGTTATTTTCTGACCTTCACAAGATGATTTGAGCAGATATGGGTATATCTACTTGATGAAACATAAGTCTGAAACATTTGAAAAGTTCAAAGAATTTTAGAGTGAAGTGGAAAATCATCGTAACAAGAAAATAAAGTTTCTACGATCTGATTATGGAGGAGAATATTTGAGTTACGAGTTTGGTCTTCATTTGAGACAATGCGGAATAGTTTCGCAACTCAGGCCACCCGGAACACCATAGCGTAATGGTGTGTCCAAACCTCGTAACCGCACTTTATTAAATATGGTGCGATCTATGATGTCTCTTACCGATTTACCAATATCATTTTGGGGCTATGCATTAGAGACAACTGCATTCACTTTAAATAGGGCACCATCAAAATCCTTTGTGGCGACGCCTTATAAACTATGGTTTGGCAAGAAACTATTTGTTTCTTAAAGTTTGGAGCTGCGATGCTTATGTGAAAAAGTTTTTCAACCTGATAAGCTCAAACCCAAATCGGAGAAATGTGTCTTCATAGGATACCCAAAGGAGACTGTTGGGTACACCTTCTATCACATATCCGAAGGCGAGACATTCGTTGCTAAGAATGGATCCTTTCTAGAGAAGGAGTTTCTCATAAAAGAAGTGAGTGGGAGGAAAGTATAACTTGATAAGGTAACTATACCTTCTCCCTTATTGGAAAGTAGTTCATCACATAAATTAGTGAGGAAGCTAATGATAATGATCATGACACTTCAGATCAAGTTACTACCGAACCTCGTAGGTCAACCAGAATAAGATCCGGACCAGAGTGGTACGGTAATCCTATTCTGGAGGTCATGTTACTTGACCATGGCGAGCCTACAAACTATGAGGAAGCGATGATGAGCCCAGATTCCGCGAAATGGCTTGAGGCCATGAAATCTAAGATGGGGTCCATGTATGAGAACAAAGTGTGGACTTTGGTTGACTTGCCTGATGATTGGCAAGCCATCAAAAATAAATGGATTTTCAAGAAGAAGACTGACACTAACAGTAATGTTACTGTCTACAAAGCTCGACTTGTTGCGAAAGGTTTTCGAAAAGTTCAATGGGTTGACTACGATGATACCTTCTCACCTATAGCAATGCTTAAGTCCGTCCGAATCATGTTAGCAATTGCTGCATTTTATGATTATGAAATTTGGCAAATGGATGTAAAGACTGCATTCTTGAATGGATTTTTGGAAGAAGAGTAATATATGATACAACCTGTAGGTTTTATCAATCCAAAGGATGCTAACAAAGTGTGTAAGCTCCAGCGATCCATCTATGGACTGGTGCAAGCATCTCAGAGTTGGAATAGACGTTTTGATAGTGTGATCAAAGCATATGGTTTTATACATACTTTTGGAGAAGAATGTATTTACAAGAAAGTGAGTGGGAGCACTACAACCTTTCTGATAAGTATATGTGAATGACATATTGTTGATCGGAAATGATGTAGAATTTTCAGGAAATCATAAAGGAGAGTTTGAAAGGAGTTTTTCAAAGAAAAACCTCGGTGAAGCTGCTTACACATTGAGCATTAAGATGTATAGAGATAGATCAAGACACTTGATAAGATTTTTCAATGAGTACATACCTTGATAAGATTTTGATGTAGTTCAAAATGGAACAATCAAAGAAGGAGTTCTTGCCTGTGTTGCAAGGTGTAAAGTTGAGTAAGATTCAAAGCCCGACCATGGCAGAAGATATAAAGAGAATGAAAGTCATTCCCTATGCCACAGTCATAGGTTCTATAGAGTATGATGTGCCGTGTACCGGACCTATTATGTACCTTGCCATGAGTTTGGCAAGGGGGTACAATTGTGATCTAAGAGTAGATCACTGGACAATGGTCAAAATTATCCTTAGTGAGGACTAAGGAAATGTTTCTCGGTGATGGGGGTGATAAAGAGTACATCGTAAAGAGTTACATCAATGCAAGCTTTTACACCGATCCAGATGACTCTAAGTCTCAATCTGGATACATATTGAAAGTGGGAGCAATTAGCTAGAGTAGCTCTATGCAGAGCATTGTAGACATTGAATATTTGCAAAATACATACGGCTCTGAATGTGGCAGACCCATTGACTAAACTTCTCTCACAAGCAAAACATGATCACACCTTAGTACTCTTTGGGTGTTAATCACATAGCGATGTGAACTAGATTACTGACTAGTAAACACTTTGAGTGTTGGTCACATGGCGATGTGAACTATGGGTGTTAGTCACATGGTGATGTGAACTATTGGTGTTAAATCACATAGCGATGTGAACTAGATTATTGACTCTAGTGCAAGTGGGAGACCGAAGGAAATGTGCCCTAAGTTATTATTTATTTCCTTATTTCATGATAAATGTTAATTATTCATGCTAAAATTGTATTAACCGGAAACTTAGTACATGTGTGAATACATAGACAAACAAAGTGTCACTAGTATGCCTCTACTTGACTAGCTCGTTGAATCAAAGATGGTTGTTTTTCCTAACCATATACATGAGTTGTTATTTGATTAACGGGATCACATCATTAGAGAATGATGTGATCGAGTTGACCCATTCCGTTAGCTTAGCACTTGATCGTTTAGTTTGTTGCTATTGCTTTCTTCATGACTTATACATGTTCCTATGACTATGAGATTATGCAACTCCCGAATACCGGAGGAACACTTTGTGTGCTACCAAACGTCACAACGTAACTGGGTGATTATAAAGGTGCTCTATAGGTGTCTCCGATGGTACTTGTTGAGTTGGCATAGATCGAGATTAGGATTTGTCACTCCGATTGTCGGAGAGGTATCTCTGAGCCCTCTGGGTAATGCACATCATTATAAGCCTTGCAAGCAATGTGACTAATGAGTTAGTTGTGAGACGATGCATTACGGAACAAGTAAAGAGACTTACCGGTAACGAGATTGAACTAGGTATTGAGATACCGACGATCGAATCTCGGGCAAGTAACATACCGATGACAAAGGGAACAACGTATGTTGTTATGCGGTTTGACCGATAAAGATCTTCATAGAATATGTAGGAACCAATATGAGCATCCAGGTTCCGCTATTGGTTATTGACCGAAGACGAGTCTCGGTCATGTCTACATAGTTCTCGAACCTGTAGGGTCCGCACGCTTAACTTTCGGTGACGATCGGTATTATGAGTTTATGTGTTTTGATGTACCGAAGATTGTTCAGAGTCCCGGATGAGATCACGGACATGACGAGGAGTCTCGAAATGGTTGAGACATAAAGATTGATATATTGGAAGGCTATATTCCGACACAAGAAGAGTTCTAGGGGTCACCGGATAAATACTAGAGTACTGGGAGGTTATCAGAACCCCCCGGGGAGTATATGGGCCTTAATGGGCTTTAGGGAGGGAGAGAGAGAGGGGCTGGCAAGGGCTGGGCCTCGTGCCACCCAAGCCTAGTCCGAGTTGGACTAGGGGGGAGGAGCGGCGCTCCCTCCTTCCTTCTCTTCCTCTCCTTCCCTTTCCTCGTCTCCTACTCGCGCCCTCCTCCTTGGCCGGCCGCCTCCCCCCTAGCTTCTTTATATATGGTGGCTGGGGGGCACCCCAAGACACACAAGTTGATCATTTATCTTTAGCCGTGTGCGGTGCCCCCTTCCACCATAATCCACCTTGGTCATATCGTAGCGGTGCTTAGGTGAAGTCCTGCGTCGGTAGCTTCATCAACACTGTCATCATGCCGTCGTGCTAACGGAACTTTCCCTCGAAGCTTTACTGGATCATGAGTTCATGGGACGTCACTGAGCTGAACGTGTGCAGATCGGAGGTGCCGTACGTTCGGTACTAGCATCGGTCGATCGTGAAGACGTACGACTACATCAACCGTGTTGTCATAACGCTTCCTCTTACGACCTACGAGGGTATGTGGACGACACTCTCCCTTCTTGTTGCTATGCATCACCATGATCTTGCGTGTGTGTAGGAATTTTTTTGAAGTTACTACGTTCCCAACAGTAGATGCGGCCATATAAATTTTGCGCTGTGCTACCAAAAGTGAGGTTTGTATCCCTTCCTGTTGAGAATTATTTTTGAAGTTGGTAGAATGTGACGGCTTGTTCTTTGCGTCGAACTTGCCTTCCCCCAGAGATTTGTTCTTGTTGTTTTCGGGCTGGTTTGGCTAGAAGTTCTTCTCATGTACCATGTGGGCACTAGAAGCTCCCTCAGCGACCCGAGCACGTGTGTCGTTTGCTCTCACCTTCTCTTCAAAATCAAGAGTGCTAATGAGATCCAAAACAGAAAACTCATGTCTCTTGTTTTTCAGAGAAGTAGCAAAATCGTTCCATGAAGGTGGAAGCTTGGCAATGATGGTCCCAGCAACAAATTTGTCCGGCAACACACACTTAAAGTACTCAAGTTCCTTAGAGAGTGATTGTATCTCATGACTCTGCTGAACAACAGAGCGCTCATCAGTCATCTTGTAGTCACAGAATTGCTCCTTGACGTACAACTCGTTGCTAGCTCCCGAGGCCCTAAACGTGGACTCGAGCGCAGCCCACATGTCTTTGCCGCTGTCAGACGACATATATGAATCCACAATGGAATCGTCAAGAACACTCAGCAAGGCCGCTTTGAAGAGGGTATCCATGTTCTCAAAAGCTTCCTGCTGTGTAGGATTAAGATAGCCCTCAGGATTACCCTTAGTGGCGTCATAGCAGTACATGATCTGAAACCAATATACTGCTCTTGTGCGCCAACTTTTATATTGCACCCCCTTAAAAGTAGGTGGCTTCAAAAGTGCAGCAAAACCACTCGGAGTAAATTGGCCATAATCAGGTTTTTGGACTGGATTTTTGAATATATGAGCAATTTACTATCATATTTAATCCAAATCAGCAGTAAATAGATCATCACGACAATTGCAAAGATCAAAGTAATGATGCAGACTAAACTAGGAGGACAGAATCACATACTGTAGAGCGGGAGCGGAACCACTGTGGTTGATGTTGTCACTCATGTCGTTGATGAAGAGGTTACCGAGGTCTGGGAAGAAGGCTATCGTTGAGGAAGTCATCGCTGGCAGCAGTCACAGGAGTGTGCTCCCCAAAAACCTGATTGCCCCTCTCCCATATAGGATCACGAAAGGCGGGGTTCAGAGGACTGCTGTCCCTTCTTGCGGTGCACACCAGAAGGAGGGCTGGAGAAGAATTGCGTGGCAGCACTAAGATCTGGAATGGTGCGAAACCATATGATACAACGGCGGCTAGGGTAGAGCATGTCAGGTCGCTGGTGCGCGTAAGACCAAGTATAATAGTAGGCCTTTGGCCCCCAAACCCCATGTCCAAGTCAATAATAGCCCCACCAAGGTTTGTCTAAAAAAACTGAGTAATTAAGGTGTCTGTTAATTATTAGTTAATGACTTAAAATAAATTTTCCGACCAACAAAAATATAGACCGCGTGGATAGCTTTTGTCCTTAGACAGGCTCATTCCCGAAGAGCGCGCGTGTAGGTTTCCTATTATCATGCTCATGCAAATGCTAGAATAGATCACATTATAAAGTGATGCAACTCACACCCACCTAGCAGTATGGGACTAAACTTTAGTCCCACTCACACCACACTTAGAGCATGGTTAATAGTATAGCCAACATTCGGCTATATGAAGTTGACACATCATCGAGAACCAACCTAATAGCCTGCTAGTACAATAGTTAGTCCCTTTAGTATAACTAGCAAATATGCCCATGCGTAGCAATGGGAGACAAAAAATTATGGTTAACCAAATAAGTATGACTTAATATCCTGATATATGAGCGTACTCTATTTTAACACAGTGGCTCATCATGTTCCCATTTATTTATTTTTTTCTCACCCTAGCCGATGATGGTCGTGATGTCCACGTGATCACAATGTATTCGACGCGGTAAACCCCAAGGCTATGAATTTGCTAGTGCATGCCACACTTGTCATTATGTTGCACAAGGGAACATTTTAAACTTTAAAAACAAACTTCATTGACCACGAACTACTCCCAATGCCAAGATACACAAAGAATTTTGAAAAACTAATCGAATCCTAGACATAAAATACTTTTGAATCAGTGAACAATTTTCCGAATCGACAATTTTTTTTGAATTTTTTATTTTCTCAAAAAACATCATGAACATTAGTTTTGATTACAAAGTTTTTTAAATGGATGAACCGGTTTCAAATTCATTAACGTTTTTTGACTCAACAACCATTTTTTGAATTGATGTTATTTTTTAAAATTGGGGAACAAATTTTAAAAATCAAATATTTATTTTTATTTTTGTGAACATTTTCTAAAATGTCATGGATATTTTTTTCAGATTCCCAAATATGTTTTGAATACATGATCATTTTTTCAAAATCATGAACATGATTTTATTTCCCGACCATTTTTCCAAATTGTGATCTTTTTACAACATTGCGAACAGTTTTGCAAAACCACCAACATTTTTTGAATCTGCAATTTTTTTATGATTTCCTAAACATTTTTGAATTCACATATATTTTATGATTTCTCAAACTTTTTTTTGAAAACTCGCAACTTTTAGAATATTAAATCCTGAATTAATTTAAAGAAGAAAGAAAACAGAAAATACAAATAAGTAAAATGGGAAGAAACAGGGGACTAAAGCCCCGTACATGGGCCGGCCCATGAACGCATACATGGCATGGGTAGGGACATGCATGAGAAAAGAAAGATAAAGTTTGAATAAGCTAGGGATCGAACCCTGGTCTCGTCGCTGGAGGAGCCAACGGCCAACCACCATGCTGCTCGTTGTAGTGCGACTTGTACTCGGCGCGCCGCTATAAATCAGCGAAGAAGGCGGTGATTTTTGGTCCAAAAACTTGAATCGTTTTCCACTTACGGGTGGCATTGGCGGGTAATTTTTACCAACTTGGAGAGTAATTTCAATGACGGACGACCAGAAGCGATAGCCGCTTTATTAGTAGGTAAATATATACTATATCATTAATAATGACCTGACCTTTTGTCTCACAAAGTATGTTGGGGCTCCTGCTACAACTGGCTACAAGTTTACAACCCGCTTCTCTTCTGTCTCCTTCAACTAAGCACAAATACTATATTTAAATCCATATAGCCTACTTGTGTCATCTAATTGTAGTACTTGCTCTAACGTTACTCTCCACTCTGTAGTCTGAAATGCCGGGCATGCAGCGGGCGGTGCCCTCGGTCGGCGTGCCGCTTCAACGGCTAAAGCAGTGAGAGGTTGTGTCGCCCTCACTTGCCATCATTGTGGAGCGGCGGGCTCAACTGGCGCTAGGCGGGAAGCGCGCGCGGGAGGGGAGAGGGGTTTTTGTTGGGCGAAGAAGGTGAGAAGCCAACTTAGGATCGGTCCGGACGGGGAAATATCATGTGCTCCCATACTCACTAGTAGTTTCATGCATATGACACTAGTCTATGTTACTACTCCCTCCTTTCCGGTTTATTGGGATGTTTAGAGTAACATAGTAATATGTTACAGTATAAGTTACTCCCCACTATGACCAGCCTTGGCCTCTCCTAGCGCTCCACCATGTATAGCTGCTAAGCCTGTCACATAGGCATAAAATATGATGTCGCAAGTTAATTAAGAAGAGAGAGACTAGTTTGCTGACCGCAGGAAGAAATGATGGAAAGACAGTTTTGAGTCTATAGCTAATTAAATGAAGCAAGCTTAGCAACAACAAACTAAGCACCTATGCATTGGAGACTTCAGTTGCTAAGCTATTTAATGCACTTAGCACCTCATCTAAGCACATCTTAGCACTTAGCACTTGGCACCCCCTTGACCATGGACCTTGACGGTGTACGTCACCTTGTGTCTAGACCTGAGATGCCACGTGTACCAGATGAATGACTCCAAGCTTGACCACCGTGATGCAAGAGGTGCGAGCCGAGGAACACTATTGGAGACACCCCCCTTAGACTAGCCACAATGGGTAGTAACATAGACTAGTAACATGCTCATGTTACTAGTCTATGTTACTACCTCTATAGTAACATATCTGTGGTTACATGCAACACTTCATTTATTAGGCTATAGACAAATCTTGCCTTGATACGTGTGATGCTAATACTTTCCTATCTTTCTTCATTTATTGCTTTCCACATCATCTACTTTATCTAGATATGTGTGATGTTACTACCTATGTTACTCCCACTATGGGTAGTCTCATAATTTTCCTCGTCATCATCCCAGTCCTAGAAGATCTCACCCACATCATCATTAGGCATGCAACCGCCTTGATAGACAACGTGCGCAGAAGGAGTAGAGGCGACTGGGGACACACCACGTCGTGGGCACTCCGTACGTGCTCGTGTGTGTGTAGCATGCGTGTTTTCCCATCGGTGCTAGCTCTAAGGCCGAGGCTGCAGTCGTCTTCGTCTCCGACTAGTCGTTGAGCAACGAAGGCAAAGAGGTGCTGCAAGAGATGCGTCAGCACCGTTGTGTGCGAACTTCATCGTAGCACGACGAACCGGACATCGCCGCAGATGGCGCACGCCTCCATGCAGCCGAGTGTGTGCGCATGCATGTGTTATTCACGTGCATTCTACGGCCGAGTGTGTGCATGCATGTGTTGTGTACGTGCATTGTGTGCTCCATGTTGTGTGCGTATGTGCATGAGTTGGATCGGATGGAGTTAGTGCGTTGGCGTGTGTACATGCGTGGCTGCATGCCTCCTGTACATGTGTGGCTTGTTGTGTGGTTATCAATATAAACTACAAAACATATTCAACTTAGCATCCTGATGTATCGTCTCTAGTGGTTAGCGAAGAATTCATGTTTTTTTAATTTTTTTATAGGTGGGCAGGCGGCAAAAAATAGGGGAAAACGTGCAAGGTTCCTTGCAGACGCTCCACCACGAGGTTCCTTGCTCATTCTCGGTCGTCGGGATTCTATGTTCTTCAACTCTTTTTTTACGTGAGCTTTGTTCATCCTTTTGCCAACACGCGAGACATGTAGCATCAAGGTGCATGTGTCATGCAAGAAAATGGAGATAATCAGATAAGCAGTGCATAAATGAGTTGTGCACTTTGATGGCACCTACTACGCAATATTTTTTCTCCTCGATAGCACGTGAATAGTGCATGTACTCAATGACGGAGCATGGGATGGTAGCCTTGACATGGTCAGCCTTTTTTTGGAGAGAGTACCTACTAAATAACTTTGATGTGTCCCGTCAACTCGCAGAATGATGAGAAGCTTGCTTACTACACCTTCTTTCTTGCCAACGCGTGCGCGGTGGCTCGCAGCACGGGAGAAACTTTTGCTTACAAGCGCTGGACGTGCAACAGTTCATTTGGTGTCAGATTGCCAGAAGTACTACTGTAGAACCATCGACTTCCGGAAGAGGCGAAGAGCCAAGTGCAAGGTCACCTACTAACCGGCATAGTGGGAGTAACATAAGTAGGGGTACCTCCTTTTTTTTATTCTAGAAACAACCACACACGAATATTGGACGGTAGCAGCACAACAACTGAATCAAAAATCAAGACCAACCAATGAACTACTACTACTGGTGAGCGTTTTCTAGTACATATCATGTACTCCATCTGTCCATGTATATAGGGCTTAATGCGTTTTCCTAGTCTCGAAAAATGCATTAAGCCCTATATACATGGACAGACGGAGTACATGATACGTACTATCAAATGTTAACCAGTAGTAGTAGTTCATTGCAGTGGCGGACCTAGAAATAAAATGGAGGGTCTGCACACTTTCAAAATATTGAAGTCTATTTCAATTAGCTTGCATGGGCCTTAAAATAAGCTAATTTTTACATGGTTCATTGGTTGGTTTCGATTTTTGATTCAGTTGTTGTGCTGCTACCGTCCAGTATTCGCGTGTGGTTGTTTCTAGAGTAAAAAAGGAGGTACTAGTACTTACTGTGGGAAAGGTGAAGTGATGGTTGATTCGCCCGAGCAAATTATTACTTTGGAAATATGGGAGTACCAGCGGATTCAAGGAATGGAGAAATGACGGTTGCTTCGTCCGAGCAACTTACTGTGGCGAAGGTGGGGCTCTGTGATTTGACAGCTCACTAGTCATTACTACTGCGGCGCAACGACCGTGGTGAATCTTTCCCTGTAGTTGTGCACTCAATATTGCTGCATGGCAGGTGGAGCCGGATGAAGGATGTCCCACATGTCGGCGAAACAAAATTGAATGCTTTCTGGCATTGCTATCAATCCTTCAGGATTTGTTTATATGTACGCATAATTTTAACAAAATTGTAATGTGATGCTATGAAGGTTTCAACTTTGGTTCCCGCAAAAAAAAGGTTTCAACTAAGGATTCATTTGTCTTGCCTCAAGATTATCTCGTTACAACATTCCATCAAATACAAATGAAACTACAATGGCTGCTAATGCATCTCAATGGTTCGCAGATCAGCGCCAATATTCACATCACAACTCAAGACAAAGTTGTGAGAAGGTGTACAAATAAATAAAAATATATAATTGATCGATGCTGTTCGTAGGCATGGCTCCATTTCCTTGGCATAGTGTTCATTGATTGGCAGCTAGTTTCACCCAGCTCTATAGCCAAAAAAGAGGTGTATGGAGGACACCACAATCCGATCATTTTGTGCAGCTCCACTAAAATCGAGCGGACCATCCCTATTTGCAAAGATATCTAGTCAGTGTGATTACAATAATAGTGGAACTAGATGATGAAACATAACACACGCAAATAGAAGTCGATCACCTCTACGATCTCTCTTTAGGACTAACTACTTGTTGGAGAAGATTAGGCACGGAGTTGGATGAGGAGGATAGCAAAACCAATCTCCCTTTGTGCAGTCCCATAGAAATGTAAAAACGTTGCCCATGTGAAATTTTCACGGAACTGCACAAAACACTCTTAAGAAAAAATTATTTGTGCAGTTCACCAAAAGGTCGCAATAGCAACGAGGTGAAAATGGATAGCCCTATTTGCAAAAGGAGGTAGAAAGGAAACAATTACTTCCCTATAACACGAGTTGAAGACACATACGCCAACAAAAAAGAAGCATATTCCATGTAATAAGGGAAAGATAGCACATGGTGGTTTATCAAAAATGGTTTGAGGACAAGATTGCAAGATGGAAAGTACACCGGCGGAGATACATTTTAAGCAAAGAACTAAAGAAGATCCACATGCAGCAACGTGGGGAGATGGGCAGTGGAGCATGGCCGAAGGAAGCTGTACCTGAGGGTCGTCGGGATGTTACTAGGAGGGCGCCGGTGGCCGGGATCTGCCCATACTGCGGCAACGAGCAAGTGGCGAAGGCCCTACCGCGCCGGATCTTGGTCAGAGAGAACGACGGGTACCGCAGATCGGGACACGCTGCCTCAACACCGTCGAAAAGAGAGACGATGCACATCCTCCCTTTCCGCCGGCGGATTGGATGCGGCCGGATCACTGACCAACACTGAGAGAGAGAGAGAGAGAGAGAGAGAGAGAGAGGCCATCGCCGCCTTGTGTGAGATGGTGTGACGAGAGACAAACCCATTTTTCCATTTTCCCCACGGCAATCATTTTATATTCTGTACGTGCCATTGAGGAATATATAACTTTATTTAATACTAATGCGTCAAGTCGAACTTTGTTCTGTCTAGGCATGGTACCCAACCCTCCTTCGAGTAAACAACTGCCATACACGTTAAATTATCACATGGGCTGCCTTTTCGTACAGAAACGAACTCCACCGTGTACCCGCGCGGGTGTGGCCGGGAATGAGACATGAGTACGTGCGTACTGCGTGCACCTCTTCTTTAGGTGCAGGTACATACGTGGGTGGGTGTGAGAGAGATGGTTTGTGCGAAACAGAGGCAATGTGTTGATGATATCTCAAACAAAAAAAGGTAACAAATGCAATGTGTGTGAAACAAAATCATGGACGTGAGATATTGATAGAATTGAAAACAGGGATGAAGTGTGTGGTTGTGCGATCGATCCGTCGAATTTGTGTTTGCCTAGGTCAAAGATACAGGGAGGCTGGCCTACTAGAATTTGAGAGGGCAGAGGTGCAGTTTTGCTCCGTGGCATGGATACCTACCTACAACGTTCGACTATCGGTGTGTGTGGGGGGGAGGGAGGGGAGGGGGCAGAGACCGATCGACTAGTATATGTGTGGGGAAGGAGAGACCTAGCTATGTATTGAGGGAGATCGATCGGCATCCATGGATATGTGTAGCAGCGGAATAAGGTTGGGAGAAAGATAAAGGTAGAGTGTCAGAGGGTTGGTGGTGGAGTGGCGTCTCACAAATGGTGGGAGAGGCCTGCTAGACAAATGGAGGGTACGAGGGCAATATCAATAAGAGAGGGCGGGGGATGTCTGTCTGTCTATCCACATGCATGTGAGAGACGGGTCGGGAGGTATGCAAGGATGATGAGGGAAGACGATATGGTTGTGGTAAGCATACCTAACTACATAGGAAGATCAACTATCGTGTGTCCGAGAAAGGGGGAGACATAACCAGCGAGGTAAGTGTATTGGTGCGTGGGTAAGTGTATTGGTGCATGTGTTAGAAGCAAATAAGGTCCAGAGAAACAAACAGGGGGAGAGGGGTGAACCTAGGAGGTGGTGTGAGAGGCCTACCATGTCGAGGGGGGAGGAGTGTGAGAGTATGAGATCAATAAAAAGAGGGGCGGGAGTGTGCACCTGCGTGGAACCGTATTGGACATCGGGGGCATGGACGGTGAGAAGAGAAGAGGGGAAGTATATATGTGTTTGTGGTAGGCACACTTGGCTAGAGAGGTATATCGACCGGTGTGTGCCGGAAAGAAGGAGCCGGGGGGCCTACACACACCGCGGGTGAACGCCCTAAAGAGAAATAACGAACGTGCGCGGTGGAGGGGATACTGAGGGAGGGTGAGAGGGGGCGGGCATGTGCATCCATGATAGAAAGTTAGCGCTAGCTAGCTACAAATACAAGAGGATCATGAAGGTGTAAAAGACAAACAAAGATCATAATTCATTATAAAAAAGTGGATACAGATACTTGAAGAAGATATCATAATGTAGAACATTGATTATAATTTGGGCTAATGTGTGGCTTTTGTAGCTCAGGGCTAAATACTTGTCATAATGTAGGGGGTGGGGCACTATACTTTGTGTGATAAACAAGGTGTACGTATGGAACATGGTTTAGATTATGAATATATAGTTAGTACATCAAATGTACTATTATTTTGAATCAACATCAAGTGTATTCAAAAAATAGAAGTCGAGTTCATGTAGTACACATAGTTCATATCTATCTCTGTAGTAATCATGTGGTGTGTTATTAAGGTAGTACACGAATGATGGTTGAAGTTGGCAACAATCATGATTGTAGATTCTTATTGAAATAGAGAAATGAATTCAAATTTAGTTCGAATTGCAACAGTAGTATAGACATTTGGAATGCACTAAAATGTTGGTATGAGTAGGTTACATGCATTATACAGCCAACGAAAAAAATTAATTGGACATAACATGGATTCATACTCCCTCCTTCCATCTATATAGGGCGTAATGCGTTTTTAAGACTGCCTTTGACTGTTGACAAGATTAATAGTACATGACATCCACAATGTGAAAACTATATCATTGAAAGCTCCTTTCACACACGAATTTAACAGTGTGCTTTGTGTAAGTTGCATGTCATATATTATTGCTCTAATATTTGGTCAAAGTTAGCATCGAAAAATGCATTAGGCCCTATATAGATGGAAGGAGTGAGTAGCTTTGAATTGCATTTGTATATTAAAATGGGGCAATACTCTCTCTTTGTGTGGTGTGAATAGTTTTATTTTTTTCATTTTTTTGGTTGAGGGAAGTGCAAGTTGATTTGGTACGTACAGGTACAATATTACACATTAGGCTTGTCCCTAAAATTCAACCTCCGACTTGTTATATCCCGAAAATTCAGATATCATGCTCCCAAAACTAGCGCCTTCACAACCCGTGCCTTGCTATCCCAAAATTACAACATGCACGAAAACTCCCTCCAGCTGCCAAATCCTGACACGTGAAATCCCCCTTCTAACCCTGAGCTGAAAGGGCCGCTAGTTCAAATCAGTGGGGGTAATTTTGTAACACACCCTACATTTTGGACAAGGGCATCCCTAAGTCATGGTTCACCCCCTCCCATTGCCTCCTTTTCGCCATTGGAAATCCCAGGCCACCATAACCTCTCCGCTCCAGCCGCGAAACCCCACCCTCCTCCATCCGCCACCTCACCGCTGCCCAGCAATAGCCTCTTCCCCAAAGAAGTCATCCACCACAACAGCTCGACGTCCCGCGTCCACCTCCCCGGATGAGGATCTGTTGTCCATCTCGTCGTCCCGACGGTTCATCCGCCCCGTCCTCCACCTCCAAAGAGCTTCTCCGACGATCGCCTCGTCTATCGCGACTACTCCATCCCCACATCGCGGCCTTAACCTACTCCACCGGAACCGCAACATCCTCACCTACTCCTCGTACGAAGCCGAGGCTACTCAGCGCCACCAAAGAGGTTGTACACTCATCGCATCGCACCTTCTCCTTAACTCGACCTCTCGGCACCGACGGTGCTCCATCCCGCACACCCATGGAGTGGCTACCTTGAAGTCGGCGCCACGGGCGACATCTCCATGGTGGCTCTCCCCCAACGTGACGCCCCTTCGGCGGCGGCATCCATAACAGCTGGATCTGCTGTTGCTGCTTCGGCTCTCGCTCGCTCGCTCGCCCAACTGCTACTCCGGCTCTCGCTCACTCGCTCGCCCTGCTGTAGCTGCTCTCCCCTTGCTCGTGCTGCTGCTCTGCTTCGATTTAGCTACACTTCAGTCGACTGAATCGACTTTTGGGTCAGTCAATTTTCAGGGGGTGGGGGGGAGGGCGGCTCGCCGGAGTTAAGGAAGAACCACCCGCAGCGGGGAGGGGTGTCGGTGTCAAAACCGGCGGATCTCGGGTAGGGGTTCCCAAGCTGTGCGTCTTAGGATCAATGGTAACATGAACACGAGATTTTTCCCAGCTTTGGGCTCTCTTGATGAGATAATACCCTACATGCTGCTTGATTGACTTTAATGAGTATAGGGGTTACAAGAGTTGATCTACCCCGAGATCATATGTTGTGGTCTAAGCCCTAGAGGTATGATGAGTAATGTCATAATGATCTATCGACTAGCCTGGCCTCGGATTATATAATGTACCAGAGACCTAGGATAACAAGAGTCCTAGCCGAATACGCCGGTGGGGAGGAGTCCTTGTCTTGATCACCAAGTCTTGTGGAATCTTCCTTGTATGCAGCAACTGTCCGAACTGGCCCATGAGTATACGGCCATGGGGGTCCTCGGCCCAATCTAACTGATCGGGAGACGACGTGGTGAGTACCCCCTAGTCCAGGACATCGTCAGTAGCCCCCTAAACCGGTCTTCAAGTTGGGGACACTCCTCGATTCTTCCGAACTGTTCTTTATCTTCGGTCGTCGGTCTTGAAAACTGGTTCAACAAATCTTCTCATCTTTGATCTTGAGGATCGCCGAAGTAAATCCGAAGAGTTATATGTCGGGTATCCGAGGAGCCCCTTTAAGTTTTCGGCCTTTATCAATGCCTTGTTATTATTATGCCACACCTCGGGTTTGAAGTTATTCCCGGGCGGCAGTGTCCTCTTGCATCCGAGCTCCAACACCGGGTTGCATTCGAGGTATCTTTTGCAGCCAAGCACCAACGCCGGACTGCTTCCGAGCTCCAACGCCGGAATTTATCCAAGCTCTAACGCCAGACTGTGTCCAAGCTCCACCGCCGGACTGTATCCGAGCTCCAACGCCGGACTATATCCAAGATGTCATAGATCATCTGGGTTAAAAAAGTTGAAGGAGTTTAGCCGAGCTTAATGCCGGAAATGCCCTCTATGGAGCCAGCCACTGGTGCCCGAGCTTAATGCCGGACTGCTTCCGAGGTGGTGCGCCACCCCTGACTGCGGGCTGATTTTTTGATTGGTGCAATTTATTCTCTGCCGAGATATATAGCCAGTAGCCCTAAAGGTGTGTGCGTCGGTCTAAAACCCGAGATGCACCTAAAGGAAAACATGAAACCGCTGATCCTAGTTGCCCCTGAGACTCAGGTCGATGCGCGAAATCAGCCTAAGGATCAACTCCTAGCTTGGTAGCATACATAGGAATAGAAATGCGGTGTGCAAAGTCCTCGAGACTCAGGTTGAGTGCGGCCAACCAACCTGAGGATAATAATCTCCTCGAAAACTATAATGCACTTTAAATTTTCTGCATCGGACAGGCAATGCAGTAGCCCCCGAGACACTGGTCGGGTAGCGACACCAGATCAGGTGATCGATGTACCCCTTTGATATTTGTAAATAATAAGCACGAAGCCCAGTAGCCCCCGAGCCTTAATGTGGGAACGGGTGGCCGAATTAAGGATCGATATCCAAAGTAAAATCACAAATTATGTGTAATTATTCTATGTATCCAAGTACTTTACATCATTAATGCTCGGATCCGCATTGTACAAAACTTTGTTGACCAGCCATCGGCTTCAACCTCCTCGGCCAGTAGCCGGGGAGTGTTTTCCCACTTTATAAAGCCTTGATGAGGGCAAAGATTTACGGCAAACAAGGCAATCCGTCCATGCGGTTTTATAAACAAAGGTACGCAGAGAGACATGTTATATTATTGTTTTAACATAAGAAACATCGTCCAAAGAAAATAGTCCCGCTAACGGTTCCTTTCTTTGGGTTGTCATGCTAAGCATGATCATGAAACCTCAGCTCCAATCAATGTGGGAGGAAAATACTGAGGATTTAGTTCAGGAAAAGCTTCCAAACTCTATGGTCTAGATGAACCCAAATTTTCACTTCCGTTATGACTGTTTATAATCTGAAAGTGGCCCATCGTCGGCTTCTACCCCCTTGTAGATGCTACGCAGGGTGTTTCCGGAATAAAAAGACAACCCTTAGCCGAAGTCTCGGTGCCCGAAGGCGGGTGTGTTGGTGGAAACGAGGCAATCATATATGCGGTCTTTATAAATTTCACTTAGTCTTAGGAGCTTAAAGTTGGGAGGCTAGCAAGTAGCCCCTCGCTTAGTGTTCGGCGACAGCTGAGGTCAAGCCGTAAACACTTCGGCCAATGTTATGAACGGCCCGTCATTTAACATAGTCATCGGATCGCTGGCCAGTTTATGCTTTATTGTGACAGTCAGTTTTCGGCTTTCTCCACCGAGGTGCTTAACCATGCGAGCTGGAAGCACAATCGCAGTGGTTCTCCTTTTGCAAACCTAACCGAACGAAGCGGAATGTAGGAGGCAAGCACAGGAGCCGGGCAACCCAACTATCGACCGAAGACACAATGCGAAACTGATGCATATATAGCAATATCCGAGAATTTTGCCGAATCTCTAAAGGTGTCCGACATTGCACTGCGAGACTTATGCGGAAAACACACAAATAGTTGAAAAGTGCCATAGGATTGGAAAACCAAAAAACCGTCAGTAAAAACTTGACGTCCCAACTAGATCAAGTGTTCGGTGCCAATCCAAAAATTGAAAAAAATTGTGCTTCTGTCGTGTTTTAACATGACACATCCTATCTCAAGACTTCAAGCGGGTCAGCCTACGGCTTCAACCTCCTATCCCGAAGGAGGAGTACTTTAGCGGGTTTGAGAGGGAAATCCGGCTATTGACCACACACTCGCGTCGAAAAAAGGAGTGATAGAAAAAAACTTTGCAACGACTAGGAAGAAGAACACTTATTATAGAACAGCTCACATAAATTTAAGAGCCCCCAAGTTACTTGGGTAAAAGAATTTTATGTAAAATGATTGTA
The DNA here is from genome assembly GCA_963921465.1 of Triticum timopheevii. Classification (NCBI taxonomy): domain Eukaryota; kingdom Viridiplantae; phylum Streptophyta; class Magnoliopsida; order Poales; family Poaceae; genus Triticum; species Triticum timopheevii. The sequence continues at coordinate 342,435,693 of OY997262.1, read as the reverse complement.
TGTACCTAAGTACTTGTATCATATCTATGTTTACCCAAACTTTATACGCGTCTTAACCGACCGTCGGCTTCTCCCTCTTCGGCCGAGGAACGAAAAGTGTTATGTACCCCACCTGTCGAGAATATCGACGGTGTTTCCGATAACCAGGCAATCAGGCCATAAGGCTGTAACAGACAAAGCGCGCTCAGGGAACTTATGCTATATTACTAACAAAGTGTAAGAAGCATCTTCAAAGAAAATAGTACCCCCACCGATACCTTTCTTCGGTGCTCATTGTCATTATGAGACTTGTGCAATAGATTTTTTGTACTCATGAGTTCCGTTGTGTGCCGACCATGATTGAAAACAATAAGAGCGCTAGCTTTCGACTTCACCTAGTCTGAGGTCAGAGCTTGCATGACCCGGTCATGACAATCGCAGAGGTGCTCCCTTTACTCCCTAGCCGAACAATCGGGAACGTAGGGGTAAGCACAGGAGCCAGGCAACCCAGCTTGTGGAACAACTTAAGTCAATATGGTGCATATTGTGGCGTAATACACGAATAAGGAACGAAGCCATACAAGTATAATCATATGCAAGAGGAAATGCTTCATAAAGGAAGCCCCAAGTAAACGTGGTATTTGAATTTGTGTATCACAAACAAAGTTTGGACAGGGAAGTTTTTCACAAGCAACTTTTTGCCAAAAAATTATAATGCTTGGTCGGACCGAACAAAATTTGAAATTTTAAAACTTTGAGCATGAGAGCGACTTAGCTGGTTAATGTGTTCGGCATTGATGACGCGGTCCGAGCTTGGTGCGGGAGGAGGTCTCAGCCCCCAAGCCCGATGTGGCCGTGTGGAGAGTTCGGCATTCCGAGAAGATGAAGCCCTCAGTCCAGCCGCGGTAATGGAGCAGGTCGGCGTGCCAAGGCGACAACACAATTCGGTCAAAGGAGGCGACAACGTGGCTCAGACTGAGTCGATTGGCTGCACATATAAAATAGTGCAAACCAAAAGTAATGATAAATAAAGATAATAATGTAAAAAAATTCTTCTACTTTTGGGAAGACAACTTCTTCTTGCTTGTACTTGGGTCAAACCCGAGCCCTTCTTTGGCAAACACCTCATTGTGTTGGCTCAAAACCTCATCAAGGTTCTTTTGTCCTGAGCACATGTCATGAGTCCTTTTCTCGAGTTGAGCCTTGAGAGAGCGATTCTCCTCAAGAATAGATGCTAGGTCACCACTAGAGTTAGTAGTCCAAGCATCAACATTGATAATAGGAGAAGAGTAAGCCTTGTCTAGAGTTTCAAGATAACTAAGCTTGAGCGTCTCAAAACTCTTTGTAAGAAGAATGAGCACTTCTTCTTTAGTCTTGAGGGACACGGATAGGAGCTCACAATCCTTAGAGAGAGAAGCATGATACTTCACAAGCTTACTTTTATCATTCATCAACTCCTCCCAAGAGTCCTTAGTCTTTTTCAAGGAGGCAAGTTCTTTAGCATGAGCATCAATGTTTGCACCAATTTTCAAGCATAGTTCATCATTTTGTGCTTCCTCATATTGGACTTTCCGCTCAAGGATATCATATTTTTCCTTTTCCTCTGTGACGAGGGTTTCCAGTTCCTTAATGGTGATGGTGTGCTTACTCACCATCTCCATAAGCATATGAAACATAGTGAGCTTCTTTCCTTTGAGGGAGCACATGAATGTATTTAGTTTAGCAAGCATAGGATCATCTATATCATCATCATCATAATTATCCTCCGCGTCAAGATACTCATCACAATGAGAAGAAGGAGTGAAAAGAGGAGGGTTTGACTATGGGGTTACCTTGACCTTGTCAGGAGAGTTTTGGTCCTGTCCATCTTCTACCACAGCCTTTGCCATTAGGCACTTGTGAGCGTTGCCCTAGTAGTCTTTCATATATTTGTAGGTGACAACATCACCACTCTTGTTGACTAGCCTCAAGGTGTTTTGAGAATCTTGAGCTACTCCGGCAACACCACTGACATCATCCTGATCGGATTCTTCATGAGCAACCATTGCTTTCCCATCTCTCTTCTTGAGCTTGGAGTTCAAAGGATCTGGCAAGTTTTTCTTCGGAAAGGTCTTGGAAACCCAGCTTTATCATCTATCTTCTCATAAGAGCAATCGTTGGAGAAGTGGTTGGTTTCTTCATAGTTGTAGCGTTTTCTCACTTTCTACTTCTGGAATCTTCCCTTGAATTTTCCCACGCTAAACTTCTTGACAAAGAGAGAAATGTCTTCATATGAAGGGCTCCCATCGGAGTCAATCTCATCACCATCTTTGTCATCATCATCATCATCTTCTTCTTATTCTTCACTTTGCTCTTCTTCACATACATGCTTGGCCTTCAATGCAAGATTGATCTTTGATGTTGAGGTACCATGCTTGGCAAGATGTTTTGTAGCATTTGCCTTTGACTCTTCAAATAGTTAGAAGGTTGATATGATGTCATCTGGAGTCATTTCCTTCAATCCATGGTGTTGTCTTATGTCCCACACCATTTGGTGATGATATGGAGCAAGGGCATGAAGTAACTTGTCCACAAGAAATCGCTTGGTCAAGTTGAATGCATCTTCTATCTTGTCACACTCACAAGACTCGATGTTAGTGGTGAGAGTCATGAGATGCTCAAGGAGCTGCTTGGGAGATTCACCTTTCTCCATACAGAAGTATTGTAATTAACCCTTGGCAATTTCATATTGAGCCTGCTGGAGAGTGGAGGTACCGGTCTTGGTCCTCACAATGCTATCCCATAATTCCTTGGAACTTGTGATGTGTATCTATGGTCTCCTTTGCTTGTCAGTCATATATCTCCTTAGGCACATGGTTGCCGTGTTTTTGAGATTCTTGTCGTATATCTCTCTTGTTGTAAGATTCTTCAGGTCAACAGCTTGGTAACCAAACTCAAAGATCTCCAACATCTCATCATTCCCATATCGAATGTGATCCTGCATAGCAACTCTCCACAAAGCAAAATCAGTAGTGTCATCAAGTAAAGGAGGTTTGCCTTGAGTGTTCTACTTTGGTTTATCTATTTGAGGTCTTGCATAAAGCCAAGGAACACTAGAGTGTTCATTACTAGGAGGTTGTTGGCCAAGTGAAGGAGTAGGCACAGTTGGCCTTGAGGCCGCACCACCAGAAAGTTGTGCAAGCATCATGGTTAATGTGGCTAGTCTCATTTGGACCAAGGCGTCAAGAGAAGCATCATGCTCCTCCTTTTGCTTAGCAAGCGCCCGTTCCAGATCCTCAGAAGTGAAGCACTTGACTTCCGTGGAAGCCATGCCCTTATCCTTCGGATCCGCAACAAGGGGAGTCCCATCGGGGTTCATCTCGCTCTAGGGCGGTTAAGCCACAACAATAGAGCATGAGGCTCTGATACCAATTGAAAGGATCGAGATGGACCTAGAGGGGGGGTGAATAGGTACACTTACAAATTTTAATTGTTACTTAGCAATTTTTAGGCAATAATGCGGAATATGAAAGTGATCCTAACAATTGCAAGTATGATGCTAAGAGCTAAGAAGGGTAACCAAGTAACATAAGTAGATGAGTAAGCAAGCACAATATGAGATAAGTAAGACTAGGAGACAAGTAACCACAAGTAGGAAGCTTGGGTTAGGGATAACCTCAACTCCGAGAGACGAGGATGTATGCCGATGTTCACTTCCTTGGAGGGAAGCTATGTCACCGTTAGAGAGGTGAATGTTACCACGAAGGCGCACCAATGCCGTGAAGGCTCACCCTATTCTCCCTTTGAGACAACACTGTGAAGGCGTTTATCAACCACTAGAGGTAGACCTTGGGGTGGTCTCCAAACCCTCAAAAACTTTTTGGGGGTAATCACAATGGTCGATTCCTCACCGAATGACTCCTACCGCCTAGGAGTCTAAAACCTCCAAGAGTAACAAGAACAATGGGGAAAAGCTCAAGACTTGCTCAAATCACGAATTCCTTTGATGCAAAGAAGGGGAAGGATTGGACCTATCACTTGTGTGGATCACTTCTCTCAAATGCTCTCAAATCCCTTAGGGATCTAAGATTTGGTGGAGGAGAGTGAGTGAGAGAGAGAGAGAGTAAAAAGTGTTCTTGAGGATGTTTTAAGTGAATCGACAACTATCCCTTGGGATAGGAGAGGGATATTTATAGTTTGCCACAATTAGTGGCCGTTGGGACCAAAACAGCACAACAGCGTTGGTCGTCTGATACGCATCGGACGACCGAGGGCTCGGCAGGCACCGGACGTCCGATAGGGACCAGACGTCCGATGTATTGGATCGGTATAGAAGGTTTCGGACGACAGGAGGATCCCGAACATCCGGTGTTTTTGTACATTTGAGGAGAAGTCGGACGTTTGGTGGAGACCGAAAATCCTATGTTTTGGCTCTAGAAAGGAGGTACCAGACGTCCGGTGAATACCGGTCGTCCGACAGAACCAAGGCACAAAAGATGAGATCAAAGAGTAGATCATTTGAGCAAGACTTTTAGCGAGACCCCATGTTTCCCTCTTAATAGTGCGGGATCCGTATACTCAAGAACAAGCATAAAAGGTGTCTAAGCCAGTAGATTTGTTTCTTCGTTCTTGAGGAATATAAATACTTCTGAACTCATACTCCATACACACATGATCCTAAGGGGACTAACACCTGAGATATATTTGACAAACTTTGTTAGTCCCCTATGAGTATATTGTCATCAACATTGAAATAAGATTAAGGGCATGATTGCACTTTCAGCGGATCAATAGGAGGCACGACAATAGAAGCAAGACCAATTATTTCATCTTTATTGGGTAATTCTTTCTTATGAGGTTGTCTATTAAATTTGGAAAAATTAAATTCATGAGACTCATCACCAAAGCTAACACTGACAGTTTGTTTATGACAACCTATAGTAGCATTGACAGTGTTCAAGAAAGGTCTACCAAAGATAATGGGACAGAAGTCATCTTGTGGGGAACCAAGAACTAGAAAATTAGTAGGGTATTTCATTTTCCCACACAAGACTTCAACATCTCTAACAATCCCAAGTGGTGTGATGGTGTCTCTATTAGCAAGTTTAATCATAACATCTATGTCTTCTATTTCAGCGGGTGCTATGTCATTCATAATTTCTTGGTCTAAGGTAAAAGGAATAGCACTCACGCTAGCACCTAAATAGAATAAACCATGATAACAGTGATCTCCTATTTTAACTAAGACAACGGACATGCCGACAATAGGTCTATGTTTACCTTTTTCATCGGGTTTGGAAATTCTAGTAGCTTCATCACAGAAGTAAATAACAGGCCCATCAGCAACACTAGGTTTTACTTTAATTTGTTCAACAGGTTTAGGTGATCTAATATTACTTTTACGAACCGCAGTTGAAACCTTAGCATGTTCCTTTATCCTAACAGGGAAATGTGGTTTTTCAATATAAGAAGTAGGCACAAATGGATCAACACTATAAATAATATTTTCTTCTTTAGCTATGACTGGTGCTTTAATTTCCTCTTTAATAGGTGGGTGGTATTGAAACCACTTCACCTTAGGAAGTTCAACATGAGTAGCAAAAGATTCACAGAAAGAGGCTACTATCTCAGAGTCAAGTACATATTTAGTGCGAAACTTCTGAAAAGCTTCGGTATTCATTAAAGATTTAATACAATCAAACTTGAGCTTAATACCTGACTCTTTACCTTCGTCGAGTTCTCAATCTTCAGAGTTGCGTTTAATTCTTTCTAAAAGAACCCACCTGAGTTCAATAGTCTTCTTCACAAAAGAACCAATACAAGAAGTATCGAGCATGGATTGATCATCACAAGAAAGCCGAGCATAAAAATTATGAATGATAATTTCTCTTGAGAGCTCATGATTGGGGCATGAATATAACATTAACTTAAGCCTCCCCAAGCTCGAGCGATACTTTCTCCTTCACGAGGCCAAAAATTATATATATATTTCCGATCACGATGAACTAGATGCATAAGATATTTTTTTTGGTGAAAATCCAATTTCAAATGATTCCAGTTCCAAGATCCAAGATCATCACATAGCCTATACCATGTCAATGATTTTCCCTTCAAAGATAAAGGGAAAACCTTCTTCTTAGCTTCATCTCCGGATAAACCTACAAGCTTAACTAATCCATAAATTTCATCCACATATATCAAGTGCATATCAGGATGTTCGGTTCCATCTCATGCATAAGGACTAGCTAGCAGTTGTTCTATCATATCCAAAGGAATTTCATAATAATAGGTGCAGTAGGTTGAGGGGCAACTAATTGTGGTTCTGGTCGAGGTGAAGATACCCCGAAGAAACCCCTCAAAGGATTGTTTCCATAGTAGGAAGTGACAATAAATTTCAGCATGTAGTAATAATATTTCCTTACCAAGGGTGCTTCACTCCCCGGCAACGGCGCTAGAAAAGAGCCTTGATGACCCACGAGTATAAGGGATCAATCGTAGTCCTTTCGATAAGTAAGAGTGTTGAACCCAACGAGGATCATAAGGAAATGACAAGTGGTTTTCAGCAAGGTAATGTCTGCAAGCACTGAAATTGTTGGTAACTAGTTGTTTGATACCAAGGTAATTTGTAACAAGCAAGTAACAACAATGGTAAATAAAGTGCAGCAAGGTACCACAATCCTTTTGTGGAAAAGGGCAGGCCAGAACAATCTGTTATGATAAGTGACGACCCACAAGTATAGGGGATCTATCATAGTCCTTTCGATAAGTAAGAGTGTCGAACCCAACGAGGAGCAGAAGGAAATGACAAGCGGTTTTCAGTAAGGTATTCTCTGTAAGCACTGAAATTGTAGGTGATAGATAGTTTTGTGATAAGATAATTGGTAACGGGTAACAAGGAATAAAAGTAAATAAGGTGCAGCAAGGTGGCCCAATCCTTTTTGTAGCAAAGGACAAGCCTGGACAATTTCTTATAATGAGAAAAGCGCTCTCGAGGACACATGGGAATTATCGTCAAGCTAGTTTCATCACGCTCATATGATTCGCGTTCAGTACTTTGATAATTTGATATGTGGGTGGACCGGTGCTTGGGTACTGCCCTTACTTGGACAAGTATCCCACTTTTGATTAACCCCTATTAAAAGCATCGACAACTACAAAAGAAGTATTAAGGTAAACCTAACCATAGCATGAAACATATGGATCCAAATCAGCCCCTTACGAAGCAACGCATAAACTAGGATTTAAGCTTCTATCACTCTAGCAACCCATCATCTACTTATTACTTCCCAATGCCTTCCTCTAGGCCCAAATAATGGTGAAGTGTCATGTAGTCGACGTTCACATAACACCACTAGAGGAGAGACAACATACATCTCATCAAAATATCGAACGAATACCAAATTCACATGACTACTAATAGCAAGACTTCACCCATGTCCTCAGGAACAAACGGAACTACTCACAAAGCATATTCATGTTCATAATAAGAGGGGTATTGATATGCATAAAGGATCTGAACATATGATCTTCCACCAAGTAAACCAATTAGCATCAACTACAAGGAGTAATCAACACTACTAGCAACCCACAGGTACCAATTTGTGGTTTTGATACAAGATTGGATCCAAGAGATGAACTAGGGTTTGGAGAGGAGATGGTGCTAGTGAAGATGTTGATGGAGATCGACCCCCTCCTGATGAGAGGATCGTTGGTGATGATTTCCCCCTTCCGGAGGGAAGTTTCCCCGGCAGAACAGCTCTGCCGGAGCCCTAGATTGGTTCCGCCAAGGTTCCGCCTCGTGGTGGTGGATTTTTGTCTCGTGAGCTTCCTTATGATTTTTTCCAGGGTAAAAGACCTCATATAGCAGAAGATGGGCACCGGAGGGCCACCAGGGGGGCCAGGAGATAGGGGGCGCGCCCAGTAGGGGGGCGCCCCACCCTCCTGGCCAGGGTTTTGGCCCCCTCAGGTACTTACTTTGCTCATAAATTCTTATTAAATCCAAAATTGACTTTCGTGGAGTTGTGGGACTTTTGGAGCTGTGTAGAATAGGATTCCAATAGTTGCTCCTTTTCCAACCAGAATCCCAGCTGTCGGCATTCCCCCTCTTCATGGTAAACCTTGTAAAATAAGAGAGAATAGCCATAAGTGTTGTGACATAACGTGTAATAACAGCCCATAATGCTATAAATATTGATGTAAAAGCATGATGCAAAAGGGACGTATCAACTCCCCCAAGCTTAGACCTTGCTTGTCCTCAAGCGGAAGCCGAAATCGAAAAATATGTCCACATGTTTAGAGATAGAGGTGTCGATAAAAATAAAATACGGACATGATGGCATCATGATCATTCTTATAACAGCAACACATATAGATTTTGTCATATGATTTCTTATGCCCAAGTAACAATCTATTCACAATGTCAAGTATGGAACATAAACTTCATTGGGAACTAACAAACTATAATCTCAGTCATTGAAGCAATTGCAATTTTTCATAATGTCAGAAAGAGTCAAGAATAGAGCTTTTCAGCAAGTCCACATACTCAACTATCATATAGTCTTCTACAATTGCTAACACTCACTCAATACTTATGGTTATTGAGTTTTAATCGGACACTGAGAAAGATAGGGGCTTATAATGTTGCCTCCCAATGTTTTACCTCAAGGGTAATGTCAACAATAATAGTTCGTGCTAACAAACATCCAATTGGATATATGTATCAGGATCTTTCCAACACGAGGTGCTTGCCAAAGGATAAAATGAAAAAGGGAAAGGTTAAGATCACCTTGACTCTTGCATAAAGTAAAAGACATAAAGTAAAAAATAGGCCCTTCGCAGAGGGAAGCAGAGGTTGTCATGCGCATTTAGGGTTGGATAAACAAAATCTTAATACGAAAGAACGTCACTTTATATTGCCACTAGTATATGGACCTTTATTATGCAGTCCGTCGATTTTATTGCTTCCATAACAAGATCGTATAAAGCTTATTTTCTCCGCACTAATAAGTCACGCATATTTAGAGAGCAATTTTTATTGCTTGCACCGATGACAACTTACTTGAAGGATCTTACTCAATCCATAGGTAGATATGGTGGACTCTCATGGCAAAACTGGGTTTAAGGATATTTGGAAGCACAAGTAGTATCTCTACTTGGTGCTAGGAATTTTTGGCTAGCATGAGGGGGAAAGTCAAGTTCAACATGTTAGGAAGATCCATGACAATATACTTTAACTGAGATGCGAGAAAACATAAACCATTACGTTGTCTTCCTTGTCCAACATGAACTCTTTAGCATGTCATACTTTAATGAGTGCTCACAATCATAAAAGATGTCCAAGATAGTGTATTTATATGTGAAAACCTCTCTTTCCTTATTACTTCCTATTAATTGCAACGATGACCAAAACTATGCTTGTCAACTCTCAACAACTTTTAAGCCTCATACTTTCTATGTGTGAAGTCATCACTATCCACAAGATCAATATGAACTCTTTTATTCTTTTTGTTCTTTCTATTCTTTCTCAAGATCACAGCAAGATAGCAAAGCCCTTTGACTCATCACTAATCTTTATTATAGATAACTCACATACTCAATTACCTAGAGATCACAAAGCAAAACTCGAAACTAATTCATATCAACACTTCAATCTACTAGATAAAGATATTACTGAAAGGATCGAACTAAGTAAAATAGTAAAGATAGGAGTGTGATGGTGATACGATACCGGGGCACCTCCCCTAAGCTTGGCAGTTGCCAAGGGGAGTGCCCATACCAATGTGATTATGTCTCCTTCTTCAGAGTTGGTGAAGTAGGAGTTGTCGATGATGTAGGCTTGTTTCTCAGCTTACGCTTGAGAATGGAATTTTGCTCCCTTAAATCATTGATCTCCCTCTCGAGGATTAATATTCTTTTGCACAATTCCTGTTTGTTTTCCTGCAAGAGACGAAAAGAGATAAACTCGATCTTGGGCTTCTTTGCTCTATTAGGAAGGATTGACTTCTTAAACTCCACGTGCATATCCCCCGGTTGAGGTAATGGGACTTCGTCTTCGTCTGAGCTTGCCTCCTCATTTCCCTTAGGCTCATAGTCTTCTTCTTCCTCAGTAGTCCAGCCACAATGGTCCAAGTCCCCGTAGACTTTAGGGTCTGCAAGGTAATCATCCACATAGCTTTCTCCCTCTGAATCCTGAGATGACATGTTTCTCAAATCTGTGGCAGAAACAACTCGAAACGAAAATAGAAGATTTTTGTGTGATACGGTGGTCAAAACTTTCGGGAGATTATATAATGAATTTTTACTGACCAAAATACGTAATGTGCAAGAAAATGGAGTCCGGGAGACACACGAGGTGTCCACAAGACTGGGGGCGCGCCGAGTAGGGGGGGTGCCCTCCACCCTCGTGGAGGCCTCGTGTCCCTCTCGGACTACTTCTTTCTTCCCAAAATTCTTAAATATTCCAAAACGGATAAAAATTGCCATTAGAATTGTTTTGGAGTCGGTTTACTTACCGTACCACATACCTATTCATTTTCAGAGTGTGGAACGCTCTCGAAAGTGTCCTTTATGTATTCCTCCGGGGTTACGGTTTCAATAATATTAGTAGTTTCAACATTAATAGGGTTACCTGAGATATAAGGTTTGATTCTTTGACCGTTCACCACCCTCGGACTTGTGCCTTCGAAGTTGTTAATTTTAATGGCATAGGAACGATAGACCTCCTCGATAACGTAAGGACCTTCCCATTTAGAGAGAAGTTTTCCTGCAAAAAATCTTAAACGAGAGTTGAATAGTAACACATAATAACCTACGTTAAATTCTCGCTTTTGTATCCTTTTGTCATGCCATCTTTTAACTTTTTCTTTAAACAGCTTGGCATTCTCATATGCTTGGGTTCTCCATTCATCAAAGTGAGCTAATGTCAAATAACCTCTTCTCACCGGCAAATTTTAAGTCATAGTTGAACTCTTTAATAGCCCAGTATGCTTTATGTTCAAGTTCAAGAGATAAGTGACATGCTTTTCCATAAACCATCTTATACGGAGACATACCCAGAGGATTTTCATATGCAGTTCTATAGGCCCATAATGCATCATCAAGTTTCTTGGACCAATTCTTTCTAGATCTACTAATTATCTTTTGCAAAATTAATTTGAGCTCTCTATTGCTCAACTCTACTTGACCACTAGACTCTGGGTGATAGGGAGATGCAATTCTATGATTAACATCATACTTAGCAAGCATTTTACGGAAAGCACCATGAATAAAATGTGAACCACCATCAGTCATGAGATATCTCGGGACTCCAAACCTCAGAAAAATAACTTCTTTAAGCATCTTAATAGAGGTGTTATTATCAGCACTACTAGTTGGAATAGTTTCTACCCACTTAGTAACGTAATCAACATCAACTAAAATATGTGTATATTCATTAGAGGCAGGAAAAGGTCCCATAGAATCAAAGCCCCAAACATAAAATGGTTCGATAACAAGAGAATAATTCATAAGCATTTCTTGACGTCTACTAATATTACCAATTTTTTGACATTCATCGCAAGACAAGACAAACTTACTGCCATCTTTGAAGAGAGTAGGCCAATAAAAACCGGATTGCAATACCTTATGTGTAGTTCTGTCTCCAGCATGGTGTCCTCCATATGGTTTGGAGTGACACTTGCGTAGGATTTGTTCCTGTTCATGCTCAAGTACAAAACGTCTAATAACACCATCTACTCCTTTATAAAGGTGTGGGTCATCCCAGAAGTAATGTCTTAAATCATAAAAGAACTTTTTCTTTTGCCGGTATGTGAAACAAGGTGGTATAAATTTAGCAACAATGTAATTAGCATAATCATCATACCATGGAGCAGTACAAGAAGCATTAATGACCGGTAATTATTCATCAGGAAAACTATCATCAATAGGTAGTGGGTCATCAAGAACATTCTCTAGCCTAGACAAGTTGTTTGCAACGGGGTTCTCAGCTCCCTTTCTATCAATAATATGTAAATCAAATTCTTGAAGCAAGAGGACCCATCTAATAAGTCTAGGTTTAGCATCTTTTTTTTCCATAATGTTGGATGTTGGGTTCCGGCAGACCCTTGAGGCTCGAACTCTGGGGTGCGCGCGAAGATCTCTCCTCTACCAACCCATGCCCCAACGCTTCGCTAAGAATCTAGACTAGCAAGATGAACAACACAAGGGACACGGAGTTTATACTGGTTCAGTCCACCATTGTGGTGTAATACCCTGCTCCAGTGTGTGGTGTGTGGATTGCCTCAGGGGTTGAGGATGAACAGTTCAGAGGAATAGCAGCCTCATGAGGGATGTTCTTGTGGATGTGTGGTGTGGCTCTGCTTGGGAAGGATTCGATCCAAGATTGCTCAAGATGAGCCGTCCCCGCCTACTGTGGTGGCTAGCCCTATATATAGAGGCCCTGGTCCTCTTCCCAAATATTGAGCGGGAAGGGCGCCAACAACGGCCATTTTGAAGGGGAACATCTAGTACACTTATCCTAACTAAAGTTGGTGTTCGACTGCCAAAGACTCTGACGGTGATGCCATCTTGGGCACCATGGTGACCTCCATCCTGCCGCTCTGCTAGCCTTGGTCTCGTTGCACCTAAATGGCAACCTTTACTTGACGCCTTGGTACTCCATGCCTGTGCTTGCCCCCTTCGCACCAAAGAGGAAACAAGGACACTGCCCGGGCCGGCGCCCGCCTGGCCTCGATCGTCATGGCTTGCGTCATGAGTACCTCGCGAGGTACCCTTGCCTTGATCTCTTCGCCTCCTCGCAAGCCTGCCTGGTGAGGCCGTTCCTGAGGAAGCTTCCTGCTGTCCGCCCCGCGAGGCTTGGCCCCTCGCGAGGGTCTTGAGCTCGAGTCGATGAAGACAGGTCGTGCTGGGTCACCGCTCGAGCCACGCTGCAGGCCGCAGGCAGGCAAGTCTAGGGACCCCCGTTCCCAGAACACCGACAGTAGCCCCCGGGCCCAAGGCGCGCCCAGACTTGGCTTAACAGAGAAGCGAAGGGGCATGTGCGAAGCACCACGGGCCCGAACATCTTGCGGCCTTGGGCGTCGCGTGGCGGTTGATTGGATGTGGCGTCTCCGTTTCCCCATGCCCCTCATTAAGCGCCCGGCTAGGCGGACCCGTGGTTGCACACAGTTATTCCTCTTTCGCTCTTCGCGCGCTCCCTGTCCTTCATTCTTCCTCGAGCTCCAGCCTCCGCCTCCAATCCAACTTGAGCTCTTCCCCCCTTCCAATCACCATGGCACCAACGAGGAAGGAAAAGGGGAAGAAGCCTGCGCCTTCGCCCCGCTCGCCTCCGGCAGCTGCTCCCGCCGTTGATCAGTCGCTCATACTCAACCTCGAAGCCTTGGACAAGGTACGCTCCGCCCTTGCTTCCATCTTCAACGAGTGCGGGAGGATGACGGTTTGGCCTACGTCCCATGCCTCCTTCGATAGGGTTGTCACAAAGGTCCGATTTTAGCCGATGCCCTATGGGCGGGTCTGGTTCCCCCCTTTTCTGCTTTCTTCAATGCAGTGCTCTCCCATTACCAGATCCACATGATGCACCTTGGTCCCGAGTCCATTACTCTCCTTGCTGTCTTCGCCTTTGTTTGCGAGGCCATGGTGGGAATTCCTACCTCCGTTGCCCTCCTGCGCCACTTCTTCTCCTTGCGCCTGAGTGACCCAACTCAATGCTCGGGGTGCGTGAGCTTCCTCGCTGTACCAGAGACGGCTGCCTCGGGGATCGATTTCGGCCTTTCTCCTCCTGCGAGCGGGTTCCGAGAGCGGTGGCTGTATGTGGATGTCGGGGTGCCCAGCCCCCTGCTCTCGCACCCAACATTGCCTGCTATTCCCAACTCATGCTGAGATCATGAGAAGCTCACGAGCCCCCAGCTTGCCTTCGTCTGGCGCCGCTTCGAGAGTTTGAGGACACTCGGTGTGATGGCGCCCCAGGTGGTGAAGGAGTTTCTTCAATGTCGCATTGCTCCTCTCCAGCGCCACTCCCATCTGATGTGGGCCTTTGTGGGGCGTGGAGACCGCATGAGGCTCCAGGAGGAGGATCTAGCGCCCGAAGCACTGAGGACGGTGCTGAGGGTCTTGACCGGCGACCCTTCTCCAGGCATTATCTGGCACGGGGCCGCCCTCTTGTATCTTTGCTCGGGCATGGCCAACTTTGTGAGGCAGATGACCAGCTTCGACGAATGGGGGCTGCGCTCGGTCGACCTCATGGGGACCCACGAGAACCCAGTTGTTGTGGTCGCTCTTCTGGTTGCCCACGGCGGTCCTGCCTCAGGTGATGGAGCAGGCAGACGAGAATCACCGGGAGCTGAGGGGTCTGATGTTGAGATGCTAACGCCGCGCGGGGCTCCCGAGGCGTCATCTTCTGAAGTGCATCCTAGAGTGGCGGTCGATGAGGAGTCGCCACCTGTGGCTCCCGAGGCCGGTACTTGTGAGGCCTCGGCTGGCCTGCAAGAGGCGGTACCTAATCGCCTCTCCCAGTCTGGCGCCCTTGGCGCAAGTTATCCTGATGTTTCTTCTACGCCGCGCGCTGGCCCTCGCGTCGGGGGCTTAGGCCGGTTCCGCATAGACTTCGAGGCCCTCCGCAAGAGGAAGGAGGCTTCGGGTGGCAATGACCACCCCTGTCGCCCGCTGAAGTACAGGAAGTATTTCGCCATCGACGAGTAAGTCCTTTTCTCTCTTATTTCCTTATTTTAAAATCCCTTTAGCTGATTGTGGCCTTTCAGGGCCCTTCCTACCGAGTTTGCGGAGACGGCCAAGGAGCCATCCCCCCAAGCCTCATCTTCATCGCTAACCTTGAGCGCCCCGAGCTCGAGCACCACCCTCGATGCGGGGCCGGTTGGAGAGGCGGGCCGTCCCGCGAGGTATCTTCAGCCTGCGCGTTTGCTGCCCCTCCTTCGCGAGCTCTCTTGGGGAACAACCAGCTTGCCCTGCACTCCTCCCCTGATCGTGGATGGCGACTGGATGATGTCGATCTTGGGCTCCACTTCAGATGATGGACTGGCGCTGGGCTGGGTCCCTGGCGGGGCCCGTCCGGCGATTGCTGGGGCGCCAGCCCCTAGCCCCCTGTCTGGAGGGGGCGTGCCGCCTCAGGGCCCTTTGCCTACGGCGATGGACGAGGATGGCGTGGAAGAAATGCTCAGGCATGCTCGAGAGCGCAGCGCGCTCCGCCGAGAGTTTCTTCAGAAGGCGGCAGATGCGGTGAGCCAGCTCGGTGTGGAGGTTGCTGGCAAGGACGCGCGCCTTGATGCCGAAGGCCTGCGCCTTGTTGAGGAGAGGTACAAGGTGATGGTGGCCGTCAGCCTCGAGTGCCACCAGCGCGATCTTGGCAATGCCAAGGCAGAAGCGTCGCTGGCGGCCTCGCGGAAGGCCTGCTCCCAAGCTGTCGAGGAGGATCAGGAGGCAGACCGATGGCATGAGGCTACATAGGAGCGCGCGTGGGAGCTCCAAGCCTAGAGCAACTCTCTGGAGCAGCAAGTGGAGCTTTGTAAGGTTGCCCTTGCGTCGCTGAAGGGGGCACCCATCGAAGAGGAGGAGCTCCTGAGGCGCGAGGAGGCGCTGACACTGGAGGCTACCAAGCACAACCTTGACCTTGAGCGGTTGGAGATGAGGGAGCGCTTGGTGACCCAGGCGGCAAGATGATGTCGGTGCGCGGGAGGCCCGGGTCCAAAGAGAGATCAACCGCCGCGTGGCGGAAGCCCGTTTGGGTCTTGAGCGCTAGTACGAAGGGAGGTTGGAGTTGGTCAAGGCCAAAGCTGCGGGCAGGACCGCCGCTCTCAGGGCCAAGCTGACTAAAGTGACACGGCATGCGGATTCCTCCGCAGCCGCCCTTGGCGTAGCGCAGGCTGAGCTGGCCTCCTCCCGCGCCGAGCTGCTTCTTCTTCAACAGAGGGTTGATGACGCCGAGGCTGTCGCGCGACGGAACGAGGATGAGATCCGTCAGCGTCAGACTCTGGAGCATGATCATGGCCCCATGCTCCGAACGCTCAGGGAAACGGCTAATGCGGCCCTAGGTCACATCTGCGAGGCGGCTGCTGAGGAGCCTCGTGTGACCAACTACGCCGGCAATCTCCGGTTCTTCATAGATGTGGTGACGCAGCTGGAAAACCGCTCTGACAGGGCCTGCTGGCTTGTTGAGGAGAGGAGCCGAGTCCTGCTTGGGCATGCCTTCTCCCGTGTCTTCAGCCATCTTCAGGACAGAGATCCTCACTTTGATTTTGACGTCGCCATCGCGGTGGTGCCCATAGCCATCCGGGGCGATCTGGCGCAGTGGGTGGAGGACAACGTGGATGCTCTCGTTAGGGCCTTCGCTTCGAATAACGATAGCGTGGTCGTGGCTACTAATGAAGGCGACATTGTGAACGGCGGTGGGCATGGTGCTGATGATAGTGATGGTGACGATAGTGATGACGCCAACAACGCCAGTGATGCCTCCGGAGGCGCCCTACAGGACGCGGTGAGTGACATGTCCGATTGATTGTACGCTGCCTCTGTTGTTTACCCTGCACGGAAAGAGTTCGGGCGCGACCCTGAAGGTTGTAAGAGCATTTTGGGAGGGGAAGCCCCTCGTTTAAAGGATTGTAACTGGTACGCTTGTAGACATAATGCCGAATGTGTACTTATGCGGGGCCACTGACCCCGTGATGGGTCAGTTGACTTGTTTTACCTTTGACCCTGATTGGCCTCGAGCGAGCCTGTGGGGGGCGCAGTGTCTTGAGTGCCTTCTGGGTGAACCCATCGACCTCGCGATGAGAGCCTCTTGAGAGGGTGCGGCGACAGCGGTCCAGAGTGTTTGCGTGCTTGGCCTGGCCCGACTCGTGAGGGGGAGGCAACTGATACTAACTTTGGACACAAAGCCAAAATCAGAACGCGAGAAATTGCTCGAACGAGACTAAACGCCCCTTCCCCAAACAAACGCAAGTCTCAAGCTCAAATCCAACTTAAATTCAAATCAAAGAAGCTCGACAACAGAGAAAGAGGCGAAAGGCAAAGGCCGCGTCCGGCACCTAGTCTAGTCTTCGACGTCTTCTCACCAGCGCGGAGCTAAGTGCTGCCACTGGGCGTGGGTAGGAGCCCCCAAGGCCCAAGGGCGGCTCTCCGGAGACTCTGGGGCGTGTACAGCCCCAACTCATTATTACATGAGAGTGTCACGGGTGGCGAGCTTCACATGCACTGGGCCTTCTTCACAAGTACCGGCCTTGCTTCATATTGTCAGACGAGGGCCCCGCCTTGCGCTACGCTCTACCGCCATCAACGGTGACCGAAAACCAAGGACGACGCCAACGGGGTAGAGCGGTCGACAGCGGTTCCCCCGACGACCACGGGTCCTCTGCCGGGAGCAGGCCCTCAGGCACCTCCCCGACAGAGGGCCTACCTCCTGGTAACACCTTGCTCCGAGCGCCGTGTGGGCGAGCCTGGATCCCGGCCCCTCTCCTGCAGCCCCCGGTGCCCTCCTCCTAAGGGGTAGGGGACTACAGCATTGGGGCAGCCATCCATTGCGGCGACCTGTACTTCCTGCGACCCATGGTTAACATAAGCTTGCTCCTCAGGAATTAGTGGTACCCAATAGCTTCTACCGTCAGCGCGGTCGTCAAGGCTCCCTTCGGGTTCCTGAAAGAGCTCGGCTTCTGGCGTCTCTTCCCCCAGCCTGGCCCGAGGAATGAGCCATGGTATTCCTCCAACGCGCACTCTTGATCCACCATGTAGTGCGTATAGGCCTCTGGGGGCGCCGCCCTGAGGGCCTCGCCATAGTGACCTACACGCCATGCGGTCCGGCTCGAAGCACCGTCTTGGGGATGGTAGCGTGACGGCTCGCCTAGGCTGTTGGAAGTGATGCGCGCTCCCTCGCCTGTTGGAGGCGGAGCTGGCATGACCTGTCGCCCGGTGCTGATGGCCAAGCTGGCGTTGACGAGGCCTTGGGGTCCGCCCGGAGCTGCGCGGGTGCGTATGGGGCCACCATATGGCCCGCCAAGGGCCCAGGATGGTAGTTGGACGCAGAACGGAGGTGCTCCTGAGGCGGCGGCATCCAGGAGCTCGGCAACGCGCTCCAACAGCACGTCGTGGCTGCTTTCCTGCAGCCTGCACCGTAGAAACTCTCGGGCCACCATTAGTGCGGCTCTCGTGTTTGCCTGCTCCCGTCAGGTGTACGGCGCTGCGGCCGCAGCGCGACTTGAGGCCCTCGCCGCTGATCGCGCCTGCCGAGGGGTGAGGCCGGGCTGCGCCTGGCCGCGTCACCCGCGCCCTGCAGCGCTCTGCGGAGCGCGAGCTGCCTGAGGCACGAGGTTGAGGTCGCCTTGGGCAGGCGGCACGGCGTGGGCAGGCCACGCCGCCCAGCGGTCGGTGTTGGCCGTCGGATCGCCAGACATGGAGACGAGGAAGCGGTAGAGCGCAGGTCGGTGGAAGGAAGATTCCGGTGCACCCCTACCTGGCGCGCCAACTGTCGGATGTTGGGTTCCGGCAGACGCTTGAGGTTCGAACTCTGGGGTGCGCGCGAAGATCTCTCCTCTACCAACCCACGCCCCAACACCTCGCTAAGAATCTAGACTAGCAAGATGAACAACACAAGGGACACAGAGTTTATACTGGTTTAGGCCACCATTGTGGTGTAATACCCTACTCCAATGTGTGGTGTGAGGATGAACAGTACAGAGGAAGAACAACCTCGCGAGGGATGTTCTTGTGGATGTGTGGTGTGGCTCTGCTTGGGAAGGATTCGATCCAAGATCGCTCAAGATGAGCCGTCCCTGCCTACTGTGGTGGCTAGCCCTATATAGAGAGGCCCTGGTCCTCTTCCCAAATATTGAGCGGTAAGGGCGCCAACAACGGCCATTTTGAAGGGAACATCTATACACTTATCCTGACTAAAGTTGGTCTTCGACTGCCAAAGACTCTGACGGTGACGCCGTCTTGGGCTCCATGGTGACCTCCATCCCGCCGCTCTGCTGGTCTTGGTCTTGTTTCACCTAAATGGCAACCTTTACTTGACACCTTGGTACTCCATGCTTGTGCTTTCCCCCTTTGCACCAAAGAGGAAACAAGGACACTGCCCGGGCCGACGCCCGCCTGGCCTCGATCGTCATGGCTTGCGCCATGAGCACCTCATGAGGTACCCTTGCCTCGATCTCTCCGCCTCCTCGCGAGCCTGCCTGGTGAGGCCGTTCCTGAGGAAGCTTCCTGTCGTCCACCCCGCGAGGCTTGGCCCCTCGCGAGGGTCTTGATCTCGAGTCGATGAAGACGGGCCGTGCTGGGCCACCGCATGAGCCATGCCGCGGGCCGCAGGCAGGCAAGTCCGGGGACCCCCGTTCCCAGAACACCGACACATAAGATATTTAATAGCAGCATGATCGGTGTGAATAGTAACTTTCAAATCAACAATGTAAGGTCTGAAATTATCACAAGCAAATACAACTGCCAAGAATTCTTTTTCAGTAGTAGCATAATTTCTCTGGGCAGCATCAAGAGTCTTACTAGCATATTGAATAACATTTAATTTCTTATCGGCTCTCTGCCCTAGAACAGCACCTACAGCATAATCACTAGCATCACACATAATTTCAATGGGTAAATTCCAATCAAGTGGTTGAACAATAGGTGTAGTGATCAAAGCTTTCTTAAGTACTTCAAATGCTTCTACAAAATCATCATCAAAGACAAAAGAAATGTCTTTTTGTAATAACTTAGTCAGAGGCCTAGAAATTTTAGAAAAGTCCTTAATGAACCTCCTATAAAAACCGGCATGACTAAGGAAACTTCTTATACCTTTAATGTCCTTGGGACATGGCATCTTTTCAATAGCATCAACTTTAGCTATGTCAACTTCAACACCTCTTTCAGAAATTTTATGCCCCAAGACAATGCCTTCATTAACCAGAAAGTGACACTTTTCCCAATTCAGGACGAGAGTAGTGTCTTCACATCTCTGCAAAACTCGATCAAGGTTGCTCAAGCAATCATCAAAAGAGGATCCATAGACTGAGAAGTCATCCATGAATACCTCACAAATCTTTTCACAAAAGTCAGATAATATAGCCATCATGCATCTTTGAAAGGTAGCAGGTGCATTACATAAACCAAAAGGCATACGTCTATAAGCAAAAGTACCGAAAGGGCAAGTAAAAGTAGTTTTTGATTGATCTTCCATTGACACAAGTATTTGAGAGAAACCAGAATAACCATCTAGAAAGCAGAAATGTGTATGTTTAGATATTATTTCTAGCATTTGATCAATAAAAAGGTAAAGGGTAATTATCTTTCTTAGTAGCTTTATTTAATTTACGGAAATCAATTACCATCCTATAACCTGTAATAATAATTTGCGAAATCAATTCATCTTTATCATTAGGAACAACAGCAATACCTCCCTTTTTAGGGACACAATGGACAGGGCTTACCTATTCACTATCAGCAACGGGATAGATTATACCTGCCTCAAGGAGCTTTAGTATCTCCTTTCTTACCACTTCTTTCATCTTAGGGTTTAATCTTCGTTGAGGATATCTAACTGGTTTGGCATCTTTCTCCACTTTAATTTTGTGTTGGCATAGAGTGGGACTGATGCCCTTAAGATCATCCAGAGTATATCCAATAGTAGCACAGTGCTTCTCCAGAGTTTTCAATAATCTTTCCTCTCCCTGCTCTAAAAGGTTAACACTAATAATAACAGGATATATCTTCTTTTCATCAAGATAAGTATATCTAAGATTATCAGGTAATGGTTTTATCTCAAACACGGGATCACCCTTGGGTGGAGGAGGATCCCCTAGGATTTCAACAGGAAAGTTGTGTTTCAAGATAGGAACCTGCTGAAGGAATACATCATCTATTTCCCTCCTTTCATTCATAAACATATCATTTTCATGATCTAGCAAATATTGTTCTAACGGATCAGTAGGAGGTACGGCAATAGAAGCAAGACCAATTATTTCATCTTTACTCGGTAATTCTTTATCACGGGGTTGTCTACAAAATTTAGCAAAATTAAACTCATGAGTCATATCATCCAAGCCAATCGTGACAACATCCTTTTCGCAATCTATCTTAGCATTAACAGTGTTCACGAAGGGTCTACCAAATATAATGGGCCAAAAGTCATCTTGTGGGGAACCTAGAACAAGAAAATCAGCAGGGTATTTAACTTTCCCGAACAAGACTTCAACATCTCTAACAATCCCAACTGGTGAAACGGTATCTCTATTGGCAAGCTTAATTGTAAAATCTATTTCTTCTATCTCAGCAGGTGCAATATCATGCATGATTTCATTATATAAGGAAAAAGGTATTGCACAGCACCCATATCACATAAACCATGATAACAATGATCTCCTATTTTAACAGAAATAACAGGCGTGCCTACGACAGGTCTACGTGTCTGAGTATCTGGCCTAGTAATATTAGCAGTCTCACCACAGAAAGAAATAACATGCCCATCTAAGTCCTCATCCAAGAGATCTTTAACCATAGCAATACTAGGTTCAACATTAATTTGCTCAGGAGGTGTATAAGTCCTAGTATTACTCTTACGAACAACAGTCGAAGCCTTAGCACGATCCTTTAACCTAATGGGAAAAAGAGATCTTTCAACATAAGCAGTAGGAACAATAGGATCACTATAGGTAATAGTCTTTTCTTCGACTGTAATAGGTGCAACTACTTTTACTTCAACAGGAGGATTATATTTAAACCACTTCTCTTTATGGAGATCAACGTGAGTAGCAAAAGATTCACAAAAAGTAGCTACTATCTCAGAGTCAAGTCCATACTTAGCGCTAAATCCACGAAAAGCATCGATATCCATAAAAGATTTAACACAATCGAACTTAGGTGTCATACCTGACTCCTTAGCATCGTCGGAATCCCAATCTTCAGAGTTGCTCTTAATTCTTTCCAATAAGTCCCATTTGAAATCAATAGTCTTCAGCATATAAGAACCAACACAGGAAGTATCGAGCAGGTTGCGATTATCGAGAGAAAGCCGAGCATAAAAATTCTGAATAATCATTTGCCAAGAGAGCTCATGATTGGGGCATGAACATAACATTGACTTAAGCCTCCCCCAAGCTTGAGCGATGCTTTCTCCTTCGCGAGGCCAGAAATTATATATGTAATTACGATCACGGTGAACAAGATGCATAGGATAGAACTCCTGGTGAAATTCCAACTTCAATCGTTTATAATTCCAGGATCCCGTATCATCACATAGCCTATACCATGTCAATGCATCTCCCTTCAAAGATAAAGGGAAAACCTTCCTCTTAACAACATCATCGGGAATACCTGCAAGCTTAAATAATCCACAAACTTCATTCGCAAAGATAAGGTGTAAATCGGGATGCAATGTTCCATCTCCTGCAAAGGGATTAGCTAGGAGTTTCTCTATCATACCCGAAGGAATTTCAAAGTAAAATTTTTAAATAGGTTCAGTAGGTTGAGGAGAAACTCTTTGCTCTACTGGTCGGGGCGAAGATACCCCGAACAAGCCCCTCAAAGGATTAGTTTTCATAGTAACAAGTGACAGAAAATTTTAGCACACTATATAAATGTTTCCTTACCAAGTTCCACTCACCAAAGGCGCTTCACTCCCCGGCAACGGCGCCAGAAAAGAGTCTTGATGACCCACAAGTATAGGGGATCTATCATAGTCCTTTCGATAAGTAAGAGTGTCGAACCCAACGAGGAGCAGAAGGAAATGACAAGCGGTTTTCAGTAAGGTATTCTCTGCAAGCACTGAAATTGTAGGTGATAGATAGTTTTGTGATAAGATAATTGGTAATGGGTAATAAGCAATAAAAGTAAATAAGGTGCAGCAAGGTGGCCCAATCCTTTTTGTAGCAAAGGACAAGCCTGGACAATTTCTTATAATGAGAAAAGCGCTCCCGAGGACACATGGGGATTATCATCAAGCTAGTTCCATCACGCTCATATGAATCGCGTTCGGTACTTTGATAATTTGATATGTGGGTGGACCGGTGCTTGGGTACTGCCCTTACTTGGACACACATCCCACTTATGATTAACCCCTATTGCAAGCATCCGCAACTACAAAAGAAGTATTAAGGTAAACCTAACCATATCATGAAACATATCGATCCAAATCAGCCCCTTACGAAGCAACGCATAAACTAGGGTTTAAGCTTCTGTCACTCTAGCAACCCATCATCTACTTATTACTTCCCAATGCCTACCTCTAGGCCCAAATAATGGTGAAGTGTCATGTAGTCGATGTTCACATAACACCACTAGAGGAGAGATAACATACATCTCATCAAAATATCGAACGAATACCAAATTCACATGACTACTAATAGTAAGACTTCACCCTTGTCGTCAGGAACAAACGGAACTACTCATAAAGCATATTCATGTTCATAATCAGAGGGGTATTAATATGCATAAAGGATCTGAACATATGATCTTCCTCCAGGTAAACCAATTAGCATCAACTACAAGGAGTAATCAACACTACTAGCAACCCACAGGTACCAATTTGTGGTTTTGATACAAGATTGGTACAAGAGATGAACCTGGGTTTGGAGAGGAGATGGTGCTGGTGAAGATGTTCATGGAGATTGACCCCATCCCGATGAGAGGATCATTGGTGATGATGATGGTGATGATTTCCCCCTCCCGGGGGGAAGTTTCCCCGGCAGAACAGCTCTGCCGGAGCCCTAGATTGGTTCCGCCAAGGTTCCGCCTCGTGGCGGCGAAGTTTCGTCTCGTGAGCTTCCTTATGATTTTTTCCAGGGTAAAAGACCTCATATAGGAGAAGATGGGCACCGGGGAGCCACTAGGGGGCCCAGGAGACAGGGGGCGCGCCCAGTAGGGGGGTGCGCCCCCCACCCTCCTGGCCAGGGTGTGGGCCCCCTCAGGTACTTACTTTGCTCATAAATTCTTATTAAATCCAAAAATGACTTTCATGGAGTTGCGGGACTTTTTGAGTTGTGCAAAGTAGGTTTCCACTATTTGCTCCTTTTCCAGCCAGAATCCCGGCTGCCGGCATTCCCCCTCTTCATGGTAAACCTTGTAAAATAAGACAGAATAGCCATAAGTATTATGACAGAACGTGTAATAACAGCCCATAATGCAATAAATATTGATATAAAAGCATGATGCAAAATGGACGTATCAATAAGCAAAGCATTCTTGAGGGTACACGGGAATTTCACCATATCACTTTCATCATGTTGGCTTGATTCGTGTTTGCTACTTTGATAATTTGATATGTGGGTGGATCAGTGCTTAGGTGTTGTTCTTACTTGAACAAACCTCCAACTTATGATTAACCCCCTCGCAAGCATCCGCAACTATGAGAAGAGTATTAAGATAAAATCTAACCATAGCATTAAACTTTTGGATCCAAATCAGTCCCTTACGAAGTAGCGCATAAACTAGGGTTTAAGCATGTGTCACTCTAGCAACCCATCATCTAATAACTACTCCACAATGCATTCCCTTAGGCCCAAATATGGTGAAGTCATGTAGTCGACGTTCACATGACACCACTAAGGGAATCACAACATACATATCATCGAAATATCGAACACATATCAAGTACACATGATTACTTGCAACATGACTTCTCCCATGACCTCAAGAACAAAAGTAACTACTCACAAATGATAAACATGCTCAATATCAGATGGTATTAAATACCATAATGGATCTAAACATATAATCTTCCACCAAATAAATCATATTGTAATCAAGTACAAGAGTAATCAACACTACTAGTCACCCACAAGCACCAATCTAAGGTTCCGGTACAAAGATTGAATACAAGAGATGAACTAGGATTTGAGAGGAGATGGTGTTGTTGAAGATGTTGATGGAGATTGCCCTCCCCAATATGGGAGAGTTCTTGGTGATGATGATGGCGATGATTTCCCCCTCTGGGAGGGAAGTTCTCCTGGCTGAATCGCTCCGCCGGAGGGTAAAAGTGCTCCTGCCCAAGTTCCGCCTCGATACGGTGGTGCTTCGTCCCGAAAGTCCTCCTCTTATTTTTCTAGGTCAAAATGACTTATATACCAGAAGAGGGGCACCGGAGGTGGGCCGAGGAGGGCACAACCCACCAGGGCGCGCCTGGGGGCCCTAGCGCGCCCAGGTGGATTTTGCCCACCTGGTGGGCCACCTTTGGCGGTTATTTGCTCCAATAATTCTTAAATATTCCATACAAAATGTCCAAGAACTTTCGGCTTCTTTGGAGATGTGCAGAATAGGTAGCTTTTACGTGCTTTTTAGGTCCAGAATTCCAGCTGCCGATATTCTCCCTCTTTATGTAAACCTTGCATATTATGAGAGAAAAGGCATTGGAAGTTGTGACGCCCGGGTAATTAAGCTACAGTAATCCCCGCTAATGATGCCACGTCACCTCGGTTACCGTGGATAAACTCGCGTTAGTTCGGAACCTAGTTCGAATTTCAAATTCAAAATCGAGCAAACAATAAAAGTTTGCTAATATTAAAATTTAAATGTTCGGAGTGAACCAAATAATACATAGGTAATTATGGTGATGAAACCACATTTTTATAAAAAGTTTAAATGCTCAAGGGAAAATAAAACAGCAGCAAAAGAAAGTAATTAAATGCCTTTTGTATTTTGTAAAATATTGAACTATTTTATTTAGCTGTCCAAATTAATGTGGCAGTGGTATCTTTAACATACCATATTTAGGTGTTGTTCTCACATTCTTCAAAATTGGAATAAATTAATAATTTAATAAAACCGAAAGGAATAAATAAAAGAAAAGGAAAAAGAAAACAAAAAGAAGAAGAGTAAAAGAGAGAAAGAACCCCCCCCCATTGGGTCAAAGCCCAGCTGGCCTCTGGGCCAACCAGGCCGGCCCAGCCGGCGCCTATCGCCCCCCCCTGGGGCGACGGAAACCCTAACCTGTAACCCCCCCATTCCCCCACTCCCCCCACGCGCTTTCTCCCTCCCCCCCGATCCAATCGGGATCGGGCCGACGCCCGACGCCCTGTCCCCATCGCCAATCCCGCCGCCCGCCGGCGACGACCCCCCCTCCCTCGCGCCCGTGCCACGGCCTCCCCCTCACCAGACCCCACACGCCTCTCTCCCCTTCCCCGTCCGGATCGGGGCAGAGGGCCCCGACCCCCCCCTCCAACGACGCCACCCCGCCGCAGGCCCCGCCGGCCGGGTGCGCCCCGCCGCATCGTGCCCCGACCACCACTGGCGCCGCACGAGGGCCGCGCCGCCGGAGTCCCCTCACCGTCTTCGCCAGGATCGGCCACCGCCCTGGTTCGCCGTCGCTTGGAGCCACATCGCCGAGCCCCCTTTTGCCGGAGCTCCACCGTCGTCGCGGGATCTCGCGTCCCCGTCCTCCTGCTCGCCGGTCCTCCCCGACCGCCGTCACGCCCGCTGCCCGTGCCCTACACCCCCCTCAGTGAGCTCCGCCTTGCCCCTCCCCTCCTCTCGGTCCTGCTCCGGCCGCGCCCATGGCCGCACCCCCGCGCTCCCTCTCTACTCCCCCCCGTGGTCACCGCACTCACGCGCGTGCCCAGGCGCGCTCACCGCACCACGGCCAGCGCGCCGCCCCGTTCCCCACGTCGCCCCGCTCGCCGTCTCTACTGGAGACCGCCCGTGGCGACCCCGCCGGCCACCGCGACCATCTACGCCGGCCTCCCGCTCCAATCCCACCCCTCGCCTCCGCCCGCCGTGGCCCCGGTTGGCCGCGCCGGCGTGCCGCGCCATTGGCGCCTCGGCAGCCTCGTCCCGCCCTGCGGGCGAGTGCTCGTTCGGGTGGCGCCCGTAACCGCACGCCCGCATAGGCTCCCCTGGCCCCATGACAATTGGGGCCCGCCCCCATAATGTTTTATTAAAAAAAGAGAATAAAAAAAACAAGATAATAAATAAAAAAAGATTTAATAAAATTAATTAACAATTAATTAATTATCTAATGAATTAATTAAGTTAATTAATCCGGTTTAATTAATTTAATTAACTAGTTAGGTTAATTAAATAGTAATTAAATTATCTAATCTGTAATCAACCTAAATAGAGAATGACAGGTGGGTCCCACTGGACCCACATGTCAGGTTGACCAAGTCAACTCTGTTGACTGCTGACGTCAGCATGACATCATGCTGACGTCATAAATCCATTTTTCGAATTAATTAATTAATAAATTAAATTCCAGGAATTAATAAAATCTTTAGAAAATCATATCTTTTAATCCGTAACTCGGATTAAAATACTTTCTACATGAAAGTTGCTCAGAATGAAGAGACGAATCCGGATACGCAGCCTGTTCGTCCGCCACACATCCCTAGCATAGCAAACACGCAACTTTCCCCCTCCGGTTCATCTGTCCGAAAACGCGAAACTCCGGGAATACTTTCCCGGATGTTTCCCCCCTTCGTCGGTATCACTTACTACCGCGTTAGGGCACACCAAACACCACGTATTGTCTTGTTACGCTTTGTGATGCTTTGATTGTTCTGTTATTTATTGTGTTCTCTCTTCGTTACTTCTTTTCGATAGACCCCGAGACTGCCGGCGACCCCCAGTTCGACTACGGAGTTGACGACCCCTCTCTCTTGCCAGAGCAACCAGGCAAGCCCCCCCCCTTGATCACCAGATATTGCCTATTCTCCTCTATTCTGCTTGCATTAGAGTAGTGTAGCATGTTACTGCTTTCCATTGATCCTATTCTGATGCATAGCCTGACATTGTTGCTACATCTGTTGATACCTTACCGGCAATCCTAAATGCTTAGTATAGGATGCTAGTTTATCACCATTGGCCCTACATTCTTGTCCGTATGCCATGCTATACTATCGGGCCGTGATCACTCGGGAGGTGATCACGGGTATATACTATATACTTTATACATGATACATGTGGAGACTAAAGTCGGGTCGGCTGGTGGAGCACCCGCGAGTGGATCTTTGTGGCGGAGCGACAGGGCAGGTTGAGACCGCCTAGGAGAGAGGTGGGCCTGGCCCTGTTCGGCGTTCGCGGATATTTAACATGCTTAACGAGATCTTGGTATTTGATCTGAGTTGGCTACGAGCCTATACGCACTAACCATCTACGTGGGAGTAGTTATGGGTATCCCGGTGTCGTGGTATCAGCCGAAGCACTTCAGACGTCAGCGACGGAGCGGCGCGCGCCGGATTGGACTGGAACGCCACTAGGCTAGGTCTGCTTCCGGCCGCCCACGCAACGTGCAGGTGTGCTCAGGGCGATGGGCCCAGACCCCTGCGCGCTTAGGTTTAGACCGGCGTGCTGACCTCTCTGTTGTGCCTAGGTGGGGCTGCGACGTGTTGATCTTCCGCGGCCGGGCATGACCCAGGAAAGTGTGTCCGGCCAAATGGGATCAAGCGTGCTGGGTAAGTTGGTGCACCCCTGCAGGGAAGTTAATCTATTCGAATAGCCGTGATCTTCGGTAACAGGACGACTTGGAGTTGTACCTTGACCTTATGACAACTAGAACCGGATACTTAATAAAACACACCCTTCCAAGTGCCAGATAAAACCGGTGGTCGCTCTCTCTCAGGGATACGAGGAGAGGATCGCCGGGTAGGATTATGCTATGCGATACTACTGGAGATGCTACTTGGAGATGCTACTTGGAGAGGCTACTTGGCGATGCTACTTGGAGGACTTCAGTCTACTCTCTTCTACATGCTGCAAGACGGAGGCTGCCAGAAGCGTAGTCTTCGACAGGATTAGCTATCCCCCTCTTATTCTGGCATTCTGCAGTTCAGTCCACTGATATGGCCTCCTTACACATATACCCATGCATATGTAGTGTAGTTCCTTGCTTGCGAGTACTTTGGATGAGTACTCATGGTTGCTTTCTCCCCCCTTTCCCCCCTTTCCTTTCTTTCTGGTTGTCGCAACCAGATGCTGGAGCCCAGGAGCCAGACACCACCGTCGATGACGACTACTACACTAGAGGTGCCTACTACTACGTGCAGCCTGCTGACGACGACTAGGAGTAGTTAGGAGGATCCCAGGCAGGAGGCCTGCGCCTCTTTCGATCTGTATCCCAGTTTGTGCTAGCCTTCTTAAGGCAAACTTGTTTAACTTATGTCTGTACTCTGATATTGTTGCTTCCGCTGACTCGTCTATGATCGAGCACTTGTATTCGAGCCCTCGAGGCCCCTGGCTTGTATTATGATGCTTGTATGACTTATTTATGTTTGAGAGTCGTGTTGTAATATCTTCCCGTGTGTCCCTGATTTCGATCGTACACATTTGCATGCATGATTAGTGTATGATTGAATCGTGGGCGTCACAGAAGTACTCCAAAAGGCATTATTATGCATAAAAACATTATAAATAACAGCAGGAAAACATGATGCAAAATGGACGTATCAGTTGCTTAAGCAATCATCAAAAGAAGTTCCGTAAATCGGAAAAATCATCCATGAAAACCTCAACAACCTTTTCACAAAAGTCAGAGAATATAGCAGTCATACATCTTTGAAAGGTAGCAGGTGCATTGCATAAACCAAAAGGCATATGTCTTTAAGCAAAGGTACCAAAAGAGCATGTAAAAGTAGTTTTTTCTTGATCCTCTTCTGATATAGGTATTTGTGAAAAACTAGAATAACCATCTAGAAAGCAAAAGTGTGTATGTTTTGATAGTCTTTCTAGCATTTGATCAATGGAAGGTAGAGCATAATGGTCTTTCCTAGTTGCTTTGTTTAATTTTCTAAAATCAATTACCATTCTATAACATGTGACAATTCTTTGTGGAGTCAATTCATTTTTATCATTAGGAACAACAGTAATACCTCCCTTCTTAGGGACACAATGAACATGACTTACCCATCTACTATCAGCAATAGGATAAATTATACCTGCTTCCAAAAGCTTTAGTATTTCATTTCTTACCACTTCCTTCATTTTAGGATTCAACCGTCGCTGATGATCAACAACCTGTTTAGCATCAGGTTCCATGTTAATTTTGTGCTGACATAGAGTGGGACTAATGCCCTTAAGATCATCCAGAGTATATCCAATAGCGGCACGGTACTTCCTCAGAGTTTTTAATAATTTCTTTTCTTCATGCTCTGAAAGGTTAGCACTAATAATAAAAGAATATATCTTCTTTTCATCAAGATAAGCATATTTCAAAGTATCAGGTAATTGTTTTAGTTCAAACATGGGGTCACCCTTGGGTGGTAAAGGATCCCCAAGAGTCTCAAAAGGCAAGTTATGTTTCAGAATAGGCATTTTTAAAGAAAATTTCATCTAATTCCTTTCTTTCGTTCATAAACATATCATTTTCATGGTCTAGCAAATATTGTTCTAAGGGATCAGTAGGAGGCACGATGATAGAAGCAAGACTAATAATTTCATCTTTATTAGGCAATTCTTTATAATGAGGTGGTCTACGAAATTTGGAGAAATTAAACTAATGAGATACAACCCTGAAACTTACACTAACAATTTCTTTCTCACAATCTATTTTTATTATTAACAGTGTTCAAGAAGGGTCTACCAAATATAATGGGACAAAAATCATCTTGTGGGAAACCAAGATCTAGAAAATCAGTAGGGTATTTTACTTTCCCACACAAGACTTCAACATCTCTAACAATCCCAATTGGTGAAATAGTATCTCTATTAGCAAGCTTAATAGTAACATCAATATCTTCTATTTCAGTAGGTGCCATATCAATCATAATTTCTTGGTATAAGGTAAAGGGAATTGCACTCACACTAGCACCCAAATCACATAAGCCATGATAACAATGGTCTCCTATTCTAACAGAGACAACAAGCATGCCAACGACATGTCTATGTTTATCTTTATCACCGGGTTTAGCAATTCTAGCAGCTTCATCACAGAAATAAATAACATGCCCATCAATATTATCGACCAAGAGACCTTTAACCATAGCAATACTAGGTTCAACTTTAATTTGTTCAGGGGGTGTAGATGTTCTAGTATATCTCTTGCCGACAACGGCTGAAGCTTTATCATGTTCCTTTATCCTAATAGGAAAGGTGGTCTCTCAATATAAGCAGTAGGAATAACAGGATCAACGTTATAAGTGACAATTTCTTCTTCAGCCTTAATGAGTTCTACTATTATTACTTCAATGGGGGGATGATATTTAAACCACTTTTCCTCAGGGAGATCAACATGAGTAGAAGTGATTCACAGAAAGAAGCTACTATCTCATAGTCAAGTCCATACTTAGTGCTAAATTCACGAAAAGTGACGGTATCCATAAAAGATTTAACTCAATCAAATTCAAGGTTTATAACTGACTCCTTACCTTTGTCGAGCTCCCAATCTTCAGAGTTGTATTTAATTCTTTCCAAGAGATCCCATTTGAATTCAATAGTCTTCGTCATAAAAGATCCAGTACAAGAAGTATCGAGAATGGATTGATCATTACAAGAAAGCCGAGCATAAAAGTTCTGAATAATAATTTCTCTCGAGAGATCATGATTGGGGCATGAATATATCATTGACTTAGGCCTCCTCCGAGATTGAGTGATACTTTCTCCTTCACGAGGCCAAAAATTATATATATAATTCCAATCACGATGAACCAGATGCATAGGATAAAACTTCTAATGAAATTCTAATTTTAATCAGTTGTAATTCCAAGATCCAATATCATCACATAGCCTATATCATGTCAATGCCGAAGGGGAGAACTTCCTCTTGACATCATCTCCGGGAAAACCTGCAAGCTTAAATAATCCACAAACTTCATCCACAAAGATTAGATGCATATCAGGATGTAGTATTCCATCTCCTACATAAGGATTAGCTAGCAGTTTCTCTATCATACCTGAAGGAATCTCATAATAAATATTTTTAGTAGGTTCAGTAGGTTGAGGAGCAATTCTTTGTTCTTTCGGTCGGGGTGAAGATACCCCGAGCAAGCCTCTTAAAGGATTATTTTCCATAGCGATAAATGACAATAAATTTCAGCACACAATATAAGTTTTTCCTTACCAAATTCCACTCACCAAAGGCGGTTCACTCCCCGGCAACGGCGCAAGAAAAGAGTCTTGATGACCCACAACTATAGAGGATCTATCGTACTCCTTTCGATAAGTAAGAGTGTCGAATCCAACGAGGAGCACAAGGAAATGACAAGCGGTTTTCAGCAAGGTATTTTCTGCAAGCACTAAAATTATTGGTAACATATAGTTTTGTGATAAGATATTTCGTAAGTGGTAACAAGTGTAACAAATGTGCAGCAAGATGGCCCAATCCTTTTTATAGCAAAGGACAAGCCTGGACAAACTCTTATATAAAACAAAGTGCTCCCGAGGACATATGGGAATTATTGCCAAGTTAGTTTTCATCATGCTCATATGATTCGTGTTCGCTACTTTGATAATTTGATATGTGGGTGGACCTGTGCTTGGTTGCTTTCCTTACTTGGACAAGCCTTTAACTTATGATTAACCCCTCTCACAAGCATCCGAAACTTTGACAGAATAATTAAGATAAATCTAACCATAGCATGAAATATGTGGATCCAAATCGGCCCCTTACGAAGCAACGCATAAACTTGGGTTTAAGCTTCTATCACTCTAGCAACCCATCATCTAGGCCATGCCTTACCCTAGGCCCAAATCATGGTGAAGTTTCATGTAGTCTATGTTCACATAACACCACTAGAGGAAATATAACATACATCTCATCAAAATATCGAACGAATACCAAATTCACATGATTACATATAACAAGACTTCTCCCATGTCCTCAGGAACAAACGTAACTACTCACAAAACATGTTCATGTTCATAATCATAGGAGTATTTAATAGCATCAAGGATCTGAACATATGATCTTCCACTGAATAAACCAACTAGCATCAACTACGAGGAGTAATCACCACTACTAGCAACCCACAGGTACCAATTTAAGGTTCCGAGGTAGAGATTGAATACAAGAGATGAACTAGAATTTGAGAGGAGATAGTGTTGGTGAAGGTGTTGATGGATATTGACCCTCCCTCGATGAGAGGATCGTTGGTGATGACGATGGATTCGATTTCCCCTCTCGGAGGGAAGTTTCCCTAGCAGAATCGCTCTACCGGAGCTCTAGATTGTTGCTGCCCAAGTTCCGCCTCGATACGGCGACACTTTGTCCCGAAAGCTCTCTTCTGATTTTTTTTCTGGTCAAAACACTCCATATAGCAGAAGATGGGCACCGAAGACCTGCCAGGGGGGCCACAAGCCCTGGGGGCGTGCCCCAGGCTTGTGGCCACCTGGTGGGTCCCCTCTGATATTTTATTGGCCCAATAATTCTGATGTATTCCAAAAAAAATCTCCGTAAATTTTCAGGACTTTTGGAATTGTGCAGAATAGGTATCTCAGATTTGCTCCTTTCCGGTCCATAATTCCAGCTGCCGGCATTCTCCTTCTTTCATGTAAATCTTGTAAAATAAGAGAGAAAAGGCATAAGTCTTGTACCACAATGTGAAATAACAGTCCATGATGCAATAAATATTGATATTAAAACATGATGCAAAATGGGCGTATCACACGCCAGGGGCAGGACCAAGCGTGGCTGGAGCATCGGTTATACACCAGTTAACCATGGGTGTGCATGGGAATAGAACAGCAACTTGGCCTCACAGGCCAGAGCCGTCCCGGAGAGAAGATCCAGTCCGGAGGGAGGAGCTAGGTCCTAACCCACCCCCGGTACTACGTCGCCGCCACACTTTTCAACACGACCAGGTCATTTTTCCAACCCGATGGATAACATGGTGGTGGCGGCCACCTGGCTTGCCGCAATTCTTATCACCGGTGAGTTGTCGGTTGCGATGGAGACCCGAAACGCCATTGAGTTGTTACAGACGATGGTCGCTCAACAAGCTAACTATTCCTACAGTCGAAAACATGTGCACTCAACCCTCTTTGCCTAGTCGCAGTTATAGCAGGCATTTTGAGTCACCCACAGTTTCCACCAGTGAGCGACGTCGTAACCCGCCTAGTGATGACCCGCCCCATCATAACCCACCCCCTAATTAAAGAATGGGTGCTCAGGAAGTCGTGGACAGTGCGAGGGATCACCAAGAAGCTGAAGCGGCAAACTAGGGGGCTAATAAATCGCCTCCAGTTGTTTCTTCAGTGTTGCCAGGAGCTGGATTGAGCAATAGAACCATTGGAGTGCCATGTCTAGTGTCGGCTTTGCGTAATGAACGCTCGCCCAAAGATTTTAAGGGCCCTCGCAAGGTGCCCAACTACATGGCGGATCTCCCACCAGAAGCTTGGATTGAAAGTTACGAGCTAGCCATGGAGATGTTGGATGTCAATGATGCAGTCTGTGCCAAATATTTCACCATGATATTGGAGGTGCCGGCTCGTACATGGTTAAAGAACCTGCCCCCAATTCTATCAATAATTGGGCGGAGTTGAAGGATAGCTTTATCAAGAACTTTCAAGGAACTTGTAAGAAGCCAATGACTTTTGTTGATTTGGAGCACTGCCTGCTGCCAGAGGATGAGTCAGCCCATCATTGGGTACGCCGGGTTGAGACCATCATTCATTCTTCAGAGAGTATTGGGGCAGCTCAAGTTGTGCTGCTCTTGGAGAAAAACTGTCACTTTGATCCCCTTAAGAAAAAGCTAGGGCCGCTCAAGCATAAGTGTACAGATATGGGCAAGCTCATGGATGTGCTTGCCAGGTATGGCGACTCTGATACTACCCAGGATCCAAGCTCTAATGATGATAAAACTGACAAAAGCAAGAAAAATGATGGTGGCAAGGGCCATCAGCAACACGCCTCGGCTCAACATGGTAATCGGAATAACCTAGGTAATGGAGGAAAGCATAAGTACTCCGCCGGCAGGTCAGATTTTGTGGCTAATACCATGC
Organism: Triticum timopheevii; assembly: GCA_963921465.1. NCBI lineage: Eukaryota > Viridiplantae > Streptophyta > Magnoliopsida > Poales > Poaceae > Triticum > Triticum timopheevii. The sequence goes on along the minus strand of OY997262.1, from coordinate 342,400,890 downwards.
CTGGTCAAAAAATCAACGTCGTCATGGTAACGGTAAACCGTCACAGAGTCTGGAGTAAATTCTTAATGGTCCTTGTCCAAAGCACAACCTTCCTAATAGACCATCTTGTCACGCATGGAAGGATTGTTATATCACGAGGGAGTTTAAAAACCAGACGCTTCAACAACATCAGGGCGGGCCGCCTGGCGGGTCAGGCCCTGGGTCTCAAGGATCCGGCTTTGGTGGTGACAGCTCAGGTGCTGGATATATGGGTCAAGGTAGCCACAGTGGTCATAATCAGCAGTCTGGTCAAGGTAATCGGCAACATAACAACCAGACAGGATATCAGAGTAACCCGAAGTAGGGTAATAGTGCCCAGTATCATGTCTTCACTACGAATACATGCAAGCATGACCGGAAGGTCCATAAGCGGGCAATCAACACAATTGAGCCAACAATACCTTAGTATTTAAGGTGGTCAGAGCAGGTAATCACATGGAGTCGTTGGATCACCTGCCCCGAGTTGATGATCCGGCTCATCTAGCCTTGGTGGTTGCCCCTCAGGTAGGTGGTTATAAATTTACTAAGGTGCTTATGGATGGTGGCAGGAGCATCAATATATTGTATTATGACACTTTTCGTCGGATGAGTCTGACCGACAAGGACCTCAAACCGTCCTCCACAGTGTTTCATGGGGTGGTGCCTAGTAAGTCGGTGTACCCTGTTGGGAAGATATCATTAGAAGTGGCCTTTGGGGACGAGCACAATTATAGAGTAGAGACACTATGGTTTGAGGTGGTCAAGATCAAGAGTCCATATCATGCCCTGTTTGGACAGCCGGCTTATCACTAGTAGAAAAAGGGTCTAATTTGCAGCTCATTAGTCCCGGTTTGAAATTGAGCCGGCACTAATGTGACCATTAGTGCCGATTCCAATGGATAGGTGGGCCGCTCTCAGTAGTACCGGTTCATGGTGAACCTTTAGCACCGGTTCGTGCCACGAACTAGTACTAAAGACCGTGGTGTGTAGGACCTTGAGAAGAGGTGTCTAGAGGGGGGGTGATTAAACACTAAGTACCAAAGTTACAGTTTTAAAGTTTAAGTGGAGTTTAGGCACAAGTTCAACATTCACAACACATATCAAGCAAGCATGCAAAGAGTATATGAGCAGCGGAAAGTAAAGCATGCAACTTGCAAGAATGTAAAGGGAAGGGTTTGGAGGATTCAAATGCAATTTGAGACACGGATGTTTTTGGCGTGGTTCCGATAGGTGGTGCTATCGTACATGCACGTTGATGGAGACTTCAACCCACGAAGGGTAACGGTTGTGCAAGTCCACGGAGGACTCCACCCACGAAGGGTCCACGAAGAAGCAACCTTGTCTATCCCACCATGGCCGTCGCCCACGAAGGACTTGCCTCACTAGCGGTAGATCTTCACGAAGTAGGCGATCTCCTTGCCCACTACAAACTCCTTGGTTCAACTCCACAATCTTGTCGAAGGCTCCCAAGTGACACCTAGCCAATCTAGGACACACCACTCTCCAAGAAGTAACAAATGGTGCGTTGATGATGAACTCCTTGCTCTTGTGCTTCAAATGATAGTCTCCCCAACACTCAACTCCCTCTCATAGGATTTGGATCTGGTGGAAAGAGGGTTTGAGTGGAAAGCAACTTGGGGAAGGCTAGAGATCAAGATTCATATGGTAGGAATGGAATATCTTGGCCTCAACACATGAGTAGTTAGTTCTCTCTCAGAAATAGGATGCTGGAAGTGTAGGTCCAGTCTGATGGCTCTCTCCACGAATGAAGAGGAGGTGGAGGGGTATATATAGCCTCCACACAAAATCTAACCATTACACACAATCTACCAAACTCGATGGGACCGATCGTTAAACTCGGTCAGACTGATTTAGCAAATAATGTGACCGTTAGGGTTTTCGGTGGGACCGGAATGCAACTCGGTGGGACCGATTCGGTTAGGGTTAGGGCTTAACGTAATCTCGGTAAGACTGATTACACAAACTCGGTGGGACCGATTTTGGTAATAAGCTTTCCAGAGAGTTGGTCAGGCAAACTCGGTTTGACCGATTATCAAACTCGGTGGGACCGATTTTGATAATAAGTTAACCAGAGAGTTTGCATTGTAATCTCGGTAGTACCGATTGCTCAAACTCGGTGAGACCGATTTTGATAATGGACATACAAAGAGAGATTACAATCCCATCTCGGTGAGACCGAGATCCCTATCGATGATACCGATTTGCCTAGGGTTTGTGGCAGTGGCTAAGACATCCAAACTCGGTGGCGCTGGATAGAAAGAATCAGTGGGGCCGAGTTTGACTTTAGGTTTAGGACATATGTGTGGAAGTGGGAAAGTGGTTGAGGGTATTTGGAGCATATCACTAAGCACTTGAAGCAAGAGGCTCATTAAGCAACACCTCATCCCTCCTTGATAGTATTGGCTTTTCCTATAGACTCAATGTGATCGTAGATCACTAAAATGTAAAATGAAGAGTCTTGAGCTTGAAGCTTGAGCCAATCCTTTGTCCTTAGCATGTTGAAGGAGTTCCCACATCCTTTAGTCCATGCCACTCCATTGTTGAACTTATCTGAAACATACTAGATAAAAGTGTTAGTCCAACAAGAGATATGTTGTCATTAATTACCAAAACCACCTAGGGAACACTTGTGCTTTCAATCTCCCCCTTTTTGGTAATTGATGGCAACATACATCAAAGCTTTAGATAAAGATATAAAGAATAGCAAGTAAAGCTTTGGAAAGACATGTAACAAGCATAGGCTCCCCCTACATGTATGCAATCATGTGAATATGAAATATAGAAGCATGTGATAGCATAACCATGGTAGAGCAGGCAATGTGTTACATATATCTTGGCTATATGCATCAGAGCAAAAAGTATTAAAGAGAATACCTTCATGCCCATGAGTCCTTCTTGCAAACAGTATGTACATCAGCAAGAATCCCTCATACACATGATTGTGATGCATATACTTACCTTGTGGTCTTGAGTTGGCTTAGGATGGAATGAACCTGTGAAAACAAGGTTAGATAAAACAGATGCATCTACTAGCCAGAGCAAACAGAAGAAACCACAAGAATACCAAGACTGGGATGACATGTAGAGAGTGAGTACTGAGTACCACATTGGATTAGACATGTCCCCAAGAGTAAAGATATGCAATGAATTTAAATGATCTCGTTCCCTTAGATGTCTTGCTCCCCCTGAATCTAACATGGGATACTGGGAGAAGATAGGGAACAAAAAATCAAAGCTGACGGAAAACAGAGCTGAAAGATATGAATGATGATCAGAGCTAAAGTTCAGAGCTAATGTATGCTAATGCAAAAAGAGCACAACAGATCATATGAACATGTCTCTCCCCTCAAGAAGACATGTGTACATCTCTCCTCTTGAACACCAAGCATCTGGGATCCTTGAGAAATACTTTCTACTTAAGTATCCTCTCCCCCCGGAGATCTCTCTCGTCTTTTGAGGGTCTCTCCCCCTAGAAGGTCTCTCTCTCCCTTAAGAAGAAAGGTGATAAGTTTTGATGCTCTCTCTCTATCTCCAAATGATAAGCTTTGATGTTCTTTCTCTCCCCCTTTGACATCAATTTCCAAGAAGGGTCTTCTGGAATCTGTCGAATGGGTTTGGTCCTTGAGACACAGAACAAAGCAATGATAAAAATGTGATGCTTGTAGAGGACAAGATTCATTGAGTGGAGCTGGATCAGAAGAAACACAGAATAAGTGGCAAAATATTTTTCCTATTGTGAAATCGGTGGCACCGAGTTGTAGGTTTCGGTTGCACCAAAAGGACTCAGTTGGACCAAAAATAACAAATCGGTGTAACCGAGTTCATTGCAGATAAAACACTTGTCACCTCAGCTCACTAGACTAGTAAGATCTCACAAAGATTTGCAAGGAATTAACTGAAAGATATGCAATGAATTGGAATGCAGAAAATGCAGAGCAAAAAGAAAGAAATCTAGATGACGTTTTTTTTTGAAAGGGGAAACAAATATGCATGAGACAAATGCAAAAACACAGAAGAAAACACAAGAGAACTTCATCTAGAGACTTAGGAGCAAATTTTGAACGACGATGCTTATCAAGAATGTAGCACTTTGAGCCGAATGCTCGAAAGTATCCAACTTGGGGTTTGTTACCGCTGAGGAGCTCGTATGCCGTCTTGCCGAGTAGCTTGTGAAGATACAAACGATTTGTTGCATGACAAGCGGTCTCAACCGCTTCTGCCCAAAAGTGCTTCGGCGTCTTGTACTCATCAAGCATCGTTCTCGCCATTTCGATGAGCGTCCGGTTCTTCCTCTCAACAACTCCATTTTGTTGAGGTGTGTACGTAGCCGAGAACTCGTGTGAAATCCCTTCTTCGTCAAGAAAGGTGTCCACATTTGCGTTCTTGAACTCCGTTCCGTTGTCGCTGCGAACCTTCTAGATCTTCAGTTCAAATTGGTTTTGGGCCTTCCTAGCGAAGTTTTTGAAGATCTTTTGGACCTGCTATTTATCATCGAGAAAGAACACCCATGTAAATCTGGAAAAATCATCAACTATAACTAGACCAAAAGAATTTCCACTGAGACTCTTGTAAGAGTTGGGACCAAAGAGATCCATGTGAAGTAGCTCGAGTGGCCTCTTCGTGGTCATGATGTTCTTCACGGGATGCCTTCCTCCAACCTGTTTACCTGCTTGACAAGCACTGCAAAGTCTATCCTTATCAAATATGACATCATTAACTCCAAGGATATGATTCCCCTTAATAAGCTTGTCAAGGTTTCGCATACCAACATGACCTAATCATCTATGCCATAACCAGCCTTTTGAGGATTTAGCAATGAAGCAAGTTTTAGGTTGAGCCTTTTTAGTGAAATCAACAATGTATAGATCACCTCTACGCACACCAGTAAAGACCATTTTATGATTATCTCGATGAAACACTTGGCAATCTACTTCAGTAAATAGAACATTGAAACCGAAATCAGCAAGTCTAGATACTGAACGTAAGTTGTAACCAAGAGACTCAACGAGCATAACATTTTGTATGGAGCTATCATGTGATATGGCCACCTTACCGAGGCCAACCACCTTACCCTTTGAGTTGTCACCGAAAGTGACATACTTTCGAGGACTATCATTATCAGCAAGCTCACGAAACATGTCTTTATCTCCGGTCATGTGATCGGTACATCCACTATCAAGAACCCATTCCTTTCCTCCTCACATATATCCCCGAAGATTTGCCATAAGACCAAAATGTCTCATTGCATCATCAAGATCGAAGTCACTATCATCATCCTCATCATAGTATCCATGTTCAATATTGTCATGTGGTGGATCAAATCCTAGAGAGGGTGATTCATTAGAATGAGTTTGACAATAATCTTGTCTATGAATTCTTATAGCTTCGGAAATAATGTCACTAATAATACCAACATTTCCTTTGGCACGCATAAGGTTTGTAAGCTCAAATAGACGATCACCAAACATAGGATCACTAGTATTCATTTTACTCAAAGCAATAGACTTATGGAGAATTTCATCTAGATTTTTCAAGGAATAATCTGGAAATGGTTCCTCAAGAAATTTCCATATGGTGTAGGCACACTTAAAAGTAAGCAAACATCCAATCAAGTTTCTAGGCAATCCTCTAATGATAAGTTCGGCAGTTCTAAGATTCCTAACCATGTCAATTAACTCATCATGGGTTGGATGCATAGGATCAACATAAGGTGCACAAGGGCTAGCAATGTACTTGTTAAAATGATATTGATTGAAAATAACAAGCATCTCATTTTTCCACTCACGAAAATACTCTCCATCAAGAATAGGCACTCTATGTCTAAGACTCCCCAAAGTAGACTCATCCATCTTCCTCCAATGGTGATTAAACCATGGCAATGGAGACCAATGCTTTGATACCACTTGTAGGACCTTGAGAAGAGGTGTCTAGAGGGGGGTGATTAGACACTAAGTACCAAAGTTATAGTTTTTAAGTTTCTTTAAAGGTTAACTGGAGTTTAGGCACAAGTTCAACATTCACAACACATATCAAGCAAGCATGCAAAGAGTATATGAGCAGCGGGAAGTAAAGCATGCAACTTGCAAGAATGTAAAGGGAAGGGTTTGGAGGATTCAAACGCAATTTGAGACACGGATGTTTTTGGCATGGTTCCAATAGGTGGTGCTATCGTACATCCATGTTGATGGAGACTTCAACCCACGAAGGGTAATGGTTGCGCGAGTCCACGGAGGGCTCCACCCACAAAGGGTCCACGAAGAAGCAACCTTGTCTATCCCACCATGGCCGTCGCCCACGAAGGACTTGCCTCACTAGCGGTAGATCTTCACGAAGTAGGCGATCTCCTTGCCCTTACAAACTCCTTGGTTCAACTCCACAATCTTGTAGGAGGCTCCCAAGTGACACCTAGCCAATCTAGGAGACACCACTCTCCAAGAAGTAACAAATGGTGCGTTGATGATGAACTCCTTGCTCTTGTGCTTCAAATGATAGTCTCCCCAACACTCAACTCTCTCTCATAGGATTTGGATCTGGTGGAAAGAGGGTTTGAGTGGAAAGCAACTTGGGGAAGGCTAGAGATCAAGATTCATATGGTAGGAATGGAATATCTTGGCCTCAACACATGAGTAGGTAGTTCTCTCTCAGAAATAGGATGCTGGAAGTGTAGGTCCAGTCTGATGGCTCTCTCCACGAATGAAGAGGGGGTGGAGGGGTATATATAGCCTCCACACAAAATCTAACCATTACACACAATCTACCAAACTCGGTGGGACCGATCGTTAAACTCGGTTAGACTGATTTAGCAAATAATGTGACCGTTAGGGTTTTCGGTGGGACCGGAATGCAACTCGGTGGGACTGATTCGGTTAGGGTTAGGGCATAACCTAATCTCGGTAAGACCGATTACACAAACTCGGTGGGACCGATTTTGGTAATAAGCTTTCCAGAGAGTTGGTCAGGCAAACTCGGTTTGACCAATTATCAAACTCGGTGGGACCGATTTTGATAATAAGTTAACCAGAGAGTTTGCATTGTAATCTCGGTAGTACCGATTGCTCAAACTCGGTGAGACCGATTTTGATAATGGACATACAAAGAGAGATTACAATCCCATCTCGGTGAGACCGAGATCCCTATCGATGATACCGATTTGCCTAGGGTTTGTGGCAGTGGCTAAGACATCCAAACTCGGTGGCGCCGGATAGAAAGAATCGGTGGGGCCGAGTTTGACTTTAGGTTTAGGACATATGTGTGGAAGTGGGAAAGTGGTTGAGGGTATTTGGAGCATATCACTAAGCACTTGAAGCAAGAGGCTCATTAAGCAACACCTCATCCCTCCTTGATAGTATTGGCTTTTCCTACAGACTCAATGTGATCTTGGATCACTAAAATGTAAAATGAAGATTCTTGAGCTTGAAGCTTGAGCCAATCCTTTGTCCTTAGCATCTTGAAGGAGTTCCCACATCCTTTAGTCCATGCCACTCCATTGTTGAACTTATCTGAAACATACTAGATAAAAGTGTTAGTCCAACAAGAGATATGTTGTCATTAATTACCAAAACCACCTATGGAGCACTTGTGCTTTCATGGTGGCAGGATGTTGTCAGACTAGGGAACATCCAGCACCTTTAGTACCGGTTCGTGCCACGAACTGGTACTACAGGTCATCCTACATATAAACCCTTCGTCCAGCTCGCTCTGTTCTCCCCCCTTTCCCCTCTCCTCTTTGTTCTTCCTCCCTTCCCCTCGAGATCATCACACATTTTGCCCAAATTTTGTCAAGATTTGAAGGTCCCCATCCATTCAAGTGATCACAAAGGTTAGAAACTTTGTCCTTTCATCTATCATTGCTAGATTAGCTCTTGCAATGCTTTATATAGTGATTAATTTGTAGGTTTTAGTAATTTGGAAGGAATTATATGTGGTAGTTTATTTGATTTATATGCAATTTGAGCTTAAATTACTCTTAGTTTGCATATGTAGGTGTGGTTTACTTAGTGCCTTCCCGTCTCCATCGTAACCACCATCGATTGTCCGCACCGACCCGTCGCCGGCACCACCTTGTGGTGAGCCTCTTGTTCTTATCTTTTATATATATATATATATATATATATATATATATATATATATATATATATATATAAATCATGTTTGCGTGATTTAGATATATAGTTACTTGTATAATTATCTTACACGTACGTTGTTTGTTATACATAGTGCCGTGGTTTTGATATCCATCCCCGTCGGCCCTCATCCGTGTTAGGATTTGGATGTGGTATATTCTATTTTAAAACTATTTGTTGCATTTCATGTTTATGACAAATTATGCCCATCAAGTTGACATAGATATTTTTATCTAGGAGGTATGTGAACCGGAAATTCCAACCGACCCTATTGTCGAGAGGTTAAATTTAGTTGAAAGAGAAAACGAATATTTGAAAGAAAAATTGAAAATAATTGAGGGGATAAGATGGAATTGGAGTTGCATGTTGCCGATGTCGTCGATGATCACAAGATCAAGATGGAGAAAATGCGGTTGAAGATTAGAAAGATTAGAAAATATGCCATTGATAGTGAGACTTGGTATCATTATGTTGTTGGATCAATTGTTACCTTAGTTGCGATCTTGATCGCATTTGTTGTTGCATTTAAATGCTTTAGCTAGAGAGTTATTTGTATTTTGCATTTAAGTGTTGTGTGAACTTTATGTATGAACTTTATGTTTGAACTTGTATTAATTTGGTGGTGTGTAATGAAGATGCGTCGATAATGGATGTACGACGACCGATGCTCTTCCCAGTCCGTTGATGGCATGCATACTTTTCTGATTGCGGCTCAGGCGAACAAGCAGGCGGATGGTTTTATGCCTTGTCCATGTGATGGTTGTAAGAATGATTACAATTACTCTAACTCAAGAACCATTCACGACCACCTGTTTGAGTCTGGTTTCATGCCCCACTATAATGTTTGGACTAAGCACGGAGAAAGAGGGGTTATGATGGAAGATAATGAAGAAGAAGAGGACGACGATAGCTATCCTGGCCATGGGTTCCCTGAATACGATGATACAACAATGGGGGAAGAAGCTGAGCTGGCCATGCGGGAAGAAGCTGAAGAAGAGGCATCAGATGAGCCCGCTGATGATCTAGGTCGGGCTATTGCCGATGCGAAGAGAAGCTACGCAAGTAAAAAGGAGAAGAAGAAGTTGCAGCGCATGTTAGAGGATCACAAGAAATTATTGTACCCGAATTGCGAAAGTGACAAGAAAAAGCTGGGCACCACACTGGAATTGCTGCAATGGAAGGCAGAGATTGGTGTATCTGACAAGGGATTTGGAAAGTTGCTAGTAATGATAAAGAATATGCTTCCAAAGGACAACGAATTGCCCAAGAGTACGTACAAAGCAAAGAAGGTTGTCTGCCCTCTAGGGTTAGAGGTGCAGAAGATACATGCATGCCCTAATGACTGCATCCTCTACCGCGGTGAGTACGAGGATTTGAACGCGTGCCCGATATGCGGTGCATTGCGTTATAAGATCAGCCACTATGACCCTAGTGATGTCGAGGGCGAGCGCCCTAGGAAGAAGATTCCTGCGAAGGTGATGCGGCATGCTCCTATAATACCACGGTTGAAACGTTTGTTCCAAAATAAAGAGCATGCCAAGGTGATGCGATGGCATGAAGAAGACCGTAAGAAAGACGGAAAGTTGAGAGTACCCACTGACGGGTCGTAGTGGAGAAAAATCGAGAGAAAGTACAGGGAGGAGTTTGCAGGTGACCCAAGAAACATATGGTTTGGTCTAAGCGCAGATGGCATTAATCCTTTTGGGGAGCAGAGCAGCAACCATAGCACGTGGCCTGTGACTCTATGTTTATATAACCTTCCTCCTTGGTTATGCATGAAGCGAAAGTTCATTATGATGCCTGTGCTCATCCAAGGCCCTAAGCAACCCGGCAACGACATTGATGTGTACCTAAGGCCATTAGTTGAAGAACTATTACAGCTGTGGAATGGAAAAGGTGTACGTGCGTGGGATGAACACAAACAGGAAGAATTTGACCTAAAGGCGTTGCTGTTCGTGACCATCAACGATTGGCTTGCTCTCAGTAACCTTTCAGGACAGACAAACAAGGGATACCACAGATGCACGGACTATTTGGATGATACCGACAATATATATTTGGATAGTTGTAGGAAGAATGTGTACCTGGGACATCGTCGATTCCTTCCGAGCAGGCATCCCGTAAGAAAGAAAGGCAAGCATTTCAAAGGTGAGGCGGATCACCAGACGAAGCCTCGCCACCGCACTGGTGTTGATGTACATGATATGGTCAAGGATTTGAAGGTAATCTTTGGAAAGGGTCCTGGCGGAAAACTTGTTCCAAAGGACGCTTACGGATGCGCACCCATGTGGAAGAAGAAATCTATATTTTGGGACCTCCCCTATTGGAAAGACCTAGAGGTCCGCTCCACAATCGACATGATGCACGTGACGAAGAATCTTTGCGTGACCCTGCTTGGCTTCTTGGGTGTGTATGGAAGACAAAAGATACACCAGAGGCACGGGAGGAGCAACAATTTATGCACGGAAAAGACGGCATACATCAGGGTCATGCCAGCTACGCTCTTAACAAAGAAGAGAAGGAAATCTTCTTTGAATGCCTGCTCAGTATGAAGGTACCGTCTGGCTTCTCGTCGAATATAAAGGGAATAATAAATATGGTAGAGAAAAAGTTCCAGAACCTAAAGTCTCATGACTGCCACGTGATTATGACGCAACTACTTCTGGTTGCATTGAGGGGGCTTCTATCGAAAAACATTCGATTAGCCATTGTGAAGCTATGTGCATTCCTCAATGAAATCTCTCAGAAGGTAATCGATCCAGAAATCATACCAAGGTTACATAATGATTTGGTGCAATGTCTTGTCATTTTCGAGTTGGTGTTCCCACCATCCTTCTTCAACATCATGACGCACGTCCTAGTTCACCTTTGCGAAGAGATTAGCGTTTTGGGTCCTTTATTTCTACACAATATGTTCCCCTTTGAGAGGTTCATGGGAGTCTTGAAGAAATATGTTCATAACCGTGCTAGGCCAGAAGGAAGCATCTTGAAGGGCCATGAAAACGAGGAGGTCATTGAGTTTTGTATTGACTTTATTCCTGACCTTAAACCGACTGGTGTTCCTGAATCACGGCATATGGGTAGACTGGATGGAAAAGGCACGCTAGGAGGGGATCAAATAATATGTATGGACGGGCATTCTCTCACGGAAGCACACTACACAGTTCTACAGAATTCTGCCTTGGTGGCTCCGTATATGGAGGAGGACAAGAATTTTCTACACTCCAAACACCCGGAGCAATCTGACAACTGGATTACATGTGAACAAACAGGGACTTTCGCCGGTGGGTTGCAGACACGTGCCATGCATGATGGTGATATTGAAGGTGACTTGTACTTCCTATCCCAGTTACCATCTTCGAATATAATGACTTTCAAAGGGTATGAGATAAATGGGAATACATTTTACACGATCGCCCAAGATAAGAAGAGCACCAACCAAAACAATGGTGTCCGCCATGATGCAACAACCAACATGGGAAAGGAAACATATTATGGTTACATCGAGGACATATGGGAACTTAACTATGGAGGTGGTTTGAAGGCCCTTTGTTTCGGTGCAAATGGGTCAATATGACACGAGGCGGGGTAACGGAAGACCCGCAGTACGGAATGACAACAGTGGATCTCAACAATCTTGCGTATGCAGACGAACCATTCGTCCTAGCCAATGATGTGGAGCAGGTTTTCTATGTCAAAGACATGTCTACCAGGCCGAGAAAAAGAAAAGATAAGGAAGCGAGTGCATCATACGATGAGACAAAGCGCCACATAGTTCTTTCAGGGAAAAGAAACATCGTGGGAGTGGATGACAAAACAGACATGTCAGAAGATTATGAAAAGTTTGATGAAATTGCTCCATTCACAGCGAATATTGATCCGAGCATCCAGTTAAATGATGAAGACTGTCCATGGTTACGGCGCAAAGGGACACACGTGAAGAAAAAGTTTCACACCCAAAGATCCCACTCTGGGATGTGATAGGCTTCACTGTCATCACTTTCTTCTTTAGTGACTTTCCGGACTTATATATCTAGAAAGTGTCGCTTCGAACAAACCGGAGGGAATCTTTGTAATAGTTAGGGTACTTATGTGTTTTGGCATTTGAAACGCGAAGAAATTTTATGTGCAAAAACTGGCTGCACTTCGTCTACAAATTAGGACGTCAAATAATTCAAATTTAAACTATTCAAATTTGAAAACTACTCGCACTAAGAGAAAGTTTGTGATTTTTTGTACCTAAAGAAAAAATATTCAGAAATAAATAAATAAAAATAAATAAAGTAGAAAAGAAAAAAAACTAAACTTTTTGAGACAAAAAATAAATAAAAAAAGCCCACCTACTGGGCCACAACGGCCTGCATGCGATTAGTAACCCAACCTGTAGTTGGGCCAGGATGCAGGCCCGTAGGGCCTAGTAGGCCCACAGGGTAGAGCGACAGAGTTAGGCCTAGAAGCCTGCTATAGAGAGGAGTTCGAGAGAGCAGCCGCGCCGGGGCTTTTAAACAGGTGCGGGCGCCCCTCGACTAGCGAGGTGGGACTAAACTTGCCCGCACCGCACCTGTGCCAGCGCACACCTTTAGTACCGGGTTGTGGCACCAACTAGTACTAAGGGGGGGGGGGTCTTTAGTACCGGTTGTAGCCACCACCTGGTACTAAAGGGGGGACACTTCGCACCGCTTCGCCTGGCCATAACAGCCCTTTAGTACGGGTTGGTGGCTCCAACCGGTACTAAAGGGTGGTTCTATATAAGAAAACACTCCAAAAAAATCAGTTTCTCATCTCTCCCTCTACTTCTTCTCCTCTGCCCCATCGTCGTCGCCGCCCCCGTCGCCATCCTCGTCACCGTCGCCGCCGCCCCTCGTCGCCGCCCCCGTCACCGTCCGTCACCGTCCCCTCTGCCTTGTCGTCCCTCGCCTCGCCGTCACCGTCATCTCGACCTCGCGCCGCATTGTGAGCCCCTCTCCCCAGCCCCTCTCCTCCCTCGAATCGAAGCCGCCGTGCCGCCGGCGCCGTAGGTGCACACGCGCATGCGCGTGCACACACCCACACAGACAGACACACACATGCGCGCACACACACACATGATTCTGTTTTTAGTTTTTAGTTTTTTCTGTTTTTTATACAAATGTTTTAGATGAATTAATTAATTAGATTAGATTAATGTAAAATAGTATAAAGAAATGTTAGAAATGTTATAGAATGTTAGAAATTTTAGAAATGTTAGTTTTAGCTAGATGAATTAGATCAATTTCAAATTGTTATAGAAATGTTAGTTTTTAGTTTCTTATAATTTTAGATATAGAAATTTAGAATTTGCATATAAGAAATCACAATCCAATCATTTAAAAATTGTTACTTTTGCGGCGTATAGTATTTGTTCTCGACGATGCCCGGCCCGCATCCTCGCCGTCGACCCGTTCGCGACGACGTCCTGCTTCAGAGGACCCATGTCCGGGACTGGGCTCCGCCAGGCTGGCACTGGGAGGTGCTACCTTCAGGGGCTCGCCGCTTGGTGAGGAACCCGGGTCCCGTCGTCGACCCTGGGCTCCTTTGGTGGCGTGACCGTGGGCCACTTTTGGTGTGGAGGGAGCCGGCCCCACCGGATGTGGTGCATCGCCGTGTCAGGGAGGAGGACGATCACGTCCGTCGCTACATGGCTGCTATGGACGTCAGGTTCTCCAATACCTAGCAGGGTCTTTGGGGAGATGACCGGAGCTATGATCCTGTGATGGTTCCTTCTCTTTGGGTGTCCACCTCCCGCGCCTCAGGAACCGTGAGTGGCCTAGATTATTCTGTAGTATTTGATTTTTATTAGCTAGCTAGCTAGTGATGTGTTTGATATATAATATTCGAGACGATGTATTCGAGATTATATATTATTCGAGACGATGCATATTATGTACTATGATTCAGGATTTCCTTATTGATTGCATGCATGCATTGTAATTTGAATACTAATTTGTTTTATATTTCTTCTGGATTAGTTTAATAAAAGCTATGGCGGAAAATACCGGCAAAGAGGGAGAAGAGGCCCTATTCGAGATCATACGCTCCCCTCGCGCACCAGATGATCGAAATGAAGAAGATGACGGCTCCCAATATCTGAACAATACCGGGGAGGGTGATGATATGATATTTGATCGCGACGACCAAATTGATGAAGTCATGGACGACGACTATGATTATGATGGCGAAGAAAATGTTGATCTTGAAATTGGCGAAGAAAATGTTGATCTTGAAATAACAGAGACCGGTGAAGTATATTTATATAAGCAGGCATCTGGTGATCTCACATGTTTTAAATGATTTGAAGATATATTAATGAATCGATCTTTGTTCTTTCAGCCCTCCGGATCGAGCAAATCTTCTACAAGCAGAGTGCGAGGCCCAGGCAAAAAGTTGAAGGAGGGCGTAAAGTACAACATCGATGCCATCAAAACTAATGGCGAACCAATAGCACCTAAGAACATTGTCAACAAGTTCGTTCGTCAGTGCAAAGTTCTTGTGAAGGACAAACTCCTGATCTCCCTTAAAGAATGGAAAGAGCCATCAACGCCCCGTCCAGATCTTACTTTTGTGGACGACAGAGCAAAAATTGTGCTTTGGGAAAATCTCATGGAACATTTCACCCTACCAGATCATTTCACAGCTGTAGATGTGGAGAAAGTCAAGGACGTTGCTCTTAGGAAGATGGCAATTGCATTCAGCAACCACAAGAAAACTGTATGGAATAACTACGTCAAAGCAGGAAAGAAGACTCCATAATTCAAGGGAACACTGGAGAACCAAAGAGAACACTGGCCCGCTTTCATGAAATTCAAGGAATCCGAATTATCTAAGGAACGGTCCAGAAAAACAAGGCCAATGCTGCAAAAAGGAGCAATTCCATAGGCTGGGGCCAAGTGGCTACGCGGTGGCAATGCCTAAGTGGGATAAGTCTGAGCAAGAGATGCTGGATGCACAGGTCACTCCAGTTACATTGAGTTGGCCCCCGAGGTGCAGAACTTGGTTCTATGCGCATGGGGGGCATTGGACCCGAAGACAGGACATGTTTCGAAGAAGGCATGTCTTAAAGGAGCCGATGTTAAGTTAGTTGAAGCAATAGAAGAAGCTCGAAAGGGGGTGTTCACGCCCAACAGAGAGAACGACGAGCTTACGCGCGCCCTGGGAAATCCTGAACACCCGAGAAGAACACGAGGCAAGGGCGTTGTTTCGTGGTATGAGGGCTTTTCTGACTAGAACGCCGACTACAAAAGCCGTGCGAGAAGGAAGATGGAGGGGGAGAAGAAGAAGAAGCTGGAGGACGAGCAAAGGAAGCAGGAAGCAGAACGCCTTCAAGGCCTAGAATCAGCGCACGCAGACTTGGGACTCAAATTGCAGCGGCAGCAGCAGCAGATCAACTCACTTAGCCAGGAAAGGGCTTCTCAGAAGTGGCAGCAGCTAGCGGATGATCCAGCATTGGATAGCACCGTCCCATCCATGTCAAGAAGCAGCGTGGGTTCCACCCCGGGCGATGCATTACTGGATAGATACCCTGTGGATGACATCATGGAGAACACTAACTATGAGCTACACTTCAAAATAAAGAACATATCTGTGAAGGCGGCAGACGTCGTTTCTTATACAAATCCCCCCGGAGCAACCTTCCATTGCAGAACGATTCCAGACGGCTATGCTCGTGTCGTGGTTGATGAGGTAGTGGACCAATACTCGGGGCTACAGCTTGACATTCCTCGAGGTGACAAGGAGCACACACTGGGAGAGGACATGCATCATATCATCCTATGGAGAAAGGATTGCATCATCTTTCGAAGGCCATCGACACCGCATCAGCTAGAGCTTGACATCCCAGGAGGTGACGAGGAGCAGACGACTCCCGCTCTTCCTAGTCTGGCACAACTTCAGGCCACTCCTCCTGCTTCAACTCAGCCAACGCGTGAGGCCACTCCTCCTACTTCAACTCAGCCAACGCGTGAGGCCACTCCTCCTGCTTCAACTCAGCCAACGCGTGAGACCACTCCTCCTCCTCCAAGTCCACCAACGCGTGCCACTCCTCCAAGTCCGACACCGTGTCAGCCATCTCTGCTGCCTCGGCAATCACAAAAGAGAGCCGCCGTAGCTATGGTACTTAGTGCTACAAGTCGAGGTAGTACATGAGGTACAGGTGGAGGCAAGCAATTTCAATATGGTCCAAGCCTCGGGCCTCTTCCACAGAGGCCTTAGGACATGACCAAGGAGAAAAATGAAGCCATAGTGAAGGCCCAAGTGGACGCCCATTTTGGACCCAAACCGCCATCGCCGCCAAGGGAGAAAGTGCCTGAGGATAAGATTGACCACTTTATTCGTATGGCTAAAGAACCAGCTCCCAAGCCTGTTGACTCATACTATGAGCACCCAATCAGGAAGGCATATCGAGCAAGACAAAAGGAGTCGAGCTCGAGCTCGAGCCAAGCAGCTGGCCAAAAATGTGGGGAAACCGTTCCTCAGCTAGGAGAACAAGCGGCGCAGTCGACCCCCCCCCCCCCCCCCCGCTTGTTGTACCAACACATGAGAGTACCGGCGCCGATTAGCTGGTAATAACCGACGAGCATAGAAGGCGGGCTGAAATGCTCGGTATCACTGTTGGATAACTTCTCGAGATTGAGCCCATGCCTCTGCTTAGAGAGGAGGACATAAAACGGAAATATGTCCACAGCCAACCTTTGGTCAAGCCTGAGGAGGTCAAGAACCTCCCAAGGAGAATGGATGAATTGCATGATTGGTACATGAAAATTACCAAGAGTACCAATCGAGAGTCCCTCATGGTGAAAGTCAAGGAAGAGTATTACTTCCATAAGCTAGCTCTGACCGTTGATTATTCAGAACTATTTCAGTTATTCCATCAAGACGCACTCGACAAAGCTCTCGTCAGTTGCTATTGTCTGTAAGTGATTTCTTTCTGTAATTTAAGTCTCAAGGTAGATGTAGTGCTCATTGATCGATCATTACCTGTAATTATCCTCACTATATTCTTTTCTATGGTATTATGCAGGATGAAGATGTATGAAATGAAAAAAGTTGGACGCTATGGCATTGGGTTCATTGACCCAAATACTGTTAATGAACAAACATGGACATATCCATGGTATCAAGCAGATGTAGAGAAAAACATGCTAGAGTTCTTGAAGCGCCTCAATACCAATGAAGATATACTACTTCCATACAGCTTCCTGTGAGTCACACTATCTTGTACTACAAATTCTGTTTTTACTTACTAGCTAGCTAGCTACAAATTCTTCTTAATTAAGACATGCAAACGTGTGTGCATGCAGTTACCATTGGATATTGTTAGTCATTAAAGTTGACGAAGGAATAGTTGAAGTACTAGACTCACTACTTAAAAAAAGTGACTACTCAATCGTGAAGGGGATAGTTGACAGGTAATTTCAATCGTTATTAACTATATGTCGACCTCTTTAGTTCGTCGTTTCCTGATACCAACTATTTAATAACTCATTTATTCATTTTCTTTGTCGGCGGGCTGGGCTTGGGAAAAGTTCAGGAATTCGAAAGAGGTTCCAGGCGAATGGAGAGAAAAGTTGTATTGGTTTCGACCCAAGCTATAATTAATTAAGTAGTACTAGCTAGCTACCATGCATCTCTTTAATTCTAGTTTCAATACCATTAATTATCATGCTTGATTAGTTATTATCTCATTAAATTCTATTCTCATGAAGGCCCTGAAGCAGGAAAAGGGGACTGATGTGTGTGCATACTACGTTTGCAAGAACATTCGCATGATGGCGTCTGAAAGGACCAAATCTGATAGACAGCTATGGGTACGTTTGACAGAACAATATTCAAAAAAATTACATCATTATCGATATCTAGTCACATAACTAATACACATGCATATTGATCTCCTTCTTAACAATTCGTGTCGGTGCGGGAGAAGCTCCTACCATAGGAGCGCATACGAGCACTTCAAGAGGAAATAGCGGGATTTTTGCTCGACCGGGTCATGGATCCCAAAGGGGAATTCTATTACGAGCTACCGCCCCCATGAACCACTCCCAATTGTCATCGTGCTCCGAAGGCACCAAGGCAAATGCCACTGGCTCTGAAGGCAACATGTAGGAAAAATTGTATACATACCTAATTGTATATATATACATGTATATGATTGGTTCTACGAGAAATTCTATTTATATATGGCATAACGTGTATAATATGTAGTATCGTAAAATATCAGCAAACAAAAAAGAATTAAATGGAAAACAAAAAATTAAAGGGAAAATAAATAATAAAACCAAAACCCCCCAAAACTTTTAGTACTGGTTGGTGTTACCAACAGGTACTAAAGGGCTCCCTGCCCCCGGCGCTGGCACGTGCCACATGGTGGCCCTTTAGCGGTGGTTCGTGCGGAACCGGTACTAAAGGGGGGGGGCTTAGTCCCCACCCTTTAGTGCCGGTTACAGAATCGGCACTAAAGGGCCTTACGAACCGGAGCTATAGCCCGGTTCTGCACTAGTGTATGCTAGGTTCATGGCTCGCCCTTGTTATGTGTATCTGCAACTTAGGATGCCTGGGCCTGAGGGGACAATTACAGTTCATGGGAGTCGTAAACTCGCCCTGGAGTGCGAGGAAGGAAATGCGGCTTATGCAGAGTCAACTTGTGCCATAGAGGAGCTCAAGTATTACAAAGATAATGTTGACCCGAGAGATATGACCCCTAGAAAGAAGCCCACCACAGAGACAGACCCGCCACTTAAGTTTAAGTCGGCGAAGGATGCACAACAAGTTAATTTTTCATCCCTGGGGATTCTTCTCAGCAGTTCACCATTGGGAGAGGGATGGATCCCAAATAGGAAAGCGTGCTCATCGAATTCTTCCGTGAGAATGGGGACATCTTTGCATGGAAGCCTTCTGACATGCCAGGTGTATCGAGAGAGTTCGCTGAGCACCAACTTCATATTGATCCTAAGATTAAACCTATTCACCAGTTCCTTCATCGTTTTAATGAGGAGAGGCGTAATGTCGTTGGAGAAGAAGTGGCCCGGCTCCTACTACCGGGTTTTTAATTGTGGTGTTCCACCCTGAGTGGCTGGCTAACCCGGTACTTGTGCTTAAGAAGAATGGCAGTTGGCGTATGTGCGTGGATTAGCTGATCCATTTAGTCTCCCTCACATTAACCAAATCATTGATGCCACGACGGGTTGTGAGCGTTTGTGCTTCCTGGACGCTTATTCTGGTTATCATCAAATCAAGATGGCAGTGAAGGATCAAGAGAAAACAGCTTTCATCACCCCCTTTGGAGCTTTTTGTTATGTGTCTATGCCTTTCGGGCTCAAGAGTGCCCAGGTGACTTATCAACATTGTGTTCAAAATTGCTTTCATAAGCAGATTGGACGGAACGTTCGTGCTTATGTGGATGACATTGTGGTTAAGTCTAGGAAGAAAGAAACCTTACTTGACGATTTGAATGAGACCTTTGATAATCTCAGGGTCTACAAGATGATTCTTAACCCGGCCAAGTGTGTATTTGGCATACCAGTAGGCAAATTGCTAGGTTTCTTGGTCTCAGAGTGGGGAATTGAGGCTAATCCGGAGAAGATCACGACTATCACCTCCCTTTATAAGTTGGCATGTATCAACGACGCTCGGCGGTTCGCACTACAGCCCTGAGCGGTTCATAAGCCGCCTTGGGGAGAAGGCAATTCCCCTATATAATATGATGAAGAAGATGGATCATTTCGACTTGAGCGATGCAGCTAATGAAGCGTTTGAGGCACTCAAGAAGCAGTTGGCTGAGCCACCTGTCGGTGTCAAAACCGGCGGATCTCGGGTAGGGGGTCCCGATCTGTGCGTCTTAGGCTAATGGTAACAGGAAGCAAGGGACATAATTTTTACCCAGGTTCGGGCCCTCTCGATGGAGGTAAACCCCTACTTCCTGCTGGATTAATACTAAAGATACGAGTAGTACAAGAGTAGATCTACCACGAGATCGTAGAGCTTAAACCCTAGAAGCTAGCCTATGATGGTATGATTGTAATTGTGATCGGCCTTCTAAGGACCAACCTCTCCAGTTTATATAGACACCAGAGAGGGCTAGGGTTTACATGGTGTCGGTTACAAGGAAGGAAATATAATATCCGGATCGCCAAGCTTGTCTTCCACGCAAAGGAGAGTCCCATCCGGACACGGGCCGGAGTCTTGAGTCTTGTACCTTCACGCTCCAATCGTCCGGATGATGTATATAGTCCGGATGTCCGAATACCCCCTAATCTAGGACTCCCTTAGTAGCCCCTAAACTAGGATTCAATGACGATGAGTTCGGCGCGCAGTCTTGTCTTCGGCATAGCAAGGCGGGTTCCTTCTCTGAATACTCCAAGGTAATTATCGAATACGTAGACCGTGTCCAGATCTGCAAAATGATCTTCACATACCGCTGTAGAGAGAACGATATTTCACAATTGTACTCTGCTGACAACTTTTTAGACGTGACGTGTCATTACGGTCGGGTCATTATTCGAACCATTTTCCTTCTACCAGCCACAGTGCATATTGCGAGGCGGTTTCCTTGACACGTCTTGCCAAAGCAGAGATCGTGTTCCCTTATTACGGGATTCTCATCAATACGAGTATGGGTAATCCAACTGCACCGCTAATCGCGGCGAGTGGGAGGTGAGCGGGTTCCACGAGGCAAGTGGGGAGGCGCAAAAAAGCTTTTACCATCTCTTATAAAGAGATAAGGTCTCTTCCTCTTTACCCATGCCTTCTCCTTCCGCTAACTCATTTCCTTCTGTTCGAGCCCTAACGCCCAAGCACTCTTCTTTTCCATCGAAGAGAGGTTTTCTAAAGATGTCTAGATCCGGAGTAGGAGGCAGATGGATGACCTCTACCGTCCGGGAGAAGGATCAAGAAGCTCCGGGAAGTCGAGTATCTGGCCAAGAAGATTGGCCACCGTCTTCCACCGGCGGGACAGGTTGTCCCTACTCCGGAGAGTTACGAGAGAGTCGTGTTCCTTCCCCATTTTGTCCACGGGCTCGGGTTTCCCCTTCACCCATTCGTTCACAGATTCATGTATTATATGGGATTGATTTTCATGATCATTCCCCCAACTCTTTCCTTAATATGTCGACGTTCATCATCGTGTGCGAGGCCTTTCTCCGGATTTCGCCTCACTTTGGCCTGTGGCTGAAGATTTTCAATGTGAAGCCCAAGGTGGTGAGTGGCGAACACGCCGAGTGCGGCGGCGCCATGGTGAGCAAGATGCCCAAGGCCGTTTGGCTGAAGGGTGCCTTCAACAACTCCGTCAAGGAGTGGCAGCAGCAGTGGTTCTATATCACCGAACTACACAGCAAAAAGTGGGCTGCAGCTCCTGAATTCAGATTCAGAGCCCCACTGCGGCTCACGTCCTGGCCCAAGAAGGGCCCGAACTGGTCCTCGTCCGATGATTTGTCACTGCTCCAGACGCATGTTCAGAGCGTGGTCGACAAGGACGTCAAACTCATCGATGTAGTCCAGGTGATGCTAGTTCGCTTGGTTCTCCCTTGCCAGCGTCGAGCCTGCACTTTGTGGGAGTTCATCCCAACCGAGCACCAAACCCTTCGGGAGCTCTATGATTCCTCCCACAAGGATATCTGGAAGGTGCTCTTCAAGTCCGGCAAATCGTGGCCGGGCTCCGCCGAGGACCGTGGGTATCAATTATCCCATACTTCAAGCCCGGTAAGTTACAGCCACACTCTATCCATCCACGCTTCAGTTGGCGCGTCATGAGGGAGACATTTTAATCGTGTTTCGTGACCTCAGGGATGGATAAAGAGGGTGGAGCGAACAGATTGTCCGGCCCTGCTACCGGAGGAACCGGCTGGACCTCTTCTGACGAAGATGCTGGTCCCCACGCCTTACAAGGCGCCAAGAAAGGAGGCCTCCAAGATGGTCAAGAAGACCCGGAGTGGCCTCCATCGCCGCGAGGCTTCGGACGCAAAATCTAGAGACTCCAGCGATGCTCCTTCTTCCGAAGACGAAGAGGAGGAAGCAGAGGAGGACGAGCCTCACTCTGATGATGGGAAGAAGCGGGCGGCTTCCCCGTCCCTGGAGGCCGAATCGCCCAAGAGGGGGAGGGGTTCCCATCTAGAGGCATCCACCACGGCTGCAGATAACAGCCCGGAGTGGAATCCCAGGGCCCAGCCCCTAGAAAAATCATAAGTAACCGAAATCTGAATGCGCCTATGCATCCAGGGTCGTCTGGGTACAGTAGTTTTAACTATTGCCATATCTCATACAGCCCAGCGAGGTCTCCTGCCAGACAGTCCTCGTTAGAGGATTCGCTAAGCTCGGATGCTGTAGCGAGCGAGACGCCTCCGGAGGCTCCTTCTCCGAAGTCCAGGTGCGACACCAAGGTGTCGTCTCAAAGTGACCCGGGGGGCGTGTCTCTGGAGCCGGACACATGGGGGCAGCGGCCCCACGGCGTGTTGATGATGGGGGCGATCTCGGGTTCGGCCCATAGCCGGATAAGGTCCTGGAGACCTCTAAGGCTCCAGGATCGGGCGAGCGGCCGCCTTCGACAAAGGGAGACTTTCCTACTCTGCTGGTAACCTCTGTCCATGCAGAGCTGTCGGGCGGTCTATCGACAGTGTTGAAGAACGCGTCTATCATCGATGAACATCGGATC
Source organism: Triticum timopheevii (assembly GCA_963921465.1). Lineage (NCBI taxonomy): Eukaryota > Viridiplantae > Streptophyta > Magnoliopsida > Poales > Poaceae > Triticum > Triticum timopheevii. The sequence goes on along the minus strand of OY997262.1, from coordinate 342,378,069 downwards.
CTCATGGGTATGGTGGTTGGGAAGATTCAGTCTGCCGAAAGCGGGCTGAATGAGTCCTGCCTTAGCCTTATAAAGGCTTTTGAGGTATGGTTTCTAAGGAACCTTTGGGGAATCATCATAATATGAGTAGTAGACTCTGATACACTATACGGCGAAAGAGAGAGAGCCAGGCAGGGGATCAAACCCTCTTTTTTCGTGGGAACCCTTGTTAATGACGTGTACCCCTTTGTTTGAAAACAGGCGTCTGCGGAGAAGACGATCGCTCATAATGCGGAAGTGTCTGAACTGAAGCAGAGCCTGGAACGGTCCAAGGAAGAACTTGGCCGTGTGAAGAGGCAATTAGAGGATAGGCAAGGTATGTTGAAACATTGTCTTGCATTAGGCACGAATGAGTAATTGTGCCTATTGAAAAGTATTGTTGTACGCCCTAGAAGCGAGTGCCGAATATGAGGCACTAAAGAAGGTTGTGGCTGATGCCAACAAGAAGGCTGCCGCCGAACAGGCGCTTCATGAAAAACACGAGGCCAGGGTCCTCACGGCTGAGCGGGAGCTCCAGGAGGCTGTGAAGAAAAGCGAGGGCTATCCGAACTCGCCCAAGCTCTCCGAGCTGCGGAAGATGCTCGGGAAGAAGCCCGAGGTGCTGTACGGGACATACAGGAGGCCCGGAAAGTTGCGGCTGGTAAGGCCTGTTGTATTCATGGCCATTTTATATGATAGTGGGGAGAACTCTAAGTGACAAGCTGAATTCTTTATTTTACAGGGGCATTTGTGGATCTGCCTTGCAGCATATCGGATGCCGCCTATTTCTACCGGACCGAGGAGAAGAGGTCTGCGGAGAGGAACTTCTCGTCTCGGTATTTGGCGCCGAACTATCCGGTGCCTTTTATCGATCTGCTGAAGCAGCTGGTCGGACTGCACCAGGCGGCCGAACTAGCCATGAAGGACTTGGTTGTCCGGTTGTGGCCTGCGGAGCCAATTCCAAGCAGTTACTTCGGACTCGTGAAGCGGATTGTGGATGCCTGTCCTCGGCTTGATGCTATCAAGCGATCAGGTTGTATAGAAGGTGCACACATGGTGTCGGTGTCAAAACCGGCGGATCTCAGGTAGGGGGTCCCGAACTGTGCATCTAGGCGGATGGTAACAGGAGACAAGGGACACAATGTTTTACCCAGGTTCGGGCCCTCTTGATGGAGGTAAAACCCTACATCCTGCTTGATTGATATTGATGATGTGGGTATTACAAGAGTAGATCTACCACGAGATCAAGGAGGCTAACCCTAGAAGCTAGCCTATGGTATGATTGTTGGTCGTCCTATGGTCTAAAGCCATCCGGTTTATATAGACACCGGAGAGGGCTAGGGTTACACAGAGTCGGTTACAATGGTAGGAGATCTACATATCCGTATCGCCTAGCTTGCCTTCCACGCCAAGGAAAGTCCCATCCGGACACGGGACAAAGTCTTCAATCTTGTATCTTCATAGTCTTGGAGTCCGGCCGATGATGATAGTTTGGCTATCCAGACACCCCCTAGTCCAGGACTCCCTCAGTAGCCCCTGAACCAGGCTTCAATGACGACGAGTCCGGCGCGCATATTGTCTTCGGCATTGCAAGGCGGGTTCCTCCTCCGAATAATTCATAGAAGATTGTGAACACCAGGATAGTGTCCGGCTCTGCAAAATAAATTCCACATACCACCGTAGAGAGAATAATATTTACACAAGTTCAATCTACTCACGTATTTTGTGGCGTGACATCACACCACCACCAAGCCTTTACTCGAATTGTTTTTATCGTACCACCTCAGCGCGTTTAGCGAAGCGGTTTCCTTGGCACGTCTTGTCGAAGCAGAGATCGTGTTCCCCTTATTCCGGGATTCCCATTAATACGGATGTGGGTAACCCAACCGCGCCATTGATTGCGGCGCTTGGGAGATAAGCGAGTTTTATCAGGCCGGTGGGGACGCATGGTTTCGTCCACCCATATAAGGGGATAAAGATCTACCCTTCTACCTACGCCTTCTTCCTCCTCTGCTTATCCATCTTCACGAACTCGAGCTCCAGCGCCCAAGTCCGCACATCTCACCTCAACCTTCTCCAACTATGTCCGGAGCGGGAGGCAAGTGGATGGCCTCCTCCGTTACGGAGGGGCACATCCAGAAGCTGCGCAGCGCCGGATATCTATCCAGTGACATCGCGCACCGGCTCCCCGACGAGGGGGAGCTCATCCCCACCCCCTGGCCCCATGAGAGGGTAGTATTCCTTTCCCATTTCCTCCGCGGACTGGGCTTCCCACTCCATCCCTTTGTCCGGGGGCTCATGTTCTACTACGGTCTGGATTTCCATGATCTAGCCCCGAATTTCATCCTCAACATCTTGGCGTTTATCGTCGTGTGTGAGGCCTTCCTCTGCATCCAGCCCCACTTCGGCTTGTGGCTCAAGACCTTCAGTGTCAAGACGAAGGTTGTGAAGGGCAGCCAAGCGGAGTGCGGAGGCGCCATGGTGGGCAAGATGCCCAACGTTACTTGGCTCGAGGGCACCTTCGTGGAAACCATCAAGGGGTGGAAATCGGGATGGTTCTACATCACCGAGCCGCGTGACCCTGAATGGGCAGCGGCCCCCAAATTCAGATCTGGCATCCCCATACGGCTCACCTCCGGGAAAGAGAGTGGCCGGACATGGGGTGATTCGGAGGAGCTGATCGGACTCCAAGCCTGCATCCAAAAGCTAGTGAACAAGAAGCTCAAGCTTGTCAACGTAGTCCAGGTCATGCTCATCTTCCGGATTCTCCTGTGCCAACAACGGGACTTTAATATGTGGGAGTTCGATTCGGCGCAGCACCAGACTTTGAGCGGGCTCTTCGACACTACGTATGAAGAGGCCTGGAGGGTGCTGTTTAAGGGCGCCGAGGCTCCCGCATCCGCTACCGAAGATCGCGGATTCAGCTCGCAGCGTCCGGCTAGTGAGGTAAGCGATTTTACCCTTTACGGGACACTTGTTTTCCATAGTTTGACTCTATGCGGGATCTAAACTCCCTTTCCTTTGACAGGACTAGCTGAAGAAGCCCGAGCAGACTAACTGTCTAGCCCCTTTGCCAGAAGACCCAGCGGACGCCCGCTTAACAGGGCTGCTGGTTCCGGCACCCCACGTGGCACCGGAGAAGAAGGCCAAGAAGAAGGCCACGGGCACTCGAAAGGGTTCCTATTTTCAGGTGTCATCGGACTTATCGTCCGGTGGCTCTGAGTCGGACTCCTCCCACGAAGGCGAGGAGGAGAAGAAAGAGGCCTCTCCCCCAGCGGGGGGAGGGAAGAAAAGGAAGGCCTCCCCAACGAGCGAGGCCGAAGGGTCCAAGAAGGGAAGGACTCTTGCCCCGGACTGCTCTGCCAACGCCGGTGACGACGACGAGGATTGGCCTCCAAGGGCCAAGCCCCTGTCGAGATCTTAAGTATCCGGACTCCCAAATAACTTCAAGATTTTTGTTTTCACCACATGGTGTCTACCTAATGCCGTATACAACCCTGTAGTCCGCCCAAGGATGATCTTCCCGCTTCATCGAGCGGGTCCTTGGGTGCGTCGGATATGGATTCCCTTCCGACCGCCTCCACCCCCCGTGATGCGGATGATGCCGAGGTGGGATCCCGGGAAGGGACCCGCCAGGAGGAGGAGGCCCCAGAGGTGCCGCAGGGCAACCTCCCGGACTTTGCACCGGACTCTGCACCGGAACCTGTAGTGGCTCCGGAGTCCGGCGGGCGGCCCCTTCGTAAGAAGGGCAAGACCATGACACCGGCAGCCTCCGCCCAATCGGAGGCGCCGGATAGCTTGCTGGAGGCGCTCAACGGCGCTTCCATCAAAGAGGAACACCGCACCATCATGAGTGCGGTGATTCAGAAGGTTCAGCTCGCCAAGAGCGGGCTGACCGAAGCCTGCAGCAGCCTTCTAACAGGCTTTGAGGTAAGAATTTTGATATATGTAAAATAGTACCGCATAGACAGTAGCCCCTGATGCTCGGTTCGGTGTTCGGAAAGAAAAGTCGGACTGAGGATCTTAAAAGATATACGCAGGAGTCATAACAAATATGTCAATATGGGATTGCAGGCTGTGCTGCTGACCTCTGCCGCACTGACTGCGGAGGTCAATACTTTGAAGCAAAGCCTCGAGCGGTCCGAGAACGAGCTCGGCCGTGCCAAGAAGCAGCTCGAGGACAAGGAAGGTGAGTAACACCTTATTAAAATTGTACCTTACAGAAAAGGATTTGGTTGCAAGAAGAATGAAAAGGATAACGTTGGTATTGCAGGGCCACGAACGAGGTGGCGACCCTGAAGGAGGCGGTGTCCGCGGCCGAACGTAATGCGGCCGCGGAGAGCACCGAGCGAGAGAAGCAGGAGGCGCGGGTGGCGGAGGTACAACAAGAGCTCCAGGCTCTCGTGGAAAAACATGAGAGTTTGGAGCGCGACTCGAAGACTCGAGTGTCCGAGCTTGCATCGGCTCTTGAGAGTGCCAAAGCCGCTAAGGCCAAAGCCTACAAGGCCCTCCAGGAAATCGAGGCATTGAAGAAAATAGCGGCGGGTAAGGCATTTTTCATGCAAAGTAAGCATGTGAGTGTGAATTACCTATCACTTACCCGAATTCGGAGCTCTCTAGGAGCGTTCACAGATCTGCCCCACAGCGTGTCCGATGCTGCCGCTTTCTATAGGGCCAAGGAGGCGAGCTCGACGGAGAAGGTCTTCTGGTCTCAGTATGCTGAGGCCGGACATCCGGTGCCCCTGAGCGACCAGCTGAAGCAGCTGGTCGAGCTCCACAAGGTGGCCGAACAGGCCATGAAGGGCCTCATAGTTCAGCTGTGGCCCAAGGAGGCCATGCCTGGGAGCTACTTCGGCCTCGTGCGGCGGCTGGTGGATGCGTGTCCATGGGTTGAAGTCATCAAGCACTCCGCCTGTATTGAAGGTGCCCGTCGGGCCCTTGCCCGCGCAAAGGTGCAATGGGGCAAGATGGATGCTGAGAAGCTTGTGACGGACGCGCCACCACCGGGCAAGGAGTATCGCACGCCCGAGATGTATTATAAGACTATCCTGAAGGGTGCCCGCATTATTGCGGGTGAGTGCTCCAAAGATGTAATATTTGAGTAGACTCGCATTTTGTTATCCTGTGCGCTGAAAACTTTGTTCATATGCGCTAAGCAATGCTTGTTAATTTAAAATATTACCTTCTGTGCGGTCGTTTATCAAATCTGAGAGATGGCAAGTCGTCGGCTTCAGCCCCCACGCCACGAGTGCTGGGGTGTTTGGGATAAATTTGAGCACTCTTGTTCCCATTTTTGGGTCCATCTAGGTAGGCGCTCAACACAACGAACAAGGCAACCGGACTTATAATGCTTGAACACTCTCACTTAGCCATAGAATTCTATAATTTTAAATTTCGGTGAAGCCCCTAGTGTTTGGAAGGCCGAATTTGGGGCGCTATCCACGCCTGGGCCGGACAAAGCCGGTTCCTCGCTCTAAGCGGAATAAGTCTTTAGGGACTCAAAAAAACCTCTCGAACAGCGACCGACTCTCGCCTCATCATGACGGTCAGTTTTAGCTTTCTCCACCGAGGCGCTCGCCCAGCTCAACTGGGGCGCAATTGCAGTGGTTCTCCCAGTGCTACCTTAGCCGATACAACGGAACGTAAGGTACCAAAACATGGGAGCCAGGCAAACCCAACTATTGACCCAAGACATGATTCGTAGCCGATTCATATAATGCTATAAGTTCAGGGTGCCGCACTTGTGAAAGTGTTCGGACTTATCACACCATGATGCGGAAAACATAAGCCCCTGGTGTATTTAGCCGTACCAAAGTGTACGGATGCAACATGTCATAAATGAACATATGTATAAGAAAGAAATGCAATTATAAGCAAAAAGGTGTCGCATTGTTTATTCAAGAAATACTGCTGTGAATGCAGAACGATACAAATAGTGTGATAAGCAAGGGATGGGACTATTAAACATGTCCCCCTCCAGGGGTAGGCTGCGGAATGGTATATAAAACAGAGTTAACACTCGTAATGGAGACCACCTGGATATTCGTCATAGCCTTTCTCTTTCCCTGGCTGTTGCATCGTGAGTTCGGCAGGTCTACTGCCAGACAGGGCCTCTGATGAACGGGGTCCTGTGGGTAAAAAAAAGAAAAAGAGAAAAAAAAGAACGACACACTTGAGAGCCCCGGGTGTGGTTAAGCCGCATTCTGGGCCTATCATGGTCGTGCCCCTCCCCCTATGCCCATGGTATCTTCAGAGCATAATGATGTACGTGAAGGACCAGTCTTGCAATTTTGCAGGGGCTGGGGTTGGGGCCGCATTGCTACGCGTGCTCGGAACGTGCCAGGTGGTCTTGTTGTAGGTTACTCCAGGAGCGTTTAGCCATGTCCAGTCGCTTAACGGCCGGACTCGAGAATTGCCTTAAGAGGCTGCACTGTACTTCTACTGCGAGAGCCGCTGTATGTTCCTCCGTTCGGAGAGAGCGTTCAGTGTTTCCGTTGACCGTGATGACTCCTCGAGGGCCTGGCATCTTGAGCTTGAGGTATGCGTAGTGCGGCACCGCGTTGAACTTTGCAAACGCGGTACGTCCGAGCAGGGAATGATAGCCGCTGCGGAACGGAACTATGTCGAAGATTAACTCCTCGCTTCAGAAGTTATCCGGGGATCCGGAGACCACTTCCAGTGTAACTGAGCCTGTACAATTGGCCTCTACACCTGGTATGACGCCTTTAAAGGTCGTCTTTGTGGGTTTAATCCTTGAGGGGTCTATGCCCATTTTGCGCACTGTATCCTGATAAAGCAGGTTCAGGCTACTGCCGCCGTCCATCAGGACTCTGGTGAGGTGAAATCCATCGACGATTGGGTCTAAAACCAATGCGGCGAATCCGCCGTGGCGGATGCTGGTGGGGTGGTCCCTTCGATCAAAAGTGATCGGGCAGGAGGCCCATGGGTTGAACTTCGGGGCGACTGGCTCCATCGCATATACATCCCTAAGTGCACGCTTCCGCTCCCTTTTGGGTATGTGAGTTGCGTATATCATGTTCACCGTCCGCACTTGTGGGGGGAAACCCTTCTGTCCTCTATTGTTCGGCGGTCGGGTCTCTTCCTCATCATCGCTATGCAGCCCCTTGTCATTGTTTTCGGCAATTAGCTTGCCTGCCTGCTTGAGTACCCAATAGTCCCTGTTGGTGTGGTTAGTTGGCTTTTCGGGGGTGTCGTGTATCTGGCACGAGCGATCGAGTATTCGGTCCAAATTGGATGGACCCGGAGTAGTTCTTTTGAATGGCTTTTTCCGCTGACCGGGTTTAGAGCCTCTGAATCCGGCATTGACTGTCGTTAATGCGGCGCCGTTGCGGCGTTTGTCACGTTAATGCGGCGTTTGTTCTTGTTGCGACGCGACCTACCATTGCAGTCCTTGATATCCGGACTGCCAGAATTTTTGCTGAGGTTGTTGCTGCGGGCTAGCCAGCTGTCCTCTCCCGTGCAGAAGCGGGTCATGAGCGATGTGAGGGCTGCCATGGATTTCTGTTTTTCCTGTCCCAGATGCCGGGCAAGCCACTCGTCGCGGATGTTATGTTTGAAGGCCGCGAGGGCCTCCGCATCCGGACAGTCGATGATTTGATTTTTCTTAGTTAAGAACCGTGTCTAGAATTGTCTGGCCGATTCGTCTGGCTGCTGAATTATATGGCTTAGGTCATCAGCGTCTGGTGGTCGCACATACGTGCCCTGGAAGTTATCCAGGAATGCGGCTTCCAGGTCCTCCCAACTCCCAATTGATTCTGCTGGCAAGCTATTAAGCCAATGCCGAGCTGGTCCTTTAAGCTTGAGTGGGAGGTATTTGATGGCGTGAAGATCATCACCACGGGCCATGTGGATATGAAGGAGATAGTCTTCGATCCAAACCGCGGGGTCTGTTGTGCCATCATAAGATTCAATATTCACGGGTTTAAACCCTTCGGGGATTTGATGATCCATTACTTCATCTGTGAAGCATAGTGGGTGTGCGGCGCCTCTATATTGGGCTATATCACGACGAAGCTCAAAAGAGCTTTGTCTACTGTGTTCGGCCCGGCCGGACTTGCTGTGTCCGGCGCGACGGTTGTCGTCACATATCATGGGGCGCCCACGTGATCCGTAGATCAATCTTGATTGTCTTGCCTTATCCTCCAATATATCTCGCAAGTCCAGAGCGTTCCCCTGTGGCCGTGTGCTTTTCGAGCGATGCCGGGGTATGGTTCTAGTGGAGGGCCTAGAGGCCTCTCTGTCGCGGCCACGGGGTGGTCGGTCAGCCGTATTGTCCACTGGTGATGCAGGTTCATATGCCTCCTCCTCTAATCGGGGGAGCAGCTTGCGTTTAGGGTAGCTTTTGGAGGGGCGTTCGAGCTCATGCTCTTTGGCCGCAAGGACTTCAGTCCATCTGTCGGCTAGCAGATCTTGATCAGCTCTAAGTTGTTGCTGCTTTTTCTTGAGGCTGTTTGCCGTGGCCATAAGCCTGCGTTTGAAACGCTCTTGTTCTACGGGATCCTCAGGCACGACGAATTCTTCGTCGTCGAGGCTTGCCTCGTCTCCGGAGGGAGGCATGTAATCCTCTACCTCTTCGTCTGCCGCTCTCTCATGAGGGCTAGCGTCTCCGTCCTCCTGTGCTGAATCTTGCTGGAGGGGGTTGTCTTCGGCACTGTCTGGGGTGTTATTATCTCCGGTGCCGGAATCTCCATTCTTGCTGTGGCGGGATTTAGAGCGGCGCCGCTAACGCCGGCGCTTGGGCTGTTTCTTGGAGGGGTCATCCTCCGCTGTTCCTTCGCCATTCCCATCCTTTGGGATATCCACCATGTATATTTCATATGATGAGGTGGCTTTCCAGTGCCCAGTAGGCGGTGGTTCTTGGTCGTCTCCGGCATCGTCGTCCATACCGCCGATGTCTTCGGAGTCTAAGTCTAGCATGTCGGTTAGATCATCGACAGTGGCTACTAAGTGGGTGGTGGGTGGGCTTTGAATTTCTTCGTCGTCCGCATCCCAACCGTCCTGACCGCAGTCCAGCCAGGGCTCTCCTGATAACGAGAGATACTTTAGCGAACTCAAGATGTCGCCGAAAGGTGAGTGTTGAAAGATGTCCGCAGTGGTGAACTCCATGATCGGCGCCCAATCGGATTCGATTGGAGGGGGCGCGGGAGGTTCGGAGTCCGGCACCTCGGAGTCACGAGCTTCACGAGGGACAAGGTCAGTATTCGGCTCCATCGCCGTAAAGGTTGCAGCCCCCGAGGCGGTGTCTAGCCACCCGTCCTCGATCTGCACAGCCGGCTCTGAATTGAGGGTCAGAGCGGACTCGTGTGCGGCCTCCAGGGCATAGTCCGGCTGCAGAGCTAAATCATGCCCATCGTGACAGTGCGGCGTGCTCGGCTGTGGCTCGAATCCATCGAAGATCAAGTCCCCGCGGATGTCAGCCGTGAAGTTCAAACTTCCAAATCTGACCTGACGGCCAGGGGCATAGCTTTTGATCTGCTCCAGATGGCCAAGCGAATTGGCCCGCAGTGCAAAGCCGCCGAATACGAAGATCTGTCTGGGGAGAAAAGTCTCACCCTGGACTGCATCGTTGTTGATGATCGAAGAAGCCATCGAGCCTATCGGTGAAGACACAGAGGAACTCTCAATGAAAGCACCAATGTTGGTGTCAAAACCGGCGGATCTCGGGTAGGGGGTCCCGAACTGTGCGTCTAGGCGGATGGTAACAGGAGACAAGGGACACAATGTTTTACCCAGGTTCGGGCCCTCTTGATGGAGGTAAAACCCTACGTCCTGCTTGATTGATATTGATGATGTGGGTATTACAAGAGTAGATCTACCACGAGATCAAGGAGGCTAACCCTAGAAGCTAGCCTATGGTATGATTGTTGGTCGTCCTATGGACTAAAGCCATCCGGTTTATATAGACACCGGAGAGGGCTAGGGTTACAAAGAGTCGGGTACAATGGTAGGAGATCTACATATCCGTATCGCCTAGCTTGCCTTCCACGCCAAGGAAAGCCCCATCCGGACACGGGACGAAGTCTTCAATCTTGTATCTTCATAGTCTTGGAGTCCGGCCGATGATGATAGTTCGGCTATCCGGACACCCCCTAGTCTAGGACTCCCTCTCATGGCATTCGCCCATGCGAAAGTGCATTGGGGGAAGCTTGATGCGGAGAAGCTGATAACTGAAGGGCCACCGGAGGGTAAGGAGCATCGCAAGCCCGAACTGTACTATGAAGGTGTACTGAAGGGGGCCCGCCTTGCGGCGAATAAGTTCACCAAAGACATTATATTTCCCTGAGGTCATTCATGCCGCTCTTTGTAATATGGGATAATGGCACTTTTATTATATATTGCCTGTTTTGTTCGAACATATGTTCTTCCTGTGCGGCTGTTTATTGTATGTAAATCCTGAGAGTTGGCCAGTCGTCAGCTTCTGCCCCCACGTAAAAAAATACGGGGGTGTTCGGGATATATCTGAACACTCTTTATCCCATGGTTAGGTCCTTTTAAGGAGGTGTTTGTCACCACGAACCAGGCAATCAGACTATAGGGCTTTACTACTCTCACTTAGCCATAGGAATTCGAGTATGGTCGGCGCAGCCCCTAGTGTTCGAAAGGCTGAACTAGGGGCTCTATTGGCGCCTGATCGGAAGACCGATCCGTCGCAATCTGCATTGATGATGGCATTATGCGGAATAAATATTTAAGGCTTTTACAACCTCTCGAACAGCTGACCAGCTCTCGCTGCATCATGACAGTCAATTTTCGGCTTTCTCTACTGAGGTGCTCGTCCGGCAGAACTGGGAGACAATCACAGTAGTTCTCCCAGCGCTACCTTAGCCGATGGAACGGAACGTAAGGTACCAAAACATGGGAGCCGGGCAAACGCAACCAATGACCCAAGACATGATTCGGAGCTGATGCATATAGTGCTATAAGTTTGGGTGTCGAGCGATCGAAAAGGTGGTCGGACTTTATTGCCGTACTGTGAAGCCCCTGGCATAACCGGGCGTAACACGAAGCATGGCTGTCATTTTGTGGCAAAGAGGCGTCGATGATAAACGACGGCCGGTACGTGTTATTTAAGTCTATGCATTGTAGTAGGATGATATGTCTATGCATATGAGTGCGATTTATGATTATGAAAAAGAGATGGTTTTTGGCGGATCCTGTGATGGCCGGACTGGAGGGGGCTGTGAGTGGATCGAAAGTGAATCCGAACAGCCTTCTACCTGCATGGTCCTGTCCTTGTGTGTCCGGGCCGATTCCACGCCGCCAATCCTGTTCTGCATCAAAGTTAGTTTGTGAAGGCAAATGCTTGGAGGCAGCCGAATGTCCTCTTGTGATTGGTCTAAGGGTTCCTGATCGGACCCTAGTGACCCCAGCCGCTATACCGTGAAGCAGCGCAGACTCCTCAGTTGGTGTCCGCATAGTTGGCTGTCATATCAAAATTTTGATAGGCATGCACGACTTGCTACTCCGGTAGCTGTATGATTTCCGCTCTAAGGGCGGGGTTCGGCCTTGCACGTAGGTGTGAGTATATCACCGGTGTTGGCCTAATGGTTTACCACGTGGAATCTAGTCAATGTGGTTCATCCCGTTAGCATACGGTGGGTTACTGTATGAGGGGAATGCGCCGATGGCGTGGCATTTTTTGGTTATCTGAAAACAACCGTTAGAGCGGTGGGCCAATGAACTTGGCCTTTGCACCTGACAACTTGTAGAAGGTGTTATTTGTGGATTCATACCCGCGGGGGCTTTATGTGTTATGGAGCCCCCGGACTACTAGGTCTAGGGGTGCGACAATTGAATTGTTGTGGTTTGTGTGATAGGGGGCGATCGGCCGTACTGTTGTGCTCTGGGGGGTCTCTTGACTAGACGCCTCCCTTCATTGTTTCCGGCACACGACCGGTCGCTTTGTTTTGAGGATCCGGAATTCTCTATTGGTATGCTTTGCCGTCCTTCTAGGAGTACCATGAATTTCACATGGTTGATCAAGTATGTGGCTCGGGCCGGATAGGCTTGAGCTGCTCTTTGTTCGTTGACCGGACTGGGAGTTGCTGGGCTTGGCACCAGCTTCCTTGACTTGACGTTTATGACCGCTGCGCCGAGGCTTTAGGATGCCTCTTCGTGTATCCTTCTTACTGTCTTGGACCACAGTGATATGTGGACGTCGGGGTGTGTGGCTTGGGTTATCCTGCTCAGGTTGAGGTGGCCAGTTGTGCCGCGCGTGCCCTTTGTCTGGGCGGTCGAGTCCGTATTTTTCGGTGGCCAAGATCTTGGTCCACTTATCAACGAGAAAATCTTGGTCAGCTTTAAGTTGTTCTTGCTTCCTTTGTAGGCTCTTTGTCGTGGCCATGAGCCGTCGCTTGAAGCGAACTTGTTCCACTGGATCTTCAGGCACACCTAATTCATCATTGCCGAGGCTTACCTCGTCTTCGGAGGGGGTGTATAGTTGTCCCTCTCCAAGTATCCCATTGTGGCAAGTCCGGCCTGCTTGAAGGTAGGCTGATCAGGGTTGCATTCATCTTTAGCGCCATTCGTATTGCATTCGTCTCCTTGGCCAGTATCGCTGTGGCGGGGCTTGGAGCGGCGCCGACAACACCCCTGCTTTGTTTTTCTCCCTGAGGGGTTATCCTCCGTTGCCTCATCGCCATTGGTTCTTTTCGGAGTGTCCACCATATATATATCGTATGAGGAGGTGGCTGTCCACCGCCCTGTGGGTGGCGGTTCCTGTACTCCTTCTGCATCATCGTCCATACCGTCGATGTCCTCGGAGTCGAAGTCAAGCACATCGGTTAAATCATCGACCGTGGCCATGAAGTGGGTGGTGGGTGGGCAGCGAATTTCTTCGTCGCTTGCTTCCCACTCAAGCCAGACATAGTTCGGCTCCGAGCCTCCTGGATCGGCTGGCTCGAGGGTGTGCGGACCGGACACAACATCCGGATACGAGTCCGGGGGTGCGGAGTTATAGGCTTCCTTAGAAGTGAGGCATGTGTTCGGCTATACCGCCGATGAGTATGCAGCCTGCGGGGAGGGGACCATCCCTCCGTCCTTAGGCGAAGCGGCCTACTCCGGATTTAGGTCCGGGGCTATTGCAGGGGTGATATTCTGAACATTGTCCGACAGCAGGTCTAGGCCGTGCTCATCACGACCGTTCGGTGTTCCTGGCACAGGTCCGAATCCGTCGAAGATCAAGTCTCCACGAATATCCGCCGTGTAGTTCAAGTTTCTGAACCTAACCTGGTGGCCAGGGGCGTAGCTGTCGATCTGCTCCAGATGGCCAAGCGAATTGGCCCGCAGTGCAAAGCCGCCGAACACGAAGATCTGTCTGTGGAGAAAAGTCTCACCCTGGACCGTGTTGTTGACGACTAAGGTGCCATCAAGCCCTGTAGCGATGACATAGAGGAATTCTCAATGAAAGCACCAATGTCGGTGTCAAAACCGGTGGATCTCGGGTAGGGGGTCCCGATCTGTGCGTCTTAGGCTGATGGTAACAGGAAGCAAGGGACACAATGTTTACCCAGGTTCAGGCCCTCTCGATGGAGGTAAAACCCTACTTCCTGCTTGATTAATATTGAAGATATGAGTAGTACAAGAGTAGATCTACCACGAGATCATAGAGGCTAAACTCTAGAAGCTATCCTATGATGGTATGTTGTAATTGTGATCGGCCTTCTAAGGACCAACCTCTCCGGTTTATATAGACACCGGAGAGGGCTAGGGTTTACATGGAGTCGGTTACAAGGAAGGAAATATAATATCCGGATCACCAAGCTTGTCTTCCACGCAAAGGAGAGTCCCATCCGGACACGGGCCAGAGTCTTGAGTCTTGTATCTTCACGCTCCAATAGTCCGGACGATGTATATAGTCCGGTTGTCCAAATACCCCCTAATCCAGGACTCCCTCACCGCCCATCTTGGCTGCTCCCATAGAAAAGAGCCTTTGCTTCTGTACGTGGCGGCTAATAATAAAGTTGTTAGTGTACCAGTTGTCATGGAGCGCAAGGAGGCGGGTAAAGATTATCCAATACAGCGGCCGGCTTATTATGAAGTGAAGTTCTTACAGAGTCCAAACAAAGATACCCACATTAGCAGAAGTTGGTGTTTGGGGTGTTCATGGCCAGCTGTAAGCTTAAACATTATTTCCTTGGACATCCAATCACCATGGTTAGTTCGGCTCCATTAGGTGTATAATTCCAAATAGAGAGGCTACTGGCCGGATGACTAAATGGGCAATTGATCTTGGACCACATCACCTAAAGTATGTGCCCAGAACAGCCATCAAGTCTCAAGCTTTGGTGGATACTCATAAATGATTGGAAAGAGTTGCAAACACCCGAGGAGAAGCCTGATAATACATATAGGATGATATAGTTCGATGGATCATGGCAATTGGAAGGCTTGGGGCTGGAGTCATTTTGGAGTCTCCACGAGGTGATGAATTTTGTTATGTCTTAAGGCTCATGTTCCCTTGTACTAACAATGCAACTGGGTATGAAGCTTTGCTCCATGGGATCCGAATGGCCAACGAGATGAACTTGAGCCGGGTTAGGTGTCTGGACGACTCGGATTTAGAGGCACAACAAGTTTCTGGAAAGTGGGATTTTAAAGTCTCTCTTATGGCGGCTTATCGTCAGGTAGTTGATGATATTGCTGATCACTTTAAGGGTTACCAGGTGGATCACATAGACCAACGGAAGAATGAGGAGGCTGATGCACTATCTCGGCTCGGATCACAACGTAAGCCGGTTCCCCCTAATGTGTTGCTTGATGTACATCATAATCCTTTTGTTAAAGTACCCTCAGAGGAAAATCTTGCTATTCCTGGCCTAGAGGGGCAGTTGGTGGTGGCTCTTTGAGTTATTCCTTACTGGACGCTACCTTATCTGGCTTATCTCACTCGAGGCAAGTTACCAGAAGATGAAAATCTGGCACGATAGATCACCAGATGGTCTAAGTCCACGACTATTATCAACGACGAGTTACACAGATGCAGTGTGACCGGCGTGTTCCAACGTTGTGTTTCTCTTGAAGAAGATCGTGAGATCTGATACGTCCATTTTGTATCATGTTTTCCTACTATTATTTATAATGTTTTTATGCATAACAATGCTTTTTTGAGTAATTCTAATGCCTTTTCTCTCATAGTATGCAAGGTTCACACAAAGAGGGAGAATACTGACAGCTGGAATTCTAGACCTGAAAAAGCTACGCCAGGACATCTATTCTGCACAACTCCAAATGAGCTAAAACTTCACAGGGATTTATTATGGAAGAAATAAGAATTATTGGATAAAATAACCACCAGAGGGGGCTCACCAGGTGGGCACAACCCACCTGGGCGCGTCAGGGAGCCCAAGCCTACCCTGGTGGGTTGTGCCCTCCTCAGCCCACCTTTGGTGGCCATCTTCTGGTATATAAGTCATTTTGACCTAGAAAAATGAGGAGAGCACTTTTGGGATGAAGCGCCGCCATCTCGAAGCGGAACTTGGGCAGGAGCACTTTTGCCCTCCGACCGAGTGATTCCGTCAGGGGAACTTCCCTCCCGGAGGGGGAAATCATCGTCATCATCATCACCAACAACTCACCCATCTTGGGGAGGGCAATCTGCATAAACATCTTCAACAACACCATTTCCTCTCAAACCCTAGTTCATCTCTTGTGTTCAATCTTTGTACCGGAACCTTAGATTGGTGCTTGTGGGTGACTAGTAGTGTTGATTACATCTTGTAGTTCATTACTATATGGTTTATTTGGTGGAAGATTAAATGTTCAGATCCATTATGCTATTTAATACCCCTCTGATCTTGAGCATGATTATCATTTGTGAGTAGTTACTTTCATTCTTGAGGTCATGGGAGAAGTCATGTTGCAAGTAATCATGTGAACTTGATATGTGCTCGGTATTTCGATGATATGTACGTTGTGAGGGGTTGATTTGGATCCAAAAGTTTAATGCTATGGTTACATTTATTCTTAATACTCTTCTCGTAGTTGCGTATGCTTGCGAGGGGGTTAATTATAAGTAGGAGGTTTGTTCAGGTAAGAACAACACCTAAGCACCGGTCCACCCACATATAAAATTATCAAAGTAGCGAACACAAATCAAACCAACATGATCAAAGTGACTGGATGAAATTCTCGTGTTCCCTCAAGAACACTTTGCTTATTATAAGAGACTGTTTTTGTTGGAAATATGCCCTAGAGGCAATAATAAAAGGATTATTATTATATTTCCTTGTTCGTGATAATTGTCTTTTATTCATGTTATGATTGTATTATCCGGAAATCGTAATACACGTGTGAATACACATACCACAACATGTCCCTAGTGAGCCTCTAGTTGACTAGCTCGTTGATCAACAGATAGTCATGGTTTCCTGGCTATGGACATTGGATGTGATTGATAACGGGATCACATCATTAGGAGAATGATGTGATGGACAAGACCCAATCCTAAGCATAGCACAAGATCATGTAGTTCGTTTTGCTAGAGCTTTTCCAATGTCAAGTATCTTTTCCTTAGACCATGAGATTGTGTAACTCCTAGATACCGTAGGAGTGCTTTGGGTGTACCAAACGTCACAAAGTAACTGGGTGACTATAAAGGTATGCTACGGGTATCTCCGAAAGTGTCTGTTGGGTTGACACGGATCGAGACTAGGATTTGTCACTCTGTATGACGGAGAGGTATCTCTGGGCCCACTCGGTAATGCATCATCATAATGAGCTCAAAGTGACCAAGTTTCTGGTCACGGGATCATGCATTACGGTACGAGTAAAGTGACTTGCCGGTAACGAGATTGAACGAGGTATTGGGATACCGACGATCGAATCTCGGGCAAGTAACGTACCGATTGACAAAGGGAATTGTATACAGGGTTGCTTGAATCCTCGACATCGTGGCTCATCCGATGAGATCATCGAGGAGCATGTGGGATCCAACATGGGTATCCAGATCCCACTGTTGGTTATTGACCGGAGAGCAGTCTCGGTCATGTCTGTGTGTCTCCCGAACCCGTAGGGTCTACACGCTTAAGGTTCGGTGACGCTAGGGTTGTAGAGATATTAGTATGCAGCATACCGAAAGTTGTTAGGAGTCCCGGATGAGATCCCGGATGTCACGAGGAGTTCCGGAATGGTCCGGAGGTAAAGAATTATATATGGGAAGTCGAGTTTCGACCATCGGGAAAGTTTCGGGGTTCACCGGTATTGTACCGGGACCACCGGAAGGGTCCCGGGGGTCTACCGGGTGGGGCCACCTATCCCAGAGGGCCCAATGGGCTGAAGTGGGAGGGGAACCAGCCCCTAGTGGGCTGGTGCGCCCCCCTGGGCCCCCCTCTGCACCTAGGGTTGGGAACCCTAGGGAGGGGGCGCCTCCACTTGCCTTGGGGGGCAAGTTTCCCCCCTTGGCCGCCGCCCCCCTAGGAGATCCCATCTCCTAGGGCCGGCGCCCCCCTGGGGTCCCTATATAAAGAGGGGGGTGGGAGGGCAGCCGGACCCTAACACCTAGCGCCTCCCTTCCCCCCTTGCTACACCTCTCCCTCCCGTAGTCGCTTGGCGAAGCCCTGCCGGATCCCTGCTGCATCCACCACCACGCCGTCGTGCTGCTGGATCATCATCAACCTCTCCTTTCCCCTTGATGGATCAAGAAGGAGGAGACATCATGCTGACCGTATGTGTGTTGAACGCGGAGGTGCCGTCCGTTCGGCGCTAGGATCTTCGGTGATTTGGATCACGACGAGTATGACTCCCTCAACCCCGTTCTCTTGAATGCTTCCGCTCGCGATCTAGAAGGGTATGTAGATGCACTCCTCTCTCTCGTTGCTAGATGAACTCATAGATTGATCTTGGTGAACGTAGGAAAAAATTTATTTTATGCAATGTTCCCCAACGGTGGCATCATGAGCTAGGTCTATCCGTAGTTCTCTATTGCACGAGTAGAACACAAATCTGTTGTGGGCATAGATGTTGTCAACTTTCTTGCCACTACTAGTCTTATTTTGCTTCAGTGGTATTGTGGGATGAAGCGGCCCGGACCAACCTTACACGTACGCTTACGTGAGACAGGTTCCACCAACTGACATGCACTAGTTGCATAAGCTGGCTAGCGGGTGTCTGTCTCTCCCACTTTAGTTGGAGCGGATTCGATGAAAAGGGTCCTTATGAAGGGTAAATAGAAGTTGACAAATCACGTTGTGGTTATTTGTAGGTAAGAAAATGTTCTTGCTAGAACCCTATTGCAGCCACGTAAAAGATGCAAACAACAATTAGAGGACGTCTAACTTGTTTTTGCAGCAATTGCTTTGTGATGTGATATGGCCAAAAGTTGTGATGAATGATGAATGATATATTGTGATGTATGAGATCATGTTCTTGTAATAGGAATCACGACTTGCATGTCTATGAGTATGACAACCGGCAGGAGCCATAGGAGTTGTCTTAATTATTGTATGACCTGCGTGTCAATGATTTAACGCCATGTAATTACTTTACTTTATTGCTAAACCGTTAGCCATAGTAGTAGAAGTAATAGTTGGCGAGCAACTTCATGGAGACACGATGATGGAGATCATGATGATGGAGATCATGATGATGGAGATCATGGTGTCATGCCGGTGACGAAGATGATTATGGAGCCCCAAAGATGGAGATCAAAGGAGCGATATGATATTGGCCATATCATGTCACTACTATTTAATTGCATGTGATGTTTATTATGTTTATGCATCTTGTTTACTTAGAACGACGGTAGTAAATAAGATGATCCCTCATAATAATTTCAAGAAAGTGTTCCCCCTAACTGTGCGCCGTTGCTAAAGTTCGTCGTTTCGAAGCACCACATGATGATCGGGTGTGATAGATTCCTACGTTCACATACAATGGGTGTAAGACAGTTTTACACATGCAAAAACACTTAGGTTAACTTGACGAGCCTAGCATGTACAGACATGGCCTCGGAACACAAAGACCGAAAGGTCGAACATGAGTCGTATGGAAGATACGATCAACATGGAGATGTTCACCGATGATGACTAGTCCGTCTCACGTGATGATCGGACACGGCCTAGTCGACTCAGATCATGTAACACTTAGATGACTAGAGGGATGTCAAATTTCAGTGGGAGTTCATTAAATAATTTGATTAGATGAACTTAATTATCATGAACTTAGTCTAAAATCTTTGCAAAAAATGTCTTGTAGATCAAATGGCCAACGCTCATGTCAACATGAACTTCAACGCGTTCCTAGAGAAAACCAATCTGAAAGATGGTGGCAGCAACTATACGGACTGGGTCCGGAACCTGAGGATCATCCTCATAGCTGCCAAGAAAGCATATGTCCTAGAAGGACCGCTAGGTGAAGCACCCATCCCAGAGAACCAAGACGTTATGAACGCTTGGCAGTCACGTGCTGATGATTAGTCCCTCGTTCAGTGCGGCATGCTTTACAGCTTAGAACCAGGGCTCCAAAAGCGTTTTGAGCAACACGGAGCATATGAGATGTTCGAGGAGCTGAAAATGGTTTTCCAAGCTCATGCCCGGGTCAAGAGATATGAAGTCTCCGACAAGTTCTATAGTTGTAAGATGGAGGAAAATAGTTCTGTCAGTGAGCACATACTCAAAATGTCTGGGTTGCACAACCGCCTGTCCCAGCTGGACATTAACCTCCCGGACGAGGCGGTCATTGACAGAATCCTTCAGTCGCTCCCACTGAGCTACAAGAGCTTTGTGATGAACTACAATATGCAGGGGATGGTGAAAACTATTCCTGAAGTATTTTCAATGCTGAAGTCAGCAGAGGTAGAAAACAAGAAGGAACATCAAGTGTTGATGATCAATAAAACCACTAAGTTCAAGAAGGGCAAGGGTAAGAAGAACTTCAAGAAGAACGGCAAAGATGTGGCCGCGCCCGGTAAGCCAGTTGCCGGGAAGAAGTCAAAGAATGGACCCAAGCCTGAGACTGAGTGCTTTTATTGCAAAGGGAAGGGTCACTGGAAGCGGAACTGCCCCAATACTTAGCGGACAAGAAGGCCGGCAACACTAAAGGTATATGTGATATACATGTAATTGATGTGTACCTTACCAGTACTTGTAGTAACTCCTGGGTATTTGATACCGGTGTCGTTGCTCATATTTGTAACTCACAGCAGGAGCTGCGGAATAAGCGGAGACTGGCGAAGGACGAGGTGACGATGCGCGTCGGGAATGGTTCCAAGGTCGATGTGATCGCCGTTGGCACGCTACCTCTACATTTACCCATGGGAATAGTTTTAAACCTCAATAATTGTTATTTAGTGCCAAGTTTGAGCATGAACATGTATCTGGATATCGTTTAATACGAGATGGCTACTCATTTAAATCCGAGAATAATGGTTGTTCTATTTATATGAGAGATATATTTTATGGTCATGTCCCGATGGTCAATGGTTTATTCTTAATGAATCTCGAACAAATATTACACATATTCATAGTGTGAATACCAAAAGATGTAAAGTTGATAACGATAGTCCCACATACTTGTGGCACTGCCGTCTTGGTCACATTGGTGTCAAGCGCATGAAGAAGCTCCATGCTGATGGACTTTTAGAGTCTCTCGATTATGAATAATTTGACACATGCGAACCATGCCTCATGGGCAAAATGACCAAGACTCCGTTCTCCGGAACAATGGAGCGAGCAACCAACTTATTGGAAATCATACATACTGATGTGTGTGGTCCAATGAGCGTTGAGGCTCGCGGAGGATATCGTTATGTTCTCACTCTCACTGATGACTTAAGTAGATATGGGTATGTCTACTTGATGAAACACAAGTCTGAGACCTTTGAAAAGTTCAAGGAATTTCATAATGAAGTAGAGAATCAACGTGACCGAAAAATAAAATTCTTACGATCAGATCGTGGAGGAGAATATTTAAGTCATGGATTTGGTACGCACTTAAGGAAATGTGGAATCGTTTCACAACTCATGCCGCCTGGAACACCTTAGCGTAACGGTGTGTCCGAACATCATAATCGCACTCTATTGGATATGGTATGATCTATGATGTCTCTTACCGATTTACCGCTATCATTTTGGGGATACGCTCTAGAGACAGCTACATTCACTTTAAATAGGGCTCCGTCTAAATCCGTTGAGACGACACCATATGAATTATGGTTTGGGAAGAAACCTAAGCTGTCATTTCTAAAAGTTTGGGGATGCGATGCTTATGTCAAGAAACTTCAACCTGAAAAGCTCGAACCCAAGTCGGAAAAATGCGTCTTCATAGGATACCCTAAGGAAACCATTGGGTATACCTTCTACCTTAGATTCGAAGGAAAGATCTTTGTTGCCAAGAACGCATCCTTTCTGGAAAAGAGTTTCTCTCGAAAGGAGTAAGTGGGAGGAAAGTAGAACTCGATGAAGTACTACCTCTTGAACCGGAAGGTAGTGCAGCTCAGGAAAATGTTCCTGTGGTGCCTACACCGACTTGAGAGGAAATTAATGATGATGATCAAGGTACTTCGGATCAAGTTTCTACTGAACTTCGTAGGTCCACAAGGACACGTTCCACACCAGAGTGGTATGGCAACCCTGTCCTGGAAATCATGTTGTTAGACAACGGTGAACCTTCGAACTATGAAGAAGCGATGGCGGGCCTAGATTCCAACAAATGGCTTGAAGCCATGCAATCCGAGATAGAATCCATGTTTGAAAACAAAGTATAGACTTTGACAGACTTGCCCGATGATCGGTGAGCGATAGAAAACAAATGGATATTTAAGAAGAAGACGGACGCGGATGGTAATATTACCATCTATAAAGCTCGACTTGTCGCTAAGGGTTATCGGCAAGTTCAAGGGGTTGACTACGATGAGACTTTCCCTCCCGTAGCAAAGCTGAAGTCCGTCCGAATCATGTTAGCAATAGCCGCATACTATGATTATGAGATATGGCAGATGGACGTCAAAACGGCATTCCTTAACGGCTATCTTAAGGAAGAACTGTATATGATGCAGCCGAAAGGTTTTGTCGATCCTAAGAATGCTAACAAGGTATGCAAGCTCCAGCGATCCATTTATGGGCTGGTGCAAGCATCTCGGAGTTGGAACATTCGCTTTGATGAGATGATCAAAGCGTTTGGGTTTATGCAGACTTATGGAGAAGCCTGCGTTTATAAGAAAGTGAGTGGGAGCTCTGTAGCATTTCTCATATTATATGTAGATGACATACTTTTGATGGGAACTGATATAGAACTTTTGGACAGCATTAAGGCCTACTTGAATAAGTGTTTTTCAATGAAGGACCTTGGAGAAGCTGCTTACATATTAGGTATCAAGATCTATAGGGATAGATCGATACGCCTCATAGGTCTTTCACAAAGCACATACCTTGATAAGATATTGAAGAAGTTCAATATGGATCAGTCCAAGAAAGGGTTCTTGCCTGTATTGCAAGGTGTGAGATTGAGCTCAGCTCAATGCCCGACCACGGCAGAAGATAAAGAAGAGATGAGTGTCATCCCCTATGCCTCAGCCATAGGATCTATTATGTATGCCATGTTGTGTACCAGACCTAATGTAAACCTTGCCATAAGTTTGGTAGGAAGGTACCAAAGTAATCCCGGCAAGGAACACTGGACAGCGGTCAAGAATATCCTTAAGTACCTGAAAAGGACAAAGGACATGTTTCTCATTTATGGAGGTGACGAAGAGCTCGTCGTAAAGGGTTACGTCGACGCTAGCTTCGACATAGATCTGGATGACTCTAAGTCACAAACCGGATACATGTATATGTTGAATCATGGAGCAGTAAGCTGGTGTAGTTGCAAGCAGAGCGTCGTAGCGGGATCTACATGTGAAGCGGAATACATGCCAGCCTCGGAGGCAGTGCATGAAGCAATATGGATGGAGGAGTTCATCACCGACCTAGGAGTCATACCCAATGCGTCGGGGCCAATCACTCTCTTCTGTGACAACACTGGAGCTATTGCCCTTGCCAAGGAGCCCAGGTTTCACAAGAAGACCAGGCACATCAAGCGTCGTTTCAACTCCATCCGTGAAAATGTTCAAGATGGAGACATAGATATTTGCAAAGTACATGCAGATCTGAATGTCGCAGATCCGATGACTAAACCTCTTCCGCGAGCAAAACATGATCAACACCAGAACTCTATGGGTGTTCGATTCATCACAATGTAACTAGATTATTGACTCTAGTGCAAGTGGGAGACTGTTGGAAATATGCCCTAGAGGCAATAATAAAAGGATTATTATTATATTTCCTTGTTCATGATAATTGTCTTTTATTCATGCTATAATTGTATTATCCTGAAATCATAATACACGTGTGAATACATAGACCACAACATGTCCCTAGTGAGCATCTAGTTGACTAGCTCGTTGATCAACAGATAGTCATGGTTTCCTGACTATGGACATTGGATGTCATTGATAACGGGATCACATCATTAGGAGAATGATGTGATGGACAAGACCCAATCCTAAGCAAAGCACAAGATCGTGTAGTGCGTTTTGCTAGAGCTTTTCCAATGTCAAGTATCTTTTCCTTAGACCATGAGATCGTGTAACTCCCGGATACCGTAGGAGTGCTTTGGGTGTACCAAACGTCACAACGTAACTGGGTGACTATAAAGGTATGCTACGGGTATCTCCGAAAGTGTCTGTTGGGTTGACACGGATCGAGACTGGGATTTGTCACTCCGTATGACGGAGAGGTATCTCTGGGCCCACTCGGTAATGCATCATCATAATGAGCTCAAAGTGACCAAGTGTCTGGTCACAGGATCATACATTATGCTACGAGTAAAGTGACTTGCCGGTAACGAGATTGAACAAGGTATTGGGATACCGACGATCGAATCTCGGGCAAGTAACGTACCGATTGACAAAGGGAATTGTATACAGGGTTGCTTGAATCCTCGACATCGTGGTTCATCCGATGAGATCATCAAGGAGCATGTGGGAGCCAACATGGGTATCCAAATCCCGCTGTTGGTTATTGACGGGAGAGCAGTCTCGGTCATGTCTGCGTGTCTCCCGAACCCGTAGGGTCTACACGCTTAAGGTTCGGTGACGCTAGGGTTGTAGAGATATTAGTATGCAGCATACCGAAAGTTGTTCGGAGTCCCGAATGAGATCCCGGATGTCACGAGGAGTTCCGGAATTGTCCGGAGGTAAATAATTATATATGGGAAGTCGAGTTTCGGCCATCGGGAAAGTTTCGGCGTTCACCGGTATTGTACCAGGACCACCGGAAGGGTCCCGGGGGTCCACCAGGTGGGTCCACCTATCCCGGAGGGCCCCATGGGCTGAAGTGGGAGGGGAACCAGCCCCTGGTGGGCTGGTGCGCCCCCCCCCCCCCCGGGCCCCTCTCTGCGCCTAGGGTTGGGAACCCTAGGGGAGGGGGCGCCTCCACTTGCCTTGGGGGGCAAGTTTGCCCCCTTGGCCGCCGCCCCCCCTAGGAGATCCCATCTCCTAGGGCCGGCGCCCCCCCTGGGGTCCCTATATAAATAAGTGGGGTGGGAGGGCAGCCGCACCCTAACACCTGG
This sequence comes from Triticum timopheevii, assembly GCA_963921465.1. Lineage (NCBI taxonomy): Eukaryota > Viridiplantae > Streptophyta > Magnoliopsida > Poales > Poaceae > Triticum > Triticum timopheevii. The sequence goes on along the minus strand of OY997262.1, from coordinate 342,353,487 downwards.
CGCCTCCCTTCCCCCCTTGCTACACCTCTTCCTCCCGTAGTCGCTTGGCGAAGCCCTGCCGGATCCCTGCTGCATCCATCACCACGCCGTCATGCTGCTGGATCTTCATCAACCTCTGCTTTCCCCTTGCTGGATCAAGAAGGAGGAGACGTCACACTGACCGTACGTGTGTTGAACGCGGAGGTGCCGTCCGTTCGGCGCTAGGATCTTCGGTGATTTGGATCACGACGAGTACGACTCCCTCAACCCCGTTCTCTTGAACGCTTCCGCTCGCGATCTACATGGGTATGTAGAAGCACTCCTCTCTCTCGTTGCTAGATGAACTCATAGATTGATCTTGGTGAACGTAGGAAATTTTTTATTTTATGCAACGTTCCCCAACAGTTTTGGCCTGTGCTTTGCCTCAAAAGGATTGGGCTACCTTGCTGCACTTTTGTTGTCATTGCCGTTACTTGCTCTTTATAAATTACCTTGCTATCAAACTACTCGTTACTTATAATTTTAGTGCTCGTAGACATTACCTTGCTGAAAACTGCTTGTCATTTCCTTCTGCTCCTTGTTGGGTTCGACACTCTTAATTATCGAAAGGACTACGATTGATCCCCTATATTGTGGGTCATCAAGGCTCTTTTCGGGCACCGTTGCGGGGAGTAAAGCGCTCTTGGTAAGTGGAAATCGGTAAGGAAAATTATTACTACATGCTGAAATTTACTGTCGCTTGTTACTATGGAGAACAATCCTTTGAGCGGTCTGTTCAGGGTATTTTTACCTCGAACGGAACCACAATTAGTTACCCGTCAACCTACTGCACCTACTGATAATATTTTTTACGAAATTCCTTCGGGAATGATAGAACAACTGCTAGCTCATCCTTATGCTGGAGATGGAACCAAACATCCTGATATGCACTTGATATATTTGGATGAAATTTGTGGATTATTTAAGCTTGCAGGTTTACCCAGATATGAAGCTAAGACGAAGGTTTTTCCTTCATCTTTGAAGGGAAAATCATTGGCATGGTATAGGCTATGCAATGATATTGGATCTTGGAATTGTAATCGATTGAAATTGGAATTTCACCAACAAATTTATCCTATGCATCTAGTTCATCTTGATTGGAATTATAATATATAATTTTTTAGCCTTGTGAAGGAGAAAGTATCGCTCTAGCTTAGGGGAGGCTTAAGTCGATGTTATATTCATGACCCAATCATGAGCTCTCAAAGGAAATTATCATTCAAAAAATTTCTGCTCGGCTTTCTAGTGATGATCAATCCATGCTTGATACTTCTTGTATTGGTTCCTTTATGAAGAAGACTATTGAATTCAGGTAGGATCTTTTAGAAATAATTAAATGCAACTCTAAATATTGGGAACTCGACAAAGGTAAGGAGTCAGGTATTAAGCTTAAGTATGATTGGCTTAAATCTTTTATGAGTACCGATGCTTTTCAAAGGTTTAACACTAAATATGGACTTGACTCTGAGATAATAGCCTCCTTTTGTGAATCATTTGCTACTCATGTTGATCTCCCTAAGGAGAAGTGGTTTAAATATCACCCACCTATTAAGGAAGAAATTAACGAACCGGTAATAGCTAAAGATGAAACTATTATCTATAATGTTGATCCAGTTGTTCCTACTTCTTATATTGAAAAACTACCTTTCCCTGTTAAGATTAAGGAACATGCTAGAGTTTCAACTATGGTCAATAAAAGCTATATTAAAACACCCAAGCCTGCTGAACAAAGCATGGTAGAACCTAGTGTTGCTATGGTTAAAGATATCCTTGTAGAAAATATAGATGGGCATGTTCTTTACTTCTGTAATGAAGCTGCTAGAATTGCCAAACCCGGTGAAAAAGATAAACATAAACCCGTTGTTGGCATGCCTGTTGTCTCGGTCAAAATAGGAGATCACTGTTATCATGATTTATGTGACTTAGGTGCTAGCGTGAGTGATATTCCTTTTACCTTATATCAAGAAATTATGAATGATATAGCACCCGCTGAAATAGAACACATAGATGTTACTATTAAACTTGCTAATAGAGACACCATCACACAACTTGGGATTGTTAGATATGTTGAAGCCTTGTGTGGGAAAATAAAATATCCTACTGATTTTTTTGTTCTTGGTTCCCCACAATATGACTTTTGTCCCATTATCTTTGGTAGACCTTTCTTGAACACCATTAATGCTAAAATAGATTGTGATAAACAAACCGTCGGTGTAAGTTTTGGTGATGAGTCTCATGAGTTTAATTTTTCCAAGTTTAGTAGAAAGCATCATAAGAAAGAGTTGCCTAGTAAGGATGAAATAATTGGTCTTGCTTCTATTGACGTGCCTCCTACTGATCCGCTAGAACAATATTTGCTAGACCATGAAAATGATATGTATCTGCATGAAAGAAATGAAATAGATAAAGTTTTCTTCGAACAATGGCCTCTGCTTAAACACAATTTGCCTATTGAAACTCTAGGAGGTCCTCCTCCACCTAAAGGTGATCCTGTGTTTGAATTAAAACAATTGCCAGACACTTTGAAATAAGCTTATCTTTATGTGAAAAAGATATATCCTGCTATTATTAGTGCTAATATTTCAGAACATGAAGAAGAAAGATTATTGAAGATTCTAAAGAAGCACCGAGCTGCCGATATACTCTTGATGATTTAAATGGAATTAGTCCCACTCTCTGTTAGCACAAAATTAATGTGGAAGCTGATGCTAAACCCATTATTGATCACCAACGATATTTAAATCCCAAAATGAAAGAAGTGATAAGAATAGAAATATTGAAGCTTCTGGAAGTAGGTATAATCTATCCCATAGGTGATAGTAGATGGGTAAGTCCCGTTCATTGTGTCCCTAAAAATGGAGGTATTACCGTTTTCCTAATGATAAAAATGAACTTATTCCACAAAGAATTGTCACTGGTTATAGAATGGTAATCAATTTTAGAAAATTAAATAAAGATACTAGAAAAGATCATTACCCTTTGCCTTTAATTGATCAAATGCTAGAGAGACTATCAAGCACACACATTTTGATGGATATTCTGGTTTTTCTCAAATACTTGTCTCACAACCTGATCAAGAGAAAACCACCTTTACTTGTACTTTTGGAACTTATGCTTATAGACCTATGCCTTTTGGTTTATGCAATGCACTTGATACCTTTCAAAGATGTATAACTGCTATATTCTTTGATTTTTGTGAAAAGATTGTTGAGGTTTTCATGGATGATTTTTCCGTTTATGGAACGTCTTTTGATGATTGCTTGAGCAACCTTGATCGAGTTTTGTAGAGATGTGAGCAACCTAATCTTGTCTTGAATTGGGAGAAGTGCCACTTTATGGTTAATGAAGGTATTGTCTTGGGCATAAAATTTCTGAACGAGGTATTGAGGTGGATAAAGCTAAAGTCAATGCAATTGAGAAAATCCCATGTCCTAAAGATATCAAAGGTATTCGTAGTTTCCTCGGTCATGCTGGTTTCTATAGGAGGTTTATTAAAGACTTCTCTAAAATTTCTAGGCCTCTTACAAATCTTTTACAAAAGGATGTTCCATTTGTTTTTGATGATGATTGTGTAGAAGCCTTTTAAACACTTAAGAAAGCCTTAATTTCTGCACCTGTTGTTCAACCACCTGATTGGAACTTGCCTTTTGAAAATATGTGTGATGTTAGTGAATATGTTGTTTGTGCTGTTCTAGGACAAAGAGTTGATAAGAAACTAAGTGCTATTCATTATGCTAGTAAAACTCTGGACAGTGCCCAACGCAATTAAGCTACTACTAAAAAAGAATTCTTAGGAGTGGTGTTTGCTTGTGATAAATTTAGATCTTACATTGTTGGTTCTAAAGTTACTGTTCGCACTGATCGGGCTGCTATAAAATATCTTATGGAAAAGAACGATGCTAAACCTAGACTCATTAGGTGGGTTCTCTTGCTACAAGAATTTGATTTACATATCACTGATAGAAAAGGAGCTGAGAACCCCGTAGCTGATAACTTGTCTAGGCTAGAAAATATTCTTCATGACCCACAACCTATTAATGATAGTTTTTCGGATGAACAATTAGCTGCAATAAATGTTTCTCATAACACTCATTGGTATGCCGACTATGCTAATTATATTGTTGCTAAATATATATCACCTAGCTTCGCATACCAACAAAAGAAAAAATTCTTCTATGATTTAAGACATTACTTTTGGGATGATCCACGTCTTTATAAAGAAGGAGTAGATGGTATTATTAGACGTTGTGTACCTGAGCATGAACAGGAACAAATCCTACGGAAATGTCACTCCGAAGATTATGGAAGGCATCATGCGGGAGATAGAACTGCTCACAAGGTATTGCAATCTTGTTTTTATTGGCCTACTCTCTTCAAGGATGCCCGTAAGTTTGTTTTATCTTGTGATGAATGTCAAAGAATTGGAAATATTGTTAATCGTCCAGAAACGCATATGAATTATTCTCTTGCTGTTGAACCATTTGATGTTTGGGGATTTGACTACATGGGACCTTTTCCTTCCTCTAATGGGTATACACATATTTTGGTTGTTGTTGATCAAGTTACTAAGTGGGTAGAAGCTATTCCAATAGTAGTGATGAACACAACACCTCTATTAAAATGCTTACGGAAGTCATTTTCCCAAGGTTTGGACTCCCTACATATTTAATGACTAATGGTGGTTCACATTTTATTCATGGTGCTTTCCGTAAAATGCTTGCTAAATATGATGTCAACCATAGATTTGGATCACCCTATCATCCTCAGCCTAGTGTTCAAGTTGAAAAATAAAGTTAATATTACAAAAAAATTGTCAATAGGTCTCAAAAGAATTGGTCTAAGAAATTAGATGATGCACTTTGCGCTTATAGAACATCATATAAAAAATCCTATGGGTATGTCTCCTTATAAAATGCTTTATGGAAAAGCTTGTCATTTGCCTCTTGAGTTAGAACATAAAGCATATTGGGACATTAAAGAACTCAACTATGATTTCAAACTTGCCGGTGAAAAGAGGTTATTTGACATCAGCTCACTAGATGAATTGAGAACCCAAGCCTATGAAAATGCCAAGTTATTTAAAGAAAAAGTAAAAAGATGGCATGATAAAAGAATCCAAAAGCGTGAGTTTCAAGTTGGAGAATATGTTCTTTTGTACAACTCTCATTTCAGATTCTTTGCAGGAAAACTTCTCTCCAAATGGGAAGGACCATCTGTTATCGAGGAGGTTTATCGATCGGGAGCCATGAAAATAAATAATGGTGAAGGTACTAACCCGAAGGATGTCAACGAGCAAAGAATAAAACACTATATCTCACGTACGCCCATTAATGTTGAAAGTAATATTATCCAAACTATGACACCAGAAGAACACATAAAGGAAACCTTTTGGAATACTCCAGAATCGTGAAAAACGGAGGAGGTACGTGATACGGTAAGTAAACGGACTCCGAAAAATCCAAAAAATTATTTTTTGTCGGTTTTGGAATATATTAAAAATTAGGAAAATAAGAAATAGCCAGGAAGATAACCTGGTGGGCACAAGACACCAGGGCGCACTTGGCTTGCCAGGCACACCTAGGTGGGTTGTGCCCATCTTCCGGACTCTGTTTTTCTTCCGTTTGCATGTTTCCCAAGAGCCAAGATAAAAAAAATCTTTATATACCCCCCGAACCTATTGACCACCGCATCACGGAGAAATCTTGTGTTTTCTTTTCTCGTTGTTTTCTGTCAGATTTTTCAAGTTGGGCATCATGTCTTCTCCCTCCTCCAACGATGAAGAATGCTATGCTTGGTTGCTTCAAGTGGAGTTGAGGGGAGAGGGAGTTGAAGAGGTCGCTATGGAGGAAGATGACAGAGACTCGCTTGAAGTTCATGCTCCGACCTGTGAGAGGGGCACCCTGGCCGCCATGTCCACTCATTCTAAATCCCATCAAGCTGTGAGACCAACAAACAATCAAGAGAGCCCTGGAGAGTAGGAAGGACTCCCTCCAAGGACATCTCTACACAGGTTACATCAAAACAATTTTCACAATTTGATTCATAAATATGGGTTTGAAAACACTCCTCGTGTGCATATACCGTAATATTGGGACATATGTCGTCCAAGAGAAAGTGATGCATGAAAAAACTATTGGGGTTAGGAAAATAAGCATATCATCGCTAAAGTGGAGAAGAACACTGAGTTGCTTCATCGAGCTCTTCGGGAGATTCACAGTTTAAGAGAGGCACTCAGAGATATATTGGACAAACTTAATACATCACTGCCACCTCCTTCTTCACCACCAAAGGAGACTTGAGTATCAGTTATGGGCACTCCCCTTGGCTTGTGCCAAGCTTGGGGGAGGTGCCCCGGTATCATATCACCTCCATAATCTTTTGCCTTTACTTACCTTAGTTCGATCCATAGTTATATTTTGCTTTAGATGAATAAAAGTTTAGTTTCTTTTTGAGTGTTTGCTTAGTGATCTATCCTTGTAATCGTGTGTGAGATATATGATAATGTTTAGTTTGAGTTTTGTTTTCTCTACTTCCATGTTCAATAAAAAGAAAGGTAATAAATGAAAAAGATCATATGCTAACCTTATGGTAAGTAATGACATCACATAAGGAAGAGTATAAGTAGAAAATTTTATTGGAGATTGACAAACATAGCATTGGTCAATGATGCAATTCATGAAAGAATTAATAAGGGAAGAGAAGATTCACATGCAAATATATTATCTTGGACATCTTTTATGATTGTGAGCCCCCATCAAAATATTATATGCCAAAATTGTTGACGTTGGATAAGGAAGACAACATAAATGATTCATGTTTGTTCAAATTCAAATAGAAGTTATATTGTCATAGATCCTTTAACATGTGGTGCTTTCCCCCATCTTTGCTAGCAAAAAATTCCACACTAAGTAGAGATACTACTTGTGCATCCAAAAACCCTTAAACCCACATCTTGTTTTGAGAGTCCACCATACCTACCTATGGATTGAGTAAGATCCTTCAAGTAAGTTGTCAATTGTGCAATAAGGCAATAAAAATTGCTTGTAAAAGTGTTGGATCATTTAGTGTAAGAGAAAATTGAGCATTGTACGAACTTGTGATGGAAAAAATAAAATTGACATATTGTATAATTAAGGTTGCTATCATAAGGGGCAATATAACGTGATGTTCTTTTGCACTAAGAGATTGAGATTACAAACAAAAAGCGCATGGCAACATTTGCTTCCCTCTGAAAAGGGCCTATCTTTTACTTTTATGTATTTACTTTTATGCAAGAGTCAAAGTATTTCCCTCTATTCCTTTTTATTTTCTCTTTTGGCAAGCATCATGTGGTGAGGAAAGATCTAGGCACATATATTCAGTTGGATATGGGTGGCATGAGTTATTATTGTTGACATCACCCTTTAGATGAATACGTTGGTAGGCAAAACTATAAGCCCCTATCTTTCTATGTGTCTGGTTGAAGCTTTTTGCTCATGTGTATGTTGTGAGTGTTAGCAATCATAGAAGACTATATGATGGTTGAGTATGTGGACTTGCCAAAAGGCTCCGATACGCGACCCTTCCCTGAAAAGATGATGAGTTGTAGTTGCAAAGTTGACTGAGAACATAGTTTGTCAGTTTTCAATAGATTTTATGGTGTATACTTCGATGTTGTGATGAATTGTTACTTATTCGTGAGAAGTTATATAATAGAAGTTATACGATAAAGTTTTATGTTAAAGGTTGTTGCTGTTTTTATAATATACATGATGCTTCTTTGTCTGTATTTTTTTTATTGACACCTCTCTCTCTCTCTCTCTAAGCATGTGGACATGTTTTTCGATTTCGGTTTTTGCTTGAGGACAAGCAAGGTCTAAGCTTGGGGGAGTTGATATGTCCATTTTGCATCAAGGTTTTCCTACTGTTATTTATATTGTTTTTATGCGTAATAATGCTTTTTGGAGTAATTCTAATGCCTTTTCTCTCATAATAGGCAAGGTTCACACAAAGAGGGGTCATACCGGCTGCTAGAATTTTGGACCTGAAAAAGCTAAGTCAGGCAACCTATTCTACACAACTCCAAATGAGCTGAACCTTCATGGGGATTTTTTATGGGATAAATAAGAATTATTGGAGCAAATACCCACCAGAGGGGGCTCACCAGGTCGGCACAACCCACCTGGCCACGCCAGGGAGCCCAGGCGCGCCCTGGTGGGTTGTGCCCTCCTCGGCCCACCTCCGGTGCCCATCTTCTGGTATATCAGTCATTTTGACCTAGAAAAAATGAGGAGAGGACTTTTGGGACGAAACGCCACCGTCTCGAGGTGGAACTTGGGCAGGAGCGCTTTTGCCTTCCGGCGGAGCGATTCAGCCAGGGGAACTTCCCTCCCGGAGGGGGAAATCATCGTCGTCATCATCACCAACAACTCTCCCATATTTGGGAGTGCAATCTCAACCAACATCTTCAACAACACCATCTCCTCTCAAATCCTAGTTCCTCTCTTGTATTCAATCTTTGTACCGGAACCTTAGATTGGTGCTTATGGGTGACTAGTAGCATTGATTACATCTTGTAGTTGATTACAATATGGTTTATTTGGTGGAATATTATATGTTCATATCCATTATGCTATTTAATACCCCTCTGATCATGAGCATGATTATCATTTGTGAGTAGTTGCTTTTGTTCTTGAGGTCACGGGGGAAATCTTGTCGCAAGTAATCATGTGAACTTGATATGTGTTCGATATTTTGATGGTATGTATGTTGTGATTCCCTTAGTGGTGTCATGTGAACGTCGACTACATGACACTTCACCATACTTGGGACTAAGGGAATGCATTGTGGAGTACTTATTAGATGATGGGTTGCAAGAGTGATAGAATCTTGAACCCTAGTTTATGCGTTATTCCGTAAGGGGCTGATTTGGATCCAGAAGTTTAATGCTATGGTAAGATTTATTCTTGATACTCTTCTCGTAGTTGTGGATGCTTGCGAGGGGGTTAATCATAAGTAGGAGGTTTGTTCAAGTAAGAAAAACACCTAAGCACCAATCCACCCACATATCAAATTATCAAAGTACCGAACACAAATCAAACCAACATGATGAAAGTGACCGGATGAAATTCCCGTGTACCCTCAAGAACAATTTGCTTATCATGAGAGACCGTTTTCGCCTGTCCTTTAGCTCAAAAGGATTGGGATAACTTGCTGCACTTTTGTTACCGTTACTGTTACTTGCTCGTTATAAATTACCTTGCTATCAAACTACTCGTTACTTATAATTTCAGTGCTTGCAGACATTACCTTGCTGAAAACCACTTGTCATTTCCTTCTTCTCCTCGTTGGATTCGACACTGTTACTTATCGAAAGGACTACCATTGATCCCCTATACTTGTGGGTCATCAAGATCTTACAAGAAATTCATGCGGGTGATTGTGGTCATCACGCTCGGTCACGATCTTTGGTGGCTAAAGCTTTTCGTCATGGGTTCTTCTGGCTGATAGATCATCCTGACGTAGAAGACATCGTTAGCAAGTGTGATGGGTGTCAGAAGTTAGATCGGTAGGTTCATGTTCCGGCTCAGGAATTTCAGATGATACCAATCACTTGGCCGTTTGCGGTCTTGGTGTTGGATATGGTCGGATCGTTCAGGCGATCTAAAGACAAGACCCACCTTTTGGTAGTGATTGATAAGTTTACCAAGTGGATTGAGGCAGAACCAGTTAGCAATTGCGAAGCAGCAACTGTAGTTCAGTTTGTTAAAAAACTTATATTCCGCTTTGGTTATCCTCATAGTATCATCACTGATAATGGCACAAATCTGTCTAAAGGTGCTATGATGGAGTTCTGTCAAAGAGAACATATCCGTGTTGACGTATCCTCGGTGGATCATCCACAGTCAATGGTCAAGCAGAGCGTGCTAACTAAGAGATATTGCGAGGAATCAAACCCCGGCTCATGGTTCCTCTGGAACGAATGCTGGTTTGTTGGGTTGAAGAGCTTCATGCAGTACTTTGGAGTATCAGGACCACCCCCAATAGATCAATAGGCTATACGCCCTTATTCATGGTTTATGGTGCAGAGGAAATTCTCCCAAGTGACATTGTCATGACTCGCCCAGGGTGGTGGCTTACGTTTAAGCCGATAACGAGACGACGCGTGAGAACGCTCTCGATGCCTTGGATGAAGAACGTGATCTCGCAGCAGCCCGATCGGCGATTTACCAATGTGTCACTATCATAACCGTAGAATTTGAAGCCGGACGTTCCAAGAGGGTGACTTAGTGCTCCATTTGCTTCAAGACTAGATAGGCATGCATAAGTTATCGCCGCCTTGGGAAGGAACTTTTGTTGTCAGCAAGAATCTCAACAATGGGTCATTTATCTCATCAACATACGTGAACCAATAAGTCACGTACACCTGAGGAGGACACCAACAGGCCTTGGACCATTGCTCACCTTCGGCCTTACTACACTTTAGCCACTGGCTCTCATCCTTGTACATAAATTTGTCAATGTATATACCTTTTTATGATCAATGTAATAAAGCCGGCATCCCCTAAATTCGGGGCCTCTATCATTTCATCTCATATTTTCTGTTCATGAGTCTTTATTAATCGATCATAAGAGCACTAGGGGCTTCCAACTCATTGAGTTTAGCTTACAAAACCCTTTTGACCCAGCAAACACGCCACCTTACTGGTTAAACATGCCCGTATGCTTGATGCTACTCCGAATAAGATGACCCGCCATACACTTGACAAGTCAATCTTTAACAGACCCTGAACTTGTCCAAGTTAAATCAGCTGAAGTCATGAGAGATCCCAGCATACCAATAGCAAGGATAATCCAAGGCTATTAAGCCATGCTTCATGAAAGCAAGGTTGGGGCCTTAAAAGGCCAGTCATTTTTGGTCGTGCCTTAAAAGCCGACTTACATGTTTATGTTTTCTATTTCTGTCTTCACAGGAATTTTTGCTTTTGTCATATTAAATGTAGGTTATAAGTCCTTGGATCAAAGAAGGTCAGGGTTAGTGTTGTTCAAAATTTGAGCTTATTGTGGCTATGAGCCGCCAAATGATCCTTACAAGTCATTGGGTTTTAACCCACCCTGGCTTTGATTATAAGTCGCCAGCACAGGAATTGACGGATTCATTGCAGATTATATGGCAAATATCAAGAAGGCACCTGAATTTAAAGATGGTGCAAAGTTAAGCAAAGCTACATATATATAATTCAATCAGGCCTACAAAATAAGCTTCATCATATAGTTGTTTGATCATCAGTTCAAAAACATGCACGAAGGCATGACAAGGCAGTTAACTATTTTAAGCTAAGATTATTACAAGGCTACAAGTTGAGCCTAAAAGTTTTCACAAGTCTCTAAGGAGTTATATTACTCCTTTGAGCCGGCCTCAGAGTCGTCCGAGTTATGACCATCCGAGTTAAGATCATCCTAGCGTCTTGAAGTAGAAGCTTCCAGGTTATCCTGTGCCGGTTCTTTGTCGCTTGCAATCTAAAGATTGTTCGATGTCCAGTTGATATCAGTTAAAGCTTTGAAGATTGCTTCACCATGCATGATAGGAGCAGTGTCAGTATCAGGGGCAAAGATATGCTTATGCCTTTGAGTCAAATCAACAACGTCGAAAGAAGGCACCTTGATTCGAGTGTTGTTGCTGTCATAAGCCGGCTGGTACTTTCTTCAGATCCAGCTCTTGTGCAAGTTGACACTCCAAAGGCCGCATTTCCTTGACACATTTGGCTAAGTCTGCTTCCCTGAAGATAGACCCATCATCATTATATTCATGACACCCGCCAACCATATGTGTTGGATCCAGCTCTGATTGATAAGATTTGGCTCGGCTTAGCACAGTGATTGCCCCTGCATGGGTGGCTGACAGCTTCAGTTCTTCAACTTGCTTTGGCATTATGGACAGTTGATCTAGCACATGTTTTATCCGTAGTGGCGGCTTCTTGCCATTAGATACAGCTAAAAGTGTGTGTAGACTGCCAGCGTATAACTTTTATGTTAGAGAATAGATGGCTTTGAGCTTTGTTACCATATTTTACCCAAGGCTGGCACTTCTGGTACCTATTATGCATTCAAAACAAGAGTCTCCACGCGGGTTACTATCATATCTCTTAAGTCACCGGGCAAGCTATTTCAATTAATTTCAAATCTTACTTACCAAAGATGGCGGCAGTCATATGAGAAACATACTGTTTTAACCCGGCCAACTCTTCAGCCACCGGCTTAAGTTGGTTTTCAGCGTCTTCTGCGCGCTTTAGTAAGGCGGCCTTTTCAGATTCCAAAGCAGATATTTCAGCATAAAAATTGGCCTTCACTTTTTCTAATTCCTCCAAAGAAGACTTCAAGCTTGATTCAGCCTTGGCGCATTCAGCTCGTTCAAATTCTAAGCTCTTTCTTAAGACGGCTAGACCTGACTCGCCCAGGCTTAATGCTTCCTACAAAGTTAAACAGTGGGTTATCATTTCAAGCAAACACCGAGTGTGTTGGTTTGGTTAAGACGACCTTTAACACGGATGTTAGGGCAAGATTATCTAAGTCCCAAACACATTGCAAGCAATATCCTTGGCACTTGGGGGCTAATGTACGTCGTTTTCTTTCAAATTATATTGAAGAAGGCCCGGCTTACCTTATAAAGCTAAGCCGACCCTTGGGGACTACAGGCGATTTCTCCTAAGTAGTTCTGATAAAAAGACCCGACTAACCTTATAAAGCTGAGCCGACCCTTGGGGGCTACAATTTGGAGGCCATAAATTATTTATCAAGTCTTCACCACACTAGATATTTTTCTTATGGTTAAGACTTGGGGGCTACGTACAGGGACATAATAGGAAAAAACTAAGCATACCTCATATTTTTTCTTCATTATATGTACCAAGTCGGCCTCCATGTTCCCGCATGTATTTAAGAGGCTCAAATAGCCTGCATATACTTCTTCAACGCTAAGTGCCTCATAGTTTGACAGATCAAACTTTGTGTTGCCCTTTTCCAGCAAGGGCGGCTCTTCTTTGGCTGAGTGCTTAGCTTGCACAGTAGAGGTCTTGGGGGTTGTGTGACCCGCCCCAATGATTGAAATATCATCATTATTCTTCTCATAAGGATTTTCTTCAATCGACTTGATAGGAGTTGAAGAGGGAATAGGACTTGGTGGGTCATGATTATCCGCCGGGTTAGCTTCAATATCCATGGCTTCACAAGACGTTGCATAAGTCTGTGGAGGCAGATCATCTTGTTGGTTGTGAGGCTCTTCAGGCTGCTCGGTGTTGGCCTCCGGGGTTACCAGCACCTGTTCCTTCGACTCACAGACTTGGGGTACCTTGGAAGAATTGCCAATCTTTCTTTTCTTCTCCTTGGCTTTGACCATGTGATCACATTGGAGTGTTAAGACGTATATGACAATCAGTTTAAATTAGAAACAAATTCAAGTACTCACCCTCGGTCAACAATGAAGGCAGGCAGCTGGGTTTGAGATGAATCGCCTGAAGATGGTGGTGACTCCTGGTAATTGGAGTTTGAAGGGTGAAGAGGATATCTCATAAGACCAACTTTGGGTAAGGAGAGAGTCGGACTGTGTGGCACCTCAGCATGCCGCTTACGAGCAGAAAGTTCATGAGTTAAACCAGCCATTAAATCGCCTGAGCCGCCACTCCGAGTCTGGCATCTTAGATCATCTGAGTTTTCTTCAAAATAACGTGTGGATCTAGGTGAGCATCTGGGTGAGAAAACCTTACTTTCCGGACGACCCGTCGTATTCTCTCTGGAGGTGCGGAGTCCGAACCGGAAGAGATAGGAATTACCTCAATGTCGTTAGCCCGACTTGTAGCAACCTCGTCTTGAGAATAGGAGGTTTCAGCTAATTCAATAAAGAGTCTGCCAAGAGAGTCGAGTTCTACCTCTAATTGATTGTTATCGTCAGCTAAATCGCCCATAGCGACCGTCTTAGCTGCGGCAGATGGCTTTTTTTCTTTGATTTCGGGCCAGTCTTGGTTTCGGCCATAACATTCTTCATTTTTCTTTTTCGGAAAGCAGAGTCGCACTATGCAATGAAGAAGGAATTAATAAACGAGAAACAGAGTAAGTCAAAAGATATTTAAATCGTATGTGAATAACTACTTACAAGTGGGGCCGGGTTGGTCTTGCAAAATGGAGCCAGCCCCGTCTTATTGTCGTTTTCTTGAGACTCCCCAAGCAAATAGTTCACAGTTTGAAAGATCTCCTCAGTGGTGAAGTTATCAGAGCTATACCGCTGAAGGTCATCTGACTCGCCTGATTATTCACACATTAAGCCGGGCCGAGGGATTAAGGGAAGAATTCTCCATGAGACCCGACAATGGGCTAAGTCAACTCCAGTTAATCCATTGGCTAACAAAGCTTTCACCTTTGGATAATATCGAAGTGCCTCAGTATGTTCATCCGGAAGAATCTTGCTTGGCGGGTCAAAATTGATAGGAAGGCGTTAACCCGACAGAGGGTTCTCATTAGGTGGGGCAGTGTTCTTGCAATGAAACGAAGTTTTTACCCATGCTTTGGGGTGGCTTAATAAGGTGGCTGCAAGAAAGCCGCCATTACTACAGGAATCAGGAACTTTGCCATCTGCCATAGCTGACGGCAAAGGCATGCCTGGCGGACGGCAAAGGCCTTTTTCGTCAGCCAGTAGACGACAACATGTTCGGCTGAAAAAAAATACGGCAAAGGGCACTTTGCCGTCTACTGGCAGACGACAAAGATGCAATGGTCATTGTCGTCTGCCAGCAGACGGCAAAGGGCCTGGATGACACACATGGCAGCTTAGGTCCGTTAAGGGGTTAACGGCGTGCTTTGTCGTCTGCTGGCAGACGGCAAAGACCTTTACATATTTGTCGTCTGCTAGCGGACGGCAAAGCAACCATAGGCCAGCCCAGTGCCCACAGGTTGCACAGGTAGCTAACACGTCGTAGCTTTGTCGTCTGCTGGCTGATGTCAAAGCTCCTTGTCGTCTGCCAGCAGACGGCAAAGAGCCTGTGTAGCACCTGTTTTTTCTATTTTTTCTTAAATTCAATCAATTTCATATATATATATATATAGACACACACACACACGTTTGAAAATACTTTCAACAAGCATACCAACACATATACATACCAAATCAAAAGTCCATATGCAACATATATAGCTAGCCAACATATCCAACAACAAGCATACAATGGTTTCATCCATACATACATATATAGGTAGCAAGTTTCACATTGTTCATCCTACAAAATCAAAACAAAAAGGAAGAACAAGGAGAAGAGTAGACTCCATCAATGCAAGCTTCCTCATCTAAAGGAAATCTGCAAATTGGGAAAGAAGAAAGTTACAAGAAGAAGAAGAAGAAGAATTTTTCTTCTCTTTCTTTCTCTCCTCTTCTCTTCTTTATCTTCTTCTATCTAAGGTAGGAAAAAATGCCATTTTTTAGCTAAGCTAGGTAAAAATGCTAAGTGTAGGTCATTTTAGAGCTAAGCTAAGTAAATAGGTCATTTTTTAGCTTAGTAAGGTTATTATGTCATTTTCGAGGAAAATAAGCTATGTCTATGTCATTTTGGAGGTAACCAAGATTATCATGACATTTTTGACCTAAGTATGCTAAGTATGTCATAAATGAACTGAAGAAGCTAAGTATAGGTCATTTTTTAGCTAACCTAGGTAGTTATGCCATTTTTGAGCTAACTAAGCATATTTATTCATTTTGGAGGGTAAAATGGTAAGTGTAGGTCATTTTAGAGCTATCCTAGTTAGAATCAGTCATTTTGGAACCAGATAAGGTTATTTTGTCATTTTGGAGGAAAATAAACTAATTATATGACAGTTTGGAGCTAAACCAAGGTTATTATGCCATTTTTTACCTAAGTAAGCTAATTATGTCATAAATGAACTAGGTAAGCTAAGTATAGATCATTATTGAGCTATCCTAGGTAGTTATGCCATTTTTAGCTAACTAAGCATATTAAGTCATTTAGGAGGGAAAATGCTAACTATAGGTCATTTTATAGCTAAGGTAAAGTATGCCATTTTGGAGCTAAGTAAGGTTATTATGTCATTTTCGAGGAAAATAAGCTAAGTATAGGTCATTTTGGAGCTAAACCAAGGTTATTATGCCATTTTTTACCTAAGTAAGCTAATTATATCATAAATGAATTAGCTAAGTTAAGTATAGATCATTATTGAGCTATTCTAGGTAGTTATGCCATTTTTTAGCTAACTAAGCATATGAAGTCATTTTGGAGGAAAAAATGCTAAGTATAGGTCATTTTAGAGCTAAATAGGTCATTTCTTAAGCTAAGTATGCATTTGTCAAGAAAAACACTTGGGCAAACTTACCATCATCACGGAGGTGAAGGACCGGTCGGGTTTGCGCCAGTGCCAGACGGAGAAGGACCGGTCGGGGTTGGGCCGGTGCCAGATGGAGAAGGATCGGTCAATGCTTGTCGGGAGGCATGTTGCACCAAAGATCATTTGCAATGTCTCGTTAGCATGATGCAACTCAAGAATACTAGTAACTAATGACCATTCAAATGAAACTCACCATGGGTGCTACACCAATCTAGGGCATCGGCGGAGGGGTCTGACGGGTCTTCTCGCACACGGACTGCACATTTTGTTTTCACAAGTCAGTCATATTAGTTAGTAATGAAACTAACATTACGTGCATGATTTGGCTAAATATGCAGGAGAAACTTACCACGAGGAGCTCGTATAGGGCCCGGTGAGACGCGTCATTCTGGTTCCTCTTCGCCTCCAACAGACTAGCTGTCCTCTCCTCCATGTCCCTCCCCTCTGCGCCGCCTGCCTGTTTGCCTCCGCCAGAAGCTCATGGGACCTAGCCTCGATGGCGAGCTCCATTGGCCGTACATGAGACCTTATCTCAGGATCGGAGCTTGTCTGGGGCTTCTTGATATCCCGAAGAGTTATAGGACAATATATCAGTCCATCCCCAATGGCTACTGAGCCATGGGACCTCCCGCCACCAGATATCATCACCAACTCTGAATCAAAAGGACTCTGGCTCGATTTAAAGTCATTCCCTTTCATCATCTTCCCCTCGTCACTGTACCTCACAAGCTTGTGGTGGGAGGTGATGTTGGTGAAGCTCTCTGGATGATCAAGGTCAGACTAAGAGAATTCCTTGGCCTTCTTGTACGGGGTAGAATGGGCCATGGCATAGAGGTCGAACAGTAGTAGCACCTCCTTCTTGTTGTGTCGCGCCTAAAATAGAGGAACAAAATATTAGTTAAGGGCTCAAGCTAGCATTAATAATGAAATTGCATGAATCATGAAGCAAACCACATACCCAGTTATCCCCGTACTCAAATAGGTTGGAGCTCCCTTGATGGTGTGGCACACCTTGCATTTGGGCACACTTATCCTTGGCCTTGTTGTGCTCGGCTAGCCATTGGGGAGAGCATCACTCATCCACCAATGCCCCCCAATAGTCCATCCTATCCGCACACCATCTCGGGGGCACCTAAGTTAGTCAAGAGAAATTTTAGTGCTACACCTACGAATCAAATAAAGGAAATTAAGTACAAGGCCTTAAGAATAGGTAATTACCTTCATGTACTTCTCCTTAAGAAACTTGACTTGGAACTTTGCCTTGGCCTCTTAATGTTAGTCGAGGCGTAGTAGTCTCGAACGGCCTGCACCGAGCCTCATGCCGTATGTTCTGAAGTAGGCGCTTGCACTCGGCTTCGACAACCATAGCCGCGTCCTCCTCGTGTTCCTCTAGACACATGTAGAAGGTCTACAATCAAACAAGACAACACAGAAGTACTGTTGATTTTTAATTCTGTAAAGGAGAAATTACCCAAAACGGCCGGATCACAATGTCGGACACCGTCTCGCACAAGACACCATCAACCCTCACCTCCGGCGGAGCCGAGGAAGCCTAGTACAGCTCCCTGCTAAGTGCTAGCTGTGGAACCTGACCCTCACCGGGCAACGTGACCCGCCCCGGGAAGTTCTATCGGCAAAGCACACCAAGGACCTGGTTGGGCCTACGAACACCACAGGCGTGTTTCCAACCCTTGCAGTATGACAAGGCCAACACATTAGAGATTAATTTGAAGAAACATGAAGGAAAAAGGTTAAAAAAGAGTAAATGCACTTACTTCTCCCCATTAGGCGCAATCAACCACCTCTGATCACGGGTCGTTGGCACGGGAGTGAGCTTTGTACCACCATGCTGGTAGAACTTCTTGCCCCCTTCAACCAGCTCGCCCTCGCTATAGCTATCATCAAAAAAGGTGTCCTTGCCACCATCAGCGTGGCCACTAGCCTCTGGAGCCCCGTGGGACGAAGACTGGGATCGGAATCTCATAGGGCGAAGGCTCGTCGGCTCGAGTCTCATGGGACGAAGGCTCGGAGGCCCGAGCCTCGTCGGTCTGAGGCTTGTAGACCAGAGTCCGAGATGGGTCCATGTTAGACGGGTCCCCCTCAGCCGGAGCAGTCATGTGGTCGGGAGAATCAGCTGGGGGTGGCGGCGAGGAAGGCGCAACAGCCTTCCTACCTCTCCCACCACCACGTCCACCTCTAGCACCCCTCTTCATCTTCCCCCGACCTCTCCCAGCCGAAGAAGAAGTGCCCTCGGTAGTGTCTGCATACTGTCTAGCAGCGCTCTTCAGAGGTGCTGGGGTGGAATGCAAGCACCCCTCCCAGCATGCACCGAGGGAGAAGGCTCGGAGCGCTCTTGACCAGTGCCCACCATCTGTCAACACCTGCAATGACAAAGAGTAAACGAAATTAGTACAACATAAAATTTTGCATACCTGGCATGAAAAATATGTATATAAATTAAGTGTATCATCATCATGAACATAATAAAAAATTGAATACCTAATAACATGAACTAATTAATAATATATCATGTTGGGGTCAGAGTGTTGAGTCGGTGTCGGGGGTGCCGTGTCGGGGTGTCGGGGGTGTCGTGTCAGGGTCGGGGTGCTATGTCGGGGTGTCGGGTGTGTCGTGTCGGGGTCGGGGTGCTGTGTCGGGGTCGGGGGTGCCGTGTCGGGGTGTCGGGAGTGTCGTATCAGGGTCGGGGGTGCCGTGTCGGGGTCGGGGGTGTCGTGTCAGGGTCAGGGTGCTGTGTCGGGGTCGAGGAGTCATGTCGGTGTCGGGGGTGTCGTGTCGGGGTCGTGGGTGCCGTGTCGGGGTGTCATGGGTGTCGTGTCGGGGTCAGGGTGTCGTGTCGGGGTCGGGGTGCTGTGTCGGGGTCAGCAGTGTCGTGTCGGGGTCGGGGTGTCGTGTCAGGGTTGGGGTGTCGGGGTCGGGGTGTCGGGGTCAGGGGGTCAGGGTCGAGATGGCAAATCCTCGACCCCTCGACACCTAGACTCCTTCTCCTCTCGATCCTTGACCCCTCGACCACTCGGTGACCCTCGACCCCCCGGCGACCCGCGACCATAGGCGACCCTCTTTTTCTACTTTTCCTACTTCTTTTTTCATCTTCTTCTACTTCTTTTTTTTCATCTTCTCCTTTCTTCTTCTTCTTCTTCTCCTTCTTATTCTACTTATTGTTCTTTTTTCATCATCTTCTTCTTCCTCTTCTTCTTCTTCTTCTTCTTCTTCCTCTTCTTCTTTTACTTTTTTTTCATCTTTCTTGTTTATTCTTAAAAAACAGGAAAAAAACCTAAACTAATTAAACTAAACTAACCTTTTTCCTTTTTCCTTTTCCTTTTCCATAACACACTTCACTGCTTCAACCTAAACTAATTAAACTAAAAACATAAACTAATTAAAGCTAAACTAGCTAAACTAAAAACCTAAACTAATTAAACCTAAACCTAAACTAAAAACCCTAAACCAGGCCTCCAATCAAACTAATTAAACCTACATAGCTCTTTAGCCTGATCTAATATCTAAAACAGAAAAGGAAAAACCGAAAAAATAGAAAAAAAAAATAGGAGGTGTTATAGGGGCTCACCGTGGGGGGCGGTGACAGGCAGGGAGGGAGCGACAGGGCGGGGTGGTGACGAGACGGGGAGGGGGAGGCGACAGGCGGCGCTCCTCGGGGACGGCGACGGGCGGCCGACCCACGGCTGTAGTGGGGAGGCGGTGGCGGGGATGCTCGGGAGCGGGTGGGGAGGCAGGGAGGGGGTGGCGACAGGGCAGGGAGGGGGCGGTGACGGGGCGGGCATGGAGGGTGTAGCAGCGATGGCGCGGGGTGGCAGGGAGGAAAGAGGAGAGGAGATAGAGAGAGAGGGCAACAGCGGGGACGCGACCCCGTTAAGTCATTTTTGAAGCTTTGCCGCCCGCCTCTCCTTTGCCATCTGCTAGCAGACGACAAAGAGGGGCCCCGTTAGGGTTTGACAGCCAGTGGGCCAAACCCCCTCTTTGTCATCTGCTAGCCGACGACAAAGAGTTGGCTGATGGCAAAGCCTACCTTTGTCGTCAGCTGCCTCTTTGCCATCTGCTTTCTGGTGGTTGATGGCAAAGCCATTCTTTGTTGTCCACTAGTGTACGACAAAGAGGGGGCAGACGGCAAATCTGTTGATTCCAGTAGTGCATATCTACATCTCTGGATTGAGATTCCGCCCAATTCTTGAGTCGGACCATTTGGGCATTCAGTCTAATGATTTATATAGAAGAATTCTTTGAAAAGAGCAACAATGGGCTCTGCTTGTAGATAAACTTCACAAAATATTTGGAAGTGGCAAATATTTTTCACCAAGTTTGGGCCTATATCTTGAGGATGAAGATTAAAGTAATGCAAGATGTCCCGAAAGAACTGCGATCCAGGTGGTGTAAAGCCTCTGACAATATGATCAATAAAAACTACCACTTCTCCTTCACTAGGATTGGGGATATTTTCTCCTTAGCTGACTCGCCAACCAATCTCTTCCTGAGTCGCCAAAATACCTTGATCCATGTAGTCCTTAAGGGTTTCGTTAGTGACTAGGGAAGGACCCTAATTGCAGAGGGTGGTTTTTGTCATGTTGCGCTGCCTAAAGGGCGATGGAAGCTACAGGACCAAAATATGGCGGGTTATTTGATAAGTATGAGGATAAGCCGCCCTAAATATTGGCGAGTTACAGCGATAATGGTAAGCCTCCTAAGATGCAAGGGCAAGTTATTTAAAAGTAAGATTTTTTTAATTCTGCTAAGCGTGGAGAAAACAAGTTTCAAACAGGAGCACTTATATTTACAGATCTATGGGCAGTTCAAAAAAGAAAAATAATTGCTAAACCTAAAAGGTGGTGACGGAAGAACTAGCAGACTATCCTTTGATTCTAGAAAGAATACGAGTTGTCCAAGATATAAGATGGTGTCAAAAGTGCTACCGCAATACTTCTATGGTGTTTCAGATCAAAAGAAAGTTCTACTCAAAGATATGATGGACTAACAAAGGGATGAACGCTGATGAACTCCATGAACTCAGGTGACCCAATATAGATCTGAGAACGAAGAGAAGTGGTACCTGGCGGTGATGGAAGAAAGCGAAGGCCCGCTGCTGAGTCCAGACAACGATGGGGAGGTGCTGCGATTTCGAGCAAAGAAGGCTGGCATGGCTCGACGGGCTTGGCGGAGCTCCGGTCGTGAAGGGTCTTGCGAGGAAGAAGGAGAAGTGGAGACGACAAGGTAAAAGGTAAAAGGAGGTCCCTCGAGCCTATTTATAAGGGGAAGTAACAGTAAATGGATGGTGCGAGAATCGAGGAGGCACAATAAATTTTACAGCAAAGGGACACCTCAATTTTTGGAACGATGGACTTATACAAAGACCCGTTATGATGTCATAAAGGGTTTCCCGAAATCTTAGAGGTGACCTCATTTCTTTATGGCGGGTTATGAAGATTTTTCAAGACTTCTGTTAAGAGAAGTGAAAGGAAGATTCGCCAAATGAAGGAGTTTAAGATAAACATGAACAAGTTCAAATCAATCTGGGGCCAAATGTTGGGGATATGACCCCGTGATATAACCCTCCCACTAAGGGTCGGGTTAGACCGTTGGTGACTTATGGAGTTAAGGCTTCAGACACGCCCAAGTACTGAAGGGGCGACTCATAAGATCGGCCAACTTAAGGCTCAAAACCAGAAGACGGCGTGTGGTCGAAAGGTGTAAGCCGCCATCTGATGACTTGTCTTACTAGGCAAGGTGATTTAGAGTATGACTCGGTCACGGGTCGTAACCCGGCCCGGACTCTTGTAAGTCGGCGGCCTCGACTTGTATATAAAGGTGAGTCCCTCGCATAGAATAGGGAGGGTTACAATCAATCGATAGCTAGGTCAAGCGAATCTGCTCCAGTGTAATCGATACTCAAGCAATAAGCAGCAAGAGCAGGAGTAGGCTTTTACCTCCACCGTGAGGGGCTGAACCTAGGTAAACTCGTGTCTCTCATCTCGTTCAACCCCAACAAGCTAAGCGCCATTGCGATGGCCTCACGACTAAGACATCTATCATGACAAAACCACGACACTAATAGAGATACCATCACAACACTTGGGATTGTTAGAGATGTTGAAGTCTTGCGTGGGAAAAAAATACCCCACTGATTTTCTAGTTCTTGGTTCAGCACAAGATGACTTTTTTCCTTAATTTTTGGCAGACCTTTCTTGAACACTGTCAATGCTAAAATAGATTGCCTATAAATTGTCAGTGTTAATTTTGGTGATGTGTCTCATGAGTTTAATTTTTCTAAATTTCATAGACAACCTCATGATAAAGAATCACCTAGTAAAGATGAAATAATTGGTCTTGCTTCTGTTGCCGTACCTCCTACTGATCCACTAAAATAATATTTTCTAGACCATGAAAATGATATGCACTTGCATGAAATAGATAAAATATTCTTTGAACAACAACCTCTCCTCAAACATAATTTTCCTATTGAGACTCTAGGAGGTCCTCCTCCACCTAAAGGTGATGTTGTGTTTGAATTGAAACAATTGCCAGACACTTTGAGATATGCTTATCTTGCTGAGAAAAAGATATATCCTGTTATTATTAGTGCTAACCATTCAGAATACGAAGAACAAAGATTACTAAAAATTCTGAATAAACATTGTGTTGCTATTGGATATACT
Organism: Triticum timopheevii; assembly: GCA_963921465.1. NCBI lineage: Eukaryota > Viridiplantae > Streptophyta > Magnoliopsida > Poales > Poaceae > Triticum > Triticum timopheevii. The sequence goes on along the minus strand of OY997262.1, from coordinate 342,330,424 downwards.
CTTGGTGGTCTTAAGGGCATTAGTCCCACTCTCTGTCAGCACAAGATTAATATGGAACATGATGCTAAACCCATTGTTGATCATCAACAACGACTGAATTCTAACATGAATGAAGTGGTAAGAACTGAAATACTAAAGCTTCTAGAAGCAGGTATAATCTATCCCATAGCTGATAGTAGATGGGTAAGTCCTATTGATTGTGTCCCTGAAAAAGGAGGTATCACTCTTGTTCCTAATGATAAAAATGAACTTATTCCACAAAGAATTGTTACTGGCTGTAGAATGGTAATTGATTTTAGAAAATTAAATAAAGCAACTAAAAAGATCATTACCCTCTACCTTTTATTGATCAAATGCTAGAAATATTATATAAGCACACACACTTTTGTTTCCTTGATGGATATTCTGGTTTATCTCAAATTCCGGTTTCATAACCTGGCCAAGATAAAACCACTTTTACTTGTCCTTTTGGAACCTATGCTTATGAACGTATGCCTTTTGGTTTATGCAATGCACCTGCTACATTTCAAAGATATATGACTACTATATTCTCCAATTTTTGTGAAAAGATGGTTGAGGTTTTCATGGATGATTTTTCCGTTTATGGAACTTCTTTTGATGATTGCTTAAGCAACCTTGATCGAGTTTTGCACAGATGTGAACAAACTAATCTTGTCTTGAAATGCGAGAAGTGCCACTTTATGCTTAATGAAGGCATTGTCTTGGGGCATAAAATTTCTGAACGAGGTACTGAGGTGTATAAAGCTGAAGCTAATGCAATTGAGAAAATGTCGTGTCCTAAAGATATTAAAGGTATTCGTAGTTTCCTTGGTCATGCTGGTTTTTATAGGAGGTTTATTAAAGACTTCTCTAAAATTTCTAGGCCTCTCACTAATCTTTTACAAAAGGATGTTCCATTTGTTTTTGATGATTATTGTGTAGAAGCCTTTGAAACACTTAAGAAAGCCTTAACCTCTGCACTTATTGTTCAACCACCTGATTGGAACCTGCTGTAACACCCACGATGCGGCTATATCTCCCACGTGTCGAAGCACGACTTAGAGGCATAACCACATTGTGGTTTTGTCGCAAGAAGGGTCATCTTCACACAATCCCATGTAATGAACAAGAATGGGATAAAGAGTTGGCTTACAATCGCCACTTCACACAATGAACATATAATAAATCATACATCATTCAGAGTACACACATAGTCTGACTACGGACGAAGGCAAAAGAAAAGAAGATCACCCAACTGCTAGATCCCTGATCGTCCCAACTGGGCTCCACTACTGATCAACATGAAACGAAACATAGCAACAACTAAGATCTTCGTTGAGCTCCCATCTGAGCTCGGTTGCATCGCCTGCACTGGTATCATCGGCACCTGTAACTGTTGGTAGTATATGGTGAGTCACGAGGACTCAGCAATCTCAAAACCCGTGAGATCAAGACTATTTAAGCTTATGGGAAAGGAAGGGGTAAAGTGGCGAGGTTGCAACAGCGACTAAGCATATCTGGTGGCTAACATACGCAAATAAGAGCGAGAAGAGAGCAAGTGGAACGGTCGTGAACTAGCAATGATCAAGAAGTGATCCTGAACTCCTACTTACGTCAAACATAACACAAAACCGTGTTCACTTCCCGGACTCCACCGAGAAGAGACCATCATGGCTTCACACATGGTTGATGCGTTTTAATTCGTATCTGGTGTCAAGTTATCTACAACCGGATATTAACAAATTCCCATCTACCTATAACCGCAGGCACGGCTTTCGAAAGATTATACCCTGCAGGGGTGTCCCAACTTAGCCCATGACAAGCTCTCGCGATCAACGAAGGAATAGACCTTTCTCCCAGGAAGACCCGATCAGACTCGGAATCCCGGTTTACAAGACATTTCGACAATGGTAAAACAAGACCAGCAAAGCCTCCCGCTGTGCCGACAAATCCCGATAGGAGCTGCACATATCTCGTTCTCAGGGCACACCGGATTGTCCAAACTTCCGGTAGGCCAGCCCAGAGTTGCCCCTGGTGGCCACCGGCGGTTGACAGGTTGGACCAACACTCACGACGAGCACTGGCCCGGGGGGTAAAATAAAGATGACCCTTGAGTCTGCAGAACCCAAGGGAAAAAGGCTTAGGTAGGCAAATGGTAAAACCAAGGTTGGGCCTTGCTGGAGGAGTTTTATTCAAAGCGAACTGTCAAGGGGGTCCCATAAATCACCCAACCGCGTAAGGAACGCAAAATCCGGATACATAACACCGGTATGACGGAAACTAAGGCGGCAAGAGTGGAACAAAACACCAGGCATAAGGCCGAGTCTTCCACCCTTTACCAAGTATATAGATGCATTAATTAAATAAGAGATATTGTGATATCCCAAAATAATCCTGTCCATCATGGAGCAATCTTCAACTTCACCTGCAACTAGCAACGCTATAAGAGGGCTGAGCAAAGCGGTAACATAGCCACGCAACGGTTTGCTAGGAAGGGTGAAAAGGTTAGAGGCTGACATGGCAATATGGGAGACATGGTAAACAAGGGATAGGCAGCGCATCATAGCGATAGAACAAAGCAACTAGCAAGCAAAGATAGAAGTGATATCGAGGGTAAAGGTCATCTTGCCTGAGATTCCACTAGGAAGCAGAAAGAGTCCATGAAGAAGACAAACGAACATAGTCGAACGAATCCTCACAATCGCAACGTAACCGGAACTATCAAGGAGAAGCCCAACCGGAAATAAGCAAACATCATGGTAAACAACCATCACATAATCATGGCATGATGCACAACCAAATATGATGCATGTCCGGTTTAATGAGGCATGGCATGGCAAAGTGCAACAAACAATACTACAAGTTAAGTGGAGCTCAATATGCAACGAGTTGCATATTGACGAAACACCACATCAATTATTTAGTTTCTCTCTCGGTTATGAACACAACAATATTAAATGTTGATTAACATGGCAAGAGGTGAAGCATGAGCAAACCACCTATTTAGGCAAGTTTAAATGAGGCCGGAAATAACAAACAACAATTCCGGAAAATCCCCATATGTTATTTAGTAGTTTAAAGCAAACATAGTTTTAAGCATTTTAAATGTTGTTATCATGATGCGGATGACATATACAAGTTTATGCAATTTTTATGAAAATGTTGACATCTAAATGATAGGGAGCATTTGGTCACCATGGCGGAACAAAAGGGGTGCCACGGCAACGATAACGAAAATGGTGCCACGACAACGATAACGAAAATGGTGCCACGGCAGCATATCCGAAAATGGTGCCACGGCAACATATCGGTTCCGGTAACTCGATTGAGATACCGATGCAAGAGAGAAGTGTGCGGATGTGCGCAACATGCAAAGACGGTGGGGTGCTCCTGACTTCCGGGTTCCCACGGGATGGTGGCATGGCAAACGAGTGACAATTCGGACACGGTGCAAACATATGGTGCATCTCATACAACACATGCATTCGTTCACGGGCGGTTGCCTCGGGGTTTATACCTTCGAAGCGTGCATTCAGGGCGGAACGAGTTCGGAGCGGTTCGGGTTCGACGAAGGAAGTAGTCGTTCACGGGTCGTCGTGGAAGTAGTTGTACACGGCGTCGGTAGAGGAAGTAGTCGTACACGGCGGCGGCGGTAGTGGAAGTAGACGTTCACGGGATCTCGGCGGGTCATCGTGTAGCCGTACATGTTCGAAGCAGAACTTGGCGTATCCATGTAGTAGGCGTTCCGGTCCTGTAGTCGTTCGAGCGTCCGTGTGGTCTTGCCGGTGGGGTACTTGGCGCTTGCGGTCCAACTCCGAGGTCATAGCCGTGTAGTCGAACTTGATGAAAACAGGTCTCGCTGGGGACTTGGCGCATCCATCAGGAACTTGGTGGTGGTCTCCTCGGGTCAACAGTGATGTGCAAGGGCTAGAACGCCCGGGCCTTGGGCTGCTCAAGGCCATGGAGATGACAGGCAACAGGAGGCTGCTAGTGGAGGCAGAGCCACGACGAGGAGGTCCTGCTTCGGCAGCTGCAAGTGGTGGACGGACGCAGGCAGTGGCAAGGCTCGGGCATGAGGGAGAAGGAGCCGGCGCGAGGTGGGTGATGGAGGAGAGCATCTCACACGCAGGGAAGGAGGTTGAGGCTGGTGCGCTGGAGAGGAAGCAGGAGAAGAGGGGCGGCGGAGCTTGACGGATCCAGGCAAGGTGTCTATCCATGGCAGCGTCGGGCAGGGCTCGAGCTCGGACTCGAGGCAGAGGGTAACCGTGAACCGCAGAGGTGCGACAACAGAGGCCGAAGGGGAGGTCGATGCCGCGAGAACGGCAGCAGCGCGGGAACGATGGCTCCAGCATGGGGCGGACGGAGCAGCTCCTGCGGTGGCGGGGTACAAGGCGAGGGCGAAGAAGCAGAGGGGAGGCGTCGCATGGAGGAGAGTCGACGAGGCGGCGCTCGCCGGAGTCGGGGCCGAAGGGAACGGGTCGAGGGGCTCCTCCCCTGGCGACGGAGCTGACGAGGCGATGGCACCGGGTAGACGAGGAGGCAGGCGAGGAGGTCCTGGCCCGGTGGCGAGCTTGAGGGGATCGGGCGCGGGCGCTCCTCTCGTGTGCGATGCGTGTGTGTGGCGGCGGTGGTGGGAGGACGAGAGGGAGCTAGTGAGAGGAGGGGATCGGTCTCCTGGCGGCTAGGGTTAGAGGGGTCGGCTGGGCCTTGGGCCGCAGCTACAGGAGACCCAAATGGTCGGCTGGGCTGGGCTGGAATCTCTCTCTCCCTCACACACATGACAGAAGAGAGAAAAAAATAAAGAAAGAAAAGGAAAGAAAGAAAAAGGTTAGAGAAGGGACTTGGGCATGGGGATTATTTCCACGGACTCGTAAAAATGTGCACGGTCCATGAAAAATAGGAGTGGCAAGATTGCAGGAATTAAATTCAAAGTCATTTGAATTTAATTCAAAAGGTTTGAGCAAGGACTAGGAATTAGAGGTTTCCAAAAATGTTGGGATTTTTGGTGGAGCTCCGGAAGATGATGAAAGAATAATGGCAAAGTTGGAGATCAAGAATTAAGACAACAAAGGCATTAGGATATTTTGTAAGTGTGTTTGCGGTAAATCCAAATAATTGGAATATTTACTATAGCTCTCTAAATATCGAGAGGATATGTTTTAAAGAGAATCACCATGTGAATTCCCTCGATTTAAATGGATCAAAGATCCATGCCATTTATTTAATTGAGTTGAGATGCAAAGGTTAATGACATGATGCAATGCACATGATGCAAGGATGAATGCAATGAACAAAACAAATCACACGATGAATCTCGGAAAACAAGGAAGGCATCTGAAGCACCGGGCTCGGGGTGTTACAACACTCCACCACTACAAGAGGATCTCGTCCCGAGATCTAGGATGGCACCGGAGGGAAGCGGAAGAGCAAGAGAGGGGTAAAACTAAGTTGCTTCTTCAACAAAGAGTGAAACCAAAGGACCTTGAGAGGTTGAAAAAATTGAAAGAAAGAATACAAAGGAGATGAACGAGATTGCAAACAATCTGTTAGAAAAGAGGAACAAGGAACATTACAGGAACTTGAGGGTTGCAAAGACATGAATCAAGAGTTTAATGGACAAGATAAAATTAGAAACCACTCCGGTTAAAACGAGATGAGAGAGGAAGAATTCGGGCAGCACTCCGGTTGAACATGGAAGGAATAGAACATGAACTTGAGAAGATGGGATGATACCTGATGAAATCAACAACATACTGCCTCCCGAACGAAAGAATAGAAGCTAGATTGTTGGGATAAACGGACGGAGAGGAAAATGACAACTTTTGCCACAAATGAACTTGAAAGCATCCTTGCAAAGTAGGATTTAACGGAGTTGTTGGAAAATCAACAACGAAAAGCACAAGCTTGTTGTGGGCTTATGGAAAACATCTCAAAATTATGAGGTGACAACCGGCCATGAAAGAGAGAAAGCTTCTTCCACCGAGGTGATAAAGAGATAACTTGGATCATTGATAAGCACCACAATTAGCAACATTCCTTAGGAAGGCTTTAGGTGAAATCTATACCGAGATAACTCCAACGAAGAGATTAATGGATTTAAAATACCTCATTCTTGACAACATCTGAATCATGAAACATGAAGGAAATTGTCAAGAGTGACATAACACCATCTCAAGAGATAAGGTAGGAAGAATTGCACTTCGAAATGCAAGAAGAAGAATACTTGAACTCCTCAGGAAAAAAACATGTGTTGAACACCATGTTTAATTTTTGAGTATAGCTTGGCGGGTCATAACTTCGAGAGAAATCTTGAAGAACAATTGAAGAATGAAAAGAATCCTTGATGAACCACCATGTAGAGCCTCCATGGAGAACTCTGATAATAAAAGAATGATAGAAAGGAAGAGAAATTGAAAACACAAGGTGAATCCTTGCAATGATTTAGATGGAGCTTCGCGACGATATAACCGAGAAAACTTGGAACTCCGGAAAAGAAAAGATGAAACACTAGAACCGAGAATTACTTCATCAGGAACAATCTCCAGAAGAAAAGAATTGAATCACCTAGAGGAAATAAGAATAAGATTTATTGTATGCTTATCCTTCATCAAATTAAATTGATGACAAGCAATGTATTTGGCATACTACTTATTGTCGTAGAAAGGATTAAGAGGGATATAGCGCAAACTCAAAGTGCCACCAGTAGGATTGGAAAGAACGAATGAATTGATACGATAACGAAGGAAGAGAAATCTTGAACGAACCACCGTAAGAATTGAAAATGAAAGTAGCAAAGGCACAATTCACTGGGAAGAATTGTAAAACTAATGAAGATACTTGAGGGGATTTAGATACATGAGAACGAAGAGATCACAAGCTGACTAGAACGATGCACCGGAAGAATTCGAGAACGAGAGCTGAAAGCTGAGAATGAAGAATTATGACATGATGGCCTTCGGAGGAAAGAAATGGAAACAACTCATGAAATGCTCTGGATAGGTGAAAAGAATTCTCATAGTCGAAAGCAATTATGAGAGGATGGTATAAAGCTAGAACCACGAATCTTTGAGAGAACGGATAAGATTTGGAGGAAAACTCTTCTTTGGTCTTCAAATGTAGAGAAAGACGAGGAGAAACACCACCATGAATTTGTTGAGATACTCCGAGAGAATGAGAAACAAAGAGGTTGAGCCAACACTGAAAATAATTTGAAAGATCTTGGAGAAAGAATGTGACTGATGAAAATTCATTCTTACGTCAAACTTCAACATGAATTTGGGAATAGCTCCGGAAAAATTAGAAGAGTCAGGTAAGATCCTGGGAAAAGACCTGTGGGTTAGGGCCCACTCAAAAGAAAACACCGTTGAAATGATTGCTTGAAATAGAGATTGCACCGGTTGAATTAAATGGCTTGAATGAGATAATAATCTCCAAATAGCTTGAACTGATTGAGAATGGAAACACGAATCTTCCGAGATATCTTGAGCACTCCGAATAAGAATAGAGAGAGGTGAACAATTATGAGAGGCACCGGCATGGGATAGCATTTGAAACGAGGAAAGGATATGATCGACAAAGCTTGAATTGAATCCATCGGAGAAGAAAAAGAGAACGAAGAATGATAAGCTTGTAGCTCCGTTAGTATCTTCTTGAGAATCACCGGATAAGAACATTGACAAAAAAGAATGGAGAGACTTCACATCAATAAAATGGATACCCGATTAAGAAAATCTGAGTCCTTGAACAAAAAGGGTGGGAGGGCGGGAAAACAAAGGCAACTTGGGACAGATGAAACAAACACCGTTGAGAAAACTTAGAATTGATCTTCCGAATGTTGAAATGATCTGATCCCCTTGAAGAGAAGCACACCGGTCGGAAAGAATTGACATGACAATCTCGATGATCAAGAAGGATTAGTATTCACATAGCAATATGAGAACACCGTTTAGGAAAGGTATGGATTCAACATTTGACTTCAAAGCAACTCGAATACCACAAATAAAACAAAACAAAGGATTTGGCTTGCAGAATAAGCCGGAACAAACATATGATAGAGATTTCGTCCGAAGTTTTCGTGGTGGGTCCCACACGGGCTCAATCGTACAGCACCATCATGTACAAGGCAGTGCACATGACATACGAAGTGTCCCCGAACCAGCATAGCCAAGGGTTCTTTAAGACACAACGAGACCACTGTAAAAACGACCGTGGAAAGGCGGACCACTAGACGTCGAACCCCAATCTCATAGCATGCATCTGTCGAAAAGATATTCTAGGAGCTACTTGAATTCCCACCTATAAAACTCCCGAAACTTTCTGGTTATGCAATCTGGTGTTGGGGATACAGGGGAAGCAATATATATCTCACCCAAAACTAACAATACCTACATCCAAGTTGTATCCATCCGTCAACACATAACCAAGAAACCTTCGGAAATCATGTACCTCAACCTTCAAAAAGCATCCGATATACGAGTTATGGCAATACTCTTGAGCTCGCCCCAGTACTGGGTTATCGAGGTTATCTCACCAACAATTGCATAAAAGAGATTTTCGATGTCGGCAAAACTCAGGTATTCCAGAACTGCAACGATAAAATTGTCACAACAACACCTCAGAGCTCAACTCCCCGGGTCAAAGCCACATAATAGACAGGAGGCACCAAGAACAATGTTCTCGTCACAAAACCATCAAAACGATTCCAAGATACCCGCGTGATCCTAAAAAAAATTTAGTGAAATTTGAGGAGAGGAAAGACAAAACATCTACGTCAGGAGACCTCACCAGAGCGACGAAGGGACTGAGGAGTAAAAAGAATCCTACTCTCCGATATATATAATTCTAAGACTCAAAACATTTTTGTTCTAGACTCAACAACGCCAGCAAACAATCAAGCAGGGGGCTCCTAAGTCGGGGATGGCTCTGATTACCAACTTGTAACACCCACGATGCGGCTATACCTCCCACGTGTCGAAGCACGACTTAGAGGCATAACCGCATTGTGGTTTTGTCGCAAGAAGGGTCATCTTCACACAATCCCATGTAATGAACAAGAATGGGATAAAGAGTTGGCTTACAGTCACCACTTCACACAATGAACATATAATAAATCATACATCATTCAGAGTACACACATAGTCCGACTACGGATGAAGGCAAAAGAAAAGAAGATAACCCAACTGCTAGATCCCCGATCGTCCCAACTGGGCTCCACCACTGATCAACATGAAACGAAACATAGCAACAACTAAGATCTTCATTGAGCTCCCATCTGAGCTCGGTTGCATCGCCTGCACTGGTATCATCGGCACCTATAACTGTTGGTAGTATCTGGTGAGTCACGAGGACTCAGCAATCTCAAAACCCGTGAGATCAAGACTATTTAAGCTTATGGGAAAGGAAGGGGTAAAGTGGCGACGTTGCAACAGCGACTAAGCATATCTGGTGGCTAACATACGCAAATAAGAGCGAGAAGAGAGCAAGTGGAACGGTCGTGAACTAGCAATGATCAAGAAGTGATCCTGAACTCCTACTTACGTCAAACATAACACAAAACCGTGTTCACTTCCCGGACTTCGCCGAGAAGAGACCATCACGGCCACACACGCGGTTGATGCTTTTTAATTCGTATCTGGTGTCAAGTTATCTACAACCGGACATTAACAAATTCCCATCTGCCTATAACCAAAGGCACGGCTTTCGAAAGATTATACCCTGCAGGGGTGTCCCAACTTAGCCCATGACAAGCTCTCGCGATCAACGAAGGAATAGACCTTCTCCCAGGAAGGCCCGATCAGACTCGGAATCCCGGTTTGCAAGACATTTCGACAATGGTAAAACAAGACCAGCAAAGCCTCCCGCTGTGCCGACAAATACCGATAGGAGCTGCACATATCTCGTTCTCAGGGCACACCGGATTGTCCAAACTTCCGGTAGGCCAGCCCAGAGTTGCCCCTGGTGGCCACCGGCGGTTGACAGGTTGGACCAACACTCACGACGAGCACTGGCCCGGGGGGTAAAATAAAGATGACCCTTGAGTCTGCAGAACCCAAGGGAAAAAGGCTTAGGTAGGCAAATGGTAAAACCAAGGTTGGGCCTTGCTGGAGGAGTTTTATTCAAAGCGAACTGTCAAGGGGGTCCCATAAATCACCCAACCGCGTAAGGAACGCAAAATCCGGATACATAACACCGGTATGACGGAAACTAAGGCGGCAAGAGTGGAACAAAACACCAGGCATAAGGCCGAGTCTTCCACCCTTTACCAAGTATATAGATGCATTAATTAAATAAGAGATATTGTGATATCCCAAAATAATCCTGTCCATCATGGAGCAATCTTCAACTTCACCTGCAACTAGCAACGCTATAAGAGGGCTGCGCAAAGCGGTAACATAGCCAAGCAACGGTTTGCTAGGAAGGGTGAAAAGGTTAGAGGCTGACATGGCAATATGGGAGACATGGTAAACAAGGGATAGGCAGCGCATCATAGCGATAGAACAAAGCAACTAGCAAGCAAAGATAGAAGTGATATCGAGGGTAAAGGTCGTCTTGCCTGAGATTCCGCTAGGAAGCAGAACGAGTCCATGAAGAAGACAAACGAACGTAGTCGAACGAATCCTCACAATCGCAACATAACCGGAACTATCAAGGAGAAGCGCAACTGGAAAGAAGCAAACATCATGGTAAACAACCATCACATAATCATGGCATGATGCACAACCAAATATGATGCATGTCCGGTTTAATGAGGCATGGCATGGCAAAGTGCAACAAACAATACTACAAGTTAAGTAGAGCTCAATATGCAACGAGTTGCATATTGACGAAACACCACATCAATTATTTAGTTTCTCTCTCGGTTATGAACACAACAACATTAAATGTTGATTAACATGGCAAGAGGTGAAGCATGAGCAAACCACCTATTTAGGCAAGTTTAAATGAGGCTAGAAATAACAGACAACAATTCCGGAAAATCCCCATATGTTATTTAGTAGTTTAAAGCAAACACAGTTTTAAGCATTTTAAATGTTGTTATCATGATGCGGATGACATATACAAGTTTATGCAATTTTTATGAAAATGTTGACATCTAAATGATAGGGAGCATTTGGTCACCATGGCGGAACAAAAGGGGTGCCACGGCAACGATAACGAAAATGGTGCCACGGCAATGATAACGAAAATGGTGCCACGGCAGCATATCCGAAAATGGTGCCACGGCAACATATCGGTTCCGGTAACTCGATTGAGATACCGATGCAAGAGAGAAGTGTGCGGATGTGCGCAACATGCAAAGATGGTGGGGTGCTCCCGACTTCCGGGTTCCCACGGGACGGTGGCATGGCAAACGAGTGACAATTCGGACACGGTGCAAACATATGGTGCATCTCATACAACACATGCATTCGTTCACGGGCGGTCGCCTCGGGGTTTATACCTTCGAAGCGTGCATTCGGGGCGGAACGAGTTCGGAGCGGTTCGGGTTCGACGAAGGAAGTAGTCGTTCACGGGTCGTCGTGGAAGTAGTTGTACACGGCGTCGGTAGAGGAAGTAGTCGTACACGGCGGCAGCGGTAGTGGAAGTAGACGTTCACGGGATCTCGGCGGGTCGTCGTGTAGCCGTACATGTTTGAAGCGGAACTTGGCGTATCCATGTAGTAGGCGTTCCGGTCCTGTAGTCGTTCGAGCGTCCGTGTGGTCTTGCCGGTGGGGTACTTGGCGCTTGCGGTCCAACTCCGAGGTCATAGCCGTGTAGTCGAACTTGACGAAAACAGGTCTCGCTGGGGACTTGGCGCATCCATCAGGAACTTGGTGGTGGTCTCCTCGGGTCAACAGTGATGTGCAAGGGCTAGAACGCCCGGGCCTTGGGCTGCTCAAGGCCATGGAGATGACAGGCAGCAGGAGGCTGCTAGTGGAGGCAGAGCCACGACGAGGAGGTCCTGCTCCGGCAGCTGCAAGTGGTGGACGGACGCAGGCAGCGGCAAGCTTCGGGCGTGAGGGAGAAGGAGCCGGTGCGAGGTGGGTGATGGAGGAGAGCATCTCACGCGCAGGGAAGGAGGTTGAGGCTGGTGCGCTGGAGAGGAAGCAGTATCAGAGGGGCGGCGGAGCTTGACGGATCCAGGCGAGGTGTCTATCCATGGCAGCGTCGGGCAGGGCTCGAGCTCGGACTCGAGGCAGAGGGTAACCGTGAACCGCAGAGGTGCGACAATAGAGGCCAAAGGGGAGGTCGATGCCATGAGAACGGCAGTAGCGCGGGAACGACGGCTCCAGCGCGGGGCGGACGGAGCAGCTCCTGCGGTGGCGGGGTACAAGGCGAGGGCGAAGAAGCAGAGGGGAGGCGTCGCATGGAGGAGAGTCGATGAGGCGGCGCTCGCCGGAGTCGGGGCCGAAGGGAACGGGTCGAGGGGCTCCTCCCCTGGCGACGGAGCTGACGAGGCGATGGCACCGGGTAGACGAGGAGGCAGGCGAGGAGGTCCTGGCCCGGTGGCGAGCTTGAGGGGATCGGGCGCGGGCGCTCCTCTCGTGTGCGATGCGTGTGTGTGGTGGCGGTGGTGGGAGGACGAGAGGGAGCAAGTGAGAGGAGGGGATCGGTCTCCTGGCGGCTAGGGTTAGAGGGGTCGGCTGGGCCTTGGGCCGCAGCTACAGGAGACCCAAATGGTCGGCTGGGCTGGGCTGGAATCTTTCTCTCCCTCACACACATGATAGAAGAGAGAAAAAAAAATAAAGAAAGAAAAGGAAAGAAAGAAAAAGGTTAGAGAAGGGACTTGGGCATGGGGATTATTTCCACGGACTCGTAAAAATGTGCATGGTCCATGAAAAATAGGAGTGGCAAGATTGCAGGAATTAAATTCAAAGTCATTTGAATTTAATTCAAAAGGTTTGAGCAAGGACTAGGAATTAGAGGTTTCCAAAAATGTTGGGATTTTTGGTGGAGCTCCTGAAGATGATGAAAGAATAATGGCAAAGTTGGAGATCAAGAATTAAGACAACAAAGGCATTAGGATATTTTGTAAGTGTGTTTGCGGTAAATCCAAATAATTGGAATATTTACTATAGCTCTCTAAATATCGAGAGGATATGTTTTAAAGAGAATCACCATGTGAATTCCCTCAATTTAAATGGATCAAAGATCCATGCCATTTATTTAGTTGAGTTGAGATGCAAAGGTTAATGACATGATGCAATGCACATGACGCAAGGATGAATGCAATGAACAAAACAAATCGCACGACGAATCTCGGAAAACAAGGAAGGCATCTGAAGCACCGGGCTCGGGGCGTTACACTTGCCTTTTGAAATTATGTGTGATGCTAGTGATTATGTTGTTGGTGTTGTTCTAGGACAAAGAGTTCATAAGAAATTAAATGTTATCCATTATGCTTGTAAAACTCTAGACAGTGCCAAAAGAAATTATGCTACCACTGAGATAGAATTTGTTGCAGTTGTGTTTTCTTGTGATAAATTCAGATCTTACATCGTTTATTCCAAAGTAATTGTTCACACTGATCATGCCGCTATAGAATATCTTATGGAAAAGAAAGATGCTAAAGCTAGACTCGCTAGGTGGGTTCTCTTGCTACAAGAGTTTGACTTACATATCACTGATAGGAAAGGAGCTGAGAACCCCATAGGTGATAACTTGTCTAGGTTAGAAAATATTCTTGATGAACCACTACCTATTGATGATAGCTTTCCTGACGAACGACTAGTTGTAATAAATGCTTCTCATAATACTCCTTGGTATGCTGACTATGTTAATTATATTGTTGCTAAATTTATACCACCTAGTTTCACATACCAACAAAAGAAAAAATCGTCTATGATTTAAGACATTACATTTGGGATGACCCACATCTTTATAAACAAAGAGTAGACCGTATTATTAGACGTTCTGTACCTAAGCATGAACATGAGAAAATCCTATGAAAATGTCACTCCGAAGCCTATGGAGGACATCATGCGGGAGATAAAACTGCTCGCTAGGTATTACAATCTGGTTTTTTATTGGCCTACTCTTTTCAAGGATGCTCGTAGGTTTGTCTTGTCCCGTGATGAATGTCAAAGAATTGGTAATATCGGTAAGCGTCAGTAAATGCCTATGAATTATTCACTTGTTGTTGAACCATTTGATGTTTGGGGTTTTAATTATATGGGACCTTTTCCTTCTTCTAATGGGTATACACATATTTTGGTTGTTGTTGATTATGTTACTAAGTGGGTAGAAGCTATTCCAACTAGTAGTGTTGATCATAACACCTCCATTAAAATGGAAGTTATTTTCCCAAGGTTTAGAGTCCCTAGATATTTAATGACTGATGGTGGTTCACACTTTATTCATGGTGCTTTTTGTAAAATGCATGTTAAATATGATGTCAACCATAGAATTGCATCTCCCTATCATCCTCAATCTAGTGGTCAAGTTGAACTTAGAAATAGAGAAATAAAATTAATATTACAAAAAATTGTCAATAGATCCCGAAAGAATTGGTCTAAAAAATTGGATGATGCACTTTGGGCCTACAGAACAGCTTATAAATATCATATGGGTATGTCTCCATACAAAATGGTGGAAAAGCTTGTCATTTGCCTCTTGAGTTAGAACATAAAGCATATTGGGAAATTAAAGAACTTAACTATGATTTCAAACTTGCCGGTGAAAATAGGTTGTTTGATATTAGCTCACTAGATGAATGGAGAACCCAAGCTTATGAAAATGCCACTATTCAAAGGAAAAGTTAAAAGATGGCATGACAAAAGAATCCAAAAGCGGGAAAGCAAAGTTGGTGAACATGTTCTATTGTAAAACTCTCGTTTTAGATTCTTTGCAGGAAAACTTCTTTCCAAATGGGAAGGACAATATATTATCGAAGAATATTATCGCTCTCGAGCTATCAAGATTAATAATGTCGAAGGTACTACCCCGAAGGTGGTAAATGGACGAAGAATTAAGCATTATATCGCAGGTACGCCTATTAATGTTGAAACCAATATTATCCAAACCATGACACGAGAGGAACACATAAAAGAAACCTTCTAGAACACTCCAGAACCCTGAAAAGGAAAAGGTATGTGACACAATAATAAACGGAATCCGAAAAATCCACAAAAATATTTTTTGTCAGTGTTGGAATATTAGAAAAAAATAAGAAAAATAAGAAATAACCGGGGAGGCAACCCAGGTGCCCACAAGACACCAGGGCGCGCCTGGCCCACCTGGCGCGCCCTAGTGGGTGGTGGGCCCCTCGGGAACCTTCCCGACTTCATTTTCCTTCCATATGCTTGTTTTCCAAGATAAAAAAATTATATATACTCCTGGACGATTTGACCAGCGTATCGCGAACAAATCCTCTGTTCATGTTTCGTTCTGTTTTTCTGACAGGTCTGAAAATATGTCGTCTCAAGATTCGGAGGGGAGATACCCCGGTATCGTATCACCATCACTTTTATTACCTTTACATATCTTAGTTCGATCCTTAGTTATTTCGTGATTTCGTTGCATAAAAGTTTAGAATGATCTATTTTCGAGTGCTAGTTTCGTGATCTATCTATCTATGTAATCGAGTGAGAGTTATATAATAAAGTTTAGTTAGATTTTTTGCTTCTTTACTTTTCTATTTCAATCAAAATAAAAAATAATAATGAAAAAGATCATATGTTATCTTATGGTAAGTAGTGACATCACATAAGAAAAATTATACGTGGTAAAATTTGTTGAAAGTTGACAAACATATCATTGGTCAATAATGCAATTCATGAAAGAATTAATAAAGAGAATATTCATATGCAAATACACTATCTTGGACATCTTTTATGATTGTGAGCCCCCACTAAATATCTTATGCCCAACTATTGACGTTGGACAAGAAAGACAACGTAATGATTTATGTTTGTTCATATTCACATAGAAGTTATATTGTCAAAGATCTCTCAACATGTGGTGCTTGCTCAATATCTTTTCTAGCCAAAAATCCGAACTAAGTAGAGATACTGTTTGTGCAACCAAAATCCTTAAACCCAAACTCGTGTTTGAGAGTCCACCATACCTACCTATGGATTAAGTAATTCATGTAAGTTGTCATCGGTGCAATAAGGCAATAAAAATTGCTTCTAAATGTGTTTGATCATTTAGTGTAAGGGAAAATAAGCGTTATATGAACTTGTGATGAAAAACTAATAAAAGCGATGGACTGCATAATAAAGGTTGCTATCATAAGGGATAATATAACGTGACGTTCTTTTGCATTAAGAGATTGTGCATACAAAACCAAAAAACGCATGACAACCTCTGCTTTCCTCTGCAAAGGGCATATCTTTTACTTTTATGTATTTACTTTTATGCAAGAGTCAAAGTATCCTTCTCAATTCCTTTTTTTTCTCTTTGGCAAGCATCATGTGGTGGGGAAAGATCTAGCCACATATATCCAGTTGGATGTGAGTGATCATGGGTCATTATTGTTGACATCACCCTTGAGGTGAATAAGTTGGGAGGCGAAACTATAAGCCCCTATCTTTTTATGTGTTCGGTTGAAAGTTTTAGCTCATATAAATGTTGTGAGTGTTAGCAATCATAGACCATTAAATGATGGTTGAGAATGTGGACTTGCCGAAAGGCTCCGATACGTGACCCTTCCTGAAAATATGATGAATTGTAGTTGCAAAGTTGATTGGAAACATAGTTTGTTGGTTTTCAATAAAGTTTATGCCTTTTACTTCGATGTTGTGATGAATTGTTACTTGTTCATAAGAAGTTATATGATAGAGCTTAATGATAAAGTTTGTTGTTGTTACAATAATAAGTCTGATGCTACTATGTCCGTATTTTGTTTTTATCGACACCTCTCTCTCTAAACATGTGGACATGATTTTCGATATCGGCTTTCGCTTGAGGACAAGCAAGGTCTAAGCTTGGGGAAGTCGATACGTCCATTTTTCATCATGTTTTACTACTGCCATTTATAATGTTTTTATGCATAATAATGTTTATGGAGTAATTCTAATGCCTTTTCTCTCATAATATGCAAGGTTTACACATAGAGGGAGAATACTGGCAGCTGGAATTCTGGACTTGAAAAAGCTACCTCAGAGATACCTATTCTGCACATATCCAAATGATCTGAAATTTTACATAGAATTATTTTGGAATATATAATAAATATTGGAGCAAATAACTACTAGAGGGGGGCTGCCTGGTGCCCACAAGACACCAGGGTGTGTCAGGCCCCCAGGCGCGCCCTCGTGGGTGGTGGGCAGCCTAGCCTAGCCCACCTCCGGTGCCCATCTTCTGGTATATAAGGTCTTTTGACCTAGAAAAAATAAAGGGAGAACTTTGGGACAGAGCGCCGCCGTCTCGAGGCAGAACTTGGGCAGGAGCACTTTTGCCCTCCGGCAAAGCGATTCCGCCGAGGAAACTTCCCTCACTTCCATCATGATATGTATGTTGTGATTCCCTTAGTGGTGTTATGTGAAAGTCGACTACATGACACTACACCATCTTTGGGCCTAAATGCATTATGGGGTAGTTATTAGATGATGGGTTGCTAGAGTGACAGAAGCTTAAAACCTAATTTATGCGCTACTTCGTAAGAGACTGATTTGGATCCATATGTTTAATGTTATGGTTAGATTTTATTTTAATACTTTTCTCGTAGTTGCGGATGCTTGCGAGGGGTTAATCATAAGTGGGAGGTTTGTTCAAGTAAGAACAACACCCAAGCACCGGTCCACCCACATATCAAATTATCAAAGTAGCGAATGCGAATCAAACCAACTTGATGGAAGTGACTAGATGAAATTCCCGTGTGCCCTCAAGAACGCTTTACTTATTGTAAGATACCATTTTCGCCCGTCCTTTTCCACAAAAAGATTGGGCTACCTTGCTGCACTTTATTTACCGTTGCCGTTACTTTCTTGTTACAAATTATCTTACTGTCCAACTACTTGTTATCGATAATTTCAGTGCTTGCAGAAATTACTTTCCTGAAAACCACTTTTTATTTTCTTCTACTCCTCGTTGGGTTCGACACTCTTACTTACCGAAAGGACTACAATCGATCCCCTATACTTGTGGGTCATCAGTCCACGATGTGTCCCCGGGCCTGGCAAGCCTGGTACGGCGCTTCATCAACTTCGTCTTCGCCCGTCTATGCATGCCCGGTGCTGGCAACACTGATCCGTGCCTTAGTCCACAATGTGTCCCCAGGCTTGGCACTCCCAGCGCAATACCTCGTCAACACCGTCTTCTTCCCGGCGCACCACTTCTTCGACACTACTGCGCCCATGACTAACTCGGTGCCTCCTTGCGTCTGCGGCTCCACGGCGACTTCCTCGACACCGGTCACCCCAACTCAACATCGACCACGACATTCTTTGCACGGCTACCTCGACCACGACTACAGCACCCTGCGCTCTCGGCTACATCGACAAACGGCACAAAGGGCTACCGCTTTGCTTGAGCAACTTCGTTGGTTTCCATTCCAACCACAACTTTGGTGATGCATCGACCATTATGACTATGGGGGATGTCCGCGGCTTACCTTCAGATTCTTCTTCAGTCTCACCGTCTGCAGCGCTACCGGTGTGATTGCGGGGGATGTTGAGTATAATGTTTATTAGAAAGTATAAGATAGATTAGGATTTATTCCTGCCTTGTCTTGTACTTCAAGTTGATCATTGTACTCCTATATACTCCCTCTGTTCCAAAATATAGTGCGCCTGCGCTTTCCGAGGTTCAACTTTAACCATAAATTTAACCGACGGAACCAATTGCGGCGGGAACAAAAGTTATATAATTAAAAAACTTCTTTTGAATATGAATTCACCGGTATAAGTTTTGCTCCCGCTGCAGTCAGTCTCGTTGGTAAATTTATGGTCAAAGTTGAAGCACAAAAACCGAGGACACACTATATTTTGAAACGAAGGGAGTATATGTCTACGAGGCTCAAGCAATACAAACAACAATCCGACCAATCCCTCTATTCCCTTTTAACAAGAAGGAGATTTCGAAGTCTTTCGGCAGTCAGGGTGCTACGCACCCTGACCATTGGTGCATTGGCTATTACTGTCTGCTCAATATGATTGAAATAACACTGCTCTTCTTTTCAGGCTCTTTTTTTCAATCATGGCTTTTTTGTTCCCGTAACTGGTACTTTCTATGTAAAGAAATATAAATGCGTTTAGATCACTATAGAAGCGTTTTAGTGATCCGAACGCTCTAATATTTCTTTATAGAGGAGTACGCACTACAGTGAGTCGACTTCATTTTCCCTGTATTGATTGGGTTTGGTCACAGTGCCAAATTTCGGCCAAAACCCAGCTAGCTGCTGCTTCTCTCATGTGCACGACGGTGTCCTAACTTACTAAGACTCAGGTTTCATTTCCCCTGCTTTTTTTTCGAGACGGGGTCATGCTTTTTTGCTCCACTCTATGAATTTCACCTGTCCATATAGAAATATCAGGCGTTGTGTGTACTGGCGGTGTTGGCACCCATCAATTCAGCACCATGTGAGCATGACACAAGTGACACGCACTATAGTAGGCAAATAAAGGAAAGAAAAACCATGTCCGTGTCGGACGGGACGGGAGGCATCACATTTCCCTCTCCCAGGAGAAAAAACGGATCCAACAAAAGAGACGATCGAACACTCACAGCAGCAGCCATTCATGATGGAGATCCAGCAATAGCGATCGGCTTGCGGGTGCAGCAGCTCCGCCACTAGACGGCGACACGATCGACATCGTCCTCTGTTACCGAACGTTGCTGTCCCGAGTCTGAGTCCTGACACGACCGTCCTACTCGACGGCGGATCCACTGGATTGCAGGCGAGATGCGCTGGCCACTCCATCCAGACCATATCCGCTGGCTGCCCGGCACGACATGCGTTTTCCTTTTCTTGTACGTGACCCCTGCGTAATGACCCATCGGTCCGTTATTGCCACACAGGGGACACCAATCAGAGATTAGCAATAAGATCACTCTGGATATGTACCGCCTGATTGCGAAAGGTTGTATGGACGGCTCTATCCTTCTCGATCACAAGCTGAATATTTCTACCTGTTTTTTTTTAAACGGAAGACAAAAGATTTGTCTCATACAGTACTGATTAATTAAGAGAGAGTAGAGTTTGTTGCGGGCATCACAACACACCAATATTTCTACTGTTGAAATGCGTAGGGTGGGCAGCAACAAAAATTTTTGTAGGGAACAATAAAACAAATTGCCGTGCTCTCTGCCCTTCTTTCCGAGACTTGTGAGTCGTCAGGCATGAAAGATGATCGAGATCCACAGGCTGGTTTGAGCATTCGAGGATGGTGTTGTCTTAATTAACATAGCTGTTTGGCCCGTGATTCGTGTCAGGCAAAGAGACAACCTTAAACGGTGGAGCAGGTGATCGTAGTACGTACGAACTCTCAACTGTCATGGGCCGGGTAGCAGTAAACTATGCTTCCTAGTACGTCCTTCTACTCCAACTATCCCACTTCTCTTGTATCAACAACAGTCCCGAGGAGTACGTACTTAGGCTGGTCACAATGGGCAAGAACATAAGCTAGTAACTTACACACTTCCCTAGACTATGTTACTACTTTCATAGTGGGTAGGAACATCCATGTAGTGTCATGCAACGGTGTATTTATTAGGTTATAGACTCATTGTTTCTTGAAGTGTGTGATGTTCCGGTAACTTTGCTAGTTACCACAAGCACCTCTCTCTTCATTAAATATGTGCCACATAAGCAAAGTTGTATTGGAGTGTGTGATGTTACTCCTAAGTTCCTCCCCATTGTGACCAGCCTTATCGTAATGCCCTCGAAAAACTAATCAATTGGGGACTACATCGAATCTGTAGATACAACTTGTAGTCGTAAGTCTCGTACTACTGTACAAGAGAGTTGGTAAAAAAGACAGGCCGGAGCTGCAACCAGTAGATAATAAAATCAGACATTCCGACATGTCGTCCAACCCAGTGCATCAAAACCATGGGCTGCTCTGAAAATTACTACTAGTACAAGCAACGCTTCCCCCACAACGTAGCACACAGTTCGCACCACGTTCAGGTACGGGCAAGTGCTTTTCTGTGGTGCATCTCGCTGTTCATGGACGAAGCTCTAGATCCAATATTGCGTCGCGAATCACGCGATATGTCTCCTGAGATCGCCGAAACCGGATGCCAGATATAATGGGGATCTGACATGAGCCGCAACGACGACGCCGGGTGCGCGCGGTCGGCCATAGCCCCGAACGTACGCATGTGCTACGTGTGGTGTGGCCCCAGGCCGCGGACATGAACCACTGTAGTTTCACAGGGAGAGCATATGATTTCGCACGGACGTGTGAACGTACGGAACACATGCGACACCACCGCCGGCCTATAGCTGCTGCTGCCACCTTCAAGTCGAGAACAGAACGGACACACCTCGTGCGTGCGGACCGCAGATACGTACGGTTCGAGCGAACCGTTGAGGATCTACCTATGATCTATCGCCGCGGCGTGCAGCGCGTGGCCGATTCCTCGGCGCCCCGAACGTACCGCGAACAAGGTGGCGTCTCGCTGTTGCTTGCTTCGGAGTTCGGTCCATTGCTTTGCAATTGCACGCTCTGGCAGGACCATCTTGGATCGATCTGGTGGGAGATGGGATCGGTGGCGCCAAGCCCCGAGGCGGTACGGCGACGCAATCCATGTGGTTGACCGCGGAACAGTGGACTCCGGGGTCCGGGCATATGTGGTACGGCGCCGAGATGATCGGTGGTCCGACCACCAGGCTATTGCGTGCGTCGTAACCCCGGTTCGTCATAGCCGGCGAGAACGAGCTGATCGTGAGAAGAGGCTGCAAGCAGCTGAGACGCTGTTTCGGGCCGGCCACTGCAGCTTTCAGGGCATCGCGCATGGAGATTTGTCGCCAGGGGAGACACTACTGGACACCGGGGCACTGCCAGTACAAAAGTTTTTTTTTTTGGGTTAAAAATTGCTAGTACAAAAGTATACTGCCACCAAAACTGCTAGTACAAAAGTTTTTTTTTTTTGGGTTAAAAATTGCTAGTACAAAAGTATACTGCCACCAAAAACTAAAAATGACGTCGTTTCTTCTCTGACAGGAACGGAGGATCTGTGTTACTGTATATCTTTCAAACAAAAAGATATACATATTTGATTATTATCTAAGACAAAAGGAGACGTTCTGTTACTTGAAGATAAATCTATTTTTTCTAGATCAATGCTCTGACTGACGGTGTCCGGGACTAAGGGATACTAACCTATACGGTCCGCCGTCCATGGGCAAGGATTATGGCCCGCCGATCACTAAATGAAGGACTACCGACGCTACCGACGCTATGAACCGAGGCGTACTCAAGATGGAAACTTTCAAAGACTTGGCATGTACTTCAAGGACTGCTCTGTAGCTGGAACCGACCACATGTGTAACCTAGGTACCCGGTGCATATATAAGTCAAAGGGTTTAGATTTTAGAGTCACGATTACCAGCCTTAGAGTTTAGAACACAATCACACAATCTTGAGGTAGATCATCTTGTACTCTTTACTCCATCACATCAATTAAATCAAAGCAGCGTGTTGGGCTTTACCTCTTCAAGACGGCCTGAACCTGGGTAAACATCGCCTGCCTTCGTCCCCCGTTACCATTGTTCCTAGACCTACAACTGAAGGTTGAAGATCTCGAATCTACAGCCGAGCCTCACGCTCTATTTCCAAATTCGACTGAGGACCTCCACATACAGATGAACCAGAAATTTGCACGCCAACCGAGGAAGGATGACAAGCCTGGCCAATCAGAAGGTTCATGACAAGTTTTCAAATCAAAGACATAGTTCATGACAAGTCTCGAATCGAAGACATAGTTCATGCCATCTTGCAAGATAGAGGCTTATTGGGTCCCACGAGGCCATTTTCCTTTCTTGTCGTGCGCCTCATCCTCCTCTTGGGCTTCACGAGCCCTTGCAAGCTTTCTTGCCCTCTCCTCTTCACGAGCAACCTTCTCTTTGTGTGCCCTCTCCTCCTCGCGCTTCTTTCGCTCCATCTTCTCCTTCTGATGACGCTCTTCATCCAAGGCTCTCTCAAATGCTTCTTCAAACAACCGCTGCCTACTAAGACAATCTCGATGGTGATCCTTTTTAACATCTTATAGCACATCTTGATCTATCTATGTGAAGTACTTGCAAAGTGGAGGCGGCGCTTACCTAGGAAAAACAAATTTGGTTATTAGTAATATAGGTTCAAGTTGAAGCGATGTTGAGAATAATCTTTGAACTTGCACAACATACCAACGGAGTGGGGGAGGTACCTTGGGTGATGCAAATATGCCCCGGATCCACCGGACAAATCTCAAGCAATGGAGGGGGATCTAGTGGGTGCTTTGGTGGGGGAGAAAAGGGGGAGAGGGTTTGAGCTCGGGGGCGGGGGGAGGAGAAGATGGTTGGGGTGGATAGGTCATGGGTGGGCCCCACCTTATCCTTCATGCGACCCTACCGCCGGGGTCCCTGGCGGTAGGGTGTATCGACTTACCACCGGTGCCCCTGGCGGTAGGTTCCTTTGCCATGTAAGCAGCCGTTAATGGCTAAATGGTCGTCACCCACCCCTACCGCCAGGTTGGGCGGCAGTAGGATGTGAAAAGATAACTCCAGGGGTAGTGACGATAGTAGAAAGGGTCAAATCCCGAAAAAAAATCAACCAGGGTCGGATCCAGTTAAACTAGTGCACAAGGGTCAAAACATGAAATTTTGCCTAGAGGGGTGCGCACTTATCTCAGTGCTCTCGAGAAACTAGTAATTAATTCGGAACTACATCGAAGCTGTGGAGACAACTTGTAGTCGTACGTATCATTACAAGCGAGTTGGCAAAAGATAGGCTTGAGCTGCAATCCATGGGGTTGACCGCGGAACAGTGGACTCTGGAGTCCGGGCATATGTAGTATGGCGCCGTGATGATCGGTGGTCCAACCATGAGGCTATTGCGTGCGTCGTTGTACGGATACGAAGGACCGAGGTCCATGCATGGATGCATTGTGGTACCGTGGCAAATAAAAATAACTTCTCCTTTGAACAAAGTTGGTTCGAGAGAGAAGGATTTTTGGAGATCATTGCACGCGAATGGGATAAGCCGGTTAGTGGAAGGACGCATGTTGAGAGATGGCAAAACAAGATTAGACATCTCCGACAGTTTTTGAGAGGTTGGGCCAGAAATGAGAGTGGGATCTACAAACAAGAAAAAGAGCATCTTACTCAATTAATTGAGGCACTAGACTTAAAGGCCGAAGACACTTTTCTTTCGGTTAATGAGCAAAGATCCAAGTCTGAGGATGAGCAAGGCCTACGAGCTCTCTTGAGAGAGCAGGAGCTCAAGTGGGCATTGTGTGCAAAAACGCTTAAGGTTGTCCAAGGGGACGACAATACACAATTCTTCCATATGGTTGCAAATGGTAAACATAGGAAGAAGAAATTCATTCAGCTTGAACAGGACGAGGGGACAATAGTGGGGCATGAAAATCTGAAAGCATATATCTCTAATTACTATAAATAGCTTTTTGGACCCCCGAATACAAGCACGGTGACACTAGATGAATCTGTGATTGATGGTATACCTCAACTACAGGCACGGAGAATGATTTTCTCTCTGCACCGTTTACTGAAAAAGAGGTTCTTCAGGCAATTTCCCAAATGAAACCGAATAAAGCACCGGGACCAGATGGGTTTCCAGCTGAATTCTATAAGAAACGTTGGCATATTATAAAAGATGATCTTATGCCTATGTTTCACGATATTTTCAACAGTCATTTAGAGTTGTTTCATCTCAACTTTGGTACGATAACGCTGCTACCAAAGAAAGATGAGGCAATTCGGATCGAACATTTCCAGCCCATATGTCTGTTGAATGCGAGTTTCAAAATTTTCACAAAGGTTGGAACCAATAGATTGACACAGATTGCTCATTTAGTGGTCCAACCAAGTCAGACAGTGTTTATGCCGGGGCGACACATATTGGAAGGGGTGGTCGTTCTGCATGAAACGCTTCATGAGATCCACTCGAAGAAACTGGATGGGGTTATCTTCAAAGTGGATTTTGAAAAGGCGTATGATAAAGTCAAGTGGACTTTTCTTCAGAGGGCAATGCGCATGAAGGGCTTTAGTGAAGCCTGGAGAAACCAAGTGGATACCCAAGTCCAGAATGGTAGTGTCGGAATCAAGGTGAATGATGACATCGGTCCTTATTTTCAGACACATAAGAGGTTGAGACAAGGGGATTCCATGTCTCCTCTTCTGTTTAATATTGTGGCAGACATGTTGGCCGTCATTATTGGCAGGGCCAAGCAGCATGGCCATGTAGAAGGGTTAGTTCCTCATCTAGTCGATGGAGGGGTATCCATTCTACAGTATGCTGATGAAACTATCCTATTCATGGAACATGACATGGCTAAGGCACGTAATATGAAACTTATCTTATGTCTCTTCGAACAATTGTCTGGCTTAAAGATTAATTTTCATAAGAGCGAGTTGTTCTGCTTTGGGAAGGCCAAAGACGAGGAACACACTTATAGACAATTGTTCGGATGCGAATTAGGTGCTTTACCATTAAGTTACTTGGGTATACCGATCCACCACCGTAAGCTATCCAATAAAGAATGGAAGTGTATTGAAGAACGAATTGAAAAAAACTTAGCTGCTGGAAGGGCAAGCTTATGTCATATGGAGGTCGGTTAGTCCTGATTAACTCGGTACTGACTAGTATGTCGATGTTTCTACTTTTGTTCTTCCAAATTCCGAAAGGGGTTCGGAAGCGACTTGATTTCTTTAGATCTCGTTTCTTCTGGCAGTCTGATGAGGCCAAGAGGAAATACCGTCTTGCCCCATGGGATATCCTTTGCCGACCTAAAGACCAATGGGGTCTCGGTATTGAGAACTTAGAAATTAAGAATAAATGTCTTATGAGAAAATGGCTATACAGGCTAGAGACATAGCCGGAGGGTATGTGGTCACAAATCTTGCGCAATAAGTATTTACAGTCCAAAACATTAGCCCAGGTTACTATGAGACTGACTGACTCGCCACTCTGGATGGGACTTATGAGAACGAAGGACTTATTCTTTCACAGGGTCAAATTCTTGGTTGGCAATGGGATGTCAAGAAGATTTTGGGAGGATACGTGGCTAGGAGAGACGCCTCTGGCCGTCCAATATCCCACCCTTTATAATATTGTGCAACGTAAGGAGGATTACGTAGGCACAGTCCTTCCAACTATTCCCCTGAACATTCAGTTCCGACGCGTGTTAGCTGGTGAGAGATGGAATGCATGGATGCATTTGGTTCAGAGACTGATAGAAGTTCAACTCTCCGACCAGCCGGATTCGATACAATGGAAGTTAGCTAAGAATGGGATTTTTACGGTGACATCATTCTATACGGATTTGATTAATTCTAGCCCAATCTCAAGGTCGCTGGACATCTGGAGGGTTAAGGTTCCTTTGCGGATTAAAATCTTTATGTGGTTTGTCCACAAGCAAGTGATACTCACAAAGGACAACTTAATTAAAAGGTGATAGGTAGGAAGTTTGCGGTGCTGTTTTTGTGATCATGATGAAACAATACAACACTTATTTCTTGAATGCCCACTTGCCAAAATACTTTGGAGAACGATTCATATAGCTTTCAACATTAATCCTCCAGTCGATATTGCGTCGTTGTTTGGCACGTGGTTAGCTGGGGTTGAACAGATTACTGCGTCTCGTATTCGGATTGGAATACATGCACTATTATGGGCTATATGGAACTGCCGGAATGATATGATTTTTGACAGACAACACAATTTAACTTTCTTGCAGGTCATCTTCAGAGCTACAGCTTGGATCCGTATGTGGTCCTTACTCACTCCTATGGACTCTAGGGAGCCTTTCGTTATTGTGTGCAACCAATGGGAGATGGTAGCTCGGGTTATATTCAACCGGTTCGGATGGCTCTCGCATAACAGGATAGGAGTCTAGGGAGCTTATCCTCCATATTACCGTATCAGTTGCTTTTGTCAGCATGTAATTTTCTTTTTTTTGCTTTGTTGTGCTCCTTTTGCAAGCTGTAAGACCTTTATGATGACACTTTGTGGATTTTTAATAAAATGGCTGCATGCATCTTCATGATGCAGAGGCCGGGGGCATATGCCTCCGTTTCCAAAAAAAAACATCGTGGTACTGGGTTCGTAGCTGTAGCCGGTGAGAATGAGTTTTTTCTCGAATATGCACGAGTGTGCATATCATATATTAAAGAAGAAAGGCAAAGAAAGCCTCCACCACAAGTTACATGTACATGTATGTGCGGCTTTTAGCGCGCACCCACTCAACTTACAAACAAGTACCTTACTCCTCCCTCATCGCCCACCTATACAAACTACTTCGGAAACTCTCCAACTCCCTCTTGATTAGCCCTGTCGTAGCCCACACTTTGGCCTCAGACTTCACCTTTTGGATGAGCCTCTCGATCGATGGGGAATCGCCGTTGAAAACAATGGCATTGCGGTGCTCCCAAAGCTCCCACATTACAAGTAGCATCACTATACGTAAGTCCTTAATGATCGTATCACTATCCGCGCTTCCGCTGGAAAGCCAGTCCCCAAGCGTGTCCTCCTGGCTTGGCTTCCAGTCCGCTCTACCAAGAGCCTCTCCTACCAGCGTCCAAGTCATTCTGGCGAACACACACGTGAGAAAAATGTGGTTTATCGTTTCTTCTTCCTGATCACAAAACAGGCGCATGTCTTGATGTGGCAAACCCCTCCTTGCTAACCGGTCTGAGGTCCAACACCGATTTTTAAGGGCCAACCACGCAAAAAAGCGACATTCCAACGGTGCCCAAGATTTCCAAGTCAGCTTCGATGTCGACACCACCTCACGTCCCCAAACTTGCTCGCATATGCCGATCTCACAGTGAACTGGCCATGCGTCTCCTAGGACCAAGAGACCACGTCCTTCTCCTCAACAGCGGCTCTGAAACTTGTACCCTCGACCATAGTCCCATGAACTGCCACATCGTAGTCTCGTCCATGTCCGGCCCGACATCCTGTGCCTAGTCTCCACTAGCTCTGACCTGACCCACCATTGCTCCTCGCCTGATTCTTGGTGGAATCCTTTTGTACACCGCCGAGGCCAGCTCATGCACCCTCATGCCATCAAGCCATCTATCCTCCCAGAACAAGGTAGTCCTCCCATCTCTAGCCTCGACTCTAGTTGCTGCCTGGAACAGTTGCATGGACTCCTTAGGCATTTTTATAGTGAATTCGCTCCACGGTCTATTACTATCCACCCGTTTCAGCCACGGCCACCTCGCTTGCATTGCCACATTCAACCAGTGTAGGTCAGGGATCCCCAGACCTCCTGCCCACTTAGGTGCACACACACCGCTTCCCAGGCCACTGCGCAATTGCCTCCATTTGCCTGGATCCTCTTGCACCATAGAAATCCCCTGCAAACTTTGTTCATGGCCGCAATTGTCTTCATCGGCAGGTCTAGTGCCATCATCGCATGTATTGCCATAGTACACGACAGTAATTGCACAAGGGTCAACCTCCCGCTCTTTGGCATTAGCGCGGCCTTCCATTTTGGCAGACGATTTGCCAAGTTGTCCACCAAGTATTGTAGATGTCCTGCCGTTTGTTTTCTTAGGGAAAGAGGCAAGCCAAGGTATTTGATAAGGAACGAGGCCACCGGACATCCCAACTCCTGGTTCACCCAAGCCATGGTATGCTCATCACATCTAATAGGTAGCGCTGCCGACTTAGTCATGTTGATTCGTAGGCCTGAAGCTTCCCCAAACATGGTAAAGATTGCTCTGCATGCTGCCAACTCCACTTGCTTTGGCTTCAAGAAAAGGACCACATCATCCGCGTATATCGACATTCTCTGCCTCATGCCCACCGCTGCCAGGGGTTCCATCACTCGTCGTAGCATAGCAGCCTCAAACATACGTTGCGGTGGTTCGATCGTGAGAATGAACAATAGTTTAGTTTTAAAGGAACAGGAGGGTTTTATAGACCAGTGTTCATAGGGATACACGCGATAGTCCTACACTTACGAAGACATGCGTAAAGTTTTATCAGTTTCCTTCGGAATAGCGCCATAACTAGTAAGCATGTTCCCAGAATTAAATGCTTGATCACCTTGAGGCATTCCAATATGCCAAAAAGAGATCCTCGCTTATTGCCATTGCTTGAAGCACAACTAGATCTACACTATAAACTATGTCTATATACATCTGTATGTACTCTATATTGAAATCTCTAAAAAGACATATATTTAGAAACAGAGGGAGTAGTACCATTGCAGAACTGCCTTGGTAAATTTCATGATCGCTGCGCGCGACAGCTGCCGCTGCACACTCTTGATCAGCCCCTGCAAATGGAGGAGTCCAGATAGCTTTTCGTGGGAAACTTCCCGCGGCTGACCAAATCCGGAAAAGGAATGGCTCGGGCTCTGATAGATGCGTTTTATGTGGAGCCATTGAAAATACTGAGCATATCTTCTTTCATTGCTCTTTGGCTAAGTTTTTTTGGTGTTGTATTCGCCATTGGCTTCAAGTGAACTGGAATCCCTCATCCTTTAAGAACTTGCACGTCTGGCCAATGGCTTATCCGGGGTGGCTAAAAGGGTTTTCTAGGTTGGGTTTGCAGCGATCTGTTACTTGTTGTGGATCACTAGAAACTAGTTTGCTATTGAACATATCTTTCCGGCTAACCCTGTGAGCTACTTATTTAAATCTGGTGTGTTCCTGCAGCAGTGGAGATTATTGAATAAGAAGGCGGACCACGAGGCGTTTGATGCTATTATATCCAAGATTCGGTCTACGATGACATCCATGTCGTGGTTCTAAGTCTGACAGTAGTGTAGGGGGGTACTAATGGAGAGGAAAGATCCTAGCTATGGAGTAGTTGCATACGCAAGAGTTTTACGAGTTCAGGCCCTTCTTGGAGGAAGTAACAACCCTACATCTCAGAGCCCGGAGGCGGTCGACTGGATTATATGCGTATGAGTTACAGGGGTGCGAACCCTTTACACTGAGGAGGGGGTGGCTTATATAGAGTTCGCCAGACCCCTCCAGCCCTCAGTTATGCAGGGTTTAAAGTACATTAAGACCGGGGGTTACTGGTAACGCCCACATAAAGTGCTATGAAGACCATAAAGGCTACTTAATGACAGACCGTTACGTGCAGAGTGACTTTAGATCTCCTGGCTGTCGAGTGGTTTGCTTCATGGTCGAGTGGTTGGCTTCATGGTCGAGTGCCCTCGAGTCCGTCGAGTGGAACACTTCTGAGTCGATTGACAGGTGGTTTCTTTTAGAGATGTCCTTGGGTAGGGTATTTTGGACAGGTCCATGACCCTACCCTAGGTACATAGCTTCATCATTAGCCCCCGAATGGATCGAGGTTTGAGTGGGGAAGGAGTTGAGAACTCTTCCGACCCATTTCTCGTGCTATGAGTATGTCTTGTCTTGGATCAATGAACTTTAGGTGACGGTACCAACTTCTTTTTCAGTTGCCTTGATTCATTCTTTGTATCCGTCGAGCGAAGTTTTCGCTTGGAGGGCTCCGAGTGACAGAGTGGAGGAGATCTTCTGCCTGACGAGTTGTTCTGCAACCCGCGGATTTTGTGGGATTCGAATTTTGGGAAGCGCGTGGGACGGGGCGAGGCCGCAGCAATCGGATGGGATCAGGCAGGGACGCCTCGATCTCCGCGCCACCTTTTTTGCCACGTATCACGCGCGTGACTATTGCGGGATTTGACAGGATCGCCCGGGCCTACATGTCAGCCACTCGGAAGCAGCCTTATATAAGGCGTCGGACAGGGGTTTTTGAACAGTGCATCCTCATTTCCTTCTCTCTTCTCCAGATTCATCCACCGCGCTCGCTTCCGCCCTAACGCTGCTGCTTCACGCACGCTTCGCCAGCGACGATGGTGAAGGAGAAGACGGCGGCTTTGGAGCGGGCGAAGAAGGCGATGGCGAAGGCGAAGGGGAGGGCGACCAGTCGGGGCGGATCTTCGTCAAGGACCGGCCTGCCGCGGGGATGGATCCAGGGCGACTGGATCCGCTCGACGATCCGTCAGAAGGATCTTGATGACCTGGCCAATGAGGAACTGATCCCCCATGGATCAGCGAGGCTCCCGGGGAACGAGTCGGAGCCGCAGCCTCAGGAGGGTGAGTGTGTCCTCTTGGCCACCCACGTTGATCACGGATTTTCTTTGCCCCCTCATCCTTTCTTTCAGGGATTTCTTAACTTCTTTGGGGAACAACCACCATTTCACACCCAACTCTATCGTGTACCTTGCTGCTTTCGTGTCATTGTGCAAGAACTTCTTGGGTTGTCGGCCTCATTGGGGTCTTTTCAAGCACATTTTCACATGTCACTCACAGACGGTGAAAAAGGCCAATCCGAGTGATGAGAGAACCCAAGTGATTCAGATGTGTGGGGGCCTTGGAGTTCAGATGAGGGGAAAAAGCGCCTTTCCGGCCATGGTCCTTCCCAACTCGGTTCGTGGATGGCAGTCGACCTGGTTATACTGCAAAGACCAGCCGACACCAGGGCAGTCGACTGGACTCCCTCCTTTTTCTATGGACCGAGTGGGGAAGCCATCTTCTTTGAAGGTGATTCCGAAGGAGAAGGCGCGGGTTAAGGTGTTGGTCGAGCGTGTAGTCCAGCTTATCCGTGACGGGGTGACCGAAATGGATCTCCTGGAGGTCTTCCTCCTCCGACGTATCCAGCCTCTTCAATATCGGGACCATCCGATGTGGATGTATTCTGGTACTGAAGACACCACTCGAGTCCACCCGGAGGAGGTCGAGGAAGCCACGCTGGAGAGGTGGATGACTGCCATCACAGGGAATAAACACAACCCCCGAGGAGCCAGGAGGATTCCTCCACTCGACCAATCATACGAGCCAGACAAGGTCCTATTTCGTTTCTCCGACTGTGATCCTGCTTCCTTCATTCCGTTTCTGTTAGAATTCAGTCGACTGACTTTTGCTTTGCTTGTTATTTTCTAGGTCACCACTGAGATGTACTCGATGCCCAACGGGGCGCAAGAACAGGTCCAAGAGGAGGAGGCGAGCGGAGGCGAAAGCCAGGAGGAGTGGCAATCTGACGCTGAGGGGGACGAAGATGACGACGGCTCCGGTGGAGAGGAGGAGAAATAGGAGGAGGAAGAGGAGGAGGAAGCCGACCCTTCTCGCACAGAAAGGCGATCCAAGCTCTCCCATGACCCCTCGATCGAGCGTGGCAAAGCAACTGTGCCTGTGGGACAGTCGACGAAGCGCCCTCGGACGTCCTCCCCTGCTCCGACTGAAAAAGCTCCGAAGCATCCTCGAGCGGCGTCGTTAAAGCCGTCGAAGGCCCTGCCCAAGATGAAAATGGCCATTCCCACGATCTCCGGGTAACATCAGAACTCGTGTTTCCTTGTTTAGCATGGGTAGAATCTTGGTCGACTCGTTGGTTAACCGACTGGTTTCTGAAATCTGTAGTGCCGCAACCTCCGAGACCTCCACCAAGAATGATGACCAAGAGATGGAAGACGCTGCCACCTCCAATCCCGGTACGCTCTCTGTAGTTTCACTTCTGGTCGATTGGATTTTCGTTTCTAACTCTGGATTTATCCTGCAGCTCCTCCTCACGTCATTGATCTCCCTAATGATGACGACGAGGTGCCACTGAGGGGGAGGAAGAGCAAGAAGGTGCCGTCTGGTAAGACCATTATGACCGCGTCGATGCCTGAGGCATTGGTTCAAGAAGGTGGTGAAGTCACTCGGCATTCTGTGTCCTTCGCTGTGCCGCTGACGAGTGCCCGGCCTTCATCGTCGACTGCTGATCCACCCTCCCTTTTCGCCACGCACCACGTCCCAGAGGACCAAGCGGGTGCTGCTAGGGAGGCTATACGCCAGGCGGGGATCATGATGGAGCAGGTGAAGGCGATCCGGGAAGCCAGCCAAGCGGCTTATGATGCTAGCTCAGCCCTCCAGAGCAATGTCCAGGTTAGTTGATCACCGCTTG
The DNA here is from genome assembly GCA_963921465.1 of Triticum timopheevii. Lineage (NCBI taxonomy): Eukaryota > Viridiplantae > Streptophyta > Magnoliopsida > Poales > Poaceae > Triticum > Triticum timopheevii. The sequence continues at coordinate 342,297,401 of OY997262.1, read as the reverse complement.
TTCTGTTAGGATATGCAATCTGAAGATTTCCTTTCCGAAGATCTTTGAATCTGTACACCCACTGGGTGCGTCGATTGATTTTTTGAACTTTTTGAACTGGTGGGGGCACGCTGAGTGCACCCACTGGGTGTAGTCCCCGAGACTATGGTCGACTGCTGGCAGTCGACCGTAGTCTGTGTATTTTGAATTTCCTCATTCCAACTTCGGCAGTCGGTCTGGTCGGACCATGTTGAACGGAATCTTGGAACCGGTGGGGGCATGCTGAGTGCACCCACTGGGTGTAGTCCCCGAGACTACGGTGAACTGCTGGCAGTCGACTGTAGTCTGAAGATCCTGTGTGTTTTTTTGGTAGATCGTGATGAGACCATGACTGACTGCTGGCAGTTAGCTATGGTTTTGGAACCACAATCTCTTTGTTCCTTTTGGTCGACTAATCGGATCAAGTCGATAAAACTAGTGGGGGCACGCTGAGTGCACCCACTGGGTGTAGTCCCCGAGACTACTGTTGAATACTTTGATTCGACTATAGTCTTAGAAATGTTACGGTTTTTCTCTTAGTTACTCGGAAGTAACCTCTCTTTGATATCTGTCGACTGACTCTTTGCAGAAATCTTGCGAGCTTGTGGCTCGTTATACTGAATTGGAAAAGAAACATATCCAGCTCGACCTTGACTTGAAACTTGTTCAGGAGAACTTTCAGAAGGCGAAGGACAAGGCAAAAGGTACGATTGGTGAGAACTTGACGACTGTTTTCATCCTTCTGCCCATTATTGATTCTGACCTCCTTGTCATTTTGCAGAAAAAACGAAGGTGGCTCTGAACAAGAAGGACCAGGAACTTGCTGAGGCGCAGAAGGGGGCTTTGGACAAAACGAAGCTTGCGGAAGAGAAGCTGGCTTCAGTCGGCAAACTTGAAGAAGAGAACGCCAACCTGAAAGCTGCTCTCGACGAGGCCAACAAGGAAGTCAGCCGTCTGAAGAACGACAAGATTGCTATGAGTGACAAGGCTAGTGAGCTGGTGGGGAAGAAGAATGATCTGGAGGCTTATCTGGAAGGGCTTGCCAAGAAGTTGTTCCTCATGCTTGAAAGTAACCTCTCTCACCCGACTGACTTGTTATCGTCGACTCATCGCAGAACTGCTGGTTTATCTTTGACTTGTGTGTACAGAATTCTGCCAAACCTTCAAGGAGGAGACCAGTCGAGTGGAGACAGGTTTGGATCCGATCAACTCCCCTGTGAAGGATGAAGCTGCCATGAACGTGCTCCGACTGGAGTCTCGTGCCGCAGGTGTGGTCGACTATCTTGCTCGACTGAAAGTTGCGGCGTCGCAGATCGACACGACACTCTGGCAGAGAGAGACGCTTCAACTTGACCTCGAGTCTCTGATGACTCGACTAAATGAAGTTCCAGGTCGAGTGAAAGAATGGAAGAAGTCCTCTGCCAGGTGTGGTGCTGATGTTGCTCTATCTCTGGTCCGTGTTCACTCCAAGGATGCACGAGAGGAAAAGCTGGCGTCTCTCAAGGTGGCCAATACCAAGAAGCATGACTTCCAATCTTTCATGGAGACCTTCATCGCTGCTGCCACTCGGATTGCAGATGGAATCGACCTGGACCAGTTCATCGCGCCTTCCAGTCCTCCACCGGAGGAGTAAACAACTTTCTATGCTTGATGCCTTAAATTTGCCTCGGAATGCCGAGTGATTTTGTAACCGATAAACTTTAACAGGCTTGACGCCTGAGCACTTCTGGACCCGTAGGATGCTATCTGAACTTGGCTTTGCCATTGAATATGCTTGCATTTGTCTTCAAGCGAACCTTGTTCTCCACTCGGAGTATATGTTAGTGCTTGGGACGTACTCTTGCAGGTTGGAGCACAGATTGCAGTCGACTTGCGTCCTTGCGGGTCGGGATGAAGCGCACATTGTATTTGTGTTGTAGCTTGAGGGGGAAGGTAGCAGTCGACTTGCACCTTGTCGTCCTTACAGAGCGCACGTTGTATTTGTGCCGTAGCTCGAAGGAGAAGGTAGTAGTCGACCTGCACCTCGTCGTACTTGCAAAGCGCACGTTGTATTTGTGCCGTAGCTCGAAGGAGAAGGTAGCAGTCGACCTGCACCTCGTCGTCCTTGCAGAGTGCATGTTGTATTTGTGCCGTAGCTCGAAGGAGAAGGTAGCAGTCGACCTGCACCTCGTCGTCCTTGCAGAGCGCATGTTGTATTTGTGCCGTAGCTCAAAGGAGAAGGTAGTAGTCGACCTGCGCCTTGTCGTCCTTGCAGGTCGGAAGGAATTTCGTACTTAGGCGAGTGCTGGACTGCAGCTAAGCCTCCGAGTGAGAGGCAGACTCACCACTCGGTAGGATTTCAAACACTTAGGCGAGTACTGGACTGCAGCTAAGCCCCCGAGTGGGAGGTTTGCTCTCCACTCGGTAGGATTTCAAACACTTAGGCGAGTACTGGACTGCAGCTAAGCCCCCGAGTGGGAGGTTTGCTCTCCACTCGGTAGGATTTCAAACACTCAGGTGAGTACTGGACTGCAGCTAAGCCCCCGAGTGAGAGGCAGACTCACCACTCGGAAGGATTTCAAACACTTAGGAGAGTACTGGACTGTATCTAAGCCCCCGAGTGAGAGGCAGACTCACCACTCGGTAGGGTTTTTATTACTTCACATTGTATTTGTGCCGTAACTCGAAGGAGAAGGTAGCAGCCGACCTGCACCTCATCATCCTTGCGGATCGGAACGAATTTCATACTTAGGCGAGTACTGGACTGCAGCTAAGCCCCCGAGTGGGAGGCTTGCTCTCCACTAGGTGGGATTTCAAATACTTAGGCGAGTACTGGACTGCAGCTAAGCCCCCGAGTGGGAGGCAGACTCACCACTCGGTAGGATTTCAAACACTTAGGCGAGTACTGGACTGCAGCTAAGCCTCCGAGTGGGAGGTTCGCTCTCCACTCGGTAGGATTTCAAATACTTAGGTGAAATGGATTCGCAGCTAAGCCCCCGAGTGGGAGGTTTGCTCTCCACTCGGTAGGATTTCAAACACTTAGGCGAAACAGATTCACAGCTAAGTCTCCGAGTGAGAGGCTTGCTCGTCAGTCGGTAGGAGAAGTTTTTACAAACTTAGGCGAAACGGATTCGCAGCTAAGACACCCACTGGGGGATTTCTTACATAAACAAAAGCAGCAACAATTAATGGAAAAATTATAACACTTTTGTCTTTGATAAACAAACTACAGGAGTACTTTTATTACATCTTATCCGAGTGAATACTTAAGTGTAAAAGGGGCGGAGCAGATCCGCATTCCAAGCTCGTGGCTCATCAATCTGGCGACCGACGTTGTAAAGACGATATGCTCCATTGTGGAGAACTTTGGTGACGATGAAGGGGCCTTCCCAAGTAGGGGCGAGTTTGTGTGGCTTCTATTGGTCGACTCGGAGGACCAAGTCTCCTTCTTGGAAAGCTCGACTCTTCACGTTTCTGGCATGGAATCGACGCGAGTCTTGCTGATAGATGGTCGATCGGATCATGGCCATCTCTCTTTCTTCTTCCAGAAGGTCGACTACGTCCTGCCGGGCTTGCTCTGCTTCAACTTCAGAGTAGAGCTCGACTCGTGGTGCATTGTGAAGCAGATCACTCGGCAGAACCGCTTCAGCTCCATAGACCAGAAAAGATGGAGTTCTCCCAGTCGACTGATTTGAAGTAGTCCTCAATCCCCAAAGAACTGATGGAAGTTCGTCGACCCACGCGCCTGCTGCGTGTTTGAGATCACGCATCAACTGGGGTTTCAGTCCTTTGAGAATTAGGCCGTTGGCTCTTTCGGCTTGTCCATTCGACTGGGGGTGAGCGACCGAAGCGTAGTCGACTTGTGTGCCTTGAGAAGCGCAAAAGGCTTTGAATTGGTCGGAATCGAAGTTTGACCCATTATCAGTGATGATGCTATGCGGAACTCCATATCTGAATATCAACTCTCTGATGAAACTGATAGCAGTGCCGGCATCAAGATTCTCGATAGGCTTGGCTTCGATCCACTTGGTGAACTTGTCGACTGCCACTAGTACATGGGTGAAGCCGCTCCTGCCAGTTCTCAATGGCCCAACCGTATCTAATCCCCAAACTGTGAAGGGCCAGACGATTGGAATGGTCTTCAGGGCTGAGGTGGGCTTGTGCGACATATTAGAGTAGAACCGACACCCTTCACACTTGTCGACTATCTCTTTTGCCATTTCATTTGCTCTGGGCCAATAAAAACCTGCTCGGTATGCTTTAGCCACAATAGTCCAAGAGGACGCATGATGGCCACAGGTCCCCGAGTGGATGTCGTTAAGAATCATCCGACCCTCTTCCGGCGTTATGCATTTCTGACTGGCTCCAGTCGCGCTTTCTCTGTACAACTGTCCCTTCATCACAGTAAAGGCCTTGGATCGACGGACGATCTGTCGAGCCTCTTCTTCATTCTTTGGGAGCTCTTTCCTTAGGATATATGCGATGTAAGGCATTGTCCAGTCGGGGGTGATAACCAAAACTTCCATGATCAGGTCGACCACGGCTGGGACCTCGACTTCAGTCGGATCCGTGGCACTTTTTGGCTGCGGGGCTTCTTCTGTGAAAGGATCCTCTTGAACTGACGGTGCGTGGATATGTTCCAAAAACACACCACTGGGAATGACTTCTCTCTTGGAACCTATCTTTGCCAAATCGACGGCTGCTTGATTTTTCAGTCGGGGTATATGATGAAGCTCTAACCCCTCGAATTTCTTCTCCAACTTTCTTACTGCGTTGCAGTAACTAGTCATGGCTGGGCTTCTGACGTCCCACTCCTTCATCACTTGGTTAACCACTAAATCTGAGTCGCCATAGACCATGAGGCGACGGACGCCGAGTGAAATGGCCATACGCAACCCATACAAAAGTGCTTCGTATTCTGCTTCATTGTTGGAGGAATCAAAGTGAATCTGGAGTACGTATATGAGCTTATCTCCTCGGGGGGAAACCAACACTACCCCAGCACCGGAACCATTCAGCATCTTAGAGTCATCAAAGAACATGGTCCAGTGCTCCGAGTGAACTTGAGTCGGAAGCTACTGTTCAGTCCACTCGGCGAGGAAATCTGCTATTGCTTGGGAATTGATAGCTTTCTTTGCCTCAAATCTGATATCCAGGGGAAGGAGTTCAATCGCCCATTTTGCCACTCGACCGGTTGCATCTCTGTTGTGCAGAATCTCTGACAATGGGGCGTCGCTGACGACTGTAATCGTATGGTCAGAGAAGTAGTGAGCAACTTTCTTCGTGGTCATATAAATCCCATATACAAGCTTCTGATAATGAGGGTATCTTTGCTTTGATGGGGTCAAAACTTCAGAAATATAATATACTGGGCGCTGAACTTTAAAGGCTTTTCCTTCTTCTTCCCGCTCGACCGTAAGTACTGTACTGATGACTTGTCCTGTGGCTGCAATGTAAAGCAGCAAAGGCTCTTTGCTGATCAGGGTAGCAAGCACCGGCTAGGTGGAAAGCAGGGCTTTTAGCTCTGCAAACGCTGCATCAGCTTCAGGAGTCCACTCGAACTTGTGTGACTTCTTCATCAGTCGGTAAAGAGGCAATGCCTTTTCATCGAGACGAGAGATGAATCGACTTAAAGCGGCCAAGCAACCAGTAAGCTTCTGAACATCATGCACACGCACAGGTCTTTTCATTCGGAGTATAGTGCCCACTTTCTCTGGATTTGCGTCGATTCCTCGTTCGGAAACAAGAAAACCGAGTAATTTTCCGCCAGGAACTCCGAATGTGCACTTTGATGGATTAAGCTTGATATCATACCTCCTAAGGTTGGCAAATGTTTCAGCGAGGTCAGTCAGCAGGTCGGAACCTTTTCGTGACTTGACCACAATATCATCCATGTATGCTTCCACATTCCGACTGATTTAAGTGAGCAAACACTTCTGAATCATCCTCATGAACGTGGCTCCAGCATTCTTGAGGCCGAATGGCATGGTGACATAACAGAAGCACCCGAATGGGGTGATGAAAGCTGTTTTGATCTCATCGGGTCCATACAGACGGATCTGATGGTATCCGGAATAAGCGTCTAAGAAAGACAGTCGCTCACATCCCGCAGTCAAGTCGACTATTTGGTCGATCCCGGGGAGAGGAAAATGATCTTTCGGGCAATGCCCGATTGATATGTTTAAAGTCAATGCACATGCGAAGTGACTTGTCCTTCTTGGGGACGATGACAACATTGGCGAGCCACTCGGAGTGGTAAATTTCTCGGATAAACTCTGTTGCTAAGAGCCGAGCCACCTCTTCTCCAATGGCCTTCCTTTTCTGGACGGTGGACCGTCGCAGATGTTCCTTGACAGGTTTTGCCTTTGAATCGAATCGTAGACGGTGCTCAGCCAGTCCCCTGGGTACACCTGGCATGTCAGAAGGTTTCCATGCAAAGATGTCCCAGTTCTCACGGAGGAACTGGATGAGCGCTTCTTCCTATTTGGGGTCAAGTGTTGTGGAGATATTACTCGGAGCAGCGTTGGGGTCGGTCGGGTGGATGTGAACTGGCTTTGTCTCACCGGACGACTGAAACGCTGATTCTGTAGTAGGCTTCTTAGCTCGCAACAAATCACTCGGGTCTGCATTTTTCTGGTGTTCCTGCCACTCTTCTGTTACCATCTGAGCATCGGCGATCTTTGAGCCTTTCTGAAAGCACTCTTCTGCCTTCTTGCGATTACCAGTAACAGTGATCACACCTTTAGGGCCATGCATCTTCAATTTGAGGTACACGTAACATGGTCGAGCCATAAAACGTGCATAAGCTGGCCTGCCCAAAATAGTGTGATAGGCACTCTGGAAATCCACAACCTCAAATGTCAACTTTTCTTTGCGGAAATTTTTGGAATCACCAAAAACCACATCAAGAGCAATCTGGCTGAGTGATGCAGCCTTCTTGCCAGGAATGACTCCATAGAAACTCATGTTGCTGGTGCTGAGTCTGGACATCGGAATGCCCATCCCTTGCAAAGTCTCTGTGTATAGTATATTCAGGCTACTGCCACCATCCATCAACACTTTAGTCAGTCGAGTACCTTCGACGACTGGGTCGACCACCAAAGCTTGCCTCCCAGGGGTAGCTATGTGTGTTGGGTGATCGGACTGGTCGAACGTGATGGCAGTATGAGACCATTTCAGACAATTTGGTGTTGCCGGAGCAACCATATTCACTTCCCGATTGATAACTTTCAGCCGACTTTTGCTTTCAACATCAGCAAAAATCATCAGGGTGGAATTGACCTGGGGATATCCATCATCACTATCCTCTTTGTCCTCAACTTTGTCCGACTCCTTTTCCTTATCTTTGGGCTGCTTCCCTTGGAATTGCTGGATCAAGATCCGACACTGTCGAGTGGTATGTTTCGGGTAAATGTAGTTACCCTCTTCATCTTTCTTCGTGTGGATGTGGCATGGCAAATCCATCACGTCATTTCCCTCCTTTTATTTCACCTTCTTAGGGTTCCAAGGCGCTTTGGGCTTCCCTTTAAACTTTCCTTGAGTCACGGCCAAGGCTTCTCCAGGAGCAGCTGGCTCAGCTTTCCGTTTCTGCTTCCGACTGGAGTTACCTCCTCCGGTTTCGTGGGCGACTGACTTGTGCTTGCCACTCCGGAGTCGATCCTCTTCTTCACCATTGGCATACTTGGTGGCTATCTCCATCATTCGACTCAGAGACATGTCTCCGGTTCGACCGAATTTCAGGTTCAGCTCTCTGTAACACCTTCCTTGAAGGCACAAACTGCCTGGTGATCAGACACATTCTCTACCGTGTGATGCAATGTGATCCATCTCTGGATGTAATCTCTCAAAGTCTCATTCGGCTTCTGCACACAAGTTTGCAGCTCTGTCAGCCCTGTTGGTCGCTTGCAAGTTCCCTCAAACGTTCTGACAAACACTCAGGAAAGATCTTCCCAAGTGTAAATGCTGCTGGGTGCTAACTGATTCAGCCATGCTTTGGCCGAGCCCTCCAACATAAGAGGCAGATGCTTCATGGCCACCTCATCGTTACCGCCACCGATCTGAACAGCCACTCGGTAGTCCTCAAGCCAAGTATCAGGCTTGGACTCGCTAGTGAACTTACTGACTCCAGTCGCCAACCTGAAGTTGGGGGGAATCACTGCGGCCCTGATGGCTCTGCTGAAGCACTCTGGTCCTGAGACGTGCACTCTGCTGCTGGTGGGTACATCTCTGTCTTGACCCTCTCGGTGAGCTCTGTTCCAGTCGACCAGACCTTGAACGATAATGGATCTCACATCAAAGCCTGGCTCCCTGGGGTCGACTGGAATCCTTCGCCCAACACTGTGCTGGCGTCTATCATCCTGTTGCCGAGGCGCGTACGATCCACCCCTTGGGGAAGGGGTGGGCACTCGACGTCGACCATCGCGATCGAATCAGTGATCATACTGCTCACGGTTCTTGTACTGATCGTGCCGGTCCCCACGTCCCTCATGCCTCGGGGGCGATCTGGGGCTGTGAACCGACTGAACTATATTTGCAGCTACGGATCTGCTGTGAATCCTGTTCCGCGACTGCGATACAGCTGAATTTTGATCTCCTGCTGCCCGGAGTAAATCTCTAATCTGCATCAAACCTCTGCCAGCCTCTGACTGGGAAGGCTGGATTGACTCTGCTATACGGGCCGCAGCTGCCAAATTCTGAATCGGAGTTCGATATACCTGAGTCGGTGGAGGAAAGAGCTGACGTCGACTGGAGTCCGGAACCCGTTGCCGTGCACGCTCGTCGAGTGCTCGCTGAAGGTTCTCCAGTCGAGTGCGCTCAGCCAAGTTGGCCAAACGCGCGTCCTCTAAGGCATGAGCCTCAGGGGTTTCTCCAACAATAGGAGTGTGAAGTGCATCCATGTTCCGGCGGCGAAGTTCTTCCCTCTGCAGCGAATTGAGGGGCTCGAGGAGGTACTCTTCATGGGCATGCGACGGATCGCCTCTGCCGTCGCCTCCTTCGGCACCGGGAAAACCGGGAGGACCGCGTGGTCCATCGACCATTAGAACTTCCGCCGCTGGATCGCTGCTGTCACACTCGAATGCAGTCTCTGCGGAGCTAGTCGACAGGTCAAACATGCCGTAGAGAGATTCGTCGGGCTCGATTGCCGCGACTTGGGGGGCTGGCCGACTGGTGGGCCACCGCATGCCTCACCCATCGCTGAAGCCTCGACCGACCGGAGCACTTGTGCCGGCAGGAAGCAGGGAGGGAGGATGACACAACGATCGACCGATACTGGGTCGACGGTTGCCGCAGGAGGACGCCGCGGACGCACGCGCGAAAGTGCGTCACTCCGCGGACTGGGAGCGCGTCAATGTCGAGAGGAGCCTCCTGGAGCCAAGCAGAGTCGTCGGCGATGAACGTGAGCGCACCGAGATGGATCTCGCGGCCCTCAATCAAAACTCCGCCTGGAACCATGATGAAGGAGATCGGAAAAATTGTAACTTCTCCAATAAGTCGCTAAGACACCTGCCCCACGGTGGGCGCTAACTGTCATGGTTCTAAGTGTGACAGTAGTGTATGGGGGTACTAATGGAGAGGCAAGATCCTACCTATGGAGTAGTTGTATACGCAGGAGTTTTACGAGTTCAGTCCCTTCTCGGAGGAAGTAACAGCCCTACGTCTCGGAGCCCGGAGGCGGTCGACTGGATTATATGCGTATGAGTTACAGGGGTGCGAACCCTTTACAGTAAGGAGGGGGTGGCTTATATAGAGTTCGTCAGACCCCTCCAGCCCTCAGTTATGCAGGGTTTAAAGTACATTAAGACTGGGGGTTACTGGTAACGCCCACATAAAGTGCTATGAAGACCATAAAGGCTACTTAATAACAGACCGTCACGTGCAGAGTGACTTTAGATCTCCTGGTTGTCGAGTGGTTGGCTTCATGGTCGAGTGGTTGGCTTCATGGTCGAGTGCCCTCGAGTCCGTCGAGTGGAACACTTCTGAGTCGATTGACAGGTGGTTTCTTTTAGAGATGTCCTTGGGTAGGGTATTTTGGACAGGTCCATGACCCTACCCTAGGTACATAGCTTCATCAATCCCTGTTGCGAAGGTTTCGGGCGGTGCCTTAATGCTCCCTTCTTTCTGGTTTCTGAGTCTGCCCTGCGTGCAGGGCCGGTCCTGAGATTTCGGGGGTCCGGGGCGAACTAAAAATTGGGGCCCCCTAATATACGAGCCATTGTAATATACGTGTGCATATATATATATATATATATATATATATATATATATATATATATATATACATATATATATATATATATATATTATCAGTAACACTTAAATCCATAATCTGTATGCGTATAAAAAATACATAATACCTTAAAAATTTCTTCTAACATTCCTCGATGCAAAGTCGCTTATGATGGGGTCGATGTCAATCTCATCCAATAATTTCTTCTCGATGCATAATGTAGCCAAACCATTTAACCTCTCTCGAGTCATTGTTGACCTCAAATAATTCTTCAACAATTTCAGCTTTGAAAAGCTTCTCTGGGCCGATGCGACCATCACAGACACAGTAAATAAGATGCGATAAGCAAAGGAGATATTCGGATAACAATCAACTTATCTAACATGCCCAAAAATCTCCATGGCAGACATTACGCCATTTGGCAAAGTGAATCTCATAATCTTCAATTAAGAAATAAGATCATATACCTCTACATCAGATGAACCCATCAAAAGAGAATGTTTCTGCAAATTTTGTGCAACACTCTTCAAGTTCATTATCACTTAATGACTTCAGGGTGCCCGAGCTCAATAAAAATCCAAAGATATCTTTGAACACCATTAGTTCTTTAAATCTATCCTTCAAAGAAGTGACCGCCATATCAACCAAAACAAAAAAAATATTTAACACGAAAAGCCTTCTCGCTTCTAAAATTTCTTCTTGACAATCACTTTCACCAAACTGTCTCTTCCTCTTAGCACGACATTTCATTGGAAACACAGGGTCAATTCCCATTTCAGTCGCTATACCTTTGGCGATGGTCAAACTTGAAGTAAACCCATCATCGCTATACTTCTCAAAATATTCTTTTATACCTCTTATTTGCTTCAAAGCAGAGTCAATACACATGGTTGACGATTGCAGCATCTTGCTAACTTTATTTATAGCAAACAGAATATCATGCCAGATAATCATACCAACTAGAAACTCAAAGCGACCAAGTGCATCAAATAAATTTTTTGCGTCACTTTTATCCTTAGGTTCAGTGCCAGAAGCATCACGTAACTCAGACAAAGCTGACATTAACTCAATGGCTTGATATCTTATTGCTGTAACACTTTTGATTCAACTCTCCCAGCGAGTGTTTGACAATGATTTCACAGTCAAACTAGGAACATGTTTAAGCAAAACATTCCACCTTTTCGTAGAACCAGCAAATAATATATATATATGCGCTGAACAATTTCAAAAAATGAAACAGCTTTCTCACATGTTTTTGCCATATCATAGAGAGTGAGAATGAGACTATGACAAGCACATGGCATGTATAATGCTCTTGGATTCACATCAAGTAACCTAGATTGTACCCCTCGGTATTTTCCTTTCATGTTAGAACCATTGTCATATCCTTGACCCCTTATATCATTAATATTTAAGCCAAAAGTCTCCATAGATTCAAGCAGTACTTTAAAAATCCCTAAGCCAGAAGTGTCATCCACCTTCAAGAACCCCAGAAAGTACTCCTCAATTTTTTTTCCCATCCGAAAAATTAACACAACGAACTAAAAAAGTCATTTGTTCTTGATGACTGACATTAGGGGTACAATCTAGGATAACAGAGAAATACTTGGCCTCTTTAACAACCTTTATGATAGAACATGTGATGTCAGCAGCCAAAAGAGATATCAACTCGTTCTGAATTTTATGACTGAGATAATGGTAATGAATTTCTTTGTTCTGGATACGTCTAAGGTGGTCTTGCATTACCAAATCAAATTCTGCAATCATCTCAACACAAGCTAAGAAATTACCATTATCATCCTTGTAAAGTTGCTCACTGTTTCCGCGAAAAGCCAAGTTGCGTTTGCCAAGATATGGCTATTATTCTTAACAAAACTTTCCTGACATGTTCTTTCTCCTTTGTTATTTGATGCTGCAAGTCCTTGTCAATAGTTTCCTCTTTCCGTAGTCTAATCCTTAATTCATTTCACTTGTTCATGTTATTAATATGATCAACACTATTTTCATGTTCTTTAAGCTTCTCAGTAATGTGCCTCCAATGATCTAATCCATCATGTGCTAAGGAACTCTGACTCCTGCTACTGCTAGATTTGAAGATCTTACAACAAAAGCAAAAAACTTTGTCAACACCTTCTAAATAAACTAGCCATTTTCTATCATGTTTCTCTCCATTGCTTAATTTCCTATGATAATGAGCATAGGAAAAATGTCTTCCTGCATCATCTACACGGTATTCCATTTTATCCTGTTCCTCTCTCATTGGCCCTTTCTCAACTAATACATCTCTTGCTTTATTGTCAAGATTATCCCAATTTCTTGGATCATAAATATCAGGAGTATAGACTGGTTCATCAACACTAGGAGACTGTTCTTGTGCATCCAATGAATTACCTACATTCTCGGAGCCACTTACATTGTTGTCGTCGATGTTGCTTTCGACATTTTCTTCTTGCTGATCGAATTCTGAATTCACATTAGTTTGTTGCTCTTCCTCTATGGCAACTATCGCCAACTCATCACCTGGGTTTATCGAAGTAGTGGAAGTACTCTTGTAATATATGTGCAGATGCCCACGCTGTGATTGTACCAATTTATCTACGGCCTTCTTCTTTTTCCTTTTATTACTACCCGATGCATATGTCCTGTTTCTCGGGGCATGCTAACACACAATCCTGAAAAAGTAATTTTTGCATCAATTATTGAACAGTGCCACATACGCATCAAGGAACGGCTAAACGCAAATATAATATACCTGGTTATGCGTACGCGCCTAGACTCGGAGAGCAATGAGCAATTGACCAAGCGTGAGGGTGAGGGCCCCCTGAATTGAAATCAGCTGTGAACTGGATTGGGAAGGAGATTAGGAGAAGAGAATTAGAAATGCTCAAGAGCCAGATGGCAGTGGGCAGACTTGCAGTACGGCGTGTTGGCGAAGTCGGGCGGCGGCCTAGGGCTGGGAGCCTGCGTGATGAGACGGGTCGAACTGTCGAGTATCGACAAGATCACGATCGGTCTTTTTTTCCTAGGTGAAGCCGTGAAAGGATCGCATATTGTTGTCTTTTTTTTCACGTGGAGGATGAAGGAAAGCAATCGCTAATCAAGCCGCGCATGTCGCTAATCCTGCCGCTGCTGCCCGTTTCTCTTGCGAGCCTGTGCGTGTGCGTGAAAGGCTGATGAAAGGCCTCGCGTTTGACTATTTTGTTTGACATGGGCCTACAACCTGCTATATGTATACAATACATACCTGGGTGGGCCCCCTACCTTGTGGGGGCCTGGGGCGGCCGCCCCCTGCCTCAGGGCCGGCCCTGCCTGCGTGTCATGATTGGCTAGGTAGCCATGTATGCGAACCTTATTAGTTGTTGCTATGTTATTTTATTGGTTTGCTGGTTGATCTGTTACTCTGCCTGATGGTTTTATTTATAAAATCGGACGTATGTCTTTTCTTAAAAAAAGTGGTTGCACCAGCCGGCAATGCATCGTGACGGTACTTGCCCAGTGGGCAAGATAGGATCAGCGAAACCAGTAAAGCCGCAGCAACTCTGTGCCCTAAACCGGATGTCAGACAAGACATAATGGGGATCTGACTTGAGCCGCAACGACGGCGAGACGCCGGGTGCGCGCGGTCGGCCAGAGCCCCGAACGTAGTAGTACGTGCTAGGTGCTACGTGTGGCCCCCGGCCGTGGACATGAACTACTGTAGTTTCATAGGGAAAGCATCATGTGATTTTTCGGAGAGACATGCAACACCACTGGCCTATCGCTGCTGCCGCCTTCAAGAGCGGACAGACAGGCCTCGTGGCGTGCGGACCGCAGATACGTACGGTTCGCGTTAGCTCGAACCGTGGAGGATCTATCTAGTATCTATCTATCGCCGCGGCGTGCATCGCGTGGCCGATTCCTGGGCGCCCCGAACGTACTAGTACGAACAGGGTGGTGCCTCGCTGTTGCTTCGGTCCATTACATTGCATTACATGCACGGAGGAGGGAGAGGAGGGGGCGCGCGGGAAGGTTTGAACGAAATGAAGGGAAAGTGGGACGGATGTGTCCCGACAGACGGGCCAGGGAAGTACAAGGGCGCGCGTCTCATCCGTCCGCGCGTTGTTCGTTCGGTCGCAAACGTGACTTAAATTTGGGCCGGCAATAGGTTAAAAGCGAACCGAAATAGACATTTATCCGTTTGCTTCCGCGCGTTGGGCCGCCATTTGTGTCCGTTTACCTTTAAATGGACACAGACGGGACCGTGCGTTGGAGTTGTCGTGAGAGCGGTGGCGCCAAGCCCCAAGGAGGCGGTACGGTGAAAGCTGTGGGCGCCTGGCTTGGCCTGCGATGCGATCCATGGTTGACCGCGGAACAGTGGAGGGATCGGGTGCCTCCGGGGTCCGGGCATACGTGGTACGCTGGGACTCGCTGTTGTTTCAGTCCATTACATGCATGCGCGGACTGGCTGGACCATCTCCGATCGGGTGGGAGATGCGATCGGTGGCGCCAAGGCCCTAGGCGGTACGGTGGCCGGCGCCTGGCCTGGCCTACGACGCGATCCATGCGGTTGACCGCGCAACAGTGGAGGAGGGGTCGAGTCGATCGGCTGCCTCCGGACAAACGTGGTACGGTGCCGCGAGGATCGGTCGTCAACCTCCAACGACGGGACTGTTTGCATCGTGGTACGGTACGGAGAAGAAGGCCCGACATCGCCATGCCCGTGCATGTGAAGCGTCGTGATCATTGCCAAGAGGTTTTGAGCAGCCGAGACGTCAATTGTTTCGGGCCGGCGCTTTGCGGCTCCAGGACATCGCGCATGGGGATTTGTCACCAGGGAGGACATCGATCGGGGCACTGCTACACAAGTACCGCCACCAAAATAAAAAATGATGCCGTTTCTTCTTTGACAGGAACAGAGGATCTGTATTACTGGATATCTTTTGAACAAAAACAAAACAAAATACACGGAAAAAGTAACGATCAGGTCTGTACTACTGACGTCACATTTTTAGCGTTAACAAAACCTAATGATCAGATTTGCCATGCGAAAGCGAATCAACTTGTGGTTGAGTTGGTTAGGTGGGCAGTGGTATCCCCAACCCACCAGGGTTCAAATCCTGTTGCTCGCATTATTCCTGGATTTATTTCAGGATTTCCGGCGATGCGCTTTCAGTGGGAGGAGACGTTCCCGTCGACGACGAGGCGCCTACGGTGACTTCGTAAATCTCAAGATGATATGCCGGCTCAGTCTCTCGGAGGTGCTCATAGGGGTAGGGTGTGCGTGTGTGCGTTTATAGGGATGAGTGTATGAGCGCTTATGTCTGTACTGATGCTCAAAAAAAAGATTTGCCATGCGAAAGCAGATAACATTACTATGCTTGTGTATAGCATTTGCCATGTTCTTACGGTGAAAAAAGACAATAAATCAAATTGAGGAAATCGGATTGCAAAAGCAATCAATAATGAATATTGGCAAACTCTTAAGCCTACAGGTGGAGAGGCGGTGGTTGGGGGAGGGGGTACAGCTGCGCAATACGTGCATATTTTGGATGGATTATTGGATAACTGCTGGAGATGCTCTTATGCTGCAAATTTTCTTTCCTTGTGTTGGTTTTAAGCAAATTATTAACTTTCTTCAGTACATTATAATGAAATCAATGCATTATTTTAAGAATTTATACACACATAAACTCAACGTAGGCGTAACCAAGTTTACCTTCTGCAGAGAAAAGAAAACCCGATTATAGATGACGCGTGGATTCATCTACAATACAATTTACTAGAAGGTTAAAAAAATCCTGAAGGTGAAAAAAGAGTCAGATTTCTGTTATGTACATACTAAAACTGGTGAGATTGTTGCTCGATTATCTGTCTCGTTGATCTTGCAACTGGAGATAATGTTTCAAGCTGCACTGCTGATCACAGGACTGCGGCTGATAACTGAAAGCTGAGTCGGAGAAAACAAAGGAACATCACTTAGTACTGATGAAAACGAGGAAGATTTTAAAGAATGGTGATCCAAGAAACCGAGTTTCAGCAAGGTAAGAGAAGTGCTTCCGGCGCGATGTATCTTATGATAGACTTACAATGAACAGAACAGATTTCCCTGTCATGTTGGGCATATATAGTGACGATCCACACCTAAAAGTTATGCATAGTACCAGCAACTAAGTTAAGTCGTCTGGAAACTGATGTCAGATGTGCGCAGGCGAAGTAGTAAACTGCTGCAACCTGCCGATTTCATTGTAGAGTATAAAGAGTTCATGAAATATCAATTACCGGGATATAGGAAGACCGGGTTTGCTAATTCTCAGGCGAGAATTAGTTATATCTAAGTCAGACACGGAGGACCATCGATTTCACATTGAGAGATGTTCATATATCTCTGAACTATGAGAAAAACACTGCAACTTTTCACACTAGATGAACAAATTATTATTTAATGGTAAACATTGTATTAGATTTGTATGCACAGATTTGTAAAATCAACTGAGAATTAGTTAATTCTCGTCCGACTGAGACAGAGACACTTTTTTATGAACCTGCAGGTAGCGTATCACATGATACCTATGTTGCTTCTCCGGAGCAGCTGTCCTTACTTGCAAGGATGTGGCAGCCCAGGCTCAATCAGAAATTCGCTGTTGCAACCTGGAGATGACTTTGTACATTGGCGGCCTTAACAGATGTGAGCTTCTGGTTGCTTCCTTTCTTTTCTGTCCAAATTGGAACCACTTCCTATTGAGCTCTCCTCACTTGGAAGTAGTTGATAGTGAGCGGCTGCTTCTGTACTTGTAGCTGTTGCATCAGCCGAAGAATTCTCACTTCATACATCAGAAGCAATTAAGCATGTTAGGTTTCTGCGATGAGTCACATATCTGCCTATGGATCTAGAACAACTTCAACGAACTTACTTCAGTGAGTAGATGATCAATCCGATGGCCACAACTGCGAATGCAGATAGTACAACCAGTTTATCTGTTGGTCGCGTGCAAATCATTTGAGCATATAGTGCAACCTATTATGATCTGTTGCAAGGATCAGACAGAAATTGTCACCTGTTGTTGATAGAAAAATACTCGAATGGCGACTGCCCACATGTCAGATGTTAAGAGCGAGAGGTTAAGCAATGTTGCTCCACTCATCTGCAGGAGTCATGGTCATCAGAAAGAGCTAAACTACTACTCGAAATGAGAAATGAAAGGGCCTTCTGCTGATACTTGCTAATGAGCTAATATTATCCGAGTAGCTTATGCTTATTCTTTATTTATTCAGATAATTCATTACCACTTGACTGGACCGATTCTCTTTGTTGCCTACTCTAGTCATGTAGCTTATTATCTGATTAAACACGTTGGAGGGAACTTAACCTGAAGGACAAAAGGAGCAATGGTGTAGAACATAAATCCTGCAACGGCATATCCTGCAAACAAACTTATCTGAAAATAAAAATTATTAGGCAGGAGTGAGCTTCCTGTCGGACAATTCAAAAAGTGTATTTGCAGATGAACCAAAACTAGAGTTTGCTACCATTGTTGGAGACCAGGCAATTGCTTCTACGCTCTTCCTTTCAAACATAAATCTGATGTTTTTTCAGGTTAAAAGGTAACATGAATATTTGCTCCAGAAACAATGTAGTGATGTTTAACAATAAAAGAATAAGAGTGAATCTAATCTATAGATATCAATATCAACGGATAACAGCAGTTTTCTCTGCTGATGAACTGTGGAGAGGATACATCTGAATTGTACTGACAAGCACTCCAAATAGTCCAAGCATTGCGACAACTTCTACTCTGTCGTTCTTCTTGACACAGTGCTCCTACATAATCAAGGGAATGATATCATTATCAGAGTTTTGAGACAATATTGTTGATAGTAGCAGGATATATATACAATACATCACCAACCTCCCCGACATTGCTAAATGCATAACAAACTGTCCCGGCAATAACAAGGGCATCCCCTAGAAGTGGTGTTTTATTTGGATCTGCAGAAAAATGAAGTGTTTTTAATCTGTTGATACTTATCTTCTCTGTAGAAATTGGGGAAACTATTTCAGCATGGAGGTTTCTAAAATTAGGTTTTGATTTGAGCACATCTCTACCTATTCTATCGCCAATTTGCCATCTTATTCAGCAGTAAATTTGATCTCCTAGACTATTACTATCATGATTTCTCCTAAAGGAAGAGACCAGGGAAGAAACATACTATGAAGAACTTCATCCTTCATGTATCCTAGGTTTCTCGCTGTTCTTTTTTTGTAACAAGCATCCTAATACAACATACTCTGTATTTTAACTCTTAAGCAGTCACCTACTCGGAGCAACTCTAATCCATTGCCAAAAAAATCTGCAGTTCCCAGAAAAATGCTTTTTTGGGACTTAAGCCTTAGGGATGCAGGCGAATGCGTCCGCATTGATCAATTTTGCATTAGCATGGTTAGGTTAGTGTTGGCTTCACGGAGGAGTCCTTGGTCTAGCCAAACAAATTCCCTGTCAAACCCAATATATTGGATACCACTGCTCGTCCCAATCCCTCCAAAAGTCTAAAATCTCCCGAGAGGAACTTTCCTCCTCCCAACTGGCTGCCGCCGCCCGTGAGTTTGACGCCTGGCACCACACTGCCCCCCCCCCCCCCCCCCCCCCAACCCAGTCCAGTCCAAGGTGGGCGGAGGCGGCAGGTCGGTCAATGACGAGCCATGGGCCAAGGTCACTTCCGTCGTTTACTATGGGCGGAATTCTTCTCCAGTGGAGACAGAAGATTTACCTGAATTTGATTTTGCACTCACGCAATTCGGTTACGAGCCGACTTCATTGAGATCTCTAGGAAGCAATCGGGATGCAGGCATGGCCTAAACCCTGCTTAGCGTGTTTGCTACGACGAAGGCGACACGGGGGGGGGGGGGGGGGAGGGGAGGGGGGGTGTTTAGGGCCTATTTTGATTCACAGGATTATGAAAATACAGGAATAGGAAAAGTATAGGATTGGAGTGGCATATTCACTTAAATCCTATAGGATTAGCAAGGAGTGTTTGATGCCACAGGAAAGACAAAGGAATTGTAAGAAGAGGTTGGAGTGGATGTTAGATTTCCTACTATGAAATGTAGTTCAAAAGATTCCATAGGAAAAATTCATTTTTTTTAGAGGATGACCCCCTGCCTCTGCCTGCATGCCGCCATCAGGAAAAATCATTTTCTTAGAGATGCATGCAACCATTTTATTAATTATTCACGAAGACCTTACAAAGTATTGCATCAATATGTCTAAATCCGCCATCTTGGCAACATCTGTCGCTACTCCTAACCACTTGATGAAGGGGTGCAGAAATACTGAGCCGAATACCCAGACCTCTCACTTAAGCTTCACATCTAAATCTGGAGACCGATCCGACGCACTCTCATATATAGGTCGTCGCCGCCATCTTCCACCGATCCATCTTCAGAGCAGGTACTGATGCATCGACTTTGTCAGGTCTGCCGTCATGCCGCCACGGGGCCAAACAGCGCCACCACCCTGCGTCGTCCATCCAGACACATCCGTCGTCGAGATCCAGCTGCACCATGTGGCCAATACTTGTCGTCATTGACGCGGTAGATACAATGCTACTCTTGTCACGCCCAATATGTGACCCTATCCAAAAGGAACTCGAAGGTCCCACCAAGGATAGACCCGCATATTGAAACTGACAAGTTGGTATCAGAACCTCGACCGACCCTAGGAGCCCCCTTGATTGATCGTGTAGTTTGGCCGTTGTTGAGTCTAGAAGAAAACTATTTTCTGAGTCTAGTTATATCGGAGAGTAGGAATTCTTTTTACTCCTCTGCCCCTTCGTCGCTCTGGTAAGGAATCTTGACGTAGGTGTTTTGAATTACTCCTCTTCCCGTTCAAACTTTCTTTAGGATCACGCAGTGGGTTCTCCGATCGTTGGTTCTCAGCTCTTTTCATCCGGTGCATTTCTCGTCAAGTTGACTCGAGCCTCTTGATCTTTGAGTTCAATTCCTCAGTTGTTTTTTTTCCCACCCGCCCACCCCTTTTCTTCTCAGAATCGGAGTCCGTAATCGAGTATCCATCCTACTCGTGCGAAGTCTTTGCCTTCTTTCCCCAATGATTTCAACCGGTGTTGTCTCTTCAAGATATTCGTCGTTTCCCCTCCCGAGTTGCCTTTGTTTTTCCCGCCCTCCCACCCTTTTCTTCCCGGAGTCTGACTCTCTCTCGACCATCTATCTCATTCGTGCGGAACCTCTTCAGTCTTTCATAAATTATTTCTACCGGTGAATCCTCGTCTCGTTCGCCATTCTTCATCTCTTTTCTTCTCCGGTGGATTCAATTCAAGTATTCGGTGTTGATCATATTCTTTTCCTCCGCTCAAGTGTTCTCCTTGCTCGTTTGCCTCTCGTCATTCAATCCTTCCGGAGTGTTCAAGACATCTCAAGAGATTTGTCTGTGTTCCAATAAATTCGAGGTTATCACCTCATTCAAATATTTCAATTGTTCCGGTGCTTCATCTATCTCTTCAACAATCCTTGCCAACGGTGTTTTCTCTTCAGTGGGCCCTAACCCACAGGTCTTTTCCCAGGATCTTACCTGAATCTTCTAATTCTCCCGGAGTAATTCTTATATTCTTTTCAAGCCTGACGACTGACGTAAGAATGAATTTCATCAGTCAGATGCCTTTCCAAGATCGATTTCAAATCATTTCATTGTTGGCTCAACCTCTTCGCTTTTCATTCTCCCGGAGTATCTCAGTAATTTTGGTGGTGTTTCCCGTCGTCTTTTGAAGACCGAAGAAGAGTTTGTCCTCTAAATTTTGCCCGTTCTCCTGGAGATTCGTGGTTCTAGCTTCATATTATCCTCTCAAATTATTCCATTTGTCAGATATTCCTTTTCTCATCCATCCGGAGTATGTCAGGAGTTGTTTTCCCGTTTCTTTTCACCGAAGGCCATCTTTCCAGCTACCGTTATCCAATTATCCCGGTGCTTCGTTCAAGTGTTCTTCAATCAACTTATGATCTCTTTGTCCTTTTGCACCTTAATCCCCTCGAGCATATTTGTTCTTCTAATTCTTCCGGTGATTATCTCTCTTTCATCAGTCATTTTCGAATTCTTACGATGGTTCGTTCAAGATTCTTTTTCTTTGATTATCATTTCAATCCATTCGTTCTTTCAATCCTACTGGTGGTTCATGAGGACTTTCTCAAGTTTTGTGCTATCCCTTCTCAATCCTTTTTCCAACAAGAATAAGTAGTATTCAAAATCCATTTTTGGTCATCAATTTAATTTGATGAAGGATAAGCATACAATAAATCTTATTCTTATTTCCTCAAGGTGATTAATCCCTTCCTTCGGAGTTTGTTCGTGAGGAATAAATTCTAGTTCCAGGTGTTTTCATCTTTTCTTTTCCGGAGTTCAAATTGTCCTCGACTATTTTGTCGGAACCTCCATCTAAATCATCGCAAGGCTCATCTTATTCTTTCATCCTTCATTCTATCTCATCATCCATTCGTCAACGGAGCTTTTCACGGTGGATCGTCAGGATTTAATTCATTCCTCAAGTGTTCATCAAGATTCTTGTTCAAGGAGTTCTAGTATCTTTCCTTCTTGATTTTGAAGTGCAATTAATTCTCCGTTTTCTTTTGAAGTGGAGTTTTTTTTCATTTCTTCGTTCCTCTCAGCTTTCCAATCATTTCCGTTTGTGGTCGGTTATCACCTCAAAAAATTTGAGATGTTATCTATAAGTCCACAACAAGCTTATTCTTTCGTTGTTGATTTTCTCAACAACTCTATTCAATCCTTCTTCTAAGTTCTTTTCATTCTCTTTCAATTCTTCCGGAGGCTTTGCGTTGTTCATCTCGTCAAGTGCCATCCCATCTTGTGAAGTTCCTGTTCTATTCCTCCATGTTTCAGCCGGAGTGCTACCTAAATCCTTTCAGTCTTATTCGATTCTTATCTCGTTCTAACCGGAGTGGTTTCATAGTCTATCTGATTCCATGAGCTTTGATCCTCGTCATTCTCGTCGTTCCTCTCTTCTTCTCGACTACTCTCGATTCTTTGCTTCTTCTCTTGAGTTCTTGTTTCACCTCTTCCTTTTTCCCTTCCGTCTCGGTCCTAAGATCTCGGGACGAGATCTCTTGTTAGTGGAGGAGTGTTGTAACGCCCCGGATTTGATGCGCCAGGTGTCCGCCAGTTATTCTCCGTCTTTGCCATGTCATTTGCTTGCGTGTTGCATTTTATCATGTCATCATGTGCATCTCATTTTGCATACGTGTTCGTCTCATGCATCCGAGCATTTTCCCCGTTGTCCGTTTTGCAATCCGGCGCTCCTATGTCATCCGGCGTTCCCCTTTTGTCTCTCGTTGTGAGCGGGTGTTAAACGTTCTCGGAATGGACCGAGGTTTGCCAAGCGGCCTTGGTATAGCACCGGTAGACCGCCTGTCAAGTTTCGTGCCATTTGGAGGTCGTTTGATACTCCAACGGTTAACCGCGTAACCCGAAACCCCCTTTTCTATTTGCAGCCCAACACCCCTCCAAAGTGGCCAAAACCCGTCTAAACCCCCTCCATGCTCTCCGCCGTTCGATCACGATCGCATGGCCGAAAACCGCACTCCATTTGAAGCCTCCTAGCTCCCTCTACCTATAAATATGTGATCCCCTCCGGATTTTCGCGCAGTGCAAACCCTAGATCAAATCGCCCCGCCGCCACCGGACGCGTCCGCACCGTGCCGGACATGTCCGCCGCTGTGCCCCGTCCACTTGCGCGCCGCCACGTGTCCCCGCCGCCGTCTCCACCGCGCCTCCACCGCATGGGCCCGCCGAAGCCCATCCGCGGCCCGCCCCGGGCCGATCTGGGCCCAGGCGCCCGCAGCCGCTGCTCCGCCCGAGCCTCCCGTCGCCCGCCGGCTCCGCCGCCTGCACTCCGCCCCGCCGCCTCGCCGCCGTCCAACTCCGGCGACCGGAGCGCCACCGGTCCAGGCCGGCCCTGTCTCCTTCTCCTTCTCCCTGTCCTTCCTCTCCCCCGCGCTCATCTCCCTCTCTCTCCCGTGATGCAGAAGGAGGCCGCCATGGATGGCGCCCCAAGCTTCAAGTCCGGCCAAGCGTCGCCCCGAGCTCCGTCCACCGCCGCCCTTGCCCGGATCCGGCCGCCCTCGACTTGATCTACCCATTCCCGGCCATCCCGAGCCCCGTCGGAGTCCCACGCACCCTCCACGCCGGCGTTGACTTCCGCCATGGCTGCTCTGTTCGAGGAATGGAGTTTCCCCGATCTGGATCCCGCGCTGGTAGTTTTTCACTAAGTCCCGAAATATTTTTGCATAATCATGCCATGTTCATCGCATCATATCTCTGCATCCCTAGCTCCGTTTCGTGCGTGCAATATGTCAAGTTGTTCGTCTCAACGAGTACTTCATTTCATTCCATTGCATCATGTTCATTTAAGCTCATCTTGATGCCTGAATCATCGTTGCAAGAGTGCTTCATAATGTTGTCTACTGTCTGGTAACAGAACATGCTCATTTGTCATTTTTGCCATGATTGATGTGTCCATCCTATGAGGTTGATGTCTACATGTGTTTTGATCTATGACATGTCTTCTTTACAGAGATGCTTACCATGTATTTTTGTGATCAATGTGGTGACTAGCACAAGCATGCAAACTAGGCTTCGTGTTGTTGCTGATTTTAGTCCGTCTTCTGCTGTTATTTTGATGCTATGTAAACATGATGCTACAGAGAGATCCATGCATATTTTGAGATACTTCAGTAAGGATGTTTTGAACATATGGTTATTGTCTATCCATTCATGCCCCTGGTTGCAATTATGGAGTAGTCTAGCATGTCATTTTCGTGCTCTACTTTTGCTTCAAAATGTTTCCTGGCAGATTGTTTACATGTTATTCAATTTTGCCAAGGTTGTTGTAGTTGATCCTTACATGCTATGAACTTGTTCTTGCCTTGGTTTGTTTCATAAACATGTCTTCTTGATGATGCTATGCTTATCTTGTCATGCAATGACTTGTGGTGAGTGAATCGAGCTTGTTAAGTAGTGTACTTGCTGTTACTGTTTTGCTAGGCTGAATCTGTTATTTCGTGATGCTATGTAAACCTGATCCTACTAGTCATTCTATGCATAATCTGGAGATGTTCACTAAGGGTGTTTTGTTCTACATGTCATGCTCTATCCATTCATGCCCCTTGTTGCATTTATAGCCTGCTGTAGCTTGTTGTAATCTTGCTCCAAAGTTGCTAAATAATGTTGATGTCAGCCTGTTAACATTAAGTTCAGTTGTTGCCATGCTTGTTGTTAGTGATACATATGCCCTATGAACTTGCTATTGCCATGCTTAGCTTCATAATCATGTCTTCTTACTGTTGGTTGCCTTGCCATGCCATGTATTGCTCTGTGGTGAGTGGTACAAGCTCATCTACATGCCTACTTATCGTTGTTCCTGCCATGTTTGAATCTGTAATATAACTTGCTATGTTTACATGGGTGCCATCATATCTTCTGATCCTTTTTGGCTCTTGGTCAGTAAAGGACTTTTGTTCTATGCATTTAGTAGTATCATGCCATGCCTTTTTTTTGCCATGATAAGTTTCTGTAACATGTTGCTTGATAGCTCTAAACATTGCAACCTGATGTTATTTTCTGCAAAGTCTGAACTGATATTATTTGCGATCTTGCCATGTGTGTTTGAGCATGTTCTAGTGATTTCTGGAGATAGCTCAGTGTTCATGTTTTGTTATGATTTACCTGTACATCATGCCCATGTCTTTTATTTTCTTGTTGAGGTCCTGTAGCATGTTGTTTTGATGCTTGCAATATGCCTAGTTGCTGTTTTGGACAAATTGTTGCTATAACTTGTATAGTGTGTATGGGTTGAACCGTTGCTCCGTTTTGAGTATGCTCTATATGAAACTTGCTTAGTTTTGCATGTAGTTTCATATTATCATTTTGCATCCTTGTTTTGAGGTGTTTGCTTGATGTTTGTATGCATTTTGCATCAATGCCATGTTTAACTTGTTTTGCTCATATCTTCTAGGCCGTAGCTCCAAATCTAAATGAACTTTATATGTAACTTGACTAGAATCTCATGTAGATCATCTTTGTGCATCTTAACTTGCTGTTTAACAACTTGAACATAAGGTTTATTCAGATCTGGAGCAATTTCGAAATATGCATATGAGGACTTACCGGAATTGTTATATGTTGTTTCCGGCCTCATTTAAACTTGCCTTGATGTGTTGCTCTTGTTTGCATCATCTCTTGCCATGAGTAGCTTCATGTAGCTTTGTCATGCATCATGCTTGTTGTGCATCATGTCTTGTCTATGTGTGGTGTGTTTACTATGTTGTGTGCTTCTTCTCGATAGTTCCCGTTTCGTTACGATCGTGAGGATTCGTTCGTCTACGCTTGGTTCGTTTTCGTGGTTTCATCCGTTCGTCTTCTTCATGGACTCGTTCTTCTTCCTTGCGGGATTTCAGGCAAGATGACCGCTACCCTGGATCTCACTACTATCATTGCTATGCTAGTTGCTTCGTTCTATCGCTTTGCTGCGCTACCTATCTTTTGCTCATCAAGCCTCCCAAATTGCCATGAACCTCTAACCTTTGACACTATTCCTAGCAAACCATTGCTTGGCTATGTTACCGCTTTGCTCAGCCCCTCTTATAGCGTTGTTAGTTGCAGGTGAAGTTGAAGATTTCTTCATGGTGGACAGGATTTTGGTTGGGATATCACAATATCTCTTATATTATTAATGCATCTATATACTTGGTAAAGGGTGGAAGGCTCGGCCTTATGCCTGGTGTTTTGTTCCACTCTTGCCGCCCTAGTTTCCGTCATACCGGTGTTATGTTCCCGGATTTTGCGTTCCTTACGCGGTCGGGTGATTTATGGGACCCCCTTGACAGTTCGCTTTGAATAAAACTCCTCCAGCAAGGCCCAACCTTGGTTTTACCATTTGCCTCACCACCACATATATTTCCCTTGGGAGTAATTAACCCAAGGGTCATCTTTATTTAAGCCCCCCCGGGCCAATGCTTGTCTAAGTGTTGGTCCAAACTAGAGCACCGTGCGGGGCCATCCCTTGGCAACTTGGGTTACGTCGGTTCCTGTACGCTTCGCTCATCCGGTGTGCCCTGAGAACGAGATATGTGCAGCTCCTATCGGGATTTGTCGGCACAGCGGGCGGTCTTGCTGCTCTTGTTTTACCATTGTCGAAATGTCTTGTAAACCGGGATTCCGAGTCTGACCGGGTCTTCCTGGGAGAAGGTATATCCTTCGTTGATCGCGAGAGCTTATCATGGGCTAAGTTGGGACACCCCTGCAGGGTATAATCTTTCGAAAGCCATGCATGCGGTTATTGGCAGATGGGAATTTGTTAATGTCCGGTTGTAGATAACTTGACACCTGATTCGAATTAAAACACATCAACCGCGTGTGTAGCCGTGATGGTCTCTTCTCGGCGGAGTCCGGGAAGCGAACACGATTTTGGGTTATGTTTGACGTAAGTAGGAGTTCAGGATCACTTCTTGATCATTGCTAGCTTCACGACTGTTCTGCTTGCTCTCTTCTCGCTCTTATTTGCGTATGTTAGCCACCATATATGCTTAGTTGCTGCTGCAACCTCACCACTTTACCCCTTCCTTTCCTATTAAGCTTTGCTAGTCTTGATACCCATGGTAATGGGATTGCTGAGTCCTCGTGGCTCACAGATTACTACAACAACAGTTGCAGGTACAGGTTATGCGATGATCATGACGCGAGAGCGATGCTTGCTTGCGTTGAGTTCTTCTTCTGCTTCTTCGATCAGGGGATAGGTTCCAGGTCGGCAGCCTGGGCTAGCAGGGTGGATGTCGTTTGAGTTTCTGTTTGTGTTTCATCCGTAGACGGATGATGCTCTTATGTATTGTGATGTTGTATTCGTGTGGCATTGTATGCCTCTTGTATGTATCCCCATCTATTATGTAATGTTGATGTAATGATATCCACCTTGCAAAAGCGTTTCAATATGCGGGTCTATCCTTGGTGGGACCTTCGAGTTCCTTTTGGATAGGGTCGCATATTGGGCGTGACAACTCCTCCTGCCAACCTCCACACCGTCATCGCTGCTGGAGCTATGCGGAGCTCACCACCCACAACAACTCTTCCCCGAACACCTGAGCCTCCCGAGACAGCGCCTCCATGGAGGGTATGACGCTCAAGACGCCGCCGCCGCCCAATCCAGATGGAATTTTGGACTTCCGTCCAGGAGGGGTTCGGAGGTGGATAGGAGGGACCTCGACTTAGCCTCTAGGGAGGGTAACGGCTTCGAGGGACGTCGCCGATGATGGGCCGAACCAGCCGACCAAAGTTTCCTCCGGTCCCCATCCTATACCACCAAACCACCGTTTGCTCCGGATCCGGCAGCGAGCCGTGAACCGAAACCTGCAGAGATGAAAGTGCCATGGTGCTCAACCCACCAGGAAGGAGGATCAAAAAGAACAGTCGTCGTAGATCATCCAGGCATCGAATTCATCAATCAGACATGGCCAGCGATGAACACCACCACCCCGCGCCAGCCGACGGCGTCCAAGCGCCGGATCCAGAGGGATCTGACCTAAACCCGGCGACTCCCGCGACCACCCGGTCTTGCCCACTCACCCCGCTGGTCTAGCCCCAACCGATCTAGAGGGTGGCCGCCGCTCCGCTACTCCTTGTAGGGATCAGATCAGGACCTTGCCGCCGGAAGGAGCCACACCTGGACGAAGCGACCCCGCCTCGAGCACGCACCTCCACATCATGCATCGGGCCTCATAGCATGGCCAACACCAAGCAGCCGCTCCCCGGAGGGCGCCTTAGCCCTGCTGTAGTCCCACGCTGATCCGCCCGAGGCCTGCAGTGAGCCGCCACCGACGGGACCCAAGCCGGGAGAGAGAGAACGCCCCGCCGCCGCCGTCCTCGAACCCGCGCAGGCTTTGCCAGCAAGGCCTCAGGCGCCGGCGAGACAAGGAGTCTGGTGGACTGCCTGCGGCGGCGATATTGGATCGCCCCTGCCGTCACCCGAGCGGGATGACCCGGGGGGTGCGGGAACTTAAATTGGGGGAGAATTTCACTTCCCCGGCCTCTGCACCAACTAGGGATGCATACTGCCTTTTAAGTATGAGTACTAGGATTTTTAATCTCGATTACGCACCGAGCCTGGTCCTCAATAAATGCGTGAGTACCAGGAAAGCCTGGTCCTCAAGAATATATAGGAACCTAAATTCGCCTCCGTGAGGATTTGAACCCAGGTGTTGGGTTTGTACGTCCACTCCCCCAACCAGTTGAGCCAGGCTAAAATTCATATGGAATCGAATCCTATGAATCAAAGGACCAACCTAGAAAAATTCCTAAGGATTTCAATTCTCCAAAAAACCTATAGAATTCCTTTTAATCATAGGATAGCTTGCTCTTTGGATAGGGTTGCAAGAGAGGTCCCCGCTAGGCCCGCAAAACATGAGAAAATAGTATAAAATGAACTAGACATGTCGAACTCTCCTAGCGAAAGATTCACAAGCTTGAAAGAAGGGACGGGTTTCTGGCGGGCTGCCTCTTGCACCCCTCCTTTGGAGGGTTTACTCATATGTGAAGTGGGTTAAAATGAACGGGAAGGCAGGGCAAAAAATGTCATCCAGGATCTTGCCATAAAGAACAACAACCTAGAGAGAATCAAGGATTGTGAGGCTAAAAAGTTTAGGCAACAAGAAAGGAGGATGATGGGAAGGATGCAGAAAGAGCAGCTGAATTCTAGGGACAGGACGATTGCCTTTGGTGCTTTATTATATTACACGTTGTTCGCCATCATGTTTGCTATAATTGTTAGCAAATATCTGATGGCTCATGTAGGTTGTAGAGATTTTATTCAACGCACAAACAATTATTTCAAAACTAACTTGTGGGGATGGGTTAGAATCCACTGTCCAATACCCAGTAATTTTTGGGCACTAAGCTTTAGGGATGGATTAGAGTTGCCCTTACCCTGTGTATCTGGAGTTTTTGCATCTGAAAGGAGCACAAGAGCTAGCCCAGCCACACAGGTCCCTGCCCCCAGAAATTGCCAGAAAGAATATCTCGTGCCTAGTGCGTACCAGGTGAGTATGATGGCCCATACAACAGTCCAACAATCCAACAATGTTACGCTGGTGATGGATGAGTACTGGTACGCCTCGGTAACTGCAACGGAAGTTTGAGGTTTATAAGATGGTTATATATGTTCATCACCAGGAGCAAGGATTGCATTTAGTATCTAACTGAAATCCATATTGCTTGTTGTACTCACCCAGATAGTTCCCCTGGACATCGACGAAGGCCAGCACTAAGTACCAATACCAAGGTATCTACAAGACACGAGCGGCCAAAATAGTGAGACGTGAAACCACATCAGGTAAGCTCCACGGTTGATTTTCATACAGCTATGCTCACCCGCAGCTTCTGTCGTCGACGCAAGAGGATCGGCACATAAACTAAGGTCAACAGGAGATGTGTGCAGAATGATTGCGCGAGTGGTGCGTCAACTCCTGCATAAATACATGGAATTATATGCTTTACCGAGTGATGATTTCTTGCGTAGGAATTAGGCCAATGCGACAGATGGGTGATTGAGTAAGAAGATTAGCAAGTGCTGTATGAAATGATAATTTGGATATATGGAGATTGCTGAGAAGGATGGTACCGAGATTGGCGATGAAAGAGGAGGCGAAGCTGCAGGCCGCCATGGAGAAGGCCACGAGCTGGCCAAGGAAGAGCACCAGCAGCAGGCGCCATGCGTCGTCCTTGGTCCGGATCTCCATGGGCCTGCCTGACCAAGGTGCACGCTGAAAACACAAGCCTCAGATTTGTATTAGATGCAAGGAGAGTCTCCATGGGCCTGCCTGCGCATGGATCGAGCAGCACGCCAGTATGTGACGGGTCCATTGATTTATGTTTTTCTTTGTGCTATGAGGTGTCTGGATCTCATCATTTAAGTGAGCAGCTCGTGTCTCATTAATTCCTCTCCTGTCGAGGCATCCGGCCGGGCCTGTTTTGGTTTTTGATTCACTACTGCAACTGCCTGAAAGGAGTAGACAGTAGACAGTTGGCAGTTGGCAGTTGATACGCCCATGTCAGATTTGCTGCAGGGAAAGGGAGAGGATCTGATGGAGTCTGCTGGTAGGCATGTTGGGACAGTATTGAGCAGACGAAACGAAATATCCGCTGCATATAGATATGCAAGTACGTCAGATGAGTACCAACCATATTTATTCATAAATAAGCTTTACACCAATACAAAAAAGCGCAATTTGATGCTTGTGGCGGGATTTTTGGCACCATGGCCGTCAGTCAAAACATGACAAAATATTCACTCCCCTGTACTAGGTTTCATCTGCATTAGCAAAACATCAAAAAGAAAAATGCTTGGAACTAGTAATCTCCACCGTGACACTTATTCCAATCTGAATATACAGTATTTGCAAATAAACTTATTTTGCACTAGGCAGGCAGCTCACACATGGAGCTCGTCGGCACCTGCTCAGGGAGTATAAACAGACATGATTAGCAGTTTGATTCACAGCAGGGGTACGACAGACGGATATTAAAAAAAAAGAAATTTGTAGCAAATAATTCAAATTGTAGCTGTTGAAGGAACGTCGCCTTTCACTCTAATTTTCGGCACACAGGTTGCTTGTGGTAAAATCCTGTTACTTTTCCATATTTTAAGCTTTGCTAGTGCATGCTTTTGGTATAATCCGCAGAAAAAGTTTAAAAATCTTGTTCTGGCTAGCATGAAAATAGGATAGATATATCCGACTAGGTGGTAACTGTAGTATTTTTAGTCTGCTGTTCTGAGAGTTCACTAGATTATATCCTTGTTTTCCAAACAGAGACCTACTTTTCCAGGGCATCTTATAAAATAAGTTAAGCACAGCACAGTTTAGCGACCACAAACCGTGCCTTTGCGGTACAAGGTTGCTTGCTGTTTAGAATACCCACATACAAGCTTACTGGCGTGCAGCACGCCAGTATAGGAGCTCAAGGCACTTGGTTTGACTAGTAGATATATATGTGTACCTAAATTAACCAACCTAAGAGCTCCTTGAGCCTTAAAGTGGAAAAAGAGCCGACGAGGACATCACAAATGTATTTGAACCAACCATATCATTTTGACGCAGTATAGACTTGAACTCTATAAGTTATGATGATGATAACTTGGAAAGATTTAGCACACATAAATGCATTTCATATAGCCAGAAGTTGAAGAGGACACTTTTAGACTGTCAAAGAAAAGAAAAAAAAAACTAAATAGCAGGAAAAAATTGCAGGGTAGTATGATTGGATCTGACTGGTATTAGAAAAGAGCACACAAATTTTTAGCTAACACTAAAAGGATATTAGCCTAATGAAATAATGCTAATAGCTTCAGTTCTCATTTGATTAAGATGCATGGGCCCTACCGGGACAATATCCAGATCGAGTTCAATAAATGTCCTGTATAGATAGATGCTCATGGAAAGAAAACAAATTAAGATTTTCACCTCCCTAGCAATTTCAGAGATGTTACCTCCCTCCATAGCAGCTTCCGTATAGAGTGATCGTGGCTTATTATTCAATGCAGATTGATCCGCAGCTCCCGTATCTCTAATGTGGTAGAAACTCGTTAATTGTTGCGGATAACAATGTTAGGCCCTGTTCTGTACAGTATGGAACCAGAATCTCCCAGGCCAGCAACACACCTGTAAAGTCTTCTTCTCTTGTTTTTCTGGACCTAAAAATGTTTCGAATGAATGAACCTTACTTAAGAAAGCCTGCAAACAACCACACCATCCCCTCCTCGTGATCATTGGAACATATCTATCAGTCCCCAAACCACCATAATTGCAAGTTCCAACACAGGAAGGATACACAAGTGAGGCTCGATGAGGGCAAAGGCCTCCATATATATATGCACCAGAAAGCAAAGTTTCTGCTTCCTGAAAATTTGTACCATACTACTAAAGCCTCTAGCCTGAGTTCTAGGTATTAGACAAAGCAATAGTGCCAGGCTTTCGAACAAGCCCTGGGACCTCAAATGCTTCAAGAGCTTTCTCAGAAACCACATTGCTTATCAGACTGTCTTCAGCGTAAAGTAACATGGCACTTATCAGACTATCTTTAGCGTAATGGCATGCGGCTAGCATTAACCACATAGCTGCAGCCTCCCCAGCACTAAAGCGGTTAGAAAAAACTCCTGTATTTGTGATCAAGGTTCTTTTGTCCAGAGATTTTTTCCTAAGGACCATCACTGCTAGTTCCTAAATCAAAATAGTCGTCTCATGCCTCTGTGGACATGTAGATAGTGTTGCTCTCCTCATCAATAACCATGTTCGATCAACAGCTGAGAAATTAAAGGTACTTGGCAGGACCCAACCTGAAAATCAAGCTAGCTGAATAAGCAGGTGACTGAAACACATGAGGCAAAGAGAAGCAGGACATACAGCTTCAACTCAAGCGATGGTGTCGAAAGTGAACCTGAAGAAGCATCTTAGCTGTCTGTTGTGGAGCCAGTGATTATATATGCATCTCTTGGACAGGAACAAGAGTTGGTATGCTGCAGGTAAAGATAAGCTCATGAGCTGAGAATCTGTGGTGCTACAGGATTAAAGTTTATATACGTTAACCATGAGATGCTACTTCTGTTTTCACTATTGCTTTGATTGACAGGAAGGCCTGAACTAAAACATCTTCTTCATTCAGGTGAACTGGTAGTGATAGATAATTCTGTAACACGGTGAAAATCAAACATTATTATTCAAGGATGATCAACCAAAACATATGCAAACAGAACAATTATTACTGTACAATACAAATGCCAATAGCCCCTCAAAGGCAAGTTGAGGTGATGGACGGAGCTTCAGGGCACACAACACAATTGCAGCAACTACATCTGCCATGAATCTTCTATTTAGATCTTTAATGTAATGCTGGGAACAATTACAAAGTACTACCAGGAAAACTATTAACTAGAAATCCTTGTTCACATAGAGAGTGGACATCAATTTTTCACTCTGCTAAGCTTGACTTTTCAGCTGCCATTTGATTCTAAGAGATATTTGTGCTACCCGGAAAAAAAATAAGAGCTGTCTCTGCAATAATTTCCACGAGTAAAACACTTAGGTACAAAAAAACTGCTTATAGCATCCAGGAAAAATTATACGGGTGTATGTACAATGCATGAACCAGAGAATGCTAGAATGCATGATGATTTTGTTACCTCAAGGGAATTTGTACCAAAGACTTTTACGCGAGAACCAATATATAACATCGCAAGTCATCCTGATAGCTCAACTTATATAGAATACGTTGCAGGTGCAAAATACCTGAAATTCTTCAAAAATGGTTGGAATAGATGACTCTGGGGCAATCAATGGTGGTGAGTATTTCAAGATTCAAAGCCCTAGTCTGATACGCGTCTGAAGCGCATATGAAGAAATCTTCATAACATGGAGCAAACACTAATGGGGCAGTCTCGGCAAAAACTAGTATATTGTGGCAAGCATCTGCAAGAACAAAAAAGGGACAGCTCAATAAGGAACTAACATCAGAAAAATACACATCTGTTGGAACAATATTAGGTTCTTATGTCCGCAAGAAATACCTTAATATTTGATTCCCAGACATAAAAGAACAAAAACCAATGCTTGGCATTTTAGCTTCATCTAACACAAAGCTGTGAGTGCAAAAATGTGTGTGATTGTGTTATGGAGTTGAAGCAATCGCGGAAACATAATACAAAGCATGACAGCTGACCAGTCTACAGTAGCACATGAGCATTAGGAAATTGTTCTTCAGACCCACTATGATATGATATTTATGTTCATAAGTTGATTCCTAACATAACTTGGTTACATGATAATAGAAGGATTAGTTAAAAATACGATACCATAATTTCCTAGTTGGAATATGGGATATGAAACAAGGGAAAAGCATGTAGAAAGTACCGCATATGCATCAGGGGATGAGTGTGGAGTAAATAAATTCGGGCCAACGATTCTCTTCACTTCCTCAGCTGGAGCCACTATCCAATGAAAACTTGCTGCCTAAGTATCACTCCACTATTTTGGTCCCGCAGAAGAGGTAATGTGCATTTCAAAAGAATAGTGGCATCACCACTGGTGCTGGTCGTGACAGATGGAGAGCTGAATTTCTCATCGTCTCTATCAAAGCATCCCGAATATTCTTCAATGTAATGCCGCAAGAACATGATGTTTGGCATAGTACCACAACTTCCATTGACAATAGTTTCAGCTTGGATGATAGATATTTATTGACATGAACTGAATCGCTATTACCCTCGATCTCCAAAGACAAATTTGAAGCAAACATTGCAGAATCCTTGAGAATCCATGTTTTGCTATCACACACCACAGGAGAATCTCAGTTAGAGTAATCTGATTCCATTCTTCAATACCAGGCAGTGTTTAATGGATAATGGCTCCAGCTGAGAAAGCAGTATTCCATTCTTGAATATAAATTAACCAACTGAATCCCCCTAAGCAGTATGCTTAATAGCATAAAAAACAGTTGCAGAACAGGACATTAAGCTTTCAGAAAAAAATTCTAGTTTTCTACACCAAGCATTTTGTCTTGATGAGTGAGCACCAAGCACTACAAGGTTCTGCCATCAGTGTGGAAGACGATCAAAAAGATACTTGCGGGGTCATCTGGCTGGGAAATGTTTTGTTCCGAAAACTCAGCTCAAGGCATTCATTCATAAGTCAGACTATAAGAACTTGCCTAACAGAACACAATAATACCCAAAGTAAACATAGGTAACAAAAAGGGCAGAGTCTTACCAAAGCTAATTCCTAGCATCATTTAGTTCATGGTCCAATATAGTATACTCAAGTGATCTTCTCTGTTTGCCCAGCTGCTGGTACTTCTTAGTTCTTCCTTCTCTTCATCAAGATCTCTCAGTCTCTCCTCCAGCAGTCCAGGTAGAGGACAACTTGATCAATCTGCTTCTCCTCCAGGTAGTGGACAACTTGATCAATCCGCTTCCTTTATTGGCTGTTAATTAACATGCCACAGGCCACTTAGAAAGATTATATACTAGATATTTTTGGTGACTCAAACTTGTTCAAGCTTTCTAGAAATCTATCTTGATAAACACGCGTACCACCAATCTCTTTGAGAAGATCCAGTCATTCATAATCTTTCATTAGAAAAGGGATGCAATCTACAGATGATTTTTTCCCTCAATATTACATCGGAACAAATCATGGGAACAAATTCACAGGCAGGGAGGAACGACTCCGAATTTCTACGGCGTGGGATGAGACGAGAGGAGGGCAATTTTCCAGAACCGAACCTGCGGGAAGAGGTGGGCGGCCTTGTCGGCGTCGAAGCGGGAGCAGAGGAGCGCGGGATGGCTGCGTCGTCGTACAAGCAGATGCGCACTCCGCTCTCCTGCGGACCCAACACACCCACCCCTCTCTAGGGTAGGCGCGCGTGCCCCGGCTCTCTCCGGTGGAGGCGGCGTGGATCTCGGCGGCCGCCGTGTTTCGACCGTTGCGTTGGAGAAGAGAGAGAGAGGGGGGGAGACGGACTCCTTTTCCGGTTTCCGCTTCCGGTCCGAGCTATCTACAAGCTGGGCCGATAATTCGAGTGGGCCTTCTGGGCCGGGTATCTTTCAGCCCACCCGCGAGACGCCGCTGTATATGATGAGCCCACCACAGTGTATCGATCTGCGCCATTCTCCCCACGGCACGCCGGCGATAGCGCAACTGCCTCCGCCGCCGCAACCCTTCCTTCCACGAGGACGACGCGGCCTTCTCCACCGCAGTGTAGCACAGCCTCGTCACGTCACCCCCGCGCTGATTAGGTCGAGGTCAGTGAGCACAGGAGGGAGGCGACCGGCGGCCACCGTGGGAGGAGGAGGAGCGTGGTGGCGGCGCCTCGGCTCGTCTCTGTCACTCCCCACGCCGGCGACGGGTGCGGAGACGGAGGGAGGACGCGGGACTCGCGGTGGAGCCGAGCGGGAGCAGACGCCGCCCGGCTGCTGCGATGTAAGAGCACCTGTACTGTACTGACGCTGATTTTTAGTCCCACATCGAGAGTTTTGTGCGATTTGCACGGATTTATAAGCTGTTGCCTGAGCCATGGTATCACACGGAGCAGTAGAAGGAGATACTAGTAGAGTATGCGGTCTATTTTTGTTGTTGTTGTAAAATCAGCTTTCCACCTGAATATATTTCTCAATTTTGTAACCCAACATTTGCCTGATTTTGCCTGATTACAAAGGTGAATTACATAAGCACATGTAATCGTGATAAGAGGTAGGAACGCCATGAAGAGGCGTCCTGTTTGTGTGCCAGTTTCTTCATCCGGTGCGTCCTGTCGAGAGCATGAGGTCGTCGATGATTCGCTCAAGGGTGAGAGTACGCAGTCTAGTATATAGATATGGTAGTGGGTGTAGATAGGGCTGCAGGGGTGCAGGCAAAGAGGGGGAGGTATGCCTGACAGGACGGCTGGGGCAGGGTCGGAGCCAGGTTAGCATTGAGCCCCGGGCCGTCTTCATTGCTGCATTGATCTATCGTGATCAACAGTACCAAAAGCACCACATTCAACGGAGGCTGTTCACGCCACGCCCCGGGCCAAGGCCCCCCAGGCCTGGGGTGTAGCTCCGCCACTGGCTGGGGGTGGGGGTAAGGGGGCCGGGGTATGCCCAGCGGGGCGGCTCGGGAGGGGGGGGGGGGAGCCTGGCTGGGCGGTGGGGCGTAGGGGGGAGGGGGGCCGGATGGCTGGGCAGCAGGGCTTTTCCCTGGGCCAAGGAACCACGGGCTAAATTCTCCTCGGACGATCCACCGGCGCATTTGGAGGCCCAAGAGACAGGGGCAGCCCCGCCCTTTCCGCGGGTGAGGCTTCCACGCTTGGTGAGGTCAGGGAGAAAACCCTCGTCGCTTGGTCTCGCGAACGAGAGGTGGCGGCGACTAGATCGAGAACTCCTTCGCCGTCCAGCGCTCCGCCCTTCTTCGTCCAATGCTCCACCGACCCTCGGCCCTCCTTCGGCAACTGGAAGCGGCGCACCCCCCATCTCCCTCCACCTCTACACTCTGCGCCTTTGGCGGGGGCGACGGCGATCGAGGTATGTCTCAATGCATGTGAGAGTTTTAAGTATAACCATCCAAGCACAGTGGTATGTCTCAGTGCATCTTAAACTGTTACCTTGATAAGTGCTCTCTTGTTTTGAATATAATTTATCTTCTATTTTTTGACGTAGGTTCGTAATGAAAAAGTGGATGATTTTCTTTGCTAATGGAATGGTCTGTCATATGTGACAAGTATGTCCATAAAAATAATGGTGATGTCTCAACTAGTTTGTTCGAGGATGAAGGGGAAGACCATGAACGTGGAAAAAAACATGTCGTAGTGAAACTTATGCGATCTGCTATGGTGGCGCTCACAGAAAAAAAAATGCATTTACTTCAAGATACTTCTCATTCTCATCTTGTTCATTTGTAGTGTTGGTATATTTGTTGTTTCCGTACGTGTCATCCTAATATAATTTTTTAATAACTGCAATGGAAGGACCATCAGGTCGAGGATTGCTAGGAGCCCATGGAGAAACTGTGGTCAGTATCTAATCTGAAGTTATTTTTTAAAGAATGT
Source organism: Triticum timopheevii (assembly GCA_963921465.1). Classification (NCBI taxonomy): domain Eukaryota; kingdom Viridiplantae; phylum Streptophyta; class Magnoliopsida; order Poales; family Poaceae; genus Triticum; species Triticum timopheevii. The sequence goes on along the minus strand of OY997262.1, from coordinate 342,259,559 downwards.
ATTTCATGTGCAATGAGTCTTTCAATGTTCAACACTTTCCCAATTAAAATTAAAGAATTTGTTCAAGAAGGCCATAGGCAAAAAATCTTACCACTGCCGGTGAGTGCTTCATATCTTCTTTCTTGAACAAATTCTTTAATTTTAGGTGGGAAAGCGCTGAACATTGAAGGACTCATTGCACTTGAAATACATTTTTTTAAAGAATAACTTCAGATTAGATAGTAACCACAGTTTCTCCATGGGCTCCCAGGAATCCTCGACCCGATGGTCATTCCATTGCACCTGTTAAAAAATTATATTAGGATGACATGTACGAAACAACAAATGTATAAACACTACAAATGAACAAGATGAGAATGAGTATCTTGAAGTATCTGCAATTTTTTCTGTCAGTGCCACCATAGCAGATCGCGCTAAGTTTCTTTACAACAAGCTTGCTTTCTCCAGGTTCATGGTCTTCCCCTTCATCCTCGAACAAATTAGTTGAGGCATCGTCATTATTTTTATGGACGTAATTGTCACATAGGATATCATTCCATTACCAAAGAAAAAAATCCTCCACCTTTTCATTACAAACTTACGTCCAAAAAAACAGAAGATAAATTATATTCATTAAACAAGAGAGCACTTATACAAGATAACAAAGTTTAAGATGCACTGAGACGTACCTTTATGCTTGGATGGTTATACTTAAAGCTCTTGCATGCATTGGTATTAAGATCTACAACCCATCGCTACAAATATCAACAAATTGTTCTCTATCAGCCAATTGAAGAGGTATCTGTTGCAGAAAAAGCGAAGGCGCTGCGGCTTTGAAAATGCCCAATGAATCAAGAGATTTTCATCAATACCAAGAACCCAAGGCTTAGGCTTTTTTGGTTGAAGGAGGAGATTGCTGCAATTGAGAGATCATAAGGTATCCATCTTTGCCATGTAGTTTCTTATGATATGCTAGCTAGACATCCAATGATTTCTACTAGGCTTTCTTTGCTATGCATATCCTAGCAGCTAGTGAATTTTGTTAGACACTTGACTGTAACCTTAGTTCAATCAGTTGGCCTGAAGCTAGAGCCTGCTCTGTTGGTAGCTATAATTAGAAAGAGGATGCAGAGATAGTACTACCAGCTTGCCAAGTGCCTAGCTACTTAATGATGTTATTTCTTTACTTTCTTTTCTCTATTGCTTTGATTAGGATATGTTGTCATTCAAGTGAACTTGTAGCAATCTGCTTGACAAATGATTTACTCATCAGGCAAGTAACTTGTCGTAGCAGGAGTGTGTGCCTAATCTTGTTATTAGTATTAGGTGCATAGATTAGTACTACCAGCTTGCCAAGTGCGTAGCTACTTAATGATGTTATTTCTTTACTTTCTTTTCTCTATTGCTTTGATTAGGATATGTTGTCATTCAATTGAACTTGTAGCAATCTGCTTGACAAATGATTTACTCATCAGGGAAGTAACTTGTCGTAGCAGGAGTGTGTGCCTAATCTTGTTATTAGTATTAGGTGCATAGGATTAGGTCATGTGATTGGGTTCATGTTAATTTGCACAATGCACCATCAGATTGCACATTTTCAAGCATATTGGTTGGGTTCCTGAACAGTCTTGTGGCAAGCAATGCAGTCTTAATTTTGTTATGCACAGTGCACACATCATATGTTGGTTCATACTGTTCCATGTCAATATGATTGTACTAAGAAATAATGTAGTGAGAGTGAGACCTTGAACTGATGCTAACTAACTTATTTCTTTTTGTATTTCAGCCAACATCAAGTTGTGGTATGCGATGTCGATGAGGAGTGGAGAAACGACTTAAGGGCATGAACAATGGAGGCATCATCATACCACTGCCCCAGCATTTCACATAGATAAAAATAACTAAAGCCACAGTTTAGTTTTATCTCCATCCAATGGAAGCAGCAGTATTGTTACCAGGTTCAACAGCTCTTTCTTTTTATACAATACAGTAGTAGTGGTCCTGTTGGTTGCTGTCCTATCCTCCCTTATTGGCTGCCTCAACACCTTTGTCAGGGAAGAACCAGCCTTCTCTGCAGGATCCCGTCTAGCTCTGCAAGCACTACCTTTTGGCATGCAAAACTATCCGAGCCGAGGTGGCATGCTGGAGCACCCGTCCATCCTGGCGCGCTGGCCATGCCCTAAGTTGGACTAGTGACCGTCGCCTTGCAGCAGCGCATATTGTTCGAAAGTGTCCCTGCCTCGACATGGCAACTTGATAATCCAGAACTTTTTAACCATGATCTCCTAGGACCGATATTTGAACCATGGTGAAGGGATGGTAAGTTGTAATATTTTTTAATATTCTATAATTTACATGGATTCTGAAATTTTGGTATGTGCATGTGGTTTTTGTGGTTGTTTTCCAAAACTATTTGTAGAATTCTTATCTATGAGATATGTTGTCCTATACCTGACAGTATGTGAGAGATTTCCTAACCTCCCCCTGTATCCATTTGGGCACCTGGGGCAGGGGAACATCTCCCACGTGGTGGGAGGGGTCCCATGAGCACAGGGAAATCCCCTCTAGGGGTTTATTGCCCTGGTTTTTTCCAGCCCAGCAACCAAACAAGCCCTTAAGGGGGGCTAGGGGGTTCAAATTCTCTTCTAACAAAAAATGCCCTAAGGGGGGGGGGGGGGGGGGGGGGGGGAGGTTGTTCAAATTCTCTTCTAATAAAGCAACTCAATAAAATTAAAAGGGGTTCAAATTCTTCTAAGCAACTTAATAAAGAGGTTTAAAAAAATTGGTAGGTCTTTTTTTCTGTTTTGATAGAAAAACTACAGAATTTTGCTGTTTGGTGAAACAATAAAAGGTGGAATTTTTGTTTTGGTAGTCTACACAATCCAGTGAATGAGACTGAAGAACCATGTTTACATATTTTGCTGTACTGTGTCTTGTGTATCAATAAATACTTTCGTAGATATTATGTGTTAAACTATATTCCTGTGCAATCTTCATCAGGTAAACCATGGGTCTACGTTGGAGGGAAAGTTTTAAAAAGGAGTGCCTGCTAGATTTTCGTGACATGCCATTTGATATATATTGTTCGAAAAGGAAGTTTTGCTGAACGTTGATGATAACCGGAAACTGAAGTATGTTACCTTCTCCTTGCTGCTGCAGAGACAAAGGAAATGTGACAGGGAGGATGTCTAAAGGAAATGGCCATGCTTTAACTATGGAAAGAGAAGGTAATTACTTTCTGTTCTTGGGGGCAGCTTCGAACTGTAGATTATTTTTTCAGTGATGTTCTGCAAAAAGAAAAACATCTATCCCGAGCTGGCTTCATATCTCTTCTGAAAACTGGTGTCGAATCATCTTCAAGATTTGGGGAACACGGAGACCTTGTGATTCTGTTTTTCGGATTGTTTTGATTCATTTCAATTATCATCATGTTTCCAGAAATTACCAGTTTCACACTGCCATACCGCTGCAATTGAACCTCTTTGTGGTTGCCAGTTTCCTTTGGGATCTTTTGCTAGCATTTCCTACTTCCGAGTGCAAGCTGATGCTGCCGCGTTTTAACATCATATGCAGACACCGTTGTTTTTTGCAAAATGTGTTGAAAATTGAGGAGGTATACCTTGACAATTATGCCCATAGATTTTCATCAACTATACAATATACGAGCAATCAGTGTTTATCGATACGAAAAGTAAAATGGACTTCCGGATCCCTGAACTTCTAGATGTATCGACATGGTGTTCTGCTTCTAGTTTGAACTGTTGCTATCTGTTGGGAACTTGGGATTCTATGCAGCTTCAGTTGTGCTAGTGTCATGCTCGCTTGGTAAAATCCCTGAACCATTCAACCATATAAGACCCAGAAAAAAATGTCCGTTCGTTTTGTATTCTTATTCCTTGAGATGTATCACTTCACACATGTACTATTGTTTACTGAAAATCTCCCCTGAGATACGTCCAGAATGCATATTCTGAACTTTTTAGGATTTTTGAATAATTATCCATGTTAGTGTCAACCTGCTGCTGAGATTAAAATTGATTCAGTGCCCACATGAAACTGTGTCTCCAAAGTATAGGTCGATCAGTCACCGCCACATATGATTTTTGTGAGCTGAGATTCACTTGGATGTATCTTGACAAAACAAAATATAATGTCTTGTCTAAGTCTAACTGAAAGTAGCAGAAAAAATGTCGATCCGTCAGAGGATACAGCTACGCTGTCAAAACATTTTTTTCAGGGGGTGATAAAATTAGACCAAAGATTATTTACTTCGAATATGGCACTAGAAATCCTAATCTGCACTTCAAATATGGGAAAGGTATATCCTACTGCTATTTTTATAAATGGCTGTTAGGAAATGGTTCCTCCATTAGTTTTTGGCATGACGCATGGCTTCAGAAATGCTCCCTTAAAACTACTTGCTGGGAATTATTTGATATTTGCAATCAGCCGAACATTCAGTTGCACAAGTCTCGGATGGGATGTCCTTGAAACTCACCTTCTGTGGATGTGTTTGTCCTAGACTAATATAATATGCCTTTTGGAAAAGCTTTTGACTTTGGTCAGGAATGCTCATTTTACTTCTGAACCAGATAAGCCCAAGACTTGTTTATTTTGTGCACCGAGGAAATCAATTTCAACACTTGTTATTTAACTGTGCTGTTGCTACACAGGCTTGGAATTTCATTTTAGAGGGTTTTTTATATTGATTGTTCTTGTTCAGTTAAGGATATTGTTCATTGGTGGGCTTCTTATAGACTTTTTCACGCTGTTGGAAACACTATGTGCTGAGACTCTGGAGTATTTTGACCTTACGTGATGAAACTATGTTTCCAGGGATGCAGATGGAAAAGCACGAAGCCTTGCTTCAGGACAAAGCGGCATGGGGAGCTGCGACGCATCGCTTGGGGCTGATCCTTCCGGTTGAGGCCTCGAATGCTGAACGGCGTGGTTCCCAAAGATTGAAGCAAACATGGATGAAATTCACTGTGGCGTCCTGTAGATTGTTTGGTCGTTTAAGCTTTCCTTGTGCTTCCGCTGAGCTGTAGAACTAGGTAACCATGTTGGCTTTACCTCTGAGAACCTGAATGTTTATGAACCATTGTTCCATTCCATCATTGGCTGCAATGGAACAAGGAGTTCTGCTCCTATCTTTCTAAAAAGGGGATACAGCTAAGTGGAAACCGATGGGTTTGCTTACCCAGGGTGTCCAACTGTCGCAACAGCCGGACAAGATCTCGTGGCATTGGACAGCTGATGGCTCTTACACGGCGGCATTTGCGTACAAGATTCAGTTCATAGGAAGTACATCCTCAAACCTGAAGGAGCTCATCTGAAAACTCTGGTACCGGCAAAGCAGAAGCTCTCGGCTTGCATGTGTATTCAAGATCGTTGTCTGACCGTGGATAAGCTCACCATGAGGGGCTGGCAGCATAACCCCATCTGCTCACTATGGAAGTGTCAGCCGGAGACTGCTGCACATCTTCGCTCAGTGCCCCTTCTCGGCTGAGGTGTGGAGATTAGCCTTTGCTACTTTCAACTTCCCCCTGAACCTGATCTCCAACGTGACGATGCCGTCTTTCAGGAAGTGGTGGGAGTAAGGTTATGTTGTCTTGGCCTCAAACGAGTCTGAACAGAAACGATCTGCGGCGATTACCCTGGTTTGTTGGTTCATTTGGACTGCGCGGATCTTTGATGGGGTGGCCTGCAGCGCTGCTCGGGTAATGTGCAAGTGTGAGGAAGAACTGTCAGAATGGGGAAGCGCCTGAATCAGGGGTGCGCTATTACTGTCGCCTATTCATCCATGATGCACACAATATGGTCTGATTGCCTGAGAAGATGCTGTTGAAAGGAGCTACTCAGAGTTAGGTGGAAACCTCTGTGAGCTCCTACTCAATGCTACTAGTGTTTCCTGGATTAGCCTTTAGCCTAGGTTTTTCCCCATGTTGAGCTGTGTCATGTATCTCTGTAATATTTCTTCTCCCTTATGATAGAGGCGGAGGTGTATATAATGAAAGCAGCGCTGCTGCTCTTCCTAAAAAAAGGAGGAATGTTTGCTTGACTGAATTCAGTGGATATGATGTTTCAAGTTGCATATCCTATCCTTAGAAAATGGAATGATAAATGCGACGGAGATGACCAGTTTGTATGATGGAAAAGGACCCTTTATGAATCTGCAGATGGCATAGCATCTTTGACATGAAATTAGTGTTGCATTTTCTCTGTCTTCTTAATTCCAAGGATGTGGAAGCCCAAGGCCAATCAGAAGCTCACTGTTGTTTAGACTATTTTCAGGCTGTGGGCAGTTTCCTATTTTCAAATATCTTGGTCCATGCTGTAATGATTCCCAATAGGCACCAGTGATGAATTTCTGTGGAGACTAATGATTCATGAAGGAGGTAAGTTAATCTTGGAACTTTCACTTGTTTTTCCCCTCTCCATATTTTGTCTGTATTACCTTACTACAAGTAGTACTTACACAAACCACTGTAACTGATGATGAATTTTTTTTTCATTCCTTTGTTACCAAGTATGTACTGGACTAGATGTTACAAAAAATATTCTGATAACCATCCTAACACAAAATATTCTTTCGGTTGAAAAATAATGGTTCTGCTTCTGCATATACATAATTTTATTCTCTGCACATTTTCTGCTGCTGTATTTGATTTTGGTCATATCTGAAACCATGGAGCTGACTTTGTACGTTGAAACCCTAACAGATACCATGAGCTCCTTCCAGTTGCTTCTTTTCTTGGCTGTCCAAATTAGAACCACTTGTTGAGCCATCCCCGCTTGGAAGTTGTTGATAGTGAGGTGCAACTTCTGTACCTGTAGCTCCTCCATCGGCTAAAGAACTCTCACTTCAAACATTACAAGGAAAGTGTTAGGTTCTGACATGTCTGCACATGGATCTATAACGACTCCAACAAACTTACTTCAGCGAGTAGACGATTAATCCAATGGCCACAACCGTGAATGCTACGTAGTACAGCCAGTTTATCTGTTGCAACTAAATCTTGTGAGCATATGTATGCAATGTATTTAGGATCTCGTGCAAAGGATTGGTCAGAAATCGTAACCTGTTGTTGATAGAACAGTAGTCGAATGGCGACTGCCCACATGTCAGATGTTAAGAGTGAGAGATTAAACAATGTTGATCCACTCATCTGCAAAAGGGCTATGACAATCAGGAAGGGCTAAACTATTATTGGACTGTACTATTATTGCCGCGGAGATGAAGGCATACGACGATCTATTTGCAGCACCAATCCCGCTGTCCGTGCTGTCTGCCATCGCTGCGCTGGTCGATCGTGAGATCCCAGCCTGCCTGACGAGTCAGACCGCTGCTACGGCGCACGTCGACCCGGTGTGCGCAGCTTAGATTCTCCTTGGCACCTTTACCCGTCGATCCACTCTTTATGGATCACGGACTCAAGATCGTTGTATGGAACGTGCGCGGCCTCAACGCACGAGCGCGGCGCCATGCCATCCGCTCGCTGCTTGACACCACCGGCGCCTCCATTGTATGCTTGCAAGAAACAAAGATTGAGTTGCTCTGCTCGTCCATTGTTCTTGACACGCTTGGCTCGGAGTTCGACGGCTACACCTACCTCCCGGCGCTAGGCACGCGCGGCGGCATTCTCCTAGCCTGGAAAAGCAGGGTTGTGTCCACCTCCGATCACCTGTTCACCAACAACGCGATCTCGGCCCGCGTCGCCACGCCCGGCGGCACGCCGTGGTGGATCACCGTTGTTTACGGGCCGCAGGACGACGGGGCCAAGGTCGCCTTCCTGGAGGAGCTACGCGAGATTAGAGCGGACTGCCACGGCCCGTGGATGCTCTGCGGGGACTTTAACCTCATCCTCCGCTCCGAGGACAAGAACACGGACAACCTCAACAGGCGCATGATGGGCAAGTTCCGCCGCCTCGTCAACGACCTCGCGCTCAAGGAGGTATATCTCAACGGGCGACGCTATACGTGGTCGAACGAACAATCCCCCCCAACCCTGGTACACCTGGACAGAGTGCTGTGCACGTCGGACTGGGAGGACGGCCATGGCGAATGCCATCTGACATGCCTGGCGTCCGTCGTGTCGGACCACTCCCCCTTGCTGCTGGACTACGCCCCCGCACCCGTGCTGCACCGCAGGTTCCATTTTGAGGATCATTGGCTGCGCCTGGACGGTTTCCACGAGACGGTGGCCGCAGCGTGGGGTTCCGTTCACGAGCCCGACCCCTTCCGTCGACTTATGCTGCGTCTCCAGGCCACAGCGCGATACCTGACGAGCTGGAGTGCCAAAGCGGTTGGCAACGTGAAGACCAAACTAGCCATTGCGAGAGAGCTTATCGCACGCTTTGATAAGGCCCAGGAAGACAGAATTCTCACACCCCCGGAGGATTGGCTACGCAAACAGATGAAGGTCTCGTACCTGGGACTTGCATCCTTGGAACGAACTATTGCAAGACAGCGCGCCCGCATCGCCTCCCTCAAAGATGGTGACGCCAGCACTGCCTTCTTCCATCGGCAGTGCTCATTTCGACGACAGAAGAACCGCATCTCCCGCCTCTCCGCGAACGGCCTGCTGCTCACCGGCCACAATGAGATGGCCGAAGGCTGCTTTCCGGCACTTCGACGCCCTGCTTGGCACGGCAGTTGAGCGCGACCACACGCTGGACCTGTCGCAGCTCATCGACGAAAGTGACCTTTCTGATCTTGATGCGGCCTTTTGCCCGGAGGAGATCTGGGAGGCAGTAAAACGCCTGCCCGTGCACAAGGCACCCGGGCCCGACGGCTTCAACGCCGAATTCCTTCGCGCGTGTTGGAGCATCGTCAAGCAGGACTTCATGGACGTGTTCCAACAGCTCTTTGAGATGCGCGGCCGCGGCTTCAGCAAGCTCAACCAGGCACTTCTAACTCTACTGCCGAAGCGCGCCGACGCCCTAGAGTTGCGAGACTACCGCCCGATATGCCTCATTCACATCGTGGCCAAGGTCTTCGCCAAAGCCCTCTCGCGCCGGCTAGCTCCAAAACTTGACCACCTTGTCAGCCGCAACCAAAACGCGTTCATCCTCGGAAGGAGCCTCCACGACAACTTCATGCTCGTCCGGCAATCGCTCAAGCTATTGAGCCAACTTGGAGCCCCCCGGGTCATGCTCAAGCTTGACCTCACGCGCGCTTTCAACTCCATATCATGGCCATTCCTCTTTGAGGTCCTGCGCCAATATGGGTTCGGTCATCGCTTTCTTGAGTGGATTGCCATCCTGCTGTCCTCGGCGAGCACTCGGGTCCTGTTGAACGGCGTGCCAGGACCTCCGATTTGGCACAAAGAAGGGCTGCGGCAGGGCGACTCTCTGTCCCCGCAGCTATTCGTACTCGCGGTTGACACCCTCGGCCGGCTGATTCAACGCGCCCACGACGCGGGCATCCTCCTGCCGTTGCACCCGCGGAGGCCTATTCCGGCGATATCACTATACGCAGACGACGTCATGCTATTCTGCCATGCCACGGAGAGCGACATAACCGCGGTCAAGGAAATCCTTGGCCTGTTCAGCGGAGCATCCGGCCTCAAAGTTAACTACGCGAAGAGCTCGGCCACGGTCTTGCATGGAGAGCCGGCTACCACTGAGATCATCACCGGCCTGGGTTGTTCGACCGCTGCGCTCCCTGTCACCTACCTCGGCATACCCCTGACGACGCGCCGCCCGACTGCCGGCCAGTTGCAACCCTTGGTCGACAGGGTCGCCGGGCGCTTGCCCACCTGGAAAGCATGGCTTATGAACAGAGCCGGCAGGCTTGCCCTCGTCAAGTCGGTCCTCTGCGCGATCCCGGTGCACCAGCTGCTTGCTTTTGCCCCCACGAAGAAAACTCTGCGGCAGCTCGAGAAGATTCAACGGGGATTCTTATGGGCTGGGCGAGCCGTCGCCAACGGCGGTCACTGCCATGTGAACTGGCGCCTCGTCTCCCGCCCCCTTGAGCTTGGGGGCCTCGGGGTTCGCGATCTCGAGCGCACCGGGCTCGCGCTCAGACTGCGGTGGCTTTGGCTCTCGCGAACTGATTATGGACGCGCCTGGCAAGGGCTGGATCTTCAATTCTCCTGCCATGAGCGCTCCTTGTTCTTCGCCTCCACCGTCATGGCCATTGGGAACGGCATGAAAGCCTTGTTCTGGGAGGATCGCTGGCTCAACGGGCGCTCCGTCGGCGAGCTCATGCCCCTGCTCTACAACTGTGTCCCCAAACGACGGCGCAAGGTGAGAACGGTGGCCGAAGGCCTCAACGGCAACACTTGGGCCCGTGACATCCAGGGCGTTCTCGGCCTCCACGAGATCGGTCAGTACCTGCAGCTCTGGCACCTCGCGCAGCAGGCCACACTCCGCGATGCCCCCGATCAACTGATCTGGAAGTGGACCACGAGCGGCATCTATTCTGCGCAGACTTGCTACCTGGCCACCTTCCAAGGATCCACGCACTCCTACTCCTGGAAGCTGATCTGGAAGGCATGGGCTCCCCAGAGGGTCAAGTTCTTCCATTGGCTTGCTAACCTGGATCGCTGCTGGACCGCCGACCGTCTAGCCCGCCATGGCCTGCAGCATCATACGAGCTGTCTTCTGTGCGATCAGGCACCTGAAACGATGCGGCACCTCTTGCTTGACTGCCCCTTCTCGAGGCAGGTATGGTACGAGACCCTGGCGTGGCTGCGCATCCCAGCACCGATCCCTAATCAGGAGCCCACCCTCATGGACTGGTGGCAACACGCCAAGCACGACACGCCACGAGCACAACGCAAGGCCCTGCAATCTGTAGCGCTCCTAGTTCCGTGGCTCGTCTGGAAGCATAGGAACAGCTGCGTTTTCGATAACGCGACGCCTTCCCTCGGCACGCTCGTCGACCGGATCAAGGAGGAAGCCGGTTCTTGGGCCAAGGCCGGAGCGGCAGGCCTTAGAGTAGTCCTTCCCCCTTCATGGGACGTGCACTGAGCCTTGTATCCTATCCTCACTTTACTCGTCCTAGGACGATTGTAACTGACTTCCTTCCTGTTCAATGAAAAGAAACGCAAGGTCTTTTGCGTTTTCTCGAAAAAAAAAAGAAAATAAATGGCCTTCTGGCTTTAGATTCTTATACTTAGTTTATTCAAATACTTCATAACTTCTTGATCAACCTTTTCTTTGTTACATACTTGTGTAGCTTGTTTTCTGCTTAACATGTTGGAGGGAACTTAACCTTAAGGACAAAAGGAGTAAGGGTGTAGAACACTAGTAATGCAATGGCAAATCCTGCGAACAAACTTATCTGAAAATAAAAATAAAAAAAAACAATACAAAGCAGTTGTGAGTTTCCTGTCAAGACAATTGAATAATGTGTATTGCAGATAAATGAGTCAAACCATAACTATACTTTGGTACCATTGTTGGAGACCAGGCAACTGCTTCTAGGCTCTTCCTTTCGAATATGAATCTGATGTTTTGTCAGGTTAAGTGGTCACATGAACAGAAGAGTATTGTCAAGACATTTCTGTTCCACAAAAAACATAGTGATATTTTAACTACGCGATAACGAGAGCGAATCTATAGATGGCAATATCGACGGATTATGAAAGTTTTTTCTCTGCTGATCTGCTATTAATAGTGAAATGCGGAGAGGATACATCTGAATTGCACTGACAAACAGGCCAAATAGTCCAAGCATCGCGATAAGCTCTACGCGATCGTTCTTCTTGACGCAGTATTCCTACATATTCAAGGGAAATGATAGACTTATGAGAATTTTGAGAAAATATTGATGGGTAGTAGGAAGATACATATAATGGCATCACAAACCTCTGCAACATTGCTAAATGCAAAACAAACTGTCCCGGCAATAACAAGGGCATCCCCTAGAAGTGGCATTTGACCCGGATCTGCAGAAAATGAAGGGGTTTGTAAGCTGCTAGCACTTATCCACGCTGTATAAATTGGGAGACGATTCCAGCTTGTATGGGTCTTAAAGTTCGGTTTTTATTTGAGCACGTCATATACCTGTTCTTATTGCCAGTTTGCTATGTTACTCAGCTGTAAATTTTTTGAACAAGATTCAGCAGTGAATATGATTTCCTGGACTACTGTACGAGTATTATGATTTCTGTAAAGAAAGAGGATAAGGATGATACACAGTATCAAGAACTTCATCCTGTGCCTATCCTAGGTCTGTCGCAGAGAGTTTTTGTAACTGACACTTCTAATTCAACTTGTTGTTAGGACTCATACCTTGCTGTTCTGGGGATTTTGCATCTGAAAGGAGCACAAGACCTAAATTTGATCTCCTAGACTACTATGAAGAACTGTATAATCGTGATTTCTTCTAAAGAAAGAGGATAAGCATGATACATACTATCAAGAACTTCATCCTGTGTGTATCTTACTAGGTTTGTCACAGAGACTTTTAGTAATCGGCATTGTAATTAAACTTGTTGGTATTGGAACTCATATATACCTTGCTCATCTGGAGATTTTGCATCTGAAAGGAGCACAAGACCTAGCCCTGCCACGCAGGTCCCTGCCCCCACAAATTGCCAGAAAGAATATCTTGTGCCTAGCACATACCAGGTGAGTATGATGACCCATACGACGGTCCAGCAGTCCAACAACGTTACGCTGGTGATGGACGAGTACTGGTACGCCTTGACAACTGAAACACAAGTTTCAGAATCATTACATGTTTATTGCATTTGGTATATGACTGAAATGCGTATTGCTTGTTTGTGCTCACCCAGATAGTTCCCCTGGACATCGACGAAGGACAGCGCCAAGTACCAGTACCAAGGTATCTGCAAGACAGGAGTGGCGTAAAGAGTGAGGAGGTGTGTGAAACTGAAACCACACAAGGTGAGTTTCATGATTGAGTTTCATGCTCACCCGTGGCTTCTGCCGTCGGTGCAAGAGGATGGGCACATAAATCAGAGTCAACAGGAGGTAGGCGAAGAAGGATTGCGTGAGCGGTGCGTTAACTCCTGCACAATACGCAATTGAGTAGTGCAAAGATTCGCAAGTGCTGGGGGGAATGATTAGCTTGGATTGTTATAGGCTACAGAGACAGTGAGAAGGACGGGTACCGAGATTGGCGAGGAAGGAGGAGGCGAAGCTGGCGGCGGCCATGGAGAAGGCCACGAGCTGGCCGAGGAAGAGCACGAGCGCCAGGCCCCATGCGTCCTTGGCCTTGGTCTCCATGGGTCTCTCTCTGTCTGACCAAGCCTCGGTCAGATTCGCGGAGATACAGGGGAGAGATTTATACGGTTTGCGTAGGTGAAAGAAACGGAAAGCCGGAGCAGAGGAGGGGAGTGGAAGGTGGACCGGCAGCTGGGCCTCGTGCAAGGCGCGCTGGGCTCGTGCAGTAAAATATGGTTAGTTGAGTGTGTGGGTGTGGCATGTTCACTTCCACACACACACACACACAAAAAAAAGCTGAGAGCAGCTTGTGATCATTCCATTGATTATTTATGTTTTCTTCTTCCTGCTGTCACGCGTCTGGATCTGATCATTGATTAGGCGATCACATTGTCCTCTTGCAAATATAGTATTACTCCATTATTAGTATTGCCTGTAATTGTGGGTCCTGCTCCTTTTTTTTGAGACAATGTGGGTCCTGCTCCTGCAACTGTTTTGGTTTTTGGTTTGCTCTTGCATCTGGAAAGGCCCAACCGACCCGATCATGGCAGGCCATGCCCCATCGGTGACTGCTACACCTTTGGAAATGGACATGACGACTTGTGTGGCAGGCAGGACGGAAAGGGAGAGGACCGGATGCCGGTACATGGCACTTGCGTGAAACGGGTACCGGCTCTCATCACGTTCAGAAACAAAATTCCTACGGACGCAGAACACGACACGTTTTGTTTTCTGCACCGCCTGCCAATTCGATGCTTGGGACCGATGGGGCTCATCACATGGTACCATGACATGATGGATGAGAGAGATTCTCTTTTCTGAACTCATGTCCTTAGAACTCTGATTTATTAAAAAGGATAAGATGAAAATTGCCAGGTTAATTGATAAAAAACCTGGACGAAAAATGTTACAACATGTCCACAAAGAAGGCCACCCCGGTCAAACTTGCTACCCCCAAGACCCACGCATACCATCCAGAAGAAATCCGTTGAGGTCGCCTCGATGCCATCGTCATCGTTTCTCCCCGAGCAAGTGACTCCAACTCCATTGCAAACAACCAACCAAGATACCGCAGAACAAGCGACACATGGATGGGAGATATTAAGGCGTCGTGGCAGATAGGGCCCTACGAATTATTGTTTTAGCAACGCCTGAATCATTGTCCTCGGTTCATTATGCCATTGAAAATCAGGCCAGTTGGTTGTAGCCCATTGGTCCATATGCACATGTGCCACACAGGAACAAGCCATATGCATTGTGGCATACCATAGCCAATTGGACCATGTGCCACATGAATGAACAATGAAATAAGCCCTAACTGTTAAACATGGTCTCCCAAACTCCTAGCTCCAAGGCTTTCTCCAGTTGTTAAAAGGTATGGCAAACAAAATGGTATGCTGCTAGTTAGGGTATATACGCCTGGAAAACTACAAATGTTATGTAAGCCAATGAAAGCGCGAGGGGGCAAACAACACAAGCCATGGCCTATCATCGCAGATGGACAAAAAATACCATCACTTGCTCTCCAACCCTTGTAGGAGAGGCTGATGTCTTATGTGATTACGCTCGCAAGAATGTGAGGCATAGCTGATTTTCCTTAGAAAAATCTCTAATTTCTTTCTTTCCTGACATTCCAATCAATAAATGCGCCAAGTGGGATTTCCTTCCGAGTATATTTTCCCCTTGTATTCATAGTCCTTCACATTACTTTTCGGCACCAATTTTCTGTGATAAAGCTTGGCTAGTAGCTTGTCAAAATCGTAGGGTTGTAGCCTTGAAATTTTTGCCAAACACTTCCTATGAAAACGACAAAATAAATAAATAAGATGAGTCAAGACAATCACACGCTCTCAACACTTCTACTATCCAGTTTCTATTCTCACTACTAGAATCTGGTTTTGCGCATAGTTTCATAACTTTGCCGGGTTCATTCTATCGGAAACTCGGCGAACTTTTGTCTACCGAATTTGATTACTCGGCAGAACGGTGACTTTGCCTAGTTCCAAGGAAAAACGACTCGGCAAACAAAAACAACTCAACAGAATCTCAAGTTCGCCGAGTTCCAGACCGAAAAAACTCGGTAAAGTCTGAAAGATGGGCCCTGCTGTAGAGCAGGCGACGGAGCCGTGTCAGCTGTTTTACTTTGCCGAGTTCCTGTTAATGGAGGCTCGACAAACATTTTTTTTTCTTTTTTAAAATTGGAATGCCAGGGGTCACGATTTTGCCGACTCCCCGATAGAATGAACTCGGCGAAGATATGACCATTCGTCTACTAGAAGGCAAAAGAGAAAATGTTTAGTCCCACCTCACCACGCGAGCAGCGAGGCGACAAGCTTAAATAGCCGGTCGTCCAAAAGCGGTAAGCTTTGGTCAATCATTGTGAAGGATATGGACTGTCATTATGAGCAGAGAAGATTCATAATCATTGTCCGTATCCCTTGATGGTTGCTAGTGAAGGAAATATGCCCTAGAGGCAATAATAAAGTTATTATTTATTTCCTTATTTCATGATAAATATTTATTATTCATGCTAGAATTGTATTAACCGGAAACATAATACATGTGTGAATACATAGACAAACAGAGTGTCACTAGTATGCCTCTACTTGACTAGCTCGTGAATCAAAGATGGCAAAGTTTCCTAACCATAGACATGAGTTGTCATTTGATTAACGGGATCACATCATTAGGAGAATGATGTGATTGACTTGACCCATTCTGTTAGCTTATCACTTGATCGTTTAGTATGTTGTTATTGCTTTCTTCATGACTTATACATGTTCCTACGACTATGAGATTATGTAACTCCCGTTTACCGGAGGAACACTTTGTGTGCTACCAAACATCACAACGTAACTGGGTGATTATAAAGGTGCTCTACAGGTGTCTCCAAAGGTACTTGTTGAGTTGACGTATTTCGAGATTAGAATTTGTCACTCCTATTGTCGGAGAGGTATCTCTGGGCCCTCTCGGTAATGCACATCACTATAAGCCTTGCAAGCAATGTAGCTAATGAGTTAGTTACGAGATGATACATTACGTAACGAGTAAAGAGACTTGCCGATAACGAGATTGAACTAGGTATTGAGATACCGACGATCGAATCTCGGGCAAGTAACATACCGATGACAAAGGGAACAACGTATGTTGTTATGCAGTTTGAACGATAAAGATCTTCGTAGAATATGTAGGAGCCAATATGAGCATCCAGGTTCCGCTATTGGTTATTGACCGGAGACGTGTCTCGGTCATGTCTACATAGTTCTCGAACCCGTAGGGTCCGCATGCTTAAAGTTAGATGAGGGTTATATATTATGAGTTTATGTGTTTTGATGTATCAAAGATAGTTCGGAGTCCCGGATGTGATCACGGACATGACGAGGAGTCTTGAAATGGTTGAGATATGAAGATTGATATATTAGACGATTATATTCGGACATCGGAATGGTTCCGGGGATTATCGGATATATACCGGAGTACCAGGGGGGGGGGGGTACCAGACCCCCCCTGATACGTCTCCGTCGTATCTATAATTTTTGATTGTTCCATGCCAATATTATTCAACTTTTATATACTTTTGGCAACTTTTTATACTATTTTTTGGGAATAACATATTGATCCAGTGCCCAGTGCCAGTTCCTGTCTGTTGCATGTTTTTTGTTTCGCAGAAACCCAATATCAAACGGAGTCCAAACGGGATAAAAACGGACGAAGATTTTTTTTGGAATATTTATGATTTTTGGGAAGTAAAATCAACGCAAAACAGTGTCCGGGGTGGCCACGAGACAGGGGGCCACGCCCCAGGGAGGCAGGCGTGCCCTGGGCTCTCGTGGGCCACCCGTAAGGCGGTTGACGCTCTTCTATTGGCGCAAGAAAGCTAATTTTATGAGAAAGATCTGGGCGAAAGATTCACCCCAATCGGAGTTACGGATCTCCAGATATAAAGGAAACGGTGAAGGGGAAGAAACAGGGAAGGCGGAAACAGAGAGATAGATCCAATCTCGGAGGGGCTCTCGCCCCTCCCAAGCCATGGGAGCCAAGGACCAGAGGGGAAACCCTTCTCCCATCTAGGGAGGAGGTCAAGGAAGAAGAAGAAGAAGGGGGGCTCTCTCCCCCTTGCTTCCGGTGGCGCCGGAACGCCGCCGGGGGCCATCATCATCACCGCGATCTTCACCAACACCGCCGTCATCTTCACCAACATCTCCATCACCTTCCCCCTTCTATATTCAACGGTCCACTCTCCCACATCCCGCTGTACCCTCTACTTGAACATGGTGCTTTATGCTTCATATTATTTTCCAATGATGTGTTGCCATCCTATGATGTCTGAGTAGATTTCCGTTGTCCTATCGGTGATTGATGAATTGCTATGATTGGTTTGAGTTGCATGTTTTATTGTTGGTGTTGTCCTATTGTGCCGTCCGTGTCGCGCAAGCGTGAGGGATTCCCGCTGTAGGGTTTGCAATATGTTTATGATTTGTGAAAGGATCGATATGGTTGACTAGAGGGGGGGGGGTGAATAGGCAACTAACAATTTTTAGCTTTTCTTTAACAAATTAAACTTTGCATCAAAGTAGGTTGTCTAGATATGCAACTAGGTGAACAACCTATATGATGCAACAACAACAAGTACACAAGCAAGTAAGGGAAACAACACAAGTAAACTTGCAAAAGTAAAGGCGCGAGATAACCAAGAGTGGAGCCGGTGGAGACGAGGATGTGTTACCGAAGTTCCTTCCTTTTGAGGGGAAGTACGTCTCCGTTGGAGTGGTGTGGAGGCACAATGCTCCCCAAGAAGCCACTAGGGCCACCGTATTCTCCTCACGCCCTCACACAATGCGAGATGCCGTGATTCCACTATTGGTGCCCTTGAAGGCGGCGACCGAACCTTTACAAACAAGGTTGGGGCAATCTCCACAACAATTGGAGGCTCCCAACAACACCACGAAGCTTCACCACAATGGAGTATGGCTTCGAGGTGACCTCAACCATCTAGGGTGCTCAAACATCCAAGAGTAACAAGATCCGCTAGGGATAAGTGGGGGGAATCAAATCTCTCTTGGTGGAAATGTAGATCGGGGCCTTGTCATCCAATCCCGAGCAAATCAACAAGTTTGATTGGCTAGGGAGAGAGATCGGGCGAAAATGGAGCTTGGAGCAACAATGGAGCTTAGGGATGGAAGAGGTAGTCAACTAGAGGTAGGAGACACCCCTTTTATACTCGTGGAAGAAATCCAACCGTTATCCACTTAGACCAGCCTGCGACATGCGGTACTACCGCTCCAGGGGCGCGGTACTACCGCAAGGCCACGCGGTACTACCGTGGAGGACCACGGTACTTCCGCGGCAGCAGCAGAGGCCGGGACTAGCCTGACTGAGCGCAGTACTACCGCTCGCGTGGTACTAGCGCTCCCCCTTGCGGTACTACCGCAAGGCAGGTAAGCCAAAGCCTACGAAGAGCGCGGATGAAATAAAATACATCCGTGCCTACTTCCGCTAAAAAAGAAACAGTGCAAAAACCGGACGCGGTACTACCGCGCACGAGGCACGGTACTACCGTTGAGGCGCGGATGTAAAAAATTACATCCGCTCCTACTACCGCGGCGCAACGGTACTAGGTAAGAGGGCCACGGTACTATGGCTCCAGGGGAGTGGTACTACTGTGGCCTCCCGTGGTACTACCGCGCATGTCGTGCGGTACTACCGTGTGGGCGCGGATGTAAAAAATTACATCCGCTCCAACTACCGTACTGGAGCAGCACTAGGCCTGGGAGTTACGGTACTAAAGCTCCAGAGGAGCGGTACTACCGCAGGTGCTTGTGGTACTACCACTCCATAGAGCAGTACTACCGCAAGTACAGCAGTAGCCGTCTGATTATGCACAACTAGGATAACGGAAAGACGCTCCAAAGTGCAAGGAACGGTAGGACAAGTGTACGTGTTGATTCCACCCAAACCTTTCCGACGCGGACCCCCTCTTAATAGTACGGCTCTCCTACGACTCAAATCCACCAAAGAGAAACGTAGAACAATACCGTCTTCAATAGTCTCCGAGGGGCACCGAATCGTCTCGTGCCTAGTGATGAAGCATCTGAGAAACTCAAGGCACACGATTAGTCCGCAAATGCATTGTCATTAATCACCAAAACACTTAAGGGATAAATATGCCCTTACAATCTCTCCCTTTTTGGTGGATTGATGACAATACGGGATTTGCCCATAGATGAGATAATATTGAGCAAAGGCAAACCCCTCCTCTCTAAAATATAGACATGCTCCCCCTAGATGTGTGCAATCTAGATGAATGCTTTGGACTGCATAGCACACAAACTAGGATCAACACTCCCCCTATATTTTAGAGACAAAGGCATGATAATTAACATCTAAGTAGAGCATAGCACAAAGGTAGCACAATATATCACAAGCTCGCTAAGATAGATAGAGTGCATATGTCTTACACCATATGAAGTAAAGAAACCCAAAGCAACTGAAACGAGGTTCAAAACGAGAAAGCAGCAGACACACCGAACACGAACGACGACGCGAATCCCTACACTCTCTCCCCCTTTGGCATCGAGACGCCAAAAAGGCAAAGAGGACACCTACACACAAGGGGTGGCTCAAGCAGGGAACTCATCCTAAGGCTCCTCGTCAGACTCCTCGGCGGCAGGGATGGTCTCCTCGACATCCTCCTCAGAATCAGTCCATTTGTAGCCTTGCTTCTCCATCCACTCGGCCTCTGGGGTGATGCGATCCTCAGAACCACCAGACACGTCCTCGCCATACAGCTTCAAGATCTTCTTGTCCCAGCGGCGACTCTCCTTAGATGCCACGTGAGTCCTGTACTGCCCCTTGGCTTGCATGCAGAAAAGAGTCTTCATCTTGTCCTTCAGCTTCTTGGCCCACGAAGGCATAGAGGAACTCTGGGAAGACCTAGCAGCACGGCCCTCAGCAACATTCTCGGCGCCAGCATCCTCCTCATCAACAGCAGCCCTAGCAGCAGACGCCTCAGCACGATTAGTAGTGTTGGCCCATTGGGGCTTGACACGCAGACAGATGGGATCATGGCGAATCCAGTCTGGAGCAAGGAACTCCTCACCAGGGAACATCTTCTCCCACGTCTTCGAGATCAGCAGAAACAGATAGGGCCCATAGATAGGCACCTTGCGGTTGAACACCGCAAACTGAAGCTCACACCACATGATGTGTGAGACATCAAGTGGCTGAGTCTGAGACAAACGAGCCTCCTCACAAATGAGCATCATATCCACCATATAGGCATGAACCTTGTCCTTGTCACCAATGCGAGGGAACAAGGAGTTGCGGAAGATGCGATACATGATATCCAGAAAAGAGTTGAGCACCAACCCCGTCTTGCCATTGGCGAGCGCCTTCTCAACATAGTATGGCGCAAGCTTGTCCTTGTTGGCAGACTCAGAGTTTGCATGGGGGCGAACACCCACGGGAGTGTTGAGCCCGTCATCAGGAACCTGGAGCAAATCCATGAACTCCTTCCAGGTAGCAGTCAGCTGACGGCCATTGGTCATCCAGGTCATCCTCCGCTCCTCATTAGAGTGAAAGTATACTGAGGCAAAGAACTGACAGATAAGCTCAGGGTCATAGTCAAGGTGAAAGGATATCACATGCTCAATGCCAAACTGCTCCACCAAGTCCAGAGCCTCTCCAAAGTACTCACGGAACTTGTCATTCCTCATGTGATGCATTTCAATCCATTTCACATCCACGTAGGTATTCTGCTTGTTTTTGATGACATCCAGATAGATGAGAGTCTGTTTCTTGTTCCAAAATAGCTCACAACCTTTGACAGAAGAACGAGGGTGCACATGCGGGTGGAGTTGCCTGAGACGGACGTACTCAGATTGGGATATCTCGTCCATGCCCTTAGCTGGTTCCTTGTGCTTGCTAGCAGATGTCTTGACATGGCGCTTGGGGGCAGAGGAGCCCTCCGGTGCTTCACCTGGATTGCGCAGATGCTTGGAGCCCGTGTCACGACTGGGATTGGAACGACGAGAGCCACCACCTGAGACACGAACGCAAAACACCAACGAAACGCAAAGAGGATCAATGCAAAGACCACGGCAAAGCACACGAAACACATAGAAAGTATACGTGAAAGTTGCCATGAGATAGATGTGAGCCACGGTAGTGCTGCCAGAGCCTGCAGTACTAAAATTTTTGTACCGCTCCAGGTCGCGGTAGTACCGTGCGAGGTCACGGTAGTAAAATTTTAGTACCGCTGTGAGCGCGGTAGTACCGCGCCAGAAGGGCGGTAGTACCGGACTAGAGGTAGTACCACGCCAGACGGGCGGTAGTACCGCGTCGCGTCAGATCCAAACATCAGTTCGAATCTGAAAAGAACCGCGAAACCATGGCGGCGCTACGGTGATCAAATCTAGCACAAGACAAAAATACAAGTATAGTTCCTACGCAAAACTACTCTCCTTCATCCTACTCTTGCATAGAAATAGCCTAAGAATCTCTAGAACACACAAGTCTCCCCCAAAAACCTAGATGCAAAGATCTCAACAAAACGAGAAAAAGTTGGGGAAAAACCTTGGTCCATAGCAAGAGCACGTGGTGGGGAATGATCCCACCAGACGGAATCACGGGAGGGCAGCCGTGGGAGGAGATCCGGCGACGAACGCCGGCTCCGTTCTTGAGCGTGGGAGAGAGAGATGACGTGGGGGGGGGGGAACTGTGAATGGGTATGGGGGAGTTAGAACTCCCCCTGCCCGTCCTTATCCCCACGCGCCCATGCTGGCGCGGTAGTACCGCATATCATCGCGGTAGTACCACTCGGGCAGAAGTACCGCATCGTAGCGGTAGTACCGCTCACCCAGGCGATAGTAAAAAATTACTGCCGCGTGGGGGCGGTAGTACCGTGCTCCCCATACGCGGTAGTACCGTGGTAGGACGCGGTAGTACCGTGAGCTCAAGACACAGCGGGTTTCAACACGAGAAGAAGGTCTTTGCAAGAAAACTTTTCACACAAAGGATGGCACAAGAACACGCACAAACCAAAGGCAGAAAGACAACAATAAACCACCATGCGACACAACCTCTAAAAAAGGAGAGGGCGGTGGCCGGAGCCACCTATGTTTGAGTTAGATGGTATGGCACCGCGAAGAATTATCCTTGGGCCCATAACCAAAACTCGTCTTTGAAGCACAATTACCATCAAAAATGGCTAATGTGAAAGAGTTGATCTATTTATGCATAATGGGGGGAGGGAAAGTTCATTGAGAGAACAGCACTCCCCCTATGTCCATGCCTACACCTAAACTAGACAACAAGTTGAGTGTGGTGGGGGTGCACGGGTTCAAGTCACATTGCTCAAATCAATGATATTTAGCTCATGCCTTAACTCGTGAAATCTTGCTTCATCCAAGGGCTTCGTGAAAATATCTGCAAGGTTATCATGAGTGTTGACATACTTGAGCTTGATCTCCCCTCGCCTAATGTGATCCCGGATGAAATGATACCGAATCTCAATATGCTTCGTCTTGAAGTGTTGCACCGGGTTGAGAGAAATCTTGATGGCACTTTCGTTGTCACACCAAAGAGGCACTTTGTCACAAATGACACCGTATTCCTTTAAAGTTTGCCTCATCCATAATAGTTGTCCACAACAACTACCGGCCGCCACATATTCCGCTTCGGTGGACGAGAGAGACACACAACTTTGCTTCTTGGAAGACCAACTCACCAAAGAGCACCCAAGAAACTGGCACCCTCCGGAAGTGGACTTCCTATCCACTTTGTCTCCCGCCCAATCTGAATCCATAAAACCTTCAAGCTTGAAGTTTGCCCCTCTTGGGTACCATAAGCCAAAGTTTGGGGTATGAGCCAAATATCGAAAGATTCGCTTGACCGCCACATAGTGACTTTCCTTCGGTGCGGCTTGAAACCGTGCACACATTCCCACACTCAACATGATATCCGGTCTAGATGCACAAAGGTAAAGCAAGGAGCCAATCATGGAGCGATATACCTTTTGATCCACCGCTTTGCCATTGGGATCAATGTCAAGTTGGCACTTGGTGGGCATCGGTGTAGTAGCCGGCTTGACATCACTTAGCTTGAATCTTTTTAGCATGTCTTGAGTGTATTTGGCTTGGTTGATGAAGGTTCCTTCTCTTCTTTGTTTGATATCAAAACCAAGGAAGAACTTCAACTCTCCCATCAAAGACATCTTGAACTTGGAGGTCATGAGAGCGGCAAATTCCTCATTGAAAGCTTTGTTAGGGGAACCAAAGATAATATCATCAACATATAGTTGGCATACAAATAACTCCCCTCTGACCTTCTTAGTAAAAATAGTGGGATCGATTTGTCCCACTTCAAATCCATGATCTTGTAACAACTCGGTAAGGTGGTCATACCACGCACGTGGGGCTTGTTTAAGGCCATAGAGTGCCTTATCAAGTTGATACACATGATCCAGGAAGTAGGGATCCTTGAACCCGGGGGGTTGCTTGACATAGACCAACTCATTAATAGGATCATTAAGAAAAGCACTTTTCACATCCATTTGTTGCAACTTAAAGTTGTGATGGGAAGCATAAGCAATCAACAAACAAATGGATTCAAGACGAGCAACGGGAGCAAAGGTTTCACCATAGTTGATACCCTCGACTTGGGAGTAGCCTTGTGCTACCAATCTTGCCTTGTTGCGAATGATGTTCCCATGATCATCTTGCTTGTTCTTGAAAATCCACTTGGTTCCAATGACGTTGTGGTTCCCCGATGGCCTTGGCACCAATCTCCACACCTTGTTGTACTCAAAGTTGTTGAGTTCTTCATGCATGGCATTGAGCCAATCCGAGTCTTCGAGCGCCTCATAGACCTTTTGGGGTTCAACACAAGAGACAAACGCGTGATGTTCACAATAGTTTGCTAATTGTCTGGGAGTGCTTACCCCCTTTCTTAGGCTTCCAACCACATTCTCCATGAGATGGCCTTTGGTGGTGAGTTTGGAAGCAATCTTTGCGGCACGACGCTCTAATTCCTCCTCGGATGTGGAAGGAGGAGGGTTAACTTGATAATCTTGAGCGCCGTCTTGAGCTTGTTCTTGATCTTGAGCTTGCTCATGATCTTGAACTTGCTCGGGGGGGGGGGGGGGGAGGGGGGGAACTTGACCTTGGGCATCATTTAGAGGTTCACCATCATCTTGAGGTTGATCTTGCCCTTGGTCTTGTTCACGAGGTTGAGGGCCTTCACTTTGTTCTTCGGAAGCGTGTGGGCCTTGGGGAGGTGATGGCTCCGCTTGAGTGGAGCATTGTCCTTCTCCTTCGGCCACAAGGGGTTCCTCAATGGGTAGAATATGACCAATACCCATTCTTCTTATGGCTTGGGGAGGAATTTCATCACCTACATCACAAGCACCACTTTGCTCCACTTGGGAGCCGTTATTTTCGTCAAACTCCACGTTACACGTCTCCTCAATGAGTCCGGTGGACTTGTTGAGAACACGGTAAGCATGAGAGTTTGTAGAATAACCAACAAATATGCCCTCATGAGCTCTAGCCT
This sequence comes from Triticum timopheevii, assembly GCA_963921465.1. Classification (NCBI taxonomy): domain Eukaryota; kingdom Viridiplantae; phylum Streptophyta; class Magnoliopsida; order Poales; family Poaceae; genus Triticum; species Triticum timopheevii. Next base: position 342,234,890 of record OY997262.1, on the reverse strand, counting down.
CGAATTTAGACAAACGAACACCTTTCTTGAGAATGAAACACTTACAACCGAACACCCGAAAATACTTGAGGTTGGGCTTGTTGCCGGTGAGTATCTCATAAGGAGTCTTGTTCAAGCCTTTGCGGAGATAGAGCCGATTGGATGCATGACATGCGGTGTTGATGGCTTCAGCCCAAAAGTTGTATGGAGACTTGAACTCCACCATCATGGTCCTTGCCACATTCATCAACGTCCGGTTCTTCCTCTCCGCTACACCATTTTGTTGAGGGGTATATGGTGCAGCATATTGATGCTTGATCCCCTCATCATTAAGAAACTCATCCAAGGTGTAGTTCTTGAACTCGGTGCCGTTGTCACTTCTTATTGTCAAGATCTTTGCATTATGTTGACGTTGAGCTTCATTTGCAAAGTCGATGACGGTTTGTTGAGTCTCACTCTTCCTCTTGAAGAAGTATACCCAAGTGTATCTTGAATAGTCATCCACAATCACCAAGCAATACTTTCTACCTCCAAGACTATCAAAAGATGGAGGCCCAAAAAGATCCATGTGAAGGAGCTCCAAGGGTCTCTTCGAGTAGATGATGGTCAATGGAGGGTGAGCCTTCTCATGAAGCTTTCCTTCAATACAAGCACTGCAAGCACGATCTTTGGCAAAACTAACATTTGTTAGTCCACGGACATGGTCCCCCTTGAGAAGACTTTGCAAAGATCTCATATTGACGTGGGCCAAATGGCGATGCCAAAGCCATCCCACGTCAACTTTAGCCATTAGGCATGTCGCGGTCTTAGTGGGTCGCTCCGAAAAGTTTATCACATAGAGACCGTTCTCGACATGCCCAACAAAGGCTACTTTAAGAGTCTTGCTCCACAAGAGGGCCACGGTATCAATGTCAAAGAAAGTAGAAAATCCCATGAGTGCAAGTTGACGAACGGGAAGCAAATTGTATGCAAGGGACTCAACAAGCATGACTTTCTCGATCGTTAGATCATGAGAAATGACAACCTTGCCAAGACCCAATACCTTAGAATGTGAGGCATCACCCCATTCGACATTGGTGGGCATAGATGGAATCTTTTGCACGTCCACCACCAAGTCCTTGCTTCTGATCATATGATTTGTTGCTCCACTATCGAGCAACCATGACCTCCCGCCAGAAGCAAACACCTACAAGAGATCAATGCTTGGTTTTAGGTACCCATTTAGTAATGGGTCCTTTGATGTTAGTAACAAGGGTCTTAGGAACCCAAATAGACCACTCAATGTACTCATAAGGAGAACCAACAAATTTAGCATAAACATGTCCATCACTAGCACGGCACAACACATATGACGGGGTAAAGTCGTCGGCTTTTTTGGAGGAAATGCTTTTGCCCTTTTGGATGTCAACTCCCTTCACTTTTTCCTTCTTCTCCTTAGGAGCACCCTCTCCCTCTTTCACAAAAGTTTGCTTGAGAGGAGGATGACGTTTGGTCTTGTCATTCTTCTTCTTCTTTCTCTTGGACTTGGGTGCAAACCCAATTCCTTCCTTGGCCACAACTTCCTTTTGATTGCTCAAAAGGTCGTTGAGGTTCTTCTCACCTTGAATGCATGTCACAAGGCCTTTCTCAAGTTGATCCTTCAATTTGGCATTCTCCTCCACAAGATGCACATGCTCACAACATGGGTTAGTAGCACATGCATTATCAATTAATACCATATGAGGGAAGGTGGCCTTTTCCTTGGTTAGCTTAACTTGGAGTTGAGCATGAGACTCCTTGAGGTTAGCGTGAGCACCCTTCAAGACCTTGTGGGCCTTGTCAAGTATCTCAAACTCCTCTTTGAGTCTAGCATGATCAACCCCAAGTTTAGCCTTCTCGGAAGTTAGCACAGGAGACACGACAAGAGCATGATCAAGATCTTTCTTTAACTTAGCATGGTCATCGTTGTATGACTCCTCAAAAGTCAAACTATGAACACGCTCTTCCTCAAGAGCATTAGAGAGATCCGATATCTCATCGGCATAGTCACGACTATGACCTTCCATCTTAGAGATGGTTTCTTCGTGAGCCTCGATCATGTCATTGGCCTCACCAAGTTGTTCCAAGAGAGCAACAAAATGCTTCTTGGACTTGCCCTTGAGCTTACTCATAAAAGACTCAAATTCATTCACTTCTTCATTAGACCCCTCATGTTCATCAATGCAATCCTCCACGGAGGGATTAGTAATGATGGTGGTTTTAATGTTGGGGGTTACCTTGTTTGAAGCTTTAGCCATGAGGCACTTGGCGGTGATGTTCTCGTTGGGTGAATCAAAGAGAGACACCTGGGGAGTAGTAGCAATGGCAATGGATGCCATGGCCATCGCTTCTCCATTTTCATCATCATCGTCATCCTCTTGGTATTCTTCTTGAACCACCAACCCACGAGTGGGAGTCTTCTTGGCGAAGTTGTTCTTGTTGGGGAAGGACTTGGCTTTGTCTTTTCGGATGAACTTGCCACCATTGTCTTCCCGCTTCTCGTAAGGACAATCCGCAACGAAATGGCTCACATTGCCACAGTTGAAGCAAGTTCTAACTCGTTTCTTGCCCTTGACGCCACTTGAGTTGTTCTTGTTGAAGTTGGGGCTTGTATTTTTCTAGCTCCAAAATTGTCTTGAAGCAAGGGCCATGTGCTCATGGTAATCATATTTGGTGTCTTCGAGGTTGCTCTCCTCATCTTCCACTTCTTCCTCTTCTTCCATAATAACCTTGGCCTTCAAAGCAAGGTTGGGCTTCTTTGCCCTTTGAGAACGGAGCACCGCATTGTCGGCGGTCTTGTCCAAGATGCTCATTGCAACGAACTCATCCAACACTTCACTTGAGGTCATGGAGTGGAAGTCCGGTCTTTGACGAATGACGGAGGACATGGCCTTGTTTTAGGTCATCATGGCCTTGAGGAACTTGCGCTTGATCCAATTGTCATCCATGTCCTTGCTTCCATGATCTCGGAGTGAGACCGCGAGTTTGGTCACTCTACGAAAGATCTCACGAGGTTCTTCATCTTCTTTCATTGCAAACTCATTGGCTTCATCTTGCACAACTTCATAGTTGGAGCGTTGAATGCTAGCACTTCCTCTATAGAGAGACACAACACATTTCCATGCGTCTTTAGCCATGGCATGAGGTTGAGGATGAGGGAGATCTTCGGGAAGGATTGCATCTTGGATGATGAAGAGAGCACTCTCATTGAATTGATTGTCCACGGCTTCTCGAGGGGTGAAGTTGCTTGGGTCATGAGGATAGAAACCTTCTTCAATGATTCTCCAAAGGTTAGTATTCACATGTTTTAAATGACGCTTGAAGCGATAAACCCAAGAATCAAAATCTTCATGTTTCTCATACTTAGGAGGAGGACCGGCATGATTCAAATGAGTAGAGGGAATCGGTCCTCCATAAATTGGGGGTTCCACATGGGCAAAGATGCCGGTGCCATTTCTACCACTAGTAGAAGGACTCTTTTCACTGTTAGCTTCCCCCTTGTCGGAGGTCGCATCCGTCACCTTGTTAGTGGGATCACCCACTTTCATCGGCGAGGTGGATAGTTTAAGCCCTTCAAGAAATTTAGTAAGCATGCTTTCAACCTTGGTCGTCATGGAGTCTTTCAATGTGTCTAGGGCCACATTGAATTCCTCACGAGAGACTGAGGTTCCCCCATCAGCCGTAGACGAGATGGGATTCACACCGGAGTGCTCCTCCGCACCGTCTGTGGTGTCAACCATACTCTTCGGACAACAAAGTCCTTAATAAAGAGACGAGGCTCTGATACCAATTGAAAGGATCGATATGGTTGACTAGAGGGGGGGTGAATAGGCAACTAACAATTTTTAGCTTTTCTTTAACAAATTAAACTTTGCATCAAAGTAGGTTGTCTAGATATGCAACTAGGTGAACAACCTATATGATGCAACAACAACAAGTACACGAGCAAGTAATGGAAACAACACAAGTAAACTTGCAAAAGTAAAGGCGCGAGATAACCAAGAGTGGAGCCGGTGGAGACGAGGATGTGTTACCGAAGTTCCTTCCTTTTGAGGGGAAGTACGTCTCCGTTGGAGCGGTGTGGAGGCACAATGCTCCCCAAGAAGCCACTAGGGCCACCGTATTCTCCTCACGCCCTCACACAATGTGAGATGCCGTGATTCCACTATTAGTGCCCTTGAAGGCGGCGATAGAACCTTTACAAACAAGGTTGGGGCAATCTCCACAACAATTGGAGGCTCCCAACAACACCATGAAGCTTCACCACAATGGAGTATGGCTTCGAGGTGACCTCAACCGTCTAGGGTGCTCAAACACCCAAGAGTAACAAGATCCGCTAGGGATAAGTGGGGGGAATCAAATCTCTCTTGGTGGAAATGTAGACCGGGGCCTTGTCACCCAATCCCGAGCAAATCAACAAGTTTGATTGGCTAGGGAGAGAGATCGGGCGAAAATGGAGCTTGGAGCAACAATGGAGCTTAGGGATGGAAGAGGTAGTCAACTAGAGGTAGGAGACACCCCTTTTATACTCGTGGAAGAAATCCAACCGTTATCCACTTAGACCAGCCTGCGACACGCGGTACTACCGCTCCAGGGGCGCGGTACTACCGCAAGGCCACGCGGTACTACCGTGGAGGACCATGGTACTTCCGGGGCAGCAGCAGAGGCTGGGATTAGCCTGACTGAGTGCAGTACTATCACTCGCGCGGTAGTACCGCTCCCCCTTGCGGTAGTACCGCAAGGCAGGTAAGCCAAAGCCTACGAAGAGCGCGGATGAAATAAAATACATCCGTGCCTACTTCCGCTGAAAAAGAAACAGTGCAAAAACCCGACGAGGTACTACCGCACACGAGGCGCGGTACTACCGTTGAGGCGCGGATGTAAAAAATTACATCCGCTCCTACTACCGCGGCGCAATGGTACTAGGTAAGAGGGCCACGGTACTATGGCTCCAGGGGAGCGGTACTACCGTGGCCTCCCGCGGTACTACCGCGCATGTCGTGCGGTACTACCGTGTGGGCGCGGATGTAAAAAATTACATCTGCTCCAACTACCGTACCATAGCAGCACTAGGCCTGGGAGTTACGATACTAAGGCTCCAGAGGAACGGTACTACCGTGAACCCCAGCGGTACTACCGCGGTGCTTGCGGTACTATTGTTGGGGAACGTAGTAATTTCAAAATTTTCCTACGTACACGCAAGATCATGGTGATGGCATAGCAATGAGAGGAGAGAGTGTTGTCCACGTACCCTCGTAGACCGTAAGCGGAAGCGTTATGACAATGCGGTTGATGTAGTCGTACGTCTTCACGATCTGACCGATCCAAGTACCGAACGTACGACACCTCCGAGTTCAGCACACGTTCAGCTCCGATCTAGCAAAGCTTTAGGGATGAGTTCCGTCAGCACGACGATGTGGTGATGATGATGATGCTCTACCGGCGCAGGGCTTCGCCTAAACTCCGCGACGATATGACCGAGGTGGAATATGGTGGAGGGGGGCACCGCACACGGCTAAGGAACGATCCGTAGATCAACTTGTGTTGTCTTCCCTAGAGGTGCCCCCCTGCCCCCGTATATAAAGGAGCAAGGGGGGAGGGGGCGGTCGGCTTAGGAGGGGCACGCCAAGGGGAGTCCTACTCCCACCGGGAGTAGGACTCCCTCCTTCCTTGTTGGAGTAGGAGAAGTGGGGAAAGAGGGGGAGAGGAGGAAGGAAAGGGGGGCCGCACCCCTTGTCCAATTCGGACCAGAGGCGGGCTGCGCGCCTCCTTCCTTTCGGCCTCTCTCCTCTATTCCCGTATGGCCCAATAAGGCCCATATACTCCCCGGCGAATTCCCGTACCTCTCCGGTACTCCGAAAAATATCTGAATCACTCGGAACCTTTCCGAACTCCGAATATTGTCGTCCAATATATCGATCTTTACGTCTCGACCATTTCGAGACTCCTCGTCATGTCCCAGATCTCATCCGGGACTCCGAACTCCTTCGGTACATCAAAACTCATAAACTCATAATATAAATGTCATCGAAACCTTAAGCGTGCGGACCCTACGGGTTCGAGAACTATGTAGACATGACCTAGAACTATTCTTGGTCAATAACCAATAGCGGAACCTGGATGCCCATATTGGCTCCTACATATTCTACGAAGATCTTTATCGGTCAAACCGCATAACAACATACGTTGTTCCCTTTGTCATCGGTATGTTACTTGCCCGAGATTCGATCGTCGGTATCCAATACCTAGTTCAATCTCGTTATCAGCAAGTCTCTTTACTTGTTACATAATACATCATCTCACAACTAACTCATTAGTTGCAATGCTTGCAAGGCTTATAGTGATGTGCATTACCGAGAGGGCCCAGAGATACCTCTCCGACAATCGGAGTGACAAAACCTAATCTCGAAATACGCCAACCCAACATGTACCTTTGGAGACACCTGTAGTACTCCTTTATAATCACACAGTTACGTTGTGACGTTTGGTAGCACCCAAAGTGTTCCTCCGGTAAACGAGAGTTGCATAATCTCATAGTTACAGGAACATCTATAAGTCATGAAGAAAGCAATGGCAACATACTAAACGATCAAGTGCTAGGCTAACGGAATGGGTCATGTCAATCACATCATTCTCCTAATGATGTGATCCCATTAATCAAATGACAACACATTTCTATGGTTAGGAAACATAACCATCTTTGATTAATGAGCTAGTCAAGTAGAGGCATACTAGTGACTATATGTTTGTCTATGTATTCACACATGTATTATGTTTCCGGTTAATACAATTCTAGCATGAATAATAAACACTTATCATGATATAAGGAAATAAATAATAACTTTATTATTGCCTCTAGGGCATATTTCCATCAGTCTCCCACTTGCACTAGAGTCAATAATCTAGTTCACATTGCCATGTGATTTAACATCAATATTCATATCTGTATATGATTAACACCCATAGTTCACATCGTCATGTGACCAATAGCCAAAGGGTTTACTAGAGTCAATAATCTAGTTCACATTGCTATGTGATTAACACCCAAAGAGTACTAAGGTATGATCATGTTTTGCTTGTGAGAGAAGTTTAGTCAACGGATGTGTCATATTTAGAGCCATATGTATTTTGCAAAATATTATATGTCCACAATGCTCTGCATGGAGCTACTCTAGCTAATTGCTCCCACTTTCAATATGTATCCAGATTGAGACTTAGAGTCATCTGGATCAATGTAAAAGCTTGCATCGTTGTAACTTTTTATGACGGGCTCTTTTATCACCTCCATAATCGAGAAACATCTCCTTAGTCCTCACTAAGGATATTCTTGACCGCTGTCCAGTGATCTACTCTTAGATCAAAATTGTATTCCTTTGTCAAACTCAGAGCAAGGTATACAATAGGTTTGGTTCACAGCATAGCATACTTTATAGAACCTATGACTGAGGCATAGGGAATGACTTTTCATTCTCTTTCTATTTTCTGCCATGGTCGGGTCTTGAGTCTTACTCAAATTCACACCTTTGCATCACAGGCAAGAACTCCTTCTTTGACTGTTCCATTTTGAACTATTTCAAAAATTTATCAAAGTATGTACTCATTGAAAATATCTTATCAAGCGTCTTGATCTATCTATATAGATATTGATGCTCAATATGTAAGCAGCTTCACCGAGGTCTTGCTTTGAAAAACTCTTATTCAAGTATCCTTTCATGCTATCCAGAATTTCTATATCATTTCCAATCAACAATATGTCATCCACATATAATATTAGAAATGCTACAGAGCTCCCACTCACTTTCTTGTAAATACAGGCTTCTTCAAAAGTCTGTATAAAACCATATGCTTTGATCAACTCATCAAAGCGTATATTCCAACTCCGAGATGCTTGCACCAGTCCATAGATGGATCGCTGGAGCTTTGCACAATTTGTTAGCACCTTTAGGATTGACAAAACCTTCTGGTTGCATCATATACAACTCTTCTTTAAGAAAACCATTAAGGAATGCAGTTTTGACATCCATTTGCCAGATTTCATAAATGTGTCAATTGCTAACATGATTCGGACAGACTTAAGCATCGCTACAGTTGAGAAAATCTCATTGTAGTCAACACCTTGAACTTGTCGAAAAACCTTTTTGCAACAAGTCGAGCTTTTTAGATAGTAATACTACTATCACCACCTGTCTTCTTCTTGAAGATCCATTTAATCTCAATGTCTCGCCGATCATTGGGCAAGTCAATCAAAGTCCATACTTTGTTTTCATTCATGGATCTTATCTTAGATCTCATGGCCTCAAGCCATTTTGCGGAATCTGGGCTCATCAATATTTCTTCATAGTTCGTAGGTTCGTCATGGTCTAGTAACATAACTTCCAGAACAGGATTACCGTACCACTCTGATGTGGATCTTACTCTCGAAGACCTACGAGGTTCTGTAGTAACTTAATCTGAAGTTTCATGATCATCATCATTAACTTCCTCATTAATTGGTGTAGTAGTCACAGGAACAGATTTCTGTGATGAACTACTTTCAAATAAGGGAGCAGGTACAGTTATCTTATCAAGTTCTACTTTCCTCCCACTCACTTCTTTCGAGAGAAACTCCTTCTCTAGAAAGGATCCATTCTTAGCAACAAATCGTTTGCCTTTGGATTTGTGATAGAAGGAGTACCCAACAGTTTCCTTTGGGTATTCTATGAAGACGCACTTCTCCGATTTGGGTTCGAGCTTATCAGGTTGAAAACCTTTTTCATATAAGCATCACAACTCCAAACTTTAAGAAACGACAGCTTAGGTTTACTACTAAACCATAGTTCATACGGTGTCGTCTCAACGGATTTAGATGGTGCCCCTTTTAAACATGAATGCAGCTGTCTCTAATGCACAACCCCAAAATGATAGTGGTAAAACCGATAAGAGACATCATAGATCGCACCATATCCAATAAAGTGCGGTTACGACGTTCGGACACACCATGACATTGTGGTGTTCCAGGTGGCGTGAGCTGTGAAACTATTCCACATTGTTTTAATTAAAGACCAAACTCGTAACTCAAATATTCGTCTCCGCGATCAGATCATAGAAACTTTATTTTCTTGTTACGATGATTTTTCCACTTCACTCTAAAATTCTTTGAACCTTTCAATTATTTCAGACTTATGTTTCATCAAGTAGATATACCCATATCTGCTCAAATCATTTTGTGAAGATCAGAAAATAACGATACTTGCCACGAGCATCAATACTCATTGGATCGCATACATCGGTATGTATTATTTCCAATAAGTCTGTAGCTTGTTCCATTGTTCCGGAGAACGGAGTTTTTAGTCATCTTACCCAGAAGGTACGGTTCGCAAGCATCAAAATGATTCATAACCAAGTGATTCCGAAAATCCATCTTTTATGGAGTTTCTTCATGCGCTTTACATCGATATGACCCAAACGGCAGTGCCACAAATAAGTTGCACTATCATTATCAACTTTGCATCTTTTTGGCATCAATATTATGAATATGTGTATCACTACGATCGAGATCCAACAAACTATTTTCATTGGGTGTATGACCATCAGAGGTTTTATTTATTTAAACAGAACAACAATTATTCTCTGATTTTAAATGAATAACCGTATTGCAATAAACATGATCAAATCATATTCATGCTCAACGCAAACACCAAATAACATTTATTTAGGTTCAACACTAATCCCAAAAGTATAGGGAGTGTGCGATGATGATCATATCAATCTTGGAACCACTTCCAACACACATCGTCACTTCATCCTCAACTAATTTCTGTTTATTCTGTAACTCCTATTTCGAGTTACTAATATTAGCAACCGAACAAGTATCAAATACTCAGGGGTTACTATAAACACTAGTAAGGTACACATCAATAACATGTATATCAAATATACCCTTGTTCACTTTGCCATCCTTCTTATATACCAAATATTCAAGGCATTTCCGCTTCTAGTGACCATTTCCTTTGCAGTATAATCACTCAGTTTCAGGCTTTGGTCCAGCTTTGGGCTTCTTCGCGGGAGTGACAACTTGCTTGCCATTCTGCTTGAAGTTCCCTTTCTTTCCCTTTGCCCTTTTCTTGAAAATAGTGGTCTTGTCAATCATCAACACTTGATGCTCTTTCTTGATTTCTACCTTCATCATTTCAGCATCACGAAGAGCTTGGGAATCATTTTCGTCATCCCTTGCATTATAGTTCATCACGAAGTTCTACTAACTTGGTGGTGGTGACTCGAGAATTCTGTCAATCACTATCTTATCTGGAAGATTAACTCCCACTTGATTCAAGCGATTGTAGTACCCAGACAGTCTGAGCACATGCTCACTAGTTGAGCGATTCTCCTCCATCTTTTAGCTATAGAACTTGTTAGAGACTTCATATCTCTCAACTCGGGTATTTGCTTGAAATATTAACTTCAACTCCCGAAACATCTCATATGGTCCATGACGTTCAAAACGTTTTTGAAGTCCCGATTCTAAGCCATAAAGCATGGTGCACAAAACTATCAAGTAGTTATCATATTGCGCTAGCCAAAGGTTCATAACGTCTGCATCTGCTCCTGCAATAGGTATGTCACCTAGCGGTGCATTAAGGACATAATTCTTCTGTGCAGCAATGAGGATAAACCTCAGATCACGGATTCAATCCGCATCATTGCTACTAACATCTTTCAACACAATTTTCTCTAGGAACATATAAAAATAAACATATGAAAGCAACAACGCAAGCTATTGATCTACAACATAATTTGCAAAATACTACCGGGACTAAGTTCATGATAAATTAAAGTTCAATTAATCATATTACTTAAGAACTACCACTTAGATAGACATCTCTCTAGTCATCTAAGTGATCACGTGATCCAAATCAACTAAACCATGTCCGATCATTACGTGAGATGGAGTAGTTTCAATGGTGAACATCATTATGTTGATCATATCTACTATATGATTCACGCTCGACCTTTCGGTCTCTGTGTTCCGAGGCCATATCTATATATGCTAGGATCGTCAAGTTTAACCCAAGTATTCCGCATGTGCAACTGTTTTACACCCGTTGTATTTGAACGTAGAGCCTATCACACCCGATCATCACGTGGTGTCTCAACACGAAGAACTTTCACAACGGTGCATACTCAGGGAGAACACTTCTTGATAATTAGTGAGAGATCATCTTAAAATGCTACCGTCAATCAAAGCAAGATAAGATGCATAAAGGATAAACATCACATGCAATCAATATAAGTGATATGATATGGCCATTATCATCTTGTGCTTGTGATCTCCATCTTCGAAGCACCGTCGTGATCACCATCGTCACCGGCGCAACACCTTGATCTCCATCGTAGCATCGTTGTCGTTACGCCATTTATTGCTTCTACCACTATCGCTACCGCTTAGTGATAAAGTAAAGCAATTACAGGGCGTTTGCATTTCATAAAATAAAGCGACAACCATATGGCTCCTGCCAGTTGCCGATAACTTCGGTTATAAAACATGATCATCTCATACAATAAAATATAGCATCACGTCTTGACCATATCACATCACAACATGCCCTGCAAAAACAAGTTAGATGTCCTCTACTTCGTTGTTGCAAATTTTACGTGGCTGCTACGGGCTTAGCAAGAACCGTTCTTACCTACGTATCAAAACCACAATGATAGTTCGTCAAGTTAGTGTTGTTTTAACCTTTGCAAGGACCGGGCGTAGCCACACTCGATTCAGCTAAAGTGAGAGAGACAGACACCCGCCAGCCACCTTTAAGCACAAGTGCTCGTAACGGTGAAACCAGTCTCGCATAAGCGTACGCGTAATGTCGGTCCGGGCCGCTTCATCTCACAATACCGCCGAACCAAAGTATGACATGCTGGTAAGCAGTATGACTTGTATCGCCCACAACTCACTTGTGTTCTACTCGTGCATATAACATCAACGCATAAAACCTAGGCTCTGATACCACTGTTGGGGAACGTAGTAATTTCAAAATTTTCCTACGTACACGCAAGATTATGGTGATGGCATAGCAACGAGAGGAGAGAGTGTTGTCCATGTATCCTCGTAGACCGTAAGCGGAAGCGTTATGACAACGCGGTTGATGTAGTCGTACGTCTTCACGATCCGATCGATCCAAGTACCGAACATACGGCACCTCCGAGTTCAGCACATGTTCAGCTCGATGATGATCCCCGGGCTCCGATCTAGCAAAGCTTCGGGGATGAGTTCCGTCAGCACGACGGTGTGGTGACGATGATGATGCTCTACCGGCGCAGGGCTTCGCCTAAACTCCGCGACGATATGACCGAGGTGGAATATGGTGGAGGGGGGCACCGCACACGGCTAAGGAACGATCCGTAGATCAACTTGTGTTGTCTTCCCTAGAGGTGCCCCCTGCCCCCGTATATAAAGGAGCAAGGGGGGAGGGGGCGGTCGGCTTAGGAGGGGCGCGCCAAGGGGAGTCCTACTCCCACCGGGAGTAGGACTCCCTCCTTCCTTGTTGGAGTAGGAGAAGGGGGGAAAGAGGGGGAGAGGAGGAAGGAAAGGGGGGCCGCACCCCTTGTCCAATTCGGACCAGAGGGGGGCTGCGCGCCTCCTTCCTTTCTGCCTCTCTCCTCTATTCCCGTATGGCCCAATAAGGCCCATATACTCCCCGGCGAATTCCCATAACTCTCCGGTACTCCGAAAAATACCCGAATCACTCGGAACCTTTCCGAACTCCGAATATAGTCGTCCAATATGTCGATCTTTACGTCTCGACCATTTCGAGACTCCTCGTCATGTCCCTGATCTCATCCGGGACTCCGAACTCCTTCGGTACATCAAAACTCATAAACTCATAATATAAATGTCATCGAAACCTTAAGCGTGCGGACCCTACGGGTTCGAGAACTATGTAGACATGACCTAGAACTATTCTTGGTCAATAACCAATAGCGGAACCTGGATGCCCATATTGGCTCCTACATGTTCTACGAAGATCTTTATCGGTCAAACCGCATAACAACATACGTTGTTCCCTTTGTCATCGGTATGTTACTTGCCCGAGATTCGATCGTCGGTATCCAATACCTAGTTCAATCTCATTATCGGCAAGTCTCTTTACTTGTTACGTAATACATCATCTCACAACTAACTCATTAGTTGCAATGCTTGCAAGGCTTATAGTGATGTGCATTACCGAGAGGGCCCAGAGATACCTCTCCGACAATCGGAGTGACAAAACCTAATCTCGAAATACGCCAACCCAACATGTACCTTTGGAGACACCTGTAGTACTCCTTTATAATCACCCAGTTACGTTGTGACGTTTGGTAGCACCCAAAGTGTTCCTCCGGTAAACGGGAGTTGCATAATCTCATAGTTACAGGAACATGTATAAGTCATGAAGAAAGCAATAGCAACATACTAAACGATCAAGTGCTAGGCTAACGGAATGGGTCATGTCAATCACATGATTCTCCTAATGATGTGATCCCATTAATCAAATGACAACACATGTCTATGGTTAGGAAACATAACCATCTTTGATTAATGAGCTAGTCAAGTAGAGGCATACTAGTGACACTATGTTTGTCTATGTATTCACACATGTATTATGTTTCCGGTTAATACAATTCTAGCATGAATAATAAACATTTATCATGATATAAGAAAATAAATAATAACTTTATTATTGCCTCTAGGGCATATTTCCTTCAACTACCGCTCCATAGAGTAGTATTACCGCAAGTACAACAGTAGCCATCTGATTATGCACAACTAGGATAACGGAAAGACGCTCCAAAGTGCAAGGAAAGGTAGGACACGTGTATGTATTGATTCCACCCAAACCTTTCCGACGCGGACCCCCTCTTAATAGTGCGGCTCTCCTACGACTCAAATCCACCAAAGAGAAACGTAGACCAACACCGTCTTCAATAGTCTCCGAGGGGCACCGAATCATCTCGTGCCTAGTTATGAAGCATCTGAGAAACTCAAGGCACACGATTAGTCCGCAAATGCATTGTCATCAATCACCAAAACACTTAAGGGATAAATATGCCCTTACAATTTGCTTATGGTGGGTGGCGTGAGTGACAGAAGCACGGAACCGAGTAAGTAGGTTGTCTGTGTATGGGATAAAAGGGGACTTGATACTTTAATGCTATGGTTGGGTTTTACCTTAATGAATCTTTAGTATTTGCGGATGCTTGCTAGAGTTCCAATCATAAGTGCATATGATCCAAGTAGAGAAAGTATGTTAGCTTATGCCTCTCCCTCAAATAGAATTGTAATAGTGATTATCGGTCTAGTAACGTAGTCAATTGCTTAGGAACAATTTCACAACTCCTATCACCACTTTTCCACACTCGCTATATTTACTTTATTTGCATCTTTATCTAAACAGCCCCTAGTTTTTATTTACGTGTTCTTTATTATCTTGCAAACCTATCCTTTCACACCTACAAAGTACTTCCAGTTTCATACTTGTTCTAGGTAAAGCGAACGCCAAGCATGCGTAGAGTCGTATCAGTGGCCGATAGGACTTGAGAGAGTATTTGTTCTACCTTTAGCTCCTCGTTGGGTTCGACACTCTTACTTATCGAAAGAGGCTACAACTATCCCGTATACTTGTGAGTTATCATTCCCCGAAGGTTAATGGGCCTCATAGGCCCAAGTGATGGAAGAGGAGAGGCGGCCAAGGGGCAGCCGCGCGCCCCTCCCCCCCCCCCCCCCCAAGTCCGAATTGGACAAGGAGTGGGGGCGGCGCCCCCCCCTTTCCTTTCCCCCTCTCTCTCCTTCCCTCTCCTCTCCTACTCCAACAAGGAAGGGGGGAGTCTTACTCCTGGTGAGAGTAGGACTCCTCATGGGGCGCGCCAAGGGTGGCCGGCCCCCTCCCCCTCCTCCACTCCTTTATATACGGGGAGGGAGGCACCCCCTAGAGACACAACAATTGATCCTTGAGATCTCTTAGCCGTGTGTCGTGCCCCCCTCCACCATAATCCACCTTGATAATATTGTAGCGGTGCTTAGGCGAAGCCCCGCGTCGGTAGAACATCATCATCATCATCACATCGTCGTGCTGACAGAACTCTCCCTCAAAGATCGGCTGGATCGGAGTTTGAGGGAAGTCATCGAGCTGAACGTGTGCTGAACTCGGAGGTGCCGTGCGTTCGGTACTTGATCGGTCGGATCGTGAAGACATACGACTACATCAACCGCGTTGTGCTAATGCTTCCGCTTTCGGTCTACGAGGGTACGTGGACACACTCTCCCATCTCGTTGCTATGCATCACCATGATCTTGCGTGTGCGTAGGATTTTTTTTGAAATTACTACGCTCCCCAACAGTGGCATCCAAGCCAGGTTTATGCGTAGATGTTATATGTACGAGTAGAACACAAGTGAGTTATGGGCGATACAAGTCATACTGCTTACCAGCATGTCATACTTTGGTTCGGCGGTATTGTTGGATGAAGCGGCCCGGACCGACATTTCGTGTACGCTTACGCGAGACTGGTTTTGCCGCTGTGCTTTGCACACAGGTGACTAGCGGGTGTCAGTTTCTCCAACTTTAGTTGAACTGAGTGTGGCTACGCCCGGTCCTTGAGAAGGTTAAAACAACACTAACTTGACGAACTATCATTGTGGTTTTGATG
This sequence comes from Triticum timopheevii, assembly GCA_963921465.1. Lineage (NCBI taxonomy): Eukaryota > Viridiplantae > Streptophyta > Magnoliopsida > Poales > Poaceae > Triticum > Triticum timopheevii. The sequence continues at coordinate 342,219,231 of OY997262.1, read as the reverse complement.
CGTAGGTAAGAACGGTTCTTGCTCAGCCCGTAGCAGCCACGTAAAACTTGCAACAACAAAGTAGAGGACGTCTAACTTGTTTTTGCAGGGCATGTTGTGATGTGATATGGTCAAGGCATGATGCTATATTTTATTGTATGAGATGATCATGTTTTGTAACCGAGTTATCGGCAACTGGCAGGAGCCATATGGTTGTCGCTTTATTGTATGCAATGTAATCGCCATGTAACTGCTTTACTTTATCACTAAGCGGTAGCGATAGTCGTAGAAGCAATAGTTGGCAAGATGACAACGATGCTACGATGAAGATCAAGGTGTCACGCCGGTGATGATGGTGATCATGACGGTGCTTCAGAGATGAAGATCACAAGCACAAGATGATGATGGCCATATCATATCACTTATATTGATTGCATGTGATATTTATCTTTTATGCATCTTATCTTGCTTTGATTGACGGTAGCACTATAAGATGATCTCTCACTAAATTTCAAGATAAAAGTGTTCTCCCTGAGTATGCACCGTTGCCAAAGTTCGTCGTGCCCAGACACCACGTGATGATCGGGTGTGATAAGCTCTACGTCCATCTACAACGGGTGCAAGCCAGTTTTGCACATGCAGAATACTCGGGTTAAACTTGACGAGCCTAGCATATGCAGATATGGCCTCGGAACACTGAGACCGAAAGGTCGAGCTTGAATCATATAGTAGATATGATCAACATAGTGATGTTCACCATTGAAAACTACTCCATTTCACGTGATGATCGGTTATGGTTTAGTTGATTTGGATCACGTGATCACTTAGATGATTAGAGGGATGTCCATCTAAGTGAGAGTTCTTAAGTAATATGATTAATTGAACTTTAATTTATCATGAACTTAGTCCTGGTAGTATTTTGCAAATTATGTTGTAGATCAATAGCTCGCATTGTTGCTTCCCTATGTTTATTTTGATATGTTCCTAGAGAAAACTAAGTTGAAAGATGATAGTAGCAATGATGCGGACTGGGTCTGTGATCTGAGTTTTATCCTCATTGCTGCACAGAAGAATTATGTCCTTGATGCACCGCTAGGTGACACACCTATTGCAGGAGCAGATGCAGACGTTATGAACGTTTGGCTAGCTCAATATGATGACTACTTGATAGTTTAGTGCACCATGCTTAACGGCTTAGAATCGGGACTTCAAAGACGTTTTGAACGTCATGGACCATATGAGATGTTCCAGGAGTTGAAGTTAATATTTCAAGCAAATACCCGAGTTGAGAGATATGAAGTCTCCAACAAGTTCTATAGCTAAAAGATGGAGGAGAATTGCTCAATTGGTGAGCATGTGCTCAGATTTTCTGGGTACTACAATCGCTTGAATCAAGTGGGAGTTAATCTTCCAGATAAGATAGTGATTGACAGAGTTCTCTAGTCACCATCACCAAGTTACTAGAACTTCGTGATGAACTATAGTATGCAAGAGATGACGAAAACGATTCCCGAGCTCTTCGTGATGTTGACATCGATGAAGGTAGAAATCAAGAAAGAGCATCAAGTGTTGATGACTGACAAGACCAATAGTTTCAAGAAAAGGGCAAAGGGAAAGAAAGGGAACTTCATGTAGAATGGCAAGCAAGTTGTCGCTCCCGCGAAGAAGCCCAAAGCTAGACCAAAGCCTGAAACTGAGTGCTTTTACTGCAAAGAAAATGTTCACTGGAAGTTGAAATGCCCTGAATATTTGGTGGATAAGAAGGATGGCAAAGTGAACAAGGGTATGTTTGATATACAGGTTATTAATGTGTACCTTACTAGTGTTTATAGTAGCCCCTGGGTATTTGATACTTGTTCGGTTGCTAATATTAGTAACTTGAAATAGGAGTTACAGAATAAACAGAGACTAGTTGAGGGTGAAGTGATGACGTGTGTTGGAAGTGGTTCCAAGATTGATATGATCATCATCGCACACTCCCTATACTTTCGGGATTAGTGTTGAACCTAAATAAAAGTTATTTGGCGTTTGCGTTGAGCATGAATATGATTTGATCATGTTTATTGCAATACGGTTATTCATTTAAAGTCAGAGAATAATTGTTGTTCTATTTACATGAATAAAACCTTCGATGGTCATACACCCAATGAAAATAGTTTGTTGGATCTCGATCGTAGTAATACACATATTCATAATATGGATGCCAAAAGATGCAAAGTTGATAATGATAGTGCAACTTATTTGTGGCACTGCCGTTTGGGTCATATTGGTGTAAAGCGCATGAAGAAACTCCATAAAGATGGATTTTTTTGAATCACTTGGTTATGAATCATTTGATGCTTGCAAACCGTGCCTTATGGGCAAGATGACTAAAACTCCGTCCTACGGAACAATGGAACGAGCTAGTGACTTATTGGAAATAATACATACCGATGTATGCAGTCCAATGAGTGTTGATGCTTGTGGCGGGTATTGTTATTTTCTGACATTCACAGATGATTTAAGTAGATATGAGTATATCTACTTAATGAAGCACAAGTCTGAAACATTTGAAAAGTTCAAAGAATTTCAGAGTGAAGTGGAGAATCATTGTAACAAGAAAATAAAGTTTCTAAAATCTGATCGTAGAGGAGAATATTTGAGTTACGAGTTTGGCCTTCATTTAAAACAATGTGGAATAGTTTCACAGCTCACGCCACATGAAACACCACAGCAATGGTGTGTCCGAACATCGTAATCGCACTTTATTAGATATGGTGCGATGTATGATGTATCTTACCGATTTACCACTATCATTTTGGGGTTATGCATTAGAACGGCTGCATTCATTTTAAATAGGGCACCATCAAAATCCGTTGAGACGACGCCTTATGAACTGTGGTTTGGCAAGAAACCAGAGTTGTCGTTTCTTAAAGTTTGGGGCTGTGATGCTTATGTGAAAAAGTTTTCAACCTGATAAGCTCGAACCCAAATCGGAGAAGTGCATCTTCATAGAATACCCAAAGGAAACTGTTGGGTACACCTTCTATCACAGATCCGAAGGCAAGATATTCGTTGCTAAGAATGGATCCTTTCTAGAGAAGGAGTTTCTCTCGAAAGAAGTGAGTAGGAGGAAAGTAGAACTTGATGAGGTAACTGTACCTGCTCCCTTATTGGAAAGTAATTCATCACAGAAATCAGTTCTTGTGATTTCTACACCAATTAGTGAGGAAGCTAACGATAATGATCATGAAGCTTCAGATCAAGTTACTACCGAACCTCGTAGGTCTTCCAGAGTATGGTCCGCACCAGAGTAGTACGGCGATCCTATTCTAGAAGTCATGTTACTAGACCATGATGAACCTACGAACTATGAGGAAGCGATGATGAGCCCAGATTCCGCGAAATGGCTTGAGGCCATGAAATCTGAGACGGGATCCATGTATGAGAACAAAGTGTGGACTTTGGTAGAATTTCCAGATGATCTGCAAGCCATAGAAATAAATGGATCTTCAAGATGAAGACAGACGCTGATAGTAGTGTTACTATCTACAAAGCTCGACTTGTCGCAAAAAGGTTTTTCAACAAAGTTCAAGATGTTGAATACAATGAGATTTTCTCACTCGTATCGATGCTTAAGTCTGTCCGAATCATGTTAGCAATTGCCACATTTTATGAAATCTGGCAAATGGATGTCAAAACTGCATTCCTTAATGGATTTATTAAAGAAGAGTTGTATATGATGCAACCAGAAGGTTTTGTCAATCCTAAAGGTGCTAACAAAATATGCAAGCTCCAGCGATCCATTAATGGACTGGTGCAAGCATCTCGGAGTGGGAATATACGCTTTGATGAGTTGATAAAAGCATATGGTTTTATATAGACTTTTGGAGAAGCCTGTATTTACAAGAAAGTGAGTGGGAGCTATGTAGCATTTCTAATACTATATGTAGATGACATATTGTTGATTGGAAATGATATAGAAATTCTGGATAGCATAAAAGGATACTTGAATAAGAGTTTTTCAAAGAAAGACCTCGGTAAAGCTGCTTACACGTTGAGCATCAAGATCTATAGAGATAGATCAAGACGCTTGATAAGATTTTTCAATGAGTACATACCTTGATAAGATTTTGAAGTAGTTCAAAATGGAACAGTCAAAGAAGGAGTTCTTGCCTGTGTTGCAAGGTGTGAAGTTGAGTAAGACTCAAAACCCGAACATGGCAGAAAATATAAAGAGAATAAAAAAAATTCATTCCCTATACCTCAGTCATAGGTTCTATAAAGTATGCTATGCTGTGTACCAGTCCTATTGTATACCTTGCTCTGAGTTTGGCAAGGGAGTACAATTTTGATCTAAGAGTAGATCACTGGATAGCGGTCAAGAATATCCTTAGTGAGGACTAAGGAAATATTTCTCAATTATGGAGGTGATAAAAGAGCCCGTCGTAAAGAGGTACATCGATGCAAAGCTTTTACACCAATCCAGATGACTCCAAGTCTCAATCTGGATACATATTGATAGTGGGAGCAATTAGCTAGAGTAGCTCCATGCAGAGCATTGTAGACAAAGAATATTTGCACAATGCATACGACTCTGAATGTGACAGACCCGTTGACTAAACTTCTCTCACGAGCAAAACATGATCATACCTTAGTACTCTTTGGGTGTTAATCACATAGCGATGTGAACTAGATTATTGACTGTAGTAAACCCTTTGGGTGTTGATCACATGACGATGTGAACTATGGGTATTAATCACATACAAATGTGAATATTGGTGTTAAATCACATGGTGATGTGAACTAGATTATTGACTCTAGTGCAAGTGGGAGACTGAAAGAAATATGCCCTAGAGGCAATAATAAAGTTATTTTTATTTCCTTATTTCATGATAAATGTTTATTATTCATGCTAGAATTGTATTAACCGGAAACATAATACATGTGTGAATACATAGACAAACAGAGTGTCACTAGTATGCCTCTACTTGACTAGCTCATGAATCAAAGATGGTTAAGTTTCCTAACCATAGACATGAGTTGTCATTTGATTAACGAGATCACCTCATTAGGAGAATGATGTGATTGACTTGACCCATTCCGTTAGCTTAGCACTTGATCGTTTAGTATTTTGTTATTGCTTTCTTCATGACTTATACATGTTCCTATGACTATGAGATTATGTAACTCCCGTTTATCGGAGGAACACTTTGTGTGCTACCAAACGTCACAACGTAACTGGGTGATTATAAAGGTGCTCTACAGGTGTCTCCAAAGGTACTTGTTGAGTTGACGTATTTCGAGATTAGGATTTGTCACTCCGATTGTCGGAGAGGTATCTCTGGGCCCTCTCGGTAATGCACATCACTATAAGCCTTGCAAGCAATGTAGCTAATGAGTTAGTTACGGGATGATGCATTACATACGAGTAAAGAGACTTGCCGGTAACGAGATTGAACTAGGTATTGAGATACCGATGATCGAATCTCGGGAAAGTAACATACCGATGACAAAGCGAACAACATATGTTGTTATGCGATTTAACTGATAAAGATCTTCGTAGAATATGTAGGAGCCAATATGAGCATCCAGGTTCCGCTATTGATTATTGACCGGAGACGTGTCTCGGTCATGTCTACATAGTTCTCGAACCCGTAGGGTCCGCACGCTTAAAGTTAGATGACGGTTATATATTATGAGTTTATGTGTTTTGATGTACCGAAGGTAGTTCGGAGTCCCGGATGTGATCACGGACATGACGAGGAGTCTCGAAATGGTCTAGACATGAAGATTGATATATTGGACGACTATATTTGGACACCGGAATGGTTCCAGGGATTATCGGATATATACCGGAGTACCCGGGGGGTTACCGGAACCCCCCGGAGGTTAATGGGCCTCATGGGCCCAAGTGATGGAAGAGGAGAGGCGGCCAAGGGGCAGCCGCGCGCCCCTCCCCCTCAAGTCCGAATTGGACAAGGAGGGGGGCTTCCTTTCCGCATCTCTCTCCTTCCCTCTCCTCTCCTACTCCAACAAGGAAGGGGGGAATCTTACTCCTGGTGGGAGTAGGACTCTGTTGGGGAACGTTGCAGAAAATTAAAAAATTTCCTATGGTTTCACCAAGATCCATCTATGAGTTCATCTAAGAAATGAGTCATGGGAGAGAGTTTGCATCTACATACCACTTGTAGATCGCGTGCGGAAGCTTGCAAGGTGATGATGGAGTCGTACTCGACGTGATTCAGATCACCGATGTCCAAATGCTGAACGGACAGCACCTCCGCGTTCAACACACGTACGGGACGGGAGACGTCTCCTCCTTCTTGATCCAGCAAGGGGGGGGGAGGTTGAGGAAGATCGCTCCAACGGCAGCACGACGGCGTGGTGGTGTTGGTGCAGCAGTACTCCGGCAGGGCTTCGCAAGCGCGTAACGGAGGAGGAGAGGTGTTGGGGAGGGGAGGGGCTGAGCCTTGGAGTTGTCTGTTGCAGCCCTCCCCTCACCCCTCTATATATAGGGGAAGGGGCAAGGGGGGGCGGCCCTCTAGGGAAAACCCTAGGGGGGGGGGGGCGGCCAAAGGGAGAGGGGAAGAGGGGTGGCTTGCCCCCCAAGCTAGGGGGGCGCCCCCTTTAGGGTTTCCCCCCTTCCCTTGCCCTAGCCGCATGGGCCTAGGTGGGGAGGCGCGCCCAACCCACTAGGGGCTGGCTCCTTCCCCCACGCAGCCCAAGTGCCCCCCCCCGGGAGGGGTGGCCCCTCCCGGTGGACCTCCGGAACCCTTCCGGTGGCCCCGGTACAATACCGGTACGCCCCCGAAACTTTCCGGTGTCCGTTTAACAACTTCCCATATATAAATCTTTACCTCTGGACTATTCTGGAACTCCTCGTGACGTCCGGGATCTCATCCGGGACTCCTAACAACATTCGGTAATCACATACAAGTCTTCCTAATAACCCTAGCATCACCGAACCTTAAGTGTGTAGACCCTACGGGTTCGGGAGACATTCAGACATGACCGAGACCACTCTCGCGCAATAACCAACAGCGGGATCTGGATACCCATGTTGTCTCCCACATGCTCCTCGATGATTTCATCGGTTGAACCACGATGTCGAGGATTCGATCAAACCCTGTATACAATTCCCTTTGTCAATCGGTACGTTACTTGCCCGAGACTCGATCGTCGGTATCCCAATACCTTGTTCAGTCTCGTTACCGGCAAGTCACTTTACTCGTACCGTAATGCATGATCCCGTGGCCAACACCTTTGGTCACCTTGAGCTCATTATGATGATGCATTACCGAGTGGGCCCAGAGATACCTCTCCGTTATACGGAGTGACAAATCCCAGTCTCGATCCGTGTCAACCCAACAGACACTTTCGGAGATACCTGTAGTGCACCTTTATAGTCACCAAGTTACGTTGTGACGTTTGGTACACCCATAGCACTCTTACGGTATCCGGGAGTTACACGATCTCATGGTCTAAGGAAGAGATACTTGACATTGGCAAAGCTCTAGCAAATGAACTACACGATCTTTGTGCTATGCTTAGGATTGGGTCTAGTCCATCACATCATTCTCCTAATGATGTGATCCCGTTATCAACGACATCCAATGTCCATAGTCAGGAAACCATGACTATCTATTGATCACAACGAGCTAGTCAACTAGAGGCTCACTAGGGACATATTGTGGTCTATGTATTCACACGTGTATTACGATTTCCGGATAATACAGTTATAGCATGAATAAAAGACAATTATCATGAACAATGAAATATAATAATACTTTTATTATTGCCTCTAGGGCATATTTCCAACAGTCTCCCACTTGCACTAGAGTCACCAATCTAGTTACATTGTGATGTATCGAACACCCATAGAGTTCTGGTGTTGATCATGTTTTGCTCGAGAGAGAGGTTTAGTCAACGGATCTGCGACATTCAGATCCTTGTGCACTTTGCAAATCTCTATGTCTCCATCTTGAACATTTTCACGGATGGAGTTGAAACGACGCTTGATGTGCCTGGTCTTCTTGTGAAACCTGGGCTCCTTTGCAAGGGCAATAGCTCCAGTGTTGTCACAGAAGAGTTTGATCGGCCCCGACGCATTGGGTATGACTCCTAGGTCGGTGATGAACTCCTTCACCCAAATCGCTTCATGCGCTGCCTCCGAGGCTGCCATGTACTCCGCTTCACACGTAGATCCCGCCACGATGCTCTGCTTGCAGCTGCACCAGCTTACTGCTCCACCATTCAACATATACACGTATCCGGTTTGTGACTTAGAGTCATCCAGATCCGAGTCGAAGCTAGCGTCGACGTAACCCTTTACGACGAGCTCTTCGTCTCCTCCATAAACGAGAAACATGTCCTTTGTCCTTTTCAGGTACTTCAGGATGTTCTTGACCGCTGTCCAGTGTTCCTTGCCGGGATTACTTTGGTATCTTGCTACCAAACTTACGGCAAGGTTTACATCAGGTCTGGTGCATAGCATGGCATACATAATAGATCCTATGGCTGAAGCATAGGGGATGACACTCATCTCTTCTTTATCTTTTGCCGTGGTCGGTGACTGAGCCGTGCTCAATCTCACACCTTGTAACATAGGCAAGAACCCTTTCTTGGACTGATCCATTTTGAACCTTTTCAAAATCTTATCAAGGTATGTGCTTTGTGAAAGACCTATGAGGCGTCTCGATCTATCTCTATAGATCTTGATGCCTAATATATAAGCAGCTTCTCCAAGGTCCTTCATTGAAAAACATTTGTTCAAGTAGGCCTTAATGCTGTCCAGAAATTCTATATTATTTCCCATCAAGAGTATGTCGTCTACATATAATATGAGAAATGCTACAGAGCTCCCACTCACTTTCTTGTAAACGCAGGCTTCTCCATAAGTCTGCATAAACCCAAACACTTTGATCATCTCATCAAAACGAATATTCCAACTCCGAGATGCTTGCACCAGTCCATAAATGGATCGCTGGAGCTTGCATACTTTGTTAGTGTTCTTAGGATCGACAAAACCTTCCGGTTGCATCATATACAGCTCTTCCTTAAGATGTCCGTTAAGGAATGCCGTTTTGACGTCCATCTGCCATATCTCATAATCATAGTATGCGGCAATTGCTAACATGATTCGGACGGACTTCAGCTTCGCTACGGGAGAGAATGTCTCGTCGTAGTCAATCCCTTGAACTTGTCGATAACCCTTAGCGACAAGTCGAGCTTTATAGATGGTAACATTACCATCCGCGTCCGTCTTCTTCTTGAAAATCCATTTGTTTTCTATCGCTCGCCGATCATCGGGCAAGTCTGTCAAAGTCCATACTTTGTTTTCATACATGGATTCTATCTCGGATTTCATGGCTTCAAGCCATTTGTTGGAATCTGGGCCCGCCATCGCTTCTTCATAGTTCGAAGGTTCACCGTTGTCTATCAACATGATATCCAGGACAGGGTTGCCGTACCACTCTGGTGCGGAACATGTCCTTGTGGACCTACGAAGTTCAGTAGCAACTTGATCCGAAGTACCTTGATCATCATCATTGGTTTCCTCTTCAGTTGGTGTGGGCATCACAGGAACATTTTCCTGAGCTGCACCACTTTCCCGTTCGAGAGGTAGTACTTCATCGAGTTCTACTTTCCTCCCACTTACTTCTTTCGAGAGAAACTCTTTTTCCAGAAAGCATCCGTTCTTGGAAACAAAGATCTTGCCCTCGGATCTTAAGTAGAAGGAATACCCGACAGTTTCCTTAGGGTATCCTATGAAGACGCATTTTTCCGACTTGGGTTCGAGCTTTTCAGGTTGAAGTTTCTTGACATAAGCATCGCATCCCCGAACTTTTAGAAACGACAGCTTAGGTTTCTTCCCAAACCATAATTCATACGGTGTCGTCTCAACGGATTTAGACGGTGCCCTATTTAAAGTGAATGTAGCTGTCTCTAGAGCGTATCCCCAAAATGATAGCGGTAAATCGGTAAGAGACATCATAGACCGCACCATATCTAATAGAGTGCGATTACGACGTTCGGACACACCGTTACGCTGAGGTGTTCCAGGCGGCGTGAGTTGTGAAACGATTCCACATTTCCTTAAGTGTGTACCAAATTCGTGACTTAAGTATTCTCCTCCACGATCTGATCGTAGGAATTTTATCTTTCGGTCACGTTGATTCTCCACCTAATTCTGAAATTCCTTGAACTTTTCAAAGGTTTCAGACTTGTGTTTCATTAAGTAAACATACCCATATCTAGTCAAGTCATCAGTGAGAGTGAGAACATAACGATATCCTCCGCGAGCCTCAACGCTCATTGGACCGCATACATAGGTATGTATGATCTCCAACAAGTTGGTTGCTCGCTCCATTGTTCCGGAGAACAGAGTCTTGGTCATTTTGCCCATGAGGCATGGTTCGCATGTGTCAAACGATTCATAATCAAGAGACTCTAAAAGTCCATCAGCATGGAGTTTCTTCATGCGCTTGATACCAATGTGACCAAGGCGGCAGTGCCACAAGTATGTGGGACTATCGTTATCAACTTTACATCTTTTGGCATCCACACTATGAACATGTGTAATATTACGCTCGAGATTCATCAAGAATAAACCATTGACCATCGGAGCATGACCATAAAACATATCTCTCATATAAATCGAACAACCATTATTCTCAGACTTAAATGAGTAGCCATCTCGTATTAAACGAGATCCAGATACAATGTTCATGCTCAAACTTGGCACTAAATAACAATTATTAAGGTTCAAAACTAATCCCGTAGGTAAATGTAGAGGCAGCGTGCCGACGGCGATCACATCGACTCTGGAACCATTCCCGACGCGCATCGTCACCTCATCCTTCGCCAGTCTCCGTTTATTCCGCAGCTCCTGCTGTGAGTTACAAATATGAGCAACGGCACCGGTATCAAATACCCAGGAGTTACTACGAGTACTGGTAAGGTACACATCAATTACATGTATATCAAATATACCTTTGGTGTTGCCGGCCTTCTTATCCGCTAAGTATTTGGGGCAGTTCCGCTTCCAGTGACCCTTCCCCTTGCAATAAAAACACTCAGTCTCAGGCTTGGGTCCATTCTTTGACTTCTTCCCGGTAACTGGCTTACTGGGCGCGGCAACATCCTTGCCGTCCTTCTTGAAGTTCTTCTTGCCCTTGCCCTTCTTGAACTTAGTGGTCTTATTGACCATCAACACTTGATGTTCTTTCTTGATTTCAGCCTCTGCTGACTTCAGCATCGAGAACACTTCAGGAATGGTCTTTTCCATCCCCTGCATGTTGTAGTTCATCACAAAGCTCTTGTAGCTTGGTGGGAGCGACTGGAGGATTCTATCAATGACCGCCTCATCTGGGAGGTTAATGTTCAGCTGGGTCATACGGTTGTGCAACCCAGACATCTTCAGGATGTGCTCACTAACAGAACTGTTTTCCTCCATCTTACAACTATAGAACTTGTCGGAGACATCATATCTCTCGACCTGGGCATGAGCTTGGAAAACTAGTTTCAGCTCTTCGAACATCTCATATGCTCCGTGATGCTCAAAACGCTTTTGGAGCCCCGGTTCTAAGCTGTAAAGCATGCCGCACTGAACGAGGGAGTAATCATCAGCACGAGTTTGCCAAGCATTCATAATGTCTTGGTTCTCTGGGACGGGAGCGTCACCTAGCGGTCCTTCTAGGACATATTGCTTCCTGGCAGCTATGAGGATGATCCTCAGGTTCCGGACCCAGTCCGTATAGTTGCTGCCGTCATCTTTCAGCTTGGTTTTCTCTAGGAACGCGTTGAAGTTCATGTTGACATGAGCGTTGGCCATTTGATCTACAAGACATATTTGCAAAGGTTTTAGACTAAGTTCATGATAATTAAGTTCTAATCAAATTATGAACTCCCACTCAGATTAGACATCCCTTTGGTCATCTAAGTGTTACACGATCCGAGTCGACTAGCCCGTGTCCGATCATCACGTGAGACGGACTAGTCATCGTCGGTGAACATCCTCATGTTGATCGTATCTTCCATACGACTCGTGTTCGACCTTTCGGTCTACGTGTTCCGAGGCCATGTCTGCACATGCTAGGCTCGTCAAGTTAACCCTAAGTGTTTTGCTGTGTAAATCTGTCTTACACCCGTTGTATGTGAACGTAAGGATCCATCACACCCGATCATCACGTGGTGCTTAGAAACGACGAACTGTAGCAACGGTGCACAGTTAGGGGAGAACACTTCTTGAAATTTTTTGTAAGGGATCATCTTATTTACTACCGTCGTCCTAAGTAAACAAGATGCATAAACATAATAAACATCACATGCAATTATATAGTTGTGACATGATATGGCCAATATCATATAGCTCCATTGATCTCCATCTTCGGGGCTCCATGATCATCTTGTCACCGGCTTGACACCATGATCTCCATCATCATGATCTCCATCATCGTGTCTTCATGAAGTTGTCACGCCAATGACTACTTCTACTTCTATAGCTAACGCGTTTAGCAATAAAGTAAAGTAAGTTACATGGCGTTCTTCAATGACATGCAGGTCATACAAAAAAAAGACAATTCCTATGGCTCCTGCCGGTTGTCATACTCATCGACATGCAAGTCGTAAATCCTATTACAAGAACATGATCTCATACATCACAATTCATCATTCATCACAACTTCTGGCCATATCACATCACATGATCAATCGCTGCAAAAACAAGTTAGACGTCCTCTAATTGTTGTTGCATCTTTTACGTGGCTGCAATTGGGTTCTAGCAAGAACATTTTCTTACCTACGAATAACCACAACGTGATTTTGTCAACTTCTATTTACCCTTCATAAGGGCCCTTTTCATCGAATTCACTCCAACTAAAGTGGGAGAGACAGACACCCGCCAGCCACCTTATGCAACTAGTGCATGTCAATCGGTGGAACCGGTCTCACGTAAGCGTACGTGTAAGGTTGGTCTGGGCCGCTTCATCCCACAATACCGCTGAAGCAAGAAAAGACTAGTAGAGGCAAGCAAGTTGACAAGATCCACGCCCACAACAAAGTTGTGTTCTACTCGTGCAAAGAGAACTACGCATAAACCTGGCTCATGATGCCACTGTTGGGGAACGTTGCAGAAAATTAAAAATTTTCCTACGGTTTCACCAAGATCCATCTATGAGTTCATCTAAGCAACGAGTCATGGGAGAGAGTTTGCATCTACATACCACTTGTAGATCGCGTGCGGAAGCTTGCAAGGTGATGATGGAGTCGTACTCGACGTGATTCAGATCACCGATGTCCAAGTGCTGAACGGACAGCACCTCCGCGTTCAACACACGTACGGGACGGGAGACGTCTCCTCCTTCTTGATCCAGCAAGGTGGGGGGAGAGGTTGAGGAAGATCGCTCCAACGGCAGCACGACGGCGTGGTGGTGTTGGTGCAGCAGTACTCCGGCAGGGCTTCGCAAGCGCGTAACGGAGGAGGAGAGGTGTTGGGGAGGGGAGGGGCTGCGCCTTGGAGTTGTCTGTTGCAGCCCTCCCCTCACCCCTCTATATATAGGGGAAGGGGCAAGGGGGGCCGGCCCTCTAGGGAAAACCCTAGGGGGGGGGGGGCGGCCAAAGGGAGAGGGGAAGAGGGGTGGCTTGCCCCCCAAGCTAGGGGGGCGCCCCCTTTAGGGTTTCCCCCCTTCCCTTTCCCTAGCCGCATGGGCCTAGGTGGGGAGGCACACCCAGCCCACTAGGGGCTGGCTCCTTCCCCCACGCATCCCAAGTGGCCCCCCCGGGAGGGGTGGCCCCTCCCGGTGGACCTCCGGAACCCTTCCGGTGGCCCCGGTACAATACCGGTATGCCCCCGAAACTTTCCGGTGTCCGTTTAACAACTTCCCATATATAAATCTTTACCTCCGGACTATTCCGGAACTCCTCGTGACGTTCGGGATCTCATCCGGGACTCTGAACAACATTCGGTAATCACATACAAGTCTTCCTAATAACCCTAGCGTCACCGAACCTTAAGTGTGTAGACCCTACGGGTTCGGGAGACATGCAGACATGACCGAGACCACTCTCGAGCAATAACCAACAGCGGGATCTGGATACCCATGTTGGCTCCCACATGCTCCTCGATGATTTCATCAGTTGAACCACGATGTCGAGGATTCGATCAAACCCTGTATACAATTCCCTTTGTCAATCGGTACGTTACTTGCCCGAGACTCGATCGTCGGTATCCCAATACCTTGTTCAGTCTCGTTACCGGCAAGTCACTTTACTCGTACCGTAATGCATGATCCCGTGGCCAACACCTTTGGTCACCTTGAGCTCATTATGATGATGCATTACCGAGTGGGCCCAGAGATACCTCTCCGTTATACGGAGTGACAAATCCCAGTCTCGATCCGTGTCAACCCAACAGACACTTTCGGAGATACCTGTAGTGCACCTTTATAGTCACCCAGTTACGTTGTGACGTTTGGTACACCCAAAGCACTCTTACGGTATTCGGGAGTTACACGATCTCATGGTCTAAGGAAGAGATACTTGACATTGGCAAAGCTCTAGCAAACGAACTACACGATCTTTGTGCTATGCTTAGGATTGGGTCTTGTCCATCACATCATTCTCCTAATGATGTGATCCCGTTATCAACGACATCCAATGTCCATAGTCAGGAAACCATGACTATCTATTGATCACAACGAGCTAGTCAACTAGAGGCTCACTAGGGACATATTGTGGTCTATGTATTCACACGTGTATTATGATTTCCGGATAATACAGTTATAGCATGAATAAAAGACAATTATCATGAACAATGAAATATAATAATACTTTTATTATTGCCTCTAGGGCATATTTCCAACAGACTCCTCATGGGGCGCGCCAAGGGTGGCCGGCCCCCTCCCCTTCCTCCACTCCTTTATATACGGGGAGGGAGGCACCCCCTAGAGACACAACAATTGATCCTTGAGATCTCTTAGCCGTGTGTGGTGCCCCCCTCCACCATAATCCACCTCGATAATATCGTAGCGGTTCTTAGGCGAAGCCCTGCATCAGTAGAACATCATTGTCGGTGTCAAAACCGGCGGATCTCGGGTAGGGGGTCCCGAACTGTGCGTCTAGGCGGATGGTAACAGGAGACGAGGGACACGATGTTTTTACCCAGGTTCGGGCCCTCTCGATGGAGGTAAAACCCTACGTCCTGCTTGATTAATATTGATGATATGGGTAGTACAAGAGTAGATCTACCACGAGATCAAGGAGGCTAAACCCTAGAAGCTAGCCTATGGTATGATTGTTGTAATGTATGTTGTCCTACGAACTAAAGCCCTCCGGTTTATATAGACACCGGAGAGGGCTAGGGTTACACAGAGTCGGTTACAATGGTAGGTTATCTACATATCCGTATTGCCAAGCTTGCCTTCCACGCCAAGGAAAGTCCCATCCGGACACGGGACAGAGTCTTCAATCTTGTATCTTCGTAGTCTTGGAGTCCGGCGGACATTATAGTCCGGCTGTCCGGACACCCCCTAGTCCAGGACTCCCTCAGTAGCCCCCGAACCAGGCTTCAATGACGATAAGTCCAGCGCGTTTATAGTCTTCGGCGTTGCAAGGCGGGTTCTCCCTTCAAATTCCATGTACCTGCCGAACAGTGTCCGGCTTCATCTTGAATACTGTGTTCCTCGGCTTCTACGCCAAATAATGGCCCTCTTCCACGCATCGCACGAATGCGAAAAGCCAGGGTGTCTTTTGCATTTCACCCCCCAATTGTGCGAGTCGCCCGCCTATAAAAGAGGCAAGAATCCAGATCCAAACCACACCGTCTTCCTCCCGCGAATACTCCATCGAAGCGCCTTTGACCTAGAAATCCATTCCACCATGGATCGTCAACGCGGCTCTTCTTCACGCGCTCCCAACCCACCGCCGGGGAATTGGAGGAGGTGCTTTATTTCGCACAACGAGCTTGTGAAGCTCCAAACGGGGGGATTCCTCCCTCCGGCCTTCATGATCCCAGTCCGGGCCGGACTGGTTACTTATCAAGGTGGGAGACAGGCGGAGGACACTCCAAGCCCCAATAAGGGGGAGCGAGTATGTTTTGTCCCTTATCTGATAAGGGGACTCGGATTTCCAATACATTCGTTCCTCCGTGGGCTCCTGAAGTTCTACGGACTCCAGCTCCACCACCTCACGCCCGCCTCTGTCCTGCATATCGCGGGCTACGTAGCTCTTTGCGAGCTATTCCTGGGCATTGAGCCCCATTTCGCATTGTGGAAGAGGCTGTTTTGCCTCGTACCCCGTTCTCACCAGGGGTCCATATATCAAGTGGGCGGCGCCGAAATATGGCGCATCGCCGGGACCGGATACCTATCCGGCACTCCCAAGAAGGCGTTCGAAGACTGGCCCTCGGAGTGGTTTTATATAGGAGACGCTCCGCTGCCAGACCCAGTTCGGATCGGCCTCCCGGAGTTTAGTGCTGCTCCCTTGAAGAAACGCCTCAGCTGGCGCCCACGGAGCCCCCGATTGGAGGAAGACAAGAGCGTCCATTACTTGATGGGCCGGATAAGATTAATGGCTCATTCCGGCTTGACCATGATCGGAGTCATGGCGACATGCATCAAGCGAGGGGTACAGCCACTGCAATACAGAGGCCACCCCATGTGGGATTTCAACGGGGAGGACGATGCTACCCGGCACGGTCGCAAAGGGCCGGATTCGACCGAGGATCTGGTGAAGATCCTGTCCAGCCTGTACAAGGGGGAGAAGGAGGATTTCCTTTGAACGAACCCTTTGAATGGGTTTTCCATGATCAACCCCAGAGGATGGGTAAGTGAACACCTTGAAGGGCCCAACCCATGCTTTCGAAGTTTAAGCTTCTTAAATTATGTCTTCGGCGCAGGATCTACGCCGGACTGTGTAGGACATGGTAAGTCCTGCTCCGCAACCCGAGGATCCAGAAGGATCCCTGGATCCGGCCTCCGAAGAGGACCCGGATATCGAGGTGGAGCTGATCGACGGGGTGTATCACCAGCTCAGCATAGACAATGCTTTGGTCGCCATTACGGCGGACTACCCCGGGCTAAGTCCGGCTTCCCAGGTGACCACGACCGAAGTCCAAACACCATTATCTCATCCCTGCCCATTTCTGACCTTTGCGAACGATGGTATTTTGCAGGAAGCGCCTTTACGGCAGGAAGCCGAGCCCGCGGCGGCCGACCAATAGAGGTCAGTCCGAACCAGCAGGCGGAAAAGGAGCGCAGTGCGGACGGAAACGTCGCCGCAAAGGTATAGCTCGTATTTGAATTTTTAGAGCAACGTTCCGAGGAAACGTCTGAGTGCTCATGATCTTTGTAGGAGAAAAAGCGCTCGCCGGACTGCGAGCGCAGGAATTGCCAATCCGACCAACACCGGCCAGGCTCCAGCGCCCGGCCTGGAGGGGGAGGCAAGCGCAAGACGCGAGCCGGATCCTTCTCCAACGGAGGATACCGACAGACTGTCCGCCACCAAGTCTGAGGTGGAGAGCGCCATGAACCATAGGCGCCGCCGGACAGTATTTCAAGAAGCGTGCTTTTCCCCTGAGGCATTGGATGCTTTTAACGCAGGGGACGCGCATCTCCGTGCTGCTCAAAATGGTTTTACCAGAGCCACGGAGCAGTATGTGAAAGACATACGGGTAAGGGAATTTTAATGGTTGTATATACCAGTAGCCCCCGAGACTTAAAGTAGTTATGCTAACTAATTTAAGGATCATTGGAAATTTCAGGCACTTAACGAGAAGAACGCCCAGCTGTCTCGGGAGCTGCAAGATTGCAAGGCCCAACTTGAGGCCGCACTTGCTGCCGCAGGAGGAGACGGAAAGACCCCTCCTGGTAACACATTTTTATTAATAAATATAAGCACTGTGCGACGTGCGCGCGAGTCTAATAATGACATTTGCAGGTACCGCCGGACAAGATCCGGACAGGCAAGCATTGCTACGCCAGCTAAAGGCCGGCGAGAGTGTGCTGAATAGGGTTCAGCAGGAAAGTAACAAGCTCCAGGATGCCAACGCCAAGCTCGGAGAAGAGCTGAAAGGCGCTCAGGCCGAGCTGTCCGGCTCCGTTAAGGAGAATCAGCGGCTTCGTCGCGGCATTTATAGTGAGTGCTTGAGCGAACTCTTTTGAAAAGAAGAGTTCGGCGAGGAAGTATTTTGACATGATATGTCTTGTAGGTATACTCACGGGTCGTCCTGCAGAGGAGATGCCCATATCAATGGGTGATCAACTTCCCGAACTGTTGCAGCTACTCGAACGAGTTCGGCAGGCAATGAGCGGCGTCGTTCAGGCTTTATGGCCAGCCCTCACCCTACCCGAGGGCCTCGGGGAGCTTGCGGAGAAGCTGCAGGGAGTGCGGCAGCGCTTCCGTTTGTGGAAGATTTCGGCTTGCCGTCAAGGTGCTAGGGAGGCTTGGGCCATGGTGAAGACGCGGTACAAGAAGGCGGATCCCAACCACATGGCCGAAGTTGGACCGGTGGGGCCCGATGGGAAGGAGATCCCTGTGAGTTTAGTGTATAGCCAAGTAGAGTTGGCTGCTAAATTTTCCCAACGGGACTGTAAGCTAGACAGCCTGTTAGACGGGATTGAGGAGGAATACAATCAGTAAATTTGACAATGTATGTTATCCTTTAAAGTGACATGTGAAATGCCTTCTAGTCGGATTGTAGATCGTTTGTCTTTGCCGACCTTTTCGCTTCGACCTCGGGACCCTAGAGTCCGGAGTGTGTCCGAATACCTTTTTGGTTAAGAAACAACCGTGGTATGCATGGAGACCAGGCGTAGGGGTCATTAGTGCTTTATCAGACAAGTGCCCAACTAGTTATGTTATATTACATGGTTAGTAAGAAACATCTTCCAGGGAGAATAGTTCCGTTAAGGGTTCCTTTCCCTGGGAGGCATGCCCTAAAGTGCATGTCCGGACTGCAAAGAAAGCAGTAAAACATCTGGGGGCAGATAGATAAATAGGTAAAAAGTCATCTTTTAAGTCACCGACCGAATATTCCCTTAAGAACGCTAGCTTTCGGCTTCACCCAGTCTGAGGTACACATCCGGCTGACCCGGCAGTAACAATCGCAGAGGTGCTCCCTTTACCTCCTAGCCGAACAATCGGGAACGTAGGGGTAAGCACAGGAGCCAGGCAACCCAGCTTGGCCAAAACTTAAGTCATATCGATGCATATAATGGCGAGTAAAAGGTACACGTGGAAGCTTGACACATGTGATGGGTATAAAACCCGTATAATTGAGCTTCTGTAAAAGAAGCCCCCAGGAATAATGAGTGCGGATGGCACGTCATGCGTATGCAAAGAATGCAAAAATAGGCCTGGAAGGGCTTTTAAGTGAAAAGGATAAAAAGAGAAACAAAAGACAGCCGAAGTGTAAAAGTTTGGACGGGGGAAGGGGACGAACTCTTAGTCCGGCGCTAGGCATAGAATCGTCGGAGGCGGGCTGCGTTCCATGGGTTTGGCTCGAGTCGGTGATCCGACGCATTTCGTAGACGGTATGCTCCGCCGGTCAGTACTTGATCGATAATGAAGGGCCCCTCCCATTTGGGCTTGAGCTTGTCCTTTTTCTTGTCCGACAGGCGTAGAACTAGTTCACCAACGTTGTAAGTCTTGGCCCGTACTTCTCTGCTTTGATATCTTCGGGCCTGCTGCTGATAGAATGCAGAACGAGCCTTCGCGACGTCAGGTTCTTCCTCCAATGTGTCCAAGCTGTCCTGCCGATCAAGCTCGGCCTCTCTTTCCTCATACATGCGCACTCGAGGTGAGTCATGAATAATGTCACAGGGCAAAACTGCCTCTGCGCCGTATACCATAAAAAATGGTGTGAATCCGGTAGTACGGTTAGGCGTTGTCCGCAGCCCCAGAGTACGGAGTCGAGCTCCTCGACCCATTGTGTGTCGGATTTAGTGAGTGACCTCACTAGTCTGGGTTTAGTGCCGCTCATTATTAGACCATTTGCTATTTCCACTTGACCGTTGGTTTGAGGGTGATAGACTGACGCATAGTCGAGCTTGATGCCCATATTTTTGCACCATGACTTAACCTCGTCGGCTGTGAAGTTCGTGCCGTTGTCGGTGATGATGCTGTGGGGGACTTCATAACGGTGTACCACCCCTGATATAAAGTCTATCACTGGTTCGGACTCTGCCGTTTTGACCGGTTTGGCCTTTATCCATTTGGTGAACTTATCCACCATGACCAATAGGTACTTTTTTTTGTGGGTTCCCCCTTTAAGGGATCCAACCATGTCAAGCCCCCAGACCGCGAACGGCCAGGTAATGGGTATGGTTTGAGGGCGGTGGGTGGCATATGGCTCTGATTAGCAAAGAGCTGACAACCAACGCATCGCTGGACCAAGTCCTGTGCGTCTGCCCGAGCCGTCGGCCAATAAAATCATGTACGGAATGCCTTTCCTACAAGGGCCCGGGCTGCTGCGTGGTGTCCGCCTAGTCCGGCATGAATTTCAGCCAGGAGGTTTCGCCCTTCTTCTTCGGAGATACACATTTGAAGGACTCCGGTGGTACTTTTCTTATAAAGTTCTCCCTCATGGACCTTGTAGGCCTTCGATCGCCGGACTATGCAGCGGGCCTCATTTTGGTCTTCGGGAAGTTCCTGCCTAAGTAAGTAGGCTAGGAAAGGTTCTGTCCACGCGGCGATTACTGCCATTATGACGTGGGCGGAGGGTGTTATGTCGTCTGCCGAATCACCGGTTGGTGCGGTTTTCTCCGGTTTGTCGCTACCGGGCTCCTCTTCCCATAGTACGGATGGCTTGAAGAGCTGTTCCAGGAAGATATTTGGAGGGACAACATCACGTTTCGCACCGATGCGTGCCAGGACGTCGGCCGCTTGGTTATTATCTCGGGCTATGTGATGGAATTCGAGTCCTTCAAACCGAGCTGACATTTTTAGGACAGCGTTGCGATATGCTGCCATTTTCGGATCCTTGGCGTCGAAGTCTCCATTTATTTGGGATATTGCAAGGTTTGAGTCCCCGCGCACCTCTAGGCGTTGAATGCCCATGGAGACCGCCATCCGGAGACCATGTAACAGGGCCTCGTATTCGGCTGCATTTTTGGAGTCCGTGTACATTATTTGAAGTACATACTGGACTGTATCTCCGGTGGGGGAC
Organism: Triticum timopheevii; assembly: GCA_963921465.1. Lineage (NCBI taxonomy): Eukaryota > Viridiplantae > Streptophyta > Magnoliopsida > Poales > Poaceae > Triticum > Triticum timopheevii. Next base: position 342,198,107 of record OY997262.1, on the reverse strand, counting down.
GTCAGTACGACGCCAGCCCCCAGTCCGGCCAACATTTTGGAGCCGTCGAAATGCATAGTCCAATTGGAGTATGCGCCGTACTCTTTAGGGAGTTCGGCTTCAGTCCATTCGGCGACGAAGTCAGCCAAAACTTGTGACTTTATAGCTCGTCGAGGTTTGTAAGTGATGTCAAATGGTAAGAGCTCAACGGCCCATTTTGCTATCCTGCCCGTTGCGTCGCGGTTGTTTATAATGTCATTGAGTGGTACTTCAGAGGCCACTGTTATCGAGCACTCTTGAAAGTAGTGTCGGAGCTTTCGAGACGCCATGAACACCGCATATGCTATCTTCTGATAGTGCGGGTAACGGGATTTGCAGGGGGTTAACACAGTGGATACATAATACACTGGTTTTTGAAGAGGGAATTTATGCCCTTCTGTCGCTCGTTCGACGACGAGGACTGCGCTTACAACTTGATGTGTTGCTGCGATGTATAACAACATTGGTTCACCCAGAGTGGGCGCAGCCAGGACCGGATTTGTTGCCAGTATGGCCTTTATTTCTTCGAGTCCGGCAGTGGCAGCATCCGTCCACTCGAAGTGTTCGGTGCGCCTGAGGAGGCGATAGAGGGGCAACGCCTTTTCTCCTAAACGGGAGATAAAGCGGCTTAAGGCTGCCACGCATCCTGTTAATTTTTGTATTTGTTTGAGGTCTTTTGGAATATCCAACTGTGACAGAGCTCGGATTTTGGCCGGATTTGCTTCAATTCCTCTACCGGATACGATGAAGCCCAGCAGCTTTCCAGCTGGTACGCCGAAAACGCATTTTTCCGGATTCAGCTTGATGTCATATGCTCTGAGGTTGTCGAATGTGAGCCTCAAATCGTCTACTAAAGTTTCGACGTGTTTTGTTTTGACGACTACGTCGTCTACGTATGCCTCGACTGTTTTGCCGATCTGGGTGGCCAGACATGTTTGAATCATGCGCTGATATGTTGCGCCGGCGTTTTTTAGTCCGAAGGGCATTGTGTTGAAGCAGAATGGTCCATATGGAGTGATAAATTCCGCTGCGGCTTGGTCTGCTTCCGCCATCTTGATTTGATGATAGCCAGAGTATGCGTCCAGGAAGCACAACGAATCGTGCCCTGCTGTGGCATCGATAATTTGATCGATGCGGGGGAGAGGGAAGGGATCCTTTGGGCAAGCTTTATTGAGGTCTTTAAAATCGACACAGAGGCGCCAGGATTTATCCTTCTTTGGTACCATCACCAAATTTGCTAGCCAGTCCGGATGTTTGATATCTCTAATGAATCCGGCTTCCAATAGTTTGGCTAGCTCTTCTCCCATTGCCTGTCTTTTGGGCTCGGAAAATCGTCGAAGACCCTGTTTGACTGGCTTGAACCCTTTTAGGATGTTTAGGCTGTGTTCTGCCAACCTGCGAGGGATTCCTGGCATGTCTGAAGGATGCCAGGCGAAGATATCCCAATTTTCCCGAAGGAATTCGCGCAGTGCGGCGTCTACTTCGGGGTTCAACTGTACCCCAATGGAGGCCGTCTTTGTTGGGTCCGTTGGATGGACCTGGAATTTTATTATCTCGTCTGCTGGTTTGAAGGAGGTGGACTTGGATCTTTTATCGAGTATCACATCGTCCCTATTCACCGTAGAGCACAGCGCGGTGAGTTCCTCTGCCGCCAAGGCTTCGGATAGTGCCTCGAGGGCTAGTGCGGCTGTCTTGTTTTCGGCGCGGAGTGCTATGTCCGGATCACTAGCGAGAGTGATTATTCCGCTGGGCCCAGGCATTTTAAGCTTCATTTACCCGTAATGAGGTATTGCTTGAAAAATTATGAATGCCTCTCGTCCTAATATGGCGTGATACCCACTGCTGAATGAGGCCACCTGGAACGTGACTTCTTCGGATCTGTAATTGTCCGGAGAGCCGAACACCACATCGAGTGTGATTTTTCTGGTGCAGCGCGCTTCCCGGCTAGGGATTATTCCTCTAAAGGTTGTGCTGCTTCGCTCAATACGGCTCCAATCGATTTCCATTTTTCGCAGAGTTTCCTCATAAATGAGGTTTAGTCCGCTGCCGCCGTCCATGAGGACTTTTGTCAATCGAAAGCCGTCCACTATGGGACTAAGTACCAGTGCGGCTGGGGCTCTGGTTGTTCGGAATGTGGGCTCGTCGCTGCCATTGAAGGTAATAGCTGTGTCGCTCCATGGATTTGCTGTTGCTACTTGGTAGATTTCGGCGAGTTCGCGGATTGATCGTTTTCGCATATTATTTGATGCGAAAGTCTCGAAGACTGTTGATACCGTGCTGGTATTGCTGGAGTGGTTTCCCGGAGCTAGAAGCTCTTCGCCACTTTTGGCCACCTGCCGTAATATCCAACATGCTCGAAGGCTATGTGTTGGGACGGCTCCCTCTGTACTGTGAAGTTTACAGGGTCCATTGAGCCATCCCTCCAGTACGGTTCCCTTTCCCTTATTGGGTTTTTGTTTTTTCGTTTTTGCGTCTGGGGCCTGAGTGTAAGGCGCCCTTTTACTGCGGACTGGGTTTGGGGCCGGATTATCCCAAAATTGATTTTCGGTTTTCCGGAAACTCTCCATCGCACAGTACTTTCGTACAATGGATGCCAGATCGGTGAAGCGCGTAATTTTGCGACGATCAATGGCGTTTAGTATTCCCTTGTCCGTGCAGTTATTGCGGAATATGGATATTGCGTTTTCCTCTCGGCAGTCCTTTATCCTGTCCATAACCAGGAGGAATCTGGCCCAGTAGTGATGTACTGTTTCTGTAGGCTCTTACCGTATTAGAGATAGATCGCATATGTCTGGGCGGGTGGGTGGAATAAAATCCGGATCCTTGCCCATCTTGAGGCTCAAAGGCCAAGGGGTTTCCGAATTCGGAAGTGTGGTTTGCTGGGGACAATCCAGCGAGTCCGGGGCGATGCATGATTTTAAGTTCAATGCTCGATCGAAGTCCGCCCCCCCGCGGGAATCCGGCATGGAGGGTTCGGGAATCCGGACATGAATTGTTTTCAACACTGGCAAAGAGTTGCCGTATTGCTCCTCTACCACTGCGACGTGGTGGGTGGCCTGGGGAGAGTTAATCTCTCTCAGATCGGTTTTAATCCCAATCTGGATGTAGTCCGTAGCGACTCCCAGGGTGGCGATGCGATCCAAGAGCTCGTTAACAGACGAGAGCTCTATTGGATCTAACTGTTCGGCAACTTTAGGGCTGACGCGAAGATTGCTTTCGACGACTTGAGAAGTCATTGCCGAAGCGGCGGCCAGACAGGCGGTCATGAGAAAACCACCAAGCCGGATAGTTTGGCCGGCGGCCAAGGCCCCTCCGGCGAAAACACCGTCTTTGAAGACGGGTGGAGGCATCCGCTCTATCGGTGACGACACAGAGGAACTCTCAATGAAAGCACCAATGTCGGTGTCAAAACCGGCGGATCTCGGGTAGGGGGTCCCGAACTGTGCGTCTAGGCGGATGGTAACAGGAGACGAGGGACACAATGTTTTTACCCAGGTTCGGGCCCTCTCGATGGAGGTAAAACCCTACGTCCTGCTTGATTAATATTGATGATATGGGTAGTACAAGAGTAGATCTACCACGAGATCAAGGAGGCTAAACCCCAGAAGCTAGCCTATGGTATGATTGTTGTAATGTATGTTGTCCTACGGACTAAAGCCCTCCGGTTTATATAGACACCGGAGAGGGCTAGGGTTACACAGAGTCGGTTACAATGGTAGGAGATCTACATATCCGTATTGCCAAGCTTGCCTTCCACGCCAAGGAAAGTCCCATCCGGACACGGGACGGAGTCTTCAATCTTGTATCTTCGTAGTCTTGGAGTCCGGCGGACATTGATAGTCCGGCTGTCCGGACACCCCCTAGTCCGGGACTCCCTCAATCATCATCGTCACCACGCCGTCGTGCCGACGAACTCTCCCTCAAAGCTCGGCTGGATCGGAGTTCGAGGGACGTCATCGAGCTGAACGTGTGCTGAACTCGGAGGTGCCGTGCATTCGGTACTTGATCGGTCGGATCGTGAATACGTATGATTACATCAACTGCATTGGGCTAACGCTTCTGCTTTCGGTCTACGAGGGTACGTGGACACACTCTCCCCTCTCGTTGTTATGCATCACCATGATCTTGCGTGTGCGTAGAAATTTTTGTGAAATTACTACGTTCCCCAACAGCTAGGATCTTTTTTCAACCGATGCTGTCTTCGGTGGATCCGCCTGGATCCAGTCTTCGTTCGTGTGTTTACAGGTTGGATTCTTTCAATTATACTTAACTTCATCGATGATGGTTGCTGTTCTGGTGTGCTGGTTCTATTGGGCCTTAACACGACGACTTCCCGACTGTCTACTACAACAAGTTTGGGCCGGCTCCAGTGAGGGAGGGGTGATGATGGCGGCACGCCTTCGGCTCGCTGCAGTGCTTATAGTCATCGCTAGGTGGTCTACGGACATGGATGTAATTTTTGTTATTTATGTGTTCTTTATACTGCCATGCTATAATGAAAAGATCGGAAGTTTTCTCGTAGAAAGAAACTCCTTTTTAAATACTCACATGCTCCAAAAATTTATGTGTATTATTTTTTAAAGTCAAACTTGTGTATGTTTGATCAAGTTTTAGAAAAAAAAGTATTGAATATCAAATTTATATTATTAGATCTATCATGATAATTTTTTCACATTTTTTTTATTTAGTATTGCAGACATTGATATTTGTTTCTATAATCTTTGGTTAAACATACATATGTTTGACTTGCATGAAAATTGATTATTCTGGTGGGAACACAGGGGGTACAGTATAGGCTTCATTACGGTGTGTAGTTGTAGGTCCTGCACCTATTTTGGTAACTATGGACGTATTTATTTTATTGGACTTATATGCTACAAGAAGTATTTTGATCACCCTTCTAGTACAAAATAATCTTTCCCTTGAAGCAATAAGGGTTATGCATTTACGTGAATTGCACATGATTTTGTACGCTGCACATGCTCTTCTGCCGTATCTGATCATGCCATATCCGATATCATGGAGCTGACTTTGTACGTTGAGACCCCTAACAGATCTGAGCTTCCAGTTGCTTGTTTTCATGACAGTCCAAATTAGAACCACTTGTTGAGCTATCCTCACTTGGAAGTTGTTGATAGCGAGCTGCCGCTTCTGTACCTGTAGCTGTTCCATCTACCGGAGAACTCTCACTTCATACATTGCAAGCAATTAGGTGTGTTAGATTTCTGCAATGAGTGACATGTGTGCACATGGGTCTCGAACGTCTCAAAAGAACTTACTTCAGTGAGTAGACGATTAATCCAATGGCCACAACTGAGAATGCTAGGTAGTACAGCCAGTTGATCTGTTGCAACTAAATCATGTCAGCATATATATGCTACTCCCTCCATTCAGAAATATAAGACGTTTTGGATATTTCAATATGAACTACATACAGACTGAAATGAGTGAACAAACACAGTAAAATGCGTTTATGTACCTCTGAATCAGAAAAAAAATTGGAACATCTTATAATAGTGAATGAAGTGAGTATATATTATGATTTGGTGCAAGGATCGGTCAGAAATGGTCACCTGTTGTTGATAGAACAATAGTCGAATGGCTACTGCCCACATGTCAGATGTCAAGAGTGAGAGATTAAACAATGTTGATCCACTCATCTGCAAGAGTTATCACAGTCAATGTGCTAAACTACTAATGCATTGTAAAATAAAAAATGAAACAACCTTCTTGCTGATAGTTCCTAATGAAGTACCCACTCCGTTTCAAAACAAGTGTCGTGGTTTTAGTTCAAATTTAAAATAAAACCATGACACTTATTTTGAAAGGGAGGGAGTAATATTAACCAAGTAGCTTGCTTTTTTTAATTTATTCAGATACCTCATAGCTCCTTGCTCGGACCAATTTTAGTTGTTTCATACTTGTGTAGCTTAATTTCTGCCTAACATGTTGGAGGGAACTTAACCTTAAGGACAAATGGACTAATGGAGGAGAACGTAAATATTGCAATGGCATATCCGGCGAATGAACTAATCTGAAAATGAAAAGGGCAAAATATTCAAAGCAGAACTCAGTATCCTGTCAGATATTTGAAAAAAAGTGTATCAAAGAGTTAAACCTACCGTTGTTGGAGACCAGGCAATTGCTTCTAGGCTCTTTCTTTCGAATATAAATCTGATGTTTTGTTGGGTCAAGAGCGAACACGAGTATTTTGCTCCAGAAAAGTGTATATCAAGACATTTTTGTTCCAGATGAAAATATAGTGATAGCATAACCATGCAAGAACAAGAGCAAAGCTATGGATGGCAACATTAACAGATCATGTCAGTTTTCTGTACCGATCTGTAATTAATAGTGTACTGTGGAAAGGATACATCTGAATTGTACTGACAAGCAACTGAAATAGTCCAACCATCGCAACAAGTTCCACTCGGTCGTTCTTCTTGACACAGTATTCCTGCATATTCAAGGAAATTCCTGTACTTGCTGTAATTTTGAGAAAACATTGCTCATTAGTAGCAGAATATGTATAGTTTTTTACTGACCGCCCCAACATTGCTAAATGCAAAGCAAACTGTCCCGACAATAACAAGGGCATCCCCTAGAAGTGGCATTTGACCTGGATCTGCAGAAAATGAATTTTTTCTGTAAGCTGATAACAATTTTTCCGCTGTAGAAATTGATGAAACCATTTCGGCATGTTGGGTTCATGAATTAGTTTTTGATTTGAGCACACCCATACTTTGTACTAAATCAGTGATAATTAATATGGATCGGAGGGAGTACATGTTTTGTTCTAAAGGAAAAATAATAGAGCAGACATACTGTCAACTCTGTCAAGAACTTCATGCTGTGCCTATATATATCCTAGGTTTGTTGTTGAGACTTATTTTGAAAATGGCATTCTGCATTGGTGTTGTAACTCTTGAGTACTCCTTCCGACAAGAATTACGGGACGGAGGGAGTAGTTGCTTACTTACCTTGCTCATCTGGAGATTTTGCATCTGAAAGGAGCACAAGGCCTAGGCCCGCCACGCAGGTCCCTGCCCCTAGAAATTGCCAGAAAGAGTATCTCGTGCCTAGTGCGTACCATGTGAGTATGATGACCCAGACAACAGTCCAACAATCCAACAATGTTACACTGGTGATCGATGAGTACTGGTATGCCTTCACAACTGAAATACAAGTTTTAGGATTATAACATGTTCATATGCTCATCGTCAGGAGCAAAGATAGCGTGTTTATTTTGCATCTCACTGAAGTGTGTACTTTTTCTACTCACCCAGATAGCCCCCCTGCGTATCGACGAAGGCCAGCGCTAAGTACCAATACCAAGGTATCTGCAAGACAAGGGTGCCCTCAAGAGTGTGAGGTGTGTGAAACCACGTACGGGAATTTCCATGATTTCCCGCGAAAATGACGGCAAGCTCCATGACCGATTTTCATGCAGCTGTGTGCTCTGCTCACCCGCGGCTTTTGTCGTCGGTGCAAGAGGATTGGTAAATAAACTAAGGTCAACAGGAGGTATGCGAAGAATGACTGTGTGAGTGGTGCATCAACTCCTGCGTAAGTTAATACAAGTGAAACAAACCATATCTTATCTCCTGGGTTATCAAATGATGATTCCTCTTGTACTAACTAGGCCAATGCATGCAGAGGATGGGTAATTCTTAGTAACTGAGAACGAGGATTAGTAAGAGCTGTATGAAATGATAAGTTGGAAGCTACAGATTAGGCTGGGTACCAAGATTGGCAAGGAAGGACGAGGCGAAGCTGGCGGCCGCCATGGAGAAGGCCAAGAGCTGGCCGAGGAAGAGCACGAGCAGCAGACCCGTCGCATCCTTCTTCTTGATATCCGTGGTGACCATGGTGCACGCAAGCCTCATATGGGGATGCAGAGGAGAGTTTATATATACGCTTACTGAAGGGAAAAGCCGGAGCACAAGAGTGGAAGGTAGACTGGCAGCTGAGCCTCGTGCTATCTAAGGTTAGCTGAGAGAGAGAGGGAGAGTCCCTTTCAAGAAAAACAAAGCCGAGAGCAACGTGTGAGTGTGACCATCTCATTGAAGGTATCTCCAAGATTACCAAATCAGGACAGTGTTTCTTTCTTTGGCGGGCTCGAGCTCACATGCACCCCGGTGAAATCCAAAAACAATGATAAATAAATTCAAAACAGTATGACTTATTTTTGCGATAAACATTAATGAATCTTTCACCTGCGTGCAAAAAATTATGATGGAACGACATTCGTGGTCATTTTGTAGCATCGTTTTTTCCCGGACCTTCAGGAATGTCATTCCATCACGAATATTTTGAGCGCAGGTGAACAATTTATCAATATTTGTTGCCAAAAAAATCAGATTCTTTTTAATTTTATTTACTGTTTTTCAAATTTTACTGTTCATTCAGGTGCATCTCTGGATCAGAAGTGTACGCAAAGAGAGCTCCTATAGCGTGCATAATAATGTGTTGGGGGATTGATTGATTGTGAGCCCCCGCGTCGCTCTCTTGGGGGCGGCTCGAGTGCTCGAGCAGTCGCAAACGCGCCGCCCCTAGTTTTTTCTCCCTCGTCTCCTCCGCTGCAGTCAGAGGACGCCGGCGGCCAAAGCCCCCTGGCCGATGGCGGTGGCGGGGTTGCATTCTCACGAGGCGGTTTCTTCCCGCGGGAAGCTCTCCAGTCGTGTCAGCGCGTCGCCCCGGACGGCGCGGTGATGGCCGCAGAGATTGGGAACCGGGGCGGCGGCCCCGGGAGCTAGTGGTGGTCCTCCCATGGCGGATGGCGGTTCCGGCCGTGTTTGCTGGTGGGACGTGGTGCTAGGCGAGGAGCGCGGCAGTGTGATCTGTGGTGGTGGCATGGTCGTGCGGCCCTGCATCGACAACGTGGTGGCGGCTTCGCATCCGGAGTACTCGAGGCCGCGGTGGTCATTTACATGGGATTCGGGCGACGGGGGTTGTCTTCTTCTCTGCCGGACTGGCTTATAGGCTGGCGGTGGAGGATCGGGACGACCGGTCTAGGAGGGAGCCGGTTGGCGGCGTGGGGCTGCTAGCTTGGACAAAATAATGGTGGTTTGACCCTAGCTCTCCTTGCGCCAAGTCGACGTTCTACCTGATGTCGGCCTCCTCGATCTGGATGTCGATGTGTTGCGGTCTTCTCTGTCGGAGATCAACATGGATTGCGCATGGCACTCTTATATATCTGGATCGAAAAGGATCCGGTCGTGTGCGCCCATATTATCAGCCACTGCGGATTCAAGCGGGCGCGGCACGGAGCTTCACTTTCTTGTCGGCACCATGGGACATGTCTAAGTCAAGATTCCAAGGCTTTGATAGAGGTGGAGAAAGTCATGGCTGCTGCGATTGGAGGTCTTGAAGCTTTGGTTTAAGGGTGTATTGGATGTGATGAAGACTGTGTGCCAGGTGTTTGGTGACTTGCAGCAACGACCTCAGCAAACGGGGGCGGCAACATTGGAGGACTGCATTTTTGGTGGTGCTCCTCGAGTACCGAGTCATGATTCCCAAGGCGAAACCCTAGGTCTGGCCTTCATTGGTTGTACCTGGCAATGGCTTTGTTAAGGCATTATTTTGGGTGAACTCAGACTTTGGTCAGGGTGAAAACCATAATCTTCGATCGGGTGACGACAAAGTTTGTGCATTATTTTCTTTTTGGAGGTGTTGCTTTTGGAGAACCATTTTTGTAATCTGGGTGTTGTCTTCGGTGGTGGTTAGAGTGCTGCTGATACTAGTGACTGGTAACCACAACAGGGTCTTGTAACCCACAAGTATAGGGGATCGCAACAGTTTTCGAGGATAGAGTATTCAACCCAAATTTATTGATTCAACACAAGGGGAGCCAAAGAATATTCACAAGTATTAGCAGTTGAGTTGTCAATTCAACGACACCTGAAAGACTTAATATCTGCAGCAAGGTGATCAGTAGCAAAGTAATATGGTAGTAACGGTAACAGTAGCAACAACAGTAGCAATTTTATGGTGATTGTAACAGCAGTAACGGTGAAAGTAACTTAGCAAAGATCAATATATGAAAAGCGTAGGCATTGGATCAGCGATGGATAATATTCATGATGTAGCAGTTATAACCTAGAGCAACACAGAATTAGCTCCAATTCATCAATGTAATGTAGGCATGTATTCCGTATATAGTCATACATGCTTAGGGCAAAGAACTTGCGTGACATCTTTTGTCCTACCCTCTCATGGCAGCGGGGTCCATAAGGAAACTAGGGATATTAAGGTCTCCTTTTAATACAGAACCGGAACAAAGCATTAACACTTAGTGAATACATGAACTCCTCAAACTACACTAATCACCGGAAAGAATCCCAATTATTGTCACCTTGGGGTACGCGGATCATAACACGTAATAGGTGCATATAACTTTCAAGCTAGGATCGAGAACACATATATTCATGAAAACATAATAGGTTTAGATATGAAATCATGGACTCGGGCCCTAGTGACAAGCATTAAGCATAACAAAGTCATAGCAACATCAATCTCAGAACATAGTGGATACTAGGAATCAAGCCCTAACAAAACTAGATTACATGATAAATCTCATCCAACCCATCATCGTCCAGCAAGCCTATGAAGAAATTAATCACTCCCGGCGGTGATCATCATGAAATTGGTGATGGAGGAAGGTTGATTGTGATGATGGCGTTGAATCCCCCTCTCTGAAGCCCTGAACGGACTCTAGATCAGCCCTCCCGATGAAGAACAAGAAGTGGCGGCGGCTCCATATCGTAAAACACGATGAATCCTTCTCTCTGATTTTTTTCTTGGTGAACAGGTATATATGGAGTTGGAGTTAGGGTTGCCGGAGGTCTAGGGGGCCCACAAGCCTGCAGGGCACGCCCCTGAGCTTGTGGCTCCTGGGTAGCCCCCCTCTGGTATATTTTTTCGCCAGTATTTTTTTATATATCCCACTAAAATTCTCCGTAAAATTTTAAGTCAATCCAAGAACTTTGATGACGGCACAAAAACAACATCATGGCAATTCTGCTGAAAATAGTGTTAGTCCGGGATAGTTTCATTCAAATTATGCAAATTAGAGTCCAAAACAAGAGTAAAAGTGTTTGGAAAAGTAGATACGATGGAGACGTATCAACTCCCCCAAGCTTAAGTCATTGCTTGTCCTCAAGCAATTCAGTTGACAAACTAAAAGTGACAAGAAAAACTTTTGCAAACTCTGTTTGATCTTGTTGTTGCAAATATATCTAACCAATTTCAGCTTTTCAGCAAAGACTATAAACTAACCATATTCACGATAACATTTAGATATCACATTTACTCATATCAATGACATAACCAACTAGCGAGCAATAATAAGATATCTCAGATGACAACACTTTTTCAAAGCAATCATGATATAATATGACATAATGGTATCTCACTAGCCCTTTCTGAGGCCGTAAAACATAAATGCAGAGCACCTCTGAAGTTCAAGCACTCACTAGACATTGTAATTCATGGTAAAAGAGATCCGGTCACACTCATACTCACCATCAACTAAACGCAAAGCACGAAAATGACAATAGTGCTCTCCAGTTGGTGCTTTAATAAGAAGATGATGACTCAACAATAAAAGTAAATAGATAAGCCCTTCGCAGAGGGAAGTAGGGATTTGCAGAGGTGCCAGAGCTCAAAGTTTTAAAAACATAGATGAATATAATTTTGGGAGGTATGCTTTCATTGTCAACGTAGCAACCGAGAGTTTTCACCATCTGATAACCCACAAGTATAGGGGACCAGTTGTAGCCTCTTCCGATAAGTAAGAGTGTCGAACCCAACGAGGAGCTAAAGGTAAAACAAATATTCCCTCAAGTTCTACCGACCACCGATACAACTCTATGCACGCTTTACATTCGCTTTACCTAGAACAAGTATGAAATTAGAAGTACTTTGAAGGTGTTGTAGGATAGGTTTGCAAGATAATAAAGAGCACGTAAATAAAAACTAGGAGCTTTTTAGATAAAGAAACAACTAAGTTAGTTTTAGTAGAGAGCTTTTTGTCACAAGAAAGTTATTTGTCCCTAGGCAATCGATAACTAGACCGGTAATCATTATTGCAATTTTATGTGAGGGAGAGGCATAAGCTAACATACTTTCTCTCCTTGGATCACTTCTGATTGGAACTCTAGCAAACATCCGTAACTACTGAAGATCATTAAGGTAAAACCCAACCATAGCATTATAAGGTATCAAGTCCTCTTTACTCCCATACGCAAACAACCTACTTACTCGGGTCTGTATTTCTATCACTCACGCCATCCACCATAAGCAAATCATGAACATATTGCAAACCCTACAGCGGGGATCCCTCACGCTTGCGCGACATGGAGAGCACCATAGGACAGCACCAATAATAAAACATACAACTCAAACCAATCACGATCATCAATCAACCCATAGGACAAAACAGATCTACTCAAACAACATAGGATAGTCATACATCATTGGGAAATAATATATAGCATTGAGCACAATGTTTAAGTAGAGACTAAAGCGGGGAGAAGAGGTGTTACACCGCTGCATAGAGGGGGAGAGAGTTGGTGATGACGGCGGCGAAGTTGTTGGTGTAGATCGCCGTCACGATGATGGCCCTGGCGGCGTTCCGGCGCCACCGGGAGAGAGGGGGGAGAGCCGCTCCCCTTCTTCTTCTTCTTCTTCTTCTTCTTCTTCTTCTTCTTCTTCTTCTTCTTCTTCTTCTTCTTCTTCTTCTTCTTCTTCCTTAACCTTCCCCCTAGATGGGAGAAGGGTTTCCCCTCTGGTCCTTGGCCTCCATGGTGGCGGAGGGGCAAGAGCCCCTCCGAGATTGGATCTCTCTCTCTCTCTCTCATTTTCCTTCTTTTTCTGCGCTCCCAAATTCTGGCCTTTCACCGTTTCTTAAATTCCCGGAGATCCGTAACTCCGATTGGGCTGAAATTTTAACACAATTTTTATCCGAATATTAGCTTTCTTACGCCAGAAGAAGGGCACCAACCGCCTTACGGGGTGACCACAAGGGCCCAGGGCGCGCCCTACCCCCTGGGGTGCGCCCCCCTGCCTTGTGCCCCCTCGGGCATCGTCTCGCATTGATTCCAATTCCCCAAACTCACATATATTCAAAAAAATCTCTGTAAGTTTTTATCGTGTTTGACTACGTTTGATATGGATTTTCTGCGAAACAAAAAACACGCAACAAACAGGAACTGACACTGGGCATTGGATCAATTTGTCAGTCCCAAAAATAGTATAAAAAGTTGCCAAAAGTATATGAAAGTTGTATAATATTGGCATGGAACAATCAAAAATTATAGATACGACGGAGACGTATCACCATCTTCCATGCTAGACACATTATAGGCAGTTCCCAAACCGAAAGGTAAAGTTTTACTCCCCCTCTTCCAACAAACACAAGCCATGGCTAGTCGAATCCTCGGGTGCCCTCCATACCAACAACAATCCGGGGGAGTTTTGTTTCGTTATTATATTTTAATTTTGCTCATAGGACTGGACATCCCAACTACCAGCCACTTTCTCGTGAATGACAAGCGAATAAACACTCATCGTGAGAATAACCCACCTAGCATGGAAAATAATGACCGCCCACTGTCACTTCATGAGTGATTCGGGCATACAAAACAGATTATTATTTGAAGATTTAGAGTTTGGCACATGCAAATTTATTTGGAACGGCAGGTAATTACCGCATATAGGTAGGTATGGTGGATGCAAATGGAATAACTTTGGGTTTACGGAAGTGGATGCACAAGCAGTATTCCCGCTTAGTACAAGAGAAGGTTAGCAAATCGACTGAGGAGTGACCAACTAGAGAGGGACAACGGTCATAAACATACATTGAGATTAATCAACATTGAATACGAGCATGTGAGTAGGATATAAACCACCATGAACATAAATATCATGGAGGCTTTGTTGGTTTTGATTCAACTACATGCGTGAACATGCGCCAAGTCAAGCCACTTGAATCATTCAGAGGAGGATACCATCCTGTCATATTGCATCATAACCATTTTAAATGCATGTTGACACACAAGATAAACCATTATCCACCCCTAGCTGTTAAGAATGGCATGAGTAACTATGATCTCTAATTGTCTTGCAAACATGTTTACTCATAATAGGTTGAATCAAGAATGATGAGCTATTCATATTTACAAGAACAAAATAGGTTGAGTTCATACCATCTTTTCTTCACCTCAATCAATTCATCAAATTTCGTCATTATTGCCTTTCTCTTGTACGACCAAACAATGTGAATAATAATAATAATAAGAGTGCACCTGTCATGGACTAAGCAGGAATCTACAATTATCCAAAGAAGACAAGGTAATATGGGCTCTTCGTTAGATCAACAATAATGCATATGAGAGCCACTCAACATTTTCATCGTGGTCTTCTCCTTACAACCCAAAGAAAAGAAAAGAATTTCAAAGAAACACACTGAAATATTTTTGGAGTTTTTGTTTTTCTATGAAGGAAGCAAAACGAAAGAGAAACAAAAAGCGAAAAAACTATATACACAAGAAAACCCCCAACAAGCAAAAGAAGAACGAGAAATCTTTTAGGATTTTCTTTTAATATAACGAACTACTAAACACATAAAACCGGAGAGAAAACCCAGAAAGAAACGAGAAATATTTTTTAGTTTTCACAATTTTTCAAACACACGAGAAGAAAGAAAAATAAAGCTAACATGGATTATACAATGAAAAAGGATGAACAGTGACAACTGGAATGAATATGTGATGCATGAATGTAATGTCGGTGAGAAATACGTACTCCCCAAACTTAGGCTTTTGACCTAAGTTGGTCTATGGTCATGGCTGGCCTGGATGATACCCAAAGTCGTAGTTCGGGTTGAACTGGATTGCAGGTGCCACCGCTTGGCGGGCTGTCTCGTTGAGGCGAGCAGTCTCCCTTGGCCTCTCATACTTCTCTGCCTCCTCCATATGTATGAAATATCTTTGTTTTTCCTGAAAGTTAAAGAAGGCAGGAGAGAGAAGAGTAATATGGAAGACGCAGCGCCTGTTAAAAATAGTATGTACTGGAATGGCATGTCGCCCCTTTCAAGAAACTGGAAATGTTCCATAGCGGCATAATCAAGGAAAGCAGGCGGCAACTGAGTATCATTTTCTGTTATCGGTACCCCAAGATAATTAGCTAAACGAGTGGCATAAATTCCACCATAGAAATCTCCATCTAAGGATTATTATGTAACCAATGTGCAACAATGGCCCCCAAGTTAAATAGTTTATCGTTCATTATTACCGCACTCTTAAGAATGCTCAGATGAGAGGCGCAAAGGTGACTATGGTCATGTTTACCATTAATGCATCTACCTATGAAGAGAGAAAAATAATGTAAAGCAGGAAAGTGAATGCTCCATATAGTAGCTTGTGTTATGTCTCTAGTCTCACCCCTAGTGATGCTAGCAAGGAACTCAATACAATCAGATTTACGAAGTTCAGTGTAAGTGCCCCATTGCGGAATTTTGCACACTTCATTAAATTCTTCAAGGTCCATGCAAAATGAGTTTTCATAGAGATTAAATATAACAGCATGCATATTGCGATGGACTAAATACTCAAATTTCTGCACAAAATAATCAGTGAGATTATAATATTGCAAGCACTTATCTGACATGAAGTCTGTCAAGCCAGCATTGTGCACGTACATATCGAATTCTTCCTTAAAACCGGCTAGAGTCATGAAGTAATCTCATGGCTATTCGCAAGGTTTCACTAGAGCTTCCCGTGGTGATTCAAGGTCCAGCTCACGTAAAGAAAGCCTTGGGGATTTCTTACTCGAGGAACCACCTAGGAACATCTTCCTAAACATTTTCTCCCTTCGAAAATTTCTGAAAAAAATTAGTAACTCAAAATAAAAGTGAAACAAACTCAACAAAATCGATAGCAACTACTCCCACAAGTGTCTAGAGGCCATATCATGTACCAAAACTAGTTTGAGCCATATAAATTTGACAAGCAAGCTCAAGAACATGGTCAGCAACAGTTGCTAAATGTGCAAATAATAAACCACTAGAACAAAAACTAATTGGACCAACGGAGGAGTCGCATAGCAATGAGCAATCACCCAAAACAGTTTTGGAAACGGAGTTACGAGCAAGGAGATTGAAAATCGTAGCAAGAAGAGCAAGAACACGGGCTATGGAGCAAGTTTGATTTTTACTGGAGGAAGAGGATGAGCATGGGTGGCGGCAATAAGTGAGAGGGCCTACATGGGCCCCACAAGCTTGCTAGCTAGGCGCGCCCTGTGAGCTTGTGACTCACAGGTGCACCCCCCCTGGGGTGTGTTCAGTGCCACTAATTTTTATATTTTGCAGAAAAAGTCATATTAAATTTTCAGGGCATTCTGAAAACTTTTATTTATTGCACGGATAATTCAGAAAATAGTATAATCATGGCATTTCTACTTTATTAATTCTAATTAACAGAAAGTAAAAGGTGGGTACAGAAAGTTGTGTTTACTAAATTCATCGACCACATGCCTGTCAAAAGGAATCCATTAATAAGGTTGATCAAGTCTTATTAACAAACTTCTTCCGAACGACACGAGACCGGAGAATCTTCGTATGACTCTAGGTTACCTCAACGGGGATATGCATTTCCCCAACAATAAGAATTTCATATATTTTTTTGACAGTAGTAATAGGGAATTCAAAACCTCCAATAGTAATTGTTGAAATTTTCCCAATGGAATTGATACTATTCACTTGAGGTTATTTCTTCGGGAAGTGTACTATATGCTCATTACCATTGACATGAAGAGTGACATTGCCTTTGTTGCAGTCAATAACAACCCCTGCAGTATTCAAAAAGGGTCTACCAAGGATGATCGACATACTGCCGTCCTCGGGTATATCAAGAATAACAAAGTTTGTTAAGATAGTAACGTTTGCAACTACGATGGGCACATCCCCACAAATACCGATAGGTATAGCAGTTGATTTATTAGCCATTTGCAAGAATATTTCAGTTGGTGTCAGCTTATTCAAATCAAGTCTTCGATATAAAGAGAAAGGCATAACACTAACTCCGGCTCCTAGATCACATAAAGCAGTTTTAACATAGTTTCTTTTAATGGAGCATGGTATAGTTGGTATTCTTGGGTCTCCTAGTTTCTTTGGTATTCCACCCTTAAATGAATAGTTTGCAAGCATGGTGGAAATTTCAACTTCCGGTATCTTTCTTTGGTTTGTAACAATATCTTTTATGTACTTGGAATAAGGAGACATTTTCAGAATATCAACCAAATGAAGGTGCAAAAAGACAGGTCTAAGCATTTCAACAAAGCGCTCAAATTCTTCTTCATCCTTATTATTTGAAGCTTTAGGTGAGAAGGCATGGGTTTCTGAACCCATGGTTCTCTCTCTTTACCATGTTTCCTAGCAATGAAGTCTCTCTTATCATATCTCTTATTCTTAGGTTGTGGGTTATCAAGATCAACAGCAGGTTCTATTTCTACATCATTATCATTATTAGGTTGAGCATCAACATGAACATCCTCATTATCATTGTTATTAGGTTCATGTTCATCACCGGATTGTGTTTCAGCATCAGAAATAGAAATATCATTTTGATTCTCAGGTGTGTCGACAATAGGTTCACTAGAGGCATGCAAAGTCCTATCATCTTTCTTTTTCTTTTTAGATGGACTAGGTGCATCGGTATTAATTCTTTGAGAATCTTGCTCAATTCTCTTAGGGTGACCTTTAGGATACAAGGGTTCCTGAGTCATTTTACCACCCCTGGTCATAACTCTAATAGCATGATCATTCATCTTATTGTTCATCTCATTAAGCAAATCATTTTATGACTTGACGACTTGTTCTACTTGATTTTTTATCATAGATGCATGTTTACTCACACCCCTGACATCATTAATAGTTCTAAACATAAAGTCACTCAAGCATTCAATCATATAAGCATTTCGTTTCAGCTATCTACTAACATATGCATTAAAGTTTTCTTGTTTAACAATAAAGTATCCAATTCATCTAAGCATTGACCAATAGATATAATATAAGGAACATCACCTTCATCGAATCTATAGAGAGAATTTACCTCTACTACCTGTGTCAGGGTATCGAGACCATGTATTTCTTCAATAGGTGGTAAATTCTTGACATCTTCAGTTGTAATACGTACCTTTTTCTTTCATAGATTTCTTTGCCTCTTGCATATCTTCAGGACTGAGAAATAGAATACATCTCTTCTTCGGAGTTGGCTTGGGTGCATGGTGGTTCAGGAAGAGTCCAATCATTATCATTCCTCACTATATTATTCAATAGTTCTTCAGCTTGTTCAACAGTTCGTTCCCTGAAACACAACCGGCACAACTATCTAGGTGGTCCCTAGAAGCATCGGTTAGTCCATTATAAAAGATATCAAGTATTTCATTTTTGTTTAGAGGATGATCAGGCAAAGCATTAAGTAATTGGAGAAGCCTCCCCCAAGCTTGAGGGAGATTCTCTTCTTTAATTTGCACAAAGTTAAATATTTCATGTAAAGCCGCTTGTTTCTTATGAGGAGGGAAATATTTTTCAGAGAAGTAATATATCATATCTTGGGGACTATGCACACAACCAGGAGCAAGCGAATTTTAATGAGAAAGGAAACAACTTAATAATATAGTAGTAGCAATTTTTTTCCTCATGAGAAAATAGGGTGGCTATATCATTTAGTTTAGTAAGATGTGCCGCAACAGTTTTAGATTCATAACCATGGAAAGGATCAGATTCAACTAAAGTAAGTAACTCTGGGTCGACAGAGAATTCATAATCCTTATCGGTAATGATGATAGGTGAAGTAGCAAACTTAGGATCATATTTCATTCTAGCGTTCAAAGATTTTTCTTTCAACTTGACTAGTAATTTCTTAAGATCATCTCTATCCTTATAAGCAAGAAAGTCCCTAACTACCTCTCCGTCCATAACATAACCCTCAGGTATATCAGGCAAATCATATCTAGGAGACCTAGATATAATAGGTGTTTCAAAATTTTCAGTTTCAATAGTTTCACCTGTTTCAACATTCTCAATTTCTTTAGCTCTAGCAAGTTGTTCATCGAGAAATTCACCTACTAGCACAGTCTTATCAAGCAAAGTACTGGCATCATTCATAGCAAAAATAACATCATCAATTACTTGCGACATATCAAGATTCATAGCAGGTGGCAGTGTCTCAAGCTTACTCAAATAGAAGGTTAATCAAGTGCAGAGCTAGATGGCAGTTCCTTACCTCCCCTCATCTTAGAGGGGACGATCTGAAGGAAATATGCCCTAGAGGCAATAATAAAGTTGTTATTTTATATTTCCTTATATCATGATAAATGTTTATTATTCATGCTAGAATTCTATTAACCGAAAACTTGATACATGTGTGGATACATAGACAAAACACAGTGTCCCTCGTAAGCCTCTACTAGACTAGCTCGTTAATCAAAGATGGTTAAGTTTCCTAGCCATGGACATGTGTTGTCATTTGATGAATGGGATCACATCATTAGGAGAATGATGTGATGGACAAGACCCATCTGTTAGCTTAGCATAGTGATTGTTAAGTTTTATTGCTATTGCTTTCATCATGTCATATACATATTCCTTTGACTATGAGATTATGCAACTCCCGGATACCATAGGAATACCGTGTGCGCTATCAAACGTCACAACGTAACCGGGTGGTTAATTATAAAGATGCTCTACAGGTATCTCTGAAGGTGTTTGTTGGGTTGGCATAGATCAAGATTAGGATTTGTCACTCCGAGTATCGAAGAGGTATCTCTGGGCCCTCTCGGTAATGCACATCATAATAGCCTTGCAAGCAATGTGACTAATGAGTTAGTTATGGGATGATGTATTACGGAACGAGGTATGAAGATACCGACGATCGAATCTTGGGCAAGTAACATACCGATGACAAAGGGAATAACGTATGTTGTCATTACGGTATGATCGATAAAGACCTTCGTAGAATATGTGGGAACCAATAAGAGAATCTAGGTTCCGTTGTTGGTTATTGACCGGAGAGGTGTCTCGGTCATGTCTACATAGTTCTCGAACCCGTAGGGTCCGTACGTTAACGTTCGATGACGATTTTGTATTATATGAGTAATGTGATTTGGTGACCGAATATTGTTTGGAGTCCCGGATGAGATCCCGGACATGACGAGGAGTCTCGAAATGGTTGAGAGGTAAAGATTCATATAAAGGACGATAGTATTCGGACACCTGAAGTGTTCTGGGGGTACCAGGTACGTACCAGGTCACCGGAAGGGGTTCCGGGCAACCCCCGGCAAACTATATGGGCCTAATGGGCTAAGAGAGGGACAGACCAGCCCCTGAGGGGCTGGTGCGCCCCCCCTATAGGCCGAAATAAGAGGGAAAGGAAAGGAGGGAAGGGAGAAGGAAAGGAGAGGATTAGGCATCTCCCTTTCCTTCCCCTCCCCCCTCTCCTTCGTTCCCCCTCCGATGCATATGGAAGGGGGGAGGCCGACTTGGAGGAGGCGCCCAAGTAGGATCCATCCTACTTCGGGCGCCCCTTGCTACTCCCCTCCCTCTCCCACCTATATATATGTGGGGGGGCACCGCTAGAGCACACGATATTGATTCCTAGCCGTGTGCGGCGCCCCCCTCCACAGTTTACGCCTTCGGTCATATTCACGTAGTGCTTAGGCAAAGCCCTGCGCGGATCACTTCACCATCACTGATAGAGGCAAAGGTGTCCCGTCTTTCAATGAGATGGTGGCTATCATTTTGGAGGAAGTCAACTTTGACGATCCGACTACGAACGTGCGAGGACGTCGCGCCTTAGCAATCGCTAAACCAACTCCGAGAGGTTATTGACCACGCCGGAGGACGATCAACCTGACCATGAAGGTCTATTTCCTGCAGGCAAACGAAGAACAAGCAAGAAACTAAGATTGCAATCTGGATATTGCGAATATAAGAGGAAAGCTTTATTGATCAAGGTGGGGTTCTGTGACGCCTTTGTCTGGTCGTTGAACACAAACAAAGTACGCGAAGTTGCAGCTATGGCGAACTTTAATCTAAAGAAAACCCAAAGTCTAAACGGTGCCCTAAGGGTTGCATATATGGAGGAAGAGGGGGGAATTTCGTGGCCCTTGGTAGAGGGGTCCGAAATCAACCCTATCTCTTGTTTCCCCACACATACGGACTCTAAAAATAGCCTATACTTATGTATTTCGAAATTACATGGGCCTGACACAATAATAAGGTGACGCAGCACCTAGAATAGCCTCGGGACGAAATTTATGAAGTGGCATCTTGTATATTTCGTCCAAGGCTTCATGCACCCATTATGGTGGCTTCAAAGTCTTGAAATCATCACTTGTAACTCCGTTCTTGTTCCCCTTGCGCATGCCATCATCTCCATACTTGTTCTTGCTCCAATGTTCATCCTTCTCCAAGCTAGGCCCTTCATTTGTAAGCAAAACAAATGTATCAAATTTAGGCAACATCATATTCTCATGAACATTAGAATCATTACCAAGAAACGAAAGTACCTGATAATTTAATTGGCGTGCGCGAGCTCTAGTAACTGGTCAAGTATATGTAGCAATAGGGGCTGTGGGTGTAACAATGGTATTGATGTCCTCTGTTGGAAATATGCCCTAGAGGCAATAATAAAATGGTTATTATTGTATTTCCTTGTTCAAGATAATTGTCTATTATTCATGCTATAATTGTATTGACCGGAAACCGCAATACATGTGTGAATACATAGACCACAACATGTCCCTAGTGAGCCTCTAGTTGACTAGCACATTGATCAACATGTGGTCATGGTTTCCTGACCATGGACATTGGATGTCATTGATAACGGGATCACATCATTAGGAGAATGATGTGATGGACAAGACCCAATCCTAAGCATAGCACAAGATCGTGTAGTTCATTTGCTAAAGCTTTTCTAATGTCAAGTATCATTTCCTTAGACCATGAGATTGTGTAACTCCCTGATACCGTAGGAGTACTTTGGGTGTACCAAACGTCACAACGTAACTGGGTGGCTATAAAGGTGCACTACAGGTATCTCCGAAGGTGTCTGTTGGGTTGGCACGAATCGAGACTGGGATTTGTCACTCCGTATGACGGAGAGGTATCTCTGGGCCCACTCGGTAATGCATCATCATAATGAGCTCAATGTGACTAAGTAGTTAGTCACGGGATCATGCATTACGAAACGAGTAAAGTGACTTGCCGGTAACGAGATTGAATGAGGTATTGGGATACCGACAATTGAATCTCGGGCAAGTAACATACCGATTGACAAAGGGAATTGCATATGGGATTGCTTGAATCCTTGACATCGTGGTTCATCCGATGAGATCATCGTGGAACATGTGGGAGCCAACATGGGTATCCAGATCCCGCTGTTGGTTATTGACCGAAGAACGTCTCGGTCATGTCTGCATGGTTCCCGAACCCGTAGGGTCTACACACTTAAGGTTCGGTGACGCTAGAGTTGTTATGGGAATTAGTGTGCAGTTACTGAATGTTGTTCGGAGTCCCGTATGAGATCCCGGACATCACGAGGAGTTCCGGAATGGTCCGGAGGTAAAGATTTATATATGGGAAGTCCTATTTTGGCCACCGGAAAATGTTCGGGATTTTTCAGTATTGTACCGGGAAGGTTCTAGAAGGTTCCGGAGTGGGGCCCACCTGCATGGGGGGACCCACATGAACGTGGGTAGTGGGGGCAAGGCCCCACACCCCTGGTCAAGGCGCACCAAGATCTCCCCTTAGAAGGAATAAGATCATATCCCGAAGGGATAAGATCAAGATCCCTAAAAAAGGGGGATAACAATCGGTGGGGAAGAAAATGATGGGATTTCTTTCCTCCCTCCTTTGTCAACGCCCCAATGGACTTGGAGGGCAAGAAACCAGCCCCCTCCACCCCTATATATAGTGGGGAGGCGCATGGGAGCTTCACCCTGCCCCTGGCGCAGCCCTCTCCCTCCGCAACACCTCCTCCATAGTAGTAGTGCTTGGCGAAGCTCTGCCGGAGAACTGCAAGCTCCACCACCACGCCGTCGTGCTGCCGGAGCTCTCCCTCAACTTATCCTCTCCCCTTGCTAGATCAAGAAGGAGGATACGTCCCCGGTCTGTACGTGTGTTGAACGCGGAGGCACTGTTGTTCGGTGCTTAGATCAGATTCGGCCGCGATCTGAATCGCTTCGTGAACGACTCCACCGACCGCGTTCTTATAACGCTTCCGCTTGGCGATCTTCAAGGGTATGAAGATGCTCATCCTCTCCCTCTCTTGTTGCTAGAATCTCCATAGATTGATCTTGGTGATGCGTAGAAAATTTTGAATTTCTGCTACGTTCCCCAACAGTGGCATCATGAGCTAGGTCTATTGCGTAGATTCTATGCACGAGTAGAACACAAGTTGTTGTGGGCGCTGATTTTGTTCAATATGCTTACCGTTACTAGTCCTATCTTGTTTCAACGGTATTGTGGGTTGAAACGGCCCGGACCGACCTTACATGTACACTTACGTGAGATAGGTTCCACTGACTGACATGCACTTGTTGCATAAGGTGGCTAGCGGGTGCCAGTCTCTCCCACTTTAGTCGGATCGAATTCGATGAAAAGGGTCCTTATGAAGGGTAAATAGCAATTGGCATATCACATTGTGGTTTTGGCGTAGGTAAGAAACGTTCTTGCTAGAAACCTATAGCAGCCACGTAAAAACTTGCAACAACAATTAGAGGACGTCTAACTTATTTTTGCAGCATATGCCGTGTGATGTGATATGGCCAAGAAGGATGTGATGACTGATATATATGTGATGTATGAGATTGATCATATTCTTGTAATAGGAATCACGACTTGCATGTCGATGAGTATGACAACCGGCAGGAGCCATAGGAGTTGTCCTTATTTATTGTATGACCTGCGTGTCACTGAATAACGCCATGTAATTACTTTACTTCACTGCTAAACCGTTAGCCATAGTAGTAGAAGTAATAGTTGGCGAGACAACTTCATGGAGACACGATGATGGAGATCATGGTGTCATACCGGTGACGATGATGATCATGGAGCCCCGAAGATGGAGATCAAAAGGAGCAAAATGATATTGGCCATGTCATGTCACTATTTGATTGCATGTGATGTTTATCATTTTTATGCATCTTATTTGCTTAGAACTACAGTAGTAAATAAGATGATCCGTCATAATAATTTCAAGAAAGTGTTCCCCCTAACTGTGCACCATTGCGGAAGTTCGTTGTTTCGAAGCACCACGTGATGATCGGGTGTGATAGATTCTAATGTTCACATACAACGGGTGTAAGCCAGATTTACACACTTGAAACACTTAGGTTGACTTGATGAGCCTAGCATGTACAGACATGGCCTCGGAACACAAGAGACCGAAAGGTCAAACATGAGTCGTATAGTGGATACGATCAACATGAAGATGTTCACCGATGATGACTAGTCCGTCTCACGTGATGATCGGACACGGCCTAGTTGACTCGGATCATGTATGACTTAGATAACTAGAGGGATGTCTATCTGAGTGGGAGTTCATAAGATGAACTTAATTATCTTGAACATAGTCAAAAGGTTTTTGCAAATTATGTCGTAGCTCGCGCTTTAGTTCTACTTTTTTAGATATGTTCCTAGAGAAAATTTAGTTGAAAGTTAATGGTAGCAATTATGCGGACTGGGTCTGTAAACTGAGGATTGTCCTCATTGCTGCGCAGAAGGCTTATGTCCTTAATGCACCACTCGGTGTGCTGAACCTCGAGCATCGTGTGTGGATGTTGTGAACATCTAACATACACGTTTTGATGACTACATGATAGTTCAGTAATGTTAAACGGTTTAGAATTGTGGAGCCGAAGACGTTTTTGAAACGTCGAGGAACATATGAGACGTTCCAAGGGCTGAAATTGGGATTTCAAGATCGTTCCCACGTCAAGAGGTATGAGACCTTCGACGAGTTTCTTAGCCTGCAAACTAAGGGAGAAAAGCTCAATTGTTGAGCATGTGCTCAGATTGTCTGAGTACTACAATCACTTGAATTGAGTGGGAGTTAATCTTCCAGATAAGATAGTGATGGTTCTCCATAGTCACTACCACCAAGCTATTAGAGCTTTGTGATGAACTATAACATATCAGGGATAGACATGATGATCCTTGAGCAATTTGCGATGTTTGACACCGCGAAAGTAGAAATCAAGTAGGAGCATAAATTGTTGATGGTTGGTGAAACCACTAGTTTCAAGAAGGGCAGGGGCAAGAAGGGATACTTCATGAAATGGCAAATCAGTTGCTGCTCTAGTGAAGAAACCCAAGGTTGAACCCAAACCCGAGACTAAGTGCTTCTGTAATGAGGGGAACAGTTACTGAAGCAGAACTACCCTAGATACTTGGTAGATGACAAGGCTGGAAAGGTCGACAGGAGTATATTGGATATACATTATATTGATGTGTACTTTACTAGTACTCCTAGTAGCACCATGGTAATAGATACTGGTTCAGTTGCTAAGTGTTAGTAACTCGAAATAAAAGGCTATGGAATAAACAGAGACTAGCTAAAGGCGAGGTGATGATAAGTGTTGGAAGTATTTCCAAGGTTGATGTGATCAAACATCGCACGCTCCCTCTACCATCGGGATCGGTGTTAAACCTAAATAATTGTTATTTGGTGTTTGCGTTGAGCATAGACATGATTGGATTATGTCTATCGCAATACAGTTATGAGAATAATGGTTACTCTGTTTATTTGAATAATACCTTCAGTGGTCTTGCACCTAAAATGATTGGTTTATTGAATATCGATCGTAGTGATACACATGTTCATGCCAAAAGATATAAGATAGTAATGATAGTACCACCTGCTTGTGGCACTGCCATTTGAGTCATAATGGTATAAAATGCATGAAGAAGCTCCATGTTGATGGATCTTTGGACTCATTCGTTTTTGAAAAGTTTGAGACATGCGAACCATGTCTATTAGTATGTACGCATGAAGAAACTCCATGCAGGTGGATCATTTGGACTCACTTGATTTTGAATCACTTGATACATGCAAATCATACCACATGGGCAAGATGACTGAAAAGCCTCGTTTTCAGTAAGATGGAACAAGGAAGCAACTTGTTGGAAGTAATACATTTTTGATGTATGCAGTCTAATGAGTGCTGAGGCACGCAGTGGATATCGTTATGTTCTTACTTCACAGATGATTTGAGTAGATGCTGAGTATATTTACTTGATGAAACACAAGTCTGAATTATTGAAAGGTTCAAGTATTTCAGAGTGAAGTTGAAGATCGTCGTGATAAGAGTATAAAATGTCTATGATATGATCATAGAGATGAGTATCTGCGTTATGAGTTTGGTATGCAATGATGACATTGTGGAAATTGTTTCACAACTAATACCGCCTGGAACACCATAGTGTGATGGTGTGTCCGAACATCATAGCTGCACCCTATTGGATATGGTGCATACCATGATGTCTCTTGTCGAATTACCACTATCGTTTTTGGGTTAGGCATTAGAGACAACCGCATTCACTTCAAATAGGGCACCACGTAATTCCATTGAGATGACAACGTATGAACTATGGTTTAGAGAAACCTAAGCTGTCGTTTCTTAAAAGTTTGGGGCTGCGATGCTTATGTGAAAATGTTTCATCCTAGTAAGCTCGAACCCAAAACGGACAAATGCATCTTCATAGGTCACCCAAAACAGTTGGCTATACCTCCTATTTTAGATCTGGGAGCAAAAGTGATTGTTTCTTAAACGGGCCCTTTCTCGAGGAAAAGTTTCTCTCGAAAGAATTGAGTGGGAGGATGGTGGAGACTTGATAAGGTTATTGAACCATCACTTCAACCAGTGTGTAGCAGGGCACATGAAGTTGTTCCTGTGGCACCTACACCAATTGAAGTGGAAGTTGATGATAGTGATCATGAAACTTCAGATCAAGTCACTACCAAACCTCGTAGGATGACAAGGACAGGTACTGCTTCAGAGTAGTACGGTAATCCTGTCTTGGAGGTCATGTTGCTAGACAACAATGAACCTACGAGCTATGGAGAAGCTATGGTGGGCCCGGATTCCGACAAATGGCTCGAGGTCATAAAATTCGAGAGAGGATCCATGTATGAAAACAAAGTGTAGACTTTGGAAGAACTACTTGATGGTCGTAAGGCTGTTGCGTACAGATGGATTTTAAAAGGAAGACGGACAATGATGGTAAGTATCACCATTAAGAAAGCTCGACTTGTCGTTAAGATGTTTTCCGACAAGTTCAAGGAGTTGACTATGATGAGACTTCCTCACTCGTAGCGATGCTAAGAGTCTGTTGGAATTATATTAGCAATTACTGCATGATTTATGAAATCTTGTAGATAGGATGTGAAAACATTATTTCCTCGACGATATTCTTGAGGAAAGGTTGTATGTGATACAACCAGAAGTTTTTGTCAATCCTGAAAGATGCTAACAAGTATGCAAAGCTCCAGCAATCCTTCTAAGGACTGGAGTAAGCATCTCGGAGTTGGAATATACGCTTTGATGAGATGATCAAAGATTTTGGGTTTATACAATGTTTATGAGAAACTTGTATTTCCAAAGAAGTGAGTGGGAGCACTATAGAATTTCTGATGAGTATATGTTATTGACATATTGTTGATCAGAAATGATGTAAAATTTCTAGATAGCATATAGGGTTATTTGAAAAGTGTTTTTCAATGGAAAACCTGGATTAAGCTACTTGAACATTGAGCATCAAGATCTATAAGGATAGATCAAAATCGCTTAATAGTACTTTCAAATGAATACATACCGTGACAAGATTTTGAAGGAGTTCAAAATAGATCGGCAAAGAAGGAGTTCTTGGTTGTGTTATAAGGTGTGAGTATTGAGTAAGACTCAAGACCTGACCACGGCAGAAAAGAGAGAAAGGACGAAGGTCGTCCCCTATGCTTTAGACATAGGCTCTACAGTATGCTATGCTGAGTACCGCACCTGAAGTGTGCCTTGCCATGAGTCAGTCAAGGGGTACAAGTGTGATCCAGGAATGGATCACAGGACAGCGGTCAAGGTTATCCTTAGTAAATAGTGGACTAAGGAATTTTCTCGATTATGGAGGTGGTAAAAGAGTTCATCGTAAAGGGTTACGCCGATGCAAACTTTGACACTAATCTGGATTATTCTGAGTAGTAAACCGGATTCGTATAGTAGAATAGTTATTTGGAATAGCTCCAAATAGAGCGTGGGAGCTGCATCTAGGAGATGACATAGATATTTGCAAAGCACACACAGATCTGAAAGGTTCAGATCCGTTGACTAATAACCTCTCTCACAAGCGAGATATGATCAAACCCCATGGGTGTTGATTCATTACAATCACATAGTGATGTGAACTAGATTATTGACTCTAGTGCAAGTGGGAGACTG
Organism: Triticum timopheevii; assembly: GCA_963921465.1. Classification (NCBI taxonomy): domain Eukaryota; kingdom Viridiplantae; phylum Streptophyta; class Magnoliopsida; order Poales; family Poaceae; genus Triticum; species Triticum timopheevii. The sequence continues at coordinate 342,169,598 of OY997262.1, read as the reverse complement.
TTGGAAATATGCCCTAGAGGCAATAATAAAATGGTTATTATTATCTTTCCTTGTTCATGATAATTGTCTATTATTCATGCTATAATTGTATTGACCAGAAACCGCAATACATGTGTGAATACATAGACCACAACATGTCCCTAGTGAGCCTCTAGTTGACTAGCTCATTGATCAACAGATGGTCATGGTTTCCTGACCATGGACATTGGATGTCATTGATAACATGATCACATCATTAGGAGAATGATGTGATGGACAAGACCCAATCCTAAGCATAGCACAAGATCGTGTAGTTCATTTGCTAAAGCTTTTCTAATGTCAAGTATCATTTCCTTAGACCATGAGATTGTGTAACTCCCTGATACCTTAGGAGTACTTTGGGTGTACCAAACGTCACAGCGTAATTGGGTGGCTATAAAGGTGCACTACAGGTATCTCCGAAAGTGTCTGTTGGGTTGGCACGAATCAAGACTAGGATTTGTCACTCCTTATGACGGAGAGGTATCTCTGGGCCCACTTGGTAATGCATCATCATAATGAGCTCAATGTGACTAAGTAGTTAGTCACGGGATCATGCATTATGGAACGAGTAAAGTGACTTGCCGGTAACGAGATTGAACGAGGTATTGGGATACCGACGATTGAATCTCGGGCAAGTAACATACCGATTGACAAAGGGAATTGCATACGTGATTGCTTGAATCCTTGACATCGTGGTTCATCCGATGAGATTATCGTGGAACATGTGGGAGCCAACATGGGTATCCAGATCCTGCTGTTGGTTATTGACCGGAGAACGTCTCGGTCATGTCTGCATGGTTCCCGAACCCGTAGGGTCTACACACTTAAGGTTCGGTGACACTAGAGTTGTTATGGGAATTAGTGTGATGTTACCGAATGTTGTTCGGAGTCCCGGATGAGATCCCGGACGTCACGAGGAGTTCCGGAATGGTTCGGAGGTAAAGATTTATATATGGGAAGTCCTATTTTGGCCACCGGAAAATGTTCATGATTTTTTGGTATTGTACCGGGAAGGTTCTAGAAGGTTCTGGAGTGGGGCCCACCTGCATGGGGGGACCCACATGAACGTGGGTAGTGGGGGCAAGGCCCCACACCCCTGGTCAAGGCGCACCAAAGCCCCCCTTTGAAGGAATAAGATCATATCCCGAAGGGATAAGATCAAGATCCCTAAAAAAGGGGGATAACAATCGGTGGGGAAGAAAATGATGGGATTTCTTTCCTCCCACCTTTGCCAACGCCCCAATGGACTTGGAGGGCAAGAAACCAGCCCCCTCCACCCCTATATATAGTGGGGAGGCGCATGGGAGCTTCACCCTGCCCCTAGCGTAGCCCTCTCCCTCCCCAACACCTCCTCCTCCGTAGTAGTGCTTGGCGAAGCTCTGCCGGAGAACTGCAAGCTCCACCACCACGCCGTCGTGCTGCCGGAGCTCTCCCTCAACTTATCCTCTCCCCTTGCTGGATCAAGAAGGAGGAGACGTCCCCGGTCTATATGTGTGTTGAACGCGGAGGCACTGTTGTTCGGTGCTTAGATCGGATTCGGCCGCGATCTGAATCGCTTCGTGAACGACTCCACCGACCGCGTTCTTATAATGCTTCCACTTAGCGATCTTCAAGGGTATGAAGATGCTCATCCTCTCCCTCTCTTGTTGCTAGAATCTCCATAGATTGATCTTGGTGATGCGTAGAAAATTTTGAATTTCTGCTACGTTCCCCAACATCCTCATCATCCTCCCTTTCTTGAAATGAAGTCGTCCTTGACGGAAGCTCATTTTCCTCACCCAAATAAGGCTTCAAATCTGCAATGTTAAAAGTGGGACTAACCCCAAAATCTGCAGGCATCTCAAGTTTATATGCATTATCATTTATTTTCTCCAACACCTTAAAAGGACCATCAGCACGAGGCATTAGTTTTGATTTGCGCAAATCAGGAAATCTATCCTTACGCAAATGTAACCAAACAAGATCTCCAGGTGCAAACACAACATGTTTTCTACCCTTATCTCCAGCAAGTTTATATTTAGCATTCATACGCTCAATGTTTTCCTTAGTTAACTCATGCATTTTTTAAATCAATTCAGCACGTTGTTTAGCATCAAAATTAACCTTCTCTGAAGATGGAAGAGGCAACAAATCAATAGGAGCATGAGGTAGGAAACCATACACAACTTCAAAAGGGCACATCTTAGTAGTAGAATGCAATGAACGATTATAAGCAAATTCAATATGAGGCAAGCATTCCTCCCACATTTTCTTAATATTCTTCAAAACAGCCCTAAGCATAGTAGGCAATGTTCTATTGACTACTTCAGTTTGTCCATCAGTTTGGGGGTGACAAGTAGTACTAAAAAGTAGTTTAGTCCCCAACTTAGCCCATAAACATCTCCAAAAGTGGCTAACAAATTTAGTATCACGATCTGAAACAATAGTATTTGGCACACCATGCAAGCGAATAATTTCACGAAAGAACAAATCAGTAACATTAACAACATCATCGCTTTTATGACATGGTATAAAGTGTGCCATTTTCGAGAATCTATCCACGACAACAAATATTCTATCCCTCCCCTTCTTTGTTCGAGGTAAACCTAAAACAAAGTCCATAGATATATCCTCCCAAGGAACACTAGGTATAGGCAAAGGCATATATAAACCATGAGGATTGAGTCGTGACTTAGCTTTTTAACATGTAGTGCAGCGAGCAATAAAACGCCCAACATCCCATCTCATCTTTGGCCAAAAGAAATGTGTAGCAAGTACATCCTCCATCTTCTTCATGCCAAAGTGTCCCATTAATCCTCCTCCATGCGCCTCCTGCAACAACAGAAGACGAACAGAGCTAGCTGGAATGCATAGCTTGTTAGCACGGAACACAAATCCATCATTAACGACGAACTTGTTCCACATTCTTCCTTCTTTACAATTCTGCATTACATCTTTAAAATCAGCATCATGCACATATTGATCTTTGATGGTCTCCAAACCAAATATTTTGAAGTCAAGTTGTGAAAGCATAGTATAGCGACGAGACAATGCATCAGCAATAACATTTTCTTTTCCCTTCTTGTGTTTAATGACATAAGGGAAAGTCTCAATGAATTCAACCCATTTAGCATGTCTACGATTCAGTTTAGCTTGACTTTTAATATGTTTCAAAGATTCATGATCAGAGTGTATAACAAATTCTTTGGGCCATAAATAATGTTGTCATGTTTCTAAAGTCCGAACAAGAGCATATAATTCTTTATCATAAGTAGAATAATTCAGACTAGGCCCACTCAATTTTTCAGAAAAGTATGCAACAGGTTTGCCATCTTGTAATAACACACCTCCTAATCCAATTCCACTAGCATCACATTCAAGCTCAAAAGTCTTATTAAAATCAGGAAGTTGGAGTAAAGGAGCATGTGTCAACTTATCTTTCAATACCGTGAAGGCTTCTTCCTGTGCGGTACCCCAAACAAAAGGCACATCTTTCTTTGTAAGCTCATTGAGAGGTGCAGCAATGGTGCTGAAATCTCTCACAAAACGCCTATAGAATCCAACAAGGCCAAGAAAACTCCTCACTTGTGTGACTGTTTTGGGATACGGCCAACTCTCAATAGCTTCAATCTTGGCTTTGTCAACTTCAATTCCCTGTGGAGTAACAACATAGCCAAGAAAAGATACTCGGTCGGTGCAAAAGGTTCACTTCCCAAGGTTACCAAACAAACATGCAGCACGTAGAGCAATAAAAACAACACGTAAATGTTCCAAATGTTCTTCCAAAGATCTACTATAAATCAATATGTCATCAAAGTAAACTACCACAAATCGTCCAATGAAATCACATAAAACTTCGTTCATTAATCTCATGAAAGTACTAGGTGCATTAGTTAACCCAAAAGGCATGACTAACCACTCATATAATCCAAACTTGGTTTAAATATTGTTTTCCATTCATCTCCCAATTTCATACGAATTTGATGGTATCCACTACGCAAATCAACTTTGGAGAATATTGTAGAGCCACTCAATTGATCAAGCATATCATCTAGCCTAGGAATAGGATGACGATAACTAATAGTAATATTATTAATGCCTCTACAATCAACACACATACGTGATGTACCATCCTTTTTTCGGCACTAGAATAATAGGAACAACACAAGGACTAAGGGATTCGCGTATATAACCTTTGTCGAGCAACTCCTGTACTTGACGCATAATCTCCTTCGTCTTCTCTGGATTGGTACGGTATGGTGCACGGTTGGATAATGATGCACCAGGAATTAAGTCAATCTGATGCTCAATCCCTCAAATGGGAGGTAATCCTGGTGGCACGTCTTGTGGAAAGACATCAGCGAACTCCTGCAAAATGTTAGTGACAGCAAGAGCAAATAGGAAGGCACATCCTCGAATGAAAATAATGCTTCTTTGCACACAAAAGCATAACAAACAGATTTGCTAAAATCTAGCTCACCAATATCATATTTAGTGGCAAGTAAACATGCACTTTTCAATTTAATTTCAGAAGCAACACTAGATGGTTTACTATTACGCTTCATTTGTTGCTCAAATTCTTTTGCCACAATCTGATTTTCACTCTTATTTTTCTCCTGTTTTGCTTTATTAGCTCTATTAATATCATCTTTCAAAATGGACTCGGGAGTCATAGGAAGCAAAGTAATATTTTTATCCTTATGAACAAGAGTATACTGATTGTTTCTACCATGGTGTATAGAATTTTTATCAAATTGCCATGGTCGACCAAGTAATAAGGAACATGCTTGCATATGTACCACATCACAATCAACATAATCAGCATATTTACAGATACTAAAATGCACACGAACAGTATGTGTTACCTTAACCTTGCCGTTGTTGTTGAACCATTGGATGTAGTAAGGATGTGGATGTGGTCTTGTGGTCAGAGATAGCTTCTCCACCATCTCCATGCTAGCCAAGTTGTTGCAGCTCCCTCCGTCTATGATGACACGCACAGAATGTTCCTTCACAATGCCCTTTGTATGGAACAAATTGTGCCTCTGATTTTGCTCAGCTTGTTTGACCTACACACTCAAAACACGTTGAGCAACTAAACATTCATACATGTCAGTGTCTTCAGGAGCCATGTATTGCGTCTCATGATCAGAATCATCTCCACCATGTTCTTCACGTGTAATAAGAGCCGAAGTCTCCTCATCATAGTCACTAGCGGACTCATACCCACCATCCTTAGTAGCAATCATCACACGTTGAGATTTGCATTCTCTCGCATAATGACCTCTTTCCTTACAACGACGACAAATAATATCACTTGTGTGCCCTGTGGATGCCATGGAAGAAGAAGAACTCTATGCAGGCTCGGCAGGTGCGCTCTTGGCAGATAATGGTGGTTGTGCCTGCTTTCTTGTATCACGGCTGGAGGTGGCACCTGATGGAGGTGCTGGTGCAGTTGAAGTAGAAGATGCACGCGGTGTCCATGATGAAGGTCGGCCTATAGAGAAGTTAGTTCGTGCCAATGCTTGTCGATCCTGCACTTCATGTTCAGCTTTACAAGCAAGATGGAATAAACGAGTGATATTATTATACTCCTTATACTCTAGAATGGTCTGAATCTCTCTATTTTATCCACCCATAAAACGTGCAAGCATAGCTTCATTCTCCTCAACAATACCACATCTAATCATGCCAGTTTGTAATTCCTGATAATATTCTTCTACAGAATTTTTTCCTTGTCTTAAACGCTGCAATTTTTGAAGCAATTCACGTTGATAATATGGTAGAACCCAACAAGTACGCATAGCAGTTTTCAAAGCAGCCCAAGTAGTTGGAATAGGATATAATCTACAATGTTCAGACCACCATACACATGCAAAACTAGTGAAAGCACAAACAGCAGCAGCAACCCGTCTCTCCTCGGGATATTGTAAACATGTAAAACATTGTTCAGTTTCTAACTCCCAAGTAAGATATATATCAAGAACATATCTACCCTCAAATGGTGGAATATTCAATTTCAGTTTAGGAATATGGTCATTATCTCGTACCTGAGGTGGTGGTGCAGGCCTACCGTTGCGAATATATACCTGAGGTCGACCTGCTAGTGGTGGTGCTGGTGGCTGCACGTAGTTCTGATTTTGATCAACCTCATCCTCGTAATACTCCTCCACCTCTGCAGTAGCAGGAGGAGCTACAGAAGCACCAACAGCAGTAGCAGCGGCACCAGAATTTTGTCCTGGCTCAATAGGAACACGCTGTGCTCGCCCTACTGTATCGCGCCGTAGAACTGGTTGTGGGAGACGTTTGAATAATTCATCGAACTTGGCGTCCAACTTGGTGTCAATTTTCTTCTCAATGTCATCCATCCTCTCCAATGCCTTTCCAAAGTTGTCCATCACGTCTTCCACCTGTTGACCCAATATTTGATGAAACTTATCATGAAGCTCCTTGTTCATCATGTTCTCCCAGTCAATCTCGTCGGCTTGTGTTCCTGCCATAGTTAGCAGCAATAGAAACAGACAAGAATATGATCCTACAGACTACTGGAATATGGTGGTGGTGGTGTATCACAAACCCGTCAAGCAAATCTCAAATTCTTACCAGTTCTTACCCTGCAGTAGGAGGTGAATGGCAACCATTGTAGTCAAAACTCTCAAAGCTTGGATAGAGCGATTACCAGGGAGAGTCAAACGCATGACGTAGATGTATGTGGAGCTGGGAAGGCTTATAATATGGTAGCAAAAAGGGTCAGCAATAATCAATTCAGAGATGCAAAGTTGAATAAACGCTCAACGACGGTACTGTGCTGGTCCTAGGCTAGACCGTGCTAGAGACGCGAGCCTAGAACACTAACAAAATCATGGCGCGACATGTAATCAAGGGAGGAGCACACTCTGGATTTTTTTTCCTTTTTTTCACTTTTTTTCTCTTTTTTTTTGCTCCGCGACAATTTTTTCGAAAAAGTCTACAAATGGCCTAAAAACTACCTAGCTAGAATTTTCCAGACTTAGTTTTTTTTAAAGTAGAACTATTTTTTCTACTACGGGTAGCACGACAGTTCGGGAGTCCTACTCTGTCACAACTCGGAGTAAGGCGTGATCTCGAAATCCAAAACAGAGTAACAAAATACTGGACTCGGACTAGGACTGGTGGCGGAGATGAATCTAGTGGAACTCGGACTGGTGGCGGAGATGAATCTGATGGAACTCGGACTGGTGGCGGATATATGTTGCAGGTGGACTCGGATTGGCGTGATGGCGGCGTATATGTGGTGGAGTATATGGACTCGGATTGGCGGTGAATATGTGGTGGTGGTATATGGCAGCGGCGATGAAGTTGGTGCGGTGGTGGTATATGGCAGTGCTACGTCTTGAGCTTGAGTTGGTTTTCCTCGAAGAGGAGAGGGTGATGCAGTAATAGTAGCGTAAGTATTTCCCTCAGTTTTTGAGAACCAAGGTATCAATCCAGTAGGAGGCTCCTCACAAGTCCCACGCACCTACACAAACAAACAAAGAACTCGCAACCAACGCAATAAAGGGGTTGTCAATCCCTTCACGTCCACTTGCGAAAGTGAGATCTAATAAAGATAGTATGATAAGATAAATATATTTTTGATATTTTATAATATAGATGCAAAAAGTAAAGATGCAAATAAAAGTAGATTGGAAGCAAATATGATAAGAGATAGACCCGGGGGCCATAGGTTTCACTAGTGGCTTCTCTCAAGATAGCATAAGTATTACGGTGGGTGAACAAATTACTGTCGAGCAATTGATAGAAAAGCGAATAATTATGAAATTATCTAGGCATGATCATGTATATAGGCATCACGTCCGTGACAAGTAGACCGACTCCTGCCTGCATCTACTACTATTACTCCACACATCGACCGACTCCTGCCTGCATCTAGAGTATTAAGTTCATAAGAACAGAGTAACGCTTTAAGCAAGATGACATGATGTAGAGGGATAAACTCAAGCAATATGATATAAACCCCATCTTGTTATCCTCGATGGCAACAATACAATACGTGCCTTGCAACCCTTTCTGTCACTAGATAAGGACACCGCAAGATTGAACCCAAAGCTAAGCACTTCTCCCATGGCAAGAAAGATCAATCTAGTAGGCCAAGGCAAACTGATAATTCGAAGAGACTTGCAAAGATAACTCAATCATACATAAAAGCATTCAGAGAAGATTCAAATATTATTCATAGATAAACTTGATCATAAACCCACAATTCATCGGATCTCGACAAACACACCGCAAAAAGAGTTTATATCGAATAGATCTCCACAAAAGAGGGGGGGACATTGTATTGAGATCCAAAAAGAGAGAAGAAGCCATCTAGCTAATAACTATGGACCCGTAGGTCTGTGGTAAACTACTCACAACTCATCGGAGGGGCAAGGATGTTGATGTAGAAGCCCTCCGTGGCCGATTCCCCTCCGGCAGAGTGCCAGCGAAGGCTCCAAGATGAGATCTCGCGGATACAGAAGGTTACGGTGGTGGAAATTGTGTTTCGTCTGCCCCCCGGATGTTTTCGGGGTACGTAGGCTTATATAGGAGGAAGAAGTACGTCGATGGACGCCTGAGGGGCCCACGAGACAGGGGGCGCGCCATATAGGGGGGCGCCCTCCTATCTCGTGGAGGCCTCGGCTGCTTCTTGACTTGCACTCCAAGTCCTCTGGATCACGTTCGTTCCAAAAATCACGCTCCTGAAGGTTTCATTCCGTTTGGACTCCGTTTGATATTCCTTTTCTTCGAAATACTGAAATAGGCAAAAAAAACAGCAATACGGGTTGGGCCTCCGATTAGTAGGTTAGTCCCAAAATGATATAAATGTGACGCCCGGATAATTAGGCTACAGTAATCTCACATTAATGATGCCACGTCACCACAGTTACTGTTGATAATCTCGTGTTAGTCCAAAACCGATTCAAATCCTAATTTGAATTTAAGGCAAACAATAAAAGTTTTCAAATATTAAAACTAAAATGTTCGGCTTGTGGAAAATAATTAACTAATTATTGGTGAAGAAACCACACTTCTGTAAAGTATTTATATGCACTATAGTAAGTAAAACAGCGGCAAAAACAATTATTTAAATACTTTTTAAAAAACTAAACAATTACAAACTATTTTATTTTAGGTGCCAAGTTAATTGTGGTGGTGGCATAACTATTAATACTGTTTTAGATATAACTTTTTGTATTTTATATAAACTAAAATTTAACAAAACAGAAAAGTATAATAACTAAAAGGTAAAACAACAAAACGAGAAAAACCCCTTTGGCCAACTGGGCCAAACGGCCCAGCTGGCCAGCCCACCAGGCCACAACCGGTCAGCCCACACCCCACTCATCCCCTTCCTCCTGCTACAGGAGGCAGAGGAGGGCGTGGCAGCCATCCCAGCCACCCTGCCCGCCAATGCCGCCGTGGCAGACATCCACCGCTTCCCCCATTCGGATAAGGTCGCACCCAGCCTCGTCTGTCGTCTCCCTCGCGGTCAAACCCTAGCGCCCACTTTCCCCTCTCCTTCGCTCGCTCTCGCATCCGCGTCGCGCAGCCGAGCCTCGTCGCCATGGCCGAACTCGCCCACGTAGCCACCGTCGTCCCCGGGCCGTGAGACAGTGTCCGACCGCTCCATCGTCGTCCGCTACGTTGTCCTCGCAGAGCAAATCGAGCAGGAGAGCCCCACGTCGCCACCATCGAACTCGTCTTCGACCGTCTGCATCACCGGCCGTCGTCGTTGATTCGCTCGATCCCGACCTTCCCTGGCCTCCTCGAGCTCGTCTTCGGCACCGCAATGAGCTCCTCCTCCACCCCCCTGCTTGCCCCCCTCGATTCATTGCTGTAGCCTCCGTCCCCGAGCTCATCCGATCTCGCGCATACGCGTACATACGAGCGTGCATGCTCGGAGTTGCTGCTGCTCCTGCGTACTTGCTGCTGCCACTCGCGCCGCCCGCGTGGCCGACCCCCATCGCCCCGTGGCGGCGACCGTGACCCTGAACCCCGCTCCTGCCTGCTGCCGCCTAGGGTCGTGCCCTGCTCCCCTTACTCGCAAGCGCCAGCGCGCCTCCTCCCTGTTGCTGCCCGATGCTTCTGCTAGTTTCTATTCCTTCTGCTGCTGCCGCGTGCTCTAACTGCTGCTGCCCAGCCCGCGGGTGCATGCGTGCCTGCGTCCCTGCTGATGGCGTCGCTGGTTTCAGCCGCCGGCACCCTTGTGTGCTCGTTCGTGCTGCGGCTGCAGCTACTGCCTCTGTCCAGGAGGCCGGCCCCCATTAGATTAGTACTAATCCCTCTAGTACTAATCTCCGTTTAGTACTAATTCTCTCTCTTTTTTTAGCAGAAAATGTATCCTTTATTCAACGTTCAAAAACATAGGGATACAAATGATATCGGGCAAATCAGTAAGCCACAAATGGCGCCCGGGAGGGAGAGAAGCAGCCGCCTTAGCTAAGGCATGGGCTTCCTCATTATGTTTCCTATTCTCATGCACAAACTGAATGTTTTGGATAGAGCGTCTTCTATGCTTTTTTTTTAGATAAAAGGCGATAGCCCGACTTTATAAATAAAGCCACCAGGCAGAGTCACAGCCAACCACGAAACCACATAAGTTTAACAAAGCCGACAAAGAAGCGCAGATACAAGGCATCCAGCCTAAATGGCACGCAGGCCTCCAAACCAACAACCAAAACACTAAGGAAGATCCCGCCTAGAAAGCCGCAGCAGGGTGGACGTCGTAGATTTCATTCTGGATAGCATATCGTCGAAAGCCTCTAGATCCCATCCTTAATCAATGATCTCCACTGCTGCAAAAAGATAATGGCTTTAAATAAGCAGTTGACTGGGTTAGTTGGAAAAATGTGTTCAGTAGTGAACTTGTTCCTAGTAGTCCAGAGCGCCCAACAAATCGCAGCCCAGCCCACCATGAAAACCCTCTTAGAACGGCCTACTAGGGAATCAATGCACTGCCTCAAATCACCAAAGGAGGAAGGGTTCCAATTAACCCCAAGCCAAAGTCTAATGCAAGTCCAAATGAATTTAGCCAGAGAGCACTGGAAAAAGACATGCTCAGTATGTTCAAGGGCACCGCAAAGCTAACATGAGTCTGAGCCCGGACCATTCCTCTTTTTAATCTGATCAGCCGCAGGGAGTTTACGATGATGAGCTTGCCAAAGGAAGATCTTGATCTTGGGAGGGATGCGTGCAGACCAAATGAACTTAAACTTATCTGTGCGGGTACCAACGATCAGTTTCAAATACGCCGACTTTACCGAAAAACGCCCCGAAGAGGAGTGAGGCCAAACCACGGAGTCCTCTTCCTCCGAGAGCAGGGGAAGCAGGCAATAAGTCGATGCCAATCTTCCAACTCTACTGGGGAAAGAGAGCGCCGGAAATCTAGAACCCAGCCCTGAGTCGAGAGCTCAAAGATAGAGATCTCGGGATCAGCACAGAACGAGAACAGAGTCGGGTGGGCCACCGCCAACGTGGTGTCCCCAACCCACCAATCTAACCAAAAACGCGTGGACTTACCGTTACGGACAACGAACTTCACAAGGGACTGGAAAGCCGGCCTAATGCTAACCAGCTGGCGCCAGAATTGAGAGCCTCCACAGGTAGTAGCGAACATAGGGCTGGAAGAAGGGAAATATTTCGCTTTTAGGAGATTAAGCCAAGCAGGGCGATCGACGAGGAACATAATCTTCCACCACCATTTTAACAGCAGGCATTTATTCATGATTCTGGTGTTAATGATGCCAAGACCCCCCATGCTCTTAGGTCTATAAATGAGATCCCACTTCACCATCCTATATTTGCGTTTATTATCTGAGGAATTCCATAAGAAAGCACCCCTGTGCTTATCGAAGCCCGAGTGCATCCCTTCGGACAGCAGGTAGAAACCCATAAGGAACATCGGGAGCAAGGAGAGGCAGGAGTTGGTAAGGGCAACCTTGCCCACCTGGGTATTGTACCGGCCTCGCCACGGCAGAACTCTATTGCCAACCTTAGTCACAACCGGGGCAAAATCTTTAGCCAACAACTTAAGATGGGAGATGGGCAGGCCCAAATATTTCAGAGGGAAAGACCCGAGAGAACAGTTCAGGAGGTGAGCCACCCGCTGCGCCTCCACATCAGATACCCCCGTCACAATAGCCTCGCTCTTAGAGAAGTTGATTTTAAGGCCCGACAAAGCTTCAAAGCATATAAGAATAAATTTCAGATTTGTGATGGAATGATCATTAAGCTCCACCAAAATGATGGTGTCGTCCGCATATTGTAAGTGAGAAATGCCATTAGGAATGAGATGAGAACTAACAGGTGAAATATGTCCAGCAGTCGCTGCACGAGCCAGAATGCGAGAGAGAGCATCAGCCACAAAGTTGAAAAGCAGGGGAGACGCCGGCGTCTTCTATGCTTGATCTCCTCTAAGAGAGCGAAATAACGGCAAGGGGCACCATTATGGATATTTGAAATCACCTCGAGGCAGTCCAATGCAACACACATGGAGTGAACATGAAGATCCGCAGCAAGAGCAAGAGCTTCGTTACACGCCTGGGCTTCTAGTATCGTTGGATCAAGCAACCCTTCGAAGATAACTGCGGAGGCACCAAGGAACATGCCCTGCCTATCCCTGCATATCACTGCCGAAGTGCCACGATCTCCAATTTTGGAGAGGCCACCATCAACGTTCATCTTGTACTAATTCTCTCCTGTACTAACGCCCCCCACTTTGGGCCTATTACATGTGGCCCCACTAGGTAAATTGATTAACTAAAATAATTTTATCACATATTACACTTACATGTGGGTCCACTAACCCTGTTGACTGGTCAATCATTGACCTGGTCAACAGTCAACCAAACCCCCCTGACCCCACTGTCATAGACTAGGCTAGGCAACCCCTGGGTACACTTAGAATTTCTGTTTTAATTTCGAATTAATAATAATTTCAGGAATTTCAAAAATGAATTAAAACTTTGAAAATTATTATAAAATAATCCTTAGCTCGGATGAAAATACTTTGTACATGAAAGTCGCTCAGAACGATGAGACGAATCCGAATACGTAGCCCGCTCGTCAGCCACACGTCCCTAGCATAGCAAACCTGCAACTTTTCACCTCCGGTTCATCTATCCGAAAACGCGAAACACCAGGCATACTTTCCTGGATGTTTCCCCCTTCCGCCGGTATCACCTACTACCGCGTTAGGGCACACCTAACACCGCTCATTGTCATGTCATGCATCGTCATGCTTATGTTTGCATTGTATTTACTATTTCTTCCCTCTCTTCTCTCCGGTAGACTACGAGGCCGACGCTGCTGCTGCCCAGTTCGACTGCGGAGTTGACGACCCCTCCTTCTTGCTAGAGCAACCAGGCAAGCCACCCCCCCCCCCTTGATAACCAGATATCGCCTATTCTTCTCTATACTGCTTGCATTAGAGTAGTGTAGCATGTTACTGTTCGGTTACTCCTATTCTGTTGCATAGCCTGTCGTTGTTGCTACAGTCATTGATACCTTACCCGCAATCCTAAATGCTTAGTATAGGATGCTAGTTTATCATCATTGGCCCTACATTCTTGTCAGTCTGCCTTGCTATACTATTGGGCCGTGATCACTCGGGAGGCGATCACGGGTATATACTATACATATATACATGCTATACATATGGTGACTAAAGTCAGGTCGGCTCGAAGAGTACCCGCGAGTGATTCACGGATTGGGGGCTGAAAGGACCTTTGTCCCGACGGCCCTCTGTGTGGATCTTTGTGGCGGAGCGACAGGGCAGGTTGAGACCACCTGGGCGAGAGGTGGGCCTGGCCCTGGTCGGCGTCCGCGGTTACTTCATAATAACATGCTTAACGAGATCTTGGAATTTGATCTGAGTCTGGCCACTCGCCTATACGCACTAACCAACTACGCGGGAACAGTTATGGGCACTCAACGTCATGGTATCAGCCGAAGCCTTCTTGACGTCAGCGACGGAGCGGTGTGCGCCGGATTGGACTGGAATGCCTGCTCTTGTATTAGGGAGGCTAGGTCTGCTTCCGGCCGCCCTCGCAACGTGCAGGTGTGCAATGGGCGATGGGCCCAGACCCCTGCGCGCATAGGATTTAGACCGGCGTGCTAACCTCTCTGTTGTGCCTAGGTGGGGCTGCGACGTGTTGATCTTTCGAGGTCGGGCATGAACCAGGAAAGTGTGTCCGGCCAAATGGGATCGAGCGTGTTGGGAAATGTGGTGCACTCCTGCAGGGAAGTTTATCTATTCGAATAGCCGTGTCCCTCGGTAAAAGGACGACCCGGAGTTGTACCTTGACCTTATGACAACTAGAACTGAATACTTAATAAAATACACCCAGACAAGTTCCACAAACAACCCGGTGATCGCTTTTCCACAGGGCGATGAGGGGAGGATCGCCGGGTAGGATTATGCTATGCGATGCTACTTGGAGGACTTCAATCTACTCTCTTCTACATGCTGCAAGACGGAGGCTGCCATAAGCGTAGTCTTCGATAGGACTAGCTATCCCCCTCTTATTCTGGCATTCTGCAGTTCAGTCCACTGATATTGTCTCCTTACACATATACCCATGCATATGTAGTGTAGCTCCTTGCTTGCGAGTACTTTGGATGAGTACTCACGGTTGCTTTGCTCCCTCTTTTCCCCCGTTTTCCTCTTCTTCTCGGATGCTGCAACCAGACGTTGGAGCCCAGGAGCCAGACGCCACCGTCGACGACGACTACTACACTGGAGGTGCCTACTACTACATGCAGGCTGCTGACGACGACCAGGAGTAGTTAGGAGGATCCCAGGCAGGAGGCATGCGCCTCTTTCGATCTTTTTCCCAGTTTGTGCTAGCCTTCTTAAGTCAAACTTGTTTACTTATGTCTGTACTCAGATATTGTTGCTTCCTCTGACTCGTCTATGATCGAGCACTTGTATTCGAGCCCTCGAGGCCCCTGGCTTGTATTATGATGCTTGTATGACTGATTTATGTTTTTAGAGTTGTGTTGTGATATCTTCCCGTGAGTCCCTGATCTTGATCGTACACGTTTGCGTGCATGATTAGTGTACGATTGAATCGGGGGCGTCACAATAAATGTGTAAAATAAAGCCCATAAACATCCAAAAGGGGTAATATAATAGCATGGAACAATCAAAAATTATAGATACGTTGGAGATGTATCAAGCATCCCCAAGCTTAATTCCTGCTCGTCCTCGAGTAGGTAAATTATAGAAAGAGAATTTTTGATGTGGAATGCTACCTATCATAATTATTAATGTAATTTTCTTTATTGTGGCATGAATGTTCAGATCCAAATGATTCAAAATAAAAGTTCATATTGATAAAAGAAATATTAACACTTCAAGCATACTAATCAAAGTAATCATGTCTTCTCAAAATAACATGGCAAAAGAAAGTTCATCCCTACAAAATCATATAGTTCGGCTATGCTTCATTTTCGTCACACAAAGATGTTCCCAACTTCTATACCCCCGATGACAAGCCAAGAAATTGTTTCATACTTAAATAATCTCAAACTTTTTCAACCTTCACGCAATACATGAGCGTGAGCCATGGATATAGCACTATGGGTGGAATAGAATATGATGATGGGGATTGTGTGGAGAAGACAAAAAAGGAGAAAGTCTCACATTGACGAGGATAATCAACGGGCTATGGAGATGCCCATCAATTGATATCAATATGAGGAGTAGGGATTGCCATGCAACAGATGCACTAGAGCTATAAATGAATGCTCAACAAAAGAAAACTAGTGGGTGTGCATACAACTTGCTTGCTCACGAAGACCTAGGGCATTTGAGGAAGCCCATCGTAGGAATATACAAGCCAAGTTCTATAATGAAAAATCCCCACTAGTATGACAAAGACAACTTATGAGACTCACTATATGAAAAACATAGTGCTACTTTGAAGCACAATATATGAGACTCACTACATGAAGAACAAGGTGCTACTTTGAAGCACAAGTGTGGAAAAGGAGATAGTAGCATTGCCCTTTTTATTAATTTTCTTTTTTTTTCTTTTTCTTTTTTTCTCTTTTTTTTGGCCTTTCTTTTTTTGGGCAATGCTCTAATAATGATGATCATCACACTTTCATTGATTACAACATATGAATTACAACTCAAAACTAGAACAAGATATGACTCTATATGAATGCCTCCGGTGGTGTACCAGGATGGTGCAATGAATCAAGAGTGACATGTATGAAAAATAATGCATGGTGGCTTTGCCACAAATACAATGTCAACTACATGATCATGCAATGGCAATATGAAAAAAGTAAAGTATGTCATGATGATGAACGGAACGGTGGAAAGTTGCATGCAATATATCTCGGAATGGCTATGGAAATGCCGTAATAGGTAGGTATGGTGACTGTTTTGAGGAAGATATAAGGAGGTTTATGTGTGATAGAGAGTATCGTATCACGGGGTTTGGATGCACCGGTGAAGTTTGCACCAACTCTCAAGGTGAGAAAGGGCAATGCACGGTACTGAAGAGGCTAGCAATGGCGGAAAGGTAAAAGTGCGTATAATCCATGGACTCAACATTAGTCAAAAGAACTCATATGCTTATTGCAAAAATTTAGAAGTCATCAAAAATCAAGTACTATGCGCATGCTCCTAGGGGGATAGATTGGTAGGAAAAGACCATCGCTCGTCCCCGACCGCCACTCATACGGATGCACAAGCCAGGTACACTTCATGTTTCAAATTTGTTAGACAACTTTAACCATACGTGCATGCTACGGGACTTGCTAACTTCAACACAAGCATTCTTTAAATTCATAATCATCCAACTAGCATGACTTTAATATCACTACCTCCATATCTCAAAACAATTATCAAGTATCAAATTGATCATAGCATCCAATTCACTTCCTATGATAGTTTTTATTATACCCAACTTGGATGACTACCATTCTAGGACCAATTTTAAAACCATAGCAAATACCATGATGTTCTAAAAGACTCTCAAAATAATATAAGTGAAGCATGAGAGACTAGCAATTTCTACAAAAATAAGTCACCACCGTGCTCTAAAAGATATAAGTGAAGCACTAGAGCAAAAACTATCAAGCTCAAAAGATATAAGTGAAGCACATAGAGTATTCTAGCAAATTCTAATCAAGTAGGCTTCTCCCAAAGGTGTGTACATCAAGGATGATTGTGGTAAACTAAAAAACAAAGACTAATATAATACAGGACGCTCCAAGAAAAACACATATCATGTGGCGAATAAAAATATAGCTCCAAGTAAAGTTACCAATGAACGAAGACGAAAGAGGGGATGCCTTCCCGGGGCATCCCCAAGCTTAGGCTTTTGGCTATCCTTGAATATCTTGGTGTGCCTTGGGCATCCCCAAGCTTAGGCTCTTGCCACTTCTTATTCCATAGTCCATAAAAGCTTTACCCAAAACTTGAAAACTTCACAACACAAAACTCAACAGGAAATCTTATAAGCTCCGTTAGTGAAAGAAAACAAAACCACCACATAAGGTACTGCAATGAACTCATTCTTTATTTATTTTGGTGTTAAACCTACTTTAATCCAACTTCTCTATGGTTTATAAACTAATTTACTAGCCATAGATGCATCAAAATAAGCAAACAACACACGAAAAACAGAATCTGTCAAAAACAGATCAATCTGTAGCAATCTGTAACTAACGCAAACTTCTGGAACATTAAAACTCCTACCAAAATAGGAAGTCCTGGAAAATTTGTTTATTGATCAGCGGCAAAAAGAATCAACACAAAATCACGTTTATGTGATTTAACAAAATTATATTCGTGCGCGCAAAGTTTCTGTTTTTCAGCAGAATCAAATCAACTATCATCATAGGTTATCTTATAGGTTCTACTTGGCACAAACACTAATTAAAAGATAAATACACATCTAAATAGAAGGTAGATGCAAGATTTATTACTAAACAGGAGCAAAAACAAAAAACACAAAGAAAATTGGGTTACCTCCCAACTAGCGCTATCCCCCTAGCTAGGCATAAAAGCGAAGATAGATCTAACGAGTGCCATCTTTGGCACTAAATTCCTAAGTAGCCCGCATGATAGATTCATAAGGTAATTTGACTTTCTTTCTTGGAAAGTGCTCCATGCCTTTCTTTAATGGAAATTGGAATCTAATATTCCCTTCCTTCATATCAATAATTGCGCCAATCATTCTAAGGAAAGGTCTACCAAAAATAATAGGGCAAGAAAGATTGCAATCTATATCAAGAATGATAAAATCCACGGGCGCCAAATTTCTATTTGCAACAATGAGAACATCATTGATTCTTCTCATTGGCTTTTTAATGGTGGAATCCGCAAGGTGCAAATTTAAAGAGCAATCAGCAAGATCATGGAAACCTAGAATATCACATAAAGTTTTCGGAATCGTGGAAACACTAGCACCCAAATCACACAAAACAAAACACTCATGATCTTTAATTCTAATCTTTATTGTAGGTTCCCACTCATCATTAAGTTTTCTAGGTATAGAAACTTCCAAATTAAGTTTTTCATCATAAGATTGCATCAAGGCATCAACAATATGTTTGATAAAAGCTTTGTTTTGACTATAAGCATGAGGAGAATTAACAACGGATTGCAACAAGGAAATACAACCTTCTAAAGAACAATTATCATAAACAAAATCCTTAAAATCCAAGATAGTGGGTTCAATGCTATTTAAAGTTGTGACCTCTCCAATCCCACTTTTACCAAATTTAGCATCAAGATCTAAAAACTCCAAATTTTTGGGACGCCTTCTAGGTAAAGTTGACTCATCATCAGTCCCATAATTATCAAGATTCATATTTCAAAACATAGATCTAATAGGAGACGCATCAATAACTTTAAGATCCTCATCATTATTTTCATGGAAACTAGAAGAACACGCTTTTATAAAGCTATATTTCTTTGCACGCAATCTAGCGGTTCTTTCCTTGCACTCATCAATGGAAGTTCTCATTGCTTTGAGAGACTCATTGATATCATGCTTAGGAGGAGAATATCTAAGTTTAAGAGAATCAGCATCAAGCGAAAGTCTATCAACGTTCCTAGCCAAATCATCAACTTTGAGCAATTTTTCTTCAAGCAAAGCATTAAAATTCTTTTGATAAATCATAAATTCTTTCACACTATTCTCAAAATCAGAGGGCATCTTATTAAAATTACCATAAGAATTATTGTAGGAATCTCCATAATTATTAGAGGAATTACTAGGGAACGGTCTAGCATTAAAGTTTCCTCTATAAGCATTGTTTCCAAAACTATTCCTACCAACAAAATTCACATCCATAGATTCATTATTATTCTCAATCAAAGAAGGCAAAGTCATATCATTGGGATCAAGAGGAGTATTTTTAGTAGCAAACAATTTCATAAGTTCATCCATCTTTCCACTCAAAATATTTATTTATTCTATAGCATGCACTTTTTTACTAGAAGATCTTTCGGTGTGCCATTGAGAATAATTAACCATAATATTATCAAGAAGTTTTGTAGCATCTCCTAACGTGATTTCCATAAACGTGCCTCCCGCGGCCGATTCTAAGAGATTTCTAGAAGCAAAGTTCAAACCGGCATAAAAAATTTGTATGATCATCCATAAATTCAAACCATGAGTAGGACAATTGCGAAGCATAAATTTCATTCTTTCCCAAGATTGGACCACATGCTCATGATCAAGTTGTTTAAAATTCATAATATCGTTCCTAAGAGTAATAATCTTAGCGGGAGGAAAATACTTAGAGATAAAAGCATCTTTGCACTTGTTCCAAGAATCAATACTATTTTTAGGCAAAGACGAAAACCAAACTTTAGCACGATCTCTAAGTGAAAATGGAAATAACTTCAATTTGACAATATTGTCATCCGTATCTTTCTTCTTTTGCATATCACACAAATCAACAAAGTTGTTTAGATGAGTAGCGGCATCTTCACTAGGAAGGCCGGCGAATTGATCTTTCATAACAAGATTCAGCAAAGCAGTATTGATTTCACAAGACTCAACATCATTAAGAGGAGCAATCGGAGTACTAAGGAAATCATTATTATTGGTATTCGAGAAATCACACAATTTGGTATTATCTTGCGCCATGGCACCAAGTAATCCAACACACAAGCAAACAGAAAAAGGCAAGCGAAAAAGAGAGAGGAGGAGATTGGGAAAGAGAGGGCGAATAAAACAGCAAGGGTGAAGTGGGGGAGAGGAAAACGAGAGGCAAATGACAAATAATGTAAATGCGAGGGAGATGGGTTTGTGATGGGTACTTGGTATGTCTTGACTTGAGCGAAGACCTCCCCGGCAACGGCGCCAGAAATCCTTCTTGCTACGTCTTGAGCTTGTGTTGGTTTTCCTCGAAGAGGAGAGGGTGATGCAGCAATAGTAGCGTAAGTATTTCCCTTAGTTTTTGAGAACCAAGATATCAATCCAGTAGGAGGCTCCTCAAAAGTCCCATGCACCTAAACAAACAAACAAAGAACTCGCAACCAACGCAATAAAGGGGTTGTCAATCCCTTCACGTCCACTTGCGAAAGTGAGATCTAATAAAGATAGTATGATAAGATGAATATATTTTTGGTATTTATAATATAGATGCAAAAAGTAAAGATGCAAATAAAAGTAGATTAGAAGCAAATAGAGATAGACCCGGGGGCCATAGGTTTCACTGGTGGCTTCTCTCAAGATAGCATAAGTATTACGGTGAGTGAACAAATTACTGCCGAGCAATTGATAGAAAAACGAATAATTATGAGATTATCTAGGCACGATCATGTATATAGGCATCACCTCCGTGACAAGTAGACCGACTCCTGCCTGCATCTACTACTATTACTCCACACATCGACCGACTCCTGCCTGCATCTAGAGTATTAAGTTCATAAGAATAGAGTAACGCTTTAAGCAAGATGACATGATGTAGAGGGATAAACTCAAGCAATATGATATAAACCCCATCTTGTTATCCTCGATGGCAACAATACAATACGTGCCTTGCAACCCTTTCTGTCATTGGGTAAGGACACCGCAAGATTGAACCCAAAGCTAAGCACTTCTCCCATGGCAAGAAAGATCAATCTAGTAGGCCAAGCCAAACTGGTAATTTGAAGAGACTTGCAAAGATAACTCAATCATACATAAAAGAATTCAGAGAAGATTCAAATATTATTCATAGATAAACTTGATCATAAACCCACAATTCATCGGATCTCGACAAACACACCGCAAAAAGAGTTTACATCGAATAGATCTCCACAAGAGAGGGGGAACATTGTATTGAGATCCAAAAAGAGAGAAGAAGCCATCTAGCTAATAACTATGGACCCGTAGGTCTGTGGTCAACTACTCACAACTCATCGGAGGGGCAAGGATGTTGATGTAGAAGCCCTCCATGGTCGATTCCCCCTACGGCAAAGTGCCGGCGAAGGCCCCAAGATGAGATCTCGCAGATACAGAAGGTTACGTTGGTGGAAATTGTGTTTCATCTGCCCCCGGATGTTTTCGGGGTACGTAGGCTTATATAGGAGGAAGACGTACGTCGGTGGACGCCCGAGGGGCCCACTAGAAAGGGGGGCGCCCTATAGGGGGGGCGCCCTCCTATCTTGTGGAGGCCTCGGTTGCTTCTTGACTTGCACTCCAAGTCCTCTGGATCACGTTCGTTCCAAAAATTACGCTCCCGAAGGTTTTATTCGTTTGGACTCCGTTTGATATTCCTTTTCTTCGAAATACTGAAATAGGCAAAAAAACAGCAATACGGGCTGGCCCTCCGGTTAGTAGGTTAGTCCCAAAAATGATATAAATGTGTAAAATAAAGCCCATAAACATCCAAAAGGGGTAATATAATTGCATGGCACAATAAAAAATTATAGATACGTTGGAGACGTATCAGGCAGCAGCAATGATGATATATGGCAGCGGCGACGTGACAACCTGTGAACAGAACTCAAAACTCTAAAGGACTAGACACTAAGACCAACAACTTGACACAACGATGCAACCGCAAATTCAACAAAGCAAATATAGAAGAGATTATGCAAAGGCTCAGATTGGTTCGGA
Source organism: Triticum timopheevii (assembly GCA_963921465.1). NCBI lineage: Eukaryota > Viridiplantae > Streptophyta > Magnoliopsida > Poales > Poaceae > Triticum > Triticum timopheevii. The sequence goes on along the minus strand of OY997262.1, from coordinate 342,147,498 downwards.
TAGGATGAACTAACCCTAATTTTTTTTTGTCTTTTTCGTGGACTATAGGTATGAAGAAAAGACTCGATCTAAACTATGAAAAACTGTAAAATTTCACCGAGCAACCTGAAAATCTGATACCACTTGATAGAGGCAAAGGTGTCCTGTCTTTCGATGAGATGGTGGCTATCATTTTGGAGGAAGTCGACTTTGACGATCCGACTACGAACGTGCGAGGACGTCGCGTCTTAGCAATCGCTAAACCAACTCTGAGAGGTTCTTGACCACACCGGAGCACGATCAACCTGACCACGAAGGTCTGTTTCCTGCAGGCAAACAAAGACAAGCAAGAAACTAAGATTGCGATCTGGATATTGCGAATATAAGAGGAAAGCTTTATTGATCAAGGTGGGGTTGTGTGACGCCTTTGTCTAGTCGTTGAACACAAATGAAGTACGCGAAGTTGCAGCTATGGAAAACTTTAGTATAAACAAAACCCAAAGTCTAAACGGTGCCCTAAGGGCTGTATATATGGAGGAAGAGGGGGCAATTTAGTGGCCCTTGGTAGAGGGGTCTGAAATCAACCCTATCTCTTGTTTCCCCACACATACGGACTCTAAAAATAGCCTATACTTATGTATTTCAAAATTACATGGGCCTGGCCCAATAATAAGGTGACGCAACACCTAGAATAGCCTCAGGACGAAATTTATGAAGTGGCATCTTGTATATTTTGTCCAAGGCTTCATGCACCCATTATGGTGGCTTCAAAGTCCTGAAATCATCACTTATAACTCTGTTCTTATTCCCCTTGCGCCTGCTATCATCTCCATACTTGTTCTTGCTCCAATGTTCATCCTTCTCCAAGCTAGGCCCTTCATTTGTAAGCAAAACAAATGTATCCAATTTAGGCAGCATCATATTCTCATGAACATTAGAATCATTACCAAGAAACGGAAGTACCTGATAATTTAATTGGTGTGCGCGAGCTCTAGTAATTGGTCCAGTATATGAACCAGTAGGGGCTGTGGGTGTAACAATGGTATTGATGTCCTCATCAATCACCGTCAGCATGCCAATGTGCTGACGGAACTCTCCCTCAACACTTTGTTGGATCAAGAGTTCGAGGGACGTCATCGAGCTGAACGTGTGCAAAACTAGGAGGTGTCGTACGTTCGGTGCTTGATCGCTCGGAACGAGAAGAAGTTCGACTACATCAACCGTGTTGTTAAACGCTTCCGCTTTCGGTCTACGAGGGTATGTGGACACACTCTCCCCTCTCGTTTCTATGCATCTCCTAGATATATCTTGTGTAAGCATAGGAATTTTTTTGAAATTGCATGCTACGTTCCCTAATAGTGGCATTAGAGCCAGGTCTATGCGTAGATGATATGCACGAGTAGAACACAAAGAGTTGTGGGTGGTGATAGTCATAATGCTTACCACCAACATCTTATTTTGATTCAGCGGTATTTGTTGGATGAAGCGGCCCGGACCAACCTTACATGACCACATTCATGAGACGGGTTCCACCGACAGACATGCAACTAGTTTTGCATAAAGGTGGCTGGCGGGTGTGTGTTTCTCCAACTTTAGTTGAATCGAATTTGATTGCGGCTGGTCCTTGTTGAAGGTTAAAACAACAAACTTGATAAATCACCGTTGTGGTTTTGGTGCGTAGGTAAGAATGGCTCTTGCTAGAAGCCCGTAGTAGCCACGTAAAACTTGCAACGACAAAGTAGAGGACGCCTAACTTGTTTTTGCAGGGCATGTTGTGATGTGATATGGTCAAGACATGATGTGATATATGTTATTGTATGAGATGATCATGTTTTGTAAAATTTATCGACAACTGGCAGGAGCCTTAAGGTTGTCGCTTTATTGTATGAAATGCAAACGCCATGTAACTGCTATACTTTATCACTATGTGGTAGCGATAGTTGTACAAGCAATAGTTGGCGAGACGACCACGTCGCTACAATGGAGATCAAGGCGTCAAGCCGGTGACGATGGAGATCATAACGGTACTTTGGAGATGGAGATCAAAGGCACAAGATGATGATGGCCATATCATGTCACATATTTTGATTGCATGTGATGTTTGTCTTTTGTGCATCTTATTTTGCTTAGTACGGCGGTAGCATTATAAGATGATCCCTCACTAAAATTTCAAGGTATAAGTGTTCTCCCTGAGTATGTACCGTTGCGACAGTTCGTCGTGCCGAGACACCACATGATGATCGAGTGTGATAAGCTCTACGTTCACATACAACGGGTGCAAGACAGTTTTGCACATGTAGAATACTCGGGTTAAACTTGACGAGCCTAGCATGTACAGACATGGCCTCAGAACACTAGGGACCGAAAGGTCGAGCGTGAATCATATAGTAGATATGATCAAGATAGAGATGTTCACCATTGAAAACTACTCCATCTCACGTGATGATCGGACATGGTTTAGTTGATTTGGATCACGGATCATTTAGATGACTTGAGGGATGTCAATCTAAGTGGGAGTTCTTAAGTAATATGATTAATTGAACTTAATTTATCATGAACTTAGTCCTGATAGTGTTTTGCAAATCTATGTTGTAGATCTATAGCTCGTGATATATCCCCCTTATTTTTGATATGTTTCTAGAGAAAAATAAGTTGAAAGTTGGTAGTAGCAATGATGCGGTCTGGGTCCATGATCTAAGGATTATCCTCATTGCTGCACAGAAGAATTATGTCCTTGACGCACCGCTAGGTGACAAACCTGTTGTAGGAGCAGATGCACACATTATGAACATTTTGTAAGCTCGATATGATGACTACTTGATAGTTTAGTGCTCCATGCTTTACGGCTTAGAACCGGGACTTCAAAAATGTTTTGAACGACACGGAGCATATGAGATGTTCCAAGAGCTGGAATTGGTATTTCAGACTCATGCCCATGTCGAGAGGTATGAGACCTCTGACAAGTACTTTGCCTACAAGATGGAGGAGAATAGCTCAGCCAGTGGGCATGTGCTTAGAATGTCTGGGTACTTCAATCGCTTGAATCAAGTGGGATTTAATCTTCCAGATAAGCTAGTGATTGATAGAGTTCTCTAGTCACTATCACCAAGTTAATGGAACTTCATGATGAACTATAATACGCAAGGGATGACGAAAATGATTCCCGAGCTCTTCGTGATGCTGAAAGCAACGAAGGTCGAAATCAAGAAAGAGCATCAAGTGTTGATGGTTAACAAGACCACTAGTTTCAAGAAAAGGGCAAAGGGAAAGGAAGGGAACTTCAAGAAGAATGGAAAGCAAGTTGCCACTTCCGTGAAGAAGCCCAAAGCTAGACCTAAGCCTGAAATTGAGTGCTTCTACTGCAAAGGGAAATGTCACTGGAAGCGGAAATACCCCAAATACTTGTCGGATAAGAAGAATGGCAAAGTGAACAAAGGTATATTTGATATACATGTTATTGATGTGTACTTTACTAGTGTTCATAGTAACCCCAGGGTATTTGATACCGGTTTAGTTGCTAAGATTAGTAACTTGATACAGGAGTTGCAGAATGAACAGAGACTAGTTAAAAGCGAGGTGACGATATGTGTTGGAAATGATTCCAAGGTTGATATAATCACCATCGCACACTCCCTCTACTTTCGGGATTAGTGTTGAACCTAAATAAATATTATTTGGTGTTTGCGTTGAGCATGAATATGATTAAATCATGGTTATTGCAATACGTTTATTCATTTAAGTTAGAGAATAATTGTTATTCTGTTTACATGAATAAAACCTTCTTTGGTCATACACCCAATGTAAATGGTTTATTGAATCTCGATCGTAGTGATACACATATTCATAATATTGATGCCAAAAGATACAAAGTTGATAATGATAGTGCAACATACTTGTGGCACTGCCGTTTAGGTCATATTGGTGTAAAGCATGAAGAAACTCCATGCAGATGGGATTTTGGAATCACTTGATTATGAATCATTTGATACTTGCGAACCATGCCTCATGGGAAAGATGACTAAAACTCTGTTCTCTGAAAAATGGAGCGAGCCAATGAATTATTGGAAATAATACATATCGATGTATGCGGTTCGATAAATGTTGAGGCACACGGCAGGTATCGTTATTTTCTGACCTTCACAGATGATTTGAGCATATATGGGTATATCTACTTAATGAAACACAAGTCTGAAACATTTGAAAAGTTCAAGGAATTTCAGAGTGAAGTGGAGAATCATCGTAACAAGAAAATAAAGTTTCTACGATCTGATCGTGGAGGCGAATATTTGAGTTACGTGCTTGGGCTTCATTTAAAACAATGTGGAATTGTTTCACAACTCACGCCACCTAGAACACCACAGTGTAATGGCATGTCCGAACATCGTAACCCACTTTATTAGATATGGTGCGATATATGATGTCTCTTACCAATTTACCACAATCATTTTGGGGTTATGCATTAGAGACAGTCGCATTCACGTTAAATAGGGCACCATCTAAATCCGTTGAGATGACACCGTATGAACTGTGGTTTAGCAAGAAACCTAAGTTGTCGTTTTTAAAAGTTTGGGGTTGCGATGCTCATGTGAAAAGGCTTCGGCCTGATAAGCTCGAACCCAAATTGGAGAAATTCGTCTTCATCGGATACCCAAAAGAAACTATTGGGTACACCTTCTATCACAGATACGAAGTCAAGATCTTTGTTGCTAAGATTCTTTCTAGAGAAGGAGTTTCTCTAGAAAGAAGTGAGTGGGAGGAAAGTAGAACTTGATGAGTTAATTGTGCATTCTCTTGAATTGGAAAGTAGCTCATCACAGAAAACTGTTCCCGTGATGTCTACACCGACTAGAGAGGAAGCTAATGATAATGATCATGAAATTTCAGATCAAGTTACTACTGAACCTCGTAGGTCAACCAAAGCACGTTCCGCACCAGAGTGGTACGGTAATCCTATTCTAGAAGTCATGTTACTAGACCATGACGAACCTACGAACTATGAGGAAGCAATGATGAGCCCAGATTCCGATAAATTCCTTGAGGCCATGAAATCTGAGATAGGATCCATGTATAAGAACAAAGTGTGGACTTTGCTGGACTTGCCCGATGATCGACTAGCCATTGAGAATAAATGGATCTTCAAGAGGAAGAGGACACTGATGGTAATGTTACTATCTACAAAGCTCGAATTATCGCAAAAGGTTTTTGACAAGTTCAAGGTGTTGACTACGATGGGATGTTCTCACTCATATCGATGTTTAAGTCTGTCCGAATCATGTTAGCAATTGCCACATTTGATGAAATCTGGCAAATGGATATCAAAACTGCATTCCTTCATGGATTTATTAAAGAAGAGTTGTATATGATGCAACTAGAAGGTTTTGTCAATCCTAAAGATACTAACAAAATGTGCAAGCTCCATCGATCCATCTATGGACTGGTGCAAGCATCTCAGAGTTGGAATATACGCTTTGATAAGTTGATCAAAGCATATAGTTTTATATAGGCTTGCGGTGAAGCCTGTATTTACAAGAAAGTGAGTGGGAGCACTACAACCTTTCTGATAAGTATATGTGAATGGCATATTGTTGATCGGAAATGATGTAGAATTTTCTGGAAAGCATAAAGGAGTGTTTGAAAGGATTTTTTCAAAGAAGGACCTCAGTGAAGCTGCTTACATATTGGGTATCAAGATCTATAGAGATAGATCAAGACGCTTGATAAGACTTTCGATGAGTACATACCTTGATAAGATTTTGAAGGAGTTCAAGATGGATCAGTCAAAGAAGGAGTTCTTGCCTGAGTTGTAAGGTATGAAGTTGAGTAAGACTCAAAACCCGACCATGATAGAAGATAGAGAGAGAACGAAAGTCATTCCCTATGCCTCAGCCATAAGTTCTATAAAGTATGCCATGTTGTATACCAGACCTATTGTGTACCTTACCATAAATTTGGCAAGGGGGTACAATAGTGATCCAGGAGTAGATCACTGGACAGCGGTCAAAATTTTCTTTAGGTACCTAAAGAGGACTAAGTAAATGTTTCTCGGTTATGGAGGTGACAAAGAGTTCATCATAAAGGGTTACGTCAATGCAAGCTTTGACACTTATCCGGATGACTCTAAGTCTCAATCTAGATACATATTGAAAGTGGTAGCAATTAGCTAGAGTAGCTCCATGCAGAGTATTGTAGACATAGAAATTTGCAAAATACAGACAAATCGGAATGTGGCAGACCCGTTGACTAAACTTCTCTCACAAGCAAAACATGATCACACATTAATAATCTTTGGGTGTTAATCACATAGCGATGTGAACTAGATTATTGAGTCTAGTAAACCCTTTGGGTGTTGGTCACATGGCGATGTGAACTATGGGTGTTAATCACATAAAGATGTGAATTATTGGTGTTAAATCACATGGCGATGTGAACTAGATTATTGACTCTAGTGCAAGTGGGAGACTGAAGGAAATATGCCCTAGATGCAATAATAAAGTTGTTATTTTATATTTCCTTATATCATGCTAAATGTTCATTATTCACGCTAGAATTGTATTAACTGGAAACTTGATACATGTGTGGATACATAGACAAAACACAGTGTCCCTAGTAAGCCTCTACCAGACTAGCTCGTTAACCAAAGATGGTTAAGTTTCCTAGCCATGGACATGTGTTGTCATTTGATGAACGGGATCACATCATTAGGAGAATGATGTGATGGACAAGACCCATCCATTAGCTTAGCATAATGATCGTTAAGTTTTATTGCTATTGCTTTCTTGATGTCATATACATATTCCTTTGACCATGAGATTATGCAACTTTCGGATATCGGAGGAATACCTTGTGTGCTATCAAACTTCACAACGTAACTGGGTGATTATAAAGATGCTCTACAGGTATCTCTGAAGGTGTTTGTTGGGTTGGCATAGATCAAGATTAGGATTTGTCACCCCGAGTATGGGAGAGGTATCTCTGGGCCCTCTCGGTATGCACATCATAATAAGCCTTGCAAGCAATGTGACAAATGAGTTAGTTACGGGATGATGTATTACAGAACGAGTAAAGAGACTTACCGGTAACGAGATTGAACTAGGTATGAAGATACCGACGATCGACTCTCGGGCAAGTAACATACCGATGACAAAGGGAATAACGGATGTTGTCATTACGGTACGACTGATAAAGATATTCGTAGAATATGTGGGAACCAATTAAGAGCATCCAAGTTCCGCTGTTGTTTATTGACCGGAGAGGTGTCTCGGTCATGTCTACATAGTTCTCAAACCCGTAGGGTCCGCACGCTTAACGTTCGATGACGATTTTGTATTATATGAGTTATGTGATTTGGTGACCGAATGTTGTTCGGAGTCTCGGATGAGATCCCGAACATGACGAGGAGTCTCGAAATTGTCAATAGGTAAAGATTCATATATAGGATAATAGTATTTGGACACTGGAAGTGTTCTGGGGGTATCGGGCATGTGTCGGGTGACCGGAAGGGGTTCCGGGCAACCCCCGGCGGCCTAACGGGCAAAGAGAGGGACATACCAGCCCCTAAAGGGCTGGTGCGCCCCCTATAGGCCGAAATAGGAGGGAAAGGAAAGAAGGGAAGGGATAAGGAAAGGGGAGGATTCGGCCTTTCCCTTTCCTTCCCCTCCCCCTCTCTTTCGTTCCCCCTCCGATGCATATGGAAGGGGGGAGGCCGACTTGGAGGAGGCGCCCAAGTAGGATCTTGATACGTCCATTTTGCATCATGCTTTTATATCGATATTTATTGCATTATGGGTTGTTATTACACGTTATGTCACAATACTTATGGCTATTCTCTCTTATTTTACAAGGTTTAACATGAAGAGGGAGAATGCCGGCAGCCGGGATTCTGGGCTGGAAAAGGAGAAAATATTGGAAACCTATTCTGCACAGCTCCAAAAGTCCTAAAACTCCACAAAAGTCATTTTTGGAATTAATAAGAATTATTGAGCAAAGAAAGTACCATAGGGGGCCCACACCATGGCCACGAGGGTGGGGAGCGCGCCCACCCCTACTGGGCGCACCCCCCTGCCTTGTGGGCCCCTTGGTAGCCCTTCGGTGCCCATCTTCTACTATATGAAGTCTCTTACCCTGGAAGAAATCATAAGCAAGCTTTCGGGACGAAACTCTGCCGCCACAAGGCGGAACCTTGGCAGAACCAATCTAGGGCTCCGACGGAGCTGTTCTACCGGGGAAACTTCCCTCCGGGAGGGGGAAATCATCATCATCATTACCAACGATCCTCTCATCGGGAGGGGGGTCAATCTCCATCAACATCTTCACCAGCACCATCTCCTCTCAAACCCTAGTTCATCTCTTGTACCCAATCTTGTATCAAAACCACAAATTGGTACCTGTGGGTTGCTAATTGTTGATTACTCCTTGTAGTTGATGCTAATTGGTTTATTTAGTGGAAGATCATATGTTCAGATCCTTAATGCATATTAATACTCCTCTGATCATGAATATGAATATGCTTTGTGAGTAGTTATGTTTGTTCCTGATGACATGGGTGAAGTCTTGCTATTAGTAGTCATGTGAATTTGGTATTCGTTCGATATTTTGATGAGATGTATGTTGTCTCTCCTCTAGTGGTGTTATGTGAACGTCGACTACATGACACTTCACCATTATTTGGGCCTAGAGGAAGGCAATGGGAAGTAATAAGTAGATGATGGGTTGCTAGAGTGACAGAAGCTTAAACCCTAGTTTCTGCGTTGCTTCGTACGGGGCTGATTTGGATCCATATGTCTCATGTTGTGGTTAGGTTTACCTTAATACTTCTTTTGTAGTTGCGGATGCTTGCAATAGGGGTTAATCATAAGTGGGGTACTTGTCCAAGAAAGGGCAGTACCCAAGCACCGGTCCACCCACATATCAAATTATCAAAGTACCGAACGCGAATCATAGGAGCGTGATGAAAACTAGCTTGACGATAATTCCCATGTGTCCTCGGGAGCACTTTTCTCATTATAAGAACTTGTCCAGGCTTGTCCTTTGCTACAACAAGGATTGGGCCACCTTGCTGCACTTTATTTACTTTCATTGCTTGTTACCCGTTACAAATTATCTTATCACAAAACTATCTGTTACCTATAATTTCAGTGCTTGTAGAGAATACCTTACTAAAAACCGCTTGTCATTTCCTTCTGCTCCTTGTTGGGTTCGACACTCTTTCTTATCGAAAGGACTACAATAGATCCCCTATAATTGTGGGTCATTAGATCCCTTCTACTTGGAGCACCCCTTGCTGCTCCCCTCCCTCTCCCACCTATATATATGTGGGGGGCACCACTAGAACACACGACATTGATTCCTAGCCGTGTGCGGTGCCCCCCTCCATAGTTTATGCCTCCGGTCATATTCACGTAGTGCTTACGCGAAGCCCTGCGAGGATCACTTCACCATCACCGTCACCACGCCATCGTGCTGATGGAACTCTTCCTCGACACTTTACTGGATCAAGAGTTCGAGGGACGTCATCGAGCTGAACATGTGCAGAACTCGGAGGTGTCGTACGTTCAGTGCTTGATCGGTCGGAACGAGAAGAAGTTCGACTAGATCAACTACGTTGTTAAACTCTTTCGCTTTCGGTCTACGAGGGTACGTGGACACACTTTCCCCCTCTCATTTCTATGCATCTCCTAGATAGATCTTTCATAAGCGTAGGATTTTTTTTTTGAAATTGTATGCTACGTTCCCCAATACGATCTTATTTGTATCATCCTCAAGATTCTTCATAGTGATCAACAGATATAATTCCCAAGTGACTCAGCAAATAGAGCCATGCTCTCCGGCAACGGTGCTAGAAAAAGGTCTTGATAACCCACAAGTATAGGGGGTCGCAAAAGTTTTTGAGGGTAGAGTATTCAACCCAAATTTTTTGATTCGACACAAGGGAAGCCAAAGAATATTCACAAGTATTAGAGTTTGAGTTGTCAATTCAACCACACCTGAAAGACTTAATATCTGCAGCAAGGTGATCAGTAGCAAAGTAATATGGTAGTAACTGTAACAGTAGCAACAAAAAAATTGTGGTGATTGTAACATAGCAACGACCAAAGTAACTTAGCAAAGATCAATATATGAAAACCGTAGGCATTGGATCAGCGATGGGTAATTGCGTTGGATAATATTCATCATCTAGCAGTTATAACCTAGATCGACATAGAACTAGCTCCAATTCATCAATGTAATGTAGGCATGTATTCCGTATATAATCATACATGCTTAGGGTAAAGAACTTGCATGGCATCTTTTGTCCTACCCTCCCATGGCAGCGGGGTCCATAAGGAAACTAAAGGATATTAAGGCCTCCTTTTAATACAGAATCAGAACAAAGGATTACCACTTATTGAATACATGAACTCCTCAAACTACGGTAATCATCAGAAAGAATCTCAATTATTGTCTCCTTGGGGCACACGGATCATAACACGTAATAGGTGCATATAACTTGCAAGATAGGATCGAGAACACACATATATTCATGAAAACATAATAGGTTCAGATCCGAAATCATTGCACTCGGGCCCTAGTCACAAGCATTAAGCATAGCAAAGTCATAGCAATATTAATCTCAGAACATAGTGGATACTAGGAATCAAACTCTAACATAACTAACTCGATTACAGATAAATCTCATGCAACCCATCACCGTCCAGCAAGCCTACAAACAAATTACTCACTCCCGGCGGTGAGCATCATAAAATTCGTGATGGAGAGAGGTTGATGATGACGACAGCGTTGAAATCCCCTCTCCGGAGCCCCGAACGGACTCCAGATCAGCCCTCCCCATGAAGAACAGAAGGTGGCGGCGGCTCTGTATCGTAAAAGGCGATGAATCCTTCTCTCTAATTTTTTTCTTGGCGAATATGTATATATGGAGTTGGAGTTACGGTTGCCGAAGGTCTAGGGGGCCCACAAGGCTGCAGGGCGCCCCCCCTGAACTTGTGGCTCCTGGGTGGCCCCCTCTGGTATATTTTTCTGTCAGTATTTTTTTAATATTTCACAAAAACTCTTTGTAAATTTTTAGGTCAATACAAGAACATTGATTTCTGCACAAAAACAACACGACATCAATTCTGCTGAAAACAACGTCAGTCCGGGTTAGTTTCATTCAAATCATGAAAATTAGAGTCCAAAACAAGAGCAAAAGTGTTTGGAAAAGTAGATACGATGGAGACATGTCTGTTTTTTTATTTGTTTTTAGTTTCTGGCTATATCCTGAATGCCTTTGGACATCTTATTGATATAGAGGCGGGATATAATTGGTATCTACGCGATATTAATATATCCCTTTGTCGAAAAAATAATGTGTTGGGTGGCGATCCCTGCTTGGCGCATAGGTCATCCACTGAGCGACCTATTGCACACCCCCTTCACTGCCCGATCCGGTATTTGGGCCAGTCCATTTAGGGTTTATTCCCCACCAGTTTCCCTAAACCTTTTTTTTCTTCCATTTTCTTCTCTGTTCTTTCTTTTTAGATTATTTTCTATGTTTCTTCTTCATTTCCTTTATTTCTATTTTTTTGCGAACATCTTTCAGATTTGTGAATAGTTTTGTAATCATAATTTTTTTCAAATTCATGAACATTTTTCAAATTCATGATTTTTCAAATCCTGATTTTTTTCAAATCTGTGAACATTTTTTACGAATTTGCGTACATTTTATAAAATTGTGAACATTTCTTGAAACTCATGAATATTTTTTTGAATCGGCGAACACTTTATGGATTTTGGGAACAAATATCGAATTCCACAAACATTTCTTTTGTTTTGTGAACAGTTTTTGAAATGCATGAATATTTTTTCGAAGGGGCTGCACCAGTGTGCATTGACCGTATGTGTTAAAGATTTTATTTCGAGCAGTTTTTCACCCTGTTTTTTATTTTGGCGGCTTTGTGTTAAATACTTTCAAAGTTTTAAAATAAATCATGAATAAAAAAATATTAGAACATTACAAAATATGTTCATGTGTTCAAATAATATTCACCAATATCAAAATGATTGTGATTTCCAAAAGGAGTTCACAAAATTGAAAAATATTTAAGAATTTTTAAAAATCACAAAATGAGAAAAAAATATTCACAAATTTAAAAAATGTTTGTGAACTTAATATATGTTCATGAAATTTAATAAATGTTTGATTGGGGTATCACCGAAGAGCTAGCTATGGACAGGGGTGCATGGAAGCTTGCTATCCATGTGCCAGAGCCATGAGTTGGTTGCGAGATCTTATGGGTTTCACCTCTAGCCTACCCCAACTTGCTTGGGACTAAAGGCTTTGTTGTTGTTGTTGTTGTTGTAAATTTAATAAATGTTTCAAATAAATTCATGAATTCAAAAAAATGTTCACAAAACTGAAGATGTATTGATCCTTTTTCATGATATCATAAATGTTCGCTAAATAGAAACAACACTCTTAAATTCAAAAATTGTCCACGGATTTAGAAAAATTTCACGAAATTAATTGTTTGCATGAATTCAAAAAAGGTTCGCGGATTCAGAAAATGTTTAGGGAAAGTGAAAAAATGCGAGTTTGAAAAATATTCATGAATTAAACAATGTAACTGAATTTGTGAAAAAAAAACAAAAATGAGAGAAGTAGAAGAAAGGAACAAAAGAAAGACATATGAAAAAATATATAAAATGCGGTCTAGGAAGGATCTAGGACCTTCGCAAAACTAGAAATGGGAGTCACTAGAAGTCAGTGGTTAGGCCGGGCCGGCAGCACACATGGGCGTACGCGGCAGGTCGCTATCCAATGACTTAGACGTGCAACGGGAATCGCCACCAAAACAGCAAATGTCCAGACCGTGCCGATCAGACACTTTTAGGCCTCCAATGCGAATCACCTAATCAGGTCGAACCGGTCTGGATGTTTGTCATCCCATAACACGGCCCCAAAACATGGGTCCTATGGGGAAGTATGGACGTCTGTCACATCGGACTCCAACACCTCGGACCCACCCAAACCCCCTCTGGCATTTGCTCTAGAACCCTCGATGCATTCACTCCGGTTGACCGGCCTCTAGCCTACCTGCATTCACGATGACGTGACAAGCGAGAAGCCCTACTCCGGCTTCAAAGTCAGCCGACCTCCAGCTCAACAAACCCTATCCGCACACTCGTCCTCCTCTCTCACACCTCCGCCGGCCGCCAGACACCACCACACCTTTAGCCATCACAATGGGCAACAAGAAGGACACCGAGAAGAACCTTGCGTGGTGGCTTCTTGGAGCCTACTATTTCGAGTAGATGCCGCTGCGCCAACATGATCGATCCGACGAAAGCTCCAGATCCATTTCACGGTCACTAGGCCCTTCGTCTTCCACCGTTTCTTCCACCATGAAGGCAGAGCCGATCTCATCGGATGATAACGAGCATCAGCCGCCATTGCTCTCTACAACAGTCCGATCAGATGATGAGTTCACGCAGCTGATAGAGGAGGCGTTGCCCCGATCGTTGATCGACCGGGGGTCCAGCGCGGTTGTTCACTTCGCCTGCAGCCGTGGCACAGTCGGCAAGGAGGTTGGTGACCCGACCATCCTGTTATTATTTAGGTGCGTAGCACCAACTATCGATGATGTGGTAGGTGCCTTCTGCCCGAGGTGACGCCGACGTGAAGCTGCTACTGGAGGATTCCTTCCGTTAGAGCTTGCTTCCCTACCCTGCATCGGCGGCAACCATGGCTGCCATGTGCTCAGAGAACGGTGGCCTCAAAGTGTTTGATAAAATGGCACAGAGAGAAAGAGTGAAGGGCTGACTTTGATGGGTGGGACCCAAGACTAACTTAACGGTCAAACGAGTTAGTGCCACATCATGCGAGTTCGACCTATCATAATCAGGGGAAAACTTAACCGAACAACTCACCCGTGTTTTTCGCCAAGACAGTAGAAAAAAAAATCAATTGGTAGCAATGAAACAACTTTTAGTGTTTTTTTAGTGGTACAACTTTTAGTTTTAGTTCTATTGAACGCCACGTCAATTGGTTCTAGCCCATTGGCCCATATGCACATCCACCATACAAGAAAATGAACATTTGGCGCCTTGTACCATGAATTACTCGCATGGAGACCCAAGGCCAATAGCGCTTGCTTCCCTCGCTCATTAACCTTTTTTTATTGTGACCCTCGCTCGTCTAAAAACCAAACAGCCGTTTTGACAAATTTGTAGCATTTCGTGCATTCAAAAAATGTTTGTTAATTTCAAAAACACATAAAGGTTTAAAACAGATTCAATAATTATTTTAAGGAATTTTAGAATTTTTTTATGAATTTCAAAAATATTCCGAAATTTAAATAATGTTCAATTTAAATAATTATTTTCATGCGAGATGGTAGGGGCGCTCGCCTCAAGCGCCTGCGTTAATGGCCCAGCCCAGCGCGTGGGGGCGTTAAGCGCTCGATTTTTTCACATTTTTTATTTCTTTTATAATTTAAGTTTACCTTTATTTATATATATGAAAATATTATAAATATATACACAATACAAAATTTACTTTACATAAAAACTAAAAAAACAATGTATTTAGAAAATATTAAAAAGTGTATAAAGATGTTTCTATTATATACAAGAATTTTATAATGTGTATGCAAAAAAGTTGACATCAAAATATATGTTTAATTTTTTTTAATCGTGTATTGGAATTTTTATTAAATTAATATAAGATAATGTTCCTTATCTATAAAAGTAATGCACAAGGTTGTGAGAACAAGTAAACATCGACAATAAATGTTTTTTAAATTTTAATCATGCATTTTAATTTTTTAAACGTTTTTATATTAAGTTTTACTTTTTTCTAAGAAAAATTCACAAGGTGTATCAAATATATGTTTGAAAAAATTGTAAATCATTACAATGTGTATGAAGAAGAAAACAGGCATCAGAACATATATCTGAAAAAAAATATTGATCGTGTATTTGAAAAATGTTGGACATGTATTAAAAAATGTACTTTTATATATGAAATATTCAAAATTGTGTATTTAGAAAAAAAGTTGACCATGTATTAGAAAAGTGTTGAAAACATGACTTAGAAAAGTACATCATCTATTTGAAAATATGTTCAACGTGTATCAAAAAATATTTCACATGCACACACAAATATTATATTGTGTACCAAAATAAGTAGTAATGTGTTAAAAGAAAAGAAAACTGATAAGAACCATCAAACAAATAAAAATAAAAGTGAAGAACACAAAAAAGAAAAGGAAGAAAGGAAGAAAACCAAAGTATAAGGAGAAAGAAAGAAAACTAGTAAAAACATAGAAAACAATATTATAATGAAGGAAAAAGAAAAAGAAAAAACCGGTGAAAAAACAGAAGGAACTGAAGAAAAAAGCAAAATAAAACAAAAAAACCAGAGAAAAATGAAGCATAGCAAACCTACACTAATGGGTCGGCCCATTTGTACGCACCCTTTGGTGAGTGGAGTTTCCAGCTTGCATCAGGCGAGATATAGCTCTCTTGACCCCCAAGTTTTTTTTGCGAGAATACTTCTGATGTATTCATCTTCAATCATGGTTGTACAACGGACACCAAAAATAAAAAAAAATTACATCCAGATTCGTGACCCCCGATTGAGTGGCCATGTTTTTTTGCAGGTGAGTGGCCATTTTTTCCTTTTCCTTTTACGGGTGAGTGGCCATGTTAGGTTTCAACAACAAAAGTGTCGAGCTAATTAGTAGTCACCAAGACGAAAAACCACATTTTAGCGTTATAGATTGATTGTACGGCCATATGGGCTTCACAATTGCTCAACCAATTCCTTGCAAGGTCCAATATTTCCAGCATGGGGCCCACTGACTCATATTTTCCACGGTCATCGTATGAACTATGGCCTTTTTTCCCAAAGAAAAACTATGCCCTCATGTAGATAATCATAGAAAGAAAAGAAGAGAACTCTGTCCACTGAAGAGCATCTAGAACCGCACCCGATATCCACTCCCAAACGTCCGGTCAGCCTACCCGTTTAGAAAATTGCCATTCAACTGGATCTGGCAAAGCAGCCCAAATGTCCGGGATGTTCCACACCACCCATATCCAGCTCCAAATCCCCAACCGTGTCCGCCACGTAGGTTGTGGCCCGCTATGGTCACCATGGCCCCATAAATATCCCATCACCGGATGAAATTCTAGCCAAAATCCACACTCGTCTGCTCCACTCCGCTCCGCTTCCACTCTCACTCCCCTCCTTTTTCATCCCGTTCCCTCCCCTCCACCATCATCGGAAGCAGCTTCTCCGGCAACGAGTCGGATCCCATCGACTGAGACGTGCTCTTAAAGGAGGATGACTCCGACAACGAGGCTCTAGACGACGAGGAGCTCGCGCTCCACATTGCCATCGAGCAATTGCGAGTGGACATTGGCGACAGCTCGAGCTCCGCGCCGTCCACGGTGGCCCGCAATGCATTGTGGCCGAGCGTGGTGGCTATCGCACTCTGCGTCGCTCCAGATCTGTTGTCAGGCATGCTACTCCCTTTCCCCTCTGGCCCCAATTCCTCCCGGACAGCGTTGGGTGCCCGTGCCTGCGCCAAGCGAGCGAATGGGGATGTCGGAGTCGGCGCCCAAAGTCTCATGTTGTGAGAGGCGGTGGGACGTGCAGAGGGTGGCGGAGACCGACTCCTCCCGCACGCGTGCGAGATCCGCACTTGTCAACCTAGAGGAGTTGCTCCTACGCGTTGTCCTCCGCCGGTCGTTGACATAGTGGAGACGTACGCGAGGCATTGAAGAATCGGAGCAACTCGTGATGCAGAAGGAGACCGCCAGGGCCAAGGCTGCACGACACGCTAAAGAGCAGACCCGCTCCGTCTGACGTCTCGCCGACATCATCTCGTCGTCGTCGGACAGCGCCATGATGAGCATGGACGACGACAAAAGACCTCCTGCCGCGGTTGCCACACAGAGGACTACTACCGCCGCTCCGGTGACCGCAAGGGGAAGGCCCGACAAGGAAATGATGATGTCCGCCGCCCCGCTCCATTGATCGAGTTTATTTTGTATGTAGTTTAATCTGTCTGTTGATTAATTATGTCTGATGATTTTGTCTTTTGGGTCAGATTGTGCTATATATATACTCCCTCGGTTTCTAAATGTAAGTCTTTTAAGATATTTCAATATGGACTGCACACAGAGCAAAACGAGTGAATCTACACTCTGAACTACATGTTTATACATTCGTACGTTGTCCATATTGAAATCTCTAAAATGACATATATATAGGTTTGATGTACGTCGTATTGATATATGGATTTCAGGAGCGGATGTTTAAGGAGCACGGTTGTGGGCGAGGACAAATTGGCGGTAACCGGGCACTGACGCGTCCGCAAACTTATAGAGCGTGATATTTGGCAACTCTGATTGTAGATGCTCTAACCGATCATCCGGCAGCTCATCTTTGCGTTGAACCTGTGCACCACCATCAACCCATACTGTTGCCGTCCGCCTCTGAAGATGTCCCAGAAAAATAAGACTGCCCACTACTGACCCTCAAACCAGCAATGCAAACGAAGGGTCCCATGCAGAACTGCAGTCTCGCAGTCGGGTCAAACAGCTATGCATATTATCTGAATGCGCATCGTCGGAAATCCTGAAATAAATCCAGAAATAAATGTGAGCACTAGGATTTAAACCCTAGTGGGCTAGGGATACCACAGTCCCTCTAACCATCCAACCACAGATTGGTTCGCAGTCTAGCTAGCAGCCAATCAGCTATCACATTCATACGAGGCACACACTACGGAGGAGGGTCCACTTTTTTCTACGGTCAAGGCTCAGCCCATCAGCTAGCCGGTGCGCACGCACACCAGAGGTCCGTCTAGAGCTAGTGAGAGATCTCGGTGATGTCCACAGTTCAGCGTGCTAGTAGGACGACGATGCATACTGTTTTCGCGCTAACCTGCGTCGACAGCTTTGAACATGGAGCACGCAAGGCTGCAAAGGTCAAGGTCGCCACGGAGACCGCGAGCGACAGGTCGTCACGGGCAGAATTCAGAAAGGCCAAGCGCGTTCGCGCGCCCACACCTGCTCTCTAATTTTGTTAAGGTTCATTGCACGTCATGCCGTCGTGTACGTCGTCGCCACGCATGGTACGCGTCAGAGCAGCACACAGGATGAGTATAGAATAGCGATCCGGTGAGGCGGGGCCGGTTTTGTGTTTTGATTTTTTTCTAAACTTTAGCCCGATTTGATCTCCATCCCAAAGCATTTCGGGATCTAACGTTTTTGCTACAGCTAGGTAACTTATATTGCCTATCGTCAAGGACCCTGCAGGTAGGCAACTTATCCATGTCAGCGCAGTGTTGGCTTACCGCCAAACACGATGGCGATAGCCTATGTACCCCTATCGCCGATGTGCCCGGCGATAGATGAGTACACACTGTATATGATACTTAGAATTTTTCTATGGTATGACGTGCGTTCCTATCGCCAAGGGCCTTGGCGCCCCTACCGTCATCGACCTGCCGGTATCAAAAAGGTCATATCTGACTAAACTTTGCCAAAAGTCAAAACACTAAATTTGGCGTGACTGTTTCCTTCTTCTTCGGTAAATAAACAACGGCTTCGTCAGTTCGGCGTTCATTGTTAACGCCGTTTTACACCGGATAAGCTCGGAGCTTTTGCGACTGATGATTGGTTTAATCGGTCAAAAAAAGAGAAGATCTAATCAATCACGGTTTCCTGGTGCGTATGACGGCGGATCATCATCATACATACACTACATTTTAGTTACCCGATCAATCAAAGAAAGTAGTCCATGCGCGCGTGAAAGTTCAGTTGCAGTTGCAGGTGCAGCGACCGCTCTCTAAATAAATCAGTCAGAGACGTCGCGTTCGCCGTGCGTGGCAGCTAGCGCGGGTCTCGTCAAAGAGGCCACGCGCGCACGCAGGCCTCGCTTTCGTGACGAGCTCCCAAGTCGCAGGTGTTCTCGTCCTGGTTCTCGCTCGTGCCCATGGCAGATCGGGTTTTGTTATAGTCTATTCTACTGAGTATCGTCGTGTACCTAACCTAACCGGGGCTTAAAATTTGCATGGTCGACGTGACGGCGACACTGGCAATGATCGAAGATAGCGTGTACACGGACGAGAGGAAGATGGGTTGTTGTCGACGGCTACGGAAGAGGACAACGGAGCGAGCGTGCGTGCCGTTGGCCGTCCCGTTGAATCTGTGGCTGGACGGAGACACAAGCAGACAAGGAGTTTTGTGCTTGATTTGCTAGGAATCTAGGATCGAGTATGCTTTCCTTTGTCTCGAGGAGAAAGAACAGGACTCGTCTCACCATCTTCTAGAACAGCTGATGGATTAGACACGATTCGTGGAAAATGTTTAAATTTGTTTGCTAGTGCGGACAGGGTGTGAAAAGAGTTGTTACACTATAAGGGCATCTCGAACGCCATCCCCTAAACCATCCCAACCACGCGAATTACCATTCAATGCGGTACCCCATCGTTCGTGGACCGGTCCCGGACGTCCGTTTTCACATAAACTGAAAACAAATAGAGGGATGAGGCCGTGAGGGGTTTTGCGGGAGTTTGGATAACCGTTACACCCTCCCGTTTTGACGTCATTAGTGTACCTCTCTGGCTGCCACCCAGACATCCTCGGGCGTCAGTAGCCCCACCAATGTGCCTGCCCGCTTTAGACTTCGCCACTGTCCATCCAGGATCCCTCCGCAGCCATCCCATTTCGATGACGTCAATAGCGGACACCACGCCCAATATGTGTTTGATCAAATGCCATTGATTTTTTTCGTTGAACATTTTGTTGTTTCCTAGAGCAATTCAATGGCGGGTGAAAGGATCGATATAGTTGACTAGAGGGGGGGTGAATATGCAACTAACAATTTTTAGCTTTTTTTTACCAATTTAAACTTTGCATCAAAGTAGGTTGTTTAGATATGCAACTAGGTGAACAACCTATATGATGCAACAACAACAAACACACGAGCAAGCAAGGGATACAACACAAGTAAGCTTCCAAAAGTAAAGGTGCGAGATAACCAAGAGTGGAGCCGGTGGAGACGAGGATGCGTTACCGAAGTTCCTTCCTTTTGAGGGGAAGTACGTCTCCGTTGGAGCGGTGTGGAGGCACAATGCTCCTCAAGAAGCCACTAGGGCCACCGTATTCTCCTCACGCCCTCACACAATGCGAGATGCCGTGATTCCACTATTGGTGATCTTGAAGGCGGCGACCGAACCTTTACAAACAAGGTTGGGGCAATCTCCACAACTTAATTGGAGGCTCCCAACAACACCACGAAGCTTCACCACAATGGAGTATGGCTTCGAGGTGACCTCAACCGTCTAGGGTGCTCAAACACCCAAGAGTAACAAGATCCGCTAGGGATAAGTGGGGGAAATCAAATCTCTCTTGGTAGAAGTGTAGATCGAGGTCTTCTCAACTAATCCCGAGCAAATCAACAAGTTTGATTGGCTAGGGAGAGAGATCGGGCGAAAATGGAGCTTAGAGCAACAATGGAGCTTAGAGGTGGAAGAGGTAGTCAACTAGAGGTAGGAGACGCCCCTTTTATAGCTATGGAAAAGATCCAACCGTTATCCACATGTCCATCCCGCAACATGCGGTACTACCGCTCCAGGGGCGCGGTGCTACCGCAAGGCCCCGCGGTACTACCATGAGGGACCACGGTACTTCCGTGGCAGCAGCAGAGACTAGGACCTGCCTGACTGAGAGCAGTACTTCCGCGAGCGCGGTACTACCGCTCCCCCTTGTGGTACTACCACAAGGCAGGGAAGTTCTAGTCTACGAAGAGCGCAGATGAATAAAAATACATCCGTGCCTACTTCCGCTGAAAACAAAATAGTGCAAAAATCCGACGCGGTACTACCGCTAAGGTGCGGTACTACCGTAACCCAGCTGAACCAGGCCGCGCGCGGTACTACCGTGCACGAAGCGCGGTACTACCGTGGAGGTGCGGATGTAAAAAATTACATCCGCTCCTACTACCGCGACGCAGGGGTACTAGGTATGAGGGCCACAGCACTACGACTCCAGGAGAGCAATACTACCGTGGGCACCCGCGGTACTACCGCGCGGGACGAGCGGTACTACCATGGGGGCGCGGATGTAAAAAATTACATCCGCCCCTACTACCGTACCGAAGCGGCACTAGGCCAGGGAGCCACAGTACTAAGACTCCAGAGGAGCGGTACTACCGTGGGCTCCAGCAGTACTACCGCAGGTGCTTGCGGTACTACCGCTCCATAGAGCAGTACTACAGCAAGTTCAGCAGTAGCCGTCAGAAAAAGCACAAAGAGAATAACCGAGGAAAGCTCCAAAGTGCAAGGGGAAGGTGGAGGCAAGGAAGGAAACGTGTACGTGATGACTCCACCCGAACCTTTCCGACGCGGACCCCCTCTTAATAGTACGGCTCTCCTACGACTCAAATCCACCAAAAAGAAACGTAGAACAACGCCGTCTTCAATAGTCTTCGAGGGGCACCGAATCGTCTCGTGGCTAGTGATGAAGCGTCTGAGAAACTCAAGGCACACGATTAGTCCGCAAAAGCATTGTCATCAATCACCAAAACACCTTAGGGATAAATATGCCCTTACAGCGGGGTAGTCTATGATCGAGGATGAGTTCTTGTGCTAGTTGGTCGTAGCTGTCGACTTTGTAGGCAAGAACTCAAGGGGCTCGATCTTTTTGCAGCGCGTGCATGTTTCATTTCATCCCGCGGAAGCACTTCGCTTCCCATGACATGCATGTTATCCATGAACGCAGTGTGAAGTCAATATCGCATCGATGGTATGTCATCTGCAACTCCATCATGAAGTTTGCGGTGCGGTCCACCGAGTGGAGACAATGTCGCCACTGGGCTCGTCAACCATTAGTTTTGCATCATGTTGCTCTACATGTTGGTTAAATCATTCACTCACTCACTTTTGCTCAACGCGTTGCCGTGATGTACTACAGGACCGAGGGCAGGCCATTCAATCTCAAAAGACAGTATATGTGAGATGACATGTGCCGA
This sequence comes from Triticum timopheevii, assembly GCA_963921465.1. NCBI lineage: Eukaryota > Viridiplantae > Streptophyta > Magnoliopsida > Poales > Poaceae > Triticum > Triticum timopheevii. The sequence goes on along the minus strand of OY997262.1, from coordinate 342,125,495 downwards.
TTCTGACTCGAGTATCGTTGACATTAGAATCGATGAAGCCTTTTAGAAATGGTAGCATATGCTACATTCATCATTTTGGATGGGTGATCGAGCAACCAAAAAGATGACGTGATGCCAATCAACTAAAAGAAATTAATGAATGGCTTAATTTTCTATTTTATTTTACAAAATCTTTCATAATTTTAAAGCCTTGAAACAAAGATGGTTGCATGATGCATATGCTGGACGAGTTAAAAAGAAAAGTTAAGCCATTTGTCAAAATCTTTTGTTGATTGGCTTACATCCTGCCAAACCGTGATCGATATGTGAGCAGGGTGTTGTTTATTTGTGAAAGTTGAACCTCTAGTGTAGTAGAGATGACACCTTCGGAATTATTATTTTTTGCTTCGTTCTTGTGTGTGAACACAAGATGATTTTTTCAGTAGTTGCTCGTGACTAGGTGAGTTGTCTCGCCTAAATTCCTTTCCCCGTACTTTAAAATTTCCATGGAAAGGTTGGGCTTATCTAATTATCTTTATCTTCCTTGATCCGTGAGTTACATGCGAGAAAACTGACTACGTAGTTGCAAGTATAGAAATAATAATTGATCTGAATGATATATCTGATCTCCTGCATTAGGCAAACTGTGACGCCCCCGATTCAATCGTACACTAATCATGCACGCAAATGTGTACGATCAAGATCAAGGACTCACGGGAAGATATCACAACACAACTCTAAAACATAAGTCATATAAGCATCATAATACAAACCAGGGGCCTCGAGGGCTCGAATACAAGTGCTCGATCATAGACGAGTCAGCGGAAGCAACAATATCTGAGTACAGACATAAGTTAAACAAGTTTGCCTTAAGAAGGCTAGCACAAACTGGGATACAGATCGAAAGAGGCGCATGCCTCCTGCCTGGGATCCTCCTAACTACTCCTGGTCGTCGTCAGCGGGCTGCACGTAGTAGTAGGCACCTCCGGTGTAGTAGGGGTCGTCGTCGACGGTGGCGTCTGGCTCCTGGACTCCAGCATCTGGTTGCGACAACCAGAAAGAAAGGAAAGGGGGAAAAGGGGGAAGAAAGCAACCGTGAGTACTCATCCAAAGTACTCGCAAGCAAGGAACTACACTACATATGCATGGGTATATGTGTAAGGAGGCCATATCAGTGGACTGAACTGCAGAATGCCAGAATAAGAGGGGGATAACTAGTCCTATCGAAGACTACGCTTCTGGCAACCTCCGTCTTGCAGCATGTAGAAGAGAGTAGACTGAAGTCCTCCAAGTAGCATCTCCAAGTAGCATCTCCAGTAGCATCGCATAGCATAATCCTACCCGGTGATCCTCCCCTCGTCGCCCTGTGGAAAAGCGATCACCGGGTTGTCTGTGGAACTTGGAAGGGTGTGTTTTATTAAGTATCCGGTTCTAGTTGTCATAAGGTCAAGGTACAACTCCAAGTCGTCCTGTTACCGAAGATCACGGCTATTCGAATAGATTAACTTCCCTGCAGGGGTGCACCACATAACCCAACACGCTCGATCCCATTTGGCCGGACACACTTTCCTGGGTCATGCCCGGCCTCGGAAGATCAACACGTCGCAGCCCCACCTAGGCACAACAGAGAGGTCAGCACGTCGGTCTAAATCCTATGCGCGCAGGGGTCTGGGCCCATCGCCCATTGCACACCTGCACGTTGCGTACGCGGCCGGTGAGCAGACCTAGCAACCTCCATTACAAAAGGAAGTTGCATTAACGCAGTCCAACCCCGCGCGCGCCGCTCAGTCGCTGACGTCAAGAAGGCTTCGGCTGATACCATGACGCCGGGATACCCATAACTACTCCCGCGTAGATGGTTAGTGCGTATAGACCAAATGGCCAGACTCAGATCAAATACCAAGATCTCGTTAAGCGTGTTAAGTATCCGCGAATGCCGAACAGGGCCAGGCCCACCTGTCTCCTAGGTGGTCTCAACCTGCCCTGTCGCTCCGCCACAAAGTAACAGTCAGGGGCCGTCGGGAACCCAGGCCCACCTCTACCGGGATGGAGCCACCTGTCCTTTCAGCCCCCTCATCAGAATCACTTGCAGGTACTCATCGAGCTGACCCGACTTTAGTCTCCATCTGTATAGTATGTATGTATGTATAGTATATACCCGTGATCACCTCCCGAGTGATCACGGCCCAATAGTATAGCAAGGCAGACTGACAAGAATGTAGGGCCAATGATGATAAACTAGCATCCTATACTAAGCATTTAGGATTGCGGGTAAGGTATCAATGACTGTAGCAACAATGACAGGCTATGCATCAGAATAGGATTAACGGAAAGCAGTAGCATGCTACACTACTCTAATGCAAGCAGTATAGAGAAGAATAGGCGATATCTGGTGATCAGGGGGGGGGGGGGCTTGCCTGGTTGCTCTGGCAAGAAGGAGGGGTCATCAACTCCGTAGTCGAACTGGGGAGGTCATCGGCAGCCTCGGGGTCTACCGGAAAGAAGTAACGGAGGGGAAATACAATAAATAACAGAGCAATCAAAGTATCACAAAGCATAGCATGGTAATACGCGGTGCTAGAGGTGACCTAACGCAGTAGGAAGTGATACTGGTGAAGGGGGGAAACATCCGGGAAAGTATCCCCGGTGTTTCGTGTTTTCGGGTAGAGGAGCCGGATGGGGAAAGTTGCGAGTTTGATAGGTTAGGGATGCGTGACGGACGAACGGGCTGCGTTTCTAGGTTCGTCTCGTTGTTCTGAGCAACCTTCATGTACAAAGTTTTTTGATCCGAGCTACAGTTTATTTTGTATAATTTTCTAAAGTTTTAAAATCATTTTTAGGATTTATCCAATTAATTTACTCCAACATTATCCAGAATAGTGTTTGCTGACGTCATCATGACATCAGCAGTCAACAGAGGTGTTGACTGGTCAAACTAATATGTGGGTCCCGCGTGTCATACTCTGTTTATTCTAATTAGGGTTTAACTAATCTAATTACTGTTTAATTAATTAACAATAGTTAGATAGGTTAACTAACATGATTAATTAAGTTAATTAATTGATTAATTAATATTTTTATTTATTATTCTTTTTCTTAATCTCTTTTTTTAATGTTCCAGGGGCGGGCCCCATGTGTCATAGGCACAGGGGCCATAGTGGATTCGGGCAGTGGTTAACGGAGCGGGCGCTGGTTGCGGGCGCTCGTGCCCGAGGGGGTGCGGCGGTGCAAGGCCACCAGGGCACGGCGACAGATCGAGGCCGCGGCGCAGCAATGGTTGAGGCGGGACGGCGCGGCAGTAGCGGCCAGGTGGAGCGGCGGGCACCCGCGGCAAGCTGCGCGGGGCCGACAAGCTAGGCGAGCAGCGGGGGGCGCAAGTGCGGGACGGCGAGGTCCGGCTGGCGAGCAGGACAACGGGCGCGGGGTCATGCGCGCGCGAGCAGTGAACGGCGCCGGCGACACAGATCGAGGGGAAGAGGCGGGGCGGCGAGGCTCGGGGGCGACCCGTGGGGAGGAGATGAGGAGGCCACGGCGAGGTCGATCCGGCGCAAGGCGGCGGCAGTAGGGTAGCGCCAGCGAGGCGGCGCCTAGCGCCGGCGATGACGACGGGGTCGGGGGCGACGCGTCCAGGTCGGGGAGAGGGTGGTGAGGGTTGGTGGAGCCGGCGAGGAGTCACGGACGGAGCAACGACGGCATGGGCGATGAGGGGGCCGCTCCGTCGAGGAGGGTCTCCGGGGGGGCTTGCTGTCCCGATCTAGATCCGGTCGGGGGGGGGGGGGAAAGAGGAGCGAGGGTGTCGAGCATAATTGGTTCGATGCAAAAAGTTGGCATGCCAAATTTTGGCAACTACCAAATATTGGCTAGAGATTGGTTGCTTGCCAATTCTCGTTGCCAATCTCACAAAAAGTTGCCAAATGTTGGCAACTTTTAACTTTGCCAAATGTTGGCTTGCCAAATATTGGCAATGCCAAATGTTGGTAGCAAACCAATTATGCTCGTCGTTTCCCCGATCCAGATTGGATCGGGAATGGGGAGGAGAGAACGAGGGAGTGGGGGAAGTGGTGCGGTTAGGGTTAGCGGGGGAGTGGGGGTTAAGGCGGCGGGATGGGCCGGCCAGTTGTGGCCGGTATCGGCCAGCTGGGCCGAATGGCCCAGGGAGAGGGGGCTTTGCCCCTTTTTTTTGTTACTGTTTTGTCTTCTCCTTTTCCTTATTTTCTTTTCTATTTTATTTCTAGTTTCTTTTACTTTTAGTTTTATAAAAATTACCACTAGTGCCCAAATTTGTATTTATCAACAAACTACTATAAGATTAATTCTTAACCCATAATAAAATAGTTTTAGCATTTTATAAATTCTAAAATAGTTTTAGCATTTTATAAATTCACTGGGCATTTGTTTAATTGTTTTCACTACTGTTTTAATCATTTTAGAGCCTTTAAACATTTTATCAAAGTTTGGTTTCTCCACCATAATTACTTACGATTTATTTGACACAACCCGAACATTTTAGTTTTGATATTTGAAAATTTTACTGTTTGCCTATATTTTAAATTTTAATTTGAATCGTTTTTGAACTAACTCGAGTTTATCAACAGTAACCGAGGTGACGTGGCATCGTTAACGCGGGATTATTGTAGCCTAATTATCCGGACGTCACAAACTAAGGCTATGTTTGGCAACTCAGTTGACAGTATTCACGAGTCTTAGGAGTATGTTGTTTTCTAGGAATCACTGTCTTAAATACCTTAATATTTTGGCATCAACAAATACATCAATTTTATAAAACTATTTTATCCGCAATACCTTTTTTCAGTATTTGAAAAGCAGGTCTCAACCTCTTCTTCTTTTTTCTAAACCAAACTGAGAACAGTCGAGGATTTTACAAACTCAAGTTTTTGTTGTCCAGGCATTGAAATACTAAGGTTCTCTACAGTTTTGCAAAAGCTATGCTACTTCCTCCGTCTAGGTGTGTAAGTCATCTTATGTTGCGCAACGTGACCAAGGTGAAGGTCAAAACGAGAGAACTTAATGTGTTTTTGCTAATTAATAACAATGCATGCAACAAACTAACCAATGCATGTCGTGTTTGGTAGTCTCAAATCATTTAAAGCATGCATGACCCACATCTCTTATTGGTTTATATGTCACGAAACAAGAAACGAGATGAGAGTTAATGTACCGTGCCTAAGTGTTTTGGGATTATTTGGTTTTCGTAAGATGACTTACACACCTAGACGGAGGGAGTACCAAACTGAGAAAAGAGTCTATTTGCTTCATGGTAACTTGAGTGAGAACTAGGGACGGAGCCAGGATTCGATCATAGGGGGGACGAGATTTTGCCTTCGGTGTGGAGACTTATAAAAAGATCATGCAAAGACAATAGCCTAGCTTGGGGTTGTTTGGCTGTGCCCCCAGCATTCCGTCCTATATTGTACTTCTGTTATGCCCTTGTGGTAACCTTTTTTATTTCCTTGGCTGGACCTTTTGTTGGCCGCGATTGTCGGATATTGTTGTTGTGGTGGTTGCTTTATAATCTAAAGCGGGGGGAAACCCTATTTCGTTCAAAAAGATCATGCAAAGACAATAGCCTAGCTTTTTTATTAGGACAATGGCCTAGTTTGATGAACTATATACCCTAATCAAATGCAGAAAATTGGTGTCGGCTACGAGCAACTAAATTTTAACTAAAATTTCCCTTGAAGGAAATGGAAAAAAAATCAGATGTAACTAAATCTTTGGGTTAATTTGATAAATGCCACTCCAAATCTGGAGATTCTGAGAAATGTTGCTGCAATTTCCAAACTTTGAAAAATGCCATTTCATGCCATTTTCAGTGGCATTTTTGGAAGTCTCAAGTGGCGTTTCTCAAAATTTGCAAAAATTGCAATGACATTTTTTAAATTGCAGTGGTATTTTATGAATCATCATTACTGGAGTGGCATTTATCTAATTAACCCCTTCTTTCTACCACAGAAGGGGATAACCAATGCAAACCTTGTGTCATGGTAATTTTTTTTGTAAGTTCTAAGTTCCACAGATCAAATACTGTAATTCCAAAGGCACAAGTGTTAACCTAATCTTGAAACACTAGTCATGGACTACGTAATAGAAAGGAGAAACGAGAGTAACCTAACCATCTTTCATGCCTCGTTGCCCCTCATGTCGATTATGTGTCCGGCCGATCAGCCGTGCATCCGTGCAAACTACGGATTGATAGAATCTATAGGACGATGGATCTGGAACTCCCCTAGACGCCCCCTATAGAGTGCTTGTCAATTTTCATGTGAAATGGGATGACGGTGATTCGTCGGTGAAAAAAAAAAAAAATAAGTGTAACATATGAAGGTAATATTTGTCGTTTGACTTGTTTTTTTTACATATCAAAATACTTAAGCTTTTCTTCTAAAAATTTGCAGGTACTCCCTCCGTCCCATAATGTATATATGGGACGGATGGAGTAGCGTCTTGGTGTGCCAATGATCACATCTGTTTTTTTCCAAAAATTTTGACATTTGAGAAAAACATTTTTCATGGGCAGGAACATATGCTCCAAGAGCCGAATTGGATTTCCGAAAATGTAATCGCTACTAAGAGAAAACGCCATCGTCGGGGGGCTCTCGTCCCCCCTTGAATTCGTCCCTGGAGAGAACAATACAGTTCCACCAGAGAACAGAGATGGATGCGAAATGGACGTCGGCGGTGCCGCACTGTGCCGGCCGGCAGAAAGATGCAGGTGGCGCGATCGACGGCAACACGTAGTAGTAGTACATATTCCTCCACGATTCACACACACGAAAACCGCGGGCATATTATGGGTGTGGTATATCGACAAACGACAAGACGACATGTCCCGCTCGCTCTCATCTCACCCCAAGCGCAAGCGCGTCTGCCCCGGCCCCGGCCCACGGCCGCCGTCTTTTTGACATTCTCCTCCACTGACCGGGAAGCGTCTCCCAAAGCGTTCAAACTCTTTGCAACTCTCGAGTCTCCTCCACTCGCCTTTTTAGCCGGCAAGATGAATATTCCTTGTTTACTCACGCGCGCCCACGTCGACAGACACAAACAGGCTAGTGTCTCGCATGCATGCACGCAATTGTATAAAATGCAGGCCGGAATGTACGCAGTATATACGCGATGAACGTGTACGTATACGTACGTGTTACGTGCATGTCATGTGTATGCCCGGCCGGACACGGTGAAAGGGACATCCACCTATGAAAGTTATTCACTGCCATGGCGGCCTAGTAACATTTGCACCTGGACAAGAAACGCACCAGCAGGTGTCCCATTCTTCGAGTCTCCGATCTAACTTTGATTCTACTTCTCTGCTTTTTACCACCCCACTTAGATCGACCCACCGACACCGACTACTCACCGCGCCGGTCAAGGCTGGAGTTGATCAAGGCGACTAGGCGAGATCTGCTGGTTCGCCACAAAGTTTGACTTCCACTCCATGCTCGGAAACTAAAGCTAGTACTACGTCCATCCTGCTTTATTGGTACTTTTTGTAATTTATACCAAATTTTGATCAAATATTTAACTAGTAAAATGTCAATGCATGTCAATAAAAAATATATCGTTGAATTCGTACTTGAACATAGTTTTTAATGACATAATTTTTGATGACATGTATTAACATTCTGTTAGTTAAATTTATGATTAAAATTTAGCCCAAAATACAATGGGGACCAATGAGTACCTTGCCCACGAAATTCAGACTTTGATTGGAGAACCGGAAAAGCATGGCATTCTAATCAACTAGTTTTTTAACCGATCTTTACCCTGCTCACGGAGCGACTTTACTCTTCTCGTTAGTCTGCCGTGCGTGTACTTACTTACCTAGCTGATTATGTAGTGCATTAGTTCCCACTTAGTACCGGCAACAAATAAAAAGAGTTCTCACTTAGTGTCCAGTCTGCGATCGTGCAATGCATTGTTCTTTTTTTTTTTTTTGCGGGGGATGCAATGCATTGTTCGTTTTATTGACTTTCAATTTGAGTTATATGCATGCATGAAGATGTGGGTACGTTAGCGAATGTTGAAATTTGAGATTAACTTGTACTACCTACGAGTTGGGACGTCACGTCATACTAGCGTGCGCACATTTTTTTTTTTGAACGGACCAGCTGCTGGCTGGCATATATTGAAATCATAGTAGGAAGCAGGCGGGAAAACATTGAAGGTTTGTCTGATCAGGCGATCAAGGAGAGAAAAAAAAACTGAAAAGAAAACACAAAAAGCCCTTGGCTACGCTGGTAGAAAATCTCTCAGGGGATCCCAGAAAGGGTGCTCTAGGTGCGTCGCTCCTGCGTGCGCACATTCAAAGGATAAGTGTTAAATTGTGACGTTTTGCACACGAATTCATGCTTAGACACATTATTCGCTATGTCAGCTCTTGCCACCCTTATGCGAGCAACAATAGACACAAAACGACAATCTTTTTAAGGTTTCAAAAGGAAATCCTACTCAAAAAATTTAACCAAAATATGATCCTTTTGCTTAGCACTTTAGCAGCCGCTCTCATAGCGATGAGCTTGACTAGGTCGGCGTGAGAAATCTGATCGTACAAAAAAAAACTATAGAGGGCGAATTCACCGATGCCTCACAGCTTCACGGTAGTCACACGTAATTACACGCGGGAACATACCTCGGGTCACAAGGTGATCTAAGAGCATCTCCACTCGTTCGTCCCCCCCCCCCCCCCCTCCTCAGCGCACCCCCCGCCGCTATTTTTGTCCTTCGGCCGGCGCTTTTTCGGCCCTATGGGCGATCTAGTTCTCAGCCACGCCCCAGGGGTCGCCCCCAAAACGTTATAAATTCAAATTTGACATTTTCCGCTACCCAAAAACGCCACAAGTCCGGCGATCAGCGGCTACCACATAGTTCGGCAATCACCATGCCACAGTTCGGCGATCAATCACTCAAAAGTCCGACGTTCAAAAGGAAAGACACGTAGGCAATGCATCAAACGGCGGCGTTGTCCTCCTGCGTCGGACTGGCGGGGGTCGGCGTGCATGGGCTGGTCGACGTTGGTGCGGGCTAGTCGGCGTCGGTGCTGGGCGTCGTGGAGGCATCATCGCTCGGGCTTGGCCGCGGCATTGGGGTCGGTGCGAGTTGGCGCGGGCGTCGACGACATCTGGTTCAGGATGAGGCCACGCTCCGCCAGGTACCATGCCTTGACCTGCTCGTCCATCGTACACATGTCCGCCAGGAGGATGCATAAGCCGGAGGTGAGTAGGTGTACGGGGGGTACTGGACGCCGGCGAACATGGGTGAGGGCGTGCGCTGGGTGGGGTGGCCGTGTGGAAAGGTGATGTTGGGGTTGAACCCGCCATGCACGTCGCCATTGGTGTAGCCAGGCGATGGCGCGCACCCCCAGGGGTGTGTCGACAACGAGAAGCCGGTCGGCGACCCGACGCTCTGCTGGCTCCAGGGAACGTGCGGGCCGTGGCCACCGGCGGATTCATCATCCCCGCGTGAGACGCCTCTGCTTGTTCTACCGCGCGATCTGCCTGCTCCGCCACGGCCGCAGCCGCTGCCGCCGCCCTGTCCCGAGCCTTCTTGGCGTTGAGCCTGTTCCGCCAGTCGGCGGAGACAGCCTCCCGGCGCTGAACTTTCGTCTTCCAGTTGGCGTTTGACATGCCCGGGGGCTTGGACGGCGGCACCCTCGGTTTCCTCTGCTTCGGCTGGGTGGCGTCGGCATCGGTAGCGGCGCGAGGGGCCGCATACTTCTTCAGCATCATGGCGGACGGATGGAGGGGAGAGGTGGGAGAATGGCACGAGAAGGGGGAATGGAAGGAAACGGAGGAGGAAAGGCAGGGAGATCGGCGGGAAAAGGGTCTTCTCTCGCCGACAAAGCGGACCCACATGCCTTTTCGCTTCGGCCGACGCTCCCAGGCGACCCCCGGGGGCTTGGGTTCGGCTCGGGTTCACTGGCTGTTATTTCGGCCCAAACCGGCGAAAACAAGACCCTGGGGGCGCGGCTGGGCCGTTGTTTGGGCACCGGCGCTAAAAAATGACCCGGGGGCCTATTGGGGGCGCGTCTGGAGTTGCTCTAAAACATGCATATATATTTTACCTTTGTCTTGATTGATTATACTGGGAACAAAATGGCACAACCGTCATTACAATGTAATTAAGCTTGCCAATTTTAATATGGATACCTGCAAGGTATGCCATGGAGTCCCGGATTATATTGTGGATGACAACTCCACAAGCAATGGTGGGCGAAAATAAGTGAGATGCACTAGATTGCTAGGGTTTTAGTTTACAAGGTGATGTCTTGTCTAAAACATCTCCTGGTCATGGACTTGTCCAACTTGGATCTCCTTGTAGGGTTTTGGCCACCTTATATTGGGGTGGAGAGGTGGCGGTAGACTCAGAGTCCTTCCTGAATGCGTCACTCTTCTTCTTCTCCAAGTCGGATAAACTTGCTATTTGAATATGGATACCTGCAAGGTATGCCTTAGATTCTAGGTTAGAGCAAAGTCAAGGTCCGTTTAATCCATATGGACACTAGGGTATCTCTGTATACATATACAACCTGGAATAAGTCATATATGACTACTATCGACAAAACCCTTAGCAGGTGGTGAATGAAATGACAAGTTGGGGGTCAACTCCAAGAACTATGGCGATCACCATTTTCTACCCTCAAGGGTTTAACACCATTCAGTTTGCTATTACTCACTCAAAGCATGATCCCACTGTCATCGGCAACGACCCCCGAATCATAGTTACATTCGGTAAATCACTTAGTGTTATACGATACTAAATGGCTTAGTTTTTCGATGCGAACGAACCTTGCGTTAACGTAGCAAGTTTCGTCTCAAAATGGTTGGCTCTAAGAAAAAAGGTCACCTCCCCCTCCCCGACCGCGACCATGTTGCCCCCGCGGGCGACCGGCCGCGCCTCCCCCAACCCTCCCAGCGAGCGCTCCCCCTCTCCTCCACCTCCCCGCCGCCATCGCCGGCGGCCGTCACCGGCCTGGCCCGGGCGACACTGGCGGCGCCGGCCCCTCAGCCCTTGCCCTCCCAGGGGTCCTCCGGCGTGGGACGGGGCGATTCCGGGCGGTGCACTCAGGCGGTGATGACCGACAAGTATAGGGGATCTATCGTAGTCCTTTCGATAAGTAAGAGTGTCGAACCCAATGAGGAGTAGAAGGAAATGACAAGCGGTTTTCAGCAAGGTATTTTCTGCAAACACTTAAGTTATCGGTAACAGATAGTGTTGTGATAAGATAATTCGTAACCAGTAACAAGTAACAAAAGTAAACAAGGTGCAGCAAGGTGGCCCAATACTTTTTATAGCAAAGGACAAGCCTGGACAAACTCTTATATAAAGGAAAGCACTTTCGAGAACACATGGGAATTATCGCCAAGCTAGTTTTTATCATGCTCATATAATTCGCGTTCGGTACTTTGATAATTTGATATGTGGGTGGACCGGTGCTTGGGGTACTGCCCTTCCTTGGACAAGCATCCCACTTATGATTAACCCCTCTCGCAAGCATCCGCAACTACGAAAGAAGAATTAAGGTAAACCTAACCATAACATGAAACATATGGATCCAAATCAGCCCCTTATGAAGCAACACATAGACTAGGGTTTAAGCTTCTGTCACTCTAGAAAGCCATCATCTACTTATTACTTCCCAATACCTTCCCCTAGGCCCAAATAATGGTGAAGTGTCATGTAGTCGACGTTCACATAACACCACTAGAGGAGAGACAACATACATCTCATCAAAATATCGAACGAATACCAAATTCACATGACTACTTATAACAAGACTTCTCGCATGTCCTCAGTAACAAACTTAACTAATCACAAATCATATTCATGTTCATAATAAGAGGGGTATTAATATGCATAAAGGATCTGAACATATGATCTTCCACCGAATAAACCAATAGCATCGACTACAAGGAGTAATCAACACTACTAGCAACCCACAGGTACCAATTTGAGGTTTTGAGACAAAGATCGGTTACAAGAGATGAACTAGGGTTTGAGAGGAGATGGTGCTGGTGAAGATGTTGATGGATATTGACCCCTTCCCAATGAGAGGATCGATGTGATGACGATGGTGACGATTTCCCCCTCCTAGAGGGATGTTTCCCCGGTAGAACAGCTCCGACGGAGCCCTAGATTGGTTCCGCCAAGGTTCCACCTCGAGACGGCGGCGCTTCGTCCCGAAAGCTTTCTTATGATTTTTTTCCAGGGCAAAAGACACCTTATACCAGAAGATGGTCATCGGGGGGCTTCCAGGTGGCCCACAAGGCAGGGGGCGCGCCCAGGGGGGTAGGGCACGCCCCCACCCTCGTGGATAGTGGGTGGCCCCCCTCTGGTGCTTTCTTCGCCCAATATTTTTAATATATTCCAAAAGTGACTTTCATGGAGTTTCAGGACTTTTGGAGTTGCGCAGAATAGGTCTCTAATATTTGCTCCTTTTCCAGCCCAGAATTCCAGTTGTCGGCATTCTCCCTCTTCATGTAAACCTTGTAAAATAAGATAGAAAAGGCATAAGTATTGTGACATAATGTGTAGTAACAGCCCATAATGCAATAAATATTGATATAAAAGCATGATGCAAAATGGAAGTATCAACTCCCCTATGCTTAGACCTTGCTTGTCCTCAAGCGGAAGCCGATATCGAAAAATATGTCCACATGTTTAGAGATAGAGGTCTCAGTAAAATAAAATACGGACATGAGGACATCATGATCATTCTTAGAACTGCAATACATATTGTCATATGATTCCTTATGCTTCAAGTAACAATCTATTCACAATGTAAAGTATGAATCAGAAACTTCATTGAAAACTAGCAAACTATAATCTCAGTCATTGAAGCAATTGCAATTTATCATAACATCGGAAAGAGTCAATATAAGAGCTTATCAGCAAGTACACATACTCAACTATCATTTAGTCTTTCACAATTGCTAACACTCGCGCAATACTTATGGGTATGAAGTTTTAATCGGACACAGAGAAAGATAGGAGCTTATAGTTTTGCCTCCCAACCTTTTACCTCAAGGGTAACGTCAACAATAATGTTTTATGAAAACCCACATCTAATTGGATATATATATCAGGATGTTTCCAATACATAGTGCTTGCCAAAGGATAAAGTGTAAAAAGGAAAGGTGAAGATCACCATGACTCTTGTATAAGGTAGAGGGCAAAAATAAAAGATAGGCCCTTCGCAGAGGGAAGCAGAGGTTGTCATATGCTTTTATGGTTGGATGCACAAAATCTTAATGCAAAAGAACGTCACTTTATATTGCCACTTGTGATAGGGACCTTTATTATGTAGTCCATCGCTTTTATTTCTTCCATATCACAAGCTCGTATAAAGCTTATTTTCTCCACACTAATAAATTATACATATTTAGAGAGCAATTTTTATTGCTTGAAACAATGACAACTTACTTGACGGATCTTACTCAATCCATAGGTAGATATGGTGGACTCTCATGGCAAAACTGGGTTTAAGGATGGTTGGAAGCACAAGTAGTATCTCTACTTGGTGCAAAGAATTTGGCTAGCATGAGGGGGAAAGACAAGCTCAACATGTTGGATGGTCCATGACAATATAATTTATTTCAGATATAAGAAAACATAAACCATTACATTGTCTTCCTTGTCCAACATCAACTTTTTAGCATGTCATATTTTAATGAGTGCTCACAATCATAAAAGATGTCCAAGATAGTATATTTATATGTGAAAACTCTCAACAACTTTTATTAATTGCAACGATGACCAAAACTATGTTTGTCAACTCTCAACAACTTTTATTCATCATACTCTTTATATGTGAAGTCATTACTCTCCATAAGATCAATATGATTTTTTGTTTCTTTTTATTGTTTCTTTTATCTCCTCAAGATCATAGCAAGATAGCAAAGCCCTCGACTCGAAACTAATCCTTATTATATATAGCTCACAGACTCGATTACATAGATAGGGATCAACACAAAAACTCAAAACTAGATCATACTAAAACTTTATTATACTAGATCAAGATATAACCAAAAGGATCAAACTAGAAAAACGGTAAAGATAGGAGTGTGATGGTGATTCGATACCAGAGCACCTCCCCCAAGCTTGGCAGTTTCCAAGGGGAGTGCCCATACCCATGTATTTATGTCTCTTTCTTCGGAGGTGGTGATGATGGAGTTGTTGATGATGTAGGCTTGTCGTCCATATTCCAAGGCATAGGCTCACCATCATAGAAGGATGATCGAGTCTCCGAGATCCTCAAATCTGCAGCCAATCTCATCCTCTTGAATCTATATTCATACTCACAGTTTTGGTTTTGCAGGTCATAGATCTAGGCTCGGAGCTGCTCGATTTTCTCGTGAAGCTTGAAGATGGTCTCCCCAATGTTCTTGGAATCCAGCTTGTGGTTGTTGGTGAACTCCATGATCATCATGTGGTTGGCGTTGAGTCCGTGTTCCACCATCCCTTGGCACTTGAAAACTTGCTCCTCCATTGCTTTGAGGCTTGTCTACATGCTTCTGATCCTCCCTGGTCCCTCAACATCGCGGATGTGTAGCACCCCCTCATGCATCTCAATGGTTTGAGGGTGTTTTAGCACCTCCACAAGGTAGGGGTTGATGACCTTCTCTAAACACTTGTCCTTGGGGGCGCTTGAAGACGTCATGGTGATCTAGATCTGTCAGAAAAATAGCTCGAAAGAAAAGCAGAGGATTTTGTCGTGGTACGGTGGTCAAAACCTTCGGGAGATTATATAATGATTTTTTATCGACCAAAAGAAGTATCGTGCAAGAAAACAGAGTCCAGAGGGCACACGAGGTGCCCACGAGGCAGGGGGGGCGCACCCTGGATGCCTAGTGTCCTTTCCGGACTACTTCTTATTTTCCTATTTTCTTAAATATTCCAAAACGGAGAAAAATTACTATTAGAACTATTTTGGAGTCGGTTTACTTACCATACCACATACCTATTCCTTTTCGGAGTCTGAAACGTTCTGGAAAGTGTCTCTTATATACTCCTCTGGGGTTACGGTGTCAATAACATTGGTTTCAACATTTATGGGATTACTTGATATATAATGTTTGATTCTTTGACCGTTCACCACCTTCGGATTCGTGCCTTTGAAGTTGTTGATTTTTATGGCACCAGAACGATATACTTCCTCGACAACGTAAGGACCTTCCCATTTAGATAGGGGTTTTCCTGCACAAAATCTTAAACAAGAGTTGTATAACAAAACATAATCACCTATGTTAAACTCACGCTTCTGTATCCTTTTATCGTGCCATCTTTTAACTTTTTCTTTAAAAAGTTTGGCATTCTCATAGGCCTGGGTTCTCCATTCATCAAGTGAGCTAATGTCAAATAGTCTCTTTTCACCGGCAAGTTTGAAATCATAATTGAGCTCTTTAATGGCCCAATATGCCTTATGTTCTAGTTCGAGAGGTAAGTGACATGCTTTTCCATAGACCATTTTATATGGAGACATACCCATAGGATTTTTATATGCAGTTCTACAAGCCCATAATGCATCATCAAGTTTCTTGGACCAATTCTTTCTAGATCTATTAACAGTATTTTGCAAAATTAATTTAATCTCTCTATTACTCAATTCTACTTGACCGCTAGACTATGGATGGTATGGAGATGCAATTCTATGATTAACATCATACTTAGCAAGCATTTTACGAAAAGCACCATGAATAAAATGTGAACCACCATCAGTCATTAAGTACCTAGAGACTCCAAACCTCGGAAAAATAACTTCTTTAACCATCTTAATAGAAGTGTTATGATCAGCACTACTAGTTGGAATAGCTTCAACCCACTTAGTAACATAATTAACATCGACTAAAATATGTGTATACCCATTAGAGGAAGGAAAAGGCCCCATATAATCAAAGCCCCAAACATCAAATGGTTTAATAACAAGTGAATAGTTCATAGGCATTTCTTGGCGTCTACTAATATTACCAATTCTTTGACATTCATCACAAGACAAGACAAACTTATGGGCATCTTTGGAGAGAGTAGGGCAATAAAAACCGGATTGCAATACCTTATGTGCAGTTCTATCTCCCGCGTGATGTCCTCCATATGCCTCGGAGTGACACTTGCGTAGGATCTGTTCCTATTCATGCTTAGGTACACAACGTCTAATAACACCATCTACTCCTTTATAAAGGTGTGGGTCATCCCAGAAGTAATGTCTTAAATCATAGAAAAACTTTTTCTTTTGCTAGTATGTGAAACTAGGTGGTATAAATTTAGCAACAATGTAATTAGCATAATCAGCATACCATGGAGCAGTACGAGAAGCATTTATGACAGCTAATTGTTCATCGGGAAAGTTATCATCAATAGGTAGTGGGTCATCAAGAACATTCTCTAACCTAGACAAGTTGTCTGCAACGGGGTTCTCGGCTCCCTTTCTATCAATAACATGCAAATCAAATTCTTGTAGCAAGAGAACCCATCTAATGAGTCTAGGTTTAGCATCTTTCTTTTCCATAAGGTATTTAATAGCAGCATGATCAGTGTGAACAGTTACTTTGGAATCAACAATATAAGGTCTGAACTTATCACGAGCAAATACAACTGCTAAAAATTCTTTTTCTATAGTAGCATAATTTATCTGGGAAGTGTCTAGAGTTTTACTAGAATATTGGATAACATTTAATTTATTATCAATTCTTTGTCCTAGAACAGCACCTACAACATAATCGCTAGCATCACACATGATTTCAAAGGGTAAATTCCAATCAGGAGGCTGAACAATAGGTGCAGAAATCAAGGCTTTCTTAAGTATTTCAAATGCTTCTACGCAATCATCATCAAAGACAAAAGGAACATATTTTTGTAATAAATTAGTCAGAGGCTGAGAAATTTTTGAGAAGTCTTTAATGAACCTCCTATGAAAACCGGCATGACCAAGGAAACTTCTTATACCTTTGATGTCCTTGGGACACTGCATCTTTTCAATAGCATCAACTTTAGCTTTATCAACTTCAATATCCCTTTCAGAAATTTTATGCCCCAATACAATACCTTCATTAACCATAAAGTGGCACTTCTCCCAATTCAAGACAATATTAGTTTCTTCACATCTCTGTAAAACTCGATCAAGGTTGCTTAAGCAATCATCAAAAGAAGTGCCATACAGGGAGAAATAATCATGCAAACCTCAACAATATTTTTACAAAAGTCAGAGAATATAGCAGTCATACATGTTTGAAAGGTAGCAGGTGCATTACATAAACCAAAAGGCATACGTCTATAAGCAAAGGTACCGAAAGGGAAAGTAGAAGTGGTATTTTCTTGATCCTCTTTTGACACAGGTATTTGAGAAAAACCAGAATAACTATCTAGAAAGCAAAAATGTGTATGTTTGGATAATCTTTCTAGCATTTGATCAATAAAAGGTAAAGGATAATTGTCCTTTCTAGTAGCTTTATTTAATTTGCGGAAATCAATTATCATTCTATAACCTGTAAGAATTCTTTGTGGGATCAATTCATCTTTATCATTGGGAACAACAGTAATACTTCCCTTCTTAGGGACACAATGGACATGACTTACCCACTTACTATCAACAACATGATAAATTATACCTGCCTCTAGAAGCTTTAGTATTTCATTTCTTACCACTTCTTTCATCTTAGGATTTAATTGTCGTTGGTGATCAGCAACTGGTTTAGCGTCTTTCTCCAGTTTTATTTTGTGCTGGCATAGAGTGGGACTAATACCCTTAAGATCATCAAGAGTATATCCAATAGCAGCACGGTGCTTCTTCAGAGTTTTCAATAATTTCTCTTCTTCCCGCTCTGAAAGGTTAGCACTAATAATAAGATGATATATCTTCTTTTCATCAAGATAAGCATATTTAAGAGTATCAGGTAATGGTTTAAGCTCAAACACGGGATCACCCTTGGGTGGAGGAGGATCCCCTAGGATTTCAACAGACAAGTTGTGTTTTAAAATAGGTCCCTGTTTAAAGAACACTTCATCTATTTCCCTTCTTTCATTCATAAACATATCATTTTCATGGTCTAGCAAATATTGTTCTAAAGGATCATTAGGAGGCACGGCAATAGAAGCAAGACCAATAATTTCATCTTTACTAGGCAATTCTTTATCATGGGGTTGTCTACGAAATTTAGCAAAATTAAAATCATGAGACATGTCCCCTAAACCAATAGTAACAATATCCTTTTCGCAATCTATCTTAGCATCAAAGTATTCAAGAAGGGTCCACCTAATGGGACAAAAATCATCTTGTGGTGAAGCAAGAACAAGAAAATCAGTAGGATATTTAATTTTCCCACACAAGACTTCAACATCTCTAACAATCCCAACTGGTGAAATAGTATCTCTATTGGCAAGTTTAATAGTAACATCAATACCTTCTATTTCAGCGGGTGCGATTGAAGGAAATATGCCCTAGAGGCAATCATAAAGTTATTATTTATTTATTTATTTCATGATAAATGTTTATTATTCATGCTAGAATTGTATTAACCGGAAACTTAGTACATGTGTGAATACATAGACAAAACATAATGTCACTAGTATGCCTCTACTTGACTAGCTCATTGAATCAAAGATGGTTAAGTTTCCTAGCCATAGACATGAGTTTTCATTTGATCAACAGGATCACATCATTAGGAGAATTATGTGATTGACTTGACACATTCTGTTAGCTTAGCACTTGATCGTTTAGTATGTTGCTATTGCTTTCTTCATGACTTATACATGTTCCTATGACTATGAGATTATGCAACTCCTGTTTACCGGAGTAACACCTTGTGTGCTACCAAATGTCACAACATAACTGGGTGATTATAAAGGTGCCATACAGGTGTCTCTGAAGGTACTTGTTGAGTTGGCGTATTTCGAGATTAGGATTTGTCACTCCGATTGTCGGAGAGGTATCTCTGGGCCCTCTCGGTGATGCACATCACTATAAGCCTTGCAAGCATTGTGACTAATGAGTTAGTTGTAGGATGATGCATTACGGAACGAGTAAAGAGACTTGCCGGTAACGAGATTGAACTAGGTATTGAGATACCGACGATCGAATCTCGGGCAAGTAACATACCAATGACGAAGGGAACAACGTATGTAGTTATGCGGTTTGACCAATAAAAATCTTCGTAGAATATGTGGGAACCAATATGAGCATCCAGGTTCCGCTATTGGTTATTGACCGGAAATGAGTCTCGGTCATGTCTACATAGTTCTCGAACCCGTAGGGTCCGCACGCTTAAAGTTTGGTGACGATTGGTATTATGAGTTTTGTGTTTTGATGTACCAAAGGTAGTTCGGAGTCCCGTATATGATCACGGGCATGACGAGGAGTCTCAAAATGGTCGAGACATAAAGATCGATATATTGGATGACTATGTTTGGACACCGGAATGGTTTCGGATGGTTTTGGGCATATACCGGAGTACCGGGGGGTTACCGGAACCCCCCGGGGGGGTTTATTGGGCCTCATGGGCCCTAAGTGAAGAAGAGGAGGGGCGTCCAAGGCAGGCCGCACGCCCCCTCCCCCTCTAGCCCGAATAGGACAAGGAGGGGGCCGACGCCACTCCTTTCCTTCCTCTCCTCTCTCCCTTCCTTCCCCCTCCTACTCCAACTAGGGAAAGTGGGAGTCCTACTCCCGGTGGGAGTAGGACTCCTCCCTGGCGCGCCTCCTCCTGGCCGGCCGCCCCCTCCCCCTTGATCCTTTATATACGGGGGCAGGGGGCACCTCTAGACACAACAATTGATCTCTTGATCTCTTAGCCATGTGCGATGCCCCCCTCCACCATATTCCACCTCGGTAATATTGTAGCGGTGCTTAGGCGAAGCCCTGCGTCGGTAGCATCATCAACACCTTCATCACACCGTCGTGCTGACAGAACTCTCCCGCAAAGCTCTGCTGGATCGGAGTTCATGGGACGTCATCGAACTGAACTTGTGCTGAACTCGGAGGTGCCGTATGTTCGATACTTGACCGGTCGGATCGTGAAGACATACGACTACATCAACCGTGTTGTGCTAACGCTTCCGCTTTTGGTCTACGAGGGTACATGGACAACACTCTCCCCTCTCGTTGCTATGCATCACCGTGATCTTGCGTGTGCGTAGGATTTCTTTTGAAATTACTACGTTCCCCAACAGTGGTATCAGAGCTTGGTTTTATGCGTAGATGTTATATGCACGAGTAGAACACAAGTGAGTTGTGGGCAATACAAGTCATACTGCTTACCAGCATGTTATACTTTGGTTCGGCGGTATTGTTGGATGAAGCGTCCCGGGCCGACATTACGTGTACGCTTATGCGAGACTGGTTCTACCGACGTGCTTTGCACATAGGTGGCTGGCGGGTGTCAGTTTCTCCAACTTTAGTTGAACCAAGTGTGGCTACACCCGGTCCTTGACAAGGTTAAAACAACACTAACTTGACGAACTATCGTTGTGGTTTTGATGCGTAGGTAAGATCGGTTCTTGCTTAGCCCGTAGCAGCCACGTAAAACTTGCAACAACAAAGTAGAGGACGTCTAACTTGTTTTTGCAGGGCATGTTGTGATGTGATATGGTCAAGACATGATGCTAAATTTTATTGTATGAGATAATCATGTTTTGTAACAAAGTTATCGGCAACTGGCAGGACCCATATGGTTGTCGCTTTATTGTATGCAATGCAATCGCCCTGTAATTGCTTTACTTTATCACTAAGCAGTAGCGATAGTCGTAGAAGCAATAGGTGGTGAAACGACAACGATGCTATGATGGAGATCAAGGTGTCGTGCCGGTGACGATGGTGATCATGGCGGTACTTTGGAGATGGTGATCACAAGCACAAGATGATGATGGCCATATCATATCACTTTTATTGATTGCATGTGATGTTTATCCTTTATGCATCTTATTTTGCTTTGATTGACAGTAGCATTAAAAGATGATCTCTCACTAAATTTCAAGGTATAAGTGTTCTCCCTAAGTATGCACTGTTGTGAAAGTTCTTCGTGCTGAGATACCATGTGATGATCGGGTGTGATAGGCTCTACGTTCAAATACAACGGGTGCAAAACAGTTGCACACGCAGAATACTCAGGTTAAACTTGACGAGCCTAGCATATACAGATATGGCCTCGGAACACTGAGACCGAAAGGTCGAGCGTGAATCCTATAGTAGATATGATCAACATAATGATGTTCAGCATTGAAAACTACTCCATCTCACGTGATGATCGGACATGGTTTAGTTGATTTGGATCACGTGATCACTTAGATGATTAGAGGGATGTCTATCTAAGTGGGAGTTCTTAAGTAATATGATTAATTGAACTTTAATTTATCATGATATGTCCTGATAGTATTTTGCAAACTATGTTGTAGATCAATAGCTCGCGCTGTTGCTTCCCTATGTTTTATATGTGTTCCTAGAGAAAACTAAGTTGAAAGATGATAGTAGCAATGATGCGGACTGGATCCGTGATCTGAGGTTTATCCCCATTGCTGCACAGAAGAATTATGTCCTTGATGCACCGCTAGGTGACAGACCTATTGCAGGAGCAAATGCAGACGTTATGAATGTTTGGCTAGCTCAAGATGATGACTACTTGATAGTTTAGTGCACCATGCTTAACGACTTAGAATCGGGACTTCAAAGACATTTTAAACGTCATGGACCATATGAGATGTTCTAGGAGTTGAAGTTAATATTTCAAGCAAATACCCGAGTTGTGAGATATGAAGTCTCCAACATGTTCTATAGCTAAAAGATGGAGGAGAATTGCCCAACTAGTGAGCATGTGCTCAGATTGTCTGGGTACTACAATCGCTAGAATCATGTGGGAGTTAATCTTCCAGATAAGATAGTGATTGACATAGTTCTTTGGTCACCATCACCAAGTTAGTAGAACTTGGTGATGAACTATAGTATGCAAGGGATGACAAAAACGATTCCCGAGCTCTTCGTGATGTTGAAATCGATGAAGGTAGAAATCAAGAAAGAACATCAAGTGTTGATGATTGACAAGATCACTAGTTTCAAGAAAAAGGCAAAGGGAAAGAAAGGGAACTTCAAGTAGAATGGCAAGCAAGTTGTCACTTCCGTGAAGAAGCCCAAAGCTAGTCTAAAGCCTGAAACTAAGTGCTTCTACTGCAAAAGGAAATGGTCACTGGAAGCGGAAATACCATGAATATTTGGTGGATTAGAAGAATGGCAAAGTGAACAAGGTATATTTGATATACAGGTTATTGATGTGTACCTTACTAGTGTTTATAGTAGCCCCTGGGTATTTGATACTTGTTCGGTTGCTAAAAATTAGTAACTGGAAACAGGAGATATAGAATAAACAGAGACTAGTTGAGGGTGAAGTGACGATGTATGTTGGAAGTGGTTCCAAAATTGATATGATCATCATCGCACACTCCCTATACTTTCGGGATTAGTGTTAAACCTAAATAAATGTTATTTGGCGTTTGCGTTGAGCATGAATATGATTTGATCATGTTTATTGCAATACGGTTATTCATTTAAAGTTACAGAATAATTGTTATTTTGTATACATGAATAAAGCCTTCGATGGTCATACACCCAATGAAAATAGTTTGTTGGATCTCGATCATAGTGATACACATATTCATAATATTGATGCCAAAAGATGCAAAGTTGATAATGATAGTGCAACTTATTTGTGGCACTGCCGTTTGGGTCATATCGGTGTAAAGCGCATGAAGAAACTCCATGCTGATGGGGTTTTGGAATCACTTGATGCTTGCAAACCGTGCCTTATGGGCAAGATGACTAAAACTCCGTTCTTCAGAACAATGGAACAAGCTACTGATTTATTGGAAATAATACATATCGATGTATGCGATCCAATGAGTGTTGATGCTCGTGGCAAGTATCATTATTTTCTAACTTCCACAGATGATTTGAGCAGATATGGGTATATCTACTTAATGAAACAAAAGTCTGAAACATTTGAAAAGTTCAAAGAATTTCAGAGTGAAGTGGAGAATCATCGTAACAAGAAAGTAAAGTTTCTACGATCTGATTGTGGAGCAGAATATTTGAGTTACGAGTTTGGCCTTCATATAAAAATGTGGAATAGTTTCACAGCTCATGCCACCTGGAAAACCACAACGTTATGGTGTGTCCGAATGTCGTAACCGCACTTTATTGGATATGGTGAGATCTATGATGTATCTTACCGATTTACCACCATCCTTTTGGGGTTATGCATTAGAGACAACTGCATTCACTTTAAATAGGGCACCATCAAAATCCGTTGAGACGATGCCTTATGAACTATGGTTTGGCAAGAAACCGAAGTTGTTGTTTCTTAAAGTTTGGGGCTGCGATGCTTATGTGAAAAAGTTTCAACCTAATAAGCTCGAACCCAAATCGGAGAAGTGTGTCTTCATAGAATACCCAAAGGAAACTACTGGGTACACCTTCTATCACAGATCCAAAAGCAAGCTATTCATTGCTAAGATGGATCCTTTCTAGAGAAGGAGTTTCTCTCGAAAGAAGTGAGTGGGAGGAAAGTAGAACTTGATGAGGTAACTGTACCTGCTCCCTTATTGGAAAGTAGTTCATCACAGAAACCGGTTCCTGTGACGCCTACACCAATTAGTGAGGAAGCTAATTATATTGATCATGAACTTTAGATCAAGTTACTACTGAACCTCGTAGGTCAACCAGAGTAAGATCCGCACCAGAGTGGTACGGTAATCCTATTTTGGAAGTCATGTTACTAGACCATGATGAACCTACAAACTATGAGGAAGCAATGATGAGCCCAGATTCCGTGAAATGGCTTGAGGCCATGAAATCTGAGATAGGATCCATGTATGAGAACAAAGTGTGGACTTTGGTGGAGTTGCCTGATGATCGGCAAGCCATATTGTATAAATGGATCTTCAAGAGGAAGACAGACACTGATAAGTAGTGTTACTATCTACAAAGCTTGACTTGTCGCAAAAAGTTTTTCGACAAGTTCAAGGTGTTGAATACGATGAGATTTTCTCACTTGTATCGATTCTTAAGTCTGTCCGAATCATGTTAGAAATTGCCACATTTTATGAAATCTGGCAAATGGATGTCAAAATTGCATTCCTTAATGGATTTATTAATGAAGAGTTGTATATGATGCAACCAGAAGGTTTTGTCAATCCTAAAGGTGCTAACAAAATGTGCAAGCTCCAGCGATCTATCTATGGACAGGTGCAAGCATCTCGGAGTTGGAATATATGCTTTGATGAGTTGATCAAAGCCTATGGTTTTATACAGACTTTTTGAGAAGCCTGTATTTACAAGAAAGTGAGTGGGAGCTCTGTAGCATTTTCTAAAACTATATGTAGATGACATATTGTTGATTGGAAATGATATAGAAATTCTGGATAGCATAAAAGGATACTTGAATAAGAGTTTTTCAAAGAAAGACCTTGGTGAAGCTGCTTACACATTGAGCATCAAGATCTATAGAGATAGATCAAGACGCTTGATGAGATTTTTCAATGGATACATACCTTGATAAAATATTGAAGTAGTTCAAAATAGAATAGTCAAAGAGGGAGTTCTTGTCTGTGTTGCAAGGTGTGAAGTTGAGTAAGACTCAAAACCCTACTATGACAGAAAATAGAAAGAGAATGAAAATTCATTCCCTATGCCTTAGTCATAGGTTCTATAAAGTATGCTATGCTGTGTACCAGACCTATTGTATACCTTGCTCTGAGTTTGGCAAGGGAGTACAATTTTGATCTAAGCGTAGATCACTGGATAGCGGTCAAGAATATCCTTAGTGAGGACTAAGGAAATATTTCTCGATTATGGAGGTGATAAAGAGCTCGTCGTAAAGAGTTACATCGGTGAAAGCTTTTACACCAATCCAGATGACTCTAAGTCTCAATCTGGATACATATTGAAAGTGGGAGCAATTAGCTAGAGTAGCTCCGTGCAGAGCATTGTAGACATAGAATATTTGCAAAATACATACGGCTCTAAATGTGACAGACCCGTTGACTAAACTTCTCTCATGAGCAAAACATGATCATACCTTAGTACTCTTTGGGTGTTAATCACATAGCGATGTGAACTAGATTATTGACTCTAGTAAACCCTTTGGGTGTTTTTCACATGACGATGTGAACTATGGATGTTAATCACATACATATGTGAATATTGGTGTTAAATCACATGGTGATGTGAACTAGATTATTGACTCTAGTGCAAGTGGGAGACTGAAGGAAATATGCCCTAGAGGCAATAATAAAGTTATTATTTATTTCCTTATTTCATGATAAATGTTTATTATTCATGCTAGAATTGTATTAACCGGAAACTTAGTACATGTGTGAATACATAGACAAAACATAATGTCACTAGTATGCCTCTACTTGACAGCTTGTTGAATCAAAGATGGTTAAGTTTCCTAGCCATAGACATGAGTTGTCATTTGATCAATGGGATCACATCATTAGGAGAATGATGTGATTGACTTGACCCATTCCGTTAGCTTAGCACTTGATCGTTTAGTATGTTGCTATTGCTTTCTTCATGACTTATACATGTTCCTATGACTATGAGATTATGAAACTCCCGTTTACCAAAGGAACACCTTGTGTGATACCAAATGCCACAACGTAACTGGGTGATTATAAAGGTGCTCTACAGGTGTCTCCGAAGGTACTTGTTGAGTTGGCGTATTTCGAGATTAGGATTTGTCACTCTGATTGTCGGAGAGGTATCTCTGGGCCCTCTCGGTGATGCACAACACTATAAGCCTTTCAACCATTGTGACTAATGAGTTAGTTGCGGGATGATGCATTACGGAACGAGTAAAGAGACTTGCCGGTAACGAGATTTAACTAGGTATTGAGATACCGACGATTGAATCTCGGGCAAGTAACATACCGATGACAAAGGGAACAACGTATGTAGTTATGCGGTTTGACCGATAAAGATCTTCGTAGAATATGTGGGAACCAATATGAGCATGCACGTTCCGCTATTGGTTATTGACCGGAAACGAGTCTCGGTCATGTCTACATAGTTCTCGAACCCGTAGGTTCCGCACGCTTAAAGTTTGGTGACGATCGGTATTATGAGTTTTGTGTTTTGATGTATCGAAGGTAGTTCAGAGTCCCGGATATGATCATGGACATGACGAGGAGTCTCGAAATGGTTGAGACATAAAGATCAATATATTGGATGACTATGTTCGGACACCGGAATGGTTTCGGATGGCTTCGGGCATATACCGGAGTACCGGGGGGTTACTCGAACACCCCCGGGGATTTATTGGGCCTCATGTTCCCTAAGTAGAGAAGAGGAGGGGCGGCCAGGGCAGGCCGCGCGCCCCTCCCCCTATAGTCCAAATAGGACAGGGAGGGGGGCGACGCCCCCCCTTTCCTTCCTCTCCTCTCTCCCTTCCTTCCCCCTCCTACTCCAACTAGGAAAAGAGGGAGTCCTACTCCCGGTGGGAGTAGGACTCCTCTCTGGCGCGCCTCCTCCTGGCCGGCCGCCTCCTCCCCCTTGATCCTTTATATACGGGGGCAGGGGGTGCCTCTAGACACAACAATTGATCTCTTGATCTCTTAGCCGTGTGCGGTGCCCCCCTCCACCATATTCCACCTCGATAATATCATAGCGGTGCTTAGGCGAAGCCCTGCGTCGGTAGCATCATCAACACCGTCATCATGCCATCGTGCTGACGGAACTCTCCCGCAAAGCTCTGCTGGATCGGAGTTCGTGGGACGTCATCGAGATGAACGTGTGCTGAACTCGGAGGTGTCGTACGTTCGGTACTTGATCGGTCGGATCATGAAGACGTATGACTACATCAACCGCGTTGTGCTAACGCTTCCGCTTTCGGTCTATGAGGGTACGTGGACAACACACTCCCCTCTCGTTGCTATGCATCACCATGATCTTGCGTGTGCGTAGGATTTTTTTTGAAATTACTATGTTCCCCAACAACGATATCATGCATAATTTCTTTGTATAAGGAATGAGGTATTGCACTCACACTAGCACCCATATCACATAAGCCATGATAACAATGATCTCCTATTTTAAAAGAAACAACAGGCATGCCAATAACAGGTCTATGTTTATTTTTAGTGTCGGGTCTAGCAATTCTAGCAGCTTCATCATAGAAGTATATAACATGCCCATCAATATTATCGACCAAGAAATCCTTAACCATAGCGATACTAGGTTCAACTTTAATTTGCTCAGGGGGGTGTAGGTGTTCTAACGTTTTAGGAACCACAGTTCAAGCTTTAGCATGATCCTATATTCAAACAGGGAAAGGTGGTTTCTCTATATAAGCGGTAGGAACAATAGGATCAACATTATAAGTGATAGTCTTTTCTTCAACTTTAATAGGTTCAACTACTTTTACTTCAACGGGAGGATGATATTTAAACCATTTCTCCTTAGGGAGATCAAAATGAGTAGCAAATGATTCACAGAAAGAAGCTACTATCTCACAGTCAAGTCCATATTTAGTGCTAAATTCACGAAAAGCATCGGTATCCATAAAAGATTTAACACAATCAAACTTAGGTGTTATACCTGACTCATTACCTTTGTCGAGTTCCCAATCATAAGAGTTGTGTTTAATTCTTTCCAATAAATCCCATCTAAATTCAATAGTCTTCATCATAATACAACAAGTACAAGAAGTATCGAGCATGGAGCGATTATTGGGAGAAAGTCGAGCATAATTTTTTTGAATAATAATTTCTCTTGAGAGCTCATGATTGGGGCATGAATATAACATTGACTTAAGCCTCCCCCAAGCTTGAGCGATACTTTCTCCTAGGCAAGGCAAAAAATTATATATATAATTATGATCATGATGAACCAAATGCATAGGATAAAACTTCTGATGAAATTCCAATTTCAATCGGTTGTAGTTCCATGATCCAATATCATCACATAGACTAAACCATGTCAATGCCTTTCCCTTCAAACATAAAGGGAAGACCTTCTTCTTGATAACATCCTCGGGCATACCTGCAAGCTTAAATAATCCACAAACTTCATCCACATAGATTAGGTGCATATCGGGATGTAATGTTCCATCTCCTGTAAAAGGATTAGCTAGCAGTTTCTCTATCATACCCGAGGGAATTTCAAAGTAAACATTTTCAGTAGGTTCAATAGGTTGAGGAGAAACTCTTTGCTCTTCTGGTCAGGGTGAAGATACCCCGAACAAGCCCCTCAAAGGATTATTTTCCATAGTAATAAGTGATAGTAAATTTTAGCACACTATATAATTTTTTCCTTACCAAATTCCACCTACCAAAGGCACTTCACTCCCCGGCAACGACGCCAGAAAAGAGTCTTGATGACCCACAAGTATAGGGGATCTACCGTAGTCCTTTCGATAAGTAAGTGTGTCGAACCCAACGAGGAGCAGAAGGAAATGACAAGCGGTTTTCAGTAAGGTATTTTCTGCAAGCACTGAAATTATCGGTAACAGATAGTTTTGTGATAAGGTAATTCGTATCGGGTAACAAGTAACAAAAGTAAACAAGGTGCAGCAAGGTGGCCCAATCCTTTTTGTAACAAAGGACAAACCTGGAGAAACTCTTATATAAAGGAACGCGCTCCCGAGGACACATGGGAACTATCGTCAAGCTAGTTTTCATCATGCTCATATGATTCGCATTCGGTACTTTGATAATTTGATGTGGGTGGACCGGTGCTTGGGTACTGCCCTTTCTTGGACAAGCATCCCACTTATGATTAACCCCTCTCGCAAGCATCCGCAACTACGAACGAAGAATTAAGGTAAACCTAACCATAACATGAAACATATGGATCCAAATCAGCCCCTTATGAAACAACGCATAAACTAGGGTTTAAGCTTCTGTCACTCTAGCAACCCATCATCTGCTTATTAGTTCCCAATGCCTTCCCCTAGGCCCAAATAATGGTGAAGTGTCATGTAGTCGACGTTCACATAACACCACTAGAGGAGAGACAACATACATCTCATCAAAATATCGAACGAATACCAAATTCACATGACTACTTATAACAAGACTTCTCGCATGTCCTCGGGAACAAACTTAATTACTCACAAATCATATTCTTGTTCATAATAAGAGGGGTATTAATATGCATAAAGGATCTGAACATATGATCTTCCACTGAATAAACCAACTAGCATCGACTACAAGGAGTAATCAACACTACTAGCAACCCACATGTACCAATCTGAGGTTTTGAGACAAAGATTGGATACAAGAGATGAACTAGGGTTTGAGAGGAGATGGTGCTGGTGAAGATGTTGATGGATATTGACCCCCTCCCGATGAGAGGATCGAGGGTGATGACGGTGGTGACGATTTCCCCCTCCCGGAGGGATGTTTCCCCGGTAGAACAGCTCCGCTGGAGCCCTAGATTGGTTCCGCCAAGGTTCTGCCTCGAGACGGCGGCGCTTCGTCCCGATAGCTTTCTTATGATTTTTCCAGGGCAAAAGACACCTTATACCAGAAGATGGGCATCGGGGGGCTTCCAGGTGGCCCACGAGGCAGGGAGGCGCGCCCCCCACCCTCGTGGACAGTGGGTGCCCCCTCTGGTGCTTTCTTTGATCAATATTTTTAATATATTCCAAATTGACTTCCGTGGAGTTTCGGGACTATTGGAGTTGCGCAGAATAGGTCTCTAATATTTGCTCCTTTTTCAGCCTAGAGTTATAGCTGCCGGCATTCTCCCTCTTCATGTAAACCTTGTAAAATAAGAGAAAAAGGCCTAAGTATTGTGACATAATGTGTAGTAACAATCCATAATGGAATAAACATCGATATAAAAGCATGATGCAAAATGGACGTATCAGGCGACGGCGGTCCTGCGCGGCAGCGGAGATCCTGGCACGAGCGGGGGCGAGCTCTGGGCGGCGGCGGCGTCGCTGACGACGAGGCAGCGTGGGCTGACGGTGCCCGCCTGGCCCAGATTTGGGCCCTTTGGGCCCCATCTGGGCCAGGACGGGCCGACGATAGGCGTGGCATCTGCAGGGCTCTCGGGAGACGGTGGCGATGTGGCTGGCTTGTGGTGGGTGGCGGCTATGGCTGCCGGCGTGCAACAGTGCCGCGGCTGGGGCTTTGCGGTCGAGCCATGGGCCCGGCCAGGCCCGGGTGGCTTGGTTTGCCATGGATACGACGTCCGGTCGGCAATCCGTGTCGGTGCGGGAGGCAGAGGCCACTGGCGTGACGGCGGTGGAGACGGTTCCCTCCCGTTCGGCTCCGGTGCTTCGGTCCGTGCTATCTAGGCGCATCTTGCCTCTGCTCTCTTGTCCTCGTGGTGGTGTTCGCAGCAAGACGACGTGGATGGTTCCAAGCCCGTGGTGGCGCGTGCTTGTGGGTGGCAAGACGGTGGTTTGGCTCCGTTCTAGTGGGTGCCGGGTCATGGGGGTGTGGGAGAAATCCCTGCCGGTTCTTCCGGCTCCGATGTGGTGACGCCGGTGGGTGCCGCCATTCCTTCCTGAAGGGTGTCGGTGCTACCCATCCCCCGCTCCCCTTTTGCGCGCCGGGGGAAACCCTAGGACTTGTCCGAACAGCAGCGTTGTTGGTGTCGTATTCCTTCTTGGAGGTGTTGTTTGGTACGCGGAGGTCCGGTGCCATGGCGAGTGGTGGGAACGTAGATGGAGGGCGCAACGGTGGCGGATCATTCATGCTTGTCGAGCTGCTGTTGTTGGCATTTTTTGTCTTTTTTTTTTCTTTTGGCTTGTTGTGCCGTTCGCCCAGTCAGTTACCTTGTGATCGATGTTCGTGCTTTATAATATAAAGCGGGGGAACCCTATTTCGTCTAAGAAAAAAAGGTCGGATTTGTAAAAAAATTGATGAACTTCAAAAAATGTTTTTTTGTCAATGTTTACTAATTTCGCTCATAAGATTTTGATATTGTCGTCCTCGTTGTTACCACATGAGATTATGAGAGATCTCATGGTTATGCAAAGGTTACTCTACACCGACAAAATTGACACACCAATGGTTTTTGAATATGTTCGGTCACCTAGTGGACCAGGCCAACTCCTATGCTAGCAGAGGTGAAGAGAGAAGTCTATGGGCATCGGTAGACGCTTTCACTTCCAATGATCCCTTTCTCATTGATCCAAGCCTTTTGAGTTCCGTCCGATCATGATACCTAGTCCCAAGCTGTAGAAGGTCCCTCAGAGGGTGTGCGTCTCTCTCTCCATTGGAGGATTTTATATGCTACCTGTCCTTGAAAAATGACCAAGCTAGACTACCCTTGAGGTGGTAGGTAGGAGAGACAAGGTAGTTAATTTGTGATCCACCAGTCCATGGTGGGATGAAATATGAAAGAGGGCATTGTGCATGCGGAAGTACTTTTCTGCTCTCGAGCTCAAATGAGCTCGGTGAACAGTAAAATTAATTTTTTTTGAAAAAAGATCCAATTTTTTGGGAGAAACATTGGATCATCTGTGGTGATTTCAATCAAATATACGAGGCGAGAGAGAAGAACAATCTCAACCTCAATAGGAGGTTGATGGGCCGGTTTAGGGCGGCCATCGATAGAGCGGGGCTTCGTCAGCTAAAGTGCAGCAACCGCAAGTACACCTGGAGCAATGAGCGCGACAATCCAACCCTAGTGGGCATCGACAAATTCTTCTACAACATGCCATCGGAAACCATCTTTCCCCTGACCATGCTCATGGCCGCTTCCACCGCCTGCTCCGACCATTGCCTGCTGGTGCTGTCTGAGGCGGCCGGACCTCGATGGCGCAAGTGCTTCAAGTTTGAGTCCTTCTGGCCGCGCTTCCCATGCTTTGCGGAAATTGTGACCGCGGCCTGGGCACGGCCGGTGGCTGCGTCATGTGCGTTCACCCGCCTCCACGTCAAGCTTGCCCGCACGGCCAAGGATCTTCGCATCTGGAGCCAAGGTCTCTTCGGTGACGCAAGGGTGCAGTTCCATATGGCCTGTGAGGTCATCTTGCGTCTCGACGAGGCCCAGGAAAGGCGCCAGCTCTCTCCAGCCGAGCGTGATCTGCGCAGAAGCCTCAAGCTCAGATTGCTGGGGCTGGCAGCAATCGAGAGATGCAGGAAGAGGCAGGCCTCCAGGCTCACCTGGCTGCGCTCCGGCGATGCCCCAACAAAGTTCTTCATGGCAAAAATCTGCTCACGGAAGAGAAACAACTTCATTCACTCTCTGAAGGTCAATGACTCAATCGCTACGGCACACAGCGAAAAAGAAGCAGCAATTCACAACCACTTCGCCAGCATCCTTGGGACTACAAAGCAATGATCGTCTATGATAAACTGGGATCAAATTCACATGCCAACAATTCAAAGTGGTGGTTTGGACAACCCCTTTTCAGAGGAAGAGGTGTGGTCGGCGATTCAGGCATCTCCGGCAAAGAAATCCCCCGGACCGGACGGCTTCAACGGCACCTTCTTCAAATCGTGCTGGTAGATAGTCAAAGATGATGTCATGCAGGCCTTCAACCAGTTCTACAACCTGGCGGGCAACAATTTTGGCTTGCTCAACTCGGCAATCGTAGCCCTAATCCCCAAGAAAGACGGCGCGAACGACATCAACGACTACCGTCCGGTTAGCCTGATACACTCCATCGCCAAACTAGTCTCCAAGGTGCTATCAATCAGGCTAGCCCCGATCGTCCAATGCATCATTTCGCCGGCCCAGACAGCTTTTCTGAAAACAAGATGCTTACACGACAGCTTCGTCTACATCCAAAATTGTGTCAAAGCTCTACACCGGAAAAAGACGCCGGGTGTTCTTCTCAAGTTAGATATCTCCAGGGCCTTCGATAATGTATCGTGGGAGTACCTTCTTGAGCTAATGGTGAAACTAGGGTTTAGTGCGAGGTGGAGGGATTGGATCACCATGCTGCTCGCCACCTCATCGTCGGCCTTCCTCCTCAACGGCATCCCCGGCCAAACTATCATGCATCGGTGTGGCCTACGGCAGGGCGACCCCCCATCGCCGCTTTTGTTCATCCTTGCGATCGATCCCATCCATCGCCTTCTTAAAGCGGCTGAAGAAGAGCTCCACATTACGCCGGTGCCAGGCAGGGAGATCAAATTTAGGGTTAGCTTATACGCGGACGACGCCGTCATCTTTGCAAACCCCATTAGGGAAGAGATCGACTACCTTATGGACTTGCTCGAGAGCTTCGGCGACGCCACGGGCCTGAAGATAAACAACATCAAGTCAACGGCAACTCCGATTTGCTATCAAGACATTGATCTCAGCATGGTACTCCAGTCTTTTGGGGGACCGATCATGCAATTCCCGATCAGATACCTAAGGCTTCCTCTCACAACTGGCCGGCTTAGGCTAGTGCATCTTCAGTTCATCCTAGATAGAATTAGGGCTAGATTAGCAAGCTGGAAAGGGAAAATGCTCTCCATGGCCGGGCGCAGGGTGCTCGTCCGATGCGTCCTCACAGCCATGCCAACATTTGCACTGACAGCTCTTAAAATCCCAGTAAAGCTGTTGAAAGAGATAGACAAATGTAGACGCCGATTCCTCTGGGGCCACGATCAGGAGCTCACCGGCGGCAGCTGCAAGGTGAACTGGGCGCGGGTTTGCTCCCCGATCGAGCATGGTGGCCTTGGCATCCTCGATCTGACCAAATTCAGCCGCGCCCTCCATCTACGCTGGCTCTGGCATGCATGGAAAAGCCCGGAGCGCCCGTGGGAAGGAACAGAGCTGCCATGTGATGCCTTCGACCATGCCCTTTTTAGTGCGGCCACAACGATGTCTATTGGCAATGGCAAGACGGCCAGCTTCTGGCACTCGGCTTGGATCAATTCATCTCCGCTGAAGCTACTCCACCCCAACCTCTTCAAGCACTCCAGAAGGAAGAACAGATCGGTGGCGCAGGCACTACTCGAAGACCGCTGGGTTTCTGACCTTGCGCATGGCGACGCTGGCTCTATAGCATAGGAGGCGCTCGATTTGCACCGCCGGCTGCAATCGTACCACCTTCAGGAAGACAGCCAAGACCAGATCGCCTGGACGATTGAGGCATCCGGGAAGTACACGGCGCACTCAGCCTATCGCGCCCAATTCCAGGGCTCCGTGCAGACTCAGTTTCGCGAGCTCATATGGAGCACCCGGGCGCCTGCAAAGCTCAAGATCTTCGCCTGGCTGCTACACCAAAACCGGCTCTGGTGCAACGATAGGCTGCAGCGGCGAGGATGGCCAAACAATTATTTCTGTCAGCTTTGCCTCCGCAACCTCGAAAGCTCAGAGCATTTGTTCTGGCATTGCCCCATTGCAAAGGAAACCTGGAACTCTATTGCAACATGGACGTGTTGCCGCGCGCTAAGACAGGAAGCATGGATCGGCAACGCAGGATCCCTGGACAGGTTCAGAGCTATGTCAGATGCAACGCCGCCTGCTCACAGGAAAGCGATCAAGTCGCTGGCAATGCTTGCCCTTTGGCAGATATGGCAGGAGAGGAATCACTGCACTTTTAGGGCAAAAGAGGCCAAGGTGGAGGACATTATCAACGAGATCAGGAGAGGACTAAGCCTCTGGCAACAAGCCGGCCTCAAGTCGGTTCAGAGCCCCTTCGGGGACCAGTCAGGAGAGTAGGCTAGCGACTTGTGCCTTGGGGTACTTTGTTCTTTTTCTATCATTCTTCTTCTTACTATCCTTGATCTTCGGATCTCCACCTTATCGCTTTGTCATCTGCTCCCTGCTTATGATCAATGAAACACCAGTCTTGGCTGGTCCTTAAAAAAAAAGGTCTAAGTGCTTGCAAAAATTCGTCATGGAATCACATTCCTGTAAGGAGTGGCAAAAAAAAAATTCAATGCTCCAAAATGCTTTTGAAAGTACTCCCTCTGTAAACTAATATAAGAGCATTTAGATAACTAAAGTAGTGATCTAAACGCTCTTATATTAGTTTACAGAGGGAGTAGCATTTTCAAAGTATTGATTTTTTTTTGCCACGCCTTCTAGGAATGTGATTTCAAGACGTATTTTTGCAAGCACTTAAAACTTTTGTCAATGTTTCTTTCAAAAAATTGGAATTTTTTGAACTTTTCAATTTTGTTTTGATTTTACTGTTCACCCGAGCTCAAATCCGCGTCCGCATGCATGGTCCTAGTGTCTCTTCACATAATCTATTTTTTCTCTTGAGGCTTTATCTCTATATTTTCTCTTCTTTAACTTGTAGAGCATGGTAAATTGCTTGTGGTTTTGTTGACTTGACTTTGACAATTCACAAAGCATATGCCATTTAGGACAGGGAGAGATCCCCATGTAAGATTAACAATTTCCACAAAATGTTGTATGAAAGTACTCTCATGGACAATATCCATTTGAGGTATTTGATTCCTATCTTGTGGGCACACATGCATGGAATATTTGCTAGTTTATGCTGCAAACATGAAGATGCATGTATGCAAAATGCATGCATGAGGCCGATCGAGTTGAGACACGAGCAAAAAGAACCTGCGTGCAGAATTGCATACCACGTATGCTTTAGTGGTATCGTTCAGTCACCTGCATGATTTTGTATCTATTGAAGGTCTTGCGGCATCTCTTCTTCAGAGCTGTAGGCGCCACAGGCCGGCAGGCCGATGGTCAAGTCAACAGTGCAATGTCGCTCCCGCTCGTCGTCTTCTCCCCAGCCCCGACCCCGCCGAGGAGGAGCGGCAAACAGAGCATGGTGCTTGATGGTCCTCACCGGGTACCAGGTGATCTGTCGACGGCGTCGAGAGTACTAAGGATGACATCCACGATCGACGACGGGTGCACTGCTCTGCTGACCCCAAAACCAGCAATTCAATGTGTAAACGAAGGTGGCTAGCTCTTGTCCGATGCAGAACTGCGGGCTCGTTGCCAACAGTTCAATTCAAACCGCTATTCAGTGTAGCTAGCAGCTAATCAGCTAGCACACCAGAGGTCGAGAGCCAGCGGGAGGGTCCACTTTTTTTCTACGGTCAAGGCACAGCCCGTCAGCTAGCACACCAGAGGTCGAGAGCCAGCGAGAGATCTCGTTGATGTTCACAGCTCAGTATGCTAGTAGACGCTACGGTAGGGACGCGCTAATCTGCGTCGGAAGGTTTGAACATGGAGTACGCAAGGCTGCAATGGTCAAGGTCGCCACGGAGACCGCCAGCTACAGGTCTCACGGTCACGGGCAGAATTCTGAAAGACTGCAAGCGCGCGCGCACACCTGCTCTCTACTTTTGTTAAGGTTCAGGGCACGTCATGTCATCGTGTAGTACGCCGTCGCCACGCAGGCTGCGCGTCAGAATGACTGTAGAATACCGATCCGGTGAGGCGGCGACCGGTGCGACGTGACTGTTTTCTTCTTCAAGTAAGTAAACAACGGCTTGGTCAGTTCGGCGTTCAATTGTTAACGCCGGTTTACACCAGATAAGCTCGGAGATTTGGCGAGTGATGATTGATTTAGTCGGTCAAAATAGAGGGATTTAATCAGTCACGGTCTGCTGGTGCGTGTGACGCCAGATCATCATACATGCATTTTAATCGAATCAATCAAAGAGAGTAGTCCCCCCGCAAAAAAAAAATAAAAAAAAAATAAAATCAAAGAGAGTAGTCCGTGTGCTCGTGAAAGTTCAGGTTCAGCGACCGCTCTCTAAATAAATCAGAGACGTCGCGTCCGCGGTGCGTGGCAGCTAGCGTGGGTCGCACACGCACGCTTCGCTTTCGTGACGAGCTCCAAAGTCTCGGGTGTTCTCGTCCCGGTTCTCACTCGTACCAATGGCCGATCAGGTTTTGTCATCGTCGTGTACCGGACCGGGGCTTATAATTAGTTGAGCGATGTGACGGCGACACTGGGGATGATCTAGGTTAGCGTGTGCACGGACGAGGCGTCGCTGCTTGTTGTCGACGGCTACGGAAGAGGACAAGGGAGCCGGCGTGCCCGTTGGCTGTCCCGTTGAATCTACGGCTGGAGGGGGCACAAGCAGACGAGTTTTCTGCTTGATTTGCTAGGATCGATTAGGGCAATGGTGCTATTTTGAGAGTGTCAGGTCGGATAAACTTTGAGAGGAGGAGAAATAAAGTTATAAAAAAAATATGTTTTCTTTTATTTAAGAAATGATCTTTTAGTATAATGTGTCTCATCATGTTTTTAGAAATACCTGATTACTGAAGATAAGACTAAAAGATAATTTATTTTAATACCACTAATTGTTTGCTACTGTGGACAGGGCTTGGCAAGACTTGTCACACAGTAAGGACCTATTTCTGATTCCCAGGATTGCAGAAACATAGAAATAGAAAAAAAAACTTAATGTTACGATGGCATGTTCATTTTAATCGTACATAATTTTGTTTCCATCACGGAATTGCAAAAGCATATATGAATAGAGAAAAAAAACTTAGGGTTACGATGGTAGCCCACTTCAATAACATATAATTTTGTTTGCGTTAAAGTGGATTTGATTTCAACACGGGTAAAACAAAAAATTCTTTCCGAAGATGTCAGCGGATGGGAACAATTCTGTGCAAGCGACGGGCTCCAACGAGAAAGAGTAGGGCATAGGAGATGGCGGCACCTTGAGTCCCATGAGCCGGTCTGTGTCACATGTCCTATTCTACCTCGCGGGCGACCGGAGCAACATTTCGAGGGGCGCAGTCGGCCGTTGGAGATCACGATGCATGTAACAATACGGACTTGGTGATTTGGAAATGATGTGTCAGGTTGTGGAATCAATTTTATGTGTATTGTTCGGTCACGATATGCGGACGCGTCGATGGGCATTTTGGGGCAGGATTTTTGTGTTTCTGGTTGTAGATGCTCTTAGATACAAATGTGGTGCTTACATCAAGTTGTGGACAGTCGAGTCTTTGGATCCTAGATGCAACCATTTGGAAATGTTAACATGGGTAGTGTGGTGCTTACATCAACTTGTGGATAGTCGACTCTTTAGATCCTAGGTGCAACCATTTGGAAATGGTAGCCTGGGCTATTTCACTATCCCGGGTGTTGGCCTTTCAACCAAGAAGATGTCGGCGTAAAGCTAATCAACTTATAGCATATTTGGTTCGTGGGAATTTGAGATGGAGAAATGGGAGTTGAGGGGTAAGAAAACCAAAGTTCCACTGAGTGATTAGAGTGAATGGAATGCGAGTTGAGGTGTCAATTCCAACTGATTTCTCTCCATGGGACCCTATTAATTGGTGGCCAGGTGTTCAATCCACAGTAATTCACATCATATACCAAATAAGAGAAAGTGATTAAACCCTAGGTCCAGTACTTTGGATCGGATGGCGATGGTGTCATGGTGTCATTCCCCTTCATGAAGGCACTATCTTGCTTGCTCGCAGCGTCCCTAGTGTTGAACATCATGCTTATTTTGCTTGCCTCTCTAGTTCCGCGCTTGGTTGCTTTAACTGTGGTGTATCTCTGCTCGGGCCGAGCATCCCTTGTCTCTCTGCTTTGGGAACCATGTCCTGCCTTCTTACGTTCGTGCCATGTGTTTTATCCTACTTTGTACTCATTTTATTTTCTTCTATCAATGAAAAGTTACAAAGTTTTGCATATTCTTGAAAAAGAATGTAAAGAAAAACCTATTTCCCTGGTCTAATCCTTTCAAAAATGTCTCATGTAAACTCGTATTCCCTGCCCAAAGGTTACATTATAGAAATCAATGAAAGGCCCCTAAAAAACAGAAATTAATGAAAGGCTTAACTTTTTTATTTTGTTTATGAAAATCTTCCAGAATTTTAGAACTTTGCAACAAATATGGTTGCCATGATGCATAGGCCGGATGAGTTCTTTTCTTTTAGAAAATAGAAGTTGAACTGTTGGTACATTTCTGGCGGTTGATTGGCTTATCTAATGCCAATCCGTGATCGATGTGTTAGCAAAGGATGATTTGCCCGGTGGTTGCTCGTGACTATAATTCTCAAAAGAAAAAAGAGGATAAAGTTTGCTCGTGACTAGGTGACTTGTCTTGCCTAACTTCCTTTCCCGTACTTTAAAATTTCCATGGAAAGGTTGGGCTTCCTTGATCCGTGCATTACACACGAGCAAGCTGACGTAGTTGCAAGTACATAGCTCCATATCCACACACACACATATATAAATAACTCATCTGAATGATCTCCTGCATCAGGCAAACTAGGGCTATGTAACATGCTTGTTTAGATTGCTTACCTGAATCTAGTTTAGCACTACTGACTACTCTGTTTTTTTATCAAAAAAAAAACTACTCTGTTATTCACATTGAATAATTTGAATGCAAGTCAACACATAGGTTCAGAAGAAAAGAGAGCCTGTGCTGGGGTAAATTGACTCTCTGTTCTGGAGTTTTCTTTAAACATTAATCATCTCTTCTTCGAATGATTGCACATGTATTCAACAAGGAAACCCCTTTCCAACTTGTACCATGTCAAATGATAATCAAGATTTTTAGCTTACCAATACAATAGTCCAGTTCAGTTCTGTTAACAGAAAACATCTCCCTTAACTCCCATCAGTTCAGTTTAGCTGTAATTCAATTGATGCAACATGTAGCAGTTTTTATTTTGTGTAATGGCTCTATGTAGTTAATGTTTTCTCTGATATAAATATGGTGTTTGTTCTATATATTTTTTTGACATAACCAGTCATTTAACCTTCTGTCAGATTGTGCACTTTAGTACATCTTTGCCTACAAGTGTTTCTCTGTGTTGTATTTTCAGAATTTTGGCAAGTTCCGAGTGCTAATTCTTCTCTTTTTGGTTACTAGCTTGTACTTTGAGTTGAAGAAGCAAGTGTTCACCCCTTGTTCTTTGCACTGCTGCTGGAGTTGTGATGATGATCTTCAGGGTGGATTCTCTCACTTTCAGTTCTTATAGAATTATTCTGAATGGTTGAATAAGAGGTACACATTTGATATGGAAACTAACACTGTGAAGATGATTTGATCTGCAGAATTTTCTTCTCTTTGTTTTCTTGGTTTAGTAAATCATGGCGTCTTTCACTATTTCTTTCAGTAGTGGGTCGTGGATTACAGATTATTGTTTCTCTTGATCAGCATCCGAACAAAGGCTGTCCTTACTAATTGTATTCTACTTGTCAACTTTGTTGCCCAAATATTTAAATGTTAGCTTAAGTGGTGGAACAAAGAATTCTTGTTGCTGGTATGAACTCTGAACATGCAAATGCTGTCTATGATGATCTGATTCATGTGAATTTTCTAGTCCATAATGGTCACCAATAGTAGCATCCAACTGCTTAGCTCTAGCTTGTCAATGACATTGTATTCTGTTTTTTTTTTTGTTATTAGCGTATCCTCCGTTGTCAACCAGCACCGACGGTTGAGTTGAAGACCACCTTTAAGTTCTAATGGGCCTTCAGACTGTTCAATCTTGACAAGAAATATGAGCTGCTAATTCTTGAAGAAAAGGTGTAGCCTATGTACTGCAATTGAACATCTTGAACAAATGAGAAAAGTTCATCTAGGGTGTAGCTTATGTACTGCAATTGATGTATTGATACAGACGGAAATGGAGTATGTTATGTGCTGTTATTGCCTCTGTACATGTGAGATTATGTGTTGTCATTGCCTCTGGACATATGGGATCACGTATTGTTATTGCCTCTGGATATACTCAGCTGACAATTTTATGTATGAATTATGTAGGCATGCAGTAGCCCACATAATACCACTTATATTATGTGGGTAGCCCACTTAGTCCCACTTAATTACGTGGGCTAACGCGGCACGATGTGGGACGCCCGCATGTCGTCCCACTTGTAGGCTGAGCTATGTTTGTCACTTCAGCTCTTTTAGTTTGACAAGTATACAGTATATTGTGCTTTTTTTAAACAACGGTTTGCATATTTGATGCTATACCAAACTAGGGCCAGAGTCTGTACTTTCTCAAAGAACAGATACAGTTCCAGCAGAAATCAGAAAAAACGATCGTGAAAAGGACGTCGGCGGTGCCGCATGCACCGCGCCGGCCGGCAGACAGACGCGGGTGGCACGACCGACGGCAACTCGTAGCACATATTCCTCACGATTCACCCACACGAAAACCGCGGGCATATTATGGTGGTGTAGTATCGACCGACGACGAGACGACAGGTCCCCTCTCGCTCTCATGGCCTCTCTCGCTCCCATCCCGAGCGCGTCTCCGTCGGCCCCGGCCCACGGCCGCCGTCTTTTTGACATTCTCCTCCACTGACCGGGAAGCGTCTCCCAAAGCGTTCAAACTCTTTGCAACTGGCGAGTCTCCTCCACTCCATTCGCTTTGTGTACCTCCTTTCTAGCCGGCAACATGGGTGCATATACCTTGTTTGCTCACGCACGCCGGCCGTCTACTGGAAACGGCGGCAACGCTGGCCACGTCGACAGATGAATACACACAGACTGGCCCACTCAGGCCAGACCCCTCGCACTTGTATGAAATGCAGGAAGGAATGTACGTATATACTTAATGAGCTCGTTCGTATACGTACGTGTCACGTGCATGTCATGTGTATGTCCAGCCGGCCAGGCTAGCTTGAAAGGGACATCGTCCATATATAAACTTTTAGCTGTCATCATGGTATAGTAAAATTTGCACCTGGCCAAGAAACGCACTGGCATGTGTCGTATTCTGAGTCTCTGATGTAACTTTGATTTTACTTCTCTGCTTTTTACCACCCCACTTAGATCGATCAACCCACCGGCTACTCACCGCGTCAGTCAAGGCCGGAGTTGATCGAGGCGAGATCTGCTGGTTCGCCACAAAGTTTGACTTCCATGGTCGGAAACTAAAGCTACGTACAACCCCCCACAAAACTAAGACCTTGATTGGAAAACCGGGAAATTAAAGCATGGCATTGTAATCAAGTGACTAAATTTCTAACTCATCTTACCCTGCTCACGGGGCGCCTTTAGTCTGCCGTGCGTGCACTGACCTGGCTAGCTAACTAGATTATGTACTAGTGCGTTAGTTTCCTTTCATTTATATACGAATGTCGGTGTGTGTCTAGTCCGCGATCGAGCGTGCAATGTTTTCTTCGTTTTGTGGACTTCCGAGTTGAGTTACATGCATGCATGTACTTTGAGAACGTTGAAATTTGAGACCAACTTTTGTACTCGTGGGTTGGGACGTCACCTCAGATAATACAAGCGTGCGCGCGTTCAAGGATAAGGATTGAAGCGTGACGTTTTGGACATATGATGATGAATAGTTAAATACATTCTTCGCTATCTTTTTTTTTTGACAAAGACTAAATTTTATTAAGTCAAAATGAAGCATCAAGTGGATACAAACACAATGAGTACACATCCGCCTATGCATAATTAAGATGCACACAACCAACACCAACGCACTCATATACGAGCGAGAACATACAAAATTACAGTCCTTTTAAAGTCCGCAAAAGAAAAATCCCCAATCGGGAATTTTGAACACAATATGGTCCTTTTGCTTAGCAACAAGCTCTCCCGGTGATGGACTTGAGTACGTCAACGCAAGACATCTAGAAGAAAAAAAAATAAAGGGTGATTTCATCGGTGCCTCACATAGTTGCAAGTGGTTTTTTGTGAATGACATGTCACCAGGTGATCTAGAACATGGTATGCACTATACACTACTCCGAACCTGTTTGGTTATATATGGGGAGAAAAATAGTACAATAAGGATTACAATACAAGCATCCATGTTTGAATAAGGATACCAAATAGGTATGCCATGGAGTCCCGGATTGTATCGTCCCAACGAATAATGAGGACAAAACTAGGCAAGATGCTCTAAATTCCCAGGGTTTTCATCTACAAAGTATGTCTTGTCTAAAAT
This sequence comes from Triticum timopheevii, assembly GCA_963921465.1. Taxonomy (NCBI): domain Eukaryota; kingdom Viridiplantae; phylum Streptophyta; class Magnoliopsida; order Poales; family Poaceae; genus Triticum; species Triticum timopheevii. The sequence goes on along the minus strand of OY997262.1, from coordinate 342,082,744 downwards.
ATCTCCTGGTTGTGGAGCTTGTCCAACTTGGGTCTTCTTGTAGTGTATTGGCCTCCTTATATATGGCTGGAGAGGTGGTGCTAGACTCGAAGTCCTTCCTGGATTTGTCTATTTTCTTCCTCACCAAGTGATATATGCTCGCCAAGTTTGAATGCATACATGCAAGGTATGCCCTAAAATCCAAGTCAGCCGCGAAGCCAAGGTTCGTCTAACCCATATGGACCCATAGAGTATTCCATATATACATATGACATATAATACACCATGTATGACTATCTATCGACAAAAACCCCTAGTGGATGACGAATGAAATGGCAAGTCGGGGGATCAACTCTGAGGACTATGGTGCCACCTTGTTTCCCACTCCCAAGGGTTAAAAACCATTCGGTTTGGCATTAAGCTCCTAAACCTTGGATCCAATGTCATTGGCACTGACCCCTGAATCATAGTTATAATCGTGAAATTGCTTAGCCCGTACGGTGCATAATGACTTATTTTTTTGTGACGAGGTATCCTTATACTGACCTAGCAAGTTCCATGTCAAAAATGATGGCTCTGAGCAAACAGTTAGATTTGTGTAAAATTTTGGATCAACTTCCCAAAATGGTTTTTTTCCACGATTGGTATTAGTTTCTATCATAATTATATATTATTTTCATCATGAATACAACATGAGATTATGGGGTATCTCATGGCTATGTTTTCATATTAAAGATAGTAGGATATGTACATGGGCTTTGTGCAAAGGTCATTCTACGTCGGCAAAGTTGACACACTAACTTTCTTCGAATATTTTGGTCACCTAGTTGACCAGACAAACTCCTATGTTAGGAGAGGTTATGAGAGAATTCGTCGGGCATCCGTCGACTCATCCACTTCCAATGCTCCATTCTTTTTATCGATCCGAGCCTTTTGAGTTCTCTTGGATCCTGATACCTACTCCCAAGCCTTAGAGGGTCCCTTGGAGGGTGTGTCATCCCCTTGAGTTTATTCAAGTGAGAGTGAACGGAGTACATGCCCATCGGGGGATCTTATATGCTAGGGGACTACCCTTGAGGTGGTAGGTAGGAGAGATAAGGTAGTTAGTTTGCGATCCAATATTGTGGGATTGGAAAAAGGGTGGTCTATGGTCCATAGTTTCTCTTAACCTAATGTGCTTCGTTATCTTGAGACTTTATATCTATAATTATCCCTTTATCTTCTTCTCTTCTTTAACTTCTAGACAATGATAAATTGTTGGGGGTTTTGTTGAGTTGACTTTGACAATCCCACACATATGCCATGTAGGATAAGGTGAGATCCCTGGTAGGATTAACAACTTCCACACTATATATTATGAAAATACTTTCTAAGATAAAACACACAAACAATTTACATATTCAAATGCAAATATTTTTCTATGTGCATTCTGTATGTTACACGCCAGTTGCGACCTTGTGACAATGTTTACCCAATTAAAAGTCTTGTCACATTTTACTCCCCCCTCCCCCCTCCCCCCCCCCCCTCCCCCGGGCAACCACACCTTTTTTAAACAAGAGGATGGGACCCCGAAGGTCCAAGAACTGGATCTATATGTACAAATAAAATTGTTACAACACAATGCAAATCACCCCAGAAAGAAACAATATATAACCAAGTTCTCCCCTATTTCAACTATGATCTGGAGGAGACAAAAAACTGCAGCTAAATTTTTACCCTTTAAGTTGCCTTCCCTTGCTATGGCCTTCAACCAATTTTTTGTTATTTCCCCAAATTTACAAGGCGGGCCCATAACACAAGATGCTATTTGTAGTTGTTCGTGTGGGAAACTAGAAATCTTAGCTTGCTAGGGTGTATATGACATTTGGTATGATCAGTGGGGTGCAACCTACTCAACGGAGTTGACATACTTGAGTAAAATTTGATGAAATCTGATAAATTTGAAAATAATTTGGTGTGACCATAATGAGTATATGCCTGGCTTCCGAATAAATGGGCCTAGCTTGTCATTTCAATGAAAATAATAAAATAAAGTAGTAGTTGTCAAAATGTCACAACTAGGTGTCTGACAAGCTTTTAAAAATCCTATTTTATTTTCGTGGTTGATGCTAACTATAAGAACCATGCAATATAAACACCTGATTCATGCAAGTACAAAGGGATAAGAAGGACGAGGATGTAGGAATAACTATTCCTAAGTCAACTGAGAATAGCCACTCCTAGTTTTGAAAGTTTTGTAAAATAATTGGAGAGAAAAGTTGTCACATAGTCACATTTAGGGGGCAAAAAGGAGAATGTGATCTATTCGAGGAAATAATACTGGTACAAGTATTTAGAACATATCACATTTTTTTGGTGAACTCGGGGCAACATAACTATCTCATTACTCCGGCATAGTTATGGGCTCATTCGGGTTGGACGATTTTTAGAGGATTCCATATGAGATTTCCAGCCATGGGATTTCTTTTCTTATGTTTAGAATTCATTTCAAAGAAATAGAAGTACTAGATTTCTTAGAACTGTGCCCATTTTTTAACTCATTCCTTAGGATTCTTAGCATTAGGTGAAATCTCATAAAAGTTCATAAGGATTGGAGTGGGCAGGACACCCCTAATCCTTTACTCTGCCTATTCCTCGGATTTGGAAATCATGTAAACCAAATGAGCCATAATTGTTTTAGAGAAAATAATATTGCATCTCAAACATATTATATTAAAATAATATGTAAATCATGCATGTCAAGAACGGATAAAAAATGTCATTTTGAATCTTATATATTTAAGAGAGAGATCCCGGCACATCTATTTATCTCAACATGCATGCTTCCACATCATAAAAATTGTTGTAGCCATTAGATTTGGCTTTTTTATAAAAGAGAGCTTGGCTCTCTGATTTCCATTAATAGAAATCATGAAGTCTTACAGAAAGGAAAAGAAAGGGAAACTACTAGCAAGCAATCTCTAAAGGATGCCATTGAGGAAGAGGGGGAAGTCATCCCTTTCCCCCATTTAGCCCCCAATGTAGAGCCTCAAGAGATCAAGGGCTGGGCTCAGAAGCAAGTCTTAGTTACAAACATACCATCAGGAAAAAAATTAAGTCCCTAACATGAGAGGCATCAGCTTCCATCTAATATGTATCCCTTACATCATACATTTTTATTCAGCCAAAGAGCAAAAGACTTGGAGAGATGAGCACAGGGAAGGTCGATGAAGCATCATAAGCATCCGTCAGTCAAGGAGGAAGGCGGGGAACCAGAGGAACTTGAAGATGCGCACCCCCATGATTCTTCTAGTTTCCAGTCGCCACCCATGCGCTGCTTTGAACACTTCTTCTGCTACTACATCCACCTGCCTCACACCTGCCCCCATCATCCTACTTCTTGCGGGTTTTTTCTGCAAAATGTTCCAATCATGTAAATGTTTGAGGAACAAGTTAACAGGAGTACCAGGATCATTAACCCTGTTATTATCAAAAACAACACCATTTCTTAGTTTCCAAATTGTCCAACAGATAGCAGATATTCCTGTCATAACTAGGCTTTTTTCCTCCCTACCAAAGGTCTTGACTCAGATTCTCATCATCGTATCAAGATCGTCTGGTATGTCAGATAAATTGAAGGCACATTTTAAAATGTTCCATAACAGTCGAGCTACAGAGCAGGAGATAAAGAGATAATTTATGCTTTCATCACGTCCACAAAATGGACATTTTCCATCTCCTCTCCATCCCCTACGTAGCAAATTATCTTTCATGAGAACACTGTTTCTAAGGGCCAACCACATCAAAACTTTGACTCTGGGCGGCATTTTAATTTTCCACATATACAAATTTGGATATTTAATCCCATTTTAAATCAAATGTCTATAAAAGGACTTTACTGTATAAATGCCATTTTTAGTTAGTCCATTTAACCTCATCTTTTTCATCATTCAAAATCGTCAGACTACAAGCATCTTTAATATGTTCCCGAAGCTCTCTCGAGTCTCATGTCAACGTTCTTCTAAAATGCCTGTTATCAATTCCATTTTCCAAAATTTCTTTGACCGTTTTCTGTTTGTCAAAACAGATACTATACAACCTAGGGAAACTTTTGTTTAAAGGTGTAGATCAGCCATTAGATTTATAGCCTAATCCACTAGCATCCGTCCGACTACGCATGAGAATCCACTGCCATGCAGCATGCAATAGTGCATTCTAAGTGAGTTTTAAATCACATTCCATTTAATTGTGACATACCCAACTTTTCATGTTAAGATTTTTTTTTATAAAGAAAATCTTGTATAGTTTAAATCATGGGGTCTGAATTATATTCTACATAATATTTAGAAACTATATAGTATTCAATGTCGCGGCAATGCGTACAAAACCCGTTTTGCAGGCTTCAAAAAACAATTGCATAATCAGATATTGTATATTACGCTACAATATGGATAACTCTGCGCAATAAATGATTATATTTACATACTCCCTCCAATCCAAATTAATTGAGAAAGTTGCGTCAATTAATTTGGATTGGAGGGAGTATCATAATTCACACGGACATGTTTAAATCCATCATTCGCCCCCTTCTATTTTAACATCAATGCACCATAATTTTGTGTTTCGTAAATTTTGTCTTATTTCAGACGTAAAAAGAGAACGTAAGAAAATATATAATCACCATAAAAATATTTGATGTAACGTAAAATTACAGATGTAAAAACATAGTGTAAAATGTACATAAAATATAATTTTTCTGGTCTATGACCTATATTTTTTTTCTTATGCCAAATTTTACGCAGTGAATCAATATGAATGTAACTATTTGGATTTCAAATGTAATTTATTTATGAAATGATCGTAAGATTACCTCGGGTGAAGAATAACTTATTTTGCACCCCGGGTGATGAATATATATAATATGTTACCTACATGTATGAATATTTTTGTAACCAAAATTTCCGATTTCGTTGTCTAAAAAAAGAGACCATAATGTCCGTGTGCTTCGTATATTAACAAGAAAACTGAGGGTAAATTAAAATGCAGCTGCATGAGGAATGTGTTCATGAAAAACAAGAAAATGGAGACGCCATCACTAAATAATTATCAACTGGTATTTAACAACTGATAGTCCATCTCATTAATCACATACAATTTGAAATCATGCATGCTTGATAGTACATTTGATACATACTATATATCTGCCAGAAGAATATTGGTCTGTGAAGCTGACAAATTTTCTCCCTCGCAAGATACCTGTATCTGCAGCTCCTCCAGAAGAAAATTCGGCTACTTCACAGCCTAGCTATCATCTACACGGCAAACCTCTATGATCTTATTGTATAATTAAACACGCGTGTGTGTGCTCCTTGTTCCAGCCTTCTACGTACATACACGTCTACGGAGCATATACCAATCGCATGTACGCAAAACTAGCTAATTTTCGATCAAGAATTAATTAATAAACCCTGTCAATTGATCTGTCAAGCTCACGCACGGGCACCGCGGCACTGGTCGAACCGTATGATGCGCTCCCTGCGCTGCTGCGTGGGCGCGGCGCCGGACGCGGGCGCCTCGGCGGGGGCGACGGGGTGGTGGCCGCCGCCGAAGGAGCGGACGTGGTCGTTGAGGGAGCGCTTGTGCTTGAAGTCGGAGCCGCAGGCGCAGAACCAGCGCTTGCCGCAGTTCTTCTCGTGCGTGCGCCAGTCGCCCTTGACGGCGAAGGGCTTGGCGCAGCGGCGGCAGGCGAAGGGCTTGGCGCCGTGCTTGCGCCGGTAGTGCGTCTGCAGCGTGCGGAAGTCCTTGAGTGGACGCGCCCGCGGGTGGGCCACGTTGTTCCGGCACCCCGCCGCGCAGCAGTAGCACGGCAGCCGCAGCAGCGCCAGCGCCGCCGCGTGGGTCGACTGGCCCGCCGCGCCCTTGAGCGAATCCGGGCCCTTCCGGTACTCCCGCCCGTGGCCCCACATGTGCATCTGCATGCGGCACCAGCATGTCAGTCGAGTCTACGGCACGGAAGAGAAACGAATATATTTGGATACTGTAGAAAAATGCATGTGTGAACCGAGCTAGCCTGATATATACTACGTGGCCGTGACTATGGTGGTCTAGTTCCATTTCCATTTCAAGTAGCATATATTGATTCCTTGCGGGCGGCATGGAATATTTGCTAGGTTATTCGGCAAACATGAAGATGCATGTATGCATGCATGAGGCCGAGTTGAGAGTGGAGACACAAGCAAAATGAATATAATTCTTGTCTCACTCGCAGTATTGCACGCCACCTATGCTTTACTATCCAAAATAGTAGTCATCCATTAAGCTCCAACGTTGTGCATGTGTTCATATGTGAAAATTTTAAATTCAAAACACAACTAGGTCGTTTGAAAAAGAGAAAATTAGAAGATAAATCGGAAAACTTGGATTCGGCGCAAATCTTAGTCGAAATTAAACAAAAGGCAGGGCATCGATCGGTCACCTGCATGTTGTTGTATCTATTGAAGGTCTTGCTGCAGACGTGGCAGACGAACTGCACCGCGCCGATGAGTATCTGCGCCGGCGTCGGGATCCAGAACCGCCGGTGGCGGCAGCCGCTGCTCTCTTCCCCGGCCACGGATACGTGGTCTGACCCCTCAACTGACTCCGCCAACATCTCACTGTGTTCAACGTGCACGCCTGGTTGCACCTTGCACCCGTCGTACCTTGGCTTCTCCTCTTCCTCCTCCGTTTCGACCTCCTCCTCGTCCTCATCCTCGTCCATGGACATGGCCATGGGCGGCACCTCTTCTTCAGAACTATAGCCGCCACTGGCCGGCAAGCCGATGTTCAGGTCAACACCGGCGTCCTCCGTAATACCGCTCAGCTCTTCATTGATAGGGCTTGTCTGCGCGCCAGCAGAGGTACCGCCGCTCGTCGTCTCCTCCCCAGCCCCGACCCTGCCGAGGAGCGGCAGACACAGCATGGTGCTTCGATGATCTTCACCGGGCACCAGGCAGTCACTCGACGGCGACGAGAGCGAGGATGGCATGGATGACGGCGAGGATGCCCGCGGTGACTGCAGCCTGAGCCACTCAAAGGACCGCACGCCGAGGCCCGCGCTCTCCATCACGTAAGCACTCAACACCATATATAGTACCTCCTGTCCTCCTCTATGTAGCTCGCAAGATCGGCGTACCTCGCTTGCAATATATCGCAGCGCAGGCCCCGGCTTTATATATATCGGGGTTGGGTTGGGTTGGGTTCTGGGTGGAGAGGACTGGCAGGGGTCGTCTATGTCAAGCCGTGCATGTCACGGCCGGGAAGAAACGGGGAAGGAAAGCTAGGGAGGGAAGCTGGTGCGCCGTTGGTGTTGCTCTCGGCCAAGCTTTATATCGCGTCGCGGCCGGCCCTCTGGAGCTTGGAAGGCTGCCGCGAGTTCGTGAGGTAAGCAGAATAGCAGATTAAGCTGGGGGCCGCGGGCGCGTGGTGTCGCGTATGAAAAGGGCGAGCCGTATAATCCGGGCATCTGTACTGATGCCTGGAGCTAGCTTGACAGCGAGGCTGATGTGTGGCACCGGAGTTACATTCCCGCCGCCGTCTCTGGGGCGGCGGGTACAGATACTATTGCCGCAAAGGAACGCGGTAGTACTAGGTTCTCCATCGATATCTCTGCGAATATCGATGGTGGGGGTCAATTCGGGTACCCGCCGCGCCGATCGATCATGGGATGTCAAAATACGTTTTTTTTAACAAGTGGATGTCAAAAAACGTGTACAGCTGCTACCAGTATTATTCTATCACTTCCTGACGCACGTTTTTAATTTGCTGTTGATGATGCTGATTGTGGTAGCTAATACGGAGTAGAGTACTTAATAGGGTGAATGATTGCTAGAATACGTATGTATGTACAGCAGGTAGCTACGTCGCTTTCTGACGAGACGTAGGCAGATTGTTGGCGACACGCCTCTAGCTCTATGCACGCTTTGCTATAGACTATGCACTAAACAATATCTTACCGATTAATACGTAGTCATATGACAGGGAGTTTAGGATGCGCTGCTTACCTCTCTGGATTATTATATACTCTACGCCATCGCATATCTTGTTCTCTAGCTAGATATGGTGTGTGTTTTCTCCTCGGAAATGTTAACGCCCACACGTGTGGGCGTCCACCATGTCGACCACACACATCCATCACCGTCGAGTACTTTGTGCACGAATCTTGGCACAATCTGGTCGTTTTTCTGTGCCACGTAGGACAAGGCGCGTGTGTGGTGTGTGAGACAGTTCGCCCGCACGTTGGTTGCCCTCCCGCGGTCAGCGGTTGCCACTCGGAGGCGTGCGGTGGAACTGCTATGCGCCCGCATGCGACGCGCCGACCGTGGTTGACGTCAAACACGTCGCGCACTTCGCCCCTCTCTCCCTCACGGTTCCATTTACTCACCCTCGCAGTTACTCGCACAACCCACTTCGCATTTCAAACCATTGGAGGAGAAGACGAGGGGAGAAGGCGACGGCGGAGGCGGAAGAATCGACGGTGTTCGCGGCCGTCGGTGGTGCTCGCCGGACCGGAGCACCTGCAGATTGAAGGTAATGCTCGCTCCAACTCTCACAATCCTTTCCTGCATTTCCCCCCCTTCCCTCCCTGTTCGATTACTCGCTCAAGATTCATAGAGATTCAGGCGATTTGGCGATGCGTCGGCGTTCCCGCCGGCGGCGGAGTCCTGTGCTAGCCGTTTTCGGTGGCACTGGGCAGTTTCGTCGCCGCCGCCGCGGCGGCCTCGTCGGTGTGGTTCTGCCTGTCCGGAGGCACACACTGGTTGTGCCTTGGGATTGGGCAGGTGTCTTCCGGTCTGTTAGTTGCGCATTGGTTTAAATTGGTGTTTGTAATCAGTTCGGGGAGAATTTTGAGGTTGAATTTGAAGTCATTGTAGTTGTATTTGAACCCTAGATCTAGTTAGTTGTTTTTCAAACTGCAATATGAGGCAAACGTGGTAGTTTGATTAACTATCATGACTGTATGGCAACTAACTTCCTGAATGACTGTGATAGTTGCCACAAACATGCTTTCCCATGCGGCAACTAACTTACTGAAATGACTGTGATAGTTGCCACAAACAAGCTTTCCCATGCGGCAACTAATTTATTGAATGACTGTGATAGTTGCCACAAACAAGCTTTCCCATGCGGCAACGCATTAGTCTTGCATTTGGATTTTGAGAGTGTCCGCCGGGTTGATTTGGTGCGGGGTTGGTTCGAAATTTGTGGTTGCAGCCATTTCGCACGTGAATTGTAAGGGTGATTTTGAGGTTGAATCAGTTGCCGTTGAAACCTAGATCTAGTCTAGTTTGGGGGGCTGAAAATGCAGACTGTGGCGAAATTGGTAGTACGATTTTTTGAACGTGAACAAATGTTCGGCAACTAAACTACCTGAATAAACGTAGTAGTTGCCACAAACGTGTTCTCCCATGTGGGCAACAGATTTCCGAAAATGACTGTCATAGTTGCCACCCCAAAACGAGGTGGCAACTAATATCATTGAACTCCTGTGGCAGTTGCCACACGCATGCTCTTCCCATATGGCAAATTTTAATTCTGCTGAACTTGTACGATAAGTAAACCAGAGAAAATATGCTTTCTGAATGTGGCAACTATGGCAGTACGACCGAACGTGAACAGGTGTGTGGCAACTAAACTACATGAACAAATGTGGCAGTTGCCACAAATGTGTTCTCTTCTGCGGCAACATATTTTCTGAAAGTGACTGTCATAGTTGCCACGAATGTGTTCAAGCTCACACACAAGGGGGGGCAACTAAAATTTTCTGAATGAATGAGATAGTTGCCACATACACGCTTTTTTAAACGAGGCAAACTGTTTTTTTTGCTGAATTTACATAATAGTAACCTCAAACATTCTTTTTTCATTTGTGAGACTTGTTTTTTTTTCTGAATTATTTTTGCGACAGTTTCCATACTTTTGATAGTTGCCACAATCGGTAGCACTGGACGGAAAATAATGTGCACATTGAGTGGGCGTGTTTGCCACTTGGATTTTTGTATAATCATGTTGCAATACAGTTTGTGAACACAATGTTTGTTTCCACAACACAGATATGGCAATGTGGCAAATTGGCTGCATAGTATGGCAACCACATTTGCATTCAAATAGTTAACATTTTTTTCTGTTGGGTGGCAACTGCTTACCCATTGCACTTTACATTTTTGCCATTAACAATTTGGTCCGTTCCTACATCAGCAGAATGGCTCGCGGCGATCATCAAAGTGATGATGACGATTTCATGGATCCACCTCAACGTAACCGGGCAACTGGACGGAGAAAAGAGGGCGATGAGGTAACTGTCTGCACACCCGCCCCCTCCCTCCTGATTTATGTTATTTGCTGGCACCTATATCTTTTTTTATAGTCGTCCATCATGAACTAAATTTTCGTAGCATTGCAAAAACATGGCAACAGCTCAACACTTTTGTGTTTGTTTTTTTGCAGAAGAAGAAACGTATTCGCAACAGAGCCTCCCAGGAACGTCTGACCGTGCTGATTGACAAATTCAGTGATGATCAAAAGGGAGCTGCTACTGAGATGGGTATGCAGGTTCTGATGGATGTCCGGTGCACGAACCTTGTCAACCCGGTATGCGACTGGCTTGGTGAGATATACGATCCCGCCTCCAGGGAATTCGTGATCCCGGGACGGGGAAGACTCCCATTGAACGAGGAATCCGTGTTCTGCACTTTGGGTGTGCCTCGGGGACATATCAAAGTCCCGTATGAGGTTAATAATGAGATTGAGGAAGAGCTGTTCGCCCGTTTGTTTCCTGGGTTGGAGGCAATGCCGAACACGTCTGTACTGGCAGATTCTCTGCAGGCCATGACGACGCACGGAGAAGTTTTCAAGATGAAGCTGCTCATGTATCTCATATCAGCTGTTTTCGCGCCGACCACTTCTCTTCGCCCAAGCAACAAATGTTTCCCCATCCTGGTGAATGATCCATGCTTACTACTGCCAGTGTTTTCGTTGCGCTTCTTTCCGTTTGATTTCTGACGTGGCAAACCTTTTTTGCCCTGAAAATTTCGTGTCGTGCAGGCGAATCTGAAAAACGTGAAGAATATGAACTGGTGTAAATTCATTGCCGACTTTCTCCACGATGCTTTCAAAAACAAGATGTACCAGAAGGGTTGTCGCCTGCATTTAATGGTATTTATTTTTACCAGGTCTCTGTGTGAACTCTTTGTTTATGACGCACTTTCATTCATGCATGACAATCTGGTCACAACAAGATGGCAACTGCCATAGCGACAATGTGGCAACTGCCATAATGACAACATGGCAATTGTCATTCTGACAATGTGGCAACTGCCTTCATATTAGCATGGCAACTGCCATCACAGTAGGATGGCAAGTTCCATCACACTTTGATGGCAACTACCACATACATATTATCGTTGGATCATACATTTATCCTGCTCTTTATTTTTTCCAAACTACAAATTACCGATGATGGCAACTGATATTTTCTTTTCTTTGCAAAATTGTTTTCAAATCAGCTTATGTATGTCGACTGTCTTGATTTGTCCACCGTGGATTTCACTGGGGTAGGAGGCCCGCCGCCTACGCACAAGTTTGCTGTTTCTGCGTGGACCATCAGCGCTGTCAAGGCTGTGCTTGCTGCAGACAGGGCAACTGATGGCACGTATAGAAAACTACAGGTTAGTTTTTGTTTATGTCTTTTTTTCACACGGCATGCTTACAAATTTGACACGACGCAACCGTCCGTGGTTTATAAGGCATGCTTACATTTTCTTTTTTTGTTTTTCATAGCTGATGGCCAAGCATGCTATAGACTACAGCGTGTTTGGGGGGCCTCAAAAATTTGAAAAGTGGATGGACGTGCACTCAGCTCCGTCTTGCCCTTCTGAGGTAATCAAAATGTCCACATCCATGGGTTGCTGTGGATTACATGTTTGATGTTGCGGAAGTGACTTCAATACGGGGGTTGTTTGCTGATGCTTCTTGTTTTCGTGGACAGGCAAGGGCACCAGTTGAGCATCTAATTGGGCAGTTTGCTTCCGGAATGACCGGATTACTCGGGAAGTTGGTCGAGGGGTGGACGTCCCTCAGTGCCTCCGACAGCGACGCGGTTGCGAGGCAGTTCACTTCATTTGTTCCAGAACGTACACACCGGCCAACTGGCTGTCGTGGCCGATACGACTACAACAGTTCCCAAGAGCCCGGCGACACACAAGATGATGTAGACGGAGACGCTGGCCTCAGCAAGGATGACGACGACGACATGGACAATGTGCATCAGGACACGGATGACGATGAACAAGCTGAAGTTCGCAGAGGCGGCAACAGGGGCAAGGATGCAACAGATGCCCCACCACCGGAGAAAGTGAAAGAACAGACGGCTGCGAGAGGCCAGGGGGTGTTGCCATCAAGGAGGGGGAGGGCTCCAAATGATGTTGGGCAGGGTTCTCATGGCAAGAAGTCCAAGACGGATCCCGTAGCTGCCAGGAGGAGGTTTGACTTTCAATTTTTAGTTTTCCGCTGTGTCTATTTTCTTGGAACAATCTCATCCAATTTTCTTTACACTTTTCTGTTGTCAAGCGCGGCAACGGGTTTGTTTTCTGACATTTGCCACCTTGTCTTTTTCCCTCCATCTGTTATTTTTGCAGCGAGCCGACCGCTGGTGGACGAGCAGTTACGAAGAATCAGGCGCCAACGCCAACCCGTGCTTCTGCTCGCTTGAACAAAGATGCCCCCATTGCTGGTGACACCCCTTCCACCAGGTTGTCTCCTCGTACGACGACGACCAACACCGGGGATCCTGTTGTGTTGCCAGACATGAGGAAGGCAGTCAAGAAGTACATTAATCAATGTGGTTTCATTTTCATATTTGTGTTTTTCCTTCAATTTTCCAATGCTTTTTTTGTTCAGCTTTGTCACATGATATTCTTTCACCGTCACCCACGCGGCAACCTCTCTTCCCCCAAATGATTTTTTCATTCAATTCTCTTTTTAGTTTTACGGCAACTCATATTTGGTCTTCACATGGCAACTGGCATCTAGTGCAACTGGCATCTAACCCTCTACCTCATGGGCAACTTCCATTTTTTCACCTATGGGTTTGAGAGCTCATCCCATACACAGTTTTCAAATTGCATTCCTGCCAGAACATACATCAGTTTTTCATTCTTCAATTTTTTTGCTAAACACGGCAACTACTGCTGAATTGCAACTGCTAACCAGGACACATGGCAACTCAAGTTCCCATTACATGGCAACTACCAACTTTCCACATGTTTTTCATTCACTTTAAGGTTTCTACCATTTTTTTGCAAAACATGTTTTTGCTCATTTTTTTCAAACCTTTTCTCATGTGATTTTTTCTTTTTTCAGGGTTAAGAAGACTACTACGCACGGGGCCAAGCATAGGATAAATGATCCGCTTGAACGACTACATTCAAAGTTGTCAACTGGGGGCAACTCAAATGTACATGAGGCACCCGTCGACAATACTGCTGCTGCACCGATGACGGCTTCCACCAACTCTGATGCGAGTGGCCGATCATCTCCGTCGGCTGCGGATGCCGAGGCTACAACAACAGGCATCCGTACATCGGGGAGTGATGAGTCCATATCTGCCAGGACAGCTAAAATATTGCCAACTCTTCTGGCAATGAAGGAAGCCGCAGTGAGCCACGCCACCCCATCAGCAAGTGTTGAAGTGGACGCTCCCGAGACGAACATAGGCAAGGAAGATTCGCGCTCTTCAGACACTGACTCCAAGGGCATGCGTGATGGCGCACCTGTGTCCACGACAGAAGCCGCTGAGGCGGCAGTTCATAAGGATATGCCATCTTCAGGAGAGAGTCATGGCACAACAGCTCCAGCCCCTGTCGGTGCAGATACTGCTAAGGTTACCGTGGCGCGTGCTGGTCTTCCACCTAGGCGTCGCTGCCCCCGTAAGCAACCAACAGTCGTACCCAATGCACCGGCTGTACCTAGCAGCAGGAGAGACGAGTCTGGGTATGTTCCTGCATCCACACTGTTCCCGCCAACCGCCCAAAGCAATGTGATGGAGAACCCGCAAGACCGGAGCAAAACTGAGGCAGTTGTCAAGGCTGGCACGAGTGACGCAGGTGAACGGCCGGAGCAGACTACGCCTTTACCCGCAGTGGAAATCCCCAACATAAATCTGCGCACTTCCAGGCTGCCAGTCAATGTTGGTGTCCCCTACAGCCCAAACAAGAAGATTGCCATGAAAGCTGCTGCTGATACCGCTGACAAGACGCCCCGCCCTGCAAACAAGCCCGAACATTCCGGAGCGGCTGATTCAGATATGTTTGTTGATCTTTCACCATTGGATTCTGCCCCGCAAATCGTTCGTGGTCCGGCCAGTAGGAATGAGAGGCACCCAATGGCATTTACCCCACCGAGCTTCAGCATTGGCGTAAGTCAAGACCAAGCGGTGTTGCATGATCCTATGCCAGTTGCCTTTGCTTTTCCAGGAGGCACGGCGGCAATGATGGCGCAGCCAATGGTCGAGGGCAGGAAGGCTGTCAAGTTCGCAGAGCCAATTGTGCAAGGTACACTTGTCATGTCCTTACGATTTTCGTGTGCACATATTTTGTAGTTTGGATTTTGTCCCAATCATATCCCATTCGGTGATGTTCTCACCTGCGGTGGCAACTGCGGTGTGATGAGATGGCAAGTTGATTTTTGATGCACCATAGCCTACTTTTTTTTTGGTTTGTTGCCATGCTGCATTTTTGACATTTGGGTAAACACATGGCAACTAAAGTTGATTCACCATGGCAACTGAAGTTGATTCACCATGGCAACTGAAGTTGCTGACACGTGGCAACTGTATTTGCTGACACGTGGCAACTATAGTTTATTACATATGGCAACTGGATTTGCCACACCATGTCACATGCATTTTGTTTGTTACCATTCTGCATTTTTTCTATACGGTAATCACATGGCAAGTGGAGTTGACACAACATGGCAACTGCATTTGATGCGACATGGCAACCACAGGCCATCTGAACGGTAATTCATCACAACTGCATGGCAACTGCAGTTGCGATGACATGGCCACCGTATTTCCCCACTTTTCCACAGTTGCGATGACATGATCACAATTGTAGTTGCACCACACATGGCAATTTCCCCCCTTTTTCCTACCTACATGTCACATCATACACCCCATTTTTCCTCATAATCCATATGTTTTCTGACTTTCTCCTTATCATAACACACTTTTTATTTTTTTTCTTCTCGAATCATTGCAGCCACCCCTAAGGAAATTTCACCGTCACTCGACGAAGCTTACCGCAAGATTGAGGAGGCAGCATTGCAGAGGAGGACATCCCGAGGACAGGGGCAATCAAGTTCCAACTTGACTGCAGAGATGGCAACTGAGGATACCATCAGAAGCGCGACCCCTGGTTCTGTGAGACAGCAGAGGGTAGTTCACGCACCTCCCGCGGAAGACTACGAGCCCGAATTCAGGGCCACTAAGGAACAGACCCAGCTGTACGACGTCATCAAGCGGTTTGGAAATGCAAGGGCCAGCAACAAGCATATGAAGGAGTTGAAAGCGTAAATGACCACATCCTACAATCACTCATTCTGCTTTGTTCTTTTTTTAGCATCTTCATCTTTTTCCTTTTTTGCACTCCTTATACATGATGCGCTTTACGTTTTAGTTCTTTTATATATCTCTTTTACTTAGCAGGCATGATTCTTCCGTGTTATGTCGTTTTCATACAACTCATGTTTGGACAGAACCAAAGTCATTCAATGCGGAGCGACGTACGTCGACCTGGGTGATCTCGCCGAGTCTGTGAGGCCAAACGGCAAAATGTCGACGAATGTGATTGCATGCGGGATCGACTACATCACCAATCACATCGATATGTGTGCCGACAAGGTCATCATGCATTACAGCGTGACATGCAAAATATGGGATGGTGACTTCCACCACAAAATTCTGAGGAAGAATTTCGCTCAGCACGGTGAATTCAAGCTAACACTGAAGAAATATGTGAGTACTCCTACCCTGTCTGCACTATTTTTTTTACATGGTGTGGTTTTTGCCATCTTCTGCACTTTTTGTGACTGTGTGTCAGATTGTTTTTCCATGTGGCAACAGTTGCCATGCACATTTTTTCTTCTTTTTGTTTTTTGTGCATTCCCTGTGCGAACCACGTGGCATTTTTTGATTTTATGAAATGCACGGCAAATCTTGAACATACATGGATGGCAACTTTTCTTCAACTACCCCCACACCATAGCCAAAAAACACATCCTACATGATTCTAATTTTTTTGTCCCTCTGCTCTTCTTTTTATGTGAACTATGCTTCTCATTTCTTCACTTTTTAAAATGCAGGTCATGTTCCCCATGTTCCAGGAGCTTGCACCACATGCCCAACACGACAAGTGTGGTCACCACTACGCGATCTGTCTGGACCTGAAAAACCAACGCTTTGAGGTGCTTGATTCAATCCGTTCGGGAGCTGATTCAGATCTTACCACGCATGCTGAATTCTTCATCAACAACCTCAAAGAGACATGGAACCGTCACTACGAAAATTCAAAGGTCCAGATCAGACATTTCCTGATTGAGTATGTGGCGACTGTGAAGCAAGGGAACACGTAATTTCTTTTTCCCCTCCTTTTTATGTGCCGTTTACATCAATTGCAACCCCTCTTTTTTTTGTTTGCCACATGTGAATTGAAGTCTATGTTTTGCTATGTCTGTTCCTTTTTTTGTGTGTTCATTTGAGTCTTTTTCTCGTGCAGTACGGACTGCGGCTTTCACGCGCTGGAATACTTTGCAAAGTGAGAAGGCAGAATCGTCCCCGCCATCACAGCTGCAACGATTGTTGAGCTCCGGAAAATCCACACGTGGAACTGGTTGACGAACGAAGATTTCAACAAGCGGTCTGGAGCACGCGAGTTCGTGGAGGAAGCTGTCAAGAAAATCAACAAGAAGTACAAGTGATCATGTGGTGTTAGACGCCGGACGCATACCTTACATTCTGTTGCTGAGGAATGTAAGGTACTTATCTATCTTGTTATTGTCGAAAAACTATGTTTGTGTGCTATGTTACGACTGCAACCCAGCGTACGCCACTATGCAGTGGTGGTGTGTGAGCGACGTTTTATAGTAGGTCTGTAATATATGTGTGGACGTGAACCTATGTTTTTTAGTCGTTTAATGCACATACGTTTTTATGTTTTTATTATTATTACAATGGTTTCAGTCGCACACATCACCAGTTTTTTTGCTGTTTTTGGATTGCGTCCATGATGTTTAAAAACAGGTGGCAAATGTAGTTCAACATACGTGGGGCATCACCGGCTAGCAATTTGTGGGGCAGGGCTGATCATGCAGCCACAACCCTGGCTGTGATTTATGCATTTTCCGCCTTTGTCCAACTTGATTTTCAATACACTGTGCACAACACAATTTGTTTCTCTAAACCGTGTGGTATTTGTCATGGAAATATACGTCATGCACAGTCATTTCAAATACCATGTCATATTTTAAGCACAGCTAACATGGCAATTACAGTTCAAAACAACATGGCAGATCAAGCATACTTGACATGGCAGATACAATACAACTAACATGGCAGATACAGTACAACTAACATGGCAGATCCAGTACAAAAAGCATGGCATATTTAGTACAAAGTAACATGGCATATTTTTAGTATAAGATAGCATGGCATATTTTTTACTACACACTACATGGCAGATTTAGTACACACTACATGGCAGATTTAATACACACTACATGGCAGATTTAGTACACATAACATGACAGATTTAATACACATAACATGGCAGATTTCATACACATAACATGGCAACTGCATTTTCTGCAGTCAATGAATTTTGTCCCTTCTCTTTTCTTATGTTCCTCAATAGTTATTCTCCCAATTTTAAAAACAAAAAATCTCATCGTATAGGCGTACAAAACTAAATGTCCACAAGGACCATGACGCAACGCCCCAATTTCTGCTCATGGATTGCCCGCAGCTTTCTTCGTTTTCTTGTGTTTTGCTTGAATCTTCAATCCTGACTTGTACCTTATCTCTCTCGGGCGACCCTTTGTGATGGAACGTGGTGGGTTCCTAACCTGCGTTTGTGTGCTTGCTGTTCCAGATCCTATGTCCGAGTTTTCAGATGACGGCCCGGTCGATGAAGGCACACTTGATGTGCGGGGGAACCGGTGTAAGGCTTCCTCAGCTTTCCGCTTCTTGATCTCATCAAGCTCTCTTTTTAGCGCCTTCCTGTGTTTTTCTGCGACTCTTGCTGTCTCATCACTTTTGCACGCTTCATCAATTAGCTCAGCATAGTTCTTCGTCAGCACTACGTGCCTCACGGCTTCCATGGTGGACTCTGGTCTCTCGTCATGCACAGCCAGAACCGCGTGTGTTGTCTGCGGCGCCAACGCGTCGTCAGCGTCCCAAGTCCATCGTCGCCTTATGAAATGGCGGGGCATCCGTGTCACAGCGTTCATGTCCATCACTTTCAGTATGTGACAACACACAATGTCGTCCCGTTCGAACTTGCAGCATTGGCAGTAGTACTCGCCTTCGCCTATCGAGGCTTTCACGAAGTAGTTCCTTCCTTTGTCTGGGTCTTCAGGTTCTGAATCCGACATGCCCAAAATAGAACACACCTTGAACGTATGTTCGTCCATCTGGAAAGCCGTGAACATGCTGGCACGCTTTATTTCTTCTTGGAATCTGCAAGTTTTGTGTGCTTTATGTTAATCCATCGTGCGATCCTTTTTTTTGTAGCACCTTATGCTGTCATGTGAATAGAAATAGATTTTTGTTTTGAATATGGCAATCATAGCATACTGAACATGGCAAACATAGCACACTGAACATGACAACTGCAGTACACCAGACATGGCAACTGCAGTACACCAGACATGGCAACTTCAGCACACCAGACATGGCAACTGCAGTACACTGAACATGGCAACTACAGTACAACAGACATGGCAACTGCAGTACACCAAACATGGCAACTGTATTACATTTTCAACTAGCCATCGTCGTTTCCACACCAATATTTTCCCCAATGGAAGCACATTGCATCAAACATGGGCATCTGCATTCCAGTAAACATGGGAATTGCATTTTCAACAAACATGGAAGTTGCATTTTATTAAACATGGCAATTTTTGTATATTCAGCATATGTGTTTGACAATATGACATTTTTTCAGTTGACATTGGCATTTGCATACCAACATGCCCCAATGGAAGTACAGTTCACTAAACATGGCGCCGGAACTTCATTGAACGTATAAAATGTATCCGAGTAAGCATTGTAAACAGAAATTTCATCAAAACATGGCAACTGCAGCTGAGTAAGCATGGCAAAAAGTATTCCATTAAACATGGCAACTGCATATCATGTCAACTGCATTTGCAAATCTATATGGCAACTACTGCCCTAGTGCTTTTTGTGCAAACAAGACCCGTAACGCAACTGACTTACTTGTTAAAGATCTTGTTTGTGTATATCTTGCTCATTTGCCTCTCCATTGGTAAGTACGTTAGCAATTTCGGCTGCTTTAGTGCGGTGGTAGCTTCTTGCTGCAGCTCAGATCCCAGAATTTTTTGTTGCAGAGCTATGTACTGCTTGGCAAACTGTAACAATGAGTTGCCAGGGCTCACGTACCGCTTCAACACAGCATTGAACCCCTCGCTGCGCTGCGTAGTCTGTAGAAAAGGGAAGAAGCAGTGCATGAAGTAGGCGGGCACCCAGTACATTCGCTTTTCCCACAGATTAGCAAGCGTCTCGTTGTCTTGGACTTGATGCGTTTCAACCATGGCCATCCAGCTCCTTTCAAACTCCTCGACCGTCAAGCTGTGGTCCACGTACAGCTCGAATGCCTTGTGCAGCTCTGGACGGTCAGCAAAGAACGGTCCTAGCGTCTCCTCAGCCTTCTTTATTATGTGCCACCTACAGTGCCTGTGCACTGCCAACGGAAAGACCTCCTCTATGCCTGCACGCATGCTAAAATCCTGGTCTGTTATTATGTTCATTGGAGCAAGTCCATCCATGCACTCCAAGAAGGTCTTGAACAACCAGACGTACCCATCCGTGTCTTCGTTCCGAACGAGCCCGCAACCGAACTGCAACGACTGATTGTGGTTATTTATTCCTATGAACGGAGCGCATGGCATCTTGTACATATTGGTGAGGTACGTCGCGTCGAACGAAATGCAATCTCGGAAATGTTTGTAGGCTCTCCTTGCAGCACCATCCACCCAATACATGTTCCTGACACGGTCCTCATCGTCCAACCTTATCCTGTAGAAGAAATCTGGATCTTCCTTTGCTTTCTCATCGAAGTAGGCAATTGTAGCCTCTATGTCAGCCAGCCTGCTCTCTCTATGGTACCTGGCCTGTAGGTTTGTGACGTCAGCCGGTATGTACGGCATGCTACTCAGTTTCCCCTTTTTGCTGTGGATGAGTGATAGTATCTGGACCATTCTGGATGGACCGACGTTACAGTCATGTAGCAGCTTTACGAATTGCCTTTCGACTGGGGTGAATCCTCTGTGGGCGGTCAGAAATTTGACCAGGTCGAACTTCTTTATGAGACTGTGGTTGTGCTCGTCAAAATATTCGGTGACCACATACTGTGTCCCATCTACGTTAGCTTACACCGGACAGGGCATCCCGTCTTGAGAATGATTCCTCTTTTTCGTTCCGAAACGACAGGCGCAGCACCTTTCACCTTCTTGTTCCTCCGCGCCTTGTGGCACCTCATCTCACCTCTGCTGTACTCATTGGTTTTCTTAATTTTCCTATGGTACTCGGTGTTGACCGCAAATCCATGGAACTTTGCATATGTCTGGTAGTATTCCTTTGCTTCCTCGAACGATTCAAATCTCTGCCCAATGTACGGCGGCTGAGGTACCACAATCTCTGATTGCCCACCATCTTCATCATCTTCTGCCTCGTCGTCACTTTCATCATTCACTTCAGTATCGGCGGCAGTTCCTTCCACCTGAGCGTTGTCAGTGTGCGTGTTCAAAGGGGTGCTTGTCTGTAGTGCTGGAATGATTGCCATTGCCGACTGTGACTCGAAATTGTCTGCGGCACGAGTGTCTGCTGGCTGGTGGAACGCGTCTTACGTGCGCTCAGAGCTCCCCGCATTTGATGTCGTGGCGCTGCCGCTAACTGTAGTTGTAGGCCCTGCGATAGGGAAAACAGGTACGACATTTAAGCTTTATGTTTGAATAACATGTGTATCGTGACGGACCACACCATCTATGAGTGATTTTGCACGGCATCATTTTTTCAAACAGCAAGCCGCGAGTATGTGTGTGGGCATGCACGGCAACTATGGCTGTCCAGTGATGGCAGCCATTGTTTTCAACAAACACGGCAACTAGTTTGTTTTCGCATGCAAATAACTTCAAGTATCAAAGGTACTGTTTGTTTTACTGGTTCAGATTTTTTTCCCTTACCTTGGTGCGTTGCATTCGACCTTCCCGTGTTGCCTGGGACAGCAGAATGGTTTCCCCCACCCGCAATTAGTGAAGGCTGCCACGAGACATCTGCCGGGGTACCACCAGCGTAATAACCTGTGTGCATAGCAGTGGTTGGTCAAATTCATGGCTACTGTATTTTTTGCGCTAGCACGGCAACTGCAGTTGCCCTGATGTGGCAACTGCAATTTTATTTTTGGCAAAAAAATGTATTTTTTGCATCGGCATGGCAACCGCAGTTGTTCCTCTATGGCAGCTGCAGTTCCATGACATGGCAAATGTAGTTGTAATGGCATGGCAACTGCAGTTTGTTCTCCCCTGGCAACTGTATTTGTACATGGATGGCAACAACAGACGTGCAGGGATGTCAAATGTAGTTTGCTAATACATGGCAACTGCAGATGACCAGTCATGGCAATTTTTTGCATTTGCCACCTATTGCTCCTTCTGCTAATTGATCATCATCAGCTTCACCTTATTTTATGGACTGACCTGTGTACGACGTCGACGGCAGGTACATTGGCAGTGCCTGATGCCACGTGCTGCACGAAGGCTCTGCATTTTCACACCGCGGTAAGTCGTGAGCCCTTTTGATAGATTTTTTTGCATGTTCATTTTTCATGTGCACCGTAGTATGCGTTCTTTTTTTCCGTGTTTACATTACCTTGACTGTCCATACAAGCTAGTTGAAGTTTGCTGCCCGTACATTTGTCAGTGATAGCTCCTTGCGAGTGAACTTGCCACGGGGCCCCGATAATTGTGTTTTGGTCATAAGAACCTGCTAAAAAATGGCAATGCACGACAAAAGTAGAATGTCATCTTCATCGTCGGGAAGATGGCAACTGTTCTCTTCTTTTTGTTAGCACGCATCATACCTACGCCTGCATACTGTTCCAGTAGTGGCAGCAACGGCCCTGAAGAGATGAGCTGACTGTACTTTGTTGCATCCCAGGGGGCTGTTTCTGGCCTTTGAGAACCCCAATCACCAGCGCCACCTTCGTGATTCATTCTTACCGTGTCTCCCTTCCTTCTTTTCCAATGTGTTCTCAATCTCTGCATGAACAAGAAGGCATCAACAACCCACAAGAATAGCATTCCTGTGCTGCTTGCACACAGAAGATATGGATGGCAACCGACGGGTCATAATAGGTGGCAGCTAACGACAACGGAAGGTGGCAACTGTCATTACACACAAGTGGCAATTAATTTCTTCCAACCATCTCCATTCCAAAAAATTTCCCCTACCGTCCTATTTTTTCGTACCCAACTACTTGCGTCACTTAAACTAGGAAATTAAGTCAATTTCGAACGTTAGTACATGGCAGATCTGGTGCACTCTGCCTGGCAATTGCGAATATACACCGAACCACGCAGTGTTCTACCCCTACAGTATGGACCCAGTACAAGATCGGGAGATTTTTCAGCCTTAAGAATGAGATGGAAGGACGAGATCGAGAATTTTCACCTGGTTTTAGCTGATCGTATCTGGAGGGCTGGATTGGAGTGGGGGGGCTGTGGATGGGAAGGGTTAGGGTGTGGTTTGGGGTCGGAGCGCCCTACGGATCTGCCCTGGTTGCCATGGCAACCAGGGATGGCCGGCGACGGATGTCGGGGGTTCGAGAGGTTGGGGACGATGCGGCGTAGGAGAGAGGGGATGGATCGGAGGCGTGGATCGGCTGGGTCGTGCGGGCAGCCGGTCTTCTGGCCCGGACGGGGCAGTGCGGGCGGGGTTGCCACACACCGGACGTGCGGGCCGCGCTTTTGCGCGCTCGGACGTGGTCGTGCGGGACGATCCCCGTCTATGCCGCACGAGGCGTGCGGGCGGGTTCCTATCGACGCCACATGTGTGGCAGTTATTCGGACCCTTTCTCCTTGGGTATGTGTTACATGCAGGTTTGTGCTATATTGCTCGGCTTCAGACACGTGCATGATCATTGTGGACCTTGAACGCTTGCCTCTTATCATCTCCAAGTGTGAATATGCTGACCGAGCGGGGTTTATGTCTTATAAAAGACACGGGCCACAAGAACTTCGGCGCTATGTCCTGCTTCAAAAAAGGTTCTTAAGGGCAACCATTGTAGAGTCAATATAATATCGATCATCATCCACCATATGAAGCGTGCGTCATAATAATATGAAGACTGTTGAAGCGATGCACAAACTAAGAAACGCTATAAATCCCCTAAAAAAACTAAGAACCGCTATAAACATATCCTTAAAAAAGGACCCTAATATCTGACGATCGCCACTTGGGGAGGTTCCCCCTAGCGAACAATTCGTTCGTTGGGGGAGGATCGAGCCAGCGAACGAAGCGCTCTCCCTTGAGTGTTCACTCCATGGGTGGTCTATCGTGACCCCCTCCCCCCCCCCTCAGGGAGCTGTTTCTGGCATCCCAGGGGGCTGTTTCTGGCCTTTGAGAACCCCAATCACCAGCGCCACCTTCGTGATTCATTCTTACCGTGTCTCCCTTCCTTCTTTTCCAATGTGTTCTCAATCTCTGCATGAACAAGAAGGCATCAACAACCCACAAGAATAGCATTCCTGTGCTGCTTGCACACAGAAGATATGGATGGCAACCGACGGGTCATAATAGGTGGCAGCTAACGACAACGGAAGGTGGCAACTGTCATTACACACAAGTGGCAATTAATTTCTTCCAACCATCTCCATTCCAAAAAATTTCCCCTACCGTCCTATTTTTTCGTACCCAACTACTTGCGTCACTTAAACTAGGAAATTAAGTCAATTTCGAACGTTAGTACATGGCAGATCTGGTGCACTCTGCCTGGCAATTGCGAATATACACCGAACCACGCAGTGTTCTACCCCTACAGTATGGACCCAGTACAAGATCGGGAGATTTTTCAGCCTTAAGAATGAGATGGAAGGACGAGATCGAGAATTTTCACCTGGTTTTAGCTGATCGTATCTGGAGGGCTGGATTGGAGTGGGGGGGGCTGTGGATGGGAAGGGTTAGGGTGTGGTTTGGGGTCGGAGCGCCCTACGGATCTGCCCTGGTTGCCATGGCAACCAGGGATGGCCGGCGACGGATGTCGGGGGTTCGAGAGGTTGGGGACGATGCGGCGTAGGAGAGAGGGGATGGATCGGAGGCGTGGATCGGCTGGGTCGTGCGGGCAGCCGGTCTTCTGGCCCGGACGGGGCAGTGCGGGCGGGGTTGCCACACACCGGACGTGCGGGCCGCGCTTTTGCGCGCTCGGACGTGGTCGTGCGGGACGATCCCCGTCTATGCCGCACGAGGCGTGCGGGCGGGTTCCTATCGACGCCACATGTGTGGCAGTTATTCGGACCCTTTCTCCTTGGGTATG
This sequence comes from Triticum timopheevii, assembly GCA_963921465.1. Lineage (NCBI taxonomy): Eukaryota > Viridiplantae > Streptophyta > Magnoliopsida > Poales > Poaceae > Triticum > Triticum timopheevii. The sequence continues at coordinate 342,057,923 of OY997262.1, read as the reverse complement.
TGTTACATGCAGGTTTGTGCTATATTGCTCGGCTTCAGACACGTGCATGATCATTGTGGACCTTGAACGCTTGCCTCTTATCATCTCCAAGTGTGAATATGCTGACCGAGCGGGGTTTATGTCTTATAAAAGACACGGGCCACAAGAACTTCGGCGCTATGTCCTGCTTCAAAAAAGGTTCTTAAGGGCAACCATTGTAGAGTCAATATAATATCGATCATCATCCACCATATGAAGCGTGCGTCATAATAATATGAAGACTGTTGAAGCGATGCACAAACTAAGAAACGCTATAAATCCCCTAAAAAAACTAAGAACCGCTATAAACATATCCTTAAAAAAGGACCCTAATATCTGACGATCGCCACTTGGGGAGGTTCCCCCTAGCGAACAATTCGTTCGTTGGGGGAGGATCGAGCCAGCGAACGAAGCGCTCTCCCTTGAGTGTTCACTCCATGGGTGGTCTATCGTGACCCCCTCCCCCCCCCCCCCCCTCCCCATTGGCCCAGAGAACCGGTTAGCTGATTTTTTTTTGTTCCAAAAATCAACGACAAAAAAAACAAAAAATTCCTTATACAGAAAAAAAGCAGAGAAAAACCATAAGTTTACAGTTGCCATTTAAACTTGCCATCCTCTAATTTATAAAAAAAGTACAAAATTTATATTACAACAAGTTCATAATTTGCCATGATATTAAAATACACTTTATCGCAATTCAAGTGTAAAAAATACATAATTTGCCGTGCTTTAATTTTTTGTTTTCAAAAACATAAAAATCACATGCAAGAAATTGCCATGATAATAAATAAATAAAATTTCCATGCCATTAAAAATAAATTTGCCATGCTCATAAAATTAAAATTACCATGCTCTTAGTAATAAAGTTGTCATGTTACAAAAATGAAAATGACATGCATTTAATAATAAAATTGCTGTGAATAAGTGATAAAAATTCTCAAAGCTTGCCATGGGAGCATTACAAAAAGACCCTAAAATTGCCATCTTTGGAAGACAAAAACTATTATGAATTTGCCATGCGATTGGGACAAAAATATCTTTAAAAAATGCCATGTGTACAAAACAACTTGATGCGTGAACATTAAAAGTATGTTTAAAATTGCCATCTGACTACTTCAAGAAAAGTAAAAAAACTGTCATATACATTTATTTCAAAAAAGTTGCCATGTACCTAAATAAACATATTTTTCCACCTAGTAAAAAGAAAAAGAAAAAGGGAGGAACGAGGATTTGATCCTAGGTCCCCGAGTGGAGCTTGACGCGCTATCGAGTGCGGTGGGTGGTTTGTGTTGAATACGATGCATTCACACAACTTTTGTGTTGTAACGAACGGGTTTCAAAAGTTGACGTGGTCAGCAACTGCGCATCAAGATCTGTGTGACCACATCCAACGGCAGCCATTGTGTTCGCTGGGAGGAGCCAAAAATCGGACATTTGCGAGATTGCTTTTATGGAAAAAAAATTCCCATGTGGGACCCCTTTTTCATTGGCTACAAGCCTTCTTCCTTCCCCACCTCAACAATGAAAGTTTTGTCGTATTATTCTCTCCCTTTTTGGTTTATAGGTCTTATCTCAAAAAAAATGTTTTCTCAATTTAGAAGTCTCATTTTTATTGTTGCCATTCACATGTTCAGATTTCAAGGCGGATTAAAATCGTTGCCAATGCATGTAAAAGTTCTCGGTCATTTATTGGTCACTCATGCATGCATTATACTCCCTCCGTTCCTAAATATTTGTCTTTCTAGAAATTTCAACAAGTGACTACATACAGAGCAAAATGACTGAATCTACATTCTAAAATATGTCTATATACATCTGTATGTGATAGTTAATTGAAATCTCTAAAAAGACAAATATTTAGGAACGGAGGGAGTAATTAATACACTGGTGAACACAATTTCTTGAGAAAAACGAGTTCATCAATTGAGTATTCTTGTAAACTATAAAATTATTCCACCATCCATCATCTACGTTGCTTGGTGAGATTTTTCAATTGGTCTCTATAAACCAGAAAGGAGGGAGTAGATTTGAACATGGATTTCAACAAAAATTCAACTTAGATTACAACTAGGATTTTAACAACCACTTGAACTATGATTCTCTACTAGAATTTGAACTACATGTTCTTCCTCCTTAGGAAGTGACCTCCCATGCATGGGAGGCTTTGGCTTCCATGACTGTCGTGGCCATGCGGTCGACGAACGCCAATGTCCTAGATGCGGGACAAGGCCGTAATTTTGAAGGCCGATGTGAGCACGACATCCATTTCTACCTAGGAAGCCAATGGCATGCAGTCAAACTAAGCGAGGTGACATGGAGGTGGTTACAACTTAACGCTGATTCAGCCTTACGGTGAGCATGTTCCTCGACCACTAGGAGTACTCCCATACCCCTCTCTCTCGAAGTGCCAAAATATTAGCTCAAAACTCGATTTATAGTTAGACAAATTCGACTATGAATAGCGTCAACTTTGGGTGAATAGTATTTGACACTATTCACATCACATTTTGTCCTTTTTGTTTCCCTAAGTGTAGTTCAAATTAAGAGCTGAAACTTTTTAATGTTGTACATCAAACATGGTTTGTGTCTGCAAATAATTTCAAAATTTTCAAACATGTTTTGTATCTTCAATACGGTTGATCTCACCTAAGTGCAGATCCTATATTAGTCTCCCCATGAATAAGGTTGCTCGCAGTGTGGGTATCATAGCAAGTATCATGCATGTCAACTAGGTAATTTAGGTGAGGTGGCACGACATTAAATGAAAAAATAGAAGATTTGATATCATATCATGATACCGTGTCATATTAAATGTTGTACTAAATTGCATCATACATGATAATAAAGAAGGCAATCTAAAGTATACTGGTAAACTATGATGTTTATCATACTTTCCACTGCGGGCAACCTAATATGGTGCACGCTTATTTCGGCCAACTTTAACCATCAATTCGGCCAGTAATAAAATGTTATGTGACTTAGGCCCTGTTCGGAAGCTCTCCAGCTTCTCCAACTCCGCATCTCTGGCTCCGCACGCCCGCTTCCAGCTTCTCGCTTGGAGCTGAAAGTGTTCGCGACGTTGGGTAACTCCTCCCATGGTCTGCCAGCAAGGAGGCATGTTGAGGGTGACAAAAGGCATCGGAGCAGGAGAGGGAGGGGACGACGAAGCTTGGCCAGACCCGGGAAGGGCTTCGAGGACATGTGGCGTTCGGGCCAGCTTTGTGGGTGCTTCCGGAGAAGCAGGAGCCGGAGAGCTTCTGAACGGGCCCTTACTAGATTTATGAATTCCGTGATATAACTTTTGCCGCATACTACTTGTTAAATTGACTATCAAAGTTAAAACTTGAAATATGCATGCCCTTTGGTGGGAGTATAGAGATGTCAATTTTGTATGTGAAGCTGATACACTGTAGGAACATACGAGAGTCCATCAAAGCCAAAGTGTATCTCTTTCCTCCTCCACAAAAAAAGTCCCTTCTCCTCCCGTTGACACAACCGCCAGTCCGCCCCATCTCCGATGGCCTTTGGGCCATAGAGATGCGGTGGATCTCGGTCCCCTGCCGGCGGGAGGGACCCTGTTCCCGTTCTTGTTAGATTCAGCATCTCGGTTGGGGCTTTGTGGCGGCGGCGATGTCCCTTAGTAGAAATAATGTCTCCCGCCTTCTATCCCAGTCTGGATGGTGCGTCTAGCATCGTCAAAGGGCGTTTGAAGGTGTGTCTCCATTGGTCGGTGCTGATATTCGATGGATCTGTTTTGACCCGGTCTTCGTCCGTCTTTGTTTGAGTGTTTACATGTTTGATCCTTCTGATCTATGACTTTTTTCATCGGCGATGGTTGTTGCTTTGGTGTGCTGGTCCTATGGGACCTTAGCACGATGACTTTCCGGCTGTCTACTACCACAACGTTTGACTGGCTTCAATGAGGGAGGGGTGATGACGGTGGCGCGCCTTCGACTCGCTCCAGTGCTTGTAATCATCGCAAGGTGGTCCACGAACATGGTTGTAATTTTTATTATCTCTTTTGTTCTTTGCACTGACAGATTAAAGATGAATAGATTGAAAATTTCACGAAAAAAAACTGGTAATATTCAGGTCATCGGTAGTCACCTACACGTCAGGTGCAACTTTACCCGCTTAATTGGAATACTCCATTAAGGTGTGCAGGTACTATACTATAGACTGGGTCAAAAAAGAAGCTATAATAGCAACCATACGCCATCCACGCGCCGGGGAACAAATAAGAGCAGAGTTGACAATTTGACATTTATCTAGCATCACATATGCATGCATGTACATGAGAAAAAGTGGTCATTTAGCGTGTGATGTAAAAAAGGGTGGCGCATGCAGCAGCGACTCGACTAGTAACCACCGAGTCTGCCCAGAGATGGTAAGCCCGGCGAGCCACCCAGTGCTAGTGGAGTGGAGGTCGCAGTACCGTGTGGTGTGGATGTATAGACCAGTAGACCGGGAAATACAGCCAGCCGGCCGGCGATCGGTCCAGCGAGCAAGAGCAGATGTCAAACTCGGGTCCACGATGCGATGGAGATGCATGCGTGTTGGCACGGCCGGGCTCGCGATTAAACTCGGCTTGACCGACCGGACGGAAGCTGTGCTGCTAGGTGGCTAGGGTAATCATATCGAACGGGCGGATCAAACACGACGAGAAGAGAGAAGAGAAGATGGGCGTCGTCGAGTAGGACCGGTGGTGGATCGGTCGGTCCCGCACGCATTGACGGACGAGGACGACGCGGTTCTCGACTCAGGGTCGTACCCCGGTAGTAGGGTACCCTTCTCGCTAGGCCCTGCTCCTAGGTACGTACGCGCGTGGTCGACCCGGCCGGTCCATGCATGGTGGGGAGGAGTGGGGATTGGTACGTCCTCGTGCTTGTCTCAGCCATGTGCCGGCCGGTGGACCGCGCGCCGCGCGCGCTCTTGTCTCCGGGCCAGTGAGCCGATCGGGACGGCTGCCGCGCGCGTACGCACGGAGGAACGTGGAAAAACCGAAAACATGGTGAAGGGGCGGTGGTGGGTCGACGTGTGGAATGGCGGTGGCGGGGAGCAAGTGCGTCGGCAACGTGCCGACGTGAAAGGCGCCCTTCTGAAACGGCCGTGCCGCGGCCGGCGGTAATGGGGTGACCGGGAGAGACCCAATTCTGTTATATATATATATATATATTTTTAGAATTTGTTATATTTGTTTTCTGGGTTGCTATCTTTGCCAAATCCTATTTGACGCATTTTGGGCTAAATAACCGGCCGTTCACGCACAGTGGTTTGGCGAACCTTTTGAAGGTTAATGTATGGTTTTCTTTATCGGTTTTAGCCATTTAGGTTATTAATGTATATGGTTTTTTTATCTCCCCCCACAAAAAAACTATACGGTCTTTTACCAGTTATTGTCAAATACTTCCTTCGCTCCTAAATATAACTCTCAAATATAGTCTCTATAGTGAAATATAGTCTCTCTAGTGAAATCTCTATAGTAAAATCTCTAAAAGGACTTATATTTGGAGTATAGGTTCACTCATTTTGCTCCGTATGTAGTCTATAGTAGAATCTCTAAAAAGACTTATATTTAGGAACGGAGGGAGTACATTTTTATTTTTTGGAGTTATTTCTATTCCATTTTCTCCTAATTTTTAGTTTTAATTCAATTTATTCAATGTTCATGTTTGTTAGAGAAAAAATGGTTTTTTTAAATGGTCAATGCTTTCAATGTTGTTCGCCTTTACAAAATGTTTCACAATTTTAAATAATTTGCAAGCTTTTGAAAATGTTTGCAATTTTAAAAATGTTTAAAATCTCAAAAAATGTTCAGTTTTTATATAAATAGTCAAAAAATAAATCAATGGGATTCAAAAATATTAACCTTTTCAAAAAATGTTCAAAAAAACAATAAATGCTCAATGTTTTTAAAATGCCTGTAATGTTTGCGAGCATGAATAAAATTGCAGACATTTCTATTTTGGTAGGTTCTCTTTTCTTGGGCTGGTGGCAGATCAGGCCGTTTAGGTAGTTGGATTAGGCCAGCAAGGTAAGCCCGATGAATTGTCAGGGTGCAGGACGAGAGAAATCTGGAACCGGCTGCCACTTTCTTTTGTTTTCCCCTGTTCCAAAAAAAAACTTTTATCTATCTTCATAGCGCCATAGCGGGGCGAATATCGTCGGCCGAGCTCCATGGAGCTCAGTTTTGAAAATTTTGAATTTTGAGTATTATTCTGTGTTTTAATTTTTTTTAAACACAGATATACATGAAGGCATAACACATGTGTGTAAATTTTTAAGGCAAAATACGTTCAAATGAGGGCAGTGCAAAAAAAGACAAATCTGGGGCTATTTAACACATGATACTATTCATCCTCCCAGATCATTTCAGCGTTTTTCATCCTGAAATTTTACACACATACACATAACATCCTTGTTTACTTGCGTAATTTTTTTTAAGAATTCTTTGAAACCAAAAGGTTTGTATTCTAATTTGTTTTCGAAAAGGGCCCCATGAAGGCCGAGAGCCACACGTCCATTCTCCATAGCGGGGTTTGTTCCCCGGATATGAACTTGATGCGAGTTGGACATGCTTGTCCTTTCCCTGCAGGTTCGCATCGAGCGGCTCCCCTGATCAAGACCACGCCTGGAGTGAGCTTTGCTGTTCTGTTCTAGGCCCCGGCCCTAAGCTTTATTGTGCCCTCTGGGTGGTCACCATCCGTCAGGTGCAGCACGTACACTACATCCATCAGGTGGGGCGAACTTGCGTGCAAACACTAGTAGAAAACAGAGTTTTGATTTTGTCATATCATAGCAACAATCCCGCTCGTGTTACGAATCGAAACTAACGGAAGCATCAGCCCCAGTTTGAGCGGCCAGGACGCCGGTCGGGTCTCGGCACGAACCGGTCCGGCAGTCCCGGTTCGGCTAGGATCTTTAGTCTCGGTTTCAGCCTCCAACCGGAATTAAAGGGTCTCGCTCCTGGCGCAACCCCTTTAATCCCGGTTGGTGTCTGGAACCGGGACTAAAGGTCCATCTTCAGTTCCGGTTCTAGACACGAACCGGGATTAAAAAGATGCCTATAATGCTCGCCCCTGCCCGCTCACTCCTTTGTTTTTTGATCGGCCAGCGTGTGGGAGGTGTATGCTACTTTGTTCTCACCTTCTATGCACATGAGATGTTCGATAAAATGCCCGAGCCACACTTAAGCTTTCTCCTCTCCAAGCTCGACCTCCAAGCTAGATTTTCCCCAAGATTGTATAGGTTTGGCGGTGCACCAACTATCCAAGTGTTCTAAAAGGTCTTCATTCTTTCATCCCTCACTGCTAATTTAGCTCATTTTAAATGTTTATAAGTAGAGTGGTTCGTGGGTTTTAGTGGGGGAGTGTATGTGGGAGTTCATTTGATTTAGATGCACAATTTCAGCTCAAATTAACATCTTAGAGTTTACATATGTTTAGGTCGTTGTCCCATCCCCGTCCCCATTCTCACCGCCGTCAATCGCCCGTGCCAATCTCGTCGTCGGCACCACCGTGGTGAGCCTCTTATTCTGATCTTCTTTTTAAAAGGAAAAAAAATTCTTACTTATACATCCATTTTGCATCATATTTACCTACTGTTATTTATGTTGTTTTATTGCATAATAATGATTTTTGGAGTAATTCTAATGCCTTTTCTCTCATAATATGCAAAGTACACACAAAGGGGGAGAATTCTGGCAGCTCGAAATCCGGACCTGAAAAAGCTACGTCGGGCTACCTATTCCGCACAACTGCAAATGAGCTGAAACTTCACGAGGATTTTTTATAGAATAAATGAGAATTATTGGAGCAAATAAGTACCAGAGGTGGCCCACCAGGTGGGCACAACCCACCTAGGCGCGCCCTGGTGGGTTGTGCTCCCCTCGGCCCACCTCCGGTGCCCCTCTTCTAGTATATATGTTATTTTGACCTAGAAAAAAAATAAGGAGAGGACTTTCCGGATGAAGCGCCGCTGTCTCGAGGTGGAACCTGGGCAGGAGCACTTTTGCCCCCGGCAGAGCGATTTCACCGGGGGAACTTCCCTCCTGGAGGGGGAAATCATCATCATCATCATCACCAACAACTCTCCCATCTTGGGGAAGGCTATCTCCATCAACATCTTCAACAACACCATCTCCTCTCAAACCCTAGTTCATCTCTTGTGTTCAATCTTTGTACCGGAATTATAGATTGGTGCTTGTGGGTGACTAGTAGTGTTGATTACATCTTGTAGTTGATTACTATATGGTTTATTTGGTGGAAGATTATATGTTCAGATCCATTATGCTATCTAATACCCCTCTGATCTTGAGCATGATTATCATTTGTGAGTAGTTACTTTTGTTCTTGAGGTCACGGGAGAAATCATGTTGCAAGTAATCATGTGAACTTGATATGTGTTCGATATTTTGATGATATGTATGTTGTGATTCCCTTAGTGGTGTCATGTGAACGTCGACTACCTGACACTTCACCATATTTGGGCCTAATAAAATGCATTGTGGATTAGTTATTTGATGATGGGTTACGAGAGCGACAAAAGCTTAAACCCTAGTTTATGCGCTATTCCGTAAGGGACCGATTGGATCCAAAAGTTTAATGTTATGGTTAGAATTTATTCTTAATACTTTTCTCATAGTTGCGGATGCTTGTGAGGGGGTTAATCATAAATATAAGGTTTGTTCAAGTAAGAACAGCACCTAAGCACCGGTCCACCCACATACCAAATTATAAAAGTAGCGAACATGAATCGAACCAACATGATGAAAGTGACTAGATGAAATTCCCGTGTACCCTCAAGAAAACTTTGCTTATCATAAGAGACCGTTTTTGCCTGTCCTTTGCCTCAAAAGGATTGGGCTACCTTACTACACTTTCGTTATTATTACCGTTACTTGCTCATTACAAATTATCTTGCTATCAAACTACTCTGTTACTTACAATTTCAGCACTTGCATACATTACCTTGCTGAAAACCACTTGTCATTTCCTTCTGCTCCTCGTTGGATTTGACACTCTTACTTATCGAATAGGCTAAAATTGATCCATATACTTGTGGGTCATCAAGGCTCTTTTCTGGCACCGTTGCCGGGGAGTGAAGTGCTCTTGGTAAGGAAAAATTATTACTATGTGCTGAAATTTATTGTCACTTGTTACTGTGGAAAACAATCCTTTGAGGGGTTTGTTCGGGGTATCTTCACCTCGACCGGAACCACAATTAGTTACCCCTCAACCTACTTCACAACGAGGGGTTTGTGCAGAAATTATTACTACATTGAATATGAAATTCCTTCAGGTATGGTAGAACAACTGCTAGCTAATTCTTATGCAGGAGATGGAACCGAACATCCTGATATGCACTCGATATATGTGGATGAAATTTGTGGATTGTTTAATCTTGCAGGTTTACTCGGAGATGAAGCTAAGAAGAAGGTTTTCCCTTTATCTTTGAAGGGAAAGGCATTGACATGGTATAGGCTATGTGATGATATTGGATCTTGGAACTGGAATCGATTGAAATTGGAATTCCATCAAAAAAATTATCCTATGCATCTAGTTCATCGTGATCGGAATTATATATATAATTTTTGGCCTCATGAAGGTGAAAGTATCTCTCTAGCTTGGGGGAGGCTTAAGTCAATGCTATATTCATGCCCCAATCATAAGCTCTCAAGAGAAATTATTATTCAGAATTTTGATGCTCGACTTTCTCGTAATGATCAATCCATGCTCGATACTCCTTGTACTGGTTCTTTTATGAAGAATACTATTGAATTCCGATGGGATCTTTTAGAAAGAATTAAACACAACTATGAAGATTGGGAACTCGATGAAGGTAAAGAGTCAGGTATTGAGCGTAAGTTTGATTGTGTTAAATCTTTTATGAATACCAATGCTTTTCAAAAGTTTAGCACTAAATATGGACTTGACTCTGAGATAGTAGCTTCCTTTTGCGAATCTTTTGCTACCCATGTTGATCTTCCTAAGGAGAAGTTGTTCAAATATCACCCATGAATTAAAGAAGAAATTAAAGAACTGGTAAAAGCTAAAGATGAAACTATCATTTATAATGTTGATCAGGTTGTTCCCACCGCTTATATTGAAAACCCACTTTTCCCTGTTAGGATGAAGGAACATGCTAAAGTTTCAAGTATGGTCAACAAAAGTTATATTAGAACACCTAAACCAGCTGAACAAATTAAAGTAGAACCTAGTGTTGCTATGGTTAAAGATCTCTTGTCGATAATATTGATGGGCATGTGTCGGGGGTTGGGTGCGACATATGCCAAAGGATGGCTTATCATGGTGGGAGCGAGTAGAACGTCGCCGGTGCCCGGAAGCGGGAAGAGGCGAAGACATGCACGCCGGCGAATCTTACCCAGCTTCAGGGCTCTCCGTGGAGATAACACCCCTACTGCTGCTCTGCGGGGTCTCCGCATGGTCACTATGGCAAAGTGGGTACAATCGTGCTCCTAGAGCTGTTTCTGGAGGTAGGAGAGGGCAAGGCTAGCTCTCTCTTTCCTATATTCTAGGGTCTACTGCTATCTGGATCCGAACCCTTTGCATGGGCTCCCCGGGGGTTTATATAGGCCTACCCCCAGGGGTACAACGGTAATCCGGCTCTCCGTGGAGATAACACCCCTACTGCTGCTCTGCGGGGTCTCCGCATGGTCACTATGGCAAAGTGGGTACAATCGTGCTCCTAGAGCTGTTTCTGGAGGTAGGAGAGGGCAAGGCTAGCTCTCTCTTTCCTATATTCTAGGGTCTACTGCTATCTGGATCCGAACCCTTTGCATGGGCTCCCCGGGGGTTTATATAGGCCTACCCCCAGGGGTACAACGGTAATCCGGCTGGGCGCGGGTCCCAGCCGTCTGTCTCTCAGGCCGTCGTCCTCTCCGCCGACTACTGGGGCCCGCCGACTGGCGGGCCCCGTGGACAGGCCTGGTACTGTAGCGGTGCTTCTGATGATGCTGGCTTGGTCATGAGGTCATGGCAACAGTGCCTCCGTCTGGCGGGCGTTCACTGTCGCCATTCCCCATCTTGTCTGATTAATGGCGTGCGGGGCCCGTGGGAGGGGCCGGCCGACTCAAGGGGGCCGACTCCCACGGGTCCGTCTTCAGGGCGCTCTTGCCGTCTTCTGTCTACCCGCTGACAAGCAGTCCCGCCGTCCTTGGGTCGTACAGGCAGGTGTCGTGGGCACAGTGCGTCGCCCACTAAGGCTGAGGTCAGGGCCGGCATGGCAATAGTGCCGCGCCACGATGGAGATCTCCAGCGATATGGCGCACTGTAGCCATGCTGGTCCTTCGTAGGCAGGGTGGAGACGGCCATGCTGTGACCGTTCCCCGCCCTGTCCCTCGCGGCGAAGGCAGGGGGTGGTTGGAGTCGCGAGCCGCCTACCCTCAGCCGGCTTCTCTGGAAGTCGTCAGCTGAGAGTCGGCTTATCTGGAAGTCGTCAGCTGAGAGTCGGCTTATCTGGGAGTCGTCCCTGGGACTCGGCATATCTGGGAGTCGTCCCTGGGACTCGGCATATCTTGGAGTCGTCCCTGGGACTCGGCATATCTTGGAGTCGTCCCTGGGACTCGGCATATCTTGGAGTCATCCCTGGGACTCGGCATATCTTGGAGTCGTCCCTGGGACTCGGCATATTTTGGAGTCGTCCCTGGGACTCGGCATATCTTGGATTCGCCCCTGGGACTCGGCTTGAGGGGCGCAGCCTGTCCCGATGTCTTGAAAGGTTCTGGGGCTCGGGTTAGCCTACCCGTGGCCCATTACTCCGACAGTAGTCCCCGAAGCTGGTGAGGCTCCGCGGATACTGCGTCGTGGGGCTTCAACAATTTCATTCTGGTGGTGGAATCTGGCTTTGCTTGCCGTCTTCCTTTAGGCCGACTATCCGGAATCGGACTCGTAGAGGGCAGCCTCGTTCCCTAAGGAGTTCGAACATCGTGGCGGGAAACCAGGCGGCGTGCCTGATACGCTTCCCCGCGGTCGCCCGCCACAGCCCCGTCACGCAGCGCCACGTGGCAAGGACAGTCTGCCTACCCACGCGCGCGACGGGACATGCCGTCAGGCGGGGCCCACCACTACCGCGCCTCGGCATGCGAACGGATCCGTTGCGGCCGCACGGATGGTTGGGTTTCCCACGTTGTTACTGCATGCAGTAACTTCGTGGGGTAGATCGTGGGAGGGGGCGTGGGGTCCCATGCACAGTTAATCTCACGCCCGCCCCATCGGCTTCTCAGCCTACGAGGCTATAAGTAGGCGGGGGGAGAGGAGCGGCGAAGCACGCGTGCCCATCTTCCCTGCTCCCCCGCCTCCTCCTGCCTCCTCTGCTTCCTGCCTTCTTCTTGCCGCCGTCGTGCCGAACCACGCCACGCCCGCCATGATGAGCTCTTCCTCTGCCGTCGCGGCTCCTGTTGTGCGCTCCGGCGTGTGGGACGGCTCCGAAGTGGACGAAGACCTCATCGAGTTTCTTCGCAAGACGCGCCGCCTCCCCGGTGCAAACCTCGTGCGAGCCCGTGCTGCGCCGGCCAGGGAGATATTGCCGGCGCCGGAGGAGGGCGAGCGGGTCATTTTCCGCTCGCACCTCATGCGCGGCCTAGGGCTGTCGGCGAGTGGCTTCTTTCGCTCCTTCTTGGAGCTCCACGGGCTCCAGCCGCACCACCTCACGCCGAACACGGTGGTGCTGCTGGCTGCCTTCGCCATCCTGTGCGAAGGCTTCCTCGGCGTTCTCCCCACCATCGAGCTGGGGGGAGAATTCTTCCAATCCAAGCTCGGCACGCACGTCGCCGGCGTGCCGGCCCAGTGCGGCGTCTTCATCGCGATGCGGCGAATGACAGCCGACAATCCGTTTCCCTCCATCCCGCTGATCAAGTCGGTGAAGATGTGGCAACGGTCTTATTTCTACGTGAAGAACGTCGCCCCAGACGACGACTGGGTCAATCTGCCGCCTTACGAAGCCGGTGCACCAGCTGGGAGGCTCCCCAGCTGGTCCCACCGAGTCAAGACGCTGACTCCCGCCGGAGCCGCCGCTGTAGCGCGACTCCGAGTTCTGATGCAGTCGGAGGGCCTGGTTGGAGCCGACTTGCTGGCCGCCTTCGTGGCGCGCCGAGTCCTCCCTCTCCAAGGCCGGCCTCATCTGATCAGTCAGATGAGCGACCACCGGGACCCGAGTCAGATGTGCACCAGGGACATGCGCCCCGCGCGGAAGTGGCGAACATGGTGAACCACATTGCTAACTGCGAGCTTGCGGCGGACTAGCAGTTCGGCAAGAGCCATACTCGCGCGCCAACCCCCCCTCCGGCGGTAAGTCGCATCTCTTGTTGCTCTGTTTTCTTTGTAGCCGAATCCGACTTCTGATCTTTTCGATTTCTTTGAGTCAGAATCCCCTTATTCAGCCTGCAGCCGACATAGAAAGACCGCCCCGTGAATTCGTCCCTGACCGAGCGGAGAGCGACGTTGATGACCCCAACTTGGGGGCGGCGGCGATGGAGGCCGACGCCGAAGGCGGAGGCGGGGGAGCGGGAAGCGGCTTCAGGCCCTCGGCCACCTTCGCCGACTGGCCTGAAGACAGTGTCGAAGGGGAGGTCGCCCCGCGCCGCCAGCCAAGGGTCGGCCCGCCGGGTGCGAGTTCCTCCGCCGGCCAAGGCGGCGCGAAGAGGCGCCACGCCTGGCCGAGTTCACTCTGCGGCAAGCCGAAGAAGTTCAAGGGGGCGGCTGCCGCGACCAAACGGGAGGAAGTGGCCGCTAAGGCCAACCGTTTCCGCAAGGAAGTGAAGAGGCCGCCACTGGTCTCTGCGTAAGTGCTTCTGCCTTCGCCTTATTTTCCTTTGGTGAATTCTGTCCGAGTCTTTTACACCCCCTCCTTGCTTTAGGGCTCCTCTTACCCTTGAAAGGGTCGCCGCCCCCTCCATCATGGGGTCGGTGGAGACGTCCGCCAACACTTGACGGGTTGACCCCGCCGCCGACCTCCGGGAGGCGACGGAGCGAAACGCGCTGGAGAAGCGCGACGAGGAGGAGGCTGACCGCCTGGAGAAAGCGGAGGCTGAGAAGGCAGCGGCCTCTGCCCAGAAAAAACTGGACGAGGCCGAAGCCGCCATTACGGCAAGGTGGCAAGCGGAGGAGGCCGCACACCGCCAATCGGTGTTGTTCGTCATCCCGCTGTCCTCCGCGCCGCCGCCCCCGGAGTTCATGGGGCAGATCGGAGAAGCCGGCGTCGAGAACCCCATCAAGGAGAAGGAAAGCAGCGAGGCCTCCATGTCGGACACGCTCGTGCCGCCACCGCCGCCTCCGCCGCCGTCTGGGAGCACGCGTGGAAAATAGCCGGCGGGCCCACCGGTGCCGCCGACTGCGGACGTGTCTGAGGCGAGGCTACTCCTCCAAGTTGCCTGGCCAGTGCGCCGCCGCCTTGAGAAGGCGACTTCGGCGCCGCGACCCTTGGAGACCGGTGCCGCCAGCTCGGCCATCCCAGATGCCGAGGCGACGAGCGCCGCGCCCGTCGGGTGGGTGCGCGGAGGCGGCACAGGTCCGCTGAACCAGGCGCTTCTGGACGTCCAGACGAAGCTGCGAGCCGAGGGCGATGCCCTCCAAAACTGCACCAGGGCGCATTTGGCATCGCGAACGGCCGTCCGAGTATGCCTTCTTCTTTTGATTCTTGTTTTTCTTGTTCTTCTCTGTGGGGGCGCGCCAGCGCACCCACTGGGTGTAGTCCCCGAGTTTCGGGCCGGCTGCTGAGCAGGCGGTTCAGAACTCCCTCTGGCGAGTTCCAAATATTTAACTTTGTCCGAAATGCTTATTACAGGAGTATCACAACCTCCGCGCTACTGCCTTCAACCACAATGTTGAGGAGCTGGGCAAGCGGACCGTCGACTTGTCAGAGAGCCGGAGTGAGTCCTTCTTCTTTTTCGCGGGGGCGCGCTGGCGCACCCGTGGGCTGTAGTCCCCGAGATTCGGGCCGGCTGCTGAGCAGTCGGGCCGGATCTTCTCAGTGACTTTCTTTGTTGATGACTTATCGTCTTTTTCCTTTTTCTTCTTCAGAGGCCAACGCCACTCTTCAGTAGTAGCTGGGTGAGGCCAACACCGCCTTGCGCACCAAGGGGGAGGAGTGCAGCAAGCTTGTCACGGAGCGTGATCTGCTGGCTGCGCAACTGGTGGAGCAAAAGGAGCTGCTCAAGAAGGCGCATGAGGAGGCAAATAAGAAAGAGGCTGCGCTCCTGGCCGAGTTCGAGAGCGAGCGCTCCTCCTGGACCGACAAGGAGGCGCAGCTGACTTACGCCTTCCATGAGATCGAGAACATCGTTGATGGTGAGTTTCTTGGTTTCCTTTGAGCCGCCGACTGTGGGTCGGGCCGATTTTTGACTCTGACTTGTTTCTCTTTTGTCTTGGCAGACTTCTTCCCTGGCCACTCGCAGGCAGTCACACATGCCATCGAGGCTGATCGCGAGGCACAGAGGGCAGATGGCGCGGAGATCGCTGCTAACGCCCCCCCTGACCATCGACGAGCAGCTTCTGAGTATCGAGGCCCGTCTTCGGCCGGCCCATCAGTTGATGTGCCGGCTTCAGCGTGCCGGCACCCAGGTGGTTGCCGCTCTGTGGCCAGACACGCCGGTTCTGCGCACTGCCAGTCGGACTGCCGACTGGCTGGAGGTCGCAGCTAGCCGTCTTGAAGCCTGGAAGGGTTCCTCGGCCCGGGCCGGAGCGCGCCGAGCCTTGGAATTTGTCAAGGCATGGTATCCGGGGCTGGACCTGGACCGGCTGGCCGCGTTCCGGTCAGAGGCCCAGGCGGAGCTGGTGGCTGTGGAGGGCGCCCTCGTCGAGCATGCGGCGACGATTGCCGACTACACAGATACCAACGCCTTTGTCCCCGAGCGGGCTGCAGGCGGCGAGGAGGTGCCGCCGGAGTGGTTCGGGATGAACCCAGACTACGACGAGGACTCGGCAGAGGTGATTGGCTCCAGCACCGAGGAGGAAGACGAGGCGGAGGACGAAGGCGAGACGGAGGCGCCAGAAGACGGAGCGGGCGACCAGCCTCAGCTCGACCGCGCCTCCAGCAACGAGCCGCGTCCGGAGAAGGCGACTGCCGCCGGAGACGATCAAGCTGAGACTGCCCAGCCGACCGCCCCGGCGCCTGACACCGCCGTCTCCTCTGACCTACGAACCCGGATGCCGCCTCCTAGGCTGTCGTCTTTGCCTTTGCTTTATCTGCCTTAGTAGCCTTTGAAAAACTTTGTTAATTCAAACAATTCCACCCGCGGGGTGTATCTTGAACTTCTACTTGAAGATTCAGCCAAGGGCCTATGTAAATATTTATCCGAGTTCTATCTTTCCTTGCTCATTGCTCTTTAGGATTTTCCCTTTGCCGCCTTCCCTTAGTCGCTGCCTTGCCAGTCGGACAACCGCTCTGCGGACTGCCGCTCGATCAAACGCTTGGCTACTTTGGAAAGGCAAGTACTTGGCCATTTTTAGAGTCTTTTTAACAAGTAGGATAGAAAGCGGTAAGCCGACTACTAAAGAGTCGGCTTTCCTTAATAGAAGCTAGTAGAAAGCGGCGAGCCAACTACTCATGAGTCGGCTTTTGCTTAAAAGATGCTGGAGGCCGTCTTAAGCTATGTTTGTGCTTTGGGTCCTTAGCCATTTTTCGTGCGGGCGCCCGTTCTTCCTCACTCCTGCCAACCAAACAGTCACTCTATGAGCTGCGGCTTTTGACAGGAGACGGCTTAGGCGCCACACACTACTTGTCTGACTGCGGGAAGCACCTCATAGCGCGAGGCGGCGAGTCCCCGGGCCGACTAATCGAGCCCGGTGCCAAGCGGTATTAACAAAGAGTAATATACTCGAAGGCGTAATTCTTATCATACAGATAACAAAAAAGGGCAGTCCCCGAGCTCGTCTCGGGGGGCCCAAAGTCTTGGTACTTTAATACAAAGGGTAGCGTGATACATACTGCATCAACTATAAAATCTTCAGAGAAGATTTGCATTCCACGGGCGTTCTGTCTCTTTGCCGGAGTCGTCCCTCTTGCGTGGTCGGGGCTTCTGAGCGTCGATCAGGTAGTAGGAGTCGTTTCCCAACACCTTGCTGATAATGAAGGGGCCCTCCCAAGGCGCCGACAGCTTGTGCTGGCCGGTTGTTCGCTGGATCAATCGGAGCACAAGGTTGCCCTCTTGGAAAGGTCTTGGCCTGACCTTCCTGTTGTAGTATCGGCGCAGACTCTGCTGGTAGATGCTGGACCGGCTGAGTGCCAACAACCGGCCCTCTTCCAGCAGATCGACACCGTCTTGACGTGCTTCTTCTGCTTCTTCCTCGGTGTACATTGTGACTCGCGGGGAGTCGAACTCTCTGTCCGTCGGGATGACGGCTTCGGCACCGTAGACGAGGAAGAAGGGTGTGAAGCCGGTTGACTTGTTTGGAGTCGTGCGCAGACTCCAGAGGACGGCTGGCAATTCGTCAAGCCAACAGCCGGCCAAACGCTCCAGTGGTTCGACCAGTCGAGGCTTTATGCCAGACAGGATGAGGCCATTTGCTCGCTCTACCTGGCCGTTTGACTGTGGATGGGCAACGGACGCTAAGTCCAGTCGGATGCCCTGAGTCGCGCAAAAATGGGCCAAGGCACCTTTGGCAAAATTTGTGTCGTTGTCGGTGATGATGTTGTGCGGTATGCCGTACCGAGTCGTGATGTCGGCGATGAAAGTCACTGCAGTCGGACCATTCAACTTCTTGATGGGCTTCACTTCTATCCACTTGGTGAACTTGTCCACCGCGACAAGTAAGTGAGTTAGGCCGCCTCGTGCTGTTTTGAATGGTCCCACCATGTCCAGGCCCCAAACCGCAAAGGGCCAGGCAATGGGGATAGTCTTGAGTGCGGAAGCCGGTTGGTGTGGCTTGGAGCAGAACATCTGGCACCCCTTGCATTTTTGGACTAACTCTTTGGCCTCTTCTAGGGCAGTTGGCCAGAAGAAACCGTGTCGGAAGGCTTTGGCGACGAGTGCTCTCGAGGCTGCATGGTGGACGCACTCGCCTTCATGGATGTCTCTGAGAATTGCTTGGCCTTGCTCTGGCTCGACGCAGCGCTGGTAGATGCCAGTGACACTGCGCTTGACCAGCTCTCTGTTGACTATGGTGTAGGCTGCCGCTTGGCGTTGTACTTGCCGAGCCGAGATTTCATCAGTTGGCAGCTCTTTGTTTACTAGGAACTTGAGGATGGGCTGGGCCCATGAGGGTGCCGCTATTTCTTCAATTGCCACTATTGCGACTTGGACAAGGGCGGCTGGGCTGGGAGGCGGCGGGCTGGAGTCCGCAGCCGCTTGCTGACTTGACGACATCCCCGGGCCGACTGGAGCAGTCTCCGGGCTGAGTTCTGGAGTCTTTGGTCTGGCCGCCGCAGTCCCCGGGCTGAGTTCTGGAGTCTTCGGTCTGGCCGCCGCAGTCCCCGGGCCGGGTTCTGAAGTCCCCGGGCCGCCTTTGACTGCAGCGCTCTTAGAGTCGGATCCGACTTCTTCGGGTGGAGCCAGCACAAAGATTGAGTCTGACTCTGGTGAAGGCTTGACAGACGGCTTGAGGAGGCGCCGAAGGGCGACACCGGATGGTATTGCTTGGCGGGTGGAGCCGATTCGTGCCAAGGCGTTTGCTTGGTCGTTGTCGTTCCTTGGCACGTGGAGGAACTCGCACCTCTCGAAGTATCCACTGAGTTGTTGCACATGGAAGCGGTAGCTCGCCATGTTTGCGTCCTTGGCGTCCCAATCGCCAGATGATTGCTGGACCACCAAGTCAGAGTCGTTATAACACAGGATCCGGCGAATGCCGAGCTCTTTGGCAAGCCGGAGCCCGTGAATGAGCGCCTCGTACTCGGCCACGTTGTTGGAGGCGGAAAAATGGATCTGCAGCGCATATCTGAGCTTGTCGCCCTTGGGGGAAGTGAGGACGACGCCGGCTCCCAAGCCGGTGCGCATCTTGGAGCCGTCGAAGTGCATCCGCCAATGGGTGGAGTCGGGCGCTGGTGGCAGATACTGGGTCTCGGCCCAATCGACGAGGAAGTCGGCCAGTGCTTGCGACTTGATGGTGGTGCGGGGCTGGTAGTAGATGGTGTAGGGAGCCAGTTCGATGGCCCATTTGGCCACTCGGCCAGAAGCATCTCAGCTTCCGATGATCTCGGCTAGTGGAGCTGTGCAGACCACAGTGATTGGATGCTCCTGGAAGTAAGGCTTCGATTTCTTGGCGGCAAAATGTACGCCATAGCACATCTTCTGGTTGTGGGGGTAGTTCTGCTTGGAGGCCGACAGTACTTCGCTCAGGTAATATACCGGTCTCTGGATAGGTAGCGCCTTGCCTTCCTCTTTGCGCTCGACTACAATAACTATGCTGACTACCCGGCTAGTGGCGGCAATGTATAAGAGCATGTGCTCTTTGGGAGTCGGAGCCGCCAACACAGGGGGAGTAGTCAACATTTTCTTTAGTTGGAGAAAAGCCTCGTCCGCCTTGGGAGTCCATTCAAAAAAGGTTGTCTTCTTCATGAGCTGATATAAGGGGAGAGCCTTCTCGCCCAGCCGACTGATGAATCGGCTCATGGACGCCAAACAACCGGTGAACTTTTGCACATCTAACAGTCATCTGGGTGCTTCCATCCTCTCGATGGCCTTGATCTTCACAGGGTTGCACTCTATGCCGCGTTCAGAGACCAGGAAACAAAGGAGCTGGCCGGCTGGTACTCCGAAGACGCACTTCTCGGGGTTGAGCTTGATATGGAATCGGCGCAGGTTCTCAAAGGTTTCCTTGAGGTCTTCCAACAGTGTCCCATGTTTTTCTGTCTTCACCACCACGTCATCCACATAGACGTGGGCATTTCTGCCGAGTTGCTTGAGGAGGCATTTCTGCATGCAATGCTGAAAGGTGGCGCCGGCATTCCTCAAGCCGAACGTCATGGTCAGGTAGCAAAAGGCACCAAATGGCGTGATGAAGGCGGTCTTCAGTCTGTCAGCCGGGTTCAGCTTGATCTGGTGATATCCAGAATATGCATCTAAGAAACTCAACAACTCGCATCCGGCTGTGGAGTCTATCACCTGATCAATTCTCGGCACAGCGAATGGGTCCTTGGGACAGACTTTATTGAGGCTTGTGTAGTCGATACACATCCACCACTGCTTGTTCTTCTTCAGCACTAGTACTGGGTTTGCTAGCCACTCTGGGAAAAACACTTCCATAATGAAGCCGGCTGCCAGAAGCCGGTCTATTTCTTCTCCAACAACTCTTCTCTTCTCTTCTGACAGGCGGCGCAAGGGATGCCTGACGGGCTTCACATCAGACCGGACATGTAACTTGTGCTCGGCGAATTCCGTTGGTACACCTGGCATGTCTTTAGGGGACCATGCAAAGATGTCTCGATTCTCACGGAGGAAATCGACGAGCTCGCCTTCCTATTTTCTGTCAAAGTTTGTACCCATGACAGCGTACCTCTCTGGGTGCTCCGGGTCCAAAGGTATCTTCTTTGTTTCTCGGGCCGGCTTGAATGATCCTTCTACTTCCGACTCCTTGGGGTCGGGCGACATCTCGGGCTGCTTGCCGGCCATCGCCACAACCCGATCAAGAAGCCGTTTCTCAGCTGCGATCACCAAGGACTCGGCCAGCCGGCTGCTTTTGGCCGCACAAGCGGATGACTTTCTGTAGTCGCCGGCCACGGTTAGGATTCCCTTGGAACTCGGCATCTTCATCTTGAGGTAGGCATAGTGGGGGACCGCCATGAACTTGGCCAAAGCAGGTCGGCCAAGCAACGCATGGTATGGGCTTTCGAGGTCCACCACTTCGAACCAAACTGGCTCTCGGCGGAAATGATCTTTGTCCCCAAAGAGGACGTCTATCAGAATCTTGCCGATTGGTGAGAAGGAAAGGCCAGGGACAATGCCGTGGAACACAGTCCGACTACTGTGAAGCTGTCTTCGCTTGATTCCTAACTTCTCCATCGTATCCTTGTACAGGATGTTGATACTGCTGCCTCCGTCTATTAGCACTCGCGAGAAACGAGCGGCCCGCCTATCTGTGGCGAGTGTGGCGCCTAAGACCAGGGCGTAGGAGCCCGGATTCGGCATCACCTCTGGGTGATCAGCTCGGCTCCAACTGATAGGTATTTCGGACCAGTGCATGAACTCTGGAGTGCTTGACGTGACTGCGTTCACCTCTTGCTGCTGCTGGCGCCTGCTGCGTCGGTCGTCAGCCACACTGGTGAACACCACATAGGCTCCGTGCTCATCTGGGAACTCGTCTTGTATCGTGCCAACTGGCCTGACAGCCGGCTGCTGGGGCGGTGGTGGAGGAGGCGGCCCAGCAGGCGGGGGAGGGAGCAGGCTGTCTCCCTTGGCGATTCTGGTCAGCCAGTGGCATTTCCGGGTGGTGTGGTTCGACGGCTTCGCGCCACTATGGAACTTGCAGGGACCATCCAGGGTCTGCTCATAGGAGAAGGCCGGCAACCAGTTGGACTTGCCGCCTTTCTGCCGCTTGGTCGGAGGCTGTCCCTCCGGCTGTTGGTATTCGACTGTTGCCACTTGCCGGCTGTTGGAAGCCGGCTGTGGGCCGTTGCGCTTGTGGTCGCTTTGCTGCTGCCGCCGACTGGTGTCCCCAGCTGGAGTTCTTGGAGCCTGAGGGGCGACTTTGCCAGTCGCACTAACTTGAATCTCCCCCTTCATGGAGGAGTCGGCCATGGCGTACTTGTCTGCTGTGATCAGCAGCTCATTGACGGTCTCCGGCTCGTCGCAGAGGAGCTTGTGCTTGAGGAGGGTGCCTTCTCTGCACCCGGCAGTAAAGTACTCGATAGCCTGCACCTCGTGCACGCCCTCGCAGGAGTTCCGAAGTTCGGCCCAGCACGTGAGGTAGTCGCGAGTGGACTCGTCGGGGCCTTGCACGCACAAGGAGAGTTGGCGAGGCTTGGGAGGTCGCTTGTACGTGCTCGTGAAGTTGCGGACGAAGGCCTCGGTGAAGTCGACCCAGCTGTTGATGCTACGGGGCTTCAGACTGTTCAACCATGTCCGGGCCGTGCCCTGGAGCATGAGCGGAACATATCTTATGGCAACACGCTTGTTGCCGTTCGCTATATTGACGGCTGTGGAGTAATCAATCAGCCAGTCCTCCGGCTTCACGGTGCCGGTGTATTTGGGCGTGTCTCGAGGGAGCGTGAACCCTTTGGGAAAGGGCTCATCTCAGATGCGGGGTCCGAAACAGGGAGGACCTAACTCGTCTTCTTCTTCCAGCGCTAGGGATCGGTGGAGTCGGTCGATCCGGTGACGGGCATCGTTCTCTCCGACTCCCTCTCGGCGGCCAAGGCGGTCGCCGAGAGTCGGATGCTCTACGGGTGGCGGGGAGGCTCGCCTTTCTCTGCAAGGAGGGGGAGGCATATAGTCATCCCGTCGTTCCACCGCTTTGGGGCGGCCGCCTTGGTCGCGCTCGATGGTGATGCGAGTCCGACTGTGGCTGACAGCCAGCTCCTTGTCTTTCTTTCCGCGGACCCCACCAGTCGGCGTCCGAGACATCGCGCCTTGATCTTGGCGGGGTGGTGGGTCGTCGTTTTGTCGCCGCGGCACCTCCGTGCGGTAGCCGGCTTCGTTCTGTGCGGCAGCTGCGTCGAGGAGTTGCTGAACCCGCTCTGTCATCAGGCGGCGCTCTTCGCCCTCGAAGTAGTCCATCTCGTTTGCCGCCGCCTGGGCGGCGCGGATGTTCTCCGCAGGCGTGGAATACACGGGGCGATTGGCCCCGAACAGATTGGCGATTGCCACGCCGCGTTGCCGGACCGCGCCTAGGCGGCTAGGCCCAGTCGGAGCCGGCGAGCCGCCCATGGCGCGATCCATCTCACGTTGGTAGGCCTCCGACAAGCGTCTCATGCTTGCTAGCTTCTTCGCGCCCTCGATGAGCTGAAGGTGGCACGCCTCCAGCGTCTCGGCGTCGGCGTCTCTCGGAATTGGCGCGGTCAGGTCTTGCAGAGCTGCGTTGAGCGGGTCGTGCGCCCCCTCGCCGGAACGCTTGCCGTGACCGAGGACAAGGACCTCCGTGACGGTGCTTCCGCCGCTCTCCGCGCAAGGGAGCGGCTCGTCATAGACCACCATGTTGGTGGCGAATGCCTCGAGCGACGCGGTGTCGGAGTCGACCAGCATCGGGTCGGTGGATCCTATGGACTCCAGGTCCATGGCAGGCTCGCCGGCAACGTGAAGTTGGTCGAGGAGACCCGCGAGGAGGCTCTCGGGGCTGCTCGTGCCTGCGTCGGACGCAGGCTCATCGGAGAGGCAAACCTCACCGATAAGCTCGGCGAGGCAGCTGGCTGCGCAGGCGATCTCAGCGTCGTGCAGCACGTCGGCGCAGACTCCATCTGGCATGTCGGGCTGGCTGTGCTTGCCAAGGAGGAAAAGGGTTCCCGTCCAGAGCAGGTCTCCGTACGACGGTGCACCTCGGCCCACGGTGGGTGCCAAATGTCGGGGGTTGGGTGCGACATATGCCAAAGGATGGCTTATCATGGTGGGAGCGAGTAGAACGTCGCCGGTGCCCGGAAGCGGGATGAGGCGAAGACATGCACGCCGGCGAATCTTACCCAGCTTCAGGGCTCTCTGTGGAGATAACACCCCTACTGCTGCTCTGCGGGGTCTCCGCATGGTCACTATGGCAAAGTGGGTACAATTGTGCTCCTAGAGCTGTTTCTGGAGGTAGGAGAGGGCAAGGCTAGCTCTCTCTTTCCTATATTCTAGGGTCTACTGCTATCTGGATCCGAACCCTTTGCATGGGCTCCCCGGGGGTTTATATAGGCCTACCCCTAGGGGTACAACGGTAATCCGGCTGGGCGCGGGTCCCAGCCGTCTGTTTGTCAGGCTGTCGTCCTCTCCGACGACTACTGGGGCCCGCCGACTGGCGGGCCCCGTGGATAGGCCTGGTACTGTAGCGGTCCTTCTGATGACGCTGGCTTGGTCATGAGGTCATGGCAACAGTGCCGCCGTCTGGCGGGCGTTCACTATCGCCATTCCCCATCTTGTCTGATTAATGGCGTGCGGGGCCCGTGGGAGGGGCCGGCCGACTCCAGGGGGCCGACTCCCACGGGTCCATCTTCAGGGCGCTCTTGCCGTCTTCTGTCTACCCGCTGACAGGCGGTCCCGCCGTCCTTGGGTCGTACAGGCAGGTGTCGTGGGCACAGTGCGCCGCCCACTAAGGCTGAGGTCAGGGCCGGCATGGCAACAGTGCCACGCCACGATGGAGATCTCCAGCGATATGGCGCACTGTAGCCATGTTGGTCCTTCATAGGCAGGGTGGAGACGGCCACGCTGTGACCGTTCCACGCCCTGTCCCTCGCGGCGAAGGCAGGCGGTGGTTGGAGTCGCGAGCCGCCTACCCTCAGCCGGCTTCTCTGGAAGTCGTCAGCTGAGAGTCGGCTTATTTGGAAGTCGTCAACTGAGAGTCGGCTTATCTGGGAGTCGTCCCTGGGACTCGGCATATCTGGGAGTCGTCCCTGGGACTCGGCATATCTTGGAGTCGTCCCTGGGACTCGGCATATCTTGGAGTCGTCCCTGGGACTCGGCATATCTTGGAGTCATCCCTGGGACTCGGCATATCTTGGAGTCGTCCCTGGGACTCGGCATATTTTGGAGTCGTCCCTGGGACTCGGCATATCTTGGAGTCGCCCCTGGGACTCGGCTTGAGGGGCGCAACCTGTCCTGATGTCTTGAAAGGTTCTGGGGCTCGGGTTAGCCTACCCGTGGCCCATTACTCCGACAGCATGTTATTTACTTCTGTGATGAAGCTGCTAGAATTGCCAAACCCGATGAAAAATATAAACATAGACCTATTGTTGGCTTGCCTGTTGTCTCAGTTAAGATAGGGGATCACTTTTATCATGGTTTATGTGACATAGGTGCTAGTGTGAGTTCTATTCCTTTTACCTTATATCAAGAAATTAGGAATGACATAGCACCCGCTGAAATAGAAGACATAGATGTTACTATTAAGATTGCCAATAGAGATACTATATCACCAATTGGGATTGTTAGAGATGTTGAAGTCTTGTGTGGGAAAATAAAATACCCTACTGATTTTCTTATTTTTGTTTCCCCACAAGATGACTTTTGTCGCATTATCTTTGGTAGACCTTTCTTGAACACCATTAATGCTAAAATAGATTGTGAGAAACAGACTATCAGTGTTAGCTTTGGTGATAAATCTCATGATTTTAATTTTTCTAAGTTTAGTAGAAAGCATCATAATGAAGAATTGCCTAGTAAGGATGAAATTATTGGTCTTGCTTCTATTGATGTACCTCCTACTGATCCTTTAGAATAATATTTGCTAGACCATGAAAATGATATGCATATGCATGAAAGAAATGAAATAGATAGAATCTTGTTCGAACAACAACGTGTGCTTAAACACAATCTGCCTATTGAAACTCTAGGAGGTCCTCCTCCACCTAAAGGTGATCATGTGTTTGAATTAAAACAATTGCCAGACACTTTGAAATATGCTTACCTTGATGAGAAAAAGATATATCCTGTTATTATTAGTGCTAACCTTTTAGAACATGAAGAAGAAAGATTATTTAAAGTTCTAAGGAAGCATCGAGCTGCTATTGGATATACTCTTGTTGATCTTAAGGGCATTAGTCCCACTCTATGCCAACACAAGATTAATATGGAACCTGATGCTAAACCCGTTTTTGATCACCAATGTCGGTTAAATCCGAAGATGAAAGAAGTAGTAAGAACAAAAATATTGAAACTTCTGGAAGAAGGTATAATCTATCCTATAACTGATAGTAGATGGGTAAGTCCTGTTCATTGTGTCCCTAAGAAAGGAGGTATTACTGTTGTTCCTAATGACAAGAATGAACTTATTCCACAAAGAATTGTCATAGGCTATAGAATGGTAATTTATTTTAGAAAATTAAACAAAGCAACTAGAAAAGATCATTACCCTCTGCCTTTTATTGGTCAAATGCTAGAAAGATTATCTAAGCACACACATTTTTGCTTCCTTGATGGATATTCTGGTTTTTCACAAATACCTGTTTCTCAACCTAATCAAGGAAAGACCACTTTTACTTGTCCTTTTGGAACTTATGCTTATAGATGTATGCCTTTTGGTTTACGCAATGCACCTGCTACCTTCCAAAGATGTATGACTGCTATATTCTCTGATTTTTGTGAAAAGATTGTTGAGGTTTTCATGGATGACTTTTCTGTTTATGGGAAGTCTTTTGATGATTGTTTAAGCAATCTTGATCGAGTTTTGCTGAGATGTGAGCAAACAAATCTTGTCTTGAATTGGGAGAAGTGCCACTTCATGGTTAACGAAGGTATTGTTTTGGCCATAAAATTTCTGAAAGAGGTATTGAGGTGGACAAAGCCAAGGTTGACGCAATAGAGAACATGCCATGTCCTAAAGATATCAAAGGTATTCGTAGTTTCCTTGGTCATGCTGGTTTCTATAGTAGATTTATCAAAGACTTTTCTAAAATTTCTAGGCCTCTTACAAATCTTTTGCAAAAGGATACTCCTTTTGTTTTTATGATGATTGTTTAGAAGCCTCCAAAACACTCAAGAAATCCTTAATTTCTGCACCTATTGTTCAACCACCTGATTGGAACTTGCCTTTTGAAATTATGTGTGATGCTAGTGATTATGTTGTTGGTGCCGTTCTAGGACAAAGAGTTGATAAGAAATTGAATGTTATTCACTATGCTAGTAAAACTCTAGACAGTGCTCAACGAAATTATGCTACTACTAAAAAAGAATTCTTAGTAGTGGTGTTTGCTTGTGATAAATTGATATCCTGCATTGTTGATTCCAAGGTGACTGTTCACACCGATCATGCTGCTATAAAATATCTTATGGAAAAGAAAGATGCTAAACCTAGACTCATTATGTGGGTTCTTCTACTACAAGAATTTGATTTGAATATCACTGATAGAAAAGGAGCAGAGAACCCCGTAGCTGATAACCTGTCTAGAATTGAAAATATTCTTGATGATCCACAACCTGTTACTGATAGTTTTCCTGATGAATAGTTAGCTACAACAAATGTTTCTAATAGTACACCTTGGTATGCTGACTATGCTAATTATATTGTTGTTAAATACATCCCCCCTAGCTTTAGATACAAAAAAAGAAGAAATTCTTCTATGATTTAAGACATTACTTTTGGGATGACCCATATCTTTATAAAGAAGGAGTAGATGGTATTATTAGAAGTTGTGTACCTGAGCATGAACAGGAACAAATCCTACGGAAACGTCACTCCGAAGCTTATGGAGGACATTATGCGGGAGACAAAACCGCTCATAAGGTATTGCAATCTGGGTTTTATTGGCGTACTCTCTTCAAGGTTGCCCGTAAGTTCGTCTTATCTTGTGATGAATGTCAAAGAATAGGTAATATCGGTAAGACTAAGGAAATGCCTATGAATTGTTCACTTGCTGTTGAACCATTTTATGTTTGGGGATTTGATTTCATGGGACATTTTCCTTCCTCTAATGGGTATACTCATATTTTGCTTGCTGTTGATTATGTTACTAAGTGGGTAGAAGCTATTCCAACCAGTAGTGCTGATCACAACACCTCTATTAAAATGCTTAAGGAAGTTATTTTCCCAATGTTTGGAGTCTAGTAGATATTTAATGACTGATGGAGGTTCACACTTTATTCATGGTGCTTTCTGTAATATGCTTGCCAAGTATGATGTTAATCATAGAATTTCATCACCCTATCATCCTCAATGTAGTGGTTAGGTAGAACTTAGCAATAGAGAAAAAAATAATTTTACAAAAGACTGTCAGCAGGTCCCAGAAGAATTGGTCTAAGAAATTAGATGATGCACTTTGGGCTTATAGAACAACATATAAAAATCCTATGGGTATGTCTCCTTATAAAATGGTTTATGGAAAAGCTTGTCATTTGCCTCTTGAGTTAGAACATAAAGCATATTGGGGAATTAAAGAACTCAATTATGATTTCAAACTTGCTGGTGAAAGGAGGTTATTTGATATTAGCTCATTAGATGAATGGAGAACCCAAGCTTATGAAAATGCAAAGTTATTTAAAGAAAAAGTTAAAAGATGGCATGATAAAAGAATCCATAAGCATGAGTTCAAAGTTGGAGAATATGTTCTTTTGTACAACTCTTGTTTCAGATTATTTGCAGGAAAACTTCTCTCCAAAATGGGAACGACCCTATGTTATCGAGGAGGTTTATCGATTTGGAGCTATGAAAATAAATAATGCCGAAGGTACTAACCCGAAGGTTGTTAATGGGCTACGAATAAAACAATATATCTCAGACATGCCCATTAATCTTGAAAGCAATATTATCCAGACTATAACACCGGAGGAACACATAAAATAAACCTTCTGGAACACTCCAGAATCGTGGAAAAGAGGAGGTACGTGATACGGTAAGTAAACGGACTCCGAAAAATCCACAAAATTATTTTTTTGTCAGTTTTGGAATATTTAGAAAATTAGGAAAATAAGAAACTACCAGGAAGGCACCCCAGGTTGACACAAGACACCAGGGCGCGCCTGGCTTGCCCTTATTAAATGTAAGACTGATCCATTGACTACTTGGTTTACGAGTGCCCTTACTAATACGTGGAAGGTACCTCTTAATTCCTTCTTTTTATGTGGGGACCATCTTCATTCCTTGATCATAGCATGGCTTGAGGTGAAACTAAGTGGAGGCAAAGAAATATCAGACATAGTCGGCAGCAAGTTGGTTCTACCAACGTAGGAATGTTGTTGTTGACAAATGTGAAATATCAGTGATTCACTATCATTAATAATTTGGTGTTCATATTCATATATACATTTTGTGATCACCTTATGCAAAATGTGTTTTGGAATGTATGTTTTTGAAAAAAATTTGCATCCGCATCCTACATTCTCAAGACATATTAATTTCGCATGATGTGTGGTTAGTCATTGCATGATGCGGGGTGGAGAAGCTAATCACATACTTTTTCTTGAGTCGAATGCAATGTGCCTGAGTGTTTCAATACCATGACAACATGTCTACAGTGCATTCCCCGTTGCAACAGACGGGCAATTTTCCTAGTATAACAGAAACGGGCATTCAATTAGTGACTATACACATCATTCGCACACACCTCAATAAACATCCAATTACATAAGTGACTATACAGATCATTCGCACACACCTCAATAAACAATTGTATGCATTCTAAACTAGGAGAAACGATCATCTAGTTATCTACTTCTCGTGACGCTCCCGCCACTGCTCTGTGGCTCTATCCCTCGTCTGGGGCTGGAAGAAGACACTCCCTCATGTCAACGACCCGCATGTACATCTCGTAGCTTGTGTACACGTCCTTGGCCGCATACTTGACGTGTTGTTCATCCAGTCTCTCATGCCAGACACTGTGCAAGGCGTTCTTGTCCTTCTTGCTCTCATACTTCATCTTCATGTAGTAGGGGTCGATGATGGCCGAGGCGAGGTCAACCAGGGAGTTGTGTTTGTTGTTGTCGTTGCCCCAGACCTTGTAGTGGTCCTGGATGTTGATAAGATTCTGGCATTTCAAGACCGAAACCTTGAGCGCTTTTAGATCGTTGGTGGTGTCCATCATAGGGAAACTGTAGTCGGATTTGTTGATAAACCCAAAGAAATGCTCGCAAGGCCTTGTGGCCAGGTGGTAGTGGTAGACGAGGACATCATGTCGCACGCACAACTGGGTGACGACAACCTTCTGATCGTGCCCGGCACGACCGATGGTGTACTCGAGGTCGAAGCCGACCATTTGGTACTTGTCCTCAGCAAGCAACTGCTCCATAGTTTGGATGGAGCTCTCCACCGAGACCGACTCATTCGTGTAGACCACCGAGAGGGCCTTCCCCCTCATGTGGGTGTCCACTACGTGATGCTTGGTCAACTGCCCGCCGTTGTCGTCGTCGGCCGGTGGGAGCGCCATTGGAACTGCTCGATGTCCTCTTTGTATGTGTCGTCGTGGGTGTGATTATTGTGTCGTGTGGCGCGAGAGATGATGGTAAATGGGCGCAGGAATAAATGAGGGTCGGGCGGCCTGGATTCTCGGCGCATCCGCATGGCAGTTTTTGCAGCGGGTAACTGCATCGTGGTGTCGTGCCCGACGCAACCGCATGCACACGAACATACATGGTCATGCACCAGGCCCAAACCCTGGCAACACGCATGGAGGGATGAGGGTAGAGCGTCCGGAGGGACGGGAGCAGAGCACGTCGCGGTCGCCTCAACCGCGAGCAACCACACACATAGAGCAGTTGAACACGCGGGGAATGATCGTGTACAAGCCGGCCGACAGTTGTGTCGCTGAATAGAGAGCGGCCGTGTGCTTATACCTCCGTCTTGGTCTCTTAGTCCCCTTTATATTCTATGCCATATTTTGACCTTAAATTTAACAAACAAAATGTGTATGCATGTTATAAAAATTATATAATTGGAAACTATGTTCAAATACGAATCCATCGATATAATGTCTGGCGACATGATTCGTATTTTATTAGTTAAATTTCTAGTCAAAATTTGGCACAAAAATGTATAGACGACTTATAAACCAGGACGGGGTAGTAGGTAATTTAATCGTAAACGTCTTTTTATTAACTGTATGTGTACGTGTCCTTTCGTCCTCCTCTCGCACGTCTTGTCACCCTGCTGCCGCAGACAGCTTAGAGCGCAAGCTTGAGCAGCGCACGGGGGCGTTCTTTTGGCCGAATGGTGGTGAGCCCGTTCCTGCACAACCGCGCAAGCTTCCCGCACGACTCGGTGAAATCCCCTAAAATCCCAATGCTTACTGGCCTGCTATATAAACCCTCTTCCTGCATGGCATTTCCCCCTCCCTCCCTGTAGCTTATCTCGTCTGCTTCTCCCAAAATCACCAATGGCCCCGGTCCATCATCGTTGCTCAGCCACTTCGCCGTCATCAGAGGACAGCTCTAGCTGGGAGGCTACACCATGGCGGCGGCACAATCCCCAACATAGTGTAGTGCGCGTGGCGTCCCTGTTGGATGTGAGCGAAACACCCACCACACACTTTGCCGCTTCTGCCCGTCGGCAGCTGTTACCGGCTGCTATTGACACCACCCCACCGTCTGCCACCGTGGCGGCCACACCACCGTCAAAAGCTAGGGCCATCACCCACTCCGCCGCCGCGGCCAGATGGCGGGAGGTGGCCATCGTGGCTGCCACCCCACTGCCAGCCACCGTGGCCATCACCCGCTCTGCCACCGCGGCCCGAAGGCGGGGAGGTGGTGGTCGTGGCGGCCACTCCATCATCAGTCGTCATGGCCGCTAGCCCACCGTCGACCACCGGGGTCATCACCCGCTCCGCCACCGCCCCCTGAAGGCGGGAGGCGGAGGTGGAAGCCCGCACGTGCGTCAGCGACCTTGCGCGCTACATCAAGTTCCTATGGGAGGAGGAGGAGGAGCGCCTAATGAGCACACAAAGAGCCTTACCGCTGCCGTGGCCACAACACATGCCACCACAAATTCGAGGAATCAGGAGATCTATGAGGAGAACCACCACTTCAAGAGGGGTCGTCTGGAGTGGCAGAGGGCATTCAAGGTGAGTGTCGCTGAAGGTGCAGCAACAGCAGGCACCGTATTGCAGTTGTCCAGCTCGTTTGTAGGCTCCTCCTCCTCTGCCTCTTACTGAGCGTGCTCAGCAGAGGAGAGACTACCAGAAGTAGTATAAAGCCCATCCGTAGTAGTATTATTTAAGGGGCTATTTTGTTTAGTTCATCTGACTATAGATGTGGTGGAACTATACAATGTACTTAAAATTAGCTAGTATATATAGTTGAACTAGCTATTTTAGTATGTGGTTGGCAACAATTGGGGAAAAGTTTGGTCGGTTCAGCTGTCGAGTTGAACTGTTTGTATAAAGAATGACTGCTTAATCTATGAATGAAAACTGTGCTTAATTACTGAATTTTAGTTGCAAAAATTAGATAGTGCTAGTTATTTTTAGCTGCATATTTTGACAAATGGCAGTGTTACAAGGTTGAAAAATGGAAGTGTTACTAGATCAACAAATGTCAATCCTTCCAGTTTGACAAATGGCAATATACCCAATATGACAGATGCAAATCTTACCAAATTGTATGTACGTGGTTGCACACGGGTCATCCAAAACAACTGTTTGCATTGAAGGGATGTACAAATCCTACTCGGCACATTTTCTCTTGGCTTAGCACCAAAGTCTGGCTTTGCATACCATATTCAATCTAAACCGTTTGTGATCAAGAGCTTCACAAATCCTACTCGGTATGTTTCCCCTTGGCTTCCTGGGGAAGCTATCGGTTTGCATATGGGTGTTCTAACTAAAATGTTTGCGATGAGTGCTCTATATTTAAAAAGCATTGACGTTTTTATTAAAGAAAAATGTTTGATAAGTGTGGCACCCCGGCTCAGAGAGACCGGAACACCTTGTATTCCATCCCAGAGATCAAGTCTTCTGGAATACGACACTGCTTGGCATAGAACAAATCAGCTCTTATTACAAATGATATGGATACAGTGGTTCCAATATCAAAACGAATTACATCGGCACAACGACACTACGCCTGCTCAGGTTGCTCTATGCTAGCAGCAGAACAACTCGTAGCAGCGGAACAACTCATAGCAGCGGAACAATGATGGCAACGATGGACTCCACTCTGCAGGGACTCTGGCTGGAATGCGTATCCTAGCTCAAGAACTCGAGATGCTCGACAACCAAGCAAACACGGCATGACACGCCAGGTGAATACTTTGAATGTACTCGCAAGCTCATAGCAACCAAAAGCAATCCAGACAAAGAATAGCATGGCATTTACAGGTTAAACAAGGATGAACATGATACACTAGAACAACATTGGATGAGCATGGCATGAACATGTTGAGCATAATACATCTAGTATCATATGAAATGAGCATGTAAATGTTACTCATGATATGCACAGGATGATATTAACATGTAGCAGGTTTAACATATCATGAAACAACTTACTCTGATCGGAGGTTACCCCGTAAACACCACATGCATCAACTTACCATCGCAGACATCACACAACAATCTTAGGTTCAACCAAGCTTGGTATTAACAATACCTTAGTGACAAAAATACCACAAGGAGCTTGATCTATACCAGGGATCATCACATGACACCATAATCATCAACTAACTTCGGTATCCATGATACAACTATGATCCTCTCACGATCACATAAAGATCAACCAACTTCTTTCATCATCGACCAGGGTTGTTTATTAATCAGGTTATTATTACTGTTGACCCATACTATGACCTACTACGAACTAGGCCCATATCCGGGGGCGCAGCTATCGATAGATTATACACTCTGCAAAGGTTAGTACACTGTACCCACACTACGAAACCCAAGGCCTCGTACTCCCATTCGGGTGGACCAACGGCGTTCCGAGAAACCGATCTATTGCATGATACTCTCCCGGCCACTCCGACAAACTCCCCTTTGGGCTAAGTCATGGGTGGTCCCGATATCACCTCGTAACACCCCAATGGCCACCGTCGTGGCAAAACAATAACGGTCCCAAACGGAGACATGTGCACATAACCAAACTCGGGCTCACAAGGCTTATACCGGCCTACCTAATCAGGGTAGCGCATGCATATGACCTTCCCTAGTTGGAGGCACCGGCAAGAGGCATGACAATAAACCCAATCAGGGCCCCCCCCCATAAGGCAAGTGTGGTTGCACTGGTTAGCTCGATTCGATGGCACTATGACTCAGCCAATGGTTGTTCAAGTTTGATTGAAGTCAGGTTTAACTTGAATGTCAATGAGTGATACGTCTCCAACGAATCTATAATTTTTTATTATTCCATGCTAGTATATTATCTGTTTTGGATGTTTAATGGGCATTAATATGCTATTATATATTATTTTTGGGACTAACCTATTAACAGGAGGCCTAGTGCCAGTTTCTGTTTTTTTGCCTATTTTAGTGTTTTGCAGAAAAGGAATATCAAACGGAGTCCAAACGGAACGAAACCTTCGCGAGGATCTTTCTTGGACCAAAAGCAATCCAGAAGACTTGGAGTTGAAGTCTGGGACTCTACGAGGAAGCCACGAGGCAGGAGGGCGTGCCCCCCACCATCCTGGGCCCCTCGTAGCTCCGCCGACGTACTTATTTCACCTATATATACTCTTATACCCTAGAAACATCAGGGGAACCACGAAACCACTTTTACACCGCCGCAACCTTATGTACCCGTGAGATCCCATCTTGGGGCCTTTTCCGGCGATCTGCCGGAGGGGGGATCGATCACGGAGGGCTTCTACATCAACACCATTGCCTCTCCGATGAAGCGTGAGTAGTTTACCACAGACCTTCGGGTCCATAGTTATTAGCTAGATGACTTCTTCTCTCTTTTTGGTTCTCAATACAGAGTTATCCTCGATGTTCGTGGAGATCTATTCGATGTAATACTCTTTTGCAGTGTGTTTGCCAAGATCCGATGAATTGTGGATTTATGAACTTGATTATCTATGAATATTATTTGGTTCTTCTCTGAATTCTTATATGCATGATTTTATATCTTTGCAAGTCTCTTTGAATTATTGGTTTAGTTTGGCCTACTAGATTGATCTTTCTTGCAATGGGAGAAGTGCTTAGCTTTGAGTTCAATCTTGCGGTGTCCTTTCCTAGTAACCGTAGGGGCAGCAAGGCATGTATTGTATTGTTGCCATCGAGGATAAAATGATGGGCTTTATATCATATTGCTTGAGTTTATCCCTCTACATCATGTCATCTTGCTTAATGCGTTACTCCGTTCTTATGAACTTAATACTCTAGATGCATGCTGGATAGCGGTCGATGTGTGGAGTAATAGTAGTAGATGCAGAATCGTTTCGGTCTACTTGACATGGATGTGATGCCTATGTTCATGATCATTGCCTTAGATGTCTTCATAATTATGCACTTTTCTCTCATTTGCTCGGCAGTAATTTGTTCACCCACCGGAATACATGCTATCTTGAGAGAAGCCACCAGTGAAATCTATGCCCCCCGGGCCTCTTTTCTATTATATTACATCTCTTTTATTTACATTGCATCTCGTTTACTATTTTGCAGTATTTACTTTCTAATCTATACAACAAAAATACCAAAAATATTTACTTTACTATCTCTATTAGATCTCACTTTTGCTAGTGATCGTGAAGGGATTGACAACCCCTTTATCGCGTTGGTTGCAAGGTTCTTGATTGTTTGTGCAGGTACTACGTGACTTGTCTGTCGTCTCCTACTGGATTGATACCTTGGTTCTCAAAACTGAGGGAAATACTTACGCTACTTTGCTGCATCACCCTTTCCTCTTCAAGGGAAAACCAATGCATGCTCAAGAGGTAGCAAGATGGATTACTAGCGCTGTTGTCGGGGATATTTACGCCAAGTTAAGTCAAGATTTGTCTACCGTCAACTTGCCAATTTCCGGCGAGGAGATCTACGCCAAGTCAAGACATACCAAGTACCCATCACAAACTCTTCTCCCTTGCATTACATTATTTGCCATTCACCTATCGTTTTCCTCTCCCCCACTTCTAAAACAATTTTCAAAAACCCTTGCCTTTTCTTCGCCCCTCTTCCGCTCGTCTCTTTTCGTTTGCTTCTTGTGTGCTTGTGTGTTGGATTGATTGCTTGTCACGATGGCTCAAGATAATACTAAATTGTGTGACTTTTCCAATACCAACAACAATAATTTTATTAGCACTCCGATTGCTCCTACTAACAATGCTGAATCTTGTGAAATTAATGTCGCTTTGTTAAATCTTGTTATGAAAGGTCAATTTTCTAGCCTTCCTAGTGAAGATGTCGCAACCAATCTAAACAAATTCGTTGATTTGTGTGATATGCAAAAGAAGAAAGATGTGGATAATGATATTGTTAAATTGAAGCTATTTCCGTTTTCGCTTAGAGATCGTGCTAAAACTTGGTTCTCTTCTTTGCCAAAAATAGTATTGATTCATGTAATAAGTGCAAAGATGCTTTTATCTCTAAGTATTTTCTTCCCGTTAATATCACCTCTCTTAGGAACGATATTATGAATTTTAAGCAACTTGATCATGAGCATGTTGCACAAGCTTGGGAGAGGATGAAATTAATGATACATAATTGCCCTACACATGGTTTTAATTTGTGGATGATTATACAAAAAAATTATGCCGGATTGAATTTTGCTTCTAGAAATCTTTTAGATTCGGCCGCGGGAGGCATTTCTATGGAAATCACTTGAGGAGAAGCTACTGAACTCCTAGACAATATTATGGTTAATTATTCTCAATGGCACACCGAAAGATCCACTAGAAAAAAAATCATGCAATTGAAGAGATTGATGTTTTGAGTGGAAAGATGGATGAACTTATGAAATTATTTGCTAATAAAAGTGTTTGTTCTGATCCTAATGATATGCCTTTGTCCACTTTGATTGAGAATAATAATGAATCTATGGATGTAAATTTTGTTGGTAGGAACAATTTTGGTAACAACGCGTATAGAGAAAATTTTAATTCTAGGCCGTTTCCTAGTAATTCCTCTAATAATTATGGTAATTCATACAACAACCCTTAAGGAAATTTTAATAAGATGCCCTCTGATTTTGAGAATAGTGTTAAAGAATTTATGAGTTCGCAAAAGAATTTCAATGCTTTGATTGAAGAAAAATTGCTTAAGATTGATGAGTTGGCTAGAAACATGGATATAATTTCTCTTGATGTTGATTCTTTGAAACTTAGATCTATTCCACCTAAGCATGATATCAATGAGTCTCTCAAATCTATGAAAATTTCCATTGATGAGTGCAAAGAAAGAACCACTAGGATGCATGCTAAAAAAGATTACTTTATGAAAGCGTGTTCTTCTAGTTTTCATTATAATAATGATGAAGATCTAAAAGTGATTGATGTGACTCCTATTAAATCTTTGTTTTCCAATATGAATCTTGATAAATATGGGACTGGAGATGAGTCAACTTTAGTTAAAAGGCGTCCCAATGATTCAGAGTTTTTGGATCTAGATGCAAAAATTGATAAAAGTGGGATTGAAGAGGTTAAAACTTTAAGTAATGAACCCACTATTTTGGATTTCAAGTAATATAATTATGATAATTGCTCTTTGATAGATTGTATTTCGTTGTTGCAATCTGTGTTAAATTCTCCTCATGCTTATAATCAAAATAAAGCTTTTACTAAACATATCATTGATGCTTTGATGCAATCTTATGAAGAAAAGCTTGAACTAGAAGTTTCTATCCCTAGGAAGATTTATGATGAGTGTGAACCTACTATTAAAATTAATATTAAAGATTATGAATGCTATGCTTTGTGTGATTTGGGTGCTAGTGTTTCCACGATTCCAAAAACTTTATGCGATGTGCTAGGTTTCCGTGAATTTGAGATTGTTCTTTAAAATTGCATCTTGCGGACTCTCCCATTAAGAAACCTACGGGAAGAATTAATGATGTTCTTATTGTTGCAAATAGGAATTATGTGCCCGTAGATTTCATTGTTCTTGATATAGATTGCAACCCTACATGTCCTATTATTCTTGGTAGACCTTTCCTTAGAACGATTGGAGCAATTATTGATATGAAAGAAGGAAATATTAGATCCCAATTTCCGTTAAGGAAGGGCATGGAACACTTTCCTAGGAAGAAAATTAAATTTCCTTATGAATCCATTATGAGAGCTACTTATGGATTGCATGCCGAAGATGGAAATACCTAGATCTATTCTTGTTTTTATGCCTAGCTAGGGGCGTTAAACGATAGCGCTTGTTGGGAGGCAACCCAATTTAATTTTTGTTCTTTGCTTTTTGCTCCTGTTTAGTAATAAATAATTCATATAGCTTCTGTTTAGATGTGTTTAATTAGTGTTTGTTCCAAGTAGAACCTTTGGGAAGACTTGGGTGAAGTCTTTGCGATCTGCTGTAAAAAACAGAAACTTTTGCGCTCATGAGATTAGCTGTCATTTTTTACTGGAGAGTGATTTTAGGTTGATAATTTTGTAGATGATTAATATACAAATTTCTCACGTTCACCAATTTATTTCAGAATTTTTAGAGTTACAGAAGTATTCGAAAGTTACAGATTTCTACAGACTGTTCTGTTTTTGACAGATTCTGTTTTTCGTGTGTTGTTTGCTTATTTTGATGAATCTATGAGTAGTATCGGGGGGGGGGGGGGGGTATGAACCATAGAGAAGCTGGAATATAGTAGGTTTAACACCAATATAAATAAGGAATGAGTTCATTACAGTACCTTA
Organism: Triticum timopheevii; assembly: GCA_963921465.1. Classification (NCBI taxonomy): domain Eukaryota; kingdom Viridiplantae; phylum Streptophyta; class Magnoliopsida; order Poales; family Poaceae; genus Triticum; species Triticum timopheevii. The sequence continues at coordinate 342,019,629 of OY997262.1, read as the reverse complement.
AAGTGGTGGTTTATTTTCTTATACTAACAGAGCTCATGAGATTTTCTGAAAGTTCTGTCTTGTGAAGTTTTCAAGTCTTTGGGTAAAGATTTGATGGATTTTGGAATAACGAGTGGAAAGAGCCTAAGCTTGGGGATTCCTAAGTCACACAAAGATAATTCAAGGACAACCAAAAGCCTAAGCTTGGGGACTATCTTCTTTTTTGTCTTCTTCACAACCACCATTCTATTCCACCTATAGTCTTATGTCCATGGCTCACGCTAATGTATTGCATGAAGATTGAAAAGGTTTGAAAAACTAAAGTATGAAACAATTGCTTAGCTGAAACCGGGGTTGTGCATGATTAAATACTTTGTGTGATGAAGATAGAGCATAGACAGACTATATGATTTTGTAGGGATAACTTTCTTTGGCCATGTTATTTTGAGAAGACATGATTGCTTTGTTAGTATGCTTGAAGTATCATTGTTTTGATGTCAATATTAAACTTTTGTCTTGAATCTTTTGGATCTGAACATTCATGTCACAATAAAGAAAACTACATTGAGAAATATGCTAGGTATCATTCCACATCAAAAATTCTGTTTTTATCATTTACCTACTCGGACGAGCAGGAATTAAGCTTGGGGATGCTTGATACATCTCCAACGTATCTGTAATTTTTTATGGTCCATGCTATTATATTATCTGTTTGGATGTTTAATGGGCTTTAATATGCTCCTTTATATTATTTTTGGTACTAATCTATTAACCGGAGGCCCAGTGCCAGTTTTTGTTTTTTTGCCTATTTTAGTGTTTTGCAGAAAAGGAATATCAAACGGAGTCCAAACGGAACGAAACCTTCGCGAGGATCTTTCTTGGACCAAAAGAAATCCAGAAGACTTGGAGTTGAAGTCTGGGACTCTACGAGGAAGCCACGAGGCAGGAGGGCGCGCCCAGGGGGTAGGCGCGTGTCGGATTAAGGGATCCCAAACCCTTGAGAGGTTTGAACTCTGGGGTGCGTGCGGAGATCTCAACCTACCCAACCTGCCTACTCGCGATCTTCCCAAGCCTAGCGCATCAAGCTCAAAGAGACACAAGGACACAACAGTTTTATCCTGGTTCGGGCCACCTTGTGGTGTAATACCCTACTCCAGCGTTTTGGTTGATTGCCTCAAAGGGCTGAGGATGAACTAGTACAGTGGATGAACTGGCCTCAGGAGGTGAGGTGTTCTTGAGCTGGCGTGGTGTGTTCTATTTCTACTTGTTCTCGTCCCGTCCCCCTTCTATGGTGGTGGCTAGTCCTATTTATAGAGGCCTTGGTCCTCTTTCCAAATATTGGCGGGAAGAGATCCCACAACGGTCGGATTTGAAAGGGGACACGTAGTACAGCTTATCCTGACAAAAGTAGTCTTCGCCTGTGAAAAGCCTCTGGTTGTGACACTGCGGTGGGCTTGTGGATGACCTCCGTCTTGTCGTCCTGGCGGTCTTGGTCTCGTTGCACCGAAATGGAAACATTTGGCTGATTCCTCGGTACTCCGCGCATGTGGCTTGCCTCCTTTGCACCGAAGAGGAAACCTGCGCTCTGCCCCCGCTTGGCGCCCGCCTGGCCTTGGTCGTCATGGCTCACGTCAGCTGAGCCTCGTGAGGTAACCTTGCATAGAACTCTCCGCCCCTCAGGAGCCAGCCTGAGGAGCCTGATCCCCTCGGGGGTCTTGGTGTTGCCCGCCTCACGAGGCTTGACCCCTCGCGAGGGTCTTGCAGTGTTGTTGATGCTGAAGCTAGGCCGTACCAGGCAGTCGATGGAGCCACGTGGTGGGCCGCAGGCAGGCAGGGCCGGATACCCCCATATCTAGGAGGCCGACAATAGCCCCGGGCCGAAGGCGCACTTGGACTTGGCTTACAGGCAAAGCCAAATGGCAAGTGTGGAGCGCCGCGGGCCCTAATCGCCTACGGCCTTGATGACGCTTGACGGTTGATGGGACGTGGGCGACTCCGCTTCCCCATGCTGCCTCGGCAACTGCTCGACTTGACAACTGCATGCTGCATGCAGAGAGAATCATCACTACCTGAGATCATGGGGGCGACGATTTACCTTCTCCTGGCTATAAATGTGCGAGCGGGCGGAGCCCCTGCCCATCTATCTTTCGTCTTGCTCCCGTCTGCTTCTTCTCTTCTCCATCTTACCTCCATGGCGCCGATCAAAAGGTATTCCGCGGCTTAGAAGGGGAAGGCCCCTCAGGAAGGGCCCTATCCTCTCCCGCCGAAGAAACAGCTCCGCCTTCCCCACGATGCCGACGCAGGGTGAGAGGTGACCAGGCCTTGGCAATCGAGGCCTCCGCCTGGCTTCCCTCTTCCCATATACGTCGTGCTCAAGACGAAGGAGTGCACCGTCGAGTGGCGCCTGATGAAGGTGGCAGGGCCGCCATTGCCCTGCCGTCCGCACCACGGACCCATGCCGAGGGTAGCTCGCGTGAGTTTGTGGTGTGGGCGGCGATGCGCCCCGATACCTGGATCCGACTCCCGTGGTTCTTCGCCAGCGAGCTGCCCCCAAGGGGGCCGGTCGAGCTGTGGCTGCAGCATGCAGGGTGCCACAGCTGGGCCACCGGAGCTAAAGTCGAGGTGGTGCCGCCTGGAGATGTCTTCATGACGCGAGGATGGGGCGAGATCGCTCGGGCTTTCCACGCAGAGGGAGCCCTAGCGATCCACTTTGAGTATGATGGTGCGGCCACCATGTTCTTTAAGGTCTTCAACAAGAGGGGCGAGCGGTTAGAATGCTGCCCCGGAGGAGACAACATGAGGGACACCGCAGCAGGTGTTGGACTTGCTGTTGTCCCCTTCGGTACTTCGTCCAGCAGCAGTGATGACTCCTGGGAATCCAGCGACTCCCCTGAGTCCAGTGATTCTTCGGAGTCGAGCGATGACAGCTACGTGCCGCCAAGCTCCCGCCGAGGCCGGAGTGCGGCTGCTGCTGCCGCCCGGCGTCGCCGGCGGTACCATAGGGCCCAGTACCATTGGAACGTACTTAAAATCAATGCTGCTTCTTTTGATATTGTAATGGATGCGCGTATCCCAGTTCAGCTCGGTTTCCACATTTTCTTTTCCCTGTGCAGCATGGCGCTCTATGCTGACAGGACCCAGTCCTCAGGCAGGCTTCAGCCGTCGCTAGTATGCCAGGTTGCGATGCCGTGGTCAAGGCTAGGAGGTGAGCGGCCCGGGGTCCGGTAAGAGCTCATGAGGCGCGATGGTCACGAGGTCCCCCTTGGCGTGCAAGATGCTACATAGAAAATTAAAAAGGGGAGTAGAACTGCCAAAGAGGAACTGCGAGGCGGGGCGTGCAGGGAGCAAAACTGGTGTTGTAGCAAGCTGAGACTTATCTTTAGGTGTCTTGGTCCTTTAGGGAGGTAATGCTTGCCTTCGCGCCTGTGGTACCATTGGGCGCAGCCTGCATTGGCCACCCTCTTGCCTTGCTTGCCAAGGTGCTCTACGTCTTTAGGACCCGACCCTCAAGCGAGCTCAGCCGCCACTGGTATGCCAGGTCGCGATGCCGTGGTCAAGGACAGGGGGTGAGGACTGGAGAGCCAGTAGGAACGCCCGAGACGCGATGCTCGGGAGGCCCCCCTTTAACGTGCAAGCGACTTGCAGGGCCAGACGATGGTTGTCTAAGCCGACTTGTGGCCCATCGCTAGGTGAACCTGCATGTTAGATGACAGGGAAGTCCGCGAGCCCCCGGGGCGTAAGGCAGAGGCACCGAGGACCTGGCGAGGTGGTGTGCGCGAGGCGGGCCGCGAACCAGAGCTCGATACCCAGGTTTATCAGCGCTGCAGGGACGGACCCGAGCACAAGCACCGTGCCGACGTGAGTTATCATGCAGCGATGCGGGAGAGGTACCAGCTAGCACATATGAGGGGCTGCCAAGCGGCGGTTATAGGGTGGCAATCATAGATAAACTCGCAGAACCAGTTAGATAGTCTTGGTGAATGCAAAACGATACATGCCGTAAGGCCGGCCCATACGGCCTGGGGATGATGCAGCCCGAGGGGCGCCCCCAAATTGAACGAACTAGAGAGATGTCACCTGGTACCGTTGCTGAAGAGGTGTTGAAGTAGCTAGAAAACGCACGCCGCTGGAGTCGCTCCTCACGAGCCGCCCTGGTGCCGAGCCTCAGGAGACTCGGAGGGACCGAGGGGCTCCTGAAGGTGCTCCTCCATCTCCACAAGGATTGCCTAATGCCTAGCCTCGCAAGCCGTCAGGGCGTCCCTCATGCAGCTGGAACACCTCAGCCGCGCCCGGCAGGCCGAAGGGCATGCGTACGTAGCTGTGAGGCGGGCCCTCACACCGGCCGACACGAGATAGCTAGATGAGTTGCCGAGACGTGGCACTGTTGAGCCCGGGGATGTCGATGCGGGTGCGGAACTCCTTACCCTTGGTGAGGTAGTGAGCTGCGCCTCGCGGTAGGCGGCGATCACCTTGCAGAACCCTTCCTTCTTGAATCTCCTCGATTGCCTTGCCGATGAACTCCTGAACGCCTGGTGCCTTCTCCTGGAAAGCGTGCTCTGAAGAGCGCCTCCACATGGTGCCCGAGCGCCTCCCTCGCAACATTGGCTAAATCTGAGGCCCTACAAAGGAGAGCCCCCGAGCCCAGCCTGAGAGGGGCGTGATACGTCTCCGTCGTATCTATAATTTTTTATTGTTCCATGCCAATATTATTCAACTTTCATATACTTTTGGCAACTTTTTATACTATTTTTGGGACTAACATATTGATCCAGTGCCCAGTTCCAGTTCCTGTTTGTTGCATTTTTTATGTTTTGCAGAAACCCAATATCAAACGGAATCCAAATGGGATAAAAATGGACGGACAATTATTTTGGAATATTTGGGATTTTCCGGAGGAAGAATCAACGCGAAACGGTGTCCGAGATGGCCACGAGACAGGGGGTGCGCCCTCCCCCTGGGCGCGCCTGGCACTCTCGTGGGCCACCCATAAGGCGGTTGACGCTCTTCTTTTGCCGCAAGAAAGCTAATTTTATGAGAAAAATCTGGGCGAAAGATTCACCCTAATCGGAGTTACGGATCTCCGGATATAAAAGAAATGGTGAAGGGGCAGAATCTGGGAACGCAGAAACAGAGAGAGACAGAGAGATAGATCCAATCTCGGAGGGGCTGTCGCCCCTCCCACCCCATGGGAGCCAAGAACCAGAGGGGAAACCCTTCTCCCATCTAGGGAGGAGGTCAAGGAAGAAGAAGAAGAAGGGGGGCCCCTCTCCCCCTTGCTTCCGGTGGCGCCGGAGCGCTGCTGGGGGCCATCATCATCTCCGCGATCTTCACCAACACCTCCGCCATCTTCACCAACATCTCCATCACCTTCCCCCATCTATATCTAGTGGTCCACTCTCCCGCATCCCGTTGTACCCTCTACTTAAACATGGTGCTTTATGCTTCATATTATTATCCAATGATGTGTTGCCATCCTATGATGTCTGAGTAGATTTTCGTTGTCCTATCGGTGATTGATGAATTGCTATGATTGGTTTAATTTGCTTGTGGTTATGTTGCTGTCCTATTGTGCCCTCCGTGTCACGCAAGCGTGAGGGATTCCCGCTCTAGGGTGTTGTAATACGTTCATGATTCTTTTATTGTGGGTTGCTTGAGTGACAGAAGCATAAACCCGAGTAAGGGGATTGTTGTGTATGGGATAAAGGGGACTTGATGCTTTAATGCTATGGTTGGGTTTTACCTCAATGAATCTTTAGTAGTTGCGGATGCTTGCTAGACTTCCAATCATAAGTGCATATGATCCAAGAAGAGAAAGTATGTTAGCTTATGCCTCTCCCACATAAAACTTGCTATCGGTCTAGTAAAGTAGTCAATTGCTTAGGGACAATTTCACAACTCCTACCACCACTTTTCCACACTCGCTATATTTACTTTATTGCTTATTTATCTAAACAGGCCCTACTGTGTATTTACGTGCTCTTTATTATCTTGCAAACCTATCCAACAACACCTACAAAGTACTTCTAGTTTCATACTTTTTCTAGGTAAAGCGAACACTAAGCATGTGTAGTGTCGTATCAGTGGCAGATAGGGCTTGAGAGGATATTTGTTCTAGCTTTAGCTCCTCGTTAGGTTCGACACTCTTACTTATCGAAAGAGGCTACAACTATCCCGTATACTTGCGGGTCATCAGGGCGCCGGGCGCGCCTCCCTATGCGATGGGTGAAGGGGACGCGCCCGGAGGCGCGAGGATCAGCGTGGCGTCCTCAAGCGATGCTTCCTCATGAGACCCCTGTCCCAGCTGCAGCTTCTTCGTCTTGGGGGAAACCTCAGGAGGGAGGGCGCCTCCCTCGTCTTCAGGGTTCTCGACCACTGCAGCCTGGAAGGCGCGCTCGAGGGAGCACACCACATCCTTCACTTGACAGGCGACCGTGATGATGCCGTCGCTTCCTGGAATCTCGAGGATGTTGTAGCCGTGGTGCGTAGCCGCCATGAACTTGGCCAGTGTTGGGTTCCCTAGGATGGCATTGTAGGGCAGGCGGATGTCGGCAACGTCAAAGTCAATGAGCTTAGTGTGGTAGTTATTGCGCTCGCCAAAGGTGACAGGGAGGTGAACCTGCCCTATTGGGTGTGTAGAACTGTCGGTCACTCCTGAAAATGGCTTGGTTAGGTGAAGCTGGTAGTATGGCACTTGGAGCCTGTCGAACGTCTGAACAGACAGAACATTGAGCCCTGCTCCGCCATCGATGAGAGGGTTTGTGACGACCACGTTGCTGATGACCGGGGAGCAGAGCATGGGGAGCGCGCCAGCGGTGGCCGTGTGTCGCTGTTCTAGGAACGGGGGTCCCCAGACTTGCCTACCTGCGGCCCACGGCGTGGCTCCAGCAGTGGCCTAGTATGGCCCGTCTTCATCAACCAACACTCAAGACCCTCGCGAGGGGCCAAGCCTCATGGGGCGGACGAGACAAGGCCTCCTCAGGAGTAGCCTCGCCAGGCAGGCTCACGAGGGGGTGGAGAGATCAAGGCAAGGGGTACCTTGCAAGGTTCCCGTGACGCAAGCCATGATGACCAAGGCCAGGCGGGCGCTAGCGTGCGCAGTGTCCTTGTTTCCCCTTTAGTGCTAAGGGGGCAAGCGCAGGTGCGGAGTACCGAGGCATCAGGCAAAGGTTTCCATATTGGTGCAACAAGACCAAGGCCAGTCGGACGGCAGGACGGAGGTCATCGTGGAGCCCAAGACGGCGTCATCACCAGCGCCTTTGACAGGCGAAGACCACCTTTAGTCAGGATATCTTGTACTAGTTGTCCCCTTTCAAAATGGCCGTTGTTGGATTCCTTCCCGCTCAATATTTGGGGAGAGGACCAGGGCCTCTATAAATAGGGCTAGCCACCACAGTAGGAGGAAAACAATTCCTCGAGGACAGATCGATTCCTCACCGAGCAACCCGTCAAGCACAAGAACACCTCTCCTCGTGAGGCTGTTATTCCCTTGTACTGTTCATCATCAACCCACCACACAGCAGAGGAGTACGGTATTACACCACAATGGTGGCCCGAACCTGTATAAATCTCATGTCTCTTGTGTTGTGAGTTCCTTGAGCTAGCTTAGGGATCGCGGTGATGCTGAGAGCGAGATTCGGTAGGGGGAAATCTTCGTGCGCACCCCAGAGTTCGAACCTTAATGGTTTTGCTGGAACCCGATGTCCGACATTTGGCGCGCCAGGTAGGGATGCGCCGAAGTCTTCCTCCGCCGATCCGTGTCCTATCTCTTCGTCGCATCCATGTCTAACGCCCGTCGAGCCCGTGCCGAGCGCCGGGCTACCCTTGCCGCTCGGGTCGCCCAGACGGCTCCTGTCGGCAGGCCTCCCCGTCGTGCTCCGTCGCCTGCTGCCAACGCCGCCACCGGCCCAGCGGGGAATGAGCAGCAAGCATCCTCATTGCTCCCCTTGGTGTGGCGGGAAGGCCGCACCGCCACTCCGTCACTGACCCGGCCGGTTCGTCGTCCCATGCTTGTCGCGCCCCCATGGACGCGCAGGCTGCACTGCTCCTGGCACGTGAGCTCCTGCACTACCGCCCCGTCGACGACCTCTACGAAGAATTGCTCACCCGCATCACCGAGCTCGTCAGTGCCGCATGGGGCTCCCCCGCGCCATCCCTCTCGCTACCTCGCCCTCCCCCAGGTATGGGCGACGCGGCCCATGGAGCGCCTCCACCGCCTCTGCCCCAAGACGGTGCACTGGATCCAAGGCGCGCGGCCCCTGGACGTGACCCACCGCATCCAGCGCCCGCGCGACAAGAAAGAAGATGTCAAGAAATCCCTCGGCCTCAAGAAGGCGCCCCGGTGCTCCCTGCACTGGCGTGACAAGACCGCGTGCTACCTCTGGCAGTGGTGCGCGGGTACCGTCAAGAGCAAGCTCTGCGTCAGCAAAGGGCCCCGGTGAGCACAGCAGGTTACCATGCCTTCACACCCAAGCTGCGTAGCGTCGCCTGGCCAGGCAAGTTCAAGCCGGACCTGCCTCCTCGCTATGACGGCATGCCCGACCCTGCGGAGTTCTTGCAGCTCTACGAGCTGAGCATCGAGGCGGCCAACAGAGACGAGAAAGTCATGGTGAACTGGTTTCCCATGGCGCTCAAGGACGGTGCCCGCTCGTGGCTCCTGAACCTGCCTCCCGGCTCAATCTCCTCCTGGGACGAGATGCGCAGCCGCTTCATCGCCAACTTCCAGGGCACTCATGACCGCCCCCCTGCCACGGGTGACCTGCACCGCATCAAGTAACAGCATGGGGAGACCCTGCAGAAATACATCCAGCGCTTCAACAGTGTTCGCGTCAAGATCCCCAAAGTGACGGACGAGGCCATCATCTCAGCGTTCTTTGATGGCGTCCGTGACGTCAAGATGAAGGAGGAGCTTGCCATCCATGAGGAGTTGTGCACATCCTTGGAGCTGTTCAACCTAGCGACCAAGTGCGCAAGAGCTGAGGAGGGATGCCTCTCCCTCCTCGAGCTCCCAGATGCCGACCCAGAAGAAAAGAAGACCAAGGCCAAGGACGTGAAGCGCAAGGGAGTAGCCGTGCTCGCGGCGGAGCCAGACACGAAGCACGGCAGGACCAGCCAGAGTCGTCCAAGGGCAGCCGACCGTTCTGTGCCTACCACAACCTCCACACCCACAACACCAATGAGTGCCAAGAGCTCACGGCTGTTCGAGAAGGACGCTTCGGTCAACGCCCGAGTGCAAAGACCGGGGCTACGGCCGAGGAGGAGGACGTGGCGGAGGATGATGGGACGACCGTGGCCCTCGCCAGGAGTTGCGTGACCGACCTCGTGAGGATCGCTGGCAGGACCAGCCTCACGAGGGTGCCTGGAGGGATCAGCCTCGCGAGGACCGCCCCCAGGGCAACGCAGACCTTCCTCTGCTGCCGCCGCTGCCAACAAGGAATGACGACCACCATCAAGACGAGGGGGCTGGGGGCTTCCAGGAGCCGCGTGCTATCGCTTGCATCTTGGGCGGAGCTCAGGCCCTAGCCTCTTAGCGCATCTTCAAGCAGTTTGCTCGCGAGGTGAATGCAGTCCTCCCCAGGCTCGAGGCCACACGCCCACTCAGGTGGTCCAAGTGCGCCATCACCTTCAGCTCGGCAGATCAACTCAAGTGTGCGGCTACTGCTGGCATCCTCCCGATGCTCTGTTCCCTGGTCATCAGCAACGTGCAAGTCACCAAGACCCTCATCGACGGCAGCGCAGGGCTCAACGTCATGTCCGTTGAGATGTTTGACAACCTTCAAGTGCCATATGATCAGCTCCAGCCTACAGAGCTTTTCTCAGGAGTTACTGACGGTTCCACTACCCCGATAGGGCAGGTCCGCCTCCCTGTCACCTTCGGACAGTGCGACAACTACCGCACCGAGCTCATCGACTTCGACGTCGTCCACATCCACCTACCTTACAATGCCATCCTCGGGTATCCAGCCCTAGCCAAGTTCATGGCAGTGACCCACCACGGCTACAACATCCTCAAGATTCCAGGAAGCGGCGGAATCATCACGGTCCCCTGCAAAGAGAGAGATGCGGTGTGCTCCCTCGAGCATGCCTTCCAAGCTGTATCAATCGAGGACCCGGGCAACAAGGGCGAGAGCCCTCCGGAGGCCATCCCCAAGAAGAAGAAGCAACCGCTCCGCACAAGGCCTCAGGAGGTCGGCATCTCAGGTGGTGGCGCGTTAGGATCAAGGCCCGTGCTTGGGGCGCCTCCTTCCATTGCATAGGAAGGCGTGCCCGGCGCCCTCCTCGGGCGAGGATCGGGGGCTCCCTTCTGGAGGGCCTCAGACCTCGCCAACATCACGAGGGAGGCGCTCGGGCACCACTTGGAGGCGTGCTTCACGGCACGTTTCCCTCAGGAAGGCACGGGGCGTGGGAAGCCCAACATTCAGGAGCTCATTGTCAAGACCACTCAGGAGATTCAGGAAGCAAGGGCCGTGCGCGGCGATCGCCACCTACCCGACGTGGCTCCCCATCCAGGTGAGGACGGTGGGCTACGCGTCTGCGTCGACATCCCAGGGCTCAACCGAGCCGCGTCTCAGGAGCGCTTCTGGCCCTCGCGTGTGGGATGCTATGAGGGTCTGCCTCACAGCTATGTTCGCATGCCTTTCAGCTTTCCGAACGCGGCTGCCACCGACCAGCGTCACATGCAGAGCATCCTGGCGGCTCAGGAGGCCAGGAACCACACGGTCCTAGCGGAGATGGAGACGGTCCTCAAGGAGCCACCTGGACCCCTGGAGCCTCCTGAGGCTCAGGGCCCCAGTGGCTCGTGAGGGGCAGCCTCTTCACCGTGCATCTTCAGCTACCCCAACACTCCCTCTACAACGGAACCAGGTGACATCCCCCAAGTTCATTTCAGCTGGGAGCACCCTCGGGGCTGCATTATTCCCAGGCCGCGTGGCGTCCGTCCCTGCGGCAGGTATCCCTTTTATGTTTTTAGCTTACCTTGCTGGGGTGCCCCTCGGGCTGCATCATCCGCAAGCCGCTTGGGTCTGGCCCAGTGGCATGTATCCATTCTGCATTTACCTAAGCTGATTTGTCTTTCGTGCCTAATCTGCCTGTGACTATCACCTGCTCGATTGCTACCATGGGAGCCGCTCGCGCTGGCACGGCGCTTGCGCATGGGTCCGTCCCTACAACACCGACAAATCTGAGTGGTCGAGCTCTGGCTCGCGGCAGCCCCGTGCGCGTCACCTCACTAGGCCCTTAGTGCCCTCACCTCTCTTGGAGCAACCAATGGCCGGCCGGCAATCATAATGGCATTCAGTGCCTTTCTCATGCTAATTTGCAGGAACCTCCTGAGGATTACAGCGGGCGGCACCACGAGCTCCCTCTCTTTCCCATGCGATCCGCTTGTGCGTTGAAAGGGGGGCTCCTGAGCATCGCGACTCAGGAACTCTTACTGGCTCTCCAGCCCTCACCCCTGGCCTTGACCACGTCATAGCGACCTGGTATACCAGCGACGGCTGAGCTTGCTCAAGGGCCGGGACATGAGGACGTAGAGCACGAAGGAGAGTGCGGGAAGAAAGGGGAAGCTCGCACAGGCCTAACCTAGCTGCGCAGCGGCTGCCGACGCCCAAGTTTGGTGCAACGCAAGGAAACGACTCCAGACTACCGAGATAAGTCTCGCACTCGCAATAGCTAACCACTACGACGTAGAATTCTCACTTGATGCGGCTCTGTGACAGCAACGTTGCCTTCCTTTCTAACCTCTCGGTGGCTGCTTGCATGCTAAAGGGGACCTCCTGAGCATCGCGCCTTAGGGGCTCTTACTGGACCTCGGGCCGCTCACCTCCTGGCCTTGACCACAACATCGCGACCTGGCATACCAGCGACGGTTGCAGCCTGCCTGTGGACCGGGACCTATCAGCATAGATCACCAAGTTGTCGCGAGGTTATAAAGGGGGAACCTAGCCGGGATAGACAAGCACTCGCACGATTTCATAATAAGGATAACATCAACAAAAGACATCGCGGACCCTTTACACGCCCCCGCGGGGTATTGCTCGTTTCCTTGCAGGGAACAAAAGAAAAAAACTCTGAGGGCCCTAACTACATGCACGTTCATGACCGATGCCATCATCAATTGTGGGCCACGAGGAACCGGCACCAACCCCATCCAGATCAGCAACGGCAACGGCCCAATGCTGCCGCCTTGCTCCGGGTGCGGCAAGAGCTCGGGGGTACGTAGCTGTTGTCGCTCGTCTCCGGAGTCATGAAGGGCTCACGAGAATCACTGGACTCCCAATCGTTTCTCTGCTGCTGCCAGAGGAGCCGCTGGAGGAGCGGCTGACCGGCCCAGCTCTCGCTGCGTCGATGTCCTGACTGCCCCCTCCGGGGCAGCACTCCAGGCGGCGGCCTTCCGCGTCGAAGACGTTGAAGGACAACAAGGAGGCGCCATCATAATCAAAATGAATCACGAGGGCACCCCCCGTTCGGCAGACTTGGGCGACCTCACCCCAGCCCCGGGTCATGAAGATCTTGCCCGGGGAAACGACTTCAACCTTCGCTCCGGTCGTCGGGGCCCCACAGACGGCGTGCTGCAGCCAAAGCTCGAGAGGCCCCCTCGGCGGCATCTCGATGGAGAAGAACGAAGGGAAGCAGATCCAGGTGCTTGGAGGAATCGCCGCATGTAGCACGAGCTCGCGAGAGGAGTCCGTGGCGTGGACTCCAGGGCGACGGCGCATGCCACCACAGTGCGCCGACCGCGGCTGCGGCGCTAGCGGTGCCGCTCACCGTCCCTTTCCCCGAAGCCCCCGGCTTGGGCGTACTAGGGTAGCGGGTACCCAGGAGGTGGCCGCTCACACCAAGGCCTCGTCATCTCCAGCCTCACGACCCTGCCACGGTGGTGGACCGGCCTCTTCTTTGGCGGGAGCGGATCGGGCCCCTCCCGAGGAGCCTCCTCCTTCTCTTCGGCCGAGAATCTACGGATCGACGCCATTGGTGTCAAGGCTGGAGGTGGAGCAAGGGGGGAGAAGCGAGCGGAATGGTAAGAGATGGGTGACGAGGGCTTTCTCCCCTCCTCATTTATAGCCCAAAGGAGGCCAACCGTCGACCTCCATGATCGCAGGTAATGATAACCCTGTTTGCATGTAGCAGGGACTTGTCAAGTCGTATGGTTGCTGAGGCAGCATGGGGAAGCGGAGACACCCACGTCCAATCAGTCACCATGTGTCGACCAAGGCCGTAGGCTGTTGGGGCCCGTGGCTCTCCGCACTACCCTTTGGCTTCGCTGCTAAGCCAAGTCCGAGCGCGCCTTAGGCCCGGGGGCTACTGTCGGCGTTCTGGGAACGGGGGTCCCCAGACATGCCTACCTGCGGCCCACAGCGTGGCTCCACCAGTGGCCCGGTATGGCCCGTCTTCATCAACCAACACTCAAGACCCTCGCGAGGGTCCAATCCTCGCGGGGCAGATGACACAAGGCCTCCTCAGGAGCGGCCTCGCCAGGTAGGATCACAAGGGGGCAGAGAGATCAAGGCAAGGGATACCTCACGAGGTTCCCATGACGCAAGCCATGATGACCAAGGCCAGGCGGGCTCCACCGTGCAGTGTCCTTGTTTCCCCTTTAGTGCTAAGGGGGCAAGCGTAGGTGCGGAGTACTGAGACATTAGGCAAAGGTTTCCATCTCGGTGCAATAAGACCAAGGCTAGCCACACGGCGGGACGGAGGTCATCATGGAGCCCAAGACGGCGTCATCACCAGTGTCTTTGACAGACGAAGACCACCTTTAGTTAGGATAGCTTGTACTAGTTGTCCCCTTTCAAAATGGCAGTTGTTGGATCCCTTCCCGCTCAATATTTGGGGAGAAGACCAGGGCCTCTATAAATAGGGCTAGCCATCACAGTAGGAGGAAAACAATTCCTCGAGGACAGATCAATTTCTCCCCGAGCAACCCACCAAGCACAAGAACACCTCTCCTGGCGAGGCTGTTCTTCCCTTGTAATGTTCATCATCAGCCCAAGAGGCAATCCACCACACCACACAGGAGTAGGGTATTACACCACAACGGTGGCCCGAACCTGTATAAATCTCGTGTCTCTTGTGCTGTGAGTTCGTTGAGCTAGCTTAGGGATCGCAGCGAGGTTGAGAGTGAGATTCGGTAGGGGGGAATCTTCATGCGCACGCCAGAGTTCAAACCTTAAGGGTTTTGCCAGAACCCGATATCCGACACCGCACACTTGAGCTGGTCAGAGGAGTCAAAGGTGATGGCTGCTACGTCTTGAGCTTGCGTTGGTTTTCCTTGAAGAGGAAAGGGTGATGCGACAATAGTAGCGTAAGTATTTCCCTCAGTTTTTGAGAACCAAGGTATCAATCCAGTAGGAGGCTCCTCAAAAGTCCCACGCACCTACACAAACAAGCAAAGAACTTGCAACCAACGCAATAAAGGGGTTGTCAATCCCTTCACGGCCACTTGCGAAAGTGAGATCTAATAGAGATAGTATGATAAGATAAATATATTTTTGGTATTTTATAATATAGATGCAAAAATTAAAGATGCAAATAAAAGTAGATTGGGAGCAAATATGATAAGATATAGACCCGGAGGCCATAGGTTTCACTAGAGGCTTCTCTCAAGATAGCATAAGTATTACGGTGGGTGAACAAATTACTGTCGAGCAATTGATAGAAAAGCGAATAATTATGAGATTATATAGGCATGATCATGTATATAGGCATCACGCCCGCAACAAGTAGACCGACTCCTGCCTGCATCTACTACTATTACTCCACACATCGACCGACTCTTGCCTGCATCTAGAGTATTAAGTTCATAAGAACAAAGTAACGCCTTAAGCAAGATGACATGATGTAGAGGGATAAACTCAAGCAATATGATATAAACCCCATCTTTTTTATCCTTGATGGCAACAATACAATACGTGCCTTGCTGCCCCTGCTGTCACTGGGAAAGGACACCGCAAGATTGAACCCAAAGCTAAGCACTTCTCCCATGGCAAGAAAGATCAATCTAGTAGGCCAAACCAAACTAATAATTCGAAGAGACTTGCAAAGATAACTCAATCATACATAAAAGAATTCAGAGAAGATTCAAATATTATTCATAGATAAACTTGATCATAAACCCACAATTCATCAGATCTCGACAAACACACCGCGAAAAGAGTTTACATCGAATAGATCTCCACAAGAGAGGGGGAGAACATTGTATTGAGATCCAAAAAGAGAGAAGAAGCCATCTAGCTAATAACTATGGACCCGTAGGTCTGTGGTAAACTACTCACAACTCATCGGAGAGGCTATGGTGTTGATGTAGAAGCCCTCCATGGTCGATTCCCCCTCCGGCAGAGTGTCGACGAAGGCTCCAAGATGAGATCTCGCGGATACAGAAGGTTACGGCGGTGGAAATTATGTTTTATTGGCTCCCTGGATGTTTTCGGGGTACATAGGCTTACATAGGAGGAAGAAGTACGTCGGTGGACGCCCGAGGGGCCCACGAGACAGGGGGCGCGCCCTATAGGGGGGGCACGCCCTCCTATCTCGTGGAGGCCTCGGCTGCTTCTTGACTTGCACTCCAAGTCCTATGGATCACGTTCATTCCAAAAATCACGCTCTCGAAGGTTTCATTCCATTTGGACTCCGTTTGATATTCCTTTTCTTCGAAATACTGAAATAGGCAAAAAAACAGCAATACGGGTTGGGCCTCCGGTTAGTAGGTTAGTCCCAAAAATGATATAAATGTGTAAAATAAAGCCCATAAACATCCAAAAGGGGTAATATAATAGCATGGAACAATCAAAAATTATAGATACGTTGAAGATGTATCAATGGCGCACTTGGACCACCTGAGAGGGCGAGTTGTTTCAGGCTTGGGGAGCGTTGCATTCACCTCGCGCGCGAACTGCTTGAAGATGCGGTGGTAAGCTGGGGCCTGTGAGACGCCCAAGATGCAAGCAATGACCCGAGGCTCCTGGAAGCCCCCAGCCCCCTCGTCCTGGTGGTGATCTTCATTCCTTCTTGGTGGTGGAGGCGGAGGAGGCAAAGCTGTGTTGCCTTGAGGGCGCTCCTAACGAGTCTGCTCCCTCCAGTTGCCCTCACGAGGCTGGCCCTGCCAGCGGTCCTCACGAGGCTAGTCGTGCCACACCTGACAATGGTCGTGCCCATCACAACGTCCACCACCTCGGCCACCTCTATGACCATAGCCTCGATCATTGCACTCAGGGTGTCGACCAAGGCGTCCGTCGTGGAGGGCCCTGAGCTCCTGGTAGTCGTTGGTGTTGTGGCTGTGAACATTGTGGAAGATGCAGAACGGGCGGTTGCTCTTGGATGACTCGAGGTGGCCGCAGCCGCGCTTTGTTTCTGGTTCGGCCGCAAGTACGGTTGGCCCCTTGCGCTTTACGTCCTTGGTCTTGGCCTTCTTGTCTTCTGGGTCAGCATCGGGGAGCTCAAGGAGGGAGAGGCGTCCCTCCTCAGCCCTTGCGCACTTGTTCGCCATGTTGAACATCTCCAGAGAAGTGCAGAGATCCTCGTGGATGGCGAGCTCCTCCTTCATCTTGACATCGCGGACGACATCAGTGAATGCGGAGATGATGGCCTCGTCTGACACCTTGGGGATCTTGAGGCGAACATTGTTGAAGCGCTGGATATACTTCTGCGGGGTCTCTCCAGGTTGCTGCTTGATGCGACGCAGGTCACCCATGGCCGGCGGACGGTCGTGAGTGCCCTGGAAGTTGGTGATGAAGTGGTTGTGCATCTCCTCCCAGGAAGAAGCTGACCACTCGGTCAGGTTCAGGAGCCAAGAACATGCGCCATCCTTGAGAGCCATCGGGAACCAGTTTGCCATGATCTTCTCATCGCCGCTGGCCGCCTCGATGCTAAGCTCGTAGAGCTGCAGGAACTCGGCGGGGTCAGTGGTGTCGTCATAACATGGAGGCAGGTCTGGCTTGAACTTGCTTGGCCAGACGACGTTGTACAGATCCGGAGTGAACGCGCGGCATCCTGCCGTGGCCACCGGAGGTCATCGAGGAGGTGGAAACTGGTCTTGGTGCACGTGCACTGCCACCTCCTGCGGCGGTACGCGGGCCTGGTGCTGGGGTGCTAGAAGCATGCGTGCTTCTCCCTGGGGACGCTACACCACCTGGTAGCTCACGTCATCCCGAGCCGGTGCAGGGCGAGGCGGGTCGCGCCGTGGAGCCACACACTTTGGCTCAACGATGGTGCCCTGGGCCGGAGGCGGTGGAGGAGCCCCATGCGTTAGTTGCTCGGTATAGGTGGATGCTGAGGCAGCGAGCAAGCCGGCTCGGCGGAGCCCCCGTGTGCGACGCTGACGAGCTCAGTGATCCGCTCGAGCCACTCCTCGTAGACGTCGCCAACCGGGCGGTAGCAAAGGAGTTGTCGCGCCATGAGCAGAGCGGCCTGCGCATCCGCCTGGCCGCGACGCGCGTGGGATGATGAAGCTACTGGGGTCAGTGACGGAGTAGCGGTGTGCCCGTCACGGTGCACCGATGGGTGTAGCGATGAAGCTTGCTGCTCGTGGCCGGCAGGGCCCAAGGCGGCGTTGGCCACCGGAGACGGAGCGTGACAGGCACAACCGTCACCCGCCGGAGCCGTCTTGGCGACGCGGGCGGCCACTGCATCCCGACGCTCGGCACGAGCTCGGCGCCCATCGGCCATGAGGTGTCGGAGTGGTGGTGGATCGATCGACCGAAGAGAGGATCCGACGCACCCCTACCTGTCGCGCCAAATGTTGGATTGCGGGATCCGCAAACCCTTGAGAGGTTCGAACTCTGGGGTGCTTGCAAAGATCTCAACGTATCCAGCCTGCCTACTCACGATCCTCCTAAGCCTAGCGCGTCAAGCTCAAAGAGACACAAGGACACAACAGTTTTATCCTGGTTTGGGACACCTTGTGGTGTAATACCCTACTCCAGCGTTTTGGTGGATTGCCTCGAAGGGCTGAAGATGAACTAGTACAGTGGATGAACTGGCCTCAGGAGGTGAGGTGTTCTTGAGCTGGTGTGGTGTGTTCTATTTCTACTTGTTCCCGTCCTGTCCCCCTTCTATGGTGGTGGCTAGTTCTATTTATAGAGGCCTTGGTCCTCTTCCAAAATATTGGCGGGAAGGGATCCCACAACGGCCGGATTTGAAAGGGGACAGGTAGTACAGCTTATCCTGACAAAAGTAGTCTTCGCCTGTGAAAAGCCTCTGGTCATGATGCCGTAGTGGGCTCGTGGATGACCTCCGTCCTGCCATCCTGACGGTCTTGGTCTCGTTGCACCGAAATGGAAACCTTTGGTTAATTCCTCGGGACTCCGCACCAGTGGCTTGCCTCCTTTGCACCAAAGAGGAAACCTGCGCTCTGCCCCCGCCTGGCGCCCGCCTAGCCTAGGTCGTCATGGCTCACGTCAGCTGTGCCTCGTGAGGTAACCTTGCATAGAACTCTCCGCCCCTCAGGAGCCAGCCTGAGGAGGCCCATCCCCTTGGGGGTCTTGGTGTTGCCCGCCTCGCGAGGCTTGGCCCCTGGCGAGGGTCTTGAAGTGTTGTTGATGCTGAAGCTGGGCCGTACCAGGCCATCGATGGAGCCACGTGGTAGGCTGCAGACAGGCAGGGCTGCATACCCCCATATCCAGGACGCCGACAGGGCGCCCCCACCCTCGTGGGCCCCTCGTAGCTCCACCGACGTACTTCTTTCGCCTATATATACTCTTATACCCTAGAAACATCAGGGGGAGCCACGAAACCACTTTTTCACCGCCGCAACCTTCTATATCCGTGAGATCCCATCTTGGGGCCTTTTCCGGTGATCTCCCGGAGGGGGAATCGATCATGCAGGGCTTCTATATCAACACCATATCCTCTCCGATGAAGCGTGAGTAGCTTACCATAGACCTTCGGGTCCATAGTTATTAGCTAGATGGCTTCTTCTCTCTTTTTGATTCTCAATACAAAGTTCTCCTCGATGTTCTTGGAGATCTATTCAACGTAATACTCTTTTGTGGTGTGTTTGTTGAGATCCGATAAATTGTGGATTTATGAACTTGATTATCTATGAATATTATTTGGTTCTTCTTTGAATTATTATTTGCATCATTTGATATCTTTGCAAGTCTCCTTGAATTAACGGTTTAGTTTGGCCTACTAGATTGATCTTTCTTGCAATGGGAGAAGTGCTTATCTTTGGGTTCAATCTTGCAGTGTCCTTTCCAAGTGACAGTAGGGGCAGCAAGGCACGTATTGTATTGTTGCCATGGAGGATAAAAAGATGGGGTTTATATCATATTGCTTGAGTTTATACCTCTACATCATGTCATCTTGCTTAATGCGTTACTCCTTTCTTATGAACTTAATACTCTAGATGCATGCTGGATAGCGGTCGATTTATGGAGTAATAGTAGTAGATGCAGAATCGTTTCGGTCTACTTGACACAGACGTGATGCCTATGTTCATGATCATTGCCTTAGATGTCTTCATAATTATGCGCTTTTCTATCAATTGATTGGCAGTAATTTGTTCACCCACCGTAATACATGCTATCTTGAGATAAGCCACTAGTGAAACCTATGGCCCCCGGGTCTCTTTTCTATTATATCACATCTCTTTTATTTACATCGCATCTCGTTTACTATTTTGCAATCTTTACTTTCTAATCTATACAACAAAAATATCAAAAATATTTACTTTACTATCTCTATTAGATCTCACTTTTGTGAGTGACCGTGAAGGGATTGACAACCCCTTTATCGCGTTGGTTGCAATGTTCTTGATTGTTTGTGCAGGTACTAGGTGACTTGTGTGTCGTCTCCTACTGGATTGATACCTTGGTTCTCAAAACTGAGGGAAATACTTACGCTACTTTGCTGCATCACCCTTTCCTCTTCAAGGGAAAACCAATGCATGCTCAAGAGGTAGCAATGAGCTGAGCCATAATAAAATAGCATGATGCACTGACATGCATATGAGCAGGATATCAGCATAAACATGGATGAGCTACATAACCATTTAACATGAACACCAATAAAGCATTACTCTACTAGATGCACATGAGCAGGGCATAGCGATGATCATGAATAGCACAAGTATAACACTACATATAAACATAGCATGACTACTAGCATCAGAAATAATTACCAGAACAGAGCTTAACAATAAGAGCGGCAAGAAATCATGTAGCCAACTAGATGCATAAGACCATAGCATAATGGTAAACATGGATGCACCAACATATATAAATCATTGACGAAATATTAACCGGCACACAATATTTAAATATTCAAGTTGTAAACCATGTCTACTGCATGGCCATCATGCATGTGGCTGTCGTGGCTTGCCTGGGGATGAAGGATACACCGGGAAGAAGTGCGGTGAAATCGTGGAACGATTCGCTGGAATGGTTCTCTCTCAAAGGGGGCTAGATAAGGGCAAGGGAAATATGGTCATTTCTAGTATGTAACAACATAGTGAAAATGATACCAACAGAACAGACTTGACGAGACGAGATCATGGGCTTTTGAATCACCTGATTCGGAGTTACGGTCACCGAGATACGGAGGTTTGAAAAACAGGAACTATTCTATAAAAGATTCTTCACAAACAGGCCCCTGGCTGCAAAACAGAAAGCAGTTTTTGAAGAAATACGCCTTCCGACGCAGAAAATGTAATCTATCCTGAAACGGAGACAAAGTACGCTTACAGTGTAAGCGAAAATGTATTCCGCGAAATATGTTTCCACTTGGCCACGTCACCCGGCCGGGTCAATGCCTGTGTGGCCGACGAGTGGGGTCCCCGGGAGGAGGGGCCCATCTGTCCTGGGTCTTCTCCTTCCTCGCGCGAGCACTCGCTGGATAGAGGAGGCCGCGTGCTCCGGCGACTGCCTCGGGCGGCTCCGGCCACCTCCGACGGAGCTCGGACCGCCGGAGTGACCACGAGGACGAGGCACTCCCGCCTGCAGGGTCCACTTCCGCCGGGGCAGAGGGAGCGGGGCCGCAACTCCCGCGGCGGACGGCAGCGACTGAGGCGATGGGTATGGCTCCCTGGTGCGCTGGAGGAGGGGATGAAGAGCGGAGAAGGTTCGCCGGACCTCGGGGATCTCCTAGTCACAGAATAAGGAGGCGAGGGCCTCGAGTATGCTCGAATTTGAGCGAGGCCCAACGGTGGCCATGGCGGCAATGCTGGGGAAGGAGGGCTCTTGGAGCTTGTTGGAGTGGTCGGCGATGTGTGTGGGAGATCGGGGAAGGGGCTAGTGAGGTCAGGCAAGCTCGGGATGGCCTATTTATAGGCAAACGAGCTCGAGGGGGAAACGCGGCCACGACGACACGTCGACGGTGCGCTGGCACGAGGAGGGCCACGCAGAGAGAGGGGAGACGAGTCTACGGAGTTCAAGGAGGAGTAGAAGAACTCGAGCGAGCTCGGGAAGGCTCGGGGGCGTCGCAGGCAATGGGACACGCGAGGTCAGGGATGGGCAGGTCACGAGCGTGGCTGTCGGTGCGTTAGGACAGCAAGATAGGAAGGGGCGAGGGGATGGAGGTGACCGCACGATCACGAGGAAGCTCCAGGACACGGCGAGGCTTTGAGAGGGGAGGAAATGGACGAAGAAGAGGGGGTCCACTGCCAGAGCATGCTGTTTGGCATGCCAGATGCGTAGTCACCGCGTGAACGCAGCGGTTACACGCGCTCTGGGCGTCCAGACCGTGTTTGCATGATGGGTCACTCACCATAGAGTGCCAAAAGGTAAAGAAACAAAGGCAGGGAGCAATGAGGTGACCAGAGATAGCTTGAAGACAATTAAACAGAAGGTGTTTGTAGTAGGGTGGGGAACACATACTTGGAGATGAAGGAGGAGGTTCGGCAGGGTGTGATCATACACTAAGATGATCATGTTGGCAAAGCTTAAGCTCAAGAAGAGGGGTTTAGCTAGTACTTGCTGTACAACCCACCATTCTGTACAGAAATACAAACAATGAAGTGGCACTCACATGCTAGATTGGATGGAGCTGAAAATGATCATGGAATGATGATTTAGGCATATGAGGGTGCCATAAAATTTTCGTACCATTTGGACAAGCCAAAGTGGTACTTCCTTCATAATGCACCTCTCTGCACAGAATTTTAGGAAAATTGCTGAGGGAAATGGATAGATGAAATGAGCCAAAACTTTGTGGAGAGAGTTTATATGGGTAGGGGCATGGCCTGGTAAATTTTCAACAGAAATGAAGCAATATAAAATATAGTTGCTTCACAACCTGAAAATCTGACCAGAAACCAAGATTTGATGCTGAGCTCACATAGAGTGATGACATGAGCCCAAATTTGTAGGAGAGCTATGATTTGGGGATATGAAGGATCTTGCAAAATTTCAACTCTATTGGATTACCCTAGCTAGTACTTCCTTCACAAAGGCTTCCCTTAGACAGGAACTTTGGAAATTTGCTAAGGAAAGTCCACTAGGCAAATTGAGTTAAATTTTGGCATGTGGCAATGATAGGGGTAGGAAAAAGTGCCCAAAAAGTTTGGGGGCAAGCCAACAAAGATAAATGGCACTTCCTTCACCAAGTTCTAGCTAGGGCAGAATAGGGAAAGGAATATTTGTGAATTTGGTTCTGCCAAGGAAGGGTTTCAACACATTTGTGGAAGATATGACCCAAACAATTTATGATAATTATTTGGGAATTTTGGGAGTGACAGAAATATAGATTGTTTCACAACCTAGCACAAAAGGGTTATTCCTTGAATAGAAAAATGTATATTCCCAAGAAAAAGAATATTGGATTGGTCCAAGAGGGAAACGACATGATCTAGGGATGGATTGGATGATGACAAGCCACTTGTGAGACTTGAGAAGAGATGATCTTCCCATGTTTCAAGGCCGCAGAGCCACAGAAAAAGAAATTCAAGCAAATCCATAGAAAATAAAAAAAGGCCAAAATCCAGGGTGTCACAATAAGTCCGTACATTCAGAGAGAAAACACAAGTTCGTTCAAACCATATCTTTCATTCAGTCATACTGCGAATTTATATTCATATGATCGAGATACAGTATTAAACCCAAAAATACTAATTCCGGCGGCGGCAGAGGCTGTGTGCCGTGCCAGCGTTGGCGTCTTCCAGGACGCCGTTGTTGTAGTCTTTAAGGCAACACAGAATGTTCTTCACTTGGAAATCAAACATCATGTCGTCGAGCGATCGACAGGAGGGGGGGGGGAGGATGGCAATTCACGGCTCTGCGAGGTAGCGGTCGACGGCGGCGTCCCATGCCGCTGAGGGGGGCGTGGGCACGGGCACAGTGGGTGCAGGCAAATGCCATGGGCCCGGCACCACGGTGGGTGCACGGGCGCGCACGGGCACTGGCGTTGGCATGTACATAAGCTCGCGCGGCTCCGCAGAGACTTCGCTGATGCCTGCGGCTTCCAGCTCTGCGGTAATGCTCGGCGACCAGCCCGTCAATAATACGGGGATGGTCGCTGGCGGGGACGGGGGGGGGGGGGGGATGGGAGCTGGGACGGGCATGGGGGCAGCAACCACAGCGGCCAGCTCGTTCAAAGCCATATCCATGAGGACCAATTCCTCCTTATTTTCTGTCTGCTCCGGCTCGGAGTCGACTTCACCAAACTGGAAGTCTAGTGGCAGATGAACCTTCTGCGGCATGGCGTTGGTGGAGGTCTGCGTGAGGGAGTGGAATGGGAGGCGAACAGTAATGTCGCCCGTATAAAACAGTGGCTCGGGCGCCATTAATGAAGAGGATGCGAGCAAGGCGGACGGCCATGGAAGTCAAAGGGCTCACTTCCCAGTGAGCCTGTGCACCGTACAGCTCACACGCTTTCCGGTGAGCCTGCGCCTCTCGGTCGGCATGCACACCAGATTGCACTCGCACGCCTCCCGTTCAGTCAAGCAGCTGTCCGCACGGCACCTTCTATAGCCATTAAAAGAGAGACACATGACATCATGTGAATGGTTAGCAGAATGCACAAGATTTAAATAATATAAATGTTTGAGATCTTAAAATGGCAACTGTTTGTTTCAAAATGCCTTTGTTGGCTGTTATTCGAGTGCGCCTTCTCTCAAAATGGACACAAAAAATACCACATCATGTTGGGTGCCATTCCATGATGGCATGCCAAGTTTCATAAATTTCAGACGAGTTTTGGATTTACTAGAACTTAAAAACAAAGTATCTCAACATTTTGCCAGCAAAAATAGTGCCCTAGTGTTTGAAATTCATTCCCATTTCTTGCATGGGACCTAAGCATGCACCCAAGGACACACATTTGATATGTCAACCCATTTTTCTACACTAGAGCATGTGCATGTAGTTCAAATTTTAATTATGCACATAAAACGCCTAGAAAACTCAGTTAATATATGAAAATGTCCACGCGAACCCCGAAAAATCCCAAAAATTGACACAACACTCTTGTTGTTCTATGTTGACACTAATTTTTTTTGAAAGCAAGAATAGGCAATGAATATCGTTTCGTCCCCAAAGGTGGCACATTCCCTACCGAAACCATCAGACTTGCTGTGAGAAGCTCTGGGTTGCGAGAAGCTTATACCCAAATCTGCCCCAAACGGGACAAAAAAATTACCACAACATGTTGATGCCGCTCCATGATAGCATGTCAAGTTTCATGAACTTCATACGAGTTTTATTTACTAGAATTTAAAAACCATGTATCTCAATGTTTGCGGCCGAGCGACGGTGGCAAGGTGTTTGACATTCATTCTCATTTCTTGCATGGGACCTAAGCATGCAATCAAAGACACATATTTGATTTTTCAACACTTTTACATGCACTGGAGCATGTGCCTATAGTTCAAATTTGAGTTATGCACATAAATTCATAGAAAACTCAGTTAATGTATAAAAATGTCCAAACGAACACCAAAAAAATCCTAAATTTAACACAACACTTCCGTTTATCTATGTTGACACTAGAAAAAAAATTGAAATCAAGAAGTGGCAACAGATATCCTTTCGTCCAGAAAGGTGAAACGTTGTCTACCGTGACCATGAGGCTTGTTTGTGAGAAGCTCTAGTTTGTAAGAAGCTTGTACCCTAACCTGCCCAAAATGGGACAATATTTTTACCATGGCATGTTGATGTCGTTCCATGCTAGCATGTCAAGTTTCATAATTTTCAGATGCGTTTTTCGATTTACTAGAATTTTTGACAATTGCATTTTTGCCCCTAATTGGAACCTACCCACGGGTTTTGCCCTTACTTTTCGACTCTCCTCAGTTTTTCCCTTAGATTTTGCACCAAGGTCGCCCGAATGCCCTTTGACCGTTTGACCAATACTTTGAAAATTCATAACAAATTGATATGAACTCAAAAAATGCAAATAAGATATCAAAATTTTCAGATAAACATTACCTTTATGTGTATGTCATTTGCATTCAGGAAAAAAGTATCATTTAAACAACCTAAGGTTATTAATGTTATTAACATTAATATAAATAAAAAGGTATAAAAATACTTTTTTCAGGAATAAAAATTACATGCAAATGTAGGTGACATTTTCTGAACATCCTGATATCTTATTTGCATTTTTCTGAGTTCATATCAACTTGTGATGAATGATCAAACAACTTTGACCATTATTTTGAAACTTCATAACAAGTTGATCTGAACTCGGAAAAATGCAAATAAGATATCAGGATGTTCAGAAAACGTCACTTGCATTTGTGTGTAATTTTTATTCCTGAAAAAGTTATTATTTATACCTTTTTATTTTTAATAATGTTAATAACATTAATAACATTAGGTTGTTTAAACGGTACTTTTGTCCTGAATGCAAATGACATGCACATAAAGGTAATATTTATCTAAATATTTTGATATCTTATTTGCATTTTTGTGAGTTCATATCAATTTGTTATGAATTTTCAAAGTGTTGGTCAAATGGTCAAAGGGCATTCGGGCGATCTCGGAGCAAAATCTAAGGGCAAAACTGAGCAGAGTCGAAAAGTAAGGGCAAAACCCGTGGGTAGGTTCCAACTAGGGGGAAAATGCATTTGTCCTGTTTAAAAACCATATATCTCAATGTTAATGGCCGAGCGATGGTGGCAAGGTGTTTGACTTTCATTCTCATTTCTTGCATGGGACTTAAGCATGCAACCAAGGACAGACATTTCAATTTTGAACCCATTTATATGCACTGAAGCATGTGCATGTAGTTCAAATTTGAATTATGCACATAAATGCATAGAAAACTCAGTCAATGTATAAAAATGTCCAAGTGAGCCCTGAAAAATACCAAAAATTGACACAACACTCCTATTGTTCTATGTTGACACGAGAAATTTTTTGAAAGTAAGAAGAGGCAATGGATATCGTTTTGTCCCCCAAGGTGGCACGTTCCCTACTGAAACCATCAGGTTTGTTATGAGAAGCTATGGTTTGCAATAAGCTTATATGCAAACCTGCCCCAAATGAGACAATATTTTTACCATGGCATGTCGATGTCGTTCCATGATATCATGTCAGGTTTCATGAATTTCAGACAAGTTTTCGATTTACTAGAATAACCATGTATCTCAATGTTAGCGGCCAAGAGACAGTGTCAAGGTGTTTGACATTCATTCTCATTTATTGCATGTGACCTAAGCTTGCAACCAAGGACACACATTCGATTTTTCAACCCGTTTTTATGCACTAGAGCATGTGCGTGTAGTTTAATTTTGAATTGTGCACATGAAATTCCTAGAAAACTAAGTTACTATATAAAAATGTCCAAGTGAACCCTGAATAATTCTAATTTTTTGACAACACACCTATAGTTGCATGTTCACTGCAGATAAAAGTTCTAGCAATTCAAACACCCTCCTTTGTCGTTGTAACCCCATTATGTAATTCAAATCAAGATGAAAAATCAAGTAGATCGCACACAGTTTATTATCATCAACTGTGTGAGATGCATTACAAAATATCTTGGAGCATCGTCAGAGTATAGTACGCCTATGACTTACACTAGAAGGTGCGTCGGCTACAGTCCACAGCCGGTGTGTCAAGCACACTAGCTCACTCCCCAAATATCATTTCACTGTTCAATCGTCACTGGTGAAAGATGGGGACATGGACCCGCGTCGTGAGGGCAACTTCGGTGGCCCACTCCGGTGAGAGCGTGCCCACAGCCGCCATGCGCGTGCTAACAAGTTGCGTGAGCGCGGCCGCAATCTGCGACCGGGCGGCCAAGGCATCCCAAACGGCCGTTGTTTCTTCTCAGATGGCGGCAACAACATCTGCCTCGGGGATATCAACTGGCAAGAGAGGCACAACAGCTATTCGTTCCACAGCGGCGGCCTTAGCCCTAATGGAGGCCGCTCACGACCATGTCGATGCTGCCCACACCCAGCTCATGGTGCACAAATCGAACGAAGCTTCTCCGACAATAGTGGGCAACCCACCAGCGAAGAGTTGGCAATCGCCAAGAGTGTTCGAGTAGCCGTCCGTTCCTCCGCGACATATCTTGCCACATTAGAGCCCGTCCAGCCCATATCACGGCCGTCCACGCCCAGCTCGTGGCAGCCTTTACCAAAGAGATGGTGAGATGCTTGTCGAGTATGGTGCGATGGATGCTATGGAGCTCCTTCCCTAGGAGATCGTCGGGCGCGAGCTGGACATGGAAGAGGCGGCAGAGATCGACGAGCACCAGCCATAGTAGTACTCTTTGTTTTGTTTAATTAGGAGGTCAGCTAGCTCTCTTTAATTGCTGAACTTGCTCGATTGAGAAGTGTGGGTGTGCTCTAGTCTTCTTTGTGTACCCAAATTATGCAATGACGTGGATGACAACCATAACCAAGGAAATTTGAACCAAAATTTGCACGTTCAAACTCATCACACACGGGTTAAGCTATATGAATTGTTTGTGATGTTCACATGTCGTACACAGTGCTGAACAAGGGGCCGTGTCTGATGACACTTTGTGCGCCAGTTTTTTCGCTGCACCGGTTCAAAACTTTTGGCTTCCTCGAAAATATCTACCTCCCCGACCCCTCCCCCTTACCAAAAGCCACATTTCCCCTGTTTCCGCCTTCCTTTCCAAGTTGAAACCTTCACTCCTTGTTTGCAGGCCGCCTCCTCATCGGCGGCCCTCCTTCATGCTGCTCGGCCTTGTCGATCCAGGCAGGTAATCTACACCTGACCCCCATCCTCCTCCTCCTTCCACATCCCACATGCCCCGACCGTCAGTGCGACACCTGCCACCCAAATCACCGACCCCTCCCCCAAATAAGCGCCGCCTTAAGCCATGGTGCACGTAGTATAGCCAAGAGTCAAGGAGAATTTGGTAGCATAGAAGCAAATCACGGCCGCACGCGCGGATGAGGTCGCGATGGCTGCCATTCATGCCGACCCCCAGATCTTGGAAGAGCACCTCGCCATCGAGGCCACTGTCAACACCTCATGCGCCGACGCCGCTGAAGGAAATATGCCCTAGAGGCAATAATAAATTTGTTATTTTATATTTCCTTATTCATGATAAATGTTTATTATTCATGCTAGAATTGTATTATCCGGAAACTTGATACATGTGTGGATACATAGACAAAACACCATGTCCCTGGTATACCTCTACTAGACTAGCTCGTTAATCAAAGATGGTTAAGTATACTAATCATAGACATGTGTTGTCATTTGATGAATGGGATCACATTATTAGGAGAATGATGTGATGGACAAGACCCATCCGTTAGCTTAGCATAATGATCGTTCAGTTTTATTGCCATTGCTTTCTTCATGTCAAATACATATTCCTCTGACTATGAGATTATGCAACTCCCGGATACTAGAGGAATGCTTTGCGTGCTATCAAACATCACAACGTAATTGGGTGATTATGAAGATGCTTTTAGGTATCTCCGAAGGTGTTTATTTGGTTAGCATAGATCGAGATTAGGATTTGTCACTCCGAGTATCGGAGAGGTATCTCTGGCCCCTCTCGGTAATGCACATCATAAGAAGCCTTGCAAACAAAGTGACTAATGAGTTAGTTGCAGGATGATGCATTACAGAACGAGTAAAGAGACTTGTTGGTAACGAGATTGAACTAGGTAAGAAGATACCGACGATTGAATCTCGGGCAAGTAACATACCAATGAAAAAGGGAATAACATATGTTTTCATAACGGTTCGACCGATAAGGATCTTTGTAGAATATGTGGGAGCCAATATGAGCATCCAGGTTCCGCTATTGGTTATTGACGGAGAGGTGTCTCGGTCATGTCTACATAGTTCTCGAACCGTAGGGTCCGCATGCTTAACGTTCGTTGAAGATTTTGTACTATATGAGTATGTGATTTGGTGACCGAGTGTTGTTTGGAGTCCCAGATGACATCACGGACATGACGAGGACTCTCTCGAAAAGGTCGAGAGGTAAAGATTGATATATAGATGATAGTATTCGGACACCAATAGTGTTCCGGGGTGTATCAGGTACATATCGGAGTACCGTGGGGGTTAGCGAAACCCCTGGGGGAATATTGGGCCTTATGGTCCATAGGGGGGAGCACACAAGCCCACAAGGGGTGCCCCCCTGAAGGAAGGAGGCCGAATAGGAGAAGGAGGAGGGGGTTCGGCCCCCCTTTCCTCTTCCCTTTTCCCCCTTAAGGTAAAAGGGTCCCCAAGTAGGATTCCTCCTACTTGGGGCATCCAGGGCAGCTACCCTCCCCCTCCCACCTATATATACATGGGAAGGGGGCGCCTAGAACACACACCAATGATTGTTAGCCGTGTGTGGCATCCCTTACACAGTTTACGCCTCCGGTCATATTCACGTAGTGCTTAGGCAAAGTCCTGCGCGGATAACTTCACCATCACCACGCCACCATGCTGACGAAACTCATCTACTTCCTCGACACTCTAGTGGATGAAGATTTTGAGGTACGTCATCGAGCTGCACGTGTGCAGAACTCCGAGGTGTCGTACGTTCGGTGCTTGATCGGTCGGAACAAGAAGAAGTTCGACTACATCAACTGTGTTGGCAAACGCTTCCGCTTTCGTTCTACGAGGGTATGTAGACACACTCTCCCTCTCTCGTTTCTATGCATCTCCTAGATAGATCTTGCGTCAGCATAGGAATTTTTTTGAAATTGAATGCTATATTTCACAACAGTGGCATCCGAGCCAGGTCTATGCGTAGATGATATGCACGAGTAGAACACAAGGAGTTGTGGGCGGTGATCGTCATACTGCTTACCACCAATGTCTTATTTTGATTCAGCGGTATTGTTGGATGAAGCGGCCCAGACCAACCTTACATGACCACGTTCATGAGACTGGTTCCACAGATAGACATGCAACTAGTTTTGCATAAAGGTGGCTGGTAGGTGTCTGTTTCCCCAACTTTAGTTGAATCGAATTTGACTGCGGTCGGTCCTTGTTGAAGGTAAAAACAACAAACTTGATAAATCACCATTGTGGTTTTGTGCCGTAGGTAAGAACGGTTCTTGCTAGAAGCCCGTAGCAGCCACGTAAAACTTGCAGCAACAAAGTAGATGACGTCTAACTTGTTTTTGCAGGGCATGTTGTGATGTGATATGGTCAAGACATGATGTGATATACGTTGTTGTATGAGATGATCATGTTTTCCAAGATGTCTAAGCATGCTTGGTTTGGTTAATTGTCTGATCTTCTAGTATGGTATACATTGTGCAATGTGTACTCACTTAACGTTTGGTTCATTTGCTATGGTGTTTAGTTAACTGTTTGGTTCTATTCTGCAATGCGATGTTCAATTGTTGTGGGTGCATTCTGTTATTGTATACCATGTGAGAAATAAATCAAATTTAGTTGTTCTAAATACATGAGAAAGAAATACAATTGCTATATTTCCAGGTTGTTAAGCATGCTTAGTTTGCTTAACTATCTGATCTTCTATTAGGAGTATGTTATATTGTGCAATGTGGTGCTCAGTTAATGTTTGGTTCATTTGTTGTGGTATTTAGTTACCTGCTTGGTTCAATTCTGTAGTGCGATGCCCAATTGTCATGGGTAGAATTTTGTATTGTTGTGCATGTGAGGAATAAATCGAATTTGGCTGCACTTAATACATGAGAAACATATATAGTTGCTATATTTCCTAATTCTTAACCATGCTTGGTTTGGATAAATGGGTTTTCCATGTGGCTTGAATTAATCTGATGAATCTACAATGTGCTTATTTTTCATCAACATATTTTGCTGATAGCATGCGAACCCTCACTTAACCTTATCACTAACTACCTTATATGTGTTGCAGGGAAACAATGGGAAGCACTGAGGTTTAAAATCGAGGTTTGCACATGCATGGTCCTTTTTCTAATAGCACATTATTTTGCAATTGCAGGAACCATTCTAATATTTAGGTTTTTAACAATTTGGTCTTGCACATGTAGGTCCTGCTGTCAGAGGTTTTGACCCACTGTTCGACACTTTTTGCATATGGGGAATGAGTTGTCCATGAATAACAGTCAAGTCAAGAAACTCGGAAATATTGTTAGGATAAAGAAACTAGCGACAAAAAACAACAAGATCTTTGTATGCACAATGAAGAAAACATCAGTTCACTATAGGATGGTACTAACTATTATATCTTGCATTTTTTATTCCTTTGCCCCATTTCCAATATATTCAAGATATTTATGCACACCTTGTTTTCAGGCCTTTCCAAAGCAGTTCACTGATGATTACCTCTAAAACCACATGTATGGTCAGGAGGTGAGGAAGGTATTCATACAACACCCATGGTTCAATATTGAAGTGTTCCTGAAGAGGACGAAGGATGGATGGTCAATCATCCGCAGGCACTGGCCTAAAGTTGCAAAGACCTTCAACATCAATGAAGGCTCAATATTCGCCTTCTGCTTCAGCAGTTTTCTATATGAGATTCATCTGTCTATGTACCGTCTATGATCCTAATTTCGAAAGGTTATAGATGTTGCATGTGAAACTTGGTGCTGATGCAGTTGTGTAATGGGGTAGCTGAGTGCTGAAGCTATATGATGTTGTACTCTGATGTATTTCAATTATGAAATGCTGCTTCCTTAATATGAAAATGAATATATTGTGTGCTTAATATGAAATGTCAATTAGAATTAATGGATTATTAATAATAGGACAATTAGCCTGCTAATGGCCAGTTAGCCTGGTAGTTAGGTTTTTCTGTTGCAAAGGGTTATTCAGAAAACACCATGGGCGATGACCTCAGGCAACGGACACCATTTCTAGGAATAAACTGTGTTGGATCAATGAACAATCACACATGACATCCTCTTGAAAACTGTTTGTGTTAGGCCACCTTGCACAAATGTTTACCACATAAAAAGTGTGTGTGCTAGACAACCTATGCCACACAGTTTCTTCTACGCACCATGTGTAATGCATTCAATAACGCAAACGGTAAATTTTTTAATATCATGTGCAATGGCAATGCTATCACAAACAATTTAATGGGGAAAATTGTGTGTGATGCACCTGCGAACGGAAACCTTTTCCCTGGAGTGACTGTGTGGGATGTATATACGAACGGAAACGTACTTTTTGGATTTACTGTGTGGGATGTACATACTAACGGAAACGTATTCCTTGGATTGACTGTGTGGAATGTACATACGAACAGAAACGTTTAGCCTAGACTGACTATGTGGGATGTACCTACGACCGAAAATGATTTGTCCTGTATAATTGTATTTTTTAGCACAACTGTGTGTATAATCGTATTTGATCACTCACCCGTCGCACACGACCTCACTTTGCCGAGCGTGTATGACCGGAGGGCCTATCCCCAACGGTTTTTGGGTTGTGTGGGAAGGACCCCCCTATCGCAGTCACTCACTTGGCGGCGGTTCAAAACACCGTCGTGGAAAGGGGTTAAACATTGTTTGTATAGCACCTTGTTGTACTAGAGGATTGTCCAGTTTTTGTCATAACCCTCTCAACATTTTAGCACATGCTATGTGGGTGAAATTATGATACCATGCCAAGTTTCAACCTTTTCAGAGTTTATTTGTAGTGTTTTTATTTTTAATTTTAAGGTCATTTAGCTCAAAAAATCATTAAATACATGAAAAATAGCAAATGAAATCACAAAAGGGTTGAAATTTGATGATGTGCCTTTGAATGGTGCATACTGAACGTACAAAATTTTTGGAGTCAAAATAAGTTTTAAAAAATGAAATCCCTTTGTAATAGATGAGTTTTCGTCCGAAACCCTGATATTTCGAAAAAGATTATCCAGTTTGTACACGAAATGCATCCAGTTTTTGACGTAACCGTCTCAACTTTTTAGCCTATGCTATGTGGGTGAAATTATGACACCATGCCAAGTTTCAACCTTTTCAGAGTTCATTTGTAGTGCTTTTCAATTTTAGGGTCATTTAGCTCAAAAAATCATTAAATGCACGAAAAATAGCAAATGAAGTTAGAAAAGGGTTGAAAATTGATGATGTGCCTTTGAATGGTGCATATTGCACGCACAAAAAATCTGGAGTCAAAATAAGTTACAAAATGAAATCCCTTTGTAATAGATGAGTTTTCGTCTCAAACCTTGATACTTCAAAAGAGATTGTCCAGTTTGAACACAAAGTGCATCCAGTTTTTGCGGTAACCCTCTCAACTTTTTAGCACATGACATGTGGGTGAAATTATGATGCCATGCCAAGTTTCAACCTTTTCAGATTTCATTTGTAGTGCTTTTCAATTTCAGGGTCATTTTGCTTAAAAAATTATTAAATGCATGAAAAATAGCAAATGAAGTCAGAAAAGGGTTGAAAATTGGCGATGTGCCTTTGAATGGTGCATATTAGGTTAACAAAAAAGAAAAATACTAAACTAATAACTTAATAGAAATGAAAAATACTAAACTAATAACTTAACAGAAACGAAAAATATAACATTATTAGGTTAGCAGAAAATACTAAACTAAAACCTAGCTTTAGTCCCGGTTGGTGGCACCAACCGGGACTAAAGGCCTACCACACGTTTTCACACCCGTATTTAGTCCCACCTCGCCAAGTGACGAGCTAGTCGACCACCTTAAATGTCTTGGTCGTCCAGAAGGGATAAGCTTCTCACATCCGTGTATCCTTTGTTATGGATATGGAATGTTACTATGAATCTTCTATAAGATTCATAGTAAGGGTATATCTCCTTAACATAGAACATTGTTGTCGACTTTTTTTGAATCACTATGTGTCTATGCATCAAAATAAATTAGGTTAACAGAAAGTATTAGGTTAAAATAATTACTTAACAGAAAAGAAAATATTACATTATTAGGTTAACAAAAAGAATTTTATAATATTCTTCATTTGTAGTGCTTTTCAATTTCAGGGTCATTTAGCTCAAAAAATCATTACAATAATCAACTAAAAAGCTTTTATAAAACTCTAATAGCAAAAAGAATCAACTAAAAAGCTTTTATAAAACTCTAGTTATGATCAAAATAATAGTAACTTAACGTTATACAAAATTTATGCAACTAAAATTTTCATAAAGTATTTTTGGTTAAAAACTTTAATAGCAAAAAGAATTAAATGAAAACTAGGCGTGTATGCATTTGTTTAAAAGAAAACTAAAACTAAAATAACCTAAAAAGGTCTAAACCAAAAAATAGGGAAAATTTCTAAAACAAAAAATTAGGATGAGATTTGAAGAAGGTAAAAAAAATGACGTAACATATGCAAAAAATGACATAAAAATAAAACTGCTCGCCTACTAGCAGCAGAATTGACACACCATGGCCTGCATACGACTAGAAACCCAATGGGACAGGATGCAGGCCCATGGGGCATGAATATCTGCTGTTAGTAGTCCCCACAGGGTAGAGAGGGGCCAGCTTAGACAATGAGATGTGCATTGAGAGGAACTTGCAACGGTAGCCGCGGCCAGGCTTATAAACCGGTGCGAGTGCCTCTCGCTTAGCGAGGTGGGACTAAACTCCCACCACCCCTCGGCCGTGCCAGGACCAAACCTTTAGTCCTGGTTGGTGGCTCCAACCGAGACTAACGCCCCCCCCCCTTTAGTCCCGGTCCGAGCCACCAACCAGGACTAAAGGCCTGGGTTTCGTGCCCAGCCCAAAGGACGGGAAACCCAGGCCTTTAGTCCCGGTTGGTAGCTCGGACCGGGAATTAAGGGGGGCCTTTAGTCCCGGTAGGAGCCACCAACCGGGACTAAAGGGTGGGCTATATAAGCAGCACTTCGATTTTTTCCCCAAACCTTCTTCTTCCTTCACTCTGCCCCCGACGCCGCCGAACAACCACGACGCCGCCGTCCCCGAGCCCATCCTCTTTGTCACCTCCCTCGACACCGCCGAACAACCAGGACACTGATGTCACTTGAAGCTACGTTGGTATTTCCCCAAAGAGGAAGGGATGATGCAGCACAGCGGTGGTAGCTATTTCCCTCAGATATGAAACCAAGGTTATCGAACCAGTAGGAGAACCAAGCAACACAACGTAAACAGCCCCTGCACATAAAGAACAACACCTGACAACCCAACGTGTTAAAGGGCTTTTCAATCCCTTCCGGGGTACGGTGCCTCAAGATAGGCAAAGGACGTGAGGTAAATTTGTAGATGGGATAAATAGATCGCAGAACAAATAAATTGCAGCAAGGTATTTTTGTATTTTTTTGGTTTAATAGATCTGAAAATAAATGCAAGGAAAAAGTAGATCGCAAGGCAAATATATGAGAAAGAAGACCCGGGGGCCGTAGGTTTCACTAGTGGCTTCTCTCAAGAAAAATATCAAACGGTGGGTGAACAAATTACTGTTGGGCAATTGATAAAACTTCAAATAACCGTGACGATATCTAGGCAATGATCGTTACATAGGCATCACGTCCAAGATTAGTAGACCGACTCCTACCTGCATCTACTACTATTACTCCACACATTGACCGCTATCCAGCATGCATCTAGTGTATTAAGTTCATGAAAAACGGAGTAGTGTAATAAGAACGATGACATGATGTAGACAAGATCTGTTTATCTATTGCGGCATATATGGATCCCATCTTTTTATCCTTAGTAGCAACGATACATACGTGTCGGTTCCCTTTCTGTCACTGGATCAAGCACCGTAAGATCGAACCCACTACCGGGCACCTCTTCCCATTGCAAGATAAATAGATCAAGTTGGCCAAACAAAACCCAAATATCGGAGAAGAAATACGAGGCTACAAGAGATCACGCATATAAGAGATCAAAGAACTCAAATAACATTCATGGATATAGAAAGATATAACTGATCATAAACTCGAAGTTCATCAGATCCCAACAAACACACCGCCAAAAGACTTACATCATATGGATCTCCAAGAGACCATTGTATTGATAATCAAGAGAGAGAGAGAGAGAGGAAGCCATCTAGCTACTAACTACGAACCCAAAGGTCTACAAAGAACTACTCACGCATCATTGGAGAGGCACCAATGGAAGTGGTGAACCCCTCTATGATGGTGTCTAGATTGGATCTGGTGGTTCTGGACTCTGCGACGGCTGGATGAATATTTTGTCGACTCCCCTAGGGTTTATGGAATATTGGGGTATTTATAGAGCAAAGAGTCGGTCCAGGGGGCACCCGAGGTGGGCACAACCCACCAGGGCGCACCAGGAGGCCCAGGCGCGCCCCCGTGGGTTATCCCCTCCTCGGGACTCCCCCAGGTGCAACCAGGGCCCAACTTCTTCCTTTTGGTCCATCAAAAAATCATCGTAAATTGGCATGGCATTTGGACTCCGTCTGATATTGATTTCCTGCAATGTAAAAAACATGCAGAAAACAACAACTGGCACTTGGCACTATGTCAATAGGTTAGTACCAAAAAATGATATAAAATGACTGTATAATGATTATGAAACATCCAAGATTGATAATAAAACAGCATGGAATAATCAAAAATTATAGATACATTGGAGATGTATGAGACGCTGCCGTCCCCGAGCCCGTCCTCGTCGTCGCCTTCCTCGACGCCGCCCGCCCGCGCCTCCTCTCCCCGAGCCCCGACATCGACCGCCCGATCTACCTCGCCACCGCCCTGATCTTCAAATCGCGGCTACCCCACTTCAACCTCGTTGCTGCCAAGACCAGCACACCGTCGCAGCCGGGAGAGGTAGCTACTCCGCCCCTCCTCCCCATTCCTTCCCCTGCCTCCCTTATGTCCCCTTATGATTATGATGTCTAGGTGATCAAAATGATTACAGTAGATGTATAAACTTTTCATTGGTGTAGCTACTATGCTCACATTTAAGTTTGTTCATTTCTTATCATGCTAGAAAAAATTCAAGAACAAAATTTTTGCATTCATGTCATGCCATTGTTAGATGGATGGATGTTAGATGATCATCTTGCTAAAACAAATTGAAGAACACAATTTTTCTGAATTTTTTAACAGTGCACATCAAGTGTGAAATGCCAGAGGGATCTAGGAATTTTAGAAATTTTTGAGAATTTTTGTGGTGGGATGTTGATGCACAAAAGTTAGTCTGGCAAAGTTTCGGAATTTTTGGAGCAATTTACATTGGGCTTTGACCATTAAGTTTGAATCTAGTCCAAATTTGAACTGAATGAAATTTGAAAATTTTGAACTATGGAACCAAATGTTTTGGGTGGAATGGGTTGAGGGTACTGTCAAATATATGAAGTAATTTTTGTGTGTGCAAAATAATTAGGGAGAATATAGCTCCTTTACAAATCAAAGAGCAATTCTTTCGCATTAGAGTTCATTTTGTCTTTTTTGTATGTTTTAATGCAAGCATCTTTTGGGCAATCTTTGAACATGAAGTAGGAGCATTTTGATGCCATCTTGCTGTTAGATTTTAGTTCATCCATGTTAGGATCTATAGTGAGTGCTACAAGCTTGTAAACTTGCTATCTATTCATTTCTGCCATGCCATGCTATTTTTCTCTAAGTCTGAAACTGGAAGTATTAATACTTTCCATTTTGCCTTGAGGTTTGCAACAAATATGTGCATCTTTGGATCATGATCAGTAAGGGTGTTCTGTTCAGAGTAATTAGTACATGCTTTCCATGCTCTTTGTTGCCATGAAAAACTGCTGTAGCATATATTTTACTTGCCTCAAAGGTTGCATCATGAATCTGTTTTCTGCCACTATGCAAATATCACTGTTTGAAAATCTGTTAATACTTGTCAACTTGATCATGATGATTTCCATTGATCTAGGGGTCATTTGAATTAGTTCAGTAAGCATGTTTTGCCATGTGTTACATGCACATTCATGTCATGCCATTTGTTGCCATGTAGAAATTATGTAGCATGTTCAAATCTTGTTTTCAAATTGGTATCTAGCTACAATGCCATGCTATTTTTCTCTAAGTCTGAAACTTGCTTTCAAATTGGTATCTAGCTACAAGTTTTCCATGATCTTTAGGTCCATTTCAACTAAAATCTTCCATTCTATTCAGTGGCATACTTGGGTTTCCCTAAAAAAAATCACTCGGTGGAATTACAGGTTGTGGTGTTGCATCTCTGTGGAGTTGGTCCCTGATTGTCCCTCCACTGTTTGACAAAAGGTATCCACTTGTTTTATGTTGAGTTTTCTTCATAGGATGATGGTTGGTTCATTTGTTGAATTGTGTATTCACCTTGTGTGTTCATCATGTATTCATGTTGTATTCATCTTGTGTATAAATCTTGTATTCATCTTGTACAAATATCGTCATAACTTTGACATGAGGGGGGTCGTTAAGACATAACCCCGACAACTTTGATTTTGAGGTATATG
The DNA here is from genome assembly GCA_963921465.1 of Triticum timopheevii. Lineage (NCBI taxonomy): Eukaryota > Viridiplantae > Streptophyta > Magnoliopsida > Poales > Poaceae > Triticum > Triticum timopheevii. The sequence goes on along the minus strand of OY997262.1, from coordinate 341,980,952 downwards.
AAAACATGATTTGCACGTCGCACAAGCATGAGAGAGGCGGTCCACAAAATATCCTCTCCCGAAAGATAGGACGACTCATCAGACATGACAGGGGAGGAGTCCTCGACGATCATCTAAAACTAACTGTTATAAAACTTGTCAACTTTGCATGATATGCATATGATTCCTTCTTGTGATTAGGTCTATGTTTGCCACTAATCCATCTCTCATGGTTGTATATTGCCATGTTGTAATATTTGCAGAAACTATGGAACACGATGGAGACTTAGAACAAGAAGAGTTGTTGGGGGATATAATCCCCGACAGAGGTGATGATATCACCTTGTCATTTATTAACAACACCGATGATGAGGGAAGAGAGGATGACGGCTCCGGTGATTGAATGGAGGAGGGAGGAGATGACGGCTCCGGCGGTGTTGGAGCCTTAACTGTTGCAAAGTCCAGCGAGGTATATATATTAGTTAAGCCTCTACTATAGATGCATTAATTGTTTTGTATGTACATACATCAACGCTTCTTTCTTCTTTTAGCCCTACGGATTGAGCCAAATTTCTATAAGGAGACGAGGCCTGAAAAAAAAGGTTGGGCAAGCATGAAAGGTTCACGATCGAAGAAGTCACTCTAGATAGCCAACCGATTGCTCCCAAGCAGACCAAAGAGCGATTTATACATCTGTGCGAAGTTGTTGTTAGGGACAGCGTCACGATCAACATCCAAGAATGGAATAAGAAGAAGGACGATAAAGTTTATTATGTCGATGATAGAGAGGAAGATGAGCTTTGGAACTCGCTCATTACAAATCTCAGCCTACCGCCAGAGGAGGATCCAAATAACCCAGTTATACAGCGAAAAGTCAAGGCCTGGGCTCTTAAGAAGATGGCAGAACAATTCAAGAACTGGAAGAAAAGATTGAACGAACATTTGTCGAGAAAGACGAGACTCCAGAATTCACCTATCAATATGCAAAGATAAAAGATCACTGGCCCACATGTGTGGCGTACAAGAAATTGGAGAAAGCTAAGAAAAAGTCACAGATAAATAAGAAAAATGTTGCAAAGAATAAGTATCACCATGTTACGAGGTCAGGTGGCTACAATGTTGCCCGGCCTACATGGGACAAAGCTGAGAATGACTTCCTTGCTAAAGGGGTCCAATCAGCGACATTGAACTCGCCCAAACGAGCAAGGACTTGGTTCTTCGGGCATGGGGGAACTCTGGACCCAAAAACAGGGTAATGTGTTTACACGAAAGCTCAACTTGAAACACCCATCAAAAAGATTGAGGAAGCAATCCAGGAAGTGCAGGAAGGGAGGTTCCATCCCGATAGAGAGAAGGATGAGCTATCAAAGGCCATCGGGAATCCTGAACACCCTGAATGAACATGAGGCACATCAGGCTCTATTCATGGAAGCATGGGTTTCCCGACAACACTGGTTATAGAAGCCAAGGGAGAAAGAATAAAGAGGAAGCAAACCGGATGCAGAAGGTAGAAGAAAGATTAGTGCTGCAGGAGAAGAAACTAGAGGCACTTACCAGTCAGCGAGCTAACGGCCCACCATCTCAGCAACACGAAGATCCTTCATTCGATACTGCCCATGAAGCTACCCCACCATCTCAGTGGAAAGTAGCGTAGCTTCCACGGAGCTCGTTCGGCCTGATATCACGACTCCTCACTACCCCGTGGATGATATCACGGAGAGGGAACATTGTGAGCTGATTGCGAAATGCCATAACCAAACCTTGAACGTGGCGATCGGCTATGTCTTACCTTGTCAACCTGATGGAACTTTCCATTGCGCTTCGATTCCAGATGGCTATGCTGTTGTCGGGGTGGATGAAGTTATGAACGGACTTGAGGGGCTGGATCTTGACTACCCTAAAGGTGAAGGGGGGAATCATCTGGAAAATGCCGTAAGGACTACCATTCTATGGAGAAACGAAAACATCGTGCTTCCAAACTCGACGCTGCCTCAGCAGACTCAGCCGGAGGAGGCCCCTCCGCAGACTCCTCATAGTCCAGCTCTATCTCCGCTGCCTCAACCATCTCCACCGTGTCAGCTGTCTCCGCTGCATCATCAGACTCCGGTGGAGGAGTCCCCTCAGCAGAATCCACCTCCTCCTCAGCTGTCTCCGTCGCGTCAGTGGACTCCGCCTCCTTCATCGCGTCAGCGGACTCCGCCTCCTCCACCGCGTCAGCTGACTCCGCCTCTTCTGCCGCCTTAGCAACGGTGGAAGAGAGTCGCCGCCGCTCCGGTGGCTAGTAGTACAACAACAAAGAAATCCAGAGCAGGTACAAGCGTCAAGAAGGCTCCTGCCAAGTTACCATACGACATGTTTGTCGAGGAAAACAATGACATCATGGCTGCCGATGTGAAATGCCAGCTTGCACCGAAACATCCACCTCCAAAGGAAAAATAGATCTGGTAAAAGCGAAGCGCTGTCTGGATGCCCTTACATGACCACCACCGCCTCTGCCACTATCACACTATGACCGTTGTATTGAAAAGAAATTTGATCAAGTGAAGCGGTCGGGAAGTAGCAGTGGTGCAAAAATTGGGAAAACAATTCCCCAGCTTGGTGAACAGGAAAAGCAGTCATGCCCCCCCCCACCCCCGCTCAAGGTGTTTACCGATATCACTAATGATCCGAGGGTAGCGGCCGGTGGTCTTGGAATCACTCTTGGTGATTACTTAGGCGATGATATACAGTTCAAAATGGCTGAGGTAGTAGCCTTTAGATACGAGCATGGGAAGCCTCTCGTCAAACCTGAGCAGCTCCCACATCTATCAACGATGATGCAAAGATTCCACAATGGTACTTGAAACCTGCAAGGATGGGACCGACAATATCTTGGTGGGAATTAAAGATGAGCACTACTTCAATGGAGTCGAGGCGTTGTACATTGAATTTGAAGAATTATTTCAGTTATACAATTAAGATGCCCTTGACAAAACTATCATCAGTTGCTATTGTCTGTAAGTATTATTTCTATAATAAGTCTCTAGCTTAGCTCGTTCATTGCATGTATAATTATCCTCACTATATTATGCAGATTGAAGATCCTCGAATGCAAAAGAGGACAAATCTATGACATTGGGTTCATTAACCCAAATACCATAAATGAAGATACAGTACAAAAGAACCTCGACGAAACTGAGAAAAACTTGCTAAATGCGTTACTTCGACAACAAAATAGAAGGGGAATACTCCTTGCAACTTCAAGTGAGTGTTACTATCTTGTGCATATTCTGCTTTGCTTACTCGAGGTTAAGTGTAACTGGTGAGTTATGCGTGTGCATGTTCCACTTTATTCTGCTAGCCATTCAGCTTGACGCGTGACTAATAGTTGTCATGGACTCGAGATGGAAAGAGCCTAAGGAGTGGGCGGACATGAGTGAAATGCTCCAGAAGTAAGTTCAATCATTATCGCACTATATCGGCAACTTTCGTTCATTTCCTGATATCAAGTAATCATTTTCTTTGCTAGGCAGGTTTGGAAAAACTTCACCAGCAAGGTTAGGGGTGAATGGAAAAAGGAGCTGCGATTTCAACACCCCAAAGTAAGTAGTACTAGCTAGTTCCACACATCTCTCATTGATATTCTAGTTTCAATACCATTATCATGCTTGATTATCATTTTGATTGAACTCTATTCTCGTAAAGTGCCTATGGTGGGCATCCGGGAATAATTTATGTGGATACTACGTTTGCGAGTTCATTCGCCACTCGACCTCTGAGCAAGGCATATCTTCACAACAATTAGAAGTACGTAAACAATATTCACAATTTTATTTTATTACCATCAATTATGTTGAGTTTCATTCATATATATATATATTGTCCCCCTTCATTAAATTAGATCTGGCAGAAGCGGGATCAACTCCTAGAAAATGATCGCGTATGAGGAATTCAAGAGGAATTGGCGGGATTCTTTGTTGAGCACGTCATACCTACAGACAAAGAATACCATCGGGAATTGCAATGCCATTTTGGTAGATGATGTTAGGGATCGTAAGAGATGTTATATTATATATATGCATGATCGTGTACTATATATAGTAGCGTCGAATAGATATTCGAAAACTTGTTATTCTACCAAGCACAGAGAAGAGAGGTCACTTCTCTCTATATATGTTCATGAAGATGTCGTGTAATTAATGGTTCCTTCATTGATATATATAGTAGCTAGCGTCGAGTTGAACGGAAAACATAAAATAAAAATGAAACCCTAAATGTAAAAGAATTGAAGGGTAAACACAAAAAGAAAAGGGGGAAACACAATATGAAACCCCTAAACTCTCCAAAACCCATAACCCCTCCTTAAAAAAACAAAAAGCCCAGCGCTTGGTAGGTGTTGACGTGTGGCTGCCTTTTAGTCTCGGTTGGTGTCACGAACCGGGACTAAAGGCCCTCCTGCCTCAACGCCCCGCAGCGGCCACGTGGAGCACCTTTAGTACCGGTTCGTAAAACGACCGAGACTAGAAGTCGGGGGCTTTAGTCCCGATTGATTTGTCCCAGTTGCCGAACCGGGAATAAAGGCCCTTTGGAACTAGGACTGATGGCCAGTTTCCTACTAGTGAAATGGTAGCTGCACTAGTCTGTTCCATTCACACACATATTAACCAATGGTTATTAGCACCTTTAAAGAAAAGGCGCGGTTGGTTTTTAGGCGTAAGAGCATCTACAACCGGACATGGCAAATCCGGCCCCTCAAACACCCGCGAACGCGAATGGGCACACCCGCAGGCGCATCTGGATGGGCCCTCATATTTCCTTTCAGGCATCCACATATCTCAAATTTAGACTCTCAAATCCATGCAAATACATGCACGTCGATCATGCAACACAATACCGCACATAAATAGCAATTGTTGTTATCAAGCATAGATAGCGTTTACAAAATATTACTTTAAGTGCCAAACTCAAGCATTGCCTCCTTGGTTGCCATTGTGGATCCACATGTGCTCCACAAGATCATTTAGTAGTTGTGTGTGCACCGGTTCATCTCGAAGATTCTGATGCATCTGCAAAAAGTTCATAATTTGAGTCGCATCTTGATCTTCCAGGATTTCAACTGTTCTCCGGGTGCTTCGAAATCATGGGTTTGGGCTACACCATCACCCTCATCCTGAACAATCATATTGTGCAGAATAACACAACATGTCATTAGCTGCCACAAAGTTTCTGATTCCCACATCATTGTAGCACTCTGCACAAATCCCCAACGAGTTTGAAGCACACCAAATATCCTCTCCACGTCCTTCCTAGTCGCTTCCTACATTGTTGCAAAGTGGCTCTGTTTATTGCCACACACTTAGATATGGTCTTCACAAACGCCGCCCACTGAGGATAGATACCATCGACAAGATAGTACCCATGTTGTAGTCTCGGCCGTTGACGGTGTAGTTGCACGACGGCGATTCCCCATTGCAAAGCCTCCTGAACACTGGAGATCGTTGAAGCACGTTGATGTCGTTGTGAGAACCGAGCATTCCAAAGAAAGCATGCCAAATCCATAAGTCAGGTGATTCCACCACTTCTAGTATGATGGTGGCCTCTTTCGTGTGACCTTGATACATTCCCCGCAGACCTTTGGGGCGGTTCTTCCATTGCCAATGCATGCAATCAATTGATCCAAGCATTCATGGAAACCCCCTTGCCTCTCCAATAGCCAACAACTTCTCCGTGTCGTACGCATTTGGTTCTCTGAGATACTCAGGTCCAAACACCTCCACCACGACGTAGGAAAACTTGACAACAGTCTTCAGGCACGTGCTCTCCCGCATCCTAACCATCTCACCAACAGCGTCTGCAGCAGTATCGAGTCCGAGCATCCTTAGAGCAGCTGTGCACTTCTGCTTGGCCGAGAAAGGGAGTTGGCCGCAGCAATCCCTTATGAGCTTGAAGTAGTCGTTGTGTGCCTCCACTCCCTCCATAATGTGCAAAAACAATGGTTTCCGCACGCGAAAACGGCGACAAAACCATGGATCATCCGGGAAAGCGGGTTTGGGAGAAAAGTAGTCATTGTGCAGTAGCTTTGCTCAGGACCCCTTGTCCCGGTTGATCGCTCTTCTCCCTTTGATTGAGCCCTTGAAGTTGAGAATATTCTCCAGTTGTCGGTCCATTTCCTCTTGCATGCTCATGAGCATGATCATGTCCACTTCTTCGTCCGAATCCGACGAATCAAAGAACTCATCTTGAATCATTTTGTCAAGCTCCGTCGGTCCATACTCCTTGTCCGACGAAGCATTAGAATCCATCGTTTACCTAACAAAATCACAGAAGGTCCGGTAGGACAATGTGTCAAACACATCAAGCGCAAGGCGGAGCCGGAGAGTTGCCGGACAAACCACGGTAGCGTCCGGGCCGACGAAAACATCCCCTGCGGCGAGGACGGTGGGATCTTCCCAAGCTGGAGATGAAGAGACTCAGAACGGCTGTGGAGCGGGCGCAGCGACGGAGCGGGAGACGGACAACGTGGAGGAGGAAGAAGAGAGGAGATAGCCAATGGATCTGGCCGATCTTCAGGGTGAATTTGGTGCAATTGGGGGTGGGGTCAGGCTGTCGGGTCCAATGTGGCGGGCGTGCCTAGGCGCGCCCAGGCGCCCCCATATCCGCCCTGTTAGGGATATAACTATTGAGTATAAACCGCCCAGGAGGGGCCGGTTTACCCTCAACCGTATTGAAGCCCATGAAGACTCAGAAGATGGCGTTTTACTATGAAGCTTAGAGGCCTAGAGCCCAATGGCGGATTAGGGCCCATAATAGCAAACCGCCATGGTTATGTAAACTTGTGTTGTAAGTTAGGAAAGGAGAGACCAAGCCGGACCCTTGTATGAGTCGGCTTCGGGACTCTATAGACCAGCCGGGTGTCAACCTGTGTATATAAAGGGATGACCCGACGGCGGTTCAGGAACAACAGACAACAACTCGAGACTCAGGCAAAGCGTATTCGCTCCCTGATCATCGAAACCCAATCAATCCCATCACAACTAGACATAGGCTTTTACCTTCATCGAAGGGGCCGGACTAGTATAAAACTCCCGTGTCCCTTGTCCGGTTTAACCCCTTCAAGCTAACCCGTAGCGATGGCTCCACGACTAAGTCCTTTCATGAGGACATCTGACGTGTTAATTCCATGAAAGTTGGCGCCCACCGTGGGGCTATCGCACGATGGTGTCGAGTTCTTGAAGGGCTGCTCTGAAGGACTTAAGGGATACGTGGTCGGTCGGATGACCAAAAGTCGTCGTGGCAAGCTCTACATCAACGACGAAGGATGGGGCCCCGAGGCCGGCTCAATCGAGTACGGGTACCGGGTCCCCTTTGGCAGAATTCACGTCTTCATCGGCAAGATCGATGAACCGGGCCCTGAGCCGGACATCTACACCGACCTCGTCGAGATGGCTCAGCGTGCAAGCCCTGCCCGGGTGAAACCCTCCATGAAGCGTGCGTTCGTAGGACCATGGGATCGGATCTGAACCGGTGTCTGAAGGTGAGACAGTTATTTATTCCGATGACGAGTCGTCCACTGGTGAAACTGAGTCCCTGTACCAAGTTCAGGATGGTGTGTTCGAAGGATATTCCGATGGTAACAGTATTCCAGACCTCCTTGAACCGCCAAGTCGGGTTGCTATTTTCATGGCCGGAACACAGCCCACTCTGCAGTCTTCGTCCAATGCAGCAATGAATATCGGATCATCAGCCGCGGCAGGAGGCCTGGCGCGCCGACCGGCTCAAGTCCTCTCCGGTTTGATGGATGCCTGGGCTACCTTATTGACCACGGCAGTTACCCCGGAGACACAGGATCAGCATAATGCGAATATTGCGAAGCTGAAGGACTAGATAACACAGGGCAAGGAGGATCTAGCAACGGAGGACGCTAGGTTGGCTGAAGAATGGGCCGCTTTGGATGCCCAGTCTCAACAAATACAGGCACAGAACTACCGGCTCCTGTTGGATAAGAATGCAACACATGATATAATGCGGAGAAAGTATCGGTCACGTCTGCCATCAGTCTTCGAGGGAATGAATCTTTTCAACACACCTGGGGCTGGGCCAAGTAATCCGGTAGCCACAAACTGGACTGGCACACCGAGGGAAGCACCGGATCAACCACGGACGATGGAACCACCTCGATTAACAGATAACCCACCGCAATACGTGCCTACTCCACCGGGTCACTTCTCAAGTCCTTTGGATAATATGATTGTTGTAGCATCTCGCTTGGCAGCTATTCCGATGGAGGGTGATTCACTGGCAGCAATTGAAACACGGCGGGCCAGAGATCTTCTTTAAACCGCCGTGGTGCAGCAGCAGGCTTATTCCTACAGTCGGGGTAGAATTCATTCCACTCCTCGTCCGAGCAAAAGTTACATCAGGCACATGGATGAACCGGAAGTGTCTAGCAGTGCACGGCACCGGAATCCCCAAAGGCCCAATCTGGCACGTGGTGAAGTAAATGCTTAGGATGTGGTGAATAATGGCAGGGCATGAAGGGAGGCCGCTTTGGCAGCACAACATGCGGGTTGTTATCAACCCGCCCCGGTTCAACCTACGGCGTCAGTAGACCGTGGTACCAGGTTAGCCTTTAGCTCCTGGGGAGTGCCTTGTCTCATTCCGGCTCTACGCAATGTGCGACTGCCTAAAGATTTCAAGGGTCCGTGTAAGGTGCCAAATTACACGGCGGATCAACCACCTGAGGCATGGGTCGAAAGTTATGAGATGGCAATGGAGATGCTGGACATGGATGAAGCCGCTTGTGCAAAGTATTTCACGATGATGTTGGAAGGGACAACTTGTACTTGGTTTAAAAACTTACCAGCTAACTCCATCGAATCGTGGGACCAGTTGAAGGCCCGGTTTATAGCCAATTTCAAAGACACCTGCAAACAGCCCATGTCTATTGTGGATCTGGATGCTTGTGTTCAAGGGGAGAACGAGTCAATCACTCATTGGGTGCGCCGGGTTTCAGAAGTTTTGCATTCTTCAGACCGGATTAACGTTGGTCAGGCAATCATCACTCTGGAAAGCAATTTCCGGTTTAAGTCACTAAAGATGAAGTTGGGACGGCTCAAGCGCCATTGCGATGACTTGGGCACCCTTATGGCTGCCTTGGTCAAATATATCGATTCTGATAATACCAAGGATCCCGATTCTGATGAGGAGAAACCGGAGAAGGGAAAGAAGAACGGCGGTGCCAAGGGACAGCAGCACAACCAAGGAGGCCATGGGAACAACGGTCAACGTAAAGCAGATTCAAATTTTGTAGCTAACGCTAATGTGCAGCATCGTAAGGGTAAACCGCCCCAGCGCGGCAGCGAAATGAATCTGGAGCGTTTGTTGAATCAGCCCTGCCCAAAGCATGGGACCAAGGAGGTTCCTGCCACGCATCTCTGGAAGGATTATCACATTATGAAGGAGTTCAAAAACTCTGATATTTTCCGATATGATCAGGGGCCATCAGGCGGTTCAAACTCTGGGTTTCAGAATAATCAGGGCAACCAGAACAACCAAGGTGGTAATAACCAGCAGAATAATCAAGGAAATCAGTAGCAGTCGGGTTACCAGAGTCACCCAAAGCAGTTGAATGGTGGGCAATATCATGTATTCACTACTAGTCTGTGCAAGCATGATCAGAAGCTTCACAAGAGGGTAGTTAATGTTGTTGATCCGGCAGTACCACGATATCTGCGGTGGTCCGAACAACCTATTGTGTGGAGTAGGGAGGATCATCCGCCCCGGTTTGACAATCCTGGTCACCTGGCTTTGGTGGTGGCACCTCAGGTGGGAGGTTATAAGTTCACCAAGGTACTCATGGATGGAGGAAGCAGTATCAACATTCTGTATTATGAGACCTTCCATCGCATGGGGTTGACAAACAAGAGTCTTAAACCGTCCAACACTGTTTTTCATGGTGTAGTACCAGGTAAATCGGCATATCCTGTTGGTAAGATCGCTTTGGAAGTTGTGTTTGGTGATGAGCACGATTCTCGGTCTGAGATATTGACCTTTTAAGTGGTGAGGATCCAGAGCCCGTACCACGCACTGTTTGGGCGACTGGCATATGCAAAGTTCATCGCGAGGCCATGTTATATTTACTTGCAGCTCAAGATGACGGGTCATAAAGGGACCATTACGATTCACGGAAGTCGTAAAATCGCTTTGGATTGCGAGGAAGGTGATGCAGCCTATGCTGAGTCGGTTTGTGCTACAGAGGAGTTGAAGTTTTATAAGGAAAATGTTGATCCGGCAGACATGACCCCTCTTAAGAAGCCCACCACTGAGCATGACCCAACCCTACACTTCAAACCGGCTGATGAGACTAAACTTGTTGACTTCGTTCCTGGCGATTCGTCCAAGCAGTTCAGCATCAGCACAAATCTGGATCCGAAATAGGAAAGCACGGTCATCGAGTTCATCCGTGAGAACCGGGACATTTTTGCATGGAAGCCTTCTGACATGCCAGGTGTACCGAGGGAACTCGCTGAGCACACTCTTAATATTGATCCCAAGTATAAACCGGTCAAGCAATTTCTTCATCGCTTTAATGAGGAAAGACGCAAGGCAATTGGTGAATAGGTAGCTCGGCTGTTGGCTGCTGGGTTTATCATTGAAGTATTTCACCCTGAATGGTTGGCTAATCCGGTGCTTGTTCTCAAGAAAAACGGCACTTGGCGTATGTGTGTGGACTACACCGATTTGAATAAAGCTTGTCCGGCCGATCCCTTTGCTCTCCTGCGTATTGATCAGATTATTGATGCGACGGCGGGTTGTGAGCGCCTGAGTTTCTTGGATGCTTATTCAGGTTATCATCAGATCAAGATGGTAGTTAAGGACCATGAGAAGACAGCCTTCATCAGTCCCTTTGGAGCCTTCTTCTATGTTTCTATGCCCTTTGGTCTCAAGAGTGCCCAGGCAACTTATCAGTGTTGTGCGCAGAATTGTCTTCACACGCAAATTGGGCGTAATGTTCATGCCTATGTGGATGACATTGTGGTAAAATCCAGGAAGAAGGAAACACTGATAGATGACCTCAAGGAGACGTTTGACAATCTTCGGGTGTACAAAATGATGCTCAATCCGGATAAATGTGTTTTGGTGTCCCTACAGGCAAGCTCTTGGGCTTTCTGGTATCCAACAGAGGCATTGAGGCTAATCCGGAAAAAATCAAAGCAATTACATCCCTGGCTAAACCGAAGTCTATCAATGATGTTCAGCGTCTGGCGGGTCGGATTGTAGCCCTTAGTCGGTTTATCAGCCGTTTGGAAGAGAAGGCAATTCCTTTGTATCAGATGTTGAAAAAGACAGACGATTTCGTCTGGAGTGACCCAGCTAATGCGGCTTTTGAGGAGTTAAAGCGGCAGTTGGTTGAACCGCCAGTTCTTGCAGCTTCGGTTGATAATGAGCCCTTGCTATTATACGTGGCTGCCAATGCCCGAGCGGTCAGTGTGGCAATTGTGGTTGAACGTAAGGAGGCTGGGAAGGAGTATCCGGTTTAACGACCCATGTATTACATCAGTGAAGTCCTGATCGAGTCGAAACAATGCTATCCACATTGGCAGAAGTTGGTACGTGGGGTTTTTATGGCAAGCCGAAAGCTCAAGCAATACTTTCAAGGCCATCCTATCACAGTGGTTAGTTCTGCTCCTTTAGGAGATATAATTCAAAACAGAGAAGCAACTGGCCGGGTTGCAAAGTGGGCAATTGAGCTTGGTCCACATGGTTTGAAGTATGTGCCTCGAACAGCCATCAAATCTTAGGCACTTGTGGACTTTATCAATGATTGGACTGAGTTGCAAGCGCCCGAGGATAAACCGGATAGTACATACTGGACTATTCATTTTGATGGATCCAGGCAATTGGAGGGCTCGGGGGATGGAGTTGTCCTTACTTCCCCTCGAGGTGATAAAATTTGTTATGTTCTCCGCTTGATGTTTCCCTGTACTAACAATGCAGCTGAGTACGAAGCTTTACTCCATGGTCTCCGGGTGGCTAAAGAGATGAACTTAAGTTGAGTTCATTGTTTTGGAGATTCTGATCTGGTGGCTCAGCAAGTTTCTGGTACTTGGGATTCTAAGGATCCACTCATGGCGGCTTACAGACGTGAGGTGGATATTGTGGCGGGTCACTTCAAAGGGTATTAGGTTGAGCATATCGATCGGCGCAAAAACGAAGCAGCAGACGCTTTAAGCCGGCTTGGATCTCAGCGCAAACCGGTACCTCCCAATACCTTTTTAGATATCTTGCATAACCCGTCTGTTAAGTTGCCTACAGAAGAGGACTTGGCTGTTCCTAATCCGGAGGCTTAATTGGTGGCCGCTTTACACATTATGCCGGATTGGACGATTCCAAATCTGGCGTACATGAACCGGGGTGAGTTACCAGATGATGAAGTTCTGGCTCGGCAGATAGTCCGGCGATCCAAGTCCACGGTTATTCACAATGGCGAGTTAAACCGCTGTAGCGTTTCAGGCGTATTTCAGCGTTGTGTTTCTCCGGAAGAAGGCCAAGAGATCCTACGGGAAATACATGAAGGGGATTGTGGTCATCATGCCGGTTCAAAGTCCCTGGTTGCAAAAGCTTTTCAACATTGGTTCTACTAGCTGACAGCTCATGCTGATGCGGAGGATCTGGTAAAGCGATGTGATGCTTGTCAAAAGTTTTCACGCAGAGCTCATGTTCCAGCTCAAGAACTACGGATGATTCCTATCACTTGGCCTTTTGCCACTTGGGGGCTCGATATGGTGGGACCCTTTAAGCGTTCCAAGGATAAGAAGACCCACCTATTGGTGGTGGTTGATAAATTCACCAAGTGGGTTGAAGCGGAGCCTGTCAGCAAGTGTGATGCAGCTACGTCGGTTCAATTTCTCAAGAAGATTATCTTCCGCTTTGGCTTTCCACACAGTATTATCACGGATAATGGTACAAACCTTTCTAAAGGTGAGATGGAGGATTTCTGTCAGAGAGAGCACATCCGGCTTGACTTAGCATCTGTGGCGCACCCTCAATCCAACGGTCAAGCAGAGAGAGCCAATCAAGAAATCTTGAAACGTATTAAACCCCGTCTCATGATTCCCTTGAAGCGGACGTTGGGTTGTTGGGTGGAAGAATTGCCTTCTGTCTTATGGAGCATCAACACCACCCCCAATCGATCAACAGGATACAGACCTTTCTTCATGGTGTACGGGGCAGAGGCGGTCCTCCCAAGTGATATTCGTCATGACTCGCCCCGGGTTGCTAATTATGTTGAAGCGGACAACAAGCAAGCACGCCAAGAGGCGTTGGACCTGTTAGACGAGAAACGGGACATGGCGCTGGCTCGATCGGCGGTTTATCAACAAGACCTGCAGTGTTATCACAGCCGCCGGGTTAGGACAAGAACCTTTCAAGAAGGCGACTTGGTGCTCCGGCTCATCCAGGATCAGACCGATATGCACAAATTATCCCCACCTTGGGAAGGGCCCTTTGTGGTCAGCAAAAATCTGCACAATGGATCATACTACCTCATTTACATTCGAGACAACTCACGCAGCTCTGAGGAGGAGACCCGACGGCCGTGGAACATAGCTCTCCTACGGCCTTACTACACTTGAGCCATAGGCTTTTCTTATGTACATATTTCGACAATGTATATATTATGATCAATAAAGTAAACTAGCATCCTTGCTATATGCAGGGCCTCTGCTGTTTTTTCTCAAATATCCTTTGAGTTACATGGGGGCTTCAGCTGACAAAGCGAAGTACTGCTTGTTAAACCGGCTACCACACCACAATACAGCTTGGGAGCTTCACACCCGAGGGGCCAAAGAGAGTCTGGATGCCATGCATAGCTCAAACATAGGCACCCAATGAGCATAGCTCATCACGTTACTTGGGGGCTCCTTGTGTCAAATACCAAGGAGTTTGAAAGGACCCTTGTAGCTGGGTATCGACCCACGGCTTGGAAGCCTAGTATATTTACCTAAAACCCCGGGTTAACCTGCCTTCATCAAGTAAGCCACTCCTAGCCAGGTAATCCTGGCATGACCCTCTGAACGTTTGACAGTTACTCTCATTGAGACCCTGAACTTGTCAAAGTTAAAACGGTGATTGGTTAGTTGGAGGCCCATCTTAAAAGGCTTTGTCAAATGGTTTAACTCAGCGCCTGGCAGCCCATGAAAATCCTCAAATTTGGGACTGGTAGCCCTTGAAAAGCCCCGACTACACGGTTTTATTTGCATTTGTCATTTTTCTTTTGATAAATTCTATGTAAACCGATCTATTTGACCTAGTATGGCTTGTCAGCCATCTTGGTAGCCCGGTGTTTCTTAAACTAGCTTGGTTTTCAACTACGCGTTGATAGACCTTATTATTAAACCGGAGTTTCATAACCCGGCCTGGCTTTGACTACTTGTCGCCAGTTTTGATCATCTGGTGTTCATTATAACCCGACATGATTTATTATATGCCATCAGTACATGATGGAGTTATTCAAAATTCTAGATTTGGGTCTTCACCCTTATTACAATCAAAGTTGGTAAAACCAACTAATGTGATATTACATCACAGGTATGATTTATTTCATAGGTTTGATTATCAATCAAGCTTTATCTTGGGCATGATGACCCGTCCGGCGGTAAACCGCCAGGACAATTCTTTTTATGCAGACATAGGGATTGCATACTATGATATATGAGCCAACATTGAACTTTTCATGACAGATCACATAAAGTATTTCCCACTGCACGATGGCAGCAGATCAAAGTATTTTTTCTACCCTATTACAAGGCGCTTAATGGCCCAAAATATGGAATTGTCTTAAACCGGACAGTTTCTGCAATATCCACCGGATTGCCGAATCAAGCTTCATCGCCATGTTGATGCAAAGTGGATGGGTCATCTGGCGTCGGTTCAACCTCCTCCTCCCCATCCAGTGGCTGGAAGTCAGTGGTGGTCCAGTCAATCCGGGTTAAGGCCTGAAAGACAGCCTCTTCACTTATAAGTTCAGTCGGATCAACGTCAGGGGCGTAAGTGTGCTTACGGGTTGGCGGAATAAGATTTTGCACTTCCGGAATGACAGCCTCAACCCGTTTGTTGTTAGCATCATAAAAGGACCGGTGAACCGTCAAGTTAGCTTCTTCTGCCAACTGACTCGCCAGAGGACGCATCTCCCTTGTCACACTTTTGAGGGCTTCGTTATCAAACACTGCCCCATTTTCTTGTTCACTGGGAAAGCCCTTGGCAATATCGACCGGATCAAGGTCAGCTATCCATGCTTTGGCTCGGGTAAGTGCTAACAAAGCTCCAACCCTGGCAGCGGATCGCTTCATTTCTTCTATCTGTGCTGGCGTCATAGATAACCTGGCCAGAGTGTCCTTGATCAGTGTTGGGGTCGCATTGTCATAGGAAGTTGCACAGATAACCCGTGGGGCACCGGTGTACAACTGTTCAATCAGCGTATAGGCGGCCTTGAGCTTCACCCGCATATCAGAGCCTAGATGAGCAATGCGGCTACCTACAGTGGTTTAAGGATTTCATGTTAAACCGACAAAATTTCAAAGCGGAACATTCATAAAGCCTTGGCAAACGGTACTTACCAAATATTGCAGAAGTCATGGCATTGACTTGGTGCTTTAATCCAGTAAGCTCTTCCGCCACCGGTTTAAGAGCCGATTCAGCGTCTTCCGCCCGCTTCAGCAATCCAGCCTTTTTGGTATCCTAGTTGGCCCGCTCAGACTTGAACCACTCTTTGAGTTGCTCCATGGTGGTTAAGGCGGTTTTCAATTCATCCCTGGCCTTGGTGGTTTCTGCTTGTTGGGTTTTCAGATTTTCTTGAAGATCAACAATTTGAGAGACTTGTTGATTTATCTCACTCTGCAACAGTCAGAAGAGCATGTCAATACCTTTTTGGAAGTCCCAAGCATATAACCAGTTATACACTTGGCACTTGGGGGCTAATGTGGATCACTTTTTCTACTGATTGTTTGAAGTCCCAAGGATTAATACAAGTTTTAATCTTGGCACTTGGGGGCTAATGGGTGTTTGATCAACAAATACACAAGGAAAATCAACAAAGTACAGTATGGAATATACAAAGTCTCGGTTTGAATTTCTAAGGACAAACCGGCCCTTGGGGGCTACCATGCAGTGAAGGTACAGAATAAGGGATCAAATGGTTTACCTCATAGCGTTCCTTCATCAAATTTACCAAACCGGCCTCATAGTCCCGGCTGGTGAAGAGATGGTTCAGGAAACCGGAATGAAGGTCCTGAGCAGACAAATCAGCATAATCTGACAAGTCGGTTTTGCTTTTCCCCTTGTTCATAAACGCAAATTCATCCTTGGCAGAATGTTTGGATAAAGCAACTGGATTGCCTGGGGTGGTATATGCAGTGCCAGTAATAACAACATCATCATCCTTGGTTGGGCTTGATGGATTGACATTCTCCTTAACAAGGCTTCGCGCTTTGGTAGCAAGGCTCGGCGGTTTGGTAACAGGGCTTGGCGGATCAACAGTTGGACTTGGAGGGGTGGCATGAGGAGTTGATTTATCAACCTGTGTCTCCGGTTCAGCTTCTGGCGGGTTAGCATCAGCGCCTGGGTTTTGCAGAGCAGAGTGGTCTGTGGCAATCTCAGGATTTTCGCCCTCATTCTCTGGGGTCTTCTCCGGATCAACATCGTCAATACGGCCGTTGGTCTTGGCTTTCTTACTCAATTGGGCCTTGGCGCTACAACATCCAAAGTTAGAATATGATAAACCAATGCATGAAGAAACAATTTGAGGAACAGTGTACTTACCCAGCAACGGTCTTGAGGGGAGGCAGCTGAGTGGTTGATGAACCGCTAGACGAGTTGGAAGATGCCCGATAATTCGGATCAGACGGATTGAGTGGGCATCGGAAGAAACCCTTCAAAGGATAAAGTTTTTCAGGAGAACAAGTCACCTCTGGACGATGTTTCCGGGTTGGTGTATCTGGTAAACCGTACGAGGTGATTTGCTGGCCACTGTGCCGGGTTGTGCAACATTCTAGAGCTTGCTGTGTCTTGAAAGAAAATTTTGGATCCAAATGAGCAAGGGGGTGAGAGTGTTTTACTTTCCGAACTGTGCGACGAACTCTTTGAACCGGCACAAGATCTGAATCGGAAGAAAGAGTGATTACCTCAACATGGTCTGCGTGGCTGGCCTCAGCGTCGTCCTGGGGATAATCATTGTCAATAAGATGTACGAATAAGGAACCAAGTGAGTCAAGTTTTACCTCTGCGTCTGATTCCTCATCTTCTGGCGGATTAGAAGACTCGGTAGTTTTCTTCTTGGAAATTTTCTTGGTGGCCTTAGTCTTTGCACGAGGAGCCCTGGCCGGTTTAGTCCGTTTCCAGAAGGAGTTGTTGACCTGTGACATTAAGGCAAGGAAATGTTAGCACA
Organism: Triticum timopheevii; assembly: GCA_963921465.1. Taxonomy (NCBI): domain Eukaryota; kingdom Viridiplantae; phylum Streptophyta; class Magnoliopsida; order Poales; family Poaceae; genus Triticum; species Triticum timopheevii. The sequence continues at coordinate 341,963,551 of OY997262.1, read as the reverse complement.
TAATTAAAGTGGAGGCGATTCAGTAAATATTAAGATGAGCTTTACCGCTGGCGGAGGATTGGAGACACAAAAAGGTGGCAACCCGGTTTAACTGCATGCAGAGATTGTTTCATCAAGCATCTTCTTCACAGATTCAGTGACTTCTAGGTCCGTCATTACTACTTCATGATAGCGTTGAGGGTCTTTAACGCTGCCAGTATATTCATGCATCAATCCGGGGCGGCGGCTTAAAGGCAAAATGCCCCAAGATACCCAGAAGCGGACGAGGTCAATGCCAGTCAAACCGTTGGCCATGAGAGCCCGGAGCTTGGCGAGTTGAGGTGCAAAGTTTTTCCGTTCTGCGGCGGATAAGCGTAAAGGTAATGGGTGACCGTTACTAAGCCGGTGAGGACGGTAACCCGGCAAAGGATTTTCTCCATCAGGGGCAGTGTTCCGGCAATAAAACCAAGTTTGGTTCCAATCTTTAGGATGGCTATGATGTTTTGCATGTGGTAAGTCAACTTCTTTCCTCTTCTGAATGGAAACACCACCAAGTTGTGTGTTGGGACCATCAGAGAACTCTGTACGGCGGTTCAAATGGAAAAAATCCTGGAACAACTCCACAGATGGCTCTTCTTGAAGGTAGACTTCGCAGAATACTTGAAAGTTGCATATATTGGACACGAAGTTCGGTCCAATATCTTGTGGATGGAGTTGAAAGCTTGCGAGGACATCCCGGAATTTTTTTGATCCGGGCGGGCTGAATCCCCGGTCTAAGTGTTGCATAAATACAATCACTTCTCCATCTTGAGGTTCAGGTGGGCATTCAGAGCCCGGAACTCGCCAATGAAGGGCCCTTTTGAGGCTAAAGCGCTAGTGGTGACATATCCGTTGATTTGTGTCTCCATAATCCGAGACGGAACCCAATTGCAAGCAGAGAATTGTTTGGTCATCTCGGAAGGAAACTGAAAGGAAAAATAAAAGCCGGTTTACAATTAAACGGTTTAAGTGTACTATTCAGTGTTAAACCGGAAAATTGTTATTCAAGTTCAGTTGGCGGTTTAAGAGATGGCTAATGATATATGGCGGATTGATTATCAAAGGTTAAACCGCCCGTAGGCAGAAGGGCCTGGGTTCAAAATCTACTAAGTGTTACAAAAACAGGTTTCACAATATCGCAGTACAATTTTGGATCTACCGCGGATAACTAAAGAAAATTTTCCTGAACCCTACAATGGCGCTAAGAGGAACAAGGAAGATCCAGGCAGAGTCTGTTTTGAGCAGCAAGAAGCCACGGGATGGTGGACTATCAAAATGAATTTAGCCGCAAATCAAAGCCTAGCAGACGCATACATACACCCTCAGTAAAAGGACTAAGGAGAAGGTTACAGAAGAACTAAGGAACGGTGGCGGACATGGATGAACTCGAAAACCCTAATGAAGATCTAGGGTTACAGGGAATCGAACTTACCAGGGCCACTCGGCGGCGGAGGAGCGCGGCAGAGTCTCTGGAACAAACAGGGTGATGCAGCGGCCTTGGTCGATGCAGATTCGAAGATCGACGGCGGCGGCGGCGCTGGAGTTCTTCGGTTGCGAGGTAGAAGATGAGGAGAAAAGGGAAAAATGAAAGTCCCCGTCAGGCTTATTTATAACAAGGAAATGAGATAAGTGACTAGCATGAAAATCGAGGAGTCCAAAGCGGCAAGTGGCACAACTGTCGCCTCAATTTCCGGGATAACATTAAATGAAGGGAATCTTTTTATTCGTTTTTTACAGAGATGTCGTCATGATGATCCATTGCTCATAGGATGGCACAACTGTCGTATCTAGAGGATGATGTCACGGCGATTTAACAAAGTTTATAAAAGAAGACGTCATGGCAGTTTACAGAAGCAAAGGAAGATGTTCATAGGATTTTTCTAAATACTGAAGATTGACATGAACAAATTCAAATCACACTGGGGCCTAATGTTGGGGATATAACTATTGAGTATAAACCGCCCAGGAGGGGCTGGTTTACCCTCAACCGTATTGAAGCCCATGAAGACTCAGAAGATGGCGTTTTACTATGAAGCTTAGAGGCCCGGAGCCCAATGGCGGGTTAGGGCCCATAATAGCAAACCGCCATGGTTATGTAAATTTGTGTTGTAAGTTAGGAAAGAAGAGACCGAGCCGGACCCTTGTATGAGTCGGCCTCGGGACTCTGTAGACCGGCCGGGCGTCAACCTGTGTATATAAAGGGACGACCGGGCGGCGGTTCAGGAACAACAGACAACAACTCGAGACTCAGGCAAAGCGTATTCGCTCCCTGATAATCGAAACCCAATCAATCCCATCACAACTGGACGTAGGCTTTTACCTTCATCGAAGGGGCCGAACTAGTATAAAACTCCCGTGTCCCTTGTCCGGTTTAACCCCTTCAAGCTAACCCATAGCAATGGCTCCGCGACTAAGTCCTTTCATGAGGACATCTGACGTGTTAATTCCACGACACGCCCCATATTTGGGCTGGATATGGGGGTGTCGGTCAGCCCTGGCAGTCGAGGGTTGTTTGAGGGGCCTGTCTGGGTCAAAAAATCGTGACCGGACAGTGACCGGGCGGCCCGCCCAGGCATATGAGGCGGATTTGAGAGGTTCGACTGTAGATGCTCTAAGTGCAGCTCTAGTTGATTCCTCCACATTTTAGCCCCTCAAATGCTGGTTTTTAGGAGTGAACTAAAGGTGGTTCCTAGATGAACTCCTAAATTTAACTCCCTAAAAAAATTACACACAATCTCACCCAAACACAAATTGAAACTACTCAATTAAACAAAGGTCGCACACCCTAATGAAAATGCACAAAACCACGACTTTAGCGTCATAACTCTCGGAAAAGCACCACTTCACAAAACGTGACACTTCGCACCGCAACGAAATTTTGACAGTGGAAAAAAACACTGAACCAAACTTTCATCTCGTTTTGACGTGTCCGATTGCGCGTGGGCCGACAACAGTGACGGCTAACCGGTAACGGGCGTTAATTGTCGTCTTTTTCTTTTGTGCTCCGACGAAGCTGCTGGGTCGGGCCAACACGTGAGGGAGAGAGGGGTAGTTACTGGATTGGGCGTGTTTGGGATGCTAGGTAGGGCCGACGCATGAGGGATGGTTAGTTTATCTGGCTTGTCGCATTTGGGCTCTCTTGATTATTCTCGTTTTGTGAGGGAGGGGTAGTTCAACCTATTGACTGTCCATTCAGTTTCACTAGAAAACCCCAGTCTCCACACACACTGCATTTATTCACCCCCTCTTGCACAGATAACCACCACTCCACAACAAAGAAAACCTCCATTGCGCCATGTCATTTGGCATCGCATAGGACCAGGCGCTGCAGGAGATCCTCGACGCGGACAACACCAAGCTCTCCTACGTGCGCGGGGTAAGAACCTAGTAAGCCAGCGTTGCAATCCTCAAGAATCATGCACGCGGGGTGAGGGCGGCTGTAAACCATGAGGAATACGCCCGATTGCTAGATCTCCACCGCCCACTGATCGAGAACCTGGTCTGGGCGATTGGGCGCTAGGGATTCCCCTATCCATACAAGAGGGCAAGCTGGTACATGTACCAGAACAACGGCTAACTCTGCATGGACTATGCGCTCGACAGGGTGGTGCCAATGTTGCCCCTCGCTTCTCTGATGGAGATGGAGCCACCACATATGGAGCAGCAGGTCTAGGTCGAGGTGCCCCAGATGGAGCAGCAACAGATGGAGGTGGAGACAGACACAAGCGGCAAAAGGAAGAAGCTGCTCCGCATCATGGGGTCAGTTCGCCGATCTCTCCGTCTTCTGAAGCTGGAGCAAGAGTGAGTCGGATGCAAAACTATCCTTGATAATTTCTGCAGCAAGATCTTAACCAATATATGAGTTCAGTTAGTTTCTGAACTTACTTGTGTGCTTGCATCCGAAGAATTTGAACTGTGTGTGATATATCTATCCGAACCTATTTATGATATCCTATCTATCTATCTATGTTGTCGTTTGATTGTCTGTGCTCATATTATCTGAAATGTTTGTGCTCATATTATCTAAATGTTTGTGCTCACACTATCAGAATGACTCTGCTCATATTATCTGAATATTGGCGCTCAAACTGCCTGAATATTGCTGCTCACACTATCTGAATATTGCTGCTCACACTATCTAAAACTTTGGTGCTCTAGGTTTCAATGTGTAGAACTATAGGTGTTCTCTAGGTGTCAATGAAAAGGTAAAATGTTATCAAACAAAAAATTCTTGTATTTGTGGCATATATAGTTTTATTTAACAAAGCCTGAACATTGCAAGTCTGAACATTGCAAGTTCTCTCCTAGTTAGGTACACTTGCTGCCTTTAATGAACTCAGTTTGAACATTAATTGAGCACACCTAGTGAAACTTCACATTAGTCAAATCACTTAAACCCATGCACACTGACTCACTCCACTCATTATGTGGTCAACTTGTCCACTACATCACTCAACCCAATTCTAACTCATGTACCACTGCACAACACCCTGCAAATTTCAGCACTGGCATTTAGTGTCAGTTTCATTTAGTGCATAAGTATAATTCGACTACATCTATTAATCAGTGAGTTAACTAATCCTATAGTAATTAACCATTGAAAATCCAAAAATTCAGTCAACTAGGACATGACATTCCAGTCAAAATTAGTAAGATTCAGTTAACTAAGTTTAGTAAACAATTATATTCAATTAACAAATAGGTTAAGTTAAGAACTAGGTTCAGTTAACTAGTTTCTGTTAACTAGATTCAGTTAACACAATTAAGAAATAGTTTCAGTTAACAACTAGGTTCAGCTAACTAGGTTCAGTTGAGACAAGATTCAGTTAACTGCATTCAGTTCACAACAAGATTGAGTTAACAATAAAATTGCTCCAATTCCAGCAAACACAAAATCTTGAACACCAGTAGTGATTTGCTAATAGAGGGAGGGAGGCAGCTCACCTAGAGCTCGACCAACACCATTTGACTACAGATCAATGAATTTTGCTCCAAATCTGGCCAATTTGACTATAGCACAATCTTCCCTCTCGTAACGGGTCCCCCTACCAGCCAAGGTGACCGGCTCTGTTCACCACTTTGTCCCCCACCACTCCTTCACCAATGGATCCAGAGCCGCCACCTCTACCATGCCCGTGAGAGAAAGGAGAGGGAGGGAGGGAGGGAGGGAGGGGGAGGGGGAGAGAGTGGGTGGGGGGGGGGGGGGGGGGGGGGGGGAGGGTCGGCCCCGCGGATCAAGACCATGCCGGGAGTGAGCTTTGTTGTTCTGTTCTTAGCCTCCTAGGCCCCTAAGCTTTGTTCTGCCCTTGTGGGTGGTCACCATCCGTCGGGTGCACCACGCTAGCTACATCCATCAGGTGGGCCGAACGAGTGTGTAAACACTAAACAGTAGCTGCACTTGATACAGACACATCACAAAGCTGGCATGCACGGCCAAGGGTTCTTATTAAGCAATGTTTTCTAGCACCGAAAAGGCGCAGCTCGTTTTTCAGGCGTAACCATAATCCCCGGATAATTTTGTCCTGGCCTCAGCGCAAGTTTCAATATCGGGAAAAAAAGGTTGCAACATCGCAAATCAGGTAATGGTTTATTGTTTTGAGGGGACAAATTAGGTAATGGCTGGTTTATCTGGCCGTGTCGTTTTGGCAAATGCTCAGATCAGATTAATTGTTTATTCCTCCGCCCATTTCTCAAATGGAATGGCCTACTCTACTGATAATAATCATACAACGTAACCCACGTCCACGTCCCTCCCACCGGCCCTTGCCTTTTCCTAATCCCTCTACGCTTTGCACCAAATTTCCTGCAAAGGTGCTAACCCTTCCTTGGTGCAGTTCAAGAGCCATAAGAACATCACAACACACGCGATGAGCCAAGCCAGTTAATTTCTTCCCTTGGCCGGCCTACTTTCTGCTCCTTTTCCCTAGCTAGTGATATGATATTCCCCTTTCCCAATATCTTAACAACGGTGACAGAACAATGCTACAGTCTCCTCGCGTCTTTTTTTTTGGGTGGAATTTGTGCGATGCTTCAGAGGCCGGAGAACTGGTTTTGCTGCGACTGATGGTGAATGGCCTGGAATTCTGTTGCTGTAGAGCTGACATTCTCCGGCATCATGAAATTCCTGCAATCGAAAGAGTATACGCCGAGGGTGAGATGTCTGAGTATTATACTGTTGATGAGTGAGATCGTCGTGTCTGTCTTACTCGCGAGGACGTGAAGCCCAGATGGAGCTGAGGGCGCGGAGGCGCCGATGGTACTCTCCGAGGGAGACGAAGCACCGAGCCGTCTGCCTGGTGGTGAGGATCCGTCGCATGTGATGCAGGGTTTGCTGTCTCAGGTTGTCGGCCTTCACTTGCAATGCCATGTTGATATATTAGGTCAGTGAAACGGGTTAACCGGCGACCGGGCTGACAGGAAATATAATGTTTGTTGCACTATCTACATGATAATACACTTCAGAATGCAATTAATGATTGGTGGCGGCAGCATCAAATGACAACGAAAGATGCAAAGCCAATGTTCCTGCTTGAGACATGGGCTAGTAGGAAGCTTCCTGCCGGTTGCATATTCTACAACTCTAGGGTGTGTGATGCAATTTCTCTCCATGATCTACAATCTATGCTATGTAGGATCTTAACGCAGGTTAAGAATATAAAGGTAGTTTCGTGTTTCTTTCTAAAGCCTTTGGATGTCTAAACTGCTCCAAATATCTACTCCACCAAAGTAAAGTTTATCCACAAACCACAACCTAAATATCTCCAGTGGAGCAATTAGATGTCTCGATCTCCTTTTATTCAGATAAAGGGAGAGAAGAGAACCTACACAAAGACAATACCACTTATTTTTCTACTAATTTCGTGGAGCAGCATGATCCTACTTTAATTCAAGGCTCCTCTGCTTCATCTCTAAGTGCTCAAGTTTAGGTCGTTGTGTCTCTTTCTTGATTACAACTGTCAACTCATGGACTGAACCCTCGCACATTTTACAACAAGTGCAACAAACATATATGGCATGCATGATCCAAGCTGTTCCAGATATATGTGTGCATCTGTTGAACAACCAGCAAAAATAGGTGGAGCCCGGGTGGATATGCAAGACGTGGTCAGAAATGGGAGTAGGACACACGGAATAATTTATGCAAGGCAAGAAGGTGAACGTCATATTCTGATATTCCTACTTGGGCTTTATGAAGAAAGTGATAGGTGTTTATGTCTCTCAAGACATTCGTTTTATACGTAATGATAAATAAAGAACCTTCTCTAGGACTCAACCAATTGATCAAAATATTGGTCCACAAACATCAGTCAATATACTAGTTTATAAGAGACTAATTATGCAATCTCAAAAGTGCTAATGATGTTTATCTGCATGATCTAGCCAATTGCTCAAACAAAGTTGACCATGCTACACAACCACATCTTATATATCATTAGTACCTTCTATTTATCCGAAAAGTAAGACAACATTCTGTAGGACCAGCATTTCAACAATAATAAATTAAGTGATTCAGCTTAATGGTAAATATACTTCCCATATTCAGTTTTCAGCTCCAACTATTTTAGTTTTCTCTGTTGAATTATTGTTCAGAAAATCAAAGGAGTGTATTAATGATGCAAGAACATGGGATTTTGACGGCAGAGTGCATGAACTGCAAACGAAGAGAAAAATACTGACCTGACGATAAAAGCTCTCGAGGTTGTCTAGCCTGTCAAGAGCTAGAGCCATGAGACCGGTATAGTTGGCAACATCTGCACCGTCATTGAGAGGGCCAGCGCCCACCGCGTCGGCCAGTGACTGGTGCAGCTGCTTTAGCCCCTGCTCGAGCGCCTCCTCGGCTTGCTCCGATGACTGCTGCAGGTTGCACATCCCCAGCAGTTGCTGCTCCGTCGACGGATCAAGCTGAGGTATCAGCATCTGATGAAAATAAGAAGGCAAGAAGACTCAGCATATAACATCGCCTTAATCATCACACAAAGATCAGACAAATTAAAAGCACTACGGAGCATTCATGTAGCAACTTCGCGCTAGACCTTGAGGACTTCTGAAGGCCGGAAGCCGGCCATCCAGAGGAAGCACCGCTCGGACTGCGTAGCCCACATGCCGGTCATGAGGTGGAAGACGTCGGACCTGGCGAGCACGGCCCTCAGGTGGAACAGCTCGTCGTGGTGCCGCATGCAGTCTTGGACAATGGTGCCGAGGTTCGCGTCCAGGACCTGGGCCTGCAGAGCGCCCTGAATCTCCGCCATGTACTTGTTGTCTTCGTCTAACCATCGGGCATACTCCATGTCGAACATTACAGCGGCTGTAATAGCAAATCAAGAAGTTGTTGAACCTGACGTGGTAACGTTGTGAAGCTTGCAATGCTGCAAGGGATGAGATGCTTACCGGAACTCATCTCTCCGGGCGCGCTACATCCTCCCGTGAGCAGACCCTGAAACGATATTATTAAAGCGTTAGAGCATATGGCAACGATAGTGGTGAATACTATTAGATGTTCTGGAGAATTGGAACCTGTGAGCGCCCTCTCTGAAGCTCTTGCTCGATCTGCTGAAGCCTAATCCGGCCTGTTTCTAACTGCTGAACATAAGCCTGCAAAATAAGTGCAACTGTTTTCGTGAGAATGTGTTTTTTTCTCATCCAGTGATTTTTTTACTGATTGTAATTGTTTTGAACCTTTTTTCTCAGCCTGCTCTTCCTCGCAGCCTCTCTGTTCTGCGCCAATCGCCTTTCAGTCTAAGAAATAATAGAGGTGCAAGTAAGAAGAGTATGGCACAAGAATGAAATGCAGGGCCATGCAAGCAACAAACTGAAACTAAATGAATCTCACCTTGGGATCTACCAATTTGCCATCTTTTCTTGTGGATCCAGGCTTTCTCTGCATCAGAGTGGTAGACTTGGAAGTTAGAACAGTGTGCAATGCTAGGTAGTTAACTAGTTATAGTATACCTGGAGCTAAAATTCCTGTTGGGTGTTGCTACCCACCTATAATATAACCTATTCACTAGGAGCTTTTTACATGCACGTCTCTCTTAAAACAGTAGCAGTGTCTATAATAGTTCATCTTTGTGAACTATTGAAAGAGAATGTGCTACTACTATTGTGGTTGTTTTTATGTTCCAAGGAACAGTTCAGGTGGTTATCATGTTGCTTCTATCCATCAAAAGGAGGAACACAAGATCACTATGATGTCGCCAATCATCTTTTTGTCGACTTCTTTTTTTTTTGTCTTGGACCAGCCTTGACCATATGATATTGCCTACTCTCCAGCGGTTCTAGAAATATGCCATTTTCCCAGTGCCCACCCAACGACCACCATGAACTCGGTTTTTCTATTCAAAAGGCATATCTAGAACTGAAAGGACGCTCAGGCTCAAAGCACAGACCCAAGTTTATGCTTCTGAAAGCAAACCTCTTTGAGGATGCATTGAAACGCTTAACGAAGAACTCGTCCAAAAACGTAAACAACCATGATGAAGACGACAAAGTATTGTATATATCAACGTTGACACTGTTACGTACCTTATCTTGGGCTCCTGCATGTTGCTGAAAGCTTGGTGCAGTGGCTGGTGCAGCCCCAAGTCCTTGACTGTAGTTGTAATCATCAATGGTCACCATCAACGCCTCCTGCTGGTCCTGCTGCTGCTGCCCAGAGTCGGTCCTCATGCTCACTGGGGACACCAACTCGGCCTGTGACATTGTGTTCTGGGCTGAGCTGGAGTCAGTGCTCCCTACTGACTGCGAGTTCCCCTGTGAAGCAATTAATCCAAGAAACAAGAGGAGGCCGGCAGGCAGACGAAGACAGTGAGCTAGCATGCAAGCAGTTAATTAACAAAGAGCAACTTTCCCCCGCTGCTGCGGTCAGAAAGGAACTGTAGGAGCCTGCGAATGATCTAGAGAAGCAGTGCTTACACTGTATGGCTGCTGTAGATGACTCATTGGCCAAGAAGGGAAGATCTCCAACGTGGGGGGCCTAGCCGCAAGATATCCTGCCGCTGCTGCTACTGCTGCTGCTGCATACATACAAACGGAATTAAAGGCCTTGTCAATCGCCCTCTCCCACAAGAGGTTGCGAAAATGTAGGCAAAAAGAGGAGAGCGAGGTGAGGCGTGGGGGGTCGCGGGATCACACCATTTTTGCTGTTGCTGCACCTTGCCCAAATTACATGTGGTTAGGGCTCATGGCTGTGTTTGGCAAGGCAAAAGCCAGGGCGTGGTGTGCCTGTCTATCTATGCCGTGTGCTGTGGGGAGGGAGAGGGGAGCAAAGACACAAGCCTTTCTCTCATGCAGGCGGTTAAGGTTCGGAGAAAGGGAGAGAAGAGATCGATAGGAAAGGCAGTTATAGTCTCTTACACTTGGTGTGGGCATCACTTTCAATCATGACAGGATCGACACCGGCCGCGCAGGTGCCATGGATAAGGGCCTCCTCCAACTCGCCAAAGTAAGCAGCGGCTGCAGGTTGCAACTCCCTCCTGGATCACAAAGCAGCAGGCGCACAGAATTTAGAGCCAGTGATACGGTGGTATATAGATAGGCATATGCAATAAATGACAGAGCAGATAAAAACTAGTGAAGCTTTTTCAAGAATGTAAAGGCAACATGAAAGATTAGAGAGGTGGATAGATAAGGATGAGAGCCAAAAAGATGGAGGGTAAGAGGAAATCACTCACAGGATCCAGGCCTTAGGCATTAAGAAACTATTTGGTTCGTGGGAAGAGGTGTAACCCAATAAGCACAAGAGTTGGATATATATAGCACAAGAGTTGGTTATAAAGGTGGTTAAAAAGAGGTGATGGGAGGGAGGGAGGGGGGGGGGGGGGGGGGGGGGGAGGAGAGGAGGCCTATATTTTATAGCAAGCAAGAGCCGGAGTTGAAAACTAGAAGATGCAAAAAGGAGCAACTTTAGCTTGTGTGTTGTCTTCGCACGTACTAGTAGTTGAAGAAACAGCAGAGGGATATAGACTAGAGAGCGGAGGAGGAGCAGTACAGGAAGTTGGCAGGGGGAGGAGCATGGCCTTGGATTCCATATCCAAGAGCTTGGCCGAATGGTACAGCTCTACCACGATCACTCGCCATCCCCCAAGAACTCTCTCCTTCACCCTGCTGCAGCATGGCAATGAGTGGAAGAACTCTACTCTGCAACAAGTGAACAGTAGGCCAGTGGAGTGAGAGCTATGCATGTACGTAGGAACTAGGAAGTACGATGTATTCAAGTATACAGGGAAACTACAGATAGATTGGAGAAAGAAGAGGAGCATACCATATGATAAGATGTTGCCTCCTCTCCTGTCTGTCTTCTCCCACACTGTCAAATCGAATCGCCCTTGGAGTTTCACCTACCACTGTACCGCGAAGAAGATATTGTGTCCTTTTGAACATGCCCTACGAGCATGTGTCTCTTTTCAGATTTCACAGGCTAGAGAGAGAAACGATGAGAGGGGAGGGGAGATAGGGGAAGGATGTGGTGGGGCTTTCTCTGTCAGGAGTCCTGTCTCCTACTATACTGCCCCGTAACTGTAACAGCCCTTCATCTCTCATTGGGCGCCCTCTGGCCTCGCTGCTGCGACGGCAAGTACTCCCAGCAAAAAGATCATTGAGGAGAGAGAACAGAGAGACAGAGAGATAAGACGAGGGAGTACACAAGACTTCTTTTTCTAAGTGCAAAATAGGGGGTTTGAGCAGTTCTACAAATGCGTAAAAAGAATGTATATTTTGGGGGCGCATGAAATGTGCTCATTTGAGATTATCCTTACTTCTAGCTAACAGGTCAGCATCACTGCCTTGTCACGCGCCAAATACTAAAATAATTTCCCCGTCCAATAGAAATTTAGTTTTACCGTTGCCGTTTTGCTCTGTTTGCAAATGCTTGTGGATCGCTATCGGTTACGAGAATATGTTTTATTGAGAAAGTTGCCCCTTAATTAATACTACCTATTAGTGCTTAACCCTTTGGATAAAGTAGGGGCCACGAGTATATATGAAAGCAAGTGCGGTGAAGCGAAAGTGCATTTATACTCACCGGAAAGCTCTTGGCGTCTGAGTTCTCCGCAGATTTGCTTAATCCTTTGGACACGGAGAGGCCAGAAAGATCATTTCGTGTGGCTTTCACCCCCTCTACCTCCGCGGACACGGTTCCTGTCTGATGCACTTGGGGCAGAAGAGAGAAATTTGCAAAGAACAATCAAGTTAGCAACAGAATGCTTGAAGCGCAAACATGAACAGAAATGGCAAATTCATGGCACAATCATTAACCATTAACTTTAGACTGTTCATTTCCACAATATGTTCTGTAACCAGGAACCATAGGCATCACATCACAGGAACAAAGCAAGTGATCCACACTTGATTTATATGGATATTACTGGTTATCTGGGAACGAATGTATACAAAAAGAATATCTGAATACCTATTTTCCATGAACAATCAACCAGTCATTTCTGTAAATGTGCAGCAGCCCTCTCCTTTTGTGGTGTCAAATACAGTAAATGCAACGGTCAGTTTGCAGCTTTAATAAAAGGCTCAGAATTATTTTTGCACAAAAGGTCAAACCTTGGAGGTGCATTTGGTTCTGAATCATGGTACAAAGTACAAACAGACATCTTTGATAGGCTAACATAATGGTAGCTGAACTGTGAGCACGGTGGCAGGCAACTGAAAGCAACCACAGTCCTCATCAGATCACAGGTTCAGACTTCAGAACTGCAAGTTGGGTATCATCATTAAGAACATAAAACAAGACAGATAAAGGGATTGATCACAAAATTAAGAAGAAACTGGAGAATTTCAACTGCTTGTAACTTGTTAATGCCAATTCAGATTTCCCTTTTTTAGGAATCCAATTCAGATTTCTTATGCCAATAACATTTTCCTCAAAAGACCGTTAAAAGTAAAGCCAGAGAAACGGCTACATGAGAATCGTCCTAGTGGAGGCTCATGTGGCTGGGTTAATAAACTCAACTAAGGTCGCAGTGATGATTTACTTTAAACATTCCGTTATGTTAAATAATTATAACCTTTTATGTGCTGACTTCTGGATGTATATTAGTACGTACTACTAAATAAGATTGCTCCAGTGTTCCAGACTCTGTAGCTCAGTTCGGCACCTGTGATCATGTTATTAATAGACAAATCCAACACCTCCAGCTTCTGCCCCCTGTTATGCAAACTGCTGAGGCCACCATCGCATCATGTCATGTGCAGCATCTTGATGTTGACTATGTGAGAGGATTGCTGAAGACTTCAACAATCAAGAGACAAGTGTTGAGCAAGACAGAGACAGACGATACCTATACGATTTTGTCATGTCACCCAATTCAGAACTTGTGGCGTTCTTCAGGTAAGTCAAACAGACAAACAGTTACGGTGCGATTTCCACGGTACTGAGAGGCTCTATGCATGCACCAACATTTGGTTCACGGCCAACAAACCTAGTTCAACGGTTCATCCACCAGCCCGGCACTACGGATTCCGCACAAATAATTCGAAATTAAACAGCGGAGACGCGGATAAAACTTGTGAGCCGCGCAGGCTACAAATCAGAATATGAGACCCATGCTGGAATATTTGGAACCAACGTAACGGGAGGGTCTTTGGGCGAAACGACCTTAGGAATGTAAGAGGAACAGTAGACCTGATTTGGCAAGAACTAGAAATGTGGTCTAGAGCAGGAGCCACTGGAGTGAGTAGTAGGGTAGAGTTTGGATGAGTGGAGGGCTTGGTGGAGGGTGCACTTTGGGCCTTCGACCGACCGTGTAATCTCTCTTGTACATATGTTTCTCTCTTCTATAAAGACGTATCCTTGAAAAAAAAAGACCCACGCTGATCCGCCTTCGACTAGGGCACCCCAGAAAAAATTGTTGCACCATAGGGTAGGAGGAGGAAACCAATACCTTCCCGGGTGGGCGATGAACGCGATCGGCGGCGACATTATGGCTCGCATGCGGCGAGGAGCGGAAGCGATGATGAGGCAGACGACTTTTGCGGGGCTCGGCTATGCTGCGGGGCTGGCGGAGGCGCATACCAGCGTGTGGCTTTTGCGGGCGGCGCGGGGAGGCGGGGAGGAGAGAGACGATGCCGACGGGGACAGTTGGCGGAGAGCCGGAGACGGAGGAGAGGGACATGTTTGGGCGGCGCCGTTGGCCCGTTGCCATGGTGGTTGTGGCTGCAATCCGCCGCTTGGGCTTCTTTGTTTCGTACGGCGTTGCTGTACGGGGCTCTTGGGGCCCAACCGAGTCGCTATATAGGCCGCAATTTTTAACTTGTTAGAGCAACTCTAACGGGGCGACCCATTTTGTCCGCCGCTGTCCGTTGGGTCGGCGCGGACACAAAAGGTGGCCCAACGCATCAATTCAAATAGACGCGCGTCCGTTTTTCTTTCGCGGGCGACCCATTCCCAGCCCAATTTTGAGCCGGATTTGCGTCGGCGCAGACACGTGACGGACGCGCGCGCGCCTACTCCTCTTCCCAGGTCCGCCGTCGGTGACAGCAAGCACCATTTCCCCCCATTTTCTTCAAAACCCTCCCGCCGCGCACCCGCCAATGGACGACGACCTCGACCTCGACGCCGCCGCTGGCCTCACGTCCCTCGCATCGTCCGACATGAAGACCGCCCCCTCCGGCAAAGGCAAGCCCTGTGCCCCGCGCAAAACCGCCGTCGCGGCCAAGCCAAAGAAGGCGCTAACGCCCGGGGGTCGGCGGGGTCGGCTAAGAGGAAGAGCCGGAGGCACGCCGCAGACGCGAGGGGTGAAGCCATCGCGGCTGCAGCCGCGCAGCAGGAGGTCACCAACGCCCGCGTCACGGCGGCAACGAGGGAGGAGCTCTACATGCTAGGGTTAAACCCTAGCCAGCACAGCCTCGTCAACACCGTTGTGGCCGCCGCGGCCAGCACTGGCTCATCCGCATTCCCTCGGATGATGCTGCCCGACTCGCCCCGCGCGTTGGCATGCACCCCGATACCCGGCTTCCACGTGTATCCGCAGGACTCGCGCCTCTCCTGGGAGTGCTCGCCCGATGTGAGCGTGGTGGCGCCTTCCACGCCCGCGCCCATCGACCTCAACGCCACACCGGTAGCCGGTGGATCGTCATCCGGAGGCGCGAGGAAACACGCGCGGCAGATGCCGACCGACGTGCTACGGGACGCCCGCAACCTGTTCGACGAAATGCCGGCCACCGGCGATGAGGCATACATGTAGAACCTCATCTTCGAGGGCGGTGCGCCAACCGCTGTCTATGACCCCGACGAGACACAAAGCCAGGACGGCTGCAGGGTGTTCACGCCGGGCGCTGGCTATGATCAGTCAGCCTTCATGCGTGATCAGGTCGGCATGGACCGGGACGGCTTCCCACTTGACAACGAGTTTTCGGATGACTACGGGCACGAGGAAGAAGACGAGTGCGACATGGAAGTGGAGCTTTTGTTTGAGGATGAGCTCGCCAACCAAGCCGCTGGGCCAAAGCCGAAGCGCAAGACCAAGCGCACGAAGGCATACACGGCGGTCGAGGACAAGCTTCTTTGCGAGTGTTGGAGGGACATTGGACAAGACCCCAAGACCGACACCGAACAAAAGCATTTAACTTTTTGGATTCGTGTCCACCGGGAGTTTCATGAGCGCAAGAAGCTTCCTCCTTACCAAATTGTGAGCACGCGTGGGTGGGTGTCCATTTCGAAGCGATGGAGAGTGATCCAACAAGAATGCAAAAAGTTTTGTGCCACTCTTGAAAGCGTCAAGGCCCGCCCCATGAGCGGCATCGGCATGCAAGACATGGTATGGTAGCTAGCCGCCCTCTTTTGTGTCATCAAGTTCATGCTTGCGTGTTCATTTGCATCCCATTTGTGCCAACATGCTTGCATGAAAACATTTGTAGGCATTTCAAGCTTTGGAGGCATTCAAGGACCAACACAATGGCAAGTGCTTCAACCTCTCCCATTGCTATAGGGTCATCAAAGATGAGGAGAATTTCAAGGCACAATATGCCGCCCTCAAGTCGCGTGGGGGAAAGGAAGCCGTGGAGGAGGTTGGGGACGGCGAGCCGGCTTGGTCGCGGGGGAAGACTAACTCCAAGAAGGAGGACAAGCGGGATGCGGCATCGAACGCCTTGATCGCAAGCATGGAGGGCATGATGAACAAGAAGGACTCAAGAGAGGAGGAGCGCCGACGTTTCAAAGAGGAGCAAATGAACGCCTTCATGGAGATCCAAAGGATGAGGCTAAGGATGGATGCGGAGAAGCAAGCCAAGATGCTTGAGTTGGAGGCGGAGAAGCAAGCGAAGATGCTCGAGATCGAGGCCGCCGACGCCAAGACCAAGGCCAAAGAAGTGGCTCTCGCAAGCATGATGACCGGGATGGAGATCATGAAGGTGGATCTCAACACCATGTCGCCAAGGAAGAGGCCATGGTTCGAGAAAACGCAGGCCGACATGCTCAAGTTCACCGACGATTGATCTCGTGGCCACGAGTGCCTTCTTTTTTGTATGCCGGCTTGTGTGCTGGCATGACCACGGGGCCGTGATGGCGTGGTCGAACTCAAGTCCTACCCCTTTTTGTGTGTTGGCATGTGTGCCGGACGCTGGCGAGTGCGCCAGCATGAACTGTGTGGTGCATTTTTTGAAGCCGGCAATGTATGCCGGCGATGGCATGGTGCTGGCATGAGACATGGCCGCTGGCATGATCTATGGTCGCAGGCCTTTTTAAAAATTTGAGTGCGGACATGAAAATGGGTCGGCGCGTTGGGCGCACTACCGACCCAAATGCAAAATAGGGCGGACACCGGGCGGGCGGCCGACCCAAACGGACATAACGCAGACAAATGCGTCGTCCGTTTGGGTCGGCCCGTTGGAGTTGCTCTTATTACTTCTTTGAATTCATTTCCCTCAAAAAAGCTTCTTTGAATTCATTCTAAAAAAAGAACTTCTTTGAATTCAATCTCTCTCCGTCTTTCTGTTCTAAAAAAAAGAACTTCGCCATACACTTTGCTGGCTGCTCCGGCAACCATGTATATATTTAGCTTAAAAATATTTTTGATAAAAACACCCAATATAACATAGCACACCATCACACGCACGGACGTGCAACGCCTATTGAGTGATGGAATCACAAAGCTTCAAGATTGAGATTTTGACCTCCTTTTATTCACAATCGCAAAGCAAACTTCGTTGTTACTTGGTTTCAAGTTGTGAAACAAAATTGTGCGTCGATGACGGAGAATAACTCCCGAATTCACCATCTTTGCTGGATAAGATGGGAGTACAAACATATGGAGTAAAAGGCTTGCAGAGTAAGAGCCATCTCTTTTGCTGGCTTCTAGAATAAGTTGCATATTGTTTTAGAAGCCTACTTGGTTGGGCTTCTAAAATAAACTAGGTAGGTTGGACTTCTAGAATAAGCTAGGTAGGGGGCAGTTTATTATAGAAGCCCAAAAAGGCACCAAAAGAACTAGCCTTAAGTTGGTGGCTCGAAGTAGCACCAAGTCGAGAGAAAAAGAGTGTCAAGTGTAAGTCAATCCTTTTCTTATTCACCCACTAGTAATCTAGAGGACTCCAGGACGTCATCCTCTCGAAGCATGTACACCTCCCTGTTGGGAAACATAGTAGAAAACAAAAAAAATGTTCTACGACCATGGTCGAGAAACACTGTGAAGATGCATATAGAGGTTTAGATCGGATCGTTACCAACTTCAAGTTGCAGCAAAAGAAGAGTTCGTGTATATTGTTGATGAAGTCCCTCGAACCGAAGACCGAAAGCACGACCTCTCTATAGATTGCAAACATACAGGCTTCACGATTTGGCAGCGCTTCGCCGTCCAGAGCTGATCGTCGCCAAAGAATTAGAGGGAGAAGAAGAGAACCACACATGACTTGTCTATTATGAGGGTTAGAGAGATCTAGGTCTATCTCTAATTATATCAACTCCAATTTAGAACTAGAGCCAAAGAACTAAAGAATGATCCAAAACTTGTGTATCTCAATGGGCAAAATCCTCTATATATAGGTCCAGGGTGAGAGGCGCCACACGAGGGATGAGCACTCCCCTCCTTGGTGCACTAGCCTAGGGGGGGAGCAGACCTCCTCCCTCTCCAATTCGGCCCCCTCGAGCTTGTCATACAAGCTAGGGGCACCCCCAAAGTGTTATTGGGCCGTAGGGCCCAATAACTCTCCACTACTTGCCCTTTTAGTTTTTCTTTGGCCCATTGATATTTAATTAATTCTAAAAGCCTCCTAATCAATATTAGAACATTTTATTATTAATTTAACATCTCTAAAAATATTTTTCACCTATATATCAAGTCCTGCTATTACCGGTAAGCCCCGAAACTTTTTCAGTAACTGTGAAACACTTCTTGTTTCTCTAGAAACTATTTCTAATATTCCTGGAACTATTTCAAGAATATATTCTCATAACTCTTAGTCCACTAACACTCAACATATAGCTTCTGACAATATAGGCTTGGTAAAACATAGACATGAACAAAACTCCTTTTGTTTTGTTTAATGACCAATAGCGGAACCATGGGCATCCATATTGATTTCTTTGAATACACAAATGATATTCGAGTGAACATTTGGATATGATGTGATATTCCATTCTTTGCGACACTCTACAAAACCTGAGGTGAGATATATCGGTATCCTCTTGAGTCATTCTCATGCTCACTATACTGGTCTCCTCGCTACTGATTTTCTTCTTCTTTCTCGTTGACATGTTTCAGCATCCCTGTGACCTAGCCACCTATGTCTGGCAAGATGATGATGGATTTTATCACACCGAGAGGGCCCTAAGAATATCTCTCCATCGTCGGAGGAGCAAATCCCACTCTTGAGCTATCTAGCGCCTTGTCAAACTTTCTGATGTACTTATAAGTTTTCATTATAATCACCGTGTTACAGGTGATGTTTGAGCAACCCCAAAGTCCATCATACAATAGGAACTGAATAGGATACTCTCATGCTCTAAGGAAGTAAAGCATTTGTTAACTCCGTGCATTATAACGACTGACTTGTGATGATAGTACCTCAAAGTATAACAAACAAGTTGGGTCAATTCAATATGATCGTTCTTCCAATGTCATATTCTCAAAGTTCTTTTGGAATCTAGAAAACATAATCAAAAACAACACTTGAGCTAGTCCTAGAGGCGAGACTATGAATCAGGTTTTACCGTTTATCATTCCACACGTGCATATGAATTTCCACTAAATCACATATTCCAGGATAATAACAGTTATAGCATATTCCAAGATCATAACATATTCCAGATGCAAAAATGAGTGAATCTACACTCTAAAATGCATCTATATACATCAGTATGTGGTCCATAGTGGAATATCTATAAAGACTTATATTTAGGAATGGAGGGAGTATAATATGAACTCTTAATTATAAACATGGAAATAAATAATACAATATTATTGCCTCTAGGGCATATTTCCAACACTCCCTTACTACTTGCTCTAGTAGCTTTACTCCCTAATTTAGCTCCATTTAATCTTCCTTTTTTGTATGTAGAATCGACCAGGAAAGTTTGTATAATAAGCAACTTGTAATAGGCGGTTTGCCCTATTGCTTGGAGACTTTATATTTTGGTAGTAGGTTAGCTTGATAACTCTGCTAGATTTTGCTACAAGTAGTGTTGGTAGGCGTTCGGTTCTAGAACTCAATTTAGTGGTTGAAAATGCAATCATGCCCTTAATTATATTTTGATGTTGAAGACAATAATATACATACAGGTGACTAATCACGTTTGTTAAGTATATCACAAGTTTTAGTCCCGGTGGAAACATATGTGTGTGGATCATGGACCCACTTGATTTGATATTGCTCAAGAACGGAGAAACAAAGATATGAAATGCGGGCTTTTTGGTGTATTCTTGATGCTAGGGATACAGATACCACACTATTTATAAGTGCATCTAGTGCCACCCCTATTTGGTTTTGGAGTATTGACGACAAACCTGGTTGAGGGACTAATGTGTTTGTGAGAATTGCAGGATAACACAGGTAGTAGTCCCTCATTGATTCGGTTTACCTACCGGAGATGACCCCTAAAAATGTATGAAGACATTGAAGACAATGGTGGTCTGTGAAGCTATACACGTTGAAGACTATGACATGAGAAGACATCGCGTGAAGATTATGGAGCGCGAAGACTTAGTTGTTTCATTGTTTCCTTTTCTTCTTTGTTGAGTCATAGGAACCGCTGTACTATTAAGTGGGGTCCAAGTGAACAAAGTCAGAGTGACTGAAGTGATGCTCAACCAAATTCTATGTCTTCGAGCGAAGACAATGAGAGCAAATCTTGTCCAGAGTCGGATGAGTCAGCTTTACTTGTAGCCCAAGTCAAGCTGTCGTGTGTGTTTGAAATCTGACCGTTGTGACACGTGTCAGTTCCTTAGTGATCCAGGGTCATTTCAGACAAATCAGGTCGGGTTGCCCAGTGGCTATAAATAGCCCACCCCCTACACCATAAATTGGTGGCTGCTCAGAGTTAGTACACGGCTTTTGTCGTTTGAGAGCAACCCACCTCCGAAGCTTTTGAGAGAGAATCCTTGCGAGGACAAAGCCCAAACCACCCAGATCCCAAAAGTGTTTGGGATCACTGAAGTCTTTCTGTCCGCGTGATCTGAAGACTTATTACACTTGAGGACTGTGAATCCTCCAGCCGGTTAGGCGTCGCGTTCAGAGCATCCAAGAGTCATTATGGATTGCCGGTGAATGAAGTCTGTGAAGGTTTGGAAGTCTACCTTGAAGACTTACCAGAGTGATTGGCCGGGGACTGAGAGTCCTTAGCTCAAGGGGAATAAGGTTAAGACGCAGTCTTTTGAGTTGAATCTCAGCCTCCCTAACCAGACGTACAGTTGTCACAACAACTGGAACTGGTTGAACAAATCTCTGTCCTCCCGAAGCTACTGGTTCTATCTCTCACTTCTCTTTACTTACAGTTTGTCTTCGTGAAGTCATTGCCTGCTTGCATTATCTGTTTGACTTCACTGTGTGACTACTTGTCCTAATTGGCTTCATACTATCTTCCATCCTGATCTTTACTACCTAGCTGCTAATAGTCTTCGTGCTTTCACTTCATTGAATACATGACTATGGCTTGTCTAGTGTAGTCTACCTTCCGCTGCATACGAATAGTGTAATTTATATTGTTTGTCTTCGAAACTCCCATGTTTTGAAGACTTTCATAAAAATCGCCTATTCACCCCCCCTCTAGTCGATAACTAGCCCTTTCAATTGGTATCAGAGAATGTACTCCCTTGTTTTGTGTGATTCGGTTTAACCACCTGGAGTTTTAGCTATGTCGACTGCAGGGATAATCAAGGTCTCACCTGCGTGCCCCATCTTCGATGGCACTAAGTATCCCTACTGGACGAATAGGATGTGCATGCATCTTGAAGCCATTGATGTTGATCTGTGGTATGTCGTCCAGAATGACGTTCCCAAGACTAGTGAAGGTGTCACCCCTGCTGATGTCAAGAAGTTTGTTCAATTGGACTCTACCGCCAAGAACATCATCTATGGTCATCTGACCAAAGGACAGTATGGTCGTGTGAGTGCTCTGGAAACATCGAAGCTAGTCTGGGACTGGCTCTCCAAGGTCAATGAAGGCGTCTGAACTCAGCGAGATCAACGGATCAGTACTCTCCGCAACCTCTTCAACCGCTTCAAGAGACACGACAATGAGAATGTCCAGCTCAGATTTGATCGCCTCATTGATATCACAAATGAGCTCCAAGCACTCGGCGCCACTGAGATCACGAAGCAGGAAATAGTGAAGACACTATTGAGATCTTTTGACAGCTCATTTGACACCTTAGCCCTGATGATACACGAACACCCTGACTTCAAGACTCTCGATCCATCTAACATACTTGAGAGGCTCAACACACATGAGTACCAGCTATCTGAGAAACGAGATATCTATGGCCCCAACTATGGCCGAACTTGCGCTTTGAAGGCAAAGGCTACTGCTTCCTCATCCGAAGAAGAATCTGACTGCGGTTCTAGAGATCCTGAAGACATTGGAAAGGAGCTTGCTATGCTTGTGAAGAAGTTCCAGAAATTCACCAAGAAGAAAAGCTTCAGAAATTCTTCACGATCCAGCTCAAGGAATGATGAAGCTTCCACCCATGACCACAAGAAGAGAACCTGCCACAAGTGCAAGAAACCTGGTCACTACATTTTTGAGTGTCCACAGTGGGACAATGAGAAGAAGAAGAAAAAGAACAAAGAATATGATTTTGATGACAACAAGAAGAAGAAATCCTCAAAGTCTTCTTACAAATCTTCTTCCAAGTCTTCATCACACAAGAAGAGCTCATCTGGCAAGGCTCGTGCTTTTGTTGGCAAGGAGATGGATTCAGAGGAGGAGTCTGCTTCTGAGGAGGCGCATGTGGAGTCTCAGGAGGAGTCCGACTCTGGTGTTGCGAGTCTGGCTCTAGCTACAGCCTACGTCGCCAAGTCCATCTTCAACACTAAAGACAATGGCTCCGTCACCAACACTGATGATAATGACAAGGACGACTCATCTTCCACCTACTTCTTCATGGCACGTGGTGCCAAGGTAAACTCACGCGATGCTTACTTTCAAACATCAAGTGAAGATGACTCTGATGGTGAATCCAAACCTAGTTACAAAACACTTGCTAAAATTGCAACTGAACAACAAAAAGCTATGGAACATACTCAAAAACTGTTAGACAGAAGCAATGACCTGTTGGACGCGGAAATGACCAAGTCTCAGTCCTTAATTGAAGACATCAAAAATCTTCATGTTAAGTACCAGGAACTTGAAGGTCGACATGAATCGCTCTCAACTTCTCATGAAAAACTTTTCTATGATTATCTTCAAAGGAAGCAGGAACTTGAGAAATTGAGATCGGCTCATGAAGATCTTCAAAAGGAGAACGAGTCACTTCGCGCTCAACAGATCAGTCCCGCTCAGGAAGGATTTGAACCACCATGTCTAAAATGCATTGAGCGTGATAACACTGCCTCTGTTGCTGAATGTTCTGCTGCTACTACTGTTTCAATATCTTCAACTGCTGATGTGGTAACTAACCCCTCTGCTGAGGATACCACTACTATTGCTGATGAGAATGCCAGGTTGAAGACACTGCTTGAGACAGGGATGTACAAAAGTCTCAAAGGGCATCAGACATTATGTGATGTCCTCAAAAAGCAGATTCTAAACCGAAACCCTAGGAAAGAGGGTGTTGGGTTCGAGAGGAAAATGAATGTTGATGGGTCGTACTGGAAGCCTGAGCAGTACCCCAAAACCACATGGGTTGCTGCAAAGGAACCTTCAGTAGATCCATCCACCTTATCTGGTTTCACTTGTGCTAACCCTATTATCATTGATGAATCCTTTGATGTAAACTATAAATTGTTAAAGAATCAGAATGGCAAAGTGTTTGCCAGGTATATTGGTACTAACTGCAGGAATGGGCCACCTATGAAGAAGATATGGGTACCCAAAAGTTGTCTTGAGAATCTTCCGGTGAATGTCATCATGACACCACCTGTGAAGAAGACAAACCCCATACCAAAGGCTTCATGTGGTCCAAAAGCTTCATACAGACCAAGGACTCATCTGAGTCACCCTAATGTCAATGTTTTGCAGGGAAATCATACTTAGACCCATGAATATGAGCGTGTTTCCTCAAACCGCTATGTTCATAGAACTAAGAACTTTTCTGCTTATTCCTATGAGTATTATTCTCCCCCTGCAAGGCTATTTACTAGGGCTCCAAAGCCGAAGTTCTCAGATGCTGCACTTAGACTCATTGCTTCTAAGCCACCCCTGAAAATGTGGGTGGTAAAGAAAACTTAACTCTCTTTTGCAGGGAAAGGTCTCCAGCCAAAAATCTAAGGCTTCCAATACTAATGCTGGGGACCTTAAAAATCTTGTGGGGCACAAGATAAAATGCCCAAATGGTCTTACTATGTATTTTGTTCCGGGATTTCTTGACACTCATCCTATCTATCCTAACCAAGATCTGAATTTCCATGTTCCACTTGTTCGTCAAATGTTTCTGCTTCACAACTCGCTTGGTGAAGCCTATCCCCCAAACTGCACTATAGGCTACAACACCGCGTACTTCAGAATGGATTATGGATAGTGGATGCACTAATCACATGACTGGCGATCGAAGTCTTCTGATGGATTCAACGTTTGGTCCATCAGACAAGAGTCACATCACATTTGCTGACACTGGTAAAAGCAAGGTATTGGGTCTAGGTAGAGTTGCAATATCAAGGGATCAGCACATGGATAAAGTGATGCTTGTTGAATCCCTTGGTTTCAACTTAATGTCTGTCTCAATGCTTTGTGACTTAAACATGATTGTGCTATTTGGAAAATTTCGTTGCCTTGTAATGATGGAATCTGACAAGTCTCTAGTCTTTGAAGGGTATCGAAAAGATGATCTGTATATGGTAGATTTCTCAATAGGACCGCAGATGGCCGTATGTCTTCTAGCAAAAGCTTCAGAGTGCTGACTTTGGCATCGAAGGCTAGGACATGCTGGCATGAGGAACTTACACACTCTCGCGAAGAAGAAGCATGCCGTGGGCATCTTAGGCGTCAAGTTCAAGAAGGATCATCTGTGTGGTGCCTGCGAAGCTAGAAAGATGACTAGGGCCAAGCATCCCTCGAAGACAATCATGACTACATCTCAACCCTTCGAGCTGCTACACATGGACTTATTTGGCCCTACTCACTACTCTACTCTCAATGCTACTGCTTGCCTCTATGTGCATATAATCCTCTACAAGACTGAAGTTCAGGATGTCTTCCGACGCTTTTCCAATCGTGCCATGATGAACTATGGCATCAAGATCAAGCACATCAGAAGCGACAACAGCACTTGAGTTCAAGAACACTAGCCTCGACCTTTATCTGGATACTTTGGGTATTACTCATGAGTTCTCTGCTAATTACACACCTCGGCAGAATGGCATCGCGGAGCGTAAGAACATACCTCTTATTGAGATGGCCCAAACGATGCTTGATGAGTACAAGACTCCACGAAAGTTCTAGCCTGAAGCCATTGACACTGCATGCCACGTCATCAACCGTGTTTATCTTCACAAACTTCTGAAGAAAACATCCTATGAGCTCCTAACTGGTAAGAAGCCAAATGTAAGTTACCTCAGAGTATTTGGTGCTAAGTGCTGGATCAAGGATCCACATCACACGTCAAAATTTGCACCGAAAGCACATGAAGATTTTATGCTTGGTTACGGAAAGGATTCGCACTCCTATAGAGTCTTCAACCTCTTTCACTATAAAGTAGTTGAAACTGTGGATGTGTGGTTCGATGAAACTAACGGCTCGCAAAGAGAGCACCTGCCAAATGTGCTAGATGAATTACCCCCTAGTGAGTCAATCAAGCAAATGGGAATTGGAGAGATCATACCATCTGAGAATCAGACTGAAGAGGAACTGATCGTTTCTGCACCTAATCAACCTGAAGACAATGCTCAGCCTGAAGACAATCCCCCAAATGATGACATTGATCAGCATGAGCAAAATCTTCGTCTTGTTCATCCTCGTGTTGCAAATGAAGTACAGATTGAGAAGATAATTGACAGCATCAACGCACCTGGTCCACTCAATCGTTCAAGAGCTACTCAAAGAGCAACACAGCTAACCAATTTCTGTGGACATTTTGCTTTCGTCTCAATCTCAGAACCCAAGAAAGTCGCTAAAGCCTTCATGGAACCTGAATGGATTCAAGCTATGCAAGAAGAGCTTCAACAGTTTGAGCTGAACAATGTGTGGGAACTAGTCAAGTGTCCTGATCCTCGGAAGCACAATATCATTGACACCAAATGGATATATCACAACAAGCAAGATGAGCATGGTCAAGTCGTCAGAAACAAGGCTCGTCTTGTTGCACAAGGTTACACTCAAGTGGAAGGAATTGACTTCGATGAAACATTTGCTCCGGTGGCAAGGCTTGAAGCCATTCGCATACTTCTAGCCTATGCAAATCATCACAACATCCTTCTGTATCAAATGAATGTGAAGAGTGCTTTTCTGAATGGAAAGATAGAAGAAGAAGTATATGTCGCACAACCTCCCGGCTTTGAAGATCCAAAACATCCTGATATGGTATACAAGCTCAACAAGACACTGTATGGCCTCAAACAAGCCCCTCGTGATTGGTATGACACGCTCAAAGACTTCCTGAAGAGCAAAGGCTTCAAACCTAGTTCACTAGATCCTACACTCTTCACGAAGACATACAATGGTGAACTGTTTGTGTGCCAAATCTATGTGGATGACATTATCTTCGGCTGCACCAGCAAGAAATACAGTGATGAGTTTGGTCACATGATGCAAGAGCAATATCAAATGTCCATGATGGGCGAGCAGAAGTTCTTTCTGGGTCTCCAAATCCGTCAGCAATGCAACGACATCTTCATATCTCAAGAAAAATACCTCAAAGATTGCCTGAAGAAGTTTGGAATGCAAGACTGCAAAGGATACACGACATCAATGCCAACCAAAAGTCATATGGGTCCCGATGCCAATGGTAAAGAGTTCGATCAAAAGGTATACCGCTCCATGATTGGTTCTTTGCTTTATTTATGTGCATCTAGGCCAGATATAATGTTTAGTGTTTGCATGTGTGCCCGATTCCAAGCGGCACCAAAGGAATCGCATCACTCAGCTGTGAAGTGAATTCTTCGATATTTGGCTTACAAACCAACACTAGGATTATGGTATCCAAAGGGCTCATAGTTTGATCTAGTTGGATTCTCATATGCTGATTATGCTGGTGACAAGGTTGATCGCAAGTCCACATCTGGCACATGTCACTTTCTGGGACGATCTCTTGTCTGTTGGTCTTCAAAGAAGCAGAACTGTGTATCTCTCTCCACTGCTGAATCTGAATACATTGTTGCTGGATCTTGCTGTGCTTAGCTTCTCTGGATGAAGCAAACTCTCAAGGACTATGGTACTCACCCAAAGAATGTGCCACTCTACTGCGACAATGAGAGTGCCATCAAGATTGCCAACAACCCAGTTCAGCACTCGAAGACAAAGCACATTAAAATTTGTCATCACTTTCTCAGAGATCATGTTATGAAGGAAGATATTGATATCATTCATGTCAACACTGAAGAGCAATTGGCTGATATCTTCACAAAGCCCTTGGATGAGAAAAGGTTTTGCAAGTTGCGGTGTGAGCTAAATATCTTGGAATCCTCAAATGTCTTGTGATTTGACACACATCCTAACACTTATGCATTTTGATGACTTAGATGTGCAACCCACGAAGAAATGTATATCTTCAATTAATGAAGACATACACTCTAAGTGTGAATACATTAATGCAGAATTTGACTTCGGAGCGCCACGATAATTACGCGCCGTGTCTAGGTCTAATACTTCCTATACGGTGGGTAACGCTACCACCAAACTTTTGTTTGAAGTGTTTCCCTTGGCGTTATGTTTGCAAAGTCTTCATACTTGATTTATCTTCATTGTCTTAAGTTCATATTTATCTTCATCTTGTTGATTTGGTCTTATACTAGTTATATACATATTTGTGTTCTATCCTCTACAACATTCACTTATAGCTATGGCTTCATGCTGAATATTTTGATCTAAGTGAATGTGACCGGACCCTAACCTATCTATGCTTCTACCTTAACTCTATCTGTCCAAATCATATGCATTCTATTGAAAACTGTCGATTGTCTTCACTGAGACCTTGTCAGTTGAAGTCAATCTGACAAACATTTATATATGCTTTTAATGCTATATCCTTATTGCCTGAAAGCCGGAGAATTCAGAACGACCACTCCTACAATCCAGGCGTGCGTGGGAACATGGAACAACTTCCAAGGTGTTTCATGCTTGCCACGTGCCCTTCAGATGTGAATCACCAGGGGCACCTGCGTAATTGCGTTATGCCGCCCCTTTCCCTATAAATACCCATCACATCTCGGTCAAAAATCCTTCTTCCACCTTGCCACATCTCGCAAACCCTAGCACCTCCGCTAGCTCTCGACGACGCTGGTGACGAAGCGCTTAGCTGTCGCGACTTCACTGACGCCGTCCTCACGCCGGCCGCAGACCTCGTCTTCTCCACCGGCGCCATAGGTGTCCTCCGTTGCCAAGTTAGGGCACGGGAGATCGAATTGCTCGGCCTCCAACTTCGCTCCGTCTAGCAGTTCTTTGTGTGGTAATTAAAACTTACTTTTTACCGTCTTTTTGATCTGATGGATTCATCCTTCTTTACCAAAGGTGGTTTCTATACTTCCAATTTGAATCTGTCCAGTTCTGCATCTCATATTATGCCTAGTCTGTTCACTTATTCTTCTCTACAAGGTTGATTCCTCACTTGTACTTATTCTTGGATTCGTACAAATCTGGAACCAACACTCAACAAATAAGTGAATGTCTTCGCGTTATGAGGTCAATGTCTTCAAACTGGTTTATCTTCAAAATCTTCTGAGAATGCATATGACCTCTTCCCCTTCCCTCGCACCTCTAATGCTGTCACACGTACATGTCCGTGGGAGAATCCCTTGGTTCTCATAGTCTGCATTTGTTTGCAGAATTCTTACAGAGTCACATAAATTCAAATGAAGACAGTTCTTGTCTGACCAGCCGTCGGAAGCCTTTGCAAGTTCTGAAGCCTTTAAGGTTAAGCTTAATGGCTACTGAGAAGTCAGCAAGAAAGGGTGGCAGACAGCGCCGTGGGAATATTTCCAAAGATTTGCCACCAGATTTGCATGAACTGTACAAAACAGACCCCGAAGAAACCTATAGAGAACGCAAGAATCGAATCCAATGGATTCGAAGATATTGGGCGGAGGAATGGTTCAAGTACAGAATTTTCACTGAAGAGTATGCCAAGAAGAACGCCATCAAGCGACCTTGGGGAGATATCCTATACAAGAATCTTCCTCCGAGGTCCAAGACTGAAGCTATTGATCAGGGCTTCTATCCGTGCATGGTTCGCGGACCGCAGCCAGAGAATGTAGACCCTTCTTCTCTGCTGTGGTGTCGCGAAGACAATCTGTTCAAGCGCAACTTCAAGTTCACGAAAGACTCTGCTGTGAAGAACAAGAAGGCATATGGATTTGACTTCAACCCAGGTCCGTCTGCTCCTTGGGAAGATGGCACCCGTGAAGCCAATCAAAACAGAATCGGCCCCTTCTACAACCTCGAAGGCCTCATCACTCACATTGCAGTCCAAGGTGCAAATGTGGATCACTCTGGTGAGGATGCTGACTTTGATGATGCGCCAGCTCCTCCTCCTAAGCCGAAAGATCAAAAGAAATCTAAGGCTTCAAAATCTACTGTTGCACCAAAAGCTTCTTGAGTGAAGCCATTGGCAACTGCCCCTCCTGCTCCAAGTAACAATTCTGAAGATCTATATCGCATCCCCAAGAAGCAAGAGAGGACACAGAAGAAAACTATCCAAAGTTCTGGTCAAGCCCTGACACCTGTTGCCGTTCTGAGGAACGAAACCACAGCTATTGATCTGTCATCAGATGATGAGTGTGGAGATGATGCTCTTGAGCAGTTGATAAAGAGCAAGCAAGAGGCGGAAATCTTCAATGATCTGCCCCTCTTCGACGTAAACATTCTGGATAACTTCATTGATGAATGGTTTGACAACCCCAATCTCAGCTTTGATGATCTTCAGCTCCCAATTGGCATCAGTGTCGCCTTTCAAGGCGCCATTGCTCCTGAGCTGGCTCTGGCTCAGCGGATAGTTGAACTGAAGAACAAAATTAATTTTGAGAAAGACCAGTTCAAGAAGCATGTGGCCAAGCTCAGTGTGGCTGATGTTCAAAACTTCAAGCTGATGCTGCATGACCTCAAGGAGGCATTTCACAAGAAGCGCGAAGAAGCCAAAGGTTCACGCGAGCGCATGAAGAATCTAGCTGCCAAGTGTGTTCAAGCTTACAATGAAGCTGAGAAGCGCAAGGCACTTGGGCGTCCAGGCATAGACCCCAAGCTGGCTGCCAAGAGGAAGAAGCCTGCTGTGGCCCAAGCTGAAGCACCAAGGCGGGAAGAACCACGCATTTTCTTCCCTGCCAGCATGACATGCTCGAAGCCTAAGGTCACCACAATGGCTTCAGAACAGAAGAAAATCAGGGCATCTAATGCCGAGCCCGGAAAGCGCAAACTCAGGAACACCACTGACAATGCACCACCCACCAAGAAAAGAAAGACCAAGAAGAAAGATTGGGCTGCTTCCACAGAGCCCCTTGTTGTCGAGCCCATCACTTTTGCTCGTCCTGCATCCGAACACCAAGAGCGCCAGTTGATAGTTCATGAGCCTGCTTCCACAGAGGCTCCTGAAGCTGAAGAAGTTCCAGCCGTTGACCCCATCACGGCTGAAGACATTGGTCCCCAAGACAATGTAGTTGATGATGAAGTCCTTCCTCAGATCGAGCACACAACGGTATCATCGCTTGTTCTCACGACCAGCGAACTAATCGGTATTGGCCGTCCTTTGACGCCAATCTCTCAGGATGCCTCATGGGCTGATCGCCCCCAACCAGCAACTCCAAGTCAATTATCACCAAGTACACCCCGCACTCCATCAGCGCGCGTCGCCAGCCCAATGGTGAATGACGACAATTACATGGAGACCACACCATCACCAAAAGCGCCGCCTGTGTTCCAATGGCTTCGCAAAGGCCTCAGGCCATCGGTCTCCATGACAACCATCCCAGAAGATGATTCAAGCCAATCCAGCTCAGTGGCACGACAAGTGTTCCCTAAAGAAAATCCTTCTGTGACGGTTCCCATGTCAGAAGCCAATGCTGCTGAAGACATATCGGATGCATCAGTCGATGAAAGACAAGAAGAAGAACGTGTTGCTACACCCCCTACCACCAACGAAGTTGTTCTCGAGGAGAACGTGTCTGTGCCCGACCCTCTAGCTACTCAAGTGGAGGTTGAAAATCCTAAGGCGGCCACCAATAACACCACTGAAGCCAATGACGTTGTCATGGCTGAAGATAATGTGGCGCCTGCAATGAACACTATGCATGAAGCCAATGATGCACCTGCAACAAATGTGCAGCCTGACGCCCTTGCTAATGCCACTGCTCCTGTTCTGCCACCAAGCCACACACTATTGAGCATTGTTGAGGAAATCGTTAACTGGTAGCTGCTCGGTTGGCTAGCGAGTAGGGGATTAATCGGCTAATTGGCAAGTTAATCGTCCATTTAATCAATTAATCGAACAATTTTTCGGTTTATCGGCTACTCGGTGATCCTATGAGTAGGGATTAATCGACAAGTTAACTGGTTAATCGGATGATTTCTTGAACATGGCTATTGAGCATGCATTTTATCAAGGCGAGCTTGCCACTGTCAGATGGCTAATTCTGGTTCCTCCGCCTGCTCCCGGACCACAGTTTGATTATCATGTGGAGCACATGCCATAGGTTCAGAAGCGAAAGCCGAGGTTGCCAAGGTTTCCAGGTACTGCATCTGCACCAGGATCATTCAATGTCAATGACTTCATTGCACACAACACCTTCTTCAATAGAACCAAGAACCCATATTCCAAGCCAAGAATATCATCTGATCGGTTCTGGAGTTATCAGCAGCGCAACTATTACTCCTATGTTCCATACAATCAGGGGCGCATATTTCCTCATACGCGTCTGGATTCCGAAGCCATTGCTAGCCTGCTCTGCTTAGAAGAAGCCCTGGACTGTTTCAGAGATGCAGGCCTTCTTCAGTTTGTAATAGACAAGGAGAATTGGAATGAAGTGCTTCTGCTGCAATTCTATGCAACTCTCCACATTCGCGGCGACAACAAGGATCCGAAGACACGGGTCCTTGAGTGGATGACAAGCAATGTACACCATGAAGCCAAAGCTCTTGATCTGATTGAGCTTACTCGCCTGTCCACTCTAGGTGAACTCTATGAACCTGGTTGTCAGCTTCACCGCAATGCGTTGGAAAGCATTTTTCAGAAGCCAGAGCCCAATACGAGCCAAATACTGAGTATGATGAAGCCACTGCCACAGGATGCTGAATATCCCAAGGAATTCTT
The DNA here is from genome assembly GCA_963921465.1 of Triticum timopheevii. NCBI lineage: Eukaryota > Viridiplantae > Streptophyta > Magnoliopsida > Poales > Poaceae > Triticum > Triticum timopheevii. The sequence continues at coordinate 341,931,488 of OY997262.1, read as the reverse complement.
TGTTGAAGACCTAGAGTATCTGCCCTGCACCATCTATCACATTATCAGGCAAACTCTATAGCCCATCAAAGGACATTCTTCCTCAGCAAAGCTCGAAAGCGCAATGAAGACATTGGTCTTCTACATTCTCAATGGCATCAACTTCAATGCTCAGGACTTCTTAATTTGCCAATTTGCTGCATCTGGCTCAGACATATTTGGTCTGAAATTCTATGCTCCATGGTTATGCGACTGATCAAGCTTCACTTTGCTGTTGACTATCAGCCCTATGCACGCAACCATCTCATATTTCTCCCAGAGGTTGATATGTCCATCAAAGCCATTTACCCAAAGCCTGCCAAGGAAGCAATTTATCTTCACAATGTTGATCGTTAGAGTTTCTCTCAGCATGTTGAAGGTGTACATGCTGCTTCTCATGTTTATCCATTGGCTGGCGATACTCGCCGTGCACGTACTGAAGCCACAAAAAGTACTATTGCTCCAAGGCCTCAGAAGCAATCTCGTGTGCTCAATGACCGAGAGATTCTTGTGGCCTTGCATCAGAAACATGACAAACATCATTACTGGCTAAAGCGTCAGATGCAAAGCCTCTTGGTGGATATCAATCGCATTCGCAACCTTGCCACCAAGAATGCCTTTGTAACTCATGAAACCTGTCGGCAGTCATGGAAGAGTTTGACATTGCTTAGTGCTGAAGCTGATCTTCAAGACGATGGCTTCACTGAGAGATTCAAGTTCGACACCACTCCTCCCAGGAAGCTGCCTTGCGTCGAACCCCGTCTCTTGAAAATTCAGAGTACTCCTCCTTCGCGGCAACTGTTAATGCCAGAGTCCTTGATGATGCTGATGATGCTACTTCACCCACTACTGGAATCTGGCACTTTGCCATCTGCCATGGCAGATGGAAAAGGCATGGTTGGCGGATGGCAAAGGCTTTGCCATCTGCCAGCAGATGGCAAACAGTTTGTCTGAAACCCTGCCGGTAAAGGCTTCTTTGCCGTCTGCTGGCTGATGGCAAAGAGCCTGTGTCTTTGCCATCAGCTGGCAGATGGCAAAGCCTCTTAACGGGTATCGACACTGCCAACTCCAACTTCGACGCGTATCGACACTGCACCAAGTTCGTCTGCACCACCAAACCTCAATGATGACCCTTTTGCCTCACCTACTCCACATGGGAACGAGTAGAGACTATGTCTTCAAACCTTTTTGGTCCTTACTAACAAAACAGGGAGAAGCATATGTTTATAGTCCTCAAGCGGGTCCATATGGGTGGTTGCTATACTTTTGCCTAGTGTTTAAAACTCTCACTTTTGATACATTTGGTTCTTTGAGTTGTAACACTTAAACTTGATGGTTGCCTGCTACTTTTTCTACTATTGTGTGATGCGACGATAAATTCCGCATGTGCGATGATAAATCCCGCATGAAGTCATTTCGCAGACGTCCATTTTCATTATGCATGTCATTATTTCCGTGTATCTGTTCACGCATGATGTATTGTCTTCATATGGTAAAGAGGATCTCCACAAGTACAACCTGCCATGTGCATTTGCATTCCAACGCAAAACATTTATATGCACATCTTCAGGGGAGCCTTTTTGCCACCTATGAAGACAACATCTTAATCCTTTACAATTTCACATACTTTTATCCCCGTTGAAAACTTCAACCAGTTTGTCATCAATCACCAAAAAGGGGGAGATTGTAAGTGCATCTAGTGCCACCCCTAGTTGGTTTTGGAGTATTGACGACAAACCTGGTTGAGGGACTAATGTGTTTGAGAGAATTGCAGGATAACACACGTAGTAGTCCATCATTGATTCGGTTTACCTACCGGAGATGACCCCTAAAAATGTGTGTATGCATTGAAGACAATGGTGGTCTACGAAGCTATACACGTTGAATACTATGACATGAGAAGACATCGCGTGAAGACTATGGAGCGCGAAGACTTAGTTGTTTCGTTGTTTCCTTTTCTTCTTTGTTGAGTCATAGGAACCACCGTACTGTTAAGTGGGTGTCCAAGTGAACAAAGTCAGAGTGACTGAAGTGATGCTCAACCAAATCCTATGTCTTCGAGTGAAGACAATGAGAGCAAATCTTGTCCAGAGTCAGATGAGTCAGCTTTACTTGTATCCCAAGTCAAGTTGCCGCATGTGTTTGAAATCTGAACGTTCTGACACGTGTCAGTTCCTTAGTGACCCAGGGTCATTTCGGACAAATCAGGTCGGGTTGCGCAGTGGCTATAAATAGCCCACACTCTACACCATAAATTGGTGGCTGCTCAGAGTTAGTACACAGCTTTTGTCGTTTGAGAGCAACCCACCTCCGAAGCTTTTAAGAGAGAATCCTTGCGAGGACAAAGCCCAAACCACCCAGAGCCCAAAGAGTGTTTGGCATCACTGAAGTCTTTCTGTCCGCATGATCTGAAGACTTGTTACACTTGAGGAGTGTGAATCCTCCAGCCAGTTAGGCGTCGCGTTCATAGCATCCAAGAGTCATTGTGGATTTCCGGTGAACGAAGTCTGTGAAGGTTTGGAAGTCTACCTTGAAGACTTACCAGAGTGATTGGGTGGGGACTGAGAGTCCTTAGCTCAAGGGGAATAAGGTGAAGACGCAGTCTTCTGAGTTGAATCTCAGCCTCCCTAACCAGACGTACAGTTGTCACAGCAACTGGAACTGGTCGAACAAATCTCTGTCCTCCCGAAGCTACTGGTTCTATCTCTCACTTCTCTTTACTTACAGTTTGTCTTCGTGAAGTCATTGCCTGCTTGCATTATCTGTTTGACTTCACTGTGTGACTACTTGTCCTAATTGGCTTCATACTATCTTCCATCCTGATCTTTACTACCTAGCTGCTAATAGTCTTCGTGCTTTCACTTCATTGAATACTTGACTATGGCTTGTCTAGTGTAGTCTACCTTCCGCTGCATACGAATAGTGTCATTTCTATTGTTTGTCTTTGAAACTCCCATGTTTTGAAGACTTTCATAAAAATCGCCTATTCACCCCCCTCTAGTCGATAACTAGCCCTTTCACTATTAAGAGAGGATCATCGGGGCTTGTGAAAGATTTGCTCAAACCCGCGGTTCCTCGCAAATATTCTCCACTCACATCATACACTTGTCACACAAACAGACACCTGCAATAGGGCCCTAGGATAGATGTTTACAATATACCTTGCAGCGTCTTTTCTTTGTTTATTTTATTTTCTCTTTTTGTTTGATCAATCTATCTGAAGGAAATATGCCCTAGAGGCAATAAATGTTTATTATTTCATATTTCCTTATGCATGATAAATGTTTATTATTCATACTAGGATTCTATTAACCGGAAACTTGATACATGTGTGAATACATAGACAAAACAACGTGTCCCTAGTATGTCTCTACTAGACTAGCTTGTTGATCAAAGATGGTTAAGTTTCCTAGCCATAGATATGAGTTGTCATTTGATAACGAGATCACATCATTAGTGGAATGATGTGATGGACAAGACCCATCCATTAGCTTAGCATACTGATCGTTCAGTTTTATTGCTACTGCTTTCTTCGTGTCAAATATATATTCCTCCGACTATGAGATTAGGCAACTCCCGAACACCGGAGGAATGCCTTGTTTGCTATCAAATGTTACAACTTAACTGGGTGATTATAAATATGCTCTACAGGTATCTCCGAAGGTGTTTGTTGGGTTGGCATAGATTGAGATTAGGATTTGTCACTCCGAGTATTGGAGAGGTATCTTTGGGCCCTCTCGGTAATGCACATCATATGAAGCCTTACAAGCAACGTGACTAATGAGTTAGTTACGGGATGATGCACTACGGAATGAGTAAAGAGACTTGCCGGTACAGAGACTGAACTAGGTATGAAGATACCGACGATCGAATCCCGGGCAAGTAACATACCAATGACAAAGGGAATAACGTATGTTGTCATAACGGTTCAACCAATAAAGATCTTCGTAGAATATGTGGGAGCCAATATGAGCATCCAGGTTCCGCTATTGGTTATTGACCGGAGAGGTATCTCGGTCATGTCTACATAGTTCTGGAACCCGCAGGGTCGCATGCTTAACGTTTGATGACGCTAGAGTACTATTGGGATATTTCATGAGTGGTAACCAAATCTTGTTCGGAGTCCTGGATGTGATCCCGGACATCACGAGGAGTCTCGGAATGGTCGAGAGATTAAGATTTATATATAGGAAGTCATATTTTGGGTTCCGGAAAAGGTGCAGTTTTTTCGCTATTGTACCGAGAAGCTTCCAGAAGGTTCTGGAATTCCGGAGGGGTCCGGAAGTCCACAAGTGGGTTCACCACTACCCAAGGGCTAGCATGGGCTATGGGGAGGTGATCAGGCCTTATTGGGCTAGGCGCACCAAGTCCTCAAAAGCCCATGTGGCTAGGGAAGGCAAAAAAAGGAAGGAGTCCTAGTAGGAATAGGATTGGACTTGAAGTCCAAGTCCTCTCCCCTTAGCTGCGCCCTAGGGCTTGGAGGGGCTGTTTGCCACGCCCCTCTACTTATATATAGAGGGGAGGGGGCTCCCGAAGAGGACACAACAAGCCCTTGGCGCCCCCCCTCTCTCTCCCATTACTTCGTAGTTCCACCGCCTCGTCTCGGCAACGCTTAGCGAAGCGCTGTTGGTGCTCCACCACCACCATCACCACCACGCCGTCATGTTGGTTGTGATCCCCTCTACTTCTCATCTCCCGCTTGCTGGATCAAGAAGGAGGAGACATCATCGAGCCGCATGTGTGCTAAACTCAGAGGTGTCATCCGTTCGATAGTAGATCGGTTGGATCGTGAAAAAGTTCGACTACACCAACCGTGTTGTGAAACGCTTCCGCTTTCGGTCTACGAGGGTATGTAGACACACTCTCCCCTCTCGTTGCTACGCATCTCCTAGATAGATCTTGCGTGAGCGTAGGAAAATTTTGAAATTGCATGCCATGTTCCCCAATAGTGGCATCCGAGCCAGGTCTATGTGTAGATGATATGCACGAGTAGAATACAAAGAGTTGTGGGTGGTGATCGTCATACTGTAAGTGCATCTAGTGCCACCCCTAGTTGGTTTTGGAGTATTGACGACAAATTTGGTTGAGGGACTAATGCATTTGTGAGAATTGCAGGATAACGCAGGTAGTGTCCCTCATTGATTCGGTTTACCTACCGGAGATGACCCCTAAAAATGTATGAAGACATTGAAGACAATGGTGGTATGAGAAGATATTCATATTGAGGACTATGACATGAGAAGACATTGCGTGAAAACTATGGAGCGCGGAGACTGTGTGGTTTCGTTGTTTCCTTTTCTTCTTTGTTGAGTCATAGGAACCACCGTACTGTTAAGTGGGGTCCAAGTGAACTAAGTCAGAGTGACTGAAGTGATGCTCAACCCAAATCCTATGTTTTCGAGCGAAGACAATGAGAGCAAATCTTACCCAGAGCTGGATGAGTCAGCTTTGCTTGTAGCCCAAGTAAAGTTGCCGCGTGTGTTTGAAATGTGACTGTTGTAACACGTGTCAGTTCCTTAGTGACCCAGGGTCATTTCGGACAAATCAGGTCGGGTTGCATTGTGGCTATAAATAGCCCACCCCCTACACCATAAATTGGTGGCTGCTCAGAGTTAGTTTACGACTTTTGTCGTTTTGAGAGCAACCCACCTCGAAGCATTTGAGAGAGAAAAATCCTTGCGAGTACAAAGCCCAAACACCCAGGGCCAAAGAGTGTTAGGCATCACTGAAGTCTTTCTGTCTGTGTGACCTGAAGACTTATTACACTTGAGGACTGTGTATCCTCCAGCCGGTTAGGCATCGCGTTCTAAGCATCCAAGAGTCATTGTGGATTGCTGGGTGAACAAAGTCTGTGAAGGTTTGGAAGTCTACCTTGAAGACTTACCAGAGTGATTGGGCGAGGACTGGGTGTCCTTAGCTCAAGGGGAATAAGGTGAAGACATGATCTTCTGAGTTAAATCTCAGCCTCCCTAACCAGACGTACAGTTGTCACAACAACTGGAACTGGTCCAACAAATCTTATGTCTTCAACAAGCGACTGGTTCTATCTCTTCCCTCATTTACTTTGAGTTTGTCTTCGTGAAGTCATTGCTTATCTGTCTTATCTGATTGACTTCATTGCTTGACTACTATTGTTGATTGGCTTCATACTATCTTCCATCCTGATCCTACTACCTAGCTGCTATTAGTCTTCGTACGTTAACGCTATTGCATACTTGACTATGGCTTGCTTGTTGTAGTTTATCTTCCGCTGCATATCAATTAGGTCATTTCTATTGTTTGTCTTCAAAACTTCCACGTTTTGAAGTCTTAGATAAAAATCGCCTATTCACCCCCCGTCTAGTCGATAACTAGCACTTTCAATTGGTATCAGAGCAAGGCACTCCCTTGTTCTGTGTGATTCGGTTTAACTACCTGGAGTTTAGCTATGTCGACTGCAGGGATAATCAAAGTCTCCACTGCTTGCCCCGTGTTCGATGGAACAGAATGTCCCTACTGGAAGAATAAGATGCGCATGCATCTTGAAGCCATTGATGTCGACCTCTGGTATGTCGTCAAGAATGGCGTTCCCAAAACTGGTGAAGGTGTCACCCCTACTGATGTCAAGAAGTTCATACAACTGGACTCGACTGCAAAGAACATCATCTGTGGTCATCTGACCAAAGGACAGTATGGCCGTGTGAGTGCTCTGGAAACGTCAAAGCTAGTCTGGGACTGGCTGTCCAAGGTCAATGAAGGCGTCTCTACACAGAGAGACCAGAGGATCAGTGTTCTTCGTAATCTCTTCAACCGCTCCAAGAGAAACGACAATGAAAATGTCCAGCTCACGTTTGATCGCCTCACCGACATCACAAATGAGCTTCAGGCTCTTGGCGCCACTGAGATCACCAAGCATGAAATTGTCAAGACACTGCTGAGATCACTTGACACCTCCTTTGACACCCTTGCCCTCATGATACAAGAACGTCCTGACTTCAAGATGCTCGATCCGTCTGATATACTTGAGAGGCTCAATACACATGAGTTCCAGCTTTCTGAGAAAAGAGATATCTATGGCCCCAACTATGGCCGAACTCGTGCTTTGAAGGCAAAAGTTGTTTCCTCATCTGAATAAGAAGAATCTGACTGCGGTTCTGATGATCCTGAAGACATTGGAAGGGAGCTTTCTATGCTTGTGAAGAAGTTCCAGAAATTCACCAAGAAGAAGGGCTTCAGAAAGTCTTCACGATCCAGTTCAAGAAATGATGAAGCTTCCACTCAAGACAACAAGAAGAGAACATGTCACAAGTGTAAGAAGCCTGGGCACTACATCTCTGAGTGTCCTCAGTGGGACAATGAGAAGAAGAAGAAGAAGAGCAAGGAATATGACTCTGATGACAAGAAGAAGAAGAAATCATCAAAGTCTTCTTCCAAGTCCACATCAAAATCCTCATCTCATAAGAAGAGCTCATCTGGCAAGGCTTGTGCTTTTGTTGGCAAGGAAATGGATTCAGAGGAGGAGTCTGCTTCTGAGGAGGCAGAGGTGGAATCTGAAGCTGAGTCCGACTCTGGCGTTGCAAGTCTGGCTCTGGCCACAGCCTACGTCGCAAAGTCCATCTTCAACACTGAAGACAATGACTCCCACACCAACGCTGATGATGACAAGGACGATACTGCTCCCACCTACTACTTCATGGCACGCGGTGCCAAGGTAAAATCGCGCGATGCTTACTTTCAAACATCAAGTGAAGATGACTCTGATTGTGAATCTAAACCCAGCTACAAAATACTTGCTAAAATTGCTACTGAACAACAAAGGGCTATGGAACATACTCAAAAACTTTAGACAAAAGCGATGACCTATTGGACGCAGAAATGACATGTTCACAGTCCTTAGTTGAAGACATAAAAAATCTTCATGCTAAGTATCAAGAACTTGAAAGTCTTCATGAGACGCTCTCAACCACTTATGAAAAGCTCTCCTATGATTATCTTCAAAGGAAGCAAGAGCTTGAGAAACTGAAAGCGACTCATGAAGATCTTCAAAAAGAGAATGAGTCATTTCACACTCAACAGATCAGTCCCACTCAGGATGAATTTGAACCACCATGTCTAAAATGCATTGAGCGTGATAACGCTGCTTCTGTTGCTGAATGTTCCACTGCTGCTACTGTTGCTCTGTCTTCAACTTCTGATGTGGTAACTAACCCCTCATCTGAGGATACCACTACTATTGCTGATGAAAATGCTAGGTTGAAGACATTGCTTGAAACAGGGATGTATAAAAGTCTGAAAGGGCATCAGACACTTTGTGATGTCCTCAAAAAGCAGGTTCTGAACCGAAACCCTAGGAAAGAGGGTGTTGGGTTCGAGAGGAAAATGAATGCTGATGGTTCCTACTGGAAGCCTGAGCAGTATCCCAAAACCACATGGGTTGCTGCAAAGGAACCTTCAATGGATCCATCCACTTTATCTAGATTTACCTGTGCTAATCCTATTATCATTGATGAATCCTTTGATGCAAACTATAAACTATTCAAAAATCAGAATGGTGAAGTGTTTGCCAGGTATATTGGTACTAACTGCAGGAATGGACCGCCAATGAAGAAGATCTGGGTTCTCAAAAGCTGTCTTGAGAATCTTCCTGTGAATGTTGTCATCACACCACCAGGGAAGAAGACAAACCCCAGACCAAAGGCGTCACATGGTCCAACGGCTTCATACGAAACAGGACTCACCCGAGTCACCCTAACGCCAATGTTTTGCAGGGAAATCATACTCAAACTTATGAATATGAGCGTGTGTCTTCAAACCGCTATGTTCATAGTACTAAGAACTTTTCTGCTTATTCATATGAGTACCATTCATCTCCTGCAAGGCTATTTGCTAGGGCTCCAAAGCCGAAATTCTCAGATGCTGCACTTAGACTCATTGCTTCTAAGCCACCCCTGAAAATGTGGGTGGTGAAGAAGAATTAACTCTCTTTTGCAAAATGTGGTCTCCAGCCAGCAATCAAAGGCGTCCGATATAATTGCTGGGGACCTAAAACACAAAGGGACGCATGATAAAATGACTTACTATGTATTCCACATATGAATCGCTTACCTGTCATACTGTGTGCTAACTTTGATCTAAGCTGTGATAATCCTAGTGTGCATCAAATGCTTATGCTTCACAACATACCTTGTGAAGCCTATCCTCCTAACTGCACCGTAGGGCATGTCACCAAAAGCTTCAGAATGGATTATTGACAGCGGATGCACTAATCATATGACTGGTGATCGAAGTCTTCTCATGGACTCAACCTTACGTCCATCCGACAAGATTCAAATCACATTTGCTGACACTGGTAAAGGCAAGGTATTGGGTCTAGGTAGAGTTGCAATCTCAAAGGATCAACACATGGATAAAGTGATGATTGTTGAATCCCTTGGATTCAACTTAATGTCTGTCTCAATGCTTTGTGACTTAAACATGATTGTGATATTTGGAAAATATCGTTGCCTTGTACTAATGGAATCTGACAAGTCTCTAGTCTTTGAAGGGTATAGAAAAGGTGATCTATACATGGTAGATTTCTCAGCAGGTCCACAGCTTGCCGTATGTCTTCTTGCAAAAGCTTCAGAATGCTGGCTCTGGCATCGAAGGCTGGGGCATGCTGGCATGAGGAACTTGCACACTCTCGTCAAGAAGAAGCATGTCATAGGCATCGAAGGTGTCAAGTTCAAGAAAGATCATTTGTGTGGTGCTTGCGAAGCTGGGAAGATGACGAGGGCCAAGCACCCCTCGAAGACAATCATGACAACATCTCAACCCTTTGAGCTGCTACACATGGACTTATTTGGACCTACTCACTACTCCACCCTCACAACAACGGCGTGTCTCTATGGATTCGTCATTGTTGATGACTACTCAAGATACACATGGGTGCACATAATTCTCTACAAGACTAAAGTACAAGATGTCTTCAAACGATTCGCCAATCGAGCAATGAACAACTATGGCATCAAGATCAGGCATATCAGAAGTGATAACGGCACTGAATTCAAGAACACTGGCCTTGATCTTTATCTGGATACAATGGGAATCACTCATGAATTTTCTGCTCCTTACACACCTCAGCAAAATGGCATTGTTGAGCGCAAGAACAGAACCCTCACTGAGATGGCTCGAACAATGCTTGACGAGTACAAGACACCAAGAAAGTTTTGGCCTGAAGCTATTGATACTGCATGTCACATCATCAACTGTGTTTACATCCACAAGCTTCTGGGCAAAACATCCTATGAGCTCCTTACTGGCAAGAAGCCAAATGTCAGCTACTTCAGAGTCTGGTGCTAGGTGCTGGATCAAGGATCCCCATCACAAGTCAAAATTTGAACCCAAAGCTCACGAAGGCTTCATGCTTGGCTATGGAAAGGATTCGCACTCCTATAGAGTCTTCAACCTCTTCCACTACAAAATCGTTGAAACAGTGGGTGTGTGATTTGATGAGACCAATGGTTCAGAATGAGAGCTCCTGCCAAGCACTCTAGATGAAGCTCCTTCCAGTGAATCTATCAAGCTGATGGGAACTGGTGAAATCATGCCGTCTGAAGCACAACCTGAAGAGGAACTTATCATTTCTGCACCAAACCAACCTGAAGACAATGCTTAGACCGAAGACAATCCTCCCAATGATGACAATGATCAGCATGAGCAAGGTCTTCGTCCAGTTCATCCTCGTGTTGCAAATGAAGTACAAATCGAGAAGATAATTGACAGCATCAATGCGCCTGGTCCGCTTACTCGCTCAAGAGCAACACAGTTAGCAAACTTCTGTGGGCACTTTTCATTTGTGTCAATATCAGAACCCAAGAAAGTTGCTGAAGCTTTTATGGAACCTGAATGGATTCAAGCCATGCAAGAAGAACTTCAATAGTTCAAACTGAATAATGTTTGGGAACTTGTCAAGCAACTTGACCCTCACAAGCATAACATTACTGGTACGAAATGGATATATCAAAACAAGCAAGATGAGCATGGTCAAGTCGTCAGAAACAAAGCACGTCTTGTGGCTCAAGGATATACTCAAGTTGAAGGAATTGACTTCGATGAAACATTTGCTCCTGTTGCTAGGCTTGAAGCTATTCGCATACTGCTAGCCTATGCTAATCGTCACAACATCTTGCTATATCAAATGGATGTGAAGAGTGCATTTCTCAATGGCAAGATTGAAGAAGAAGTATATGTCGCCCAACCACCTGGCTTTGAAGATCCAAAACATCCTGATATGGTGTACAAGCTAAACAAAGCACTGTATGGCCTCAAACAAGCTCCTCGCACATGGTATGATACGATCAAAGACTTCCTAAAGAGCAAAGGCTTCAAACCAGGATCCCTCGATCCCACACTCTTCACGAAGACATATGATGGCGAACTGTTTGTGCCCCAAATATATGTGGATGACATTATCTTCGGCTGCACCAACCAGAAGTATAGTGATGAGTTTGGATACATGATGCAAGAGCAATATCAGATGTCCATGATGGGAGAACTAAAGTTCTTCCTCGGTCTTCAAATTCGTCAGCAAAGCAATGGCATCTTCATATCTCAAGAAAAGTACCTCAAAGATTGTCTGAAGAAGTTTGGAATGGAAGACTGCAAAGGTTATACGACGCCAATGCCAGCCAAACACCACCTTGGTCCCGACGACAATGGTAAAGAGTTCAATCAAAAGGTATACCGCTCCATGATTGGTTCTTTAATTTATCTATGTGCATCTAGGCCAGATATTATGCTTAGTGTTTGCATGTGTGCTCGATTCCAAGCGGCACCAAAGGAATCGCATCACTTAGCTGTGAAGCGAATTCTTCGATATTTGGCTTACACCCCAACACTCGGATTATGGTATCCCAAGGGCTCAAAATTTGATTTGGTTGGATTCTCGGATGCTGATTATGCTGGTGACAAGGTGGATCGCAAGTCTACATCAGGCACATGTCATTTTTTTGGTCGATCACTTGTCTATTGGTCTTCAAAGAAGCAGAATTGTGTATCACTCTCAACTGCTGAATCTGAATACATTGCTGCTGGATCCTGTTGTGCTCAGCTTCTATGGATGAAGCAAACTCTCAAGGACTATGGCATCAACCTGAAACAAGTACCTCTCTTCTGCGACAACGAGAGTGCCATCAAGATAGCCAACAATCCAGTCCAACACTCGAAGACAACGCACATTGAAATTCGTCATCACTTTCTCAGGGATCATGTCAGGAAGAAAGATATCGATATCATTCACGTCAACACTGAAGAGCAACTTGCAGATATCTTCACAAAGCGCTTGGATGAGAAAAGGTTTTGCAAGTTACGGTGTGAGCTAAATATCTTGGAATCCTCTAATGTCCTGTGATCAGGCACACATCCTAACACTTATGCATGTTGACGACTTAGATGTGCAACACACAAAGTAATGTATATCTTCAATCAATGAAGATTTACACTCTGAGTGTGAATACATTAACATGGAATTTGACTTCGGAGCGCCACGATAATTGTGCACCGTGTCTGGGTCTAATACTTCCTATACGATGGGTAACGCCACCACCAAATTTCTCTGTTTGAAGTGTTTCACTCATGGCGTTACCTTTGCAAATACTTCGCATTTGGTTTGTCTTCAGTTTCAACTTATCTTCATGTTTTTCTGCGCTATGATGATTTGATTGCATATATATATATATATATATATATATATATATATATATATATATATATATATATATACTAGTGTTCTGTCCTCTACAACATTCACTTATAGCTATGTCTTCAAGTTGAATCTTTTGAACTAAGTGAATGTGATCGGACCCCAACCTCTCTATGCTTTCTATCTCAAACTCTATCTGTCCAAATCATATGCATTCTATTGAAACTGTCGAATGTCTTCTCTGCGTCCTAGTTAGCAGAAGACACAGAGACAAACATCAAGTCCTATTTAAATGATTCATCTTTATTGTCGATATCCGGAGAAGCCGGAACAACTCTCCTTCATGCCTGGCGGGTGTGGGAATGTGGGACAACTCTGAGTATGTTGCATGCTTGCCACGTGTCCCACGGATGTGAACAGACAGGGGCACCTACCTAATTGTGCTGTGCCGCACACCTACTTATAAATACGTGTCCCCTGCGGTCAAGAAAACCTTCTTCCACCTCTCCACCTCGTCAAAACCCTAGCGCCACTGCTAGCTCTCGATGACGCCGGCGACGAAGTGCTTAGCTGCCGCGACTTCTCCGACGCCGTCCTCACACCGGCCGCGGACATCGTCCTCTCCGCCGTCGCCGTAGGTGTCCTCCGTCGCCAAGTTAGGGCACGGTGGGCTGAACTGCTCGGTCTCCTATTCATCCAATCTAGCAGTTCTTCGTGCGGTAATTATAACTCTATTTTTACCACCTTTTTGATCTTCATAGATTCATCCTATCTACCGAAAGTGGTTTCTACCTACTCAATGATAGATCTATTATGTCTGCATCTCATAATGCCTAGTCTATTCACTTAGATTTCCTATCTAGTTTGATTCCTCACTTGTACTTATTCACGGACTGGTACAAATCTGGAACCAACTCACCTCATATAAGTGAATGTCTTCGATTCATGAGGTCAATGTCTTCAAACTGATTTATCTTCAAAATCTTTTGAGAATGCATATGACCTCTTCCCCTTCCCTCACATCTCTAATGCTGTCACAGGTACATGTCCGTGGGAGAATCCCTTGGTTCTCATAGTCTGCATTCATTTGCAGAATACTTACAGCATCATATCAATTCTCCTGAAGCCAGTTCCTGCTTGACTAGCAAGCGAAAGTCTCTGAAGCCTTTGAACATATTGAAGCCATTCAGTTTGAAGTTCATGGCTGCAGAAAAATCAGCAAGGAAGGGTGGCAGACAACGTCGTGGGGGAACGTCAAAGGATCTGCCTGATGATCTTGTAGAAATATATAAAACAGATCCTGAAGAAGATTACAATCAGCGCAAGACTCGAATCCAATGGATTCGACGCTATTGGGCTGAACAGTGGTACAAGTACAAGTTTGTGACCCAGGAGTACGCAGAGAAAAATGCTATCAAGAGTCCTTGGGGTGATATTTTCTATCGAGGCCTTCCCTCCAAGAACAAAGCTGAAGCCATTGCGCAAGAATTCTATCCTTGCATGGTCCATGGACCACAGCCTGAAGAAGCCGACCCATCATCATTGCTCTGGTGTCGTGACGACAATCTCTTCAAGCGCAACTTCCAGTTTGCTAAGGCTTCGGCAAAGGAAAACAAGAAGTCACGGGGATTAGACTTCAATCCTGGTCCCTCTGCTCCCCGTGATGATGGCACACGTGAAGCTGAAGAAAACAAAATTGGACCCTTTGCAAACCTTGATGGCCTCATCTCCTACATCTTGGTACAAGGTGCCAAAGTGGATCATTCTGACAATGAGGCTGATTCTGATGAAGCCCCAGCTCCTCCTCCAAGGCCGCAGAAGCCAAAGAAGATTAAGGCTTCATCATCAGCTGCACCTCCAAAAGCTTCTCGTGTGAAGCCATTGGCCAGTGCACCTCCTGAAGCCAGTGTGCAGTCTGAAGATCAATCCCGCATCTCCAAGAAGACGGAGAAGAAAAAGCAACTTGTCAGGCATACTGATCAAGCCTTGACTCCTGCCGCCATTCTACGTGAAGAGCCCATTGATCTGTCCAGTGATGAAGGTCTTGCTGATGATGCCCTTGAGCAACTGATCAAGAGCAAGGAAGAAGCAGAAATCTTCAACAACTTGCCTCTCTTTGACGTGGCAATCATCCATAACTTCATTGATGAGTGGTTCGACACCCCCAATCTAAGCTTTGAAGATTTGCAGCTTCCCATTGGCCTCAACGTCTCTTTCAATGGCGCCATTGCTTCTGAGCTGGCTCTTGCTCAACGCATCGTTGAGCTGAAGAACAAAATTGACTATGAGAAGGCTCAATTCGAGAAGCATGTGGTGAAGCTCAGTGTTCAAGACGTCAGAAACTTCAAGGTCATGCTGCATGAGCTTAAAGAAGCCTTTCTGAAGAAGCGCCAAGAAGCTCAAGGCTCTCGTGAGCGCATGAAGAGTTTGGCTGATAAGTGTGTGCTTGCCTACAATGAGGGTGAGAAGCGCAAGTCACTTGGCCGTCCTGGCATTGACCCCAGGATGGCTGCAAAGAAAAAGAAGAAGCTTCCTGCTGACCAGCCTACACCTTCAAGCCAAGAAGCCCCTCGCATTATCTTCCCAAGTAGCATGACTGGCTCAAAGCCAAAGGTCACCACAACCGCTTCAGAACAGAAGAAGACGAGGGCTGCCGAGGCTGAAGCCATAAAGAGGAAGAACACTGAAGCCTCTGATGCCGCTCCCTCCAAGAAGAAGTGCAAGACCAAGAAGAGTCGGGCTGCTCCCACAGAGCCCCTTGTTGTTGAACCCATCTCAGTGGTTCGTCCTGCATCTGCATCCCAAGAACTTCGCATGACTGTTCATGAGCCTGCTTCCACAAAGGCTCCTGAAGCTGAAGTTATACCAGCAGCTGAACCCACCACTGCTGAAGACATTGGTCATGATGACAATGTTGAAGATGATGAAGTTCTTCCTCAGATCGAATATAATGTGGTATCATCGCCTGTTCGTACGAACAACGAAATCATCAGCATTGGTCATCCTCTGACGCCAATTGCTCAGGATGCATCGTGGGCTGATCACCCACAGCAACAAGACTCCCCAAGTACTCCCCAACAACAACAAACCACACCATCCGTACAAGTTGAAGAGGATGAGGACCTGCCCACTCCATCTCCAAAGGCGTCGCCCGTACTACAAAGGCTTCGCAAAGGACCAAAGCCTCCAGTCCCTCTTCCGAGCGTTCCAGAAGGAGAAGTGCACCGTCAACCTGTTGCACGTCAAGTGTTCTCTGAAGCCACTCCAACTGTGAATGTCTCTGTGTCTGAAGCACAAGCTGCTAAAGACAATCCGACTGCATCATCCGATGAAGAACGTCAAGAAGAAGGTGTCCAAACTCCCCCCATGCTTGAAGAAACAGTTCATGAAGTGAACGTGTCTGTGCCTGACCCTCCAGCTCCTCAAGTGGAGGTTGAAAATCCTGAAGCTGCCACAACAACCGCAAGTGAAGCTCATGACGTTGTCATGATTGATGCTAATGTGGAGCTTGAACCAACCAGTGTGCCTGAAGCTAATGAGGCCACTGCACCTGAAGCTAATGAGGCCACTGCACCTGAAGCTAATGAGGCAACTGCTCCTGAAGCACCCGTTGTGCAGCCTGAAGCCTTAGCTGCTGCCACTGCTCCTGTTCCGCCACCAAGGCCCTATACAATCGAGCAAGCATACAACCATGGCGAGCTAATCACAGTAAGATGGCCCGTTCTGGTCCCTCCGCCTATAGTCTCTGGTCCTCAATTTGACTATCACATTGAGCATAGGCCTCAGGTCCAGAAGCACAAGCCAAGACTGCCAAGGTTTCCTGGTACTACCACATCTGTCGGGTCTTTCAATGCAAATGGCTTCAAGAGCCACAACACATTCTTTGACAGCTCAAAGAACCCCTACACGAAGCCAAGAATATCATCAGATCAGTTCTGGAGTCATCAGCAGCGAAGCTATTACTCTTGTGTTCTGTATGATCAAGGGCGCATCTTCCCTCATATGCGCCTCGACACTGAAGCCATTGCTGGACTACCGTGTTTAGAAGAAGCACTTGATTGCTTTCGTGATGCTGGTCTGCTCAACTTTGTGACAGACAAAGAACACTGGAATGAAGAGCTATTGCTTCAATTCTATGCTACTCTACACATTCGCGGTTATAATAGAGATACAAAGACATGGGTTCTCGAGTGGATGACAGGAAATGTTCATCATGAAGCCAAAGCTCTTGACATCATTGAGCTTATAGGCCTATCCACTCCCGGAGAGCTCTATGAACCTGGTTGTCAAAACCACCGCAATGCATTAGAGAGCATCTTCCATAAGCCTGAACCCAATATGAGCCAGATGTTGAGCATGATGAAGCCTTTGCCACGTGATGCTGAATATCCAAAGGAGTTCTTTGTTGATGACCTTGAGTATCTGCCGCGCACTATATATCATATCATCAGGCGGACTCTATGGCCGATCAAATGACATTCATCAGCTGCAAAACTTGAAAGAGCCATGAAGACATTGGTCTTTTACATCCTCAATGGCATCAGCTTCAATGCACATGATTTATTC
Source organism: Triticum timopheevii (assembly GCA_963921465.1). Taxonomy (NCBI): domain Eukaryota; kingdom Viridiplantae; phylum Streptophyta; class Magnoliopsida; order Poales; family Poaceae; genus Triticum; species Triticum timopheevii. Next base: position 341,914,243 of record OY997262.1, on the reverse strand, counting down.
ATCAGGTAACTTTCTACTTCTGGATCTGATCTGTTTGGTCTGAAGTTTTATGCTCCATGGGTCATGCGCCTCATCAAGCGACACTCATCTATCAACTATCAACTGTCTGCTCGCAATCATGTGATCTTCCTACCAGAGGTTGATATGTCAGTTGAAGCCATATATTCTGACCCTGCCAAGAAACCTCTTTGTCTTCAGAATGCCGAGCACCAAAGCTTCACTCAACCCATTGAAGGTGTTCAAGCAGCAACACGAATCTATCCATTGGCTGGAAATACTCGTCTGCCTCATCGAGCACCTACTGAAGCCACTGAAAGCACCATTGCCCAAAGGCCTCGGAAGCGTTCTCGCGTTCTCAATGACCGAGAACTTCTTGTGGCCCTACATCGGAAGCAAGATAAGCATGATTCTTGGCTGAAGCGTCAGATGCAAAGCCTCTTGGTGGATGTCAATCGCATTCGTAACCTTGCCACCAAGAATGCCTTTGTTGCTCATGAAACTTGTCGGCGATCATGGAAGAGCTTGACCCTGCTTAGTGCTGAAGCAGTTCTTCAAGACGATGGCTTCACTGAAAGATTAAAGTTTGACTCCACTCCTCCATGGAATGCTGTCCTATGAAGAACTCCATCTCTTGAAGACTCTGATTATTCTTCCTCCGCTGCAACTGTCAATGCCAATGTCATTGATGATGAAGACAATGCAACTTCACCGCCCCCTACTTCTGCTTGCATTGACACTTCACCAAGTTCATCTGCACCGCCAAACGACAACGGAAACCCTGCTGCTTCAACTACTCCTCATGAGGACGAGTAGATGCTCTATGTCTTCAAACCTTTTTGGTCATTACTGACAAAAGGGGGAGAAGCATATGAGTTGATAGTCTTCAAGTGGGTTCATATGGGCGGTTGCATTATATTTTGCCTCGTGCTTACAACTCTTGCTTTTTAAAACATTTGGTTCTTTGAGTTGTAACACCTAAACTTGATGGTCGTCTGCTACTTATTTGCTTTACTGTGATGCGATGATAAATTCCGCATGTGCGATGATAACTTCCACACTTAGATCATCCTGCAGACGTCCATTTTTCATTATGCATGTCATCCTATTTGCTATATCATTTCATGCATGATGAATTATCTTCATAAGTTGAAGTGGATCTCCACAAGTACAACCTGCCATGTGCATTTGCATTCCAAAAGCAAAATTACTCATATGCACATCTTCAGGGGGATCCCTTGCTACTTATGAAGACAATTCCTATCCTTTACAATTTCACATACTTTATCCCCGTTGAAAACTTCAACGAGTTTGTCATCAATCACCAAAAAGGGGAAGATTGTAAGTGCATCTAGTGCCACCCCTAGTTGGTTTTGGAGTATTGACGACAAAGTTGGTTGAGGGACTAATGCGTTTGCGAGAATTGCAGGATAATGCAGGTAGTGTCCCTCATTGATTCGGTTTACCTACCAGAGATGACCCCTAAAAATGTATGAAGACATTGAAGACAATGGTGGTATGAGAAGATGTTCATATTGAAGACTATGACATGAGAAGACATTGCGTGAAGACTATGGAGCGCGAAGACTATGTGGTTTCGTTGTTTCCTTTTCTTCTTTGTTGAGTCATAGGAACCACCATACTGTTAAGTGGGGTCCAAGTGAACTAAGTCAGAGTGACTGAAGTGATGCTCAACCCAAATCCTATGTCTTCGAGCAAAGACAATGAGAGCAAATCTTATCTAGAGCTGGATGAGTCAGCTTTGCTTGTAGCCCAAGTAAAGTTGCCGCGTGTGTTTGAAATCTGACCGTTGGAACACGTGTGAGTTCCTTAGTGACCCAGGGTCATTTCGGACAAATCAGGTCGGGTTGCCTTGTGGCTATAAATAGCCCACCCCCTACACCATAAATTGGTGGCTGCTCAGAGTTAGTTTACGGCTTTTGTCATTTTGAGAGCAACCCACCTCGAAGCATTTGAGAGAGAAAAATCCTTGCGAGGACAAAGCCCAAACACCCAGAGCCAAAGAGTGTTAGGCATCACTGAAGTCTTTCTGTCTGTGTGACCTGAAGACTTATTACACTTGAGGACTGTGTATCCTCCAGCCGGTTAGGCGCCGCGTTTTGAGCATCCAAGAGTCATTGTGGATTGCCGGGTGAACAAAGTCTGTGAAGGTTTGGAAGTCTACCTTGAAGACTTACCAGAGTAATTGGGAGAGGACTGGGTGTCCTTAGCTCAAGGGGAATAAGGTGAAGACACGGTCTTCTGAGTTAAATCTAAGCCTCCCTAACCAGACGTACAGTTGTCACAACAACTGGAACTGGTACAACAAATCCTGTGTCTTCAACAAGCGACTGGTTCTATCTCTTCCCTCCTTTACTTTGAGTTTGTCTTCGTGAAGTCATTGCTTATCTGTCTTATCTGATTGACTTCATTGCTTGACTACTATTGTTGATTGGCTTCATACTATCTTCCATCCTGATCCTACTACCTAGCTGCTATTAGTCTTCGTACGTTAACGCTATTGCATACTTGACTATGGCTTGCTTGTTGTAGTTTATCTTCCGCTGCATATCAATTAGGTCATTTCTATTGTTTGTCTTTGAAACTTCCGCGTTTTGAAGACTTAGATAAAAATCTCCTATTCACCCCCCCTCTAGTCGATAACTAGCACTTTCACATACTTCTTACCACCAATGTCTTATTTTGATTCAACGGTATTGTTGGATGAAGCGGCCCGGACCAACCTTACATGACCACGTTCATGAGACGGTTCCACCGACAGACATGCAACTATTTTTACATAAATGTGGCTGGCGGGTGTCTGTTTCTACAACTTTAGTTGAATCAAATTTGACTTCGGACGGTCCTTGTTGAAGGTTAAAACAGAAAACTTGATAAATCACCATTGTGGTTTTGTGCCATAGGTAAGAACGGTTCTTGCTAGAAGCCCGTAGCAGCCACGTAAAACTTGCAACAACAAAGTAGAGGACGTCTAACTTGTTTTTGCAGGGCATGCTTGTGATGTGATATGGTTAAGACATGATGTGATATACGTTGTTGTATGAGATGATCATGTTTTGTAAAAGTTATCGGCAACTGGCAGGAGCCTTATGGTTGTCGCTTTATTGTATGAAATACAAATGCCATGTAATTTCTTTAACTTATCACTAAGCGGTAGCGATAGTTGTAGAAGCAATAGTTGGTGAGACGACCACGACGCTACGATGGAGATCAAGGTGTCGAGCCGGCAACGATGGAGATCATGATGATGCTCTGGAGATGGAGATCAAAAGCACAAGATGATAATGGCCATATCATGTCACATATTTTGATTGCATGTGATGTTTATCTTTTATGCATCTTATTTTGCTTAGTACAGCGATAACATTATTAGATGATCCCTTAACTAAAAATTTCAAGGTATAGGTGTTCTCCCTGAGTATGCATCGTTGCCACAGTTCTTCATGCTGAGACACCACATGATGATCGGGTGTGATAAGCTCTATGTTCACATACAACGGGTGCAAGACAATTTTGCACATGCGGAATATTCATGTTAAACTTGACGAGCCTAGCATGCACAAACATGGCCTCGGAATACTGGAGACCGAAAGGTTGAATGTGAATCATATAGTAGATATGATCAACATAGAGATGTTCACCATTGATGACTACCCCATCTCACGTGATGATCGGACATGGGTTAGTTGATTTGGATCATGTTACACTTAGATGACTTGAGGGATGTCAGTTTAAGTAGTTCTTAAGTAATTTGATTAATTGAACTTTAATTTATCATGAACTTAGTCCTCATAGTATTTGCAAATTATGTTGTAGATCAATAGCTCACGTTGCAACTCCCCTATGTTTTTTTGATATGTTCCTAGAGAAAAAGTTGAAAGATGATAGTAGCAATGATGCGAACTGGGTCCATGATCTGATGATTATCCTCATTATTGCATAGAAGAATTATATCCTTGATGCACCGCTAGGTGACAAACCTATTGCAGGAGCATATGCAGACGTTATGAATGTTTGGCAAGATCAGTATGATGACTACTTGATAGTTTAGTGCACCATGCTTTACGGCTTAGAACCGGGACTTCAAAAACGTTTTGAACGCCATGGAGCATATGAGATGTTCCAAGAGAATGAAATTGGTATTTCAGACTCATGCCCGTGTCGAAAGGTATGAGACCTCTGATAAGTACTTCACCTAAAAGATGGAGGAGAATAGCTCAGCTACTGAGCATGTGCTCGGAATATCTGGGTACTACAATCGCTTGAATCAAGTGGGAGTTAATCTTATAGATAAGATAGTGATGGATGGAGTTCTCTAGTCACCATCACCAAGTTACTGGAACTTCGTGATGAATTATAATATGCAAGGGATGACGAAAGCAATTCCCGAGCTCTTCGTGATGCTGAAATTGACGAAGGTAGAAATCAAGAAATAGCATCAAGTGTTGATGATTAAACAAGACCACTAGTTTCAAGAAAAGGGCAAAGGGAAAGAAAGGGAAATTCAAGAAGAATGGCAAGCAAGTTGTCACTCCCGTGAAGAAACCCAAAGCCTGGAACTTAGTGCTTCTACTGCAAAGGAAATGGTCACTGGAAGTGGAACTACCCCAGATATTTGGCGGATAAGAAGGATGGCAAAGTGAAAAAAAGTATGTTTGATATACATGTTATTGATGTGTACCTTACTAGTGCTCATACTAGCCGCTGGGTATTTGATACCTATTCGGTTGCTAAGATTAGTAACTCGAAACAGGAGTTGCAGAATAAATAGAGACTAGTTGAGGGTGAAGTGACGATGTGTGTTGGAAGTGGTTCCAAGATTGATATGATCATCATCGCACACTCCTTATACTTTAGGGATTAGTATTGAACCTAAATAAATATTATTTGGTGTTTGCGTTGAGCATGAATATGATTAGATCATGTTTATTGCAATACAGTTATTCATTTAAGACATAGAATAATTGTTATTCTGTTTACATGAATAAAACCTTCTATGGTCATACACCCAATGTTAATGGTTTATTGAGTCTCGATCGTAGTGATACACATATTCATAATATTGATGCCAAAAGATGAAAAGTTTATAATGATAGTGCAAATTATTTGTGGCACTGCCGTTTCGGTCAAATCGGTATAAAGCGCATGGAGAAACTCCATGCAGATGGACTTTTGGAATCACTTGATTATGAATCATTTGATACGAGCGAACCCGTGCCTTATGGGCAAGATGACTAAAACTCTGTTCTCCGGAACAATGGAACAAACTAATGACTTACTGGAAATAATACATACCGATGTATGCGGTCCGATGAGTATTGAAGCTCGTGGCATGTATCGTTATTTTCTGACATTCACAGATGATTTGAGCAGATTTGGGTATATCTACTTAATGAAACACAAGTATGAAACATTTGAAAAGTTCAAAGAATTTTAGAGTGAAGTGGAGAATCATCGTAACAAGAAAATAAAGTTTCTACGATTTGATCGTGGAGGAGAATATTTCAGTTACGAGTTTGGCCTTCATTTAAAACAATCTAGAATATTTTCACAGCTTGTCGGATTAAGGGATCCGCAAACCCTTGAGAGGTTCGAACTCTGGAGTGCGTGCGGAAATCTCAACCTACCCAACCTGCCTACTCGTGATCCTCCTAAGCCTAGCGTGACAAGCTCAAAGAGAAGAGGAGACACAACAGTTTATCCTGGTTCGGGCCACCTTGCGGTGTAATACCCTACTCCAGCGTTTTGGTGGATTGCCTCGGAGGGCTGAGGATGAACTAGTATAGTGGATGAACTGTCCTCAGGAGGTGAGATGTTCTTGAGCTCGTGTGGTGTGAGCTAGTTCGACTTGTCTTCCTCCCTTTTCTATGGTGGTGGCCAGTCCTATTTATAGTGGCCTTGGTCCTCTTGCCAAATGTTGGCGGGAAGGGATCCCACAATGGCCAGATTTGAAAGGGGACAAGTAGTACAACTTATCCTGACAAAAGTAGTCTTCGCCTGCGAAAAGTCTCTGGTCGTGACGCGGCGGTGGGCTCGTTGATGACCTCCGTCCTGCCGTCCTGGCGGTCTTGGTCTCGTTGCACCAGAATGGAAACCTTTGGCTGATTCCTCGGGACTCCGCACCTGTGGCTTGCCTCCTTTGCATCGAAGAGGAAACCTGCGCTCTATGCTCACCTGGCCTTGGTCATCATGGCTCACGTTAGCTGAGCCTCGTGAGGTGAACCTTGCATAGAACTCTCTGCCCCTCGGGAGCCAGCCTGAGGAGGCCGATCCCCTCGGGGGTCTTGGTGTTGTCCACCCCACGAGGCTTGGCCCCTCGCGAGGGTCTTGTGTTGTTGATGCTGAAGCTGGACCATACCAGGCCGTTGATGGAGCCACGTGGTGGGATGCAGGTAGGCAGGGTTGGATACCCCCATATCCAGGACACCAACAGTGGCCCAAGGCGCGCTCGGACTTGGCTTCCAAGCAAAGCCAAAGGGCAAGTGCGGAGCGCCGCGGGCCCTAACCGCATGCGGCCTTGATGACGCGTGGCAATTGATGGGACGTGGGCGACTCCGCTTCCCCATGCTGCCTTGGCAACTGTTTCCATATGGCAAAAGGGCTGTCATCCGCCGTCAGGCTTTTATTGCCCCTTCTTCACCTTGCTCCAGATCCCTTTCTCCCAGCAGCGGAAGAACTCACCAGATCTGTCGAGTTTCCCCTACAATCCTTCGCTCAGTGGCCGCCGAGAAGACCAAGGCCTCCGCCTCGGTTACCGGCTCCGCCCGGTACGAGCCGGCGCTGCTTGCACCCTGCATGGCTGGGGACAAGCTTCAGACCGCGCTCCTCCTAACAGCGATCGAGGACAACGAGTGGAAGGGGACGGCGCTCCAGGTTGCCACCATTGTGCCAGATCCCGTTGACAACACTTTCTTTCCTTTCTTCCTGCATAGCGTCTATTCGGGGTTGGTGCCCCCATTCTCCCGCTTCTTTTTCACCGTTCTTTAGCATTATGGCATCCATGCACTCCACATTCACGCCAACTCCATCCTCCTCCTGTCCATCTTCGCCTTCTACTATGAGGCGTTCGTGGGGGTGATGCCTTCCGTCGCCATGATCCGCCACTTCTTCTTCCTTCGCATGACTGGCGAAAATCCGGTTGGGTGCATCGGCTTTGTTGCGGCGCGGGGTGGTAACGCAATCTCCCGCATAGGGAAGAAGGTGGAGGATGCCATGAAGAGGTAGGTTCTAATGGATGCCAAGTGCTCCCAGATCTCGTTGGAGCTGCTGACCCAACTCCCCGTCTTCAAGAAGGGGTGGTATTCTGAGAAGGTCATCGAGACTTCCCTGATGCCATTGGTGAACAAGATGGAGAAGGACCTGAGGAGCGAGAAGCTGACGGGGGCCATGTTCATTAAGGAGTTCTTGAGGCAGCGCATAGCGCCGCTCCAAGATCGCTCCCGCCCCCTGTGGAAGCTTGGGGGCATTGACGACAAGATCCGCTTGCGCCAGGATGCCCTTCCCAAGGAGGAGCTGAGCAAGGTGTTGCTCTACTTGACGGGGAAGGACCCGAGCAATCCTCCGGAAGATTGGCTCCCGCTGTACTACCGGGATGACAGGGAGGAGGTTGCTGCTGCTATGCCGGTCTTTGACGAGTTTGGGCTTGTGCGGGCGGGGCCTCCCTCGCCGCCTCCATCCTTGGTGGATCTGTCCTCCGGAGATCATTCCTCCGAAGCCACCGTGGACGAGATGGTGGAGGAATCCTCTGCCCCGCGGCAGAGGGAGCTCCTCCGCAGATGATTATGACGCGCCTCTAGTGGTGGAGGTGCCGCGCCCTTCCCGAGTCACCATGAGGTCCGGGGTGTCCTCTTCGAAGCAGCCCAAGTGGACGGCCATGAAGAAGGGCAGGACCGCACTGATTCCTCTGGGCAGCGTTCCGCCCTCACCGACAAAGCCCCGAGCGGCACTAACCACGAGCTCTCCCGCTCCTCGAAGTTCAGCACCGGCCGCCCCGCCTCAGCGCTCGTTGTTGAGCCTGAAGAGGAACTATGTCTTCGCCGGCCAGTAAGTCTTTTCCTTAGCATTGTTTGTTGATTCTTGAGGCGATGCTTAGCGCCTTTGTCTGTCATTAGGCAGCAGCCGTCAAAGAAGCAGAAGGACGACATGGAGGTTGCCGTGGCCGCAGGCGCTGAAGTGGCCGCCGCGACCCTGGCGAAGGAGAATGCCACGGCCCCCGTAGCTTGGGTGGTGATGTCGTCTCCCCATGGCATGGAAGCCCGTCCTCAGGAGGTGCCGGCGCCTTTGGCAGGGCTGACATCGCCGGCGCCCATCCTTGCTGCGGTCGCTGAGGCCGCCCAGTCTCCGAAGCCCCCGGTCCTTCCTGAGGCTGAGGTTTCTTCTGTCTTGGCACCGAGGGCGTCTGATATGCCTCCAACATATCTATAATTTTTGATTGCTTCATGCTATATTATCTACTATTTTAGGCAATATTGGGCTTTATTATCCACTTTTATATTATTTTTGGGACTAACCTATTAACCGGAGGCCCAGCCCAGATTTGTTGTTTTATGCCTATTTCAGTGTTTCGAGGAAAAGGAATATCTGACAGAGTCAAAACGGAACGAAATCAACTGGAGAAGTTATTTTTGGAAGGAAACCCACCTGATGGACTTGGACTCCATGTCATAAGATATGGGAGATGCTCACGAGGGTGGGGGGCGTGCCCACCCCCCTAGGGCGCGCCCCCTGCCTCGTGGGGCCCCCGTAGCTCCATCGACGTACTCCCTGCACCCATATATACCCACGTATCCTAAAACTTCCAGAGGAGAACCTAGATCGGGAGTTCTGCCGGCGCAAACCTCTGTAGCCACCAAAAACCTCTCGGGATCCCGTTCCAGCACCCTACCGGAGGGGGATCCCATCACCGGTGGCCATCTTCATCATCCTGGCGCTATCCATGACGAGGAGGGAGTAGTTCACCGATACGTCTCCAATGTATCTATAATTTTTGATTGCTCCATGCTATATTATCTACTGTTTTGGGCAATATTGGGCTTTATTATCCACTTTTATATTACTTTTGGGACTAACCTATTAACCGGAGGCCCAACCCAGATTTGCTGTTTTGCCTATTTCAGTATTTCGAGGAAAAGGAATATCAAACGGAGTCAAAACGGAACGAAATCAACTAGAGAAGTTAGTTTTGGAAGGAAAGCCACCAGATGGACTTGGAGTGCACGTCAGGAAATAAGGGAGGTACTCAAGAGGGTGGGGGCGCGCCCCCCTGCCTCATGGCCCCCCCTTCGGTCCACCGACGTACCCCCTGCACCCATATATACCTACGTATCGTAAAACTTCCAGAACAGAAGATAGATCGGGAGTTCCGCCGCCGCAAGCCTCTGTAGCCACCAAAAACCTCTCGGGAGCCCATTTCGGCACCCTGCTGGAGGGGGAATCCATCACTGGTGGCCATCTTCATCATCCCGGTGCTATCCATGACGAGGAGGGAGTACTTCACCCTCGGGGCTGAGGGTATTTACAAGTAGCTATGTGTTTGATCTCTCTCTCTCGTGTTCTCTCTCGTGTTCCCTCTATGGCATGATCTTGATGTATCCCGAGCTTTGCTATTGTAGTTGGATCTTATGATGTTTCTCCCCGTCTACTCTCTTGTGATGAATTGAGTTTCCCCTTTGAAGTTATCTTATCGGATTGAGTCTTTTATGAGAACACTTGATGTATGTCTTGCCGTGCTTATCTGTGGTGACAATGGGATATCATGTGCCTCTTGATGTATGTTTTGGTGACCAACTTGCGGGTTCTGCCCATGAACCTATGCATAGGGGTTGGCACATGTTCTTGACTCCCCGGTAGAAACTTTGGGGCACTCTTTGAAGTACTTTTATGTTGGTTGGATGAATATGAGATTGTGTGATGCATATCGTATAATCATGCCCACCGGATACTTGAGGTGACAATGGAGTATCTAGGTGACATTAGGGTTTTGGTTGATTTGTGTCTTAAGGTGTTATTCTAGTACGAACTCTTTAATAGATCGATCCGAAAGAATAACTTTGAGGTGGTTTCGTACCCTACCATAATCTCCACGTTTGTTCTCCGCTATTAGTGGCTTTGGAGTGACTCTTTGTTGCATGTTGAGGGCTTGTTATATGATCTATCTTTGTTATTATTGTTGAGAGAACTTGCACTAGTGAAAGTATGAACCCTAGGCCTTGTTTCCTACCATTGCAATATCGTTTATGCTCACTTTTATCGCTCTCTACCTTGCTGTTTTTATAATTTCAGATTACAAATACCTTTATCTACTATCTATTTTGCACTTGTATCACCATCTCTTCGCTGAACTAGTGAACCTATACAATTTACCATTGTATTGGGTGTGTTGGGGACACAAGAGACTCTTTGTTATTTGGTTGCAGGGTTGTTTGAGAGAGACCATCTTCATCCTACGCCTCCTACGGATTGATAAACCTTAGGTCATCCAATTGAGGGAAATTTGCTACTGTCCTACAAACCTGTGCACTTGCAGGCCCAACAACATCTACAAGAAGAAGGTTGTGTAGTAGACATCAATCTCTTTTCTGGCGCCGTTGCCTGGGAGGTTAGCGCTTGCAATCGAATCTTTTTGTTTCTTGTTTTAGCACTACTTTAGTTTATAAAAGAAAACTACCAAAAAAAGGAGTTAAGTTTGTCTCATACGCTTCATCTTTTTAATATCTTTCGTGAGAAAGGATAATTGTGCTCAAGTGCTATAAGAAGAAATCTCTAAATTGTTTGGCACTAAATATTTTAATGATGAGCATGATTGCAAAGTTGTTAGTACGAATTCTTTGAATATCCATGGTGCTAATGATGATTGCCCTAGTTATGATGAAAATGTCTCCTATAAACATGTCAATTTTTGTGGAGTGCATTGGGTTTGTAAGTACACACCAAATAGGGAAGATAGATATTGCAAGAGGCATAAGTACTTAGAAACCAAATTGGTGCAAGAAGACCTAGATGAATGTGCTGAAAGATTCAATATTTCTAGTACCCCTTGTGAACTCTGCAATGAACATGGTCATTTAAAGCTCCAATGCTATTTGTTTCATGATCAAGTCGTTTCGAAATATTGTGATAATTTGATTACCCTTGAGCATCATAAAGAGCTTAGCCTTCTTTTGGGTTATGAAGAAATGAAACGTATAACTGAGGATATTCCAAAATTTAATCTTGATAAATTTCTTGATTTTGATCTAGAGAAGATTTATATGTATTGTGCGGTGAATTGCATTGAAAATCCTTATATTTCCAATTACATCAAGAAAAGGAAACAAATAGAAGATGATGAGAATACTAATGAAAGGGAAGAGACTTCCCAATATCCTCCTATTATTTCTTATGATGAATCAGGTAACGAGGAGGAGCTTTCTATTCAACCAATCTCGTCAATAAGGAGCTCAAAGAGGAAGGTTGAACCCACACATAACGTGAAGAAGAAAAATAAAAGAAGGAGTAACAAAGGTAAAAAGGTATCCCTCCCGAATGATGTTGCTCCTACTACTCATTGTGATGATGATAATTGCTTTACTATTGGTGCTATCCATATTTTAATGATGAGAGTGACTATGCTTATGATATGAAAGAGCCCAAGCTTGGGGAAGCTATGTTTGATGAGGATGAAATATTTGAGAATATATTTGCTGCAATTAATGTTTGTCCCAAGCTTGGGGATGCTATGTTTAATAATGATGATATTTTTAGCCTCTCAAGTTTTGATATGCAAAGTAGTTATGATGATAGCATGCCTTCTACCTATGATGATTATATTTATGAAAGTGGGTTTGGAAGAGTGTCAACTTTTGGAAGTAGTGATCCCACAATATTGGAGGATGTTGAATCCTATAATATGTATGAAAGTGGATTTGGAGAGGTCATGACTTTATTTAGTGATGTATCCACTATCTTGGAAGAGGTTTCAACCGATTATGATGAGAACAAAGTTGCTACTTATGATGATTATTGTGATAAAACTTATGTTATAAAGAGTAGTGATGATTATATTTATAAAACTTGTCATGATTATGAGTACCCTTTCTCCGAACATTACTCTTTTAATGTGGAAACAATTTATAGTATTCAAGTCTCTTATGATACTCCCACTATTTCGAATGAGAAGAATTTTGCTTATGTGGAGAGTAATAAAATTTCTATGCTAGTAGATCATGAAAAGAATGCTTTAGGTGCTGGTTATATTGTTGAATTCATTCATGATGCTACTGAAAATTATTATGAGGGAGGAATATATGCTTGTAGGAATTGCAATAATGTCAAGTTTCCTCCCTATGTGCTTAAATTCTTGAAGCTATGTTTGTGTTACCTTCCTATGCTAGTTGATTATTGTTCCCATAAGTTGTTTGCTCACAAAATCCCTATGCATAGGAAGTGGGTTAGACTTAAATGTGCTAGTCACATTCTTCATGATGCTCCTGTTATGTTTCAATTCTTATCTTTTATGTGAGCATCATTGTCATCATCATGCCTAGCTAGAAAGGTATTGAAGAAAAGCTCTTGTTGGGATACAACCCAATATTTATCCTTACTGTTTTTGTGTGTCCACATGATTATTCTACTGTAGTAATCATGTTTTATAACTTTTGTTTCAATAAAGTGCCAAGTAGAACCTTTGGGAAGACTTGGGTGAAGTTTATGTGATCTTGCTGTGAAAAACAGAAACTTTAGCGCTCACGAGATTAGCTGCCATTTTTTTTACTGGAGAGTGATTTTAGGTTGATTCTTTTTGCAGATGATTAATAGACAAATTGCTCAGGTCCAGAAATTTATTTTATAATTTTTGGGGTTCCAGAAGTATACGTTTGATACAGATTACTACAGACTGTTCTATTTTTGACAGATCTGTTTTCATTTTGTTGTTTGCTTATTTTGATGCATGTATGAGTAGTATCGGAGCGTATGAACCATACAGAAGTTAGAATACAGTAGATATTACACCAATATGAATTTAGAATGAGTTCATTACAGTACCTAAGTGGTGGTTTTATTTTCTTATACTAACAGAGCTTATGAGTTTTATTTTGAGTTTTGTGTGGTTGAAGTTTTCAAGTTTTTGGTAAGGATTCGATGGACTATGGAATAAGGAGTGGCAAGAGCCTAAGCTTGGGGATGGCCAAGGCACCCCAAGGTAATATTCAAGGACAACCAAGAGCCTAAGCTTGGGGATGCCCCGGAAGGCATCCCCTCTTTCATCTTCGTTCATTGGTAACTTTACTTGGAGCTATATTTTTATTCACCACATGATATGTGTTTTGCTTGGAGCGTCATTTTCTTTTGTTAGTTTTTGCTTTCTGTTAGCTAGAATAGTGTTTTGCCTCTTTAGTTTCAATAAAAAAGTCAAGGATAGCCTTTGCCATGCTTGTTTTGCTAGTATACATGTTGCTGTTTGAAAACAGAAAGTTTACCGCTGTTGCAAAAATTCCCAAGAAAATAAGAGAATGGTTTTACGTTGAATATTTTTGCATATTGATCTCTGATAAATTTATAACAGTGGGAATTTTAGTTCATAATTTTTGGAGTTAGGTAAGTATTGATACTCTTGCATTCTTTACAGACTATACTGTTTTGGCAGATTGCTGTTATGTTTGCATTTTTTGCATATGTTTGCTTGTTTAATGATTCTATTTGAGGATAGGAGTATTAAATATGCAGAGGCATTTAGTATTCAATGTCGAATAATAATTTTAGTGATTTGTTACAGTAGGAAATGATAAGGTTTTGCATTGGTTTATACTAACTTATCTCATGAGTTCTTGTTGAGTTTGTTGTGAATGAAGCTTTTGATAAAAAGAAGAGAAACCATGATATGAGAGGAATTAAGGAGACACAAAAGTTCAAGTTTGGGGATGCCCAAGGCACCCCAAGATAATATTTCAAGAAGTCTCAAGCATCTAAGCCTGGGGATGCCCCGGTAGGCATCCCACCTTTCTTCTTCAACAACTATCGGTTAGTATCGGTTGAGCCTAAGTTTTTGCTTCCTCACATGAGTTGTGCTATCCTTGAAATGTAGTTTTCTTTAGATTTGCTTGCTATTTGAATAAGATACCAAGATCTGAAATTCTTTAATGAGAGAGAGTCTTCACATAGTTGCATAATTATTTAGCTACTCATTGATCTTCACTTATATCTTGTTGGAGTAGTTTGTCATTTGCTCTAGTGCTTCACTTATATCTTTTAGAGCACGGAGAAGGTTATATTTTGTAGAAATTGCTAGTCTCTCATGCTTCACTTATATTATTTTGAGAGTCTTAAATAGCATGGTAATTTGCTTAACATTAATATACTTGCTATTCAAGATATGTGAAACTTTCTTTTGAGTGCGTTGAATACTAAGATAAGTTTGATGCTTGATAATTGTTTTGAGATATGGAGGTAGTGATATTAAAGTGATGCTAGTTGGGTGATTATGAATTTAAAGAATGATTGTGTTGAAGTTTGTGATTCCCGTAGCATGCACGTATGGTGAACCGATTTGTGATGAAGTTGGAGCACAATTTTATTTATTGATTGTCTTCCTTATGAGTGGCGGTCGGGGACGAGCGATGGTATTTTTACCAATCTATCCCCCTAGGAGCATGCGCGTAGTGCTTTGGTTTTTGATGACTTCTAAATTTTTGCAACAAGTGCATGAGTTCTTTTGATTAATGTTGAGTCCATGGATTATACGCACCCTTTCACCCTTCCATTATTGCTAGCCTCTCTTGTGCCGCGCAACTTTTGCCGGTACCATACACCCACCATATACCTTCCTAAAAACAACCACCATACCTACCTATTATGGCATTACCATAGCCATTCCGAGATATATTGCCATGCAACTTTCCACCGTTCCGTTCATATGGCACACATTACTTTTGTCATATTGCTTTTTGCACGAACATGTAGTTGACATTGTATTTGTGGCAAGGCCACCTTCATAATATTCATACATGTCGCTCTTGATTCATTGCATATCCCGGTACACTGCCGGAGGCATTCATATAGAGTCATATTTTGTTCTAAGTATCGAGTTGTAATTGTTGAGTTGTAAGAAAAATAATAGTGTGATGATCATCATTATTAGAGCATTGTCCCAGTGAGGAAAGGATGATGGAGACTATGATTCCCCCATAAGTCGGGACGAGACTCCGGACGATATTTTTTTAAAAAAGAGGCCATAAAAAAAAGAGAAAAGGCAAAAAAACAATAAAAACAAAAAAATGAGATAAAAAGAGAGAAGGGACAATGTTACTATCCTTTTACCACACTTGTGCTTCAAAGTACCACCATGATCTTCATAATAGAGAGTCTCTTGTTTCGTCACTTTCATATACTAGTGGGAATTTTTCATTATAGAACTTGGCTTGAATATTCCAATGATGGGCTTCCTCAAATGCCCTAGGTCTTCGTGAGCAAGCGAGTTGGATGCACACCCACTTAGTTCCTTTTGTTGAGCTTTCATATACTTATAGCTCTAGTGCATCCGTTGCATGGCAATCCCTACTCACTCACATTGATATCTATTAATGGGCATCTCCATTGCCTGTTGATACGCCTAGTTGATGTGAGACTATATTCTCCTTTTTTTTCTTCTCCACAACCACCATTCTATTCCACATATAGTGCTATGTCCATGGCTCACGCTCATGTATTGCGTGAAAGTTGAAAGAGTTTGAGATTATTAAAGTATGAAACAATTGCTTGGCTTGTCATCGGGGTTGTGCATGATTAAATACTTTGTGTGATGAAGATAAAGCAATAGCCAGATCATATGATTTTGTAGGGATAACTTTCTTTGGCCATGTTATTTTGAGAAGACATAATTGCTTAGTTAGTATGCTTGAAGTATTATTATTTTTATGTCAATATGAACTTTTGTCTTGAATCTTTCGGATCTGAATATTCATACCACAATTAAGAAGATTTACATTGAGATTATGCCAAAGTATCACTCCGCATCAAAAATTCTTTTTTAGCATTTACCTACTCGAGGACGAGCAGGAATTAAGCTTGGGGATGCCTGATACATCTCCAACGTATCTATAATTTTTGATTGCTCCATGCTATATTATCTACTGTTTTGGGAAATATTGGGCTTTATAATCCACTTTTATATTATTTTTGGGACTAACCTATTAACCGGAGGCCCAGCCCAGATTTGCTGTTTTGCCTATTTCAGTATTTCGAGGAAAAGGAATATCAAACGGAGTCAAAACGGAACGAAATCAACTGGAGAAGTTATTTTTGGAAGGAAAGCCACCCGATGGACTTGGAGTGCACGTCAGGAAAGAAGGGAGGTGCTCATGAGGGTGGCCCCCCCTTCTGGGGAGCGCCTCTGGGAAGCGCCACCCTCTGGGGAGCGCCTCCCTGCCTCGTGGCCCCCCCTTCGGTCCACCGATGTACCCCCTGCACCCATATATACCTACGTATCGTAAAACTTCCAGAACAGAAGATAGATCGGGAGTTCCGCCGCCGCAAGCCTCTATAGCCACCAAAAACCTCTCGGGAGCCCGTTCCGGCACCCTGCCGGAGGGGGAATCCATCACTGGTGGCCATCTTAATCATCCCGGCGCTATCCATGACGAGGAGGGAGTAGTTCACCCTCGGGGCTGAGGGTATGTACCAGTAGCTATGTGTTTGATCTCTCTCTCTCTCTCTCTCTCTCTCTCTCTCTCTCTCTCTCTCTCTCGTGTTCTCTCTCGTATTCCCTCTATGGCACGATCTTGATGTATCCCGAGCTTTGTTATTGTAGTTGGATCTTATGATGTTTCTCCCCCTCTACTCTCTTGTGATGAATTGAGTTTCCCCTTTGAAGTTATCTTATAGGATTGAGTCTTTTATGAGAACACTTGATGTATGTCTTGCCATGCTTATCTGTGGTGACAATGGGATATCATGTGCCTCTTGATGTATGTTTTGGTGACCAACTTGCGGGTTCCTCCCATGAACCTATGCATAGGGGTTGGCACACGTTCTTGACTCTCCGGTAGAAACTTTGGGGCACTCTTTGAAGTACTTTTATGTTGGTTGGATGAATCTGAGATTGTGTGATGCATATCGTATAATCATGCCCACGGATACTTGAGGTGATATTGGAGTATCTAGGTGACATTAGGGTTTGGGTTGATTTGTGTCTTAAGGTGTTATTCTAGTACGAACTCTTTAATAGATCAATCCGAAAGAATAACTTTGAGGTGGTTTCGTACCCTACCATAATCTCCACGTTTGTTCTCCGCTATTAGTGGCTTTGGAGTGACTCTTTGTTGCATGTTGAGGGCTTGTTATATGATCTATCTTTGTTATTATTGTTGAGAGAACTTGCACTAGTGAAAGTATGAACCCTAGGCCTTGTTTCCTACCATTGCAATATCGTTTATGCTCACTTTTATCGCTCTCTACCTTGCTGTTTTTATAATTTCAGATTACAAATACCTTTATCTACTATCTATTTTGCACTTGTATCACCATCTCTTCGCTGAACTAGTGAACCTATACAATTTACCATTGTATTGGGTGTGTTGGGGACACAAGAGACTCTTTGTTATTTGGTTGCAGGGTTGTTTGAGAGAGACCATCTTCATCCTACGCCTCCTACGGATTGATAAACCTTAGGTCATCCACTTGAGGGAAATTTACTACTGTCCTACAAACCTGTGCACTTGTAGGCCCAACAACGTCTACAAGAAGAAGGTTGTGTAGTAGACATCATTCACCCTCGGGGCTGAGGGTATGTACCAGTAGCTATGTGTTTGATCTCTCTCGTGTGTTCTCTCTCGTGTTCCCTCTATGGCACAATCTTGATGTATCCCGAGCTTTGCTATTGTAGCTGGATCTTATGATGTTTCTCCCCCTCTACTCTCTTGTGATGAATTGAGTTTCCCCTTTGAAGTTATCTTATCGGATTGAGTCTTTTATGAGAACACTTGATGTATGTCTTGGTGATCAACTTGCGGGTTTCGTGACATTGGGAACCTATGCATAGGGGTTGGCACACGTTCTTGACTCTTCGGTAGAAACTTTGGGGCACTCTTTGAAGTACTTTTATGTTGGTTGGATGAATCTGAGATTGTGTGATGCATATCGTATAATCATGCCCACGGATACTTGAGGTGACAATGGAGTATCTAGGTGACATTAGGGTTTTGGTTGATTTGTGTCTTAAGGTGCTATTCTAGTACGAACTCTTTTATAGATCGATCCGAAAGAATAACTTTGAGGTGGTTTCGTACCCTACCATAATCTCTACGTTTGTTCTCCGCTATTAGTGGCTTTGGAGTGACTATTTGTTGCATGTTGAGGGCTTGTTATATGATCTATCTATGTTATTATTGTTGAGAGAACTTGCACTAGTGAAAGTATGAACCCTAGGCCTTGTTTCCTATTATTGCAATACCGTTTACGCTCACTTTTACCACTTGTTACCTTGCTGTTTTTATTATTTCAGATTACAAATACCTTTATCTACCATCCATATTGCACTTGTATCACCATCTCCTCGCCGAACTAGTGCACCTATACAATTTACCATTGTATTGGGTGTGTTGGGGACACAAGAGACTCTTTGTTATTTGGTTGCAGGGTTGCTTGAGAGAGACCATCTTCATCCTATGCCTCCTACAGATTGATAAACCTTAGGTCATCCACTTGAGGGAAATTTGCTACTGTCCTACAAATCTGTGCACTTGAAGGCCCAACAACGTCTACAAGGAGAAGGTTGTGTAGTAGGCATCAACGTCTCCTCCCCTGCCCAGCGTGTGGCCGATCCATGACGCTACTGCCACCTCTGGGGCCCTGGAGGAGGCAAGGGAGATGCTGGACCTCCTCTAGGGTGAACTTCGAGGCTCGGATCATCGCTCAGCACAGGGACGCCTGAGGCTGATTTCTGGTTGGCTCCAGGCTGACGCGTGTGTCCGCAAGGCCTGGGGCTCTACGAGGAAGCCCAGAAGGTGCTCGGAGTGGTCGCCACCAAGCGCAACCTGGCGCAGAAGGAGGCCGCAGAAGCTGAGGATCGATGCCATGTGGTGGAGTCTAAACTGAAGGCTCTCCAGGATCAGCATGCCACCTAGGCCAGCCAGCTCCATGAGCATGAGGAGAAGCTGAAGGCCCATGAGGCTGCCATCGCTGATCGATACACCAAGGTGAAGAAGGCGGCCTTGGAGCAGGATGCAGAGCGCGACCGCCTGACGAAGCTAAAGGAGGAGGCAGAGGCAGCCCAAGTCGCCCTTGCCGAGGCCAAGAAGGATGGAGCGCAGCACCCTTGCCTCCTTCGAGGTGCGTTTCCACAAGGCTCAGAAGTCGCTCTTTGGGGATGATTTCTCGAAGAAGGCAGCGGCAATGACCCCGCGGGAGAGCCCTGCTGCTCTGGTTCCTGAAGTCTTGGCGGTGCTCGAAGATGCTGTTGGCGGGTTTGCCTCCTTGGTGGAAAGCAAGGCGCGCTCACTTTCTTCCTCGGCTCTTACTTGCGTCTTCATCCAACTTTTATCCAGGACGCCGACTTCGACCTCTCATCCTTCCTTACTCCGGTGGACTCCGACTCCCAGGACGCTGCTCCTGCCGCCGTGAAGAGCTCTGTGGATGCCATGCTGCGTAAGTTCCTGGTCGTGGGTCCTCCGACCGAGGTCAATGGAACGGGCGACGCGCCTAGCAACGAGGCTCCGTTAGCGGGCGATGATGACGCCCAGGTCTAAAGAGGTGGCTTGGTGACGCCCAAGTCTGAAGAGGTAGCTTGGTGACTCTGCTTTTCCCTGTTCGTCCTGTATCATGTAGCATGCCTTGGGGAGGCGTTTAAAACTGTTTGCTTGGAACAATATGTTTTGTAATAATTAGATTATGTTCCCTCAACTTTTTCGTTTGCTTTGTTATTCTGCGTCAGCAGAGCCTGGCCCGGTGAATACCTCAGCCGCCCTTGGGTCCTCCGGATCGCCAGGACGAGCCCAAGGGGTGAGGGGCTACGTGACCAGTTAGGCTCCTGAGACGTGATGCTCAGGAGTCCTCCTTGACGTGCGAACAACTTAGGAAAAGGTGCAGGCGCAAGCCTTGGTGTTCTGTGTCGGCAGGGCCCGGCCCCGCGTGTGCCTCAGCCGCTGTTGGGCCGTCCGGTCACCAGGACGAGCCTAAGGGGTGAGGGGCTACATGGCCATTTAGGCTCATGAGGTGCGATGCTCAGGAGCCCCCCTTGACGTACGAACAACTTGACAGGAAAGGGTGAAAGTTAGGTGATGGTGTTTTGCGTCGGCAGGGCCTGGCCCTGCTTATGCCTCAGGTGCCGTTGGGACGTCCGAATCACCAGGACGAGCCCAAGGGGTGAGGGGCTATGTGGCCAGTTAGGCTCCTGAGATGCGATGCTCAAGAGTCCCCCTTGATGTACGAACGAACCATCATACCTTTCCCTCGTCGAGATCTCGCTTGGGAGGGGTGCGCGAAGACCAGGCCCGTGAGGCCTGGCAAGGTGGGGTACGCCAGGCGTGACCTGATCGTAGATCCCGTGCCCAGCCCCCTCGCGCTACCCTCCCGAGGGAGAGCATCGCGGTGAGGCTGGTCACTGAGCCCGGAGGCTCCCTGAGGTTAATGCGGCCGCGAGGCCACCCCCAGTTGTTTATCACCAGCGCGGAGCATAGCGCTTCCGCTCTTGCACGGGCATAGCCGCTCCTCGGCAGTGTCGACGGCCAGCACGGAGCATGGTGCTTCCACTGGTGCGTGGGAGGGGGCTCCCTCTGAGGAGAGCCCCAGGGGCGTGTACAACCCCGCCCTGACACATGGCTTGCACGGCAGGGCTGGAGGAGGTGTGTATGGGCACCCGTGAGCCAGCGTGGGACTCATGAGGCCCTACCTCAAGGCGGGTTGCGCCTGGTCTTGATTGGGGATGCTTCTGTTAATCCTGTGAGATGGTTAGGCAGCCTGCGCCGAATGAGTCTCCTAAGGTTATTGCATGAGAAGGCCAGACACCAACGACCCTAGGAGGTGACGTGAACGGGGCCGGCCCGCCAGACAGAGCTCAACCGTTGGGTTTATTGACGCTGCAGGGACGGACCCGAGCACAGATGTCGTGCCCAGTCTTCTCATGCAAAGATCCTGAAGAAAAACAACCGGCGCACGGTTCCCGTGGCCACGGGGGCACCAGGTCGCATGCCCTTACTCGTCCACCTGCGATTAGCTGATGCGAGAACAAGGCACCAAGGGCCATGAGAGGTGACGTACACGGGGGATGGCCCATGAGCCAGAGCTCAGCCTCTTGGATTTAGCGAAGCTACAGGGACGAACGCGAGCACAGACGTCGTGCTAGTCCTTAATCATGAGGCAGTCGCAGGAGGGCTTGCAAGGGCGCTAGATGTTCTTAGCAACGAAGCGTCGATCAGGTAGTTAATAATTTGAAAGTAGCTTGCGAAGGATTGTAAACTAGCTCTTATAGATGCAGAAGGGATACATGCCGTACGGATAGACACACACGGCATGGGGATGATGCAGCCCAAGGAGCGCCCCCAGACTAAACGAACTAGAGAGATGTCACCTGGTACCGTCGTTGAAGAGGTGTTGAAGTAGCCAAAAAATGCGCACTGCTGGAGTCGTTCCTCATGAGCCACTTTGGTGCCGAGCCTCGGGAGGCTCCTGGAGGTGCCCCTCCATCTCCGCAAGGATCGCCTGATGTCTAGCCTCGAAAGCCGTCTGGGCGTCTCTCATGCAGCGCTGGAATGCTTCAACCGCGCCCGGAAGGACGAAGGGCATGCGAACATAGGTGTGAGGTGGTCCCTCGCACCGGCCGACACGAGACGGCCAAATGAGCTACCGATACACGTCCCTATTGAGCCCGGGGATGTCCATGCACATGCGGAACTCCTTACCCTTGCCAGGGCAGTGAGCTGTGCTACGTGGTAGGCAACGATCGCCTTGCAGAACCCTTGCTTCTTGAATCTCCTCGATTTCCTTGCTGATGAACTCCTGAACGCCTGGTGCCTCACGCCTGCAGCCTTCTCCTGGGAAGCGTGCTCTGAAGAGCGCCTCCACATGGTGCCCGAGCGCCTCCCTCATGACCCTGGCTAGGTCTGTGGCACTCCCCCGAGCCCAGCCTGAGAGGGGCGCCGGGCATGCCTTCCTATGCGATGGGTGACGGTGCTGCGTCCGGAGACGCGAGGCTCAGCGCAACGTCCTCGAGTGATGCTCCTTCACGAGACCCCTGTCCCAAATGCAGCTTCTTCGTCTTGGGGGCGACCTCAGGAGAGAGGGCGTCGTCTTCGTCTTTAGGGTTCTTGACCGCTGCAGCCTAGAAGGCGCACTCGAGGGAGCACACCACATCCTTCTCTTGACATGCGACCGTGATGACATCGCCGCTTCCTGGCATCGTGCGGATGTTGTAGCCGTGGTGCATAGCTGCCATGAACTTGGCCAGTGCTGGGTACCCTAGGATGGCGTTGTAGGGTAGGCGGATGTCGGCAACGTCGAAGTCGATGAGCTCAGTGTGGTAGTTGTTGCGCTCGCTGAAGGTGACAGGGAGGGGAACCTGCCCTATCGGGTGTGTAGAACCGTCGGTCACTCCTGAAAATGGCTTGGTCGGGTGAAGCTAGCAGTATATCACTTGAAGCCTGTTGAACGTCTTAACAGACAAAACATTGAGCCCTTCTCCGCCATCGATGAGTCTTGGTGACGACCACGTTGCTGATGACGGGGGAGCAGAGCATGGGGAGCGCGCCGGCGGTGTCCGTGCACTTGAGCTGGTCTGAGGAGTTGAAGGTGATGGCGCACTTAGACCACCTGAGAGAGTGAGTTGCTCTGGGCTTGGGGAGTCCTGCATTCACCTCGCGTGTGAACTACTTGAAGATGCGGTGGGCAGCTGGGGCTTGTGATCCATCCAAGATGCAGGCAATGGCTCGAGGCTCCTGGAATCCCCCAGCCCCCTCATACTGGTGGTGGTCTTCATTCCTTCTTGGTGGTGGAGGCAGAGGAGGCAAAGCTGCGTTGCCTTGAGGGTGCTCCTCACGAGGCTGCTCCCTCTAGGCGCCCTCGCGAGGCTGGTCCTGCTAGCGGTCCTCACAAGGCTGGTCGCGCCACTCCTGACAGTGGTCGCATCCGTCCCAGCGTGCTCCTCCTCGGCCTCCCCCATGACCGTAGCCTCGATCGTTGCACTCAAGGCGTTGATCGAGGCGCCCGTCGCGGAGGGCCCTGATCTCCTGGCAATCGTTGGTATTGTGGCTGTGAACGTTGTGGAAGTCGCAGAACGGCATGTTGCTCTTGGATGACTCGGGGTGGTCGCAGCTGCGCTTAGTCTATGGTTCGGCCGCAAGCACGGCTGGCCCTTTGCACTTCACGTCCTTGGTCTTGGTCTTCTTGTCTTTTGGATTGGCATTGGGGAGCTTGAGGAGGGAGAGGTGTCCCTCCTCAGCCCTTGCGCACTTGTTCGCCATGTTGAACATCTCTAGAGCGGTGCAGAGATCATCATGGATGGTGAGTTCTTCCTTCATCTTGAGGATCTTGAGGCGAACGTTGTTGAAGCACTGGATATACTTCTGCAGGGTCTCTCCAGGTTGCTGCTTGATGCGATGCAGGTCATCCGTGGTCGGCGGACGGTCGTGTGTGCCCTGGAAGTTGGCGATGAAGCAGCCGCGCATCTCCTCCCAGGAAGAAACCGACCCCTCGGTCAGGTTCAGGAGCCAACAACGCGCACCATCCTTGAGGGCCATCAGGAACCAGTTTTCCATGATCTTCTCGTCGCCGCTGGCCACCTCGATGCTCAGCTTTTAGAGCTATAGAAACTCAGCGTGGTCGGCGGTGTCGTCATAGCGTGGAGGCAGGTCTGGCTCGAACTTGCTTGGCTAGACGACATTGCGAAGCTCCGGAGTGAACGCGCGACATCCTGCCGTGGCCACTGGAGGTCTTCGAGGGGGCGAAAACTGGTCTTGGTGCACACGCACCACCTCTGCGGCGGTACGCGGGCCTGGTGCTGGGGTGCTGGAAGCACGCGCGCTTCTCCTTGGGGATGGTGCACCACCTAGCAGCTCACGTCCTCCCGAGCCGGTGCGGGTGAGGTGGGTTGCGCCGTGGCGCCACATGCCTTGGCTCGATGATGACGCCCTGGGCCGGAGGTGGTGGAGGAGCCCCGTGCGCCATGTCGCCCACTGCAGGTGGTTGCTGAGGCAGCGAGCGAGCCGGCTCGGCGGAGCCCCCGTGCGCGACGCTGACGAGCTTAGCGATCCGCTCGAGCCACTCCTCGTAGAGTTCACCAACCGGGCGGTAGAGAAGGAGCTCCCGCGCCATGAGATGAGCGGCTTGCGCATCTACTTGGCTACAACACGCGTGGGATGACGAAGCTGCTGGGGTCAGTGATGGAGTAGCGGTGCGCCCATTGCGATGCACCAACGGGTGCAGGGACGAAGCTTGCTGCTCGTGGCCGGCAGGGCCCGTGGTGGCGTTGGCCACCGAAGACGGAGCGCGACGGGCACATCCATCATCCGCCAGAGCCGTCTAAGCGACTCGGGCAGCGACTACGGCCCGACGCTCGGCACGAGCTCGGCGTGCATCGGCCATGGAGGTGTCGGAATGGCGGTGGATCGATCGACGGAAGAGAGGATCCGATGCACCCTGCTACCTCTTGAGTATTTCCCTCAGTTTTTGAGGAAAGGGTATTGCAGCAAAGTAGCGTAAGTATTTCCCTCAGTTTTTGAGAACCAAGGTATCAACCCAGTAGGAGGCTACACGTAAACCCCTTGTACCTGCACAAAGAAATAAGAACCTTGCAACCAATGCGATAAAGGGGTTGTCAATCCCTTCACGACCACTAGCTAAAGTGAGATCTGATAGAGATAATAAGATAAATATTTTTGGTATTTTTATGATATAGATTGGAAAGTAAAGGTTGGAAAATAAAATAGATCGGAAACTTATATGATGGAAATTAGACCCGGGGGCCATAGGTTTCACTAGTGGCTTCTCTCAAGATAGCATAAGTATTACGGTGGGTGAATAAATTACTGTCGAGCAATTGATAGAAAAGTGCATAATTATGAGAATATATAGGCATGATCATGTATATAGGCATCACGTCCGCGACAAGTAGATCGAAACGATTTTGCATCTACTACTATTACTCCACACATCGACCGCTATCCAACTTGCATCTAGAGTATTAAGTTCATAAGAACAGAGTAATGCATTAGGCAAGATGACATGATGTAGAGGAATAAACTCAAGCAATATGATATAAACCCCATCTTTTTATCCTCGATGGCAACAATACAATACGTGCCTTGTTGCCCCTCCTGTCACTGGCAAAGGACACCGCAAGATTGAACCCAAATCTAAGCACTTCTCCCATTGCAAAAAAAGATCAATCTAGTAGGACAAACCAAACTAATAATTCGAAGAGACTTGCAAAGATAACAAATCAGAAATAAAATAATTCAGAGGAGATTCAAATATTGTTCATAGATAATCTTGATCATAAACCCACAATTCATCGGATCTCGACAAACGCACCAAAAAAATAATTACATCGAATAGATCTCCAAGAAGATCGAGGAGACTTTGTATTCAGATCCAAAGAGAGGCTCGACGGAGTGGTGGAAAGTGGGTGGATGTAACTTGATGAAATCACTGAGTGATACCAAGTTATTCCTCTGATGGTGTGCCGTGTTTTGCTCGATGTGCTCCAACAAACGGTTGGTCTCGCGCTTGTTTCTCTCGGCTTCCAGCATAACTTCGGCCAGAGAGGGAGGTTGAGGCAGGTTTGTTCCGCCAACTCTGCTGCCTTCGGCCTGCTCTGGGGGAGCAGGGTTGGTGCGGGTGTTAACCATCCTAGGAAAACAAGACAAAGGTTTAGTCCAGGATGATAGGATTCTGACATAGAAATGTAGAATGTAACGGATAACTTGGAATGTAAGATGATCATCCGTATGACATGGTAGATACAGAAACTGCTTCTTTTATTCCATCGTCATACATACCATACAAGGTTTAGTACAGAACCAAACAAAGTACTACTACGGTGAAGAGAGGATTACATCTCATCGGAGGCATTCCGAGCTCCTATACATTATTTTTCTACACCTCCGGAAGGCGGTACAAGCTAAGTCATATCCCACGAGTCACGCAGGACGGTGGACGCTACAACTAGTACGATACTAGTGATACTACTACTAACTCAGACAGCTCTGTAGTAGTCTTCATAGAAGTCACCTCCATTGCCTGGAAGCTCAACGTGATCATCCGGAAACAGTCGGTCTCGTGGAGCTTGTGGACCATAGGGGCTAGGATGAGGTCTTGGATCAACAAATGGTGGCCTACGGGGACCACGAGGTGGGGTGATGCCTCCTACATCACGCCAATCCATCACATCTAGCAGAGCAGACCTTACAGGATAGAGATCTCGCATATCCATACATCCCGCTTGCACAGCCGGTGCAAACCAAGTCAAAGTGGCCCAAGGATCAGCACGGGTATTGAAAAGCTCTAGCCTCAAGGCCCGATTTTCATGGTCCTTGTCTTCAAGCAACTGTGCAGTGGTGCGGGTCCGTGAATCCTCCTGAGTGGAGTCAGCATAGATAGCCTGGAGATACCCTTGTGCTCCTAGAAGTGATGCTGGCATATATCGGAAGTCAGAGTCCCGAAATAGGCCAGTCCTGACTCGCATGATGGTCATCATAGAGTAGGCAGCATCCTGCACAGCCATCTCAATAGTAACCCCGAGTCCATAGGAGCAGTGGAGGGGCTCGGTAGATCCAGGATAAGATGGAAATATCCTGACAATGCAAAGATATTGACTTTGATTAAAGTCTCGAAATTGCTCTTCGACCGTGTACTCAGGATACCAACGGTATCCAGCCTCATTCATTACCCTGACCAACATGGCAGTATGTCCGGGTACATCTAGACATCGAGTCAACCAAACCACTTGATTCTGAGGACGGGTCGCCATCTGGAACAAGATAACACAAGACATTAAGATTCCTAGCAGAAATTGGACAGCATAACGGCTGTAAATGCTCAAAAAGGATTTTGAGGCATTTGACAAAGAATTGCATAGACACTCAACAATACCATATCAAGGTTCTGGGTCCATCTTAGCAACATAATGGGGTAGTAGAGCTGAACTAGGCTTGTATCCATCAAACCTATAAGGTACTACTGATTAGTAACACGTGAACCTGATAGAGAGGAGGGATCCTAGTCCTTAACCCCCGGTAGAAGAATAGACTGACTCAGATTAGAATGTTATGAGATAAACGAGTAAAAAGAGCCTTACGTTCCATCCCACAAACAATTCCCCTACATATAACTAAAGAATTTCTAGACTCAACATCGACCAGTTTGGCTTGGAGAACCTACAGGCAGTCCGGCTCTGATGCCAACGCTGTCAGGACCCCGACTCGATGCCACATCGATCTAGCATGTAACACCTCATATCACTTTGCGGCCTCATGCACGGTATTACCACGGGTGTCGTCTTACCTTTTCCCGGGACCGTTTGCGCCTTTTGGCACACGTATATGATAGTGTCGCTAGCATCCATATGGTAGGGAGCCCGGGCTGATATGGCTAGTCGTAAACCCAAAGCGGCACAAACTTACAGGGACAGGCATCCATGACCCAGCATCGAACGTGTCGGTCATCAGCAAGTGAATCCGGGCTATGGCACTGGGCTAGCAGGACTCCGGTAAACCGGGCTGTAGCAGGCTAACAGGACTCTGGTATCCATCGCGTGACATTTCCCCGAAGGGACAGACACAGGAACGAAGAAGGACACATGCCGGCCAGCCTAAGTGTTCCGGAGCAGTAGCAAGCTACCAAGGCTCAGTGGAGACACTAGGAGACATTTCCCGGTAAGAGAGGCTACTAAGAATAAACAACTAGATAGTCAGATCCCACACATACCAAGCATTTCAATCATACACACAATATGCTCGATATGTGCAAATACAACAAGGCATCACAACATGACTCTACGACACCGGTAGTTTATTTAAGGCTCAGAGAGCCATTCATAACATACATACAAGTATGGGTCACACGACCCAGCATTCAAGTCATACAGACATACAAGCCAACAGCGGAAGTAACTTGTCTGAGTACAGACAACTAGTAAAATAAAAGAGGCTTGGGAAAGCCTGGCTATACTACGTGGTCCTTCACAAGCTCAGGATCACCACCTGGGCCTCAGTCTACTCATCGATGTCAATGTCTACGAAGAACCCATCAGAAGGGGTTGCAGCGTCTTCTGAAAAATGTAAATTAAAGCAACATGAGTACAAAGGTACTCAGCAAGACTTACATCAGATCCTACATACATGCACATTATCAAGAGGGGTTGGTGGAGTTATTGCAGCAAGCCAGCTTTGACTCTTGGCTAAGCTATCCTACGGTACACCAACTTGAAATGGTTTTGCGCACACGAGTCCACTACTCACCACTTCAATACACCACCGAGGATCCACCTCCGTCATCCTACGGAAGAGCCATCCTCGCACTCACGCTTATCTTGAGATTTTTAGTAGTATCCATTTACTTGTCTATGAACTGTATAGGCAACCAAGTAGTCCTTTACCGCGGACGCGGCTATTCGAATAGATAATGGTAACCCTGTAGGGGTGTACTTCTTCACACACACTCTCACCACTTACTGCCATTTACATGACATGTACTCGGCAACCTTCAAGCGGAAGCCCAACGTGGGTGTCGGCCACGACCTACCTAAACACCTAAGTCTCTAGTCCAGGTTTATCGCCTATCCAGGTTCCATCCGCAGGGAGTCCGGCCGAGGTTTCCCATACGGCCCCGAACGATGTGTACAGGGTTCCCGAGATACCTAATGGGTATTTGGTACACCCAGCCACATACCTACCGCATCACAGCCCACCCCTATGGTCAGCGCTGTCCACGGCCTCCAGTAGGCTACAAACACCAGAAACTACTTGCAACTCCTGGACAGAGGACTAGGGTGAATAAGAAGTCGAGAGGGTCCATTGGTTTCGGGCCCAATGCATGGTAGTAGCTGATTCTTAAATCACACATACAGATCTCAGTGCTTAGGGACGGCTTCAATGAAACAACCCACCATGTACTCCTACATGGCCTCTCATCGATACCTTTACCAAATCGTGTTCACCACATCACTCTCATTACCGGCACGATCATTTCACTCTAGCCCATCACCCAGATGAACCAGACCTGACACGACTCTAAGAATAGCAGGCATAGCAAGGTAGGAACATCACATACATATGGCTCAATCAACTCCTACACATGCTAGTGGGTTTCATCTAGTTACTGTGGCAATGACAGGTCATGCAGAGGAAATGGGTCCAACTACCGTAGCACAAAGTAGTTTGAAATGCGTTGTCTTAATGCAATAAAAGAGAGCAGGAGCGAGAACATGGGATTGTATCGATATGATCAATGGTTGGTTGCTTGCCTGATGGGTCGATGCACTGATATAGTTCTTCGTTAGGGTGATCGTGGTACTCCTCGGAGGCAGAACCTGCCGCAAAGAGCACGATACACAAACATCACCAAACAACATGCAACAATATGATGCATGCATGAAACATGGCAAAATGAGTGTATTGGGCTAATGCAACTAAGACCAGATGGGTTTGAACCATTTTGAATCAAAGATTCAAGTTCCAAACTCATACATGGCCCTTATAAGTGCTTTAAATTGTTCTACAATAAACAGTACGTTAGCTTGTTTAAACATGCATGAAACCAGCACAGATGGATAGATTGTATTTTTCTGATCATTTTTCATATATAAAACTTTGCATTTGGAGCTACAGATTAATTTCTATGATTTTTTGAAGTTTGGGTTATTTTCTGGAATTTATAAATCATTCTGGATTTATTTTAATTCCAGAAAAGGATTATTGCGTCAGCATGAAGTCATGCTGACCTCATCAAGTCAACAGACCAGTCTAGGTCAAACTGACCAGTGGGTCCCGCATGTCAGGAGTTTAATTAGCTAACTAAAATTAGTTTAAACTAATCTGGGTTAATTAGCAGAGGGGGCCCCACTTATCATAGACTCAGAGGAGTCAAACTGGGCCCACCCTGGTCAAGGTGACTTTGGCCGTTCCGGCCACCAAATGGGTCGCGGAAGGCATCTAAGTGGAGCTGGGGACAACCCGCAGCTCTTGGTGGAGTTAGTTGGGGTCGGGGTGGTCGGAATCGGCGCCGGCGACGACCTAGGCGGCCGCCGGAGTTCGGGTGGAGGCGAACTCGGGCTAGGGTGTGCGGTGAGGTGCGGGGAGTGCATGGTTAGACCCTACGCGATGTGGTGAGTGCGATGGACACCGAGATGTGACCGGAGGATGGCCGGGAGCACGTCGGCGACGATCTCCGCGGCGGTGCGTGCGGTTGATCTTCGTGTGCTCATGGTGGTGCACGAGAGCGAGCAAGGAAAGGGGGGAGAGGTAGCTAGGCTCACGGTGATCTCGAGGGAGCAGACGATGAGGTCGGCGAAGGGGATCTCCGGCGACGGCGCTTCGGTCGAGGTCAGCGCGGTGGCTTCGGGGCACACGAGCGCTTGGGGCTCGGCTTGCTCGAAGGAGAGGAGGGTGGCGGAGCTCCTAGACACGGTGGCGTGGCGCGAGGTTGACGGAGAGCGCGTCTACGGCGAAGGTGCGGCGGTGGTGGAGTCGGCCATGGCTGGGGAGCGCGAGGGAGAGGAGCTGGGGAGGAGAGGAGACGTCTGGGGGGTTCGGGGGAGAGAGGGGGAGCGATCCCCGTCATCAGCTGGACGATTGGGAGTGGAGAGGCGGCGACCAGGTGCGTGGCACCCATGCGGTGCTCGCCGCCGAGCACCTGCCTGCCTGCCTGGCCGAGCCAAGCAGCTCGCTGGCGCGGCAGCTGGGCTGGGCCGGCAGGTGGGCCGGTTAGTAGGCGCCAGGTAAGATTTCCCTTGTTTTTCTGTTTTTATTTATTCTGTAAGTTTGTGGACTTATTAAAAACACCTAGACAACTCCTAAAATCACCAAACTGCTCCTGGTCCATAGTTGGAATATTTCCAACATGAAACATTTTAGTTTGGGAATATTTGGGCATTTGAAATATTTTATATAATTTAAATGCCCAAACTCAAATACTTATGAATTAATTCAAAGCCCTTGGGATGACCTAGGAAACTGTGCATCACTTTTGGCAGAGGTTCTGAACCAAGACAAAAATGATGGACATTTTAGAAGGGCATTTCAGGTTCATTGAAAATATTTTTAGTAAACCCTAGTTGTTTCAGAGGGGGCTGGGGGTTCTGTCATCCCCATTTCAAGTTTTTGATGAAAGAATAAACATGATGCAACACTCTAATGCATGAACTAGCTAGGGTGTGACAACTCACCCCCACTCAAGAGAATCTCGTCCCGAGATTTAGGTTCCTCCAGAAAGAAAGCGGGGTACTCAAGTCGAAGACGATCCTCCCTTTCCCAAGTTGCTTCTTTCTCAGAATGGTGCGACCATTGAACCTTGAGAAACTTGATATTATGACGTCGAGTGGTACGCTCGGCTTGATCGAGGATACGAACGTGGTACTCTCGATACGTGAGGTTATCTTGAAGATCAAGCGTTTCGTGGTCCACTCCACGGATAGGATCCGAGAAGCAACGCCTGAGTTGAGAAAATTGGAAGACGTCGTGGACTCTGGAGAGATGCGGAGGTAGTTCCAACTGGTAGGCAACTTCTCCTCGTTTAGCGAGAATGCGAAAGGGTCCAATGTAGCAAGGAGCCAATTTGCCTTTGATACCGAAACGATGGGTTCCCTTCAGAGGATTAACCCGAAGGTAAGCCTTCTCGTCAACCTCAAAAGACATAGCCTTATGTTTTCGGTCGTATTGACTCTTTTGACGAGATTGGGCTGTTTTCAACTTTTCACGAACAATGCGAACTTGCTCTTCTGCTTCCTGGATCATGTCCAGGCCAAATAATTGTCTTTCCCCGATTTTTGACCAGTTAAGAGGCGTTCGACACCTTCGTCCATATAGAACTTCAAAAGGGGCTTTACCCAAGCTAGATTGAGAGCTATTGTTATAAGCAAATTCAACAAATGGAAGGCATTTCTCCCAATCCATTCCGAATGAGATAACAGAAGCTCGAAGCATGTCTTCTAGAATCTGATTGACACGTTCTACTTGACCACTTGATTGAGGGTGAAAGGCAGTGCTAAAGGAAAGGCGGGTTCCCATAGCATTTTGGAAACTTTCCCAAAATCGAGAGGTGAAGAGACTTCCTTGATCCGAGTTAATTTCCAGTGGAACACCATGGAGAGACACTATTCGGGAGATGTATAAGTCTGCTAATTGACTAGCGGTTATACTCTCGCGAACCGGTAAGAAATGGGCTACTTTGGAAAGACGATCGACAACGACGAAGATAGCGTTATTCCCTCTCTTGGTCCTGGGAAAACCGGTAATGAAATCCATACCAATTTTGTCCCATTTCCATTCAGGAATAGCTAAGGTTTGAAGGGTGTCAGCAGGCCGTTGTTGCTCCGCTTTTACACGACGACAGACGTCGCAACTAGCAATATACTAAGCAATTTCTCTCTTCATCCTAGTCCACCAGAACCTCTGGCGTAGGTCCTGATACATCTTGGTACTACCGGGATGAATGGTGAGAGGAGATTCATGAGCTTCCTTAAGGATCAATCGCCTCAGGTTTCGCACTTTGGGAACCACTAGACGATTTCCGAAGTATACGACTCCTTGATCATCAATGGAGAAACAATTCGCAACTCCCTTCTTGATGTTTCTCTTGATGCGGGAAATTCCCGGATCTACCTTCTGTGCTTTGATGATCTGATCCGTAAGGGTAGGTTTCGCCACCAAGGTGGAAAGGAATCCTTGAGGAACAATGTGAACGTTAAGTTTCCGAAATTCCTCATGGAGAAGAGGTTGACTTTGTTGTAACATTAGATTGTTACAATAAGATTTACGACTTAGTGCATCAGCCATGACGTTGGCCTTTCCTGGGGTGTAAGTTATTCCTAAGTCGAAATCTGTGATCAACTCAACCCAACGTCTTTGCCTGAGATTCAAATCCGGTTGGGTGAAGATGTACTTCAGACTTTGGTGATTGGTGAAGATTTCGCAATGATTACCGAGGAGGTAATGTCGCCAGGTTTTAAGTGCATAGACTACAGCTGCAAGCTCTAGATCATGAGTAGGATAATTCTCCTCATGTGGGTGTAATTTCCGTGAAGCATAAGCAATTACGTGACGATCCTGCATGAGAATGCAACCTAGTCCTTGTCACGAGGCGTCGCAATAGATAACAAAGTCCTTAGAAAAATCTGGTGGTATCAATACGGGAGCAGATGTCAGGCATCTTTTAAGTTCCTGAAAGCTGTGCTCACATTGTGGAGTCCACTCGAACTTGTTATCTTTGTTGAGGAGTTCAATTAGAGGTTTGGCAACTTTGGAGAAGTTCTCGACAAAGCGACGACAATAGCTCACTAAGCCAAGGAAACTCCGAACTTGCTTGACCGATTCAGGTGGAGTCCAATTAAGGACGGCTTGAACTCGCTCGGGATTAACAGCAATACCTTTACCAGAAATTACATGTCCTAGATAGGTCACTTTTGGCAACCAAAATTCACATTTGGAGAACTTGGCATAAAGGCGATGCTCTCGAAGTTTCATCAACACTAGCCTTAGATGTTCGGCATGTTCTTCCTCGTTCTTGGAGTAGATGAGTATATCATCTAGGTAAACCACGACAAATTTATCCAAATACTCCATGAAGATTGAATTCATTAAGCGAGAGAAAGTGGCTGGAGCGTTGGTTAAACCGAAGGACATGACGGTGTACTCGTATTGGCCATAACGAGTAACAAAGGCCGTTTTAGGAATGTCCCCGTTCCGGATTTTGATTTGATGGTAGCCCAACCTCAAATCCATTTTAGAGAAGACTGAGGATCCAGCGAGCTGATCATACAGGTCGTTGATCCTGGGGAGCAGATACTTATTCTTAATTGTGATGAAATTGACAGGTCGATAATCTACAACCATCCGGTCCGTACCATCCTTCTTCTTGATGAAGAGGACGGGGCAAGCCCACGGAGATGAAATAGGTCGGATGAAACCCTTCTTCAAGGACTCATCAAGTTGTTTCTTAAGCTCGGCTAGTTCTAGTGGTGCCATCTTATAGGGTCTTCTAGCAATCGGGACAGTTCCTGGAATGAGATCTATCACGAACTCAACATCTCTATCAGGTGGAACACCCGGCAATTCTTCTGGGAAGACATCCGGGAAGTCACGGACTATCGGAACGTCTTCAAGGTCTGGCAACGGACTGGCATTAAGAGAATATAGCTGTCGCTTAGCTACTTGGGTCAAGACATTGACTATCTTTCCCGAAGGATGTGTGAGTTGAACAGTCCTAGAGAAACAATCAATTTTGGCATGATGGGATGACATCCAGTCCATGCCCAAGATGATATTAATATTCGAAGATTTGAGGGCTATCAAAGATGCGAGAAAAACGAGTTTGTCGACTTGAATTTCATTTCCATGGCTTACTCTAGAGGTTTGCCATCTAGAACCAGGAGTAGAAATTTCCATAGTGGACGGCATGTCACAGAATGCGGTGTTATGCAAACGAGCATAACTTTCGGATATTAAAGAATGAGATGCTCCAGTATCGAAAAGAACAGATGCCGGATGGCAATTAACAAGGAGCGTACCCAGAACGACGTTGGGATCCTCTTGAGCTTCTTCGGCAGAGATACAGTTGACATGGCCTCGTGCAGCGGTGGCCGGCTTGGCGTAGAACACTTTTCCTGTCGGCTTGCCACTGCCAACAGCTTTTCCAGATTGGTTGGGGTTGGTCTGGGGACACTTGCGCAGATAGTGGCCCGGTTCCCCACACTTAAAGCAAGTCATGGAACTGGTACGTGGAGGAGCACTGTTGGTTGGACCACCATAGGGCTTGGCTGGTGCAAACTGTTGAGCGGGGCGAGGCGCCTAGAAGGATGGCCTCGGTGTAAACCTGGGTGGCAGGGCAGTGTTAGGCACCCACATGCGGCGCTTCTGTGGACCAGCACCGGATGAGGAACCCATGTCATGGCCATGCTTGCGTGTTGCTTCATAATCAGTCTGACCAGACTCAGCACTGATGGCTTTATTAACAAGCTTCTGAAAAGATGTGCACTCATGCAGACGGAGGTCGCGGCGAAGCTCAGGACTAAGTCCCTTACGGAACCTTGCTTGCTTCTTAGCATCAGTAGAGACTTCCTCAGTTGCATATCGTGCAAGGTTACCGAACTCCCTGTTGTAAGCATCCACAGAAAGTCGACCTTGAGTGAAACTGCAGAACTCCTCACGTTTACGGTCCATGAGACCCTCCGGAATGTGATGTTCACGGAAAGCCTCGCTGAATTCAGCCCAAGTAGTGGCATGGCCCGCTAGGCGCATAGCTCCATAGTTCTCCCACCATAGACTGGCGGGGCCTTCAAGATGATATGCAGCAAAGGTGACCTTATCAGCCTCAGCTACTAGCACAGAACGCAGTTTGTGAGTAATACTGCGAAGCCAGTCATCGGCGTCGAGAGGCTCGACGGAGTGGTGGAAAGTGGGTGGATGTAACTTGATGAAATCTCTGAGTGATACCAAGTTATTCCTCTGATGGTGTGCCGTGTTTTGCTCGATGCGCTCCAACAAACGGTTGGTCTCCCACTTGTTTCTCTCGGCTTCCAGCATAACTTCGGCTAGAGAGGGAGGTTGAGGCAGGTTTGTTCCCCCAACTCTGCTGCCTTCGGCCTGCTCTGGGGGAGCAGGGTTGGTGCGGGTGCTAACTATCCTAGGAAAACAAGACAAAGGTTTAGTCCAGGATGATAGGATTCTGACATAGAAATGTAGAATGTAACGGATAACTTGGAATGTAAGATGATCATCCGTATGACATGGTAGATACAGAAACTGCTTCTTTTATTCCATCGTCATACACACCATACAAGGTTTAGTACAGAACCAAACGAAGTACTACTACGGTGAAGAGAGGATTACATCTCATCGGAGGCATTCCGAGCTCCTATACATTATTTTTCTACACCTCCGGAAGGCGGTACAAGCTAAGTCATATCCCACGAGTCACGCAGGACGGTGGACGATACAACTAGTACGATACTAGTGATACTACTACTAACTCAGACAGCTCCGTAGTAGTCTTCATAGAAGTCACCTCCATAGCCTGGAAGCTCAACGTGATCATCCGAAAACAGTCGCTTCCGTGGAGCTTGTGGACCATAGGGGCTAGGATGAGGTCTTGGACCAACAAATGGTGGCCTATGGGGACCACGAAGTGGGGTGATGCCTCCTACATCATGCCAATCCATCACGTCTGGCAGAGCAGACCTTACAGGATAGAGATCTCGCATATCCATACATCCCGCTTGCACAGCCGGTGCAAACCGAGTCAAAGTGGCCCAAGGATCAGCACGGGTATTGAAAAGCTCTAGCCTCAAGGCCCGATTTTCATGGTCCTTGTCTTCAAGCAACTGTGCAGTGGTGCGGGTCCGTGAATCCTCCTGAGTGGAGTCAGCATAGATAGCCTGGAGATACCCTTGTGCTCCTGGAAGTGATGCTGGCATATATGGAAGTCAGAGTCCCGAAATAGGCTAGTCCTGACTCGCACGATGGTCATCATAGAGTAGGCAGCATCCTGCACAGCCATCTCAATAGTAACCCCGAGTCCATAGGAGCAGTGGAGGGGCTCGGTAGATCCAGGATAAGATGGAAATATCCTGACAGTGCAAAGATATTGACTTTGATTAAAGTCTCGAAATTGCTCTTCGACCGTGTACTCAGGATACCAACGTATCCAGCCTCAGTCATTACCCTGACCAACATGGCAGTATGTCCGGGTACATCTAGACATCGAGTCAACCAAACCACTTGATTCTGAGGACGGGTCGCCATCTGGAACAAGATAACACAAGACATTAAGATTCCTAGCAGAAATTGGACAACATAACGGCTGTAAATGCTCAAAAAGGATTTTGAGGCATTTGACAAAGAATTGCATAGACACTCAACAATACCATATCAAGGTTCTGGATCCATCTTAGCAACATAATGGGGTAGTAGAGCTGAACTAGGCTTGTATCCATCAAACCTATAAGGTACTACTGATTAGTAACACGTGAACCTGATAGAGAGGAGGGATCCTAGTCCTTAACCCCCGGTAGAAGAATAGACTGACTCAGATTAGAATGTTATGAGATAAAGGAGTAAAAAGAGCCTTACGTTCCATCCCACAAACAATTCCCCTACATATAACTAAAGAATTTCTAGACTCAACATCGACCAGTTTGGCTTGGAGAACCTACAGGCAGTCCGGCTCTGATGCCAACGCTGTCAGGACCCCGACTCGATGCCACATCGATCTAGCATGTAACACCTCATATCACTTTGCGGCCTCACGCACGGTATTACCACGGGTGTCGTCTTACCTTTGCCCGGGACCGTTTGCGCCTTTTGGCACACGTATATGATAGTGTCGCTAGCATCCATATGGTAGGGAGCCCGGGCTGACATGGCTAGTCGTAAACCCAAAGCGGCACAAACTTACAGGGACAGGCATCCATGACCTAGCATCGAACGTGTCGGTCATCAACAAGTGAATCCGAGCTGTGGCACTGGGCTAGCAGGACTCCGGTAAACCGGGCTGTAGCGGGCTAATAGGACTCCGGTATCCATCGCCTGACATTTCCCCGAAGGGACAGACACAGGAACGAAGAAGGACACATGCCGGCCAGCCTAAGTGTTCCGGAGCAGTAGCAAGCTACCAAGGCTCAGTGGAGACACTAGGAGACATTTCCCGGTAAGAGAGGCTACTAAGAATAAACAACTAGATAGTCAGATCCTACACATACCAAGCATTTCAATCATACACACAATATGCTCGATATGTGCAAATACAACAAGGCATCACAACATGACTCTACGACACCGGTACTTTATTTAAGGCTCAGAGAGCCATTCATAACATACATACAAGTATGGGTCACACGACCCAACATTCAAGTCATACAGACATACAAGCCAACAGCGGAAGTAACTTGTCTGAGTACAGACAACTAGTAAAATAAAAGAGGCTTGGGAAAGCCTGGCTATACTACGTGGTCCTTCACAAGCTCAGGATCACCACCTGGGCCTCAGTCTACTCATCGATGTCAACGTCTACGAAGAACCCATCAGAAGGGGTTGCAGCGTCTTCTGAAAAATGTAAATTAAAGCAACATGAGTACAAAGGTACTCAGCAAGACTTACATCAGATCCTACATACATGCACATTATCAAGAGGGGTCGGTGGAGTTATTGCAGCAAGCCAGCTTTGACTCTTGGCTAAGCTATCCTACGGTACACCAACTTGAAATGGTTTTGCGCACACGAGTCCACTACTCACCACTTCAATACACCACCGAGGATCCACCTCCGTCATCCTACAGAAGAGCCATCCTCGGCACTCACGCTTATCTTGAGATTTTTAGTAGTATCCATTTACTTGTCTATGAACTGTATAGGCAACCAAGTAGTCCTTTACCGTGGATGCGGCTATTCGAATAGATAATGGTAACCCTGCAGGGGTGTACTTCTTCACACACGCTCTCACCACTTACCGCCGTTTACACGACATGTACTCGGCAACCTTCAAGCGGAAGCCCAACGTGGGTGTCGGCCACGACCTACCTAAACACCTAAGTCTCTAGTCCAGGTTTATCGCCTATCCAGGTTCCAACCGCAGGGAGTCCGGCCGAGGTTTCCCATACGGCCCCGAACGATGTGTACATGGTTCCCGAGATACCTAACGGGTATTCGGTACACCCGGCCACGTACCTACCGCATCAAAGCCCACCCCTACGGTCAGCGCTGTCCACGGCCTCCAGTAGGCTACAAATACCAGAAACTACTTGCAACTCCTGGACAGAGGACTAGGGTGAATAAGAAGTCGAGAGGGTCCATTGGTTTCGGGCCCAATGCATGGTAGTAGCTAATTCTTAAATCACACATACAGATCTCAGTGCTTAGGGACGGCTTCAATGAAACAACCCACCATGTACTCCTACATGGCCTCTCATCGATACCTTTACCAAATCGTGTTCACCACATCACTCTCATTACCGGCACGATCATTTCACTCTAGCCCATCACCCAGATGAACCAGACCTGACACGACTCTAAGCATAGCAGGCATAGCAAGGTAGGAACATCACATACATATGGCTCAATCAACTCCTACACATGCTAGTGGGTTTCATCTAGTTACTGTGGCAATGACAGGTCATGCAGAGGAAATGGGTTCAACTACCATAGCACACAACAGTTTGAAACACGTTGTCTTAATGCAGTAAAAGAGAGCAGGAGCGAGAACATGGGATTGTATCGATATGATCAATGGTTGGTTGCTTGCCTGATCGGTCGATGCACTGATATGGTTCTTCGTTAGGGTGATCGTGGTACTCCTCGGAGGCAGAACCTGCCGCAAAGAGCACGATACACAAACATCACCAAACAATATGCAACAATATGATGCATGCATGAAACATGGCGAAATGAGTGTATTGGGCGAATGCAACTAAGACCAGATGGGTTTGAACCATTTTGAATCAAAGATTCAAGTTCCAAACTCATACATGGCCCTTATAAGTGCTTTAACTTGTTCTGCAATAAACAGTAGGTTAGCTTGTTTAAACATGCATGAAACCAGCACAGATGGATAGATTGGATTTTTCTGATCATTTTTCATATATAAAACTTTTCATTTGGAGCTACAGATTAATTTCTATGATTTTTTGAAGTTTGGGTTATTTTCTGGAATTTATAAATCATTCTTGATTTATTTTAATTCCAGAAAAGGATTATTGCGTCAGCATGAAGTCATGCTGACCTCAGCAAGTCAACAGACCGGTCCAGGAGTTTAATTAACTAACTAAAATTAGTTTAAACTAATCTGGGTTAATTAGCAGAGGGGGCCCCACTTGTCATAGACTCAGAGGAGTCAAACTGGGCCAACCCTGGTCAAGGTCAAAGTCAAACACGCTGGCGTCTAGCCACCGGCGAGCCCGACACGGCGGCGGAAGTGACTTTGGCCGTTCCGGCCACCAAATGGGTCGCGGAAGGCATCTAAGTGGAGCTGGGGACAACCCGCAGCTCTTGGTGGAGTTAGTTGGGGTCGGGGTGGCCGGAATCGGCGCCGGCGACGACCTAGGCGGCCGCCGGAGTTCGGGTGGAGGCGAACTCGGGGCTAGGGTGTGCGGTGAGGTGCGGGGAGTGCATGGTTAGACCCTGCGCGACGTGGTGAGTGCGATGGACATCGAGAGGTGACCGGAGGATGGCCGGGAGCACGTCGGCGACGATCTCCACGGCGGTGCGTGCGGTTGATCTTCGTGTGCTCGTGGTGGTGCACGAGAGCGAGCAAGTAAAGGAGGGAGAGGTAGCTAGGCTCACGGTGATCTCGAGGGAGCAGACGACGAGGTCGGAGATGAGCTGTTGCGGCGGCGACGGCGAAGGGTATCTCCGGCGACGGTGTTTCGGTCGAGGTCAGCGCGGTGGCTTCGGGGCACACGAGCGCTCGGGGCTCGGCTTTCTCGAAGGAGAGGAGGGTGGCGGAGCTCCTGGACACGGTGGCGCGGTGCGAGGTTGACGGAGAGCGCGTCTACGGCAAAGGTGCGGCGGCGGTGGCGTCGGCCATGGCTGGGGAGCACGAGGGAGAGGAGCTGGGGAGGAGAGGAGACGTCTGGGGGGTTCGGGGGAGAGAGGGGGAGCGATCCCCGTCATCAGCTGGACGAGGGGAGCGGCGAGGCGGCGACCAGGTGCGTGGCACCCATGCGGTGCTCGCCGCCGAGCACCTGCCTGCCTGCCTGGCCGAGCCAAGCAGCTCGCTGGCGCGGCAGCTGGGCTGGGCCGGCAGGTGGGCCGGTTAGTAGGCGCCAGGTAAGATTTCCCCTGTTTTTCTGTTTTTATTTATTCTGTAAGTTTGTGGACTTATTAAAAATACCTAGACAACTCCTAAAATCACCAAACTGCTCCTGGTCCATAGTTGGAATATTTCCAACATGAAACATTTTAGTTTGGGAATATTTGGGCATTTGAAATATTTTATATAATTTAAATGCCCAAACTCAAATACTTATGAATTAATTCAAAGACCTTAGGATGACCTAGGAAACTGTGCATCACTTTTTGCAGAGGTTCTGAACCAAGACAAAAATGATGGACATTTTAGAAGGGCATTTCAGGTTCATTGAAAATATTTTTAGTAAACCCTAGTTGTTTCAGAGGGGGCTGGGGGTTCTGTCATCCCCATTTCAAGTTTCCGATGAAAGAATAAACATGATGCAACAATCTAATGCATGAACTAGCTAGGGTGTGACAGGTGTTGATGTAGAAGCCCTCATCGATTCCCCCTCCGACGGAGCGCCGGAAAAGGCCCCAAGATGGGATCTCGCGGGTACAGAAGGTTGCGGCGGTGGAAATAGGGTTTCGTGGTGTTCCTGGATGTTTTCAGGGTATATGAGTATATATAGGTGAAGGAAGTCGATCAGCGGAGCCACGAGGGGCCCACGAGGGTGGGGGCACGCCTACCCCCCTGGGCGTGCCCTCCTGCCTCGTGGCCTCCTTGTTTCTTTCTTGATGTCCACTCCATGTCTCTTGTATTGCGTTTGTTCCAAAGATAACTCTCCCAAAGATTTCATTCCGTTTGGACTCCGTTTGATATTCCTTTTCTGTGAAACACTAAAATAGGCAAAAAAACAACAATTTGGACTCGACCTCCGGTTAACAGGTTAGTCCCAAAAATAATATGAAAGTGCATAGTAAAGCCCATTAAACATCCAAAACGGATAATATAATAGCATGGAACAATAAAAAATTATAGATACGTTGGAGACGTATCACACCCCTACCTGGCGCGCCAAATGTCGGTGCACGCGGAGATATCAACCTACCCAGCCTGCCTACTCGTGATCCTTCTAAGCCTAGCGCGACAAGCTCAAAGAGACAAGGAGACACAATAGTTTATCCTGGTTCGGGCCACCTTGCGGTGTAATACCCTACTCCGGTGTTTTGGTGGATTGCCTCAGAGGGCTGAGGATGAACTAGTACAGTGGATGAACTGGCCTCAGGAGGTGAGGTGTTCTTCAGCTGGTTTGGTGTGGGCTAGTGTGACTTGTCTTCCTCCCTTTTCTATGGTGGTGGCTAGTCCTATTTATAGTGGCCTTGGTCCTCTTCCCAAATGTTGGCTGGAAGGGATCCCACAACGGCTGGATTTGAAAGGGGACAAGTAGTACAGCTTATCCTAACAAAAGTAGTCTTCGCCTGCGAAAGGCCTCTGGTCGTGACGCGACGGTGGGCTCACTGATGACCTCCATCCTGCCGTCCTGGCAGTCTTGGTCTCATTGCACCAGAATAGAAACCTTTGGCTGATTCCTCGGAACTCCGCACCTGTGGATTGCCTCCTTTGCACAAAACAGGAAACCTACGCTCTGCGCCCGCCTGGCCTTGGTCGTCATGGCTCACATTAGCTGAACCTCGTGAGGTGAACCTTGCATAGAACTCTCCGCCCCTCGGGAGCCAGCCTGAGGAGGCCGATCCCCTCAGGGGTCTTAGTGTCATCCGCCTCACGAGGCTTGGCTCCTCGCGAGGGTCTTGCGTTGTTGATGCTGAAGCTGGGCCATACCAGGTCGTCGATGGAGCCACATGGTGGGCCGCAGGCAGGCAGGGATGATACCCCCATATCCAGGACGCTGACACAGCTGACGCCACCTGGAACACCACAGCGTAATGGTGTGTTCGAACATTGTAACCGCACTTTATTAGATATGGTGCGGTCTATGTTGTCTCTTACTGATTTACCATTATCGTTTTGGGGTTATGCATTAGAGACAGCTGCATTCACTTTGAACAGGGCACCATCAAAATCCGCTGAGATGACACCATATGAACTGTGGTTTGGCAACAAACCTAAGCTCTCGCTTCTTAAAGTTTGGGGATGCGATGCTTATGTCAAAAGGCTTCAGCCCGATAAGCTCGAACCCAAATCAGAGAAATGTGTCTTCATAGGATACCCTAAGGAAACAATTGGGTACACCTTCTACCACAAGTCCGAAGGCAAGATTTTTGTTGCTAAGAACGGAACCTTTCTAGAGAAGGAGTTTCTCTCGAAAGAAGTGAGTGGGAGTAAAGTAGAACTTGATGAGGTAATTGTACCTGATCTCAATTTGGAAAGTAGCTCATGCGAGAAATCTGATCCTGTGATGCCTACACCAACTAGAGAGGAAACTAATGATAAAGATCATGAAACTACAGATCAAGTTGCTACAGAACCTCGTAGGTCGGGCAGAGCATGATCTGCACCAGAGTGGTATGGAAATCCTATTCTGGAGGTCATGTTACTTGACCATGACAAACCTACAAACAATGAAGAAGCTATGATGAGCCCAGATTTCGGATAAATGGCTTGAGGCCATGAAATCTGAGATAGGATCCATGTATGAGAACAAAGTGTGGACTTTGGTGGATCTTCCTGATGATCGGCAACCCGTAGAGAATAAATGGATCTTCAAGAACGAGACTAACACTGATGGTAATGTTACTGTCTATAAATCTTGACTTGTTGCAAAAGTTTTTCGACAAGTTCAAGGAGTTGACTACGATGAGACTTTCTCACCTATAGCGATGCTCAAGTCTGTCCGAATCATGTTAGCAATTGCCGCATTTTATGATTACGAAATCTGGCAAATGGATGTCAAAACTACATTCCTTAATGGATTTCTTAAAGAAGAGTTGTACATGATGCAACCAGAAGGTTTTGTCGATCCTAAAGGTGCTAACAAGGTGTGCAAGCTCCAGCGATCCATATATGGACTGGTGCAAGCATCTCCGAGTTGGAATATACATTTTGATGAGTTGATCAAAGCATATAGTTTTATCCAGATTTACGGTGAAGCCTGTATTTACAAGAAAATGAGTGGGAGCACTACAGCCTTCGTGATAAGTATATGTGAATGACGTATTGTTGACCGGAAATGATGTAGAATTTTCAGGAAAGCATAAAAGGAGAGTTTGAAAGGAGTTTTTCCAAGAAATACCTCGGTGAAGCTTCTTACATATTGGGCATCAAGATCTATAGAGATAGATCAAGACGCTTGATAAGATTTTTTAATGAATACATACCTTGACCAGATTTTGAAAGAGTTAAAAATGGACCAGTCAAAGAAGGAGTTCTTGCCTGTATTACAAGGTGTAAAGTTGAGTAAGACTCAAAACCCGACCATAACAGAAGATAGAAAGAGAATGAAAGTCATTCCCCATGCCTCAGTCATAGGTTCTACAAAGTATGCCATGCTATGTACCAGACCAGTTGTGTGCTTTGCTATGAGTTTCGCAAGGGGGTGATACGTCCATTTTGCATCATGCTTTTATATCAATATTTATTGCATTATGGGCTGTTATTACACATTATGTCACAATACTTATGGCTATTCTCTCTTATTTTACAAGGTTTATCATGAAGAGGGAGAATGCCGGCAGATGGGATTCTGGCTGAAAAGGGGAGAAAATATTGGAAACCTATTCTCCACAGCTCCAAAAGCTCGGAAACTCCACGAAAGTTATTTTTGGAATTAATAAAAATTATTGAGCAAAGAAAGTACTAGAGGGGGCCCACACCCTGGCCAGGAGGGTGGGGGGCACCCCCCCTACTGGGC
The DNA here is from genome assembly GCA_963921465.1 of Triticum timopheevii. NCBI lineage: Eukaryota > Viridiplantae > Streptophyta > Magnoliopsida > Poales > Poaceae > Triticum > Triticum timopheevii. The sequence continues at coordinate 341,869,518 of OY997262.1, read as the reverse complement.
GCGCCCCTGTCTCCTAGGCCCCTGGTGGCCCTTCGGTGCCCATCTTCTGCTATATGAAGTCTCTTATCCTGAAAAAAATCATAAGCAAGCTCACAGGACGAAACTCCGTCGCCACGAGGCGGAACCTTGGCGGAACCAATCTAGTGCTCCGGTGGAGCGGTTATGCCGGGGAAACTTCCCTCCGGAAGGGGGAAATCATCACCATCGTCATCACCAACGATCCTCTCATTGGGAGGGGGTCAATCTCTATCAACATCTTCACCAGCACCATCTCCTCTCAAAACCCTAGTTCATCTCTTGTATCCAATCTTGTATCAAAACCACAAATTGGTACGTGTGGGTTGTAGTAGTGTTGATTACTCCTTGTATTTGATGCTAATTGGTTTACTTGCTGGAAGATCATTGTTCAGATCTTTAATGCATATTAATACTCCTCTGATCATGAAAATGAATATGCTTTGCGAGTAGTTACGTTTGTTCCCGAGGACATGGGTGAAGTCTTGCTATTAGTAGTTATGTGAATTTGGTATTCGTTCGATATTTTGATGATTTGTATGTTGTCTCTCCTCTAGTGGTGTTATGTGAACTTCGACTACATGACACTTCACCATTATTTGGGCCTAGAGGAAGGCATTGGGAAGTAATAAGTAGATGATGGGTTGCTAGAGTGACAGAAGCTTAAACCCTAGTTTATGCATTGCTTCATAAGGGGCTGATCTGGATCCACTAGTTTCATGCTATCGTTAGGTTTAGCTTAATACTTCTTTTGTAGTTGCGGATGCTTGCAATAGGGGTTAATCATAAGTGGGATTCTTTTCCAAGAAAGGTCAGTACCAAGCACCGGTCCACCCACATATCAAATTATCAAAGTACGGAACGCGAATCATATGAGTGTGATGAAACTAGCTTGATGATAATTCCCATGTGTCCTCGGGAATGCTTTTCTCATTATAAGAAATTGTCCAGGCTTGTCCTTTGCTACAAAAAGGATTGGGCCACCTTGCTGCACCTTATTTACTTTCATTGCTTGTTGCCCGTTACAAATTATCTTATCACAAAACTATCTGTTACCTACAATTTCAGTGCTTGCAGAGAATACCTTACTGAAAACCGCTTGTCATTTCTTGCTCCTCGTTGGGTTCAACACTCTTAATTATCAAAAGGACTATGATAGATACCCTATACTTGTGGGTCATCAAGACTCTTTTCTGGCACCTTTGCTGAGTGGAACTTGGTAAGGAAACATTTATATAGTGTGCTGAAATTTTCTATCACTTGTTACTATGGAAACTAATCCTTTGAGGGGCTTGTTCGGGGTATCTTCGCCCCGACTAAAAGAGCAAAGAGTTGCTCCTCAACCTACTGAAAATGTTTACTTTGAAATTCCTTCAGGTATGATAGAGAAACTTCTAGCTAATCCCTTTGCAGGAGATGGAACATTGCAGCCTGATTTACACCTTATCTTTGTGGATGAAGTTTGTGGATTATTTAAGCTTGCAGGTATTCCCGATTATGTTGTTAAGAGGAAGGTTTTCCCTTTATCTTTGAAGGGAGACGCATTGAAATGGTATAGCTATGTGACGATTGTAGCGACCCGACCTCCGATGGTCAAGTCTCTGTGCTTCTGTGTCATCCCTGGATCGGTAATGCTGACACACACAGTACTCGAAGGATTTATAACAGAGTAGCAATCACACACTTATTACATCGAATGTCTCAAAAGAGAACTTATTACAATAATATGTCTTAAGGCCATCTAATGTGATAACAGCGGAAGGCATGGAAGATAAAGTGAGTCCATCAACTCCAATGGCATAGCTGAGCTGCACGGCAACGACCTACGAACCTTACTCCTCGTCTGAAAAGTTTGCAACATAATACGTTGCAGCCCGAGAATGGGTCAGCACATGGAATATGCTGGTAATGTAAGACAAAAGAGCAATAACAGAATAATACTACAACTACATGCATATTTGGCTGGTGGAAAGCTCTATGGTTACAGTTTTGCGAAAAGCCAATTTTTCCCTACTTCAAAGGAATAAATTTTAATTTAACTATCATGGTGGTTGAAACATCATTTGAGAAGGTAACCCCAACTCAATGATCCCAATTAAAATAGTTAACAACCCAGCAAGATTAATTAGAAGTGTTGAGATACATGCGAATACTCAAGTACTAGATACTCAGAATTGTCCATAACCGGGGACATGGCTAACCATGATTAGATTGTACACTCTGCAGAGGTTTGCGCGCTTTTCCATGCAAGACTCGATCGCCTCCGCTGATTCCTCGCACTACATGATGTTTGAGAAACGGATGACCGAGACACAGTCTTTTAGAAACATTAACTCTCTACTCCGGGCAGACCATACCAAACCTACAAACCCACTACCTGCTGATCCACCTCTTCAAGAGCTTCACATAACTTACTTAACTATGCTAGAGCCCATAATAGCTTGCGGCTGCACACGGAAGTTTCTAGCATGAATAGACTCTGTTCGCTTTGAGCCTGGGTGGCGGTCCATAGGAGAATCACACGGTAACCCCGGGATTTCCAAATATAAAACAGGCAATCACTGGATACCCCAGGTGCCTCAATCCACCCAGATGTGTATTAAAGTTGCCACCTTAAGTAAACCATTAATTTAACAATCTCACATCTATCATGGAAATCACTCAAACCCAATCCACGTCTACGAGCATAGCATGGCAAAATAAGCAACGCGTAGAAGTAACTCCCAAGGGCTTGATAATAAACAAGGCAATAGGTTCTACCTCAGTAACTACTTCCCAAAACCCACATATTAAAGGCATCCTAGTCATGCAATGTTTGAGGATTGAAACTAATGCATAAAAACTGGCTATGAAAAGAGTATGATCAATATGTTACTTGCCTTGCTGACGATCCGTGAATCCTAGAGACTCGTAGTAACACGCTTCGCACTCCAGGAATTCTATCGCAAGCAAACAATAACATACATAAGCAACAATCAAAGATGCACAAGTAGAACTCCAAATAAAAGAGTTTGACCGGAGAGTTCAACTTAAGAACTCCGGTTTGCAAAAAGAATCAAATCAAATGGAGCAACGAAACTCAAACGGCAAAAGAAACAAGATTCGTTAACTAATCTGAACTAGGGTCAAATTTTATGGAGATAAAAACTTGTTTGAGTTGATTATTCGGAAAGAAGGTTTCGAGATGACACTCCAGGCGCTTGAATCGCCTGATTCCGATAAACGAGCAAAAAGATAAACAGGTTCGAACATCGGATCAGAAATCGCGATCAGAATAATCGCGGAATAAATCCGATAAAAAGAAAAATGACGAACGGCTAAACGAATGAACGTTCGTTAACAGAAACTAAACGATGAACACGTTCGTTAGAACGAACGGACGAGCGAACGCTCGCTAAATAAATAAACCGAAGAATAAAACCGATCTATAAAAAAAACGAACCAGGGTTTTTCTCAAAAAAAAACCGAAGGGGGTTTTATTCGGGAAAAACCGGCGGCGGGGTGGCTACCTCCGGCGAGGTCGTCCGGCAGGGCGGGCGGCTCCGGCGGGGCTCGGCGAGGGGCGGCGGGGATCGGCGAGACGGGGGCGGCGGCGCGGAAGACGGCGACGGCGGCTCGGGCAGGGCGCGGCGGTGGCTCGGGCGCTGCTCGGCGGCGGCGGTGGCGGGTGGTGGCGGGGTGGTGGTGAGGGCGGCGGGGCGGGGTATTTAAGGAGGGTGGGGGCTCCGGCTTGGGGAAGGGGGCGCCCTGGGAGGAGTCCGGCTCGGACTCCCCTCGGCGGCCGTGCCTGGCTGGGCCCTTGGCCCGGTCGGGCGCGGGTTTTTTTAAAAAAAAAAACATTCCGCCGACTAGAAAAAAAATCCTAGAAAAATATAAATAAAAATCTAAAAATTCCAAAACAAGTTTTCTCCGTATAAATAAAATATTTAGAACAAGATGAACTTTTCTTGGCCCCTAAAATGCAATTTTTAAAACATTCAAATTTTTCTAGGGCAAATAAAATTCCAAATAAACTCAAATAAAATCCAAATAATGATTTTAACATTTTTCCTCCAATATTTCAATAGTTTTGGAGAAGTCATATTATCTCCCCTCATTTATTATTTTAAAATGAAATATTTTCCGAAGAGAAATAATTAAAAATCAAAATCCTCGTCTTCATTATTTGATAAAAAATTTCAAATATGAGAATTGGAAAATCCCCAACTCTCTCTGAAGGTCCTTGAGTTGCTTAGGATTTCGAGGATTGCAAACGAAAAAGCAATAAAATATGATATGCATGGATGACCTATGTATAACATGCCAAATTGGAAATTTGGGATGTTACAAACCTACCCCCCTTAAGATGAATCTCGCCCTCGAGATTCGGGTTGGCTAGAAAAGAGGTGCGGGTGGTCCTTGCGAGTATCCTCTTCTCGCTCCCAGGTGGCTTCCTCCTCAGTATGATGACTCCACTGAACTTTGCAAAACTTGATCACCTTGTTGCGAGTGACTCGACTATCAAACTCAAGAATCTTTACTGGCTTCTCCTCATAGGTCAGATTATTATCGAGCTGAATCGCCTCCAAAGGTACTGTATCATTCAATGGTATATCAGCCATCTCAGCATGGCACTTCTTCAGCTGTGATACGTGAAACACATCGTGAACTCCTGACAACCCTTCAGGTAACTCCAGCTTGTAGGCAACTTCTCCCATCCGTCCCAAAATACGATACGGTCCTACAAATCTCGGGGCTAACTTTCCCTTAACTCCAAAACGTTTTACTCCCCTCAAAGGTGATACTCGTAAATAAGCTTTGTCTCGAATTTCATAGGTTACTTCCTTGCGTTTTGAATCTGCATAACTCTTCTGTCTGGACTGAGCGATCTTTAGTCTGTCTCTGATCAGTTTAACCTTCTCTTCTGATTCCTTGATCAAATCTGGTCCAAACAATTGACGGTCTCCTACCTCATCCCACATCAATGGTGTTCTACATCTGCGTCCATACAGAGCTTCGAGTGGTGCCATCTTCAAACTGGCATGGTAGCTGTTGTTATAAGAGAACTCCGCGTATGGTAAATTGTCATCCCAACTAGATCCATAATCTAGCGCACATGCTCTTAGCATGTCCTCCAGAATCTGATTGACTCTTTCTATCTGTCCATCTGTCTGAGGGTGAAAAGCGGTACTGAATTCCAATCGGGTACCCAAAGTCTGGTGTAACTGATGCCAAAACTTTGAAGTAAACTGGGTTCCTCTATTTGATACGATGCTCCTCGGAACTCCATGTAAACATACGATCCTGGTCATATATATCTTGGCCAATTTTGCACTTGTATACGTTGTTTTCACCGGGATGAAGTGAGCTACTTTAGTTAATCGATCCACAACTACCCATATAGAATCATATCCTGCCTTGGTTCTGGGTAATCCGGTAATAAAGTCCATACCAAGTTTGTCCCACTTCCACTCGGGTATTGGCATAGGCTGTAACAGTCCTGCTGGTTTCTGATGCTCTGCCTTCACTCTCTGACATACATCACATACGGCTACATACTCGGCAATATCCTTCTTCATACCAGTCCACCAGAAACGTTCATTCAAGTCCAAATACATCTTGGTGTTTCCGGGATGAATCAAGTATGGTGAGTCATGGGCCTCCTGAAGTATCAACTTCCTGATCTCCGAATTGTTGGGCACATAAATCCGGTCCTCAAACCACAAGGTATCGTGCTCATCCTCGCGAAAACCTTTGGCTTTACCTTTGCCCATCCTCTCTCTTATCTCAACAATCTCTTTGTCCTCCTTCTGAGCTTCTCGAATCTTGTCCAACAATGTCAACTGAACCTCCATTGCTGCAAGAAAGCCTTTTCGAACAATCTCCAACCGAAGTTCCATGATCTCCGCAGCTAACTCTTTTGGCATTCCTTTGCTCACAAGAACATTAGCATAACTTTTCTGGCTCAAAGCATCTGCTACGACGTTGGCTTTTCCTGGATGATAGTGTAGCTTCATATCGTAATCCTTTATAAGTTCCATCCATCTCCTCTGTCTGAGGTTCAACTCCTTCTGGGTGAAAATGTACTTCAAGCTCTTATGATCCGTGTACACATCACAACGGTTTCCAATAAGATAATGTCTCCAAGTCTTCAGCGCATGCACTACAGCTGCTAACTCCAGATCATGTGTGGCATAGTTCAACTCGTGTGGCTTCAGTTGTCGTGAGGCATACGAAATAACTTTTCCTTCCTGCATAAGCACACATCCAAGTCCCAAGCGAGAGGCGTCACAATACAGTTGAAACTCCTTACGTATATCTGGCAAGGTCAGCACTGGGGCTGTAGTCAATCGTTCCTTCAGCTCTTGAAAACTTGTCTTGCAATCCTCCGTCCATTTGAACTTAGTATCCTTCTTTAACAATTCAGTCATTGGTTTAGCAATCTTGGAAAAATTCTTAATGAATCTCCGATAATATCCTGCGAGTCCAAGGAAACTGCGGATCTCGCCAACTGAAGTGGGTGCCAACCATTCAGTGACCGACTGAACCTTACTGGGATCCACTGCTATACCCTCTCCTAATATAATATGCCCAAGAAATCCAACTTCTTTCAACAAAAACTCACACTTGCTGAATTTGGCGTATAACTGGTGTTCCCTAAGTTTCTCGAGAACCAAATGCAAGTGTTCCGCATGCTCCTCTTTGTTCTTCGAGTATATCATAATATCATCAATAAATACCACAACAAACTTGTCCAAATACTCCATGAACACCTTGTTCATCATACTCATGAAATAGGCAGGGGCGTTAGTCAGTCCAAATGACATGACCGTGTACTCATATAATCCATACCGCGTGGTAAACGATGTCTTTGGTATATCCTTCTCTCGGATCTTCAACTGATGGTATCCTGATCGTAGATCAATCTTTGAAAACACCTTAGCTCCTTGTAACTGATCAAACAGATCATTAATTATTGGTAAGGGATACTTGTTCTTTATCGTTACTTCATTCAGAGCTCGGTAATCAACGACCATCCTCAGGGATTTATCCTTCTTCTCCACCAAAAGTACTGGGGCTCCCCAAGGTGATGAACTTCTACGAATGTAACCTTTCTCCAACAACTCTTTGATCTGCTTCTTAATTTCCTCCAGGTCATTTGCTGGCATCCAATAGGGTCTCTTGGATATCGGCCCTGTACCTGGCAATAGCTCTATCAAAAACTCGATGTCTCTATCCGGTGGCATACCTGGTAACTCTTCGGGGAAAACATCCGGAAAATCCTTTACTACAGGTACTTCCTCCTGTACAACTCTCGTGAGGGCGTTTACTTGGCTCCTCCTAGGCACATGCCTAGATACATACTTAATCCTTTTTCCCTCCGGGGTGGTAAGGTAAATTGACTTACTAGCACAGTCAATACTTCCTCCATACTTAGACATCCAGTCCATTCCTAATATCACATCCAATCCTTGCGAATCCAAGATAATTAGGTCATACTGAAATACATGTGTGCCAATGATTAGGGGTATCTGGGTGCACCAACTGCTAGCCATGTACTCTGCTCCAGGCGAGCTCACTAAAAGGGGTGTCCTAAGGGTTTGGGTTGGTAACTTGAACTTTTCGACAAATCCCCTTGATATGTATGAATGCGATGCTCCAGTATCGAAAAGAACAATTGCGGTAAATGACTGAACCAAAAACTTACCTATTACCGCGTCCGGCTGCTCTTCAACTTCCTCCACGTTAACGTGGTTCACTTGTCCTTTGTTGAATGGATTGGGCTTCTTCCCAGCGCTCCCATTTCCATTTCCATTCTTTCCTTCAGAGCAGTCATTGGCATAGTGCCCGGTCTTCCCGCACTTGTAGCAAACAACTTGACTTAAGTCCCTCTTTGCGGGTGTAGATGGGTTAGAGCGATTCTAATTATTGTTGGCTCCATTCCCATTCCCGTTCTTCGCACCATTATGGTTATGCGATCCTCCTCCAGCATGGTTATGACCTCCATGGTTATGAACAAGTCCTCCCAAGTTCGGGGTTAAACGAGGCTTCTGGTGAGCTCCTGAGTTGTATTTCCCTTGTCCATACTTCCTCTTACGATTCTCAATCTGCTGCTGCTTTCCTTCAATCATTAGGGCCTTATCTACCAACTCCTGGTAGTTGTTGAAGGTTGCTACCATCAACTGCATACTCATCTCATCATTCAGCCCTTCCATAAACTTCTCCTGCTTCGCGGCATCTGTGGCCACATCATTAGGGGCATAACGTGATAACTTGCTAAACTCATCCACGTACTGGCCAATAGTACGGTTCCCCTGGCGTAGATTGCGAAACTCACGCTTCTTCATCTGCATAGCTCCAGCCGAGACATGGGCAGTACGAAAAGCCTGCTGAAACTGAGCCCATGTGACAGTGTCGATGGGATAGGTGGCTGTGAAATTCTCCCACCATGCTGCTGCAGGTCCATCCAATTGGTGTGCGGCAAAATGCACCTTCTCAGCATCTCTGCATCCTGCGGTGGTTAACTCCCTTCCAATACGACGTAGCCAATCATCTGCAACTATTGGCTTGATGCTACTGGAGAACACCGGTGACTGTAACCTTAAGAAACGGGCGAGGTTATCCACTGGCAGCGAGTTGTTGTTGGCATTGTTGTTATTGGCATTGCCCTGGTTCTGAACTAGCAATTGCATCAAGGCATTCTGCTGCTGGATCAACAGCGTGATCTCCGGTGGAAAAACAAAATCGGGGTCTCTTCTCGGAGGCATTTGATGGGTTTAGATGGAAGAGATTAGAATAGAAAAAGATCTAGTGGAGAAACACTACCCATATGTATATGAGGCAAACACAAGCATTCATTCAATCAGTCAAGCAAGGGCATACAAAACGGTCTAGGACTATCGCAAAAGTGCTCACTACTACTAGTTACATGGGGGAATACTATTATTATATGGTGGTCATCTAGAAATTTTGATCGGTGGAAGACTCCATGATGTCTTCTCCAGCTTCATCTTCGTAGTCATCATCACTTGAATCTGAATCGGTGTCGTCGATGATGATGTAGTTGTCCGGACAAATGGGGTCTTCGTCATCTTCTCTCGGAACTGGCCCTCCCATGAAAATTCCGATCTTCTCGACTAGGTCGTCATTCTTCTCCAATAGGGTCTTGATTTCCTCCTCATATCCATCGCGTGTGAACTTAAGTTCTTCCTCCAGCTCGATGATCCTAGTTTTCGCCTTCTTCAACTCGATCATGTCTGCGCACATCTGGTTCTCCTGTCGTCGAATGTGTTGGTTTTGCTCCTGGATAAAGGCTGCGACAGATCTATCCTTCCTAGTGCTGATCATCTCCCATTGTTCATCTCGGCGCCCACATATTTGATAGGTGGTGTCCTCAAGGTCCTTGTTGTAGATTACTCCAATGCGTCCCATGGTAATATGAGCTGCCATACTCTTGCCAAGGCTCCAAGTGGGTGCTTCGAAAGAAAACTCTATGGGTTTAGAATTTGGCGAGAACGTTCTTCCTGGAACTCGTACTTGAATCATCCAACGCTCTTCTTCTGGTGGAGTGGCGTTGTACGTCCCGGTGAAGCTTGGTAATCCAATATATAAGTACCTAGTGACTTCCTTCAAGTGGCGTCCAAAATGTGAGTCTTCATCTGGTTGTGCAAACTTGTTCTTCATCTCCTTCATCCTAAAGAGTGGAAAAAGAAGAGGAGTCAGAAATGAGAAGAGAAGAGTGACCTATGGTTTATCTTAGTGGTCGTGTACTACACTCAGCGTGTGCTCTGATACCATCTTGTAGCGACCCGACCTCAGATGGTCAAGTCTCTGTGCTTCCGTGTCATCCCTGGATCAGTAATGCTGACCCACACAGTACTCGAAGGATTTATAACAGAGTAGCAATCACACACTTATTACATTGAATGTCTCAAAAGAGAACTTATTACAATAATATGGCTTAAGGCCATCTAATGCGAATACTCAAGTACTAGATACTCAGAATTGTCCATAACCGGGGACATGGCTAACCATGATTAGATTGTACACTATGCAGAGGTTTGCGCGCTTTTCCATGCAAGACTCGATCGCCTCCGCTGATTCCTCGCACTACATGATGTTTGAGAAACGGATGACCGAGACACAGTCTTTTAGAAACATTAACTCTCTACTCCGGGCAGACCATACCAAACCTACAAACCCACTACCTGCTGATCCACCTCTTCAAGAGCTTCATGTAACTTACTCAACTATGCTAGAGCCCATAATAGCTTGCGGCTACACACGGAAGTTTCTAGCATGAATAGACTCTGTTCCCTTTGAGCCTGGGTGGCGGTCCATAGGAGAATCACACGGTAACCCCGGGATTTCCAAAAATAAAACAGGCAATCACTGGATACCACAGGTGCCTCAATCCACCCAGATGTGTATTAAAGTTGCCACCTTAAGTAAACCATTAATTTAACAATCTCACATCTATCATGGAAATCACTCAAACCCAATCCATGTCTACGAGCATAGCATGGCAAAATAAGCAACGCGTAGAAGTAACTCCCAAGGGCTTGATAATAAACAAGGCAATAGGTTCTACCTCAGCAACTACTTCCCAAAACCCACATATTAAAGGCATCCTAGTCATGCAATGTTTGAGGATTGAAACTAATGCATAAAAACTGGCTATGAAAAGAGTATGATCAATATGTTACTTGCCTTGCTGACGATCCGTGAATCCTAGAGACTCGTAGTAACACGCTTCGCACTTCGGGAATTCTATCGCAAGCAAACAATAACATACATAAGCAACAATCAAAGATGCACAAGTAGAACTCCAAATAAAAGAGTTTGTCCGGAGAGTTCAACTTAAGAACTCCGGTTTGCAAAAAGAATCAAATCAAATGGAGCAACGAAACTCAAACGACTAAAGAAACAAGATCCGTTAACTAATCTGAACTATGGTCAAATTTTACAGAGATAAAAATTTGTTTGAGTTGATTATTCGGAAAGAAGGTTTCGAGATGAAACTCCAGGCGCTTGAATCGCCTGGTTCCGATAAACGAGCGAAAAGATAAATAGGTTCGAATCGGATCAGAAATCGTGATCAGAATAATCGCGGAATAAATCCGATAAAAAGAAAAATGACGAACGGCTAAACGAACGAATGTTCATTAACAGAAACTAAACGATGAACACGTTCGTTAGAATGAACGGACGAGCGAACGCTCGCTAAATAAATAAACCGAAGAATAAAACCGATCTATAAAAAAACGAACCAGGGTTTTTCTCAAAAAAAAACCGAAGGGGGTTTTATTCGGAAAAAAACCGGCGGCGGGGTGGCTACCTCCGGCGAGGTCTTCCGACAGGGCGGGCGGTTCCGGCGGGGCTCGGCGAGACGGCGGCGGCGGCGGCGGCGCGGAAGACGGCGGCGGCGGCTCGGGCAGGGCGCGGCGGCGGCTCGGGCGCTGCTCGGCGGCGGCGATGGCGGGTGGTGGCGGGTTGGTGGTGAGGGCGGCGGGGCGGGGTATTTAAGGAGGGGGGGCGGCTCCGGCTTGGGGAAGGGGGCGCCCGGGGAAGAGTCCGGCTCGGACTCCCCTCGGCGTCCGTGCGGCGCACGACGGCGCGCGCGGGGAGGCGGCGGCGAGGCGGGCCGGCCTGGCTGGGCCCTTGGCCCGGTCGGGCGCGTTTTAAAAAAAACATTCTGCCGACTAGAAAAAAAAATCCTAGAAAAATATAAATAAAAATCTAAAAATTCCAAAACAAGTTTTCTTCGTCTAAATAAAATATTTAGAACAAGATGAACTTTTCTTGGCCCCTAAAATGCAATTTTTAAAACATGCAAATTTTTCTAGGGCAAATAAAATTCCAAATAAACTCAAATAAAATCCAAATAATGATTTTAACATTTTTCCTCCAATATTTCAATTGTTTTCGAGAAGTCATATTATCTCCCCTCATTTATTATTTTAAAATGAAATATTTTCTGAAGAGAAATAATTAAAAATCAAAATCCTCGTCTTCACTATTTGATAAAAAAATTCAAATATGAAAATTGGAAAATCCCCTACTCTCTCCGAAGGTCCTTGAGTTGCTTAGGATTTCAAGGATTGCAAACGAAAAAGCAATAAAATATGATATGCATGGATGACCTATGTATAACATGCCAAATTGGAAATTTGGGATGTTACAACGATACGGGATCTTGGAACTATAAATGATTGAAGTTGGAATTTAACCAGAAGTTCTATCCTATGCATCTTGTTCACTGTGATCGTAATTACATATATAATTTCTGGCCTCGCGAAGGAGAAAGCATCGCTCAAGCTTGGGGGAGGCTTAATTCAATGGTATATTCATGCCCCAACCATGAGCTCTCAAGAGAAATGATTATTCAAAATTTTTATGCTCGGCTTTATCTCAATGATCGCACCATGCTCGATACTTCCTGTTCTGGTTCTTATATGCTGAAGACTACTGAATTCAGGTGGGACTTTTTCGAAAGAATTAAACCCAACTCTGAAGACTGGGGGTCCGACGATGGTAAGGAGTCAGGTATAACACCTAAGTTTGATTGTGTTAAATATTTTATGGATACCGATGCTTTTCGTGGATTTAGCGCTAAATATATACTTGACTCTGAGATAGTAGCTTCTTTCTTTGAATCTTTTGTTGCTCACGTTGATCTCCCTAAGGAGAAGTGGTTTAAATATAATTTGCCTGTTGAAATCCTAGGGGATCCTCCTCCACCCAAGGGTGATCCTGTGTTTGAGCTCAAACCATTACCTGATAATCTTAAATATGCTTATCTTGATGAAAAGAAGATATATCATGTTATTATTAGTGCTAAACTTTTAGAGCAAGAAGAGGAAAGATTATTGAAAACTCTGAAGAAGCACCGTGCTGCTATTGGATATACTCTGGATGATCTTAAGGGCATTAGTCCCACTCTATGCAAACACAAAACAAAATTGGAGAAAGATGCCAAACCAGTTAGAGATCCTTAACGACGGTTAAATCCTAAGATGAAAGAAGTTGTAAGAAAGGAGATACTAAAGCTCCTTGAGGCAGGTATAATTTATCCCGTTGCTGATAGTGAATGGGTAAGTCCCGTCCATTGTGTCCCTAAAAAGGGAGGTATTACCGTTGTTCCTAATGATAAAGATGAATTGATTATGCAAAGAATTATTACAGGTTATAGGATGGTAATTGATTTCCGTAAGTTAAACAAAGCTACTAAGAAAGATCATTACCCTTTACCTTTTATTGATGAAATGCTAGAAAGACTATCCAAACATACACATTTCTGCTTTCTAGCTGGTTATTTTGGTTTATCTCAAATACCTGTGTTAGAGGAAGATCAATCAAAAACTACTTTTACTTGCCCTTTCGGTACTTTTGCTTATAGACGTATGCCTTTTGGTTTATGTAATGCACCTGCTACCTTTCAAAGATCCATGATGGCCATATTCTCTAACTTTTGTGAAAAGATTTGTGAGGTATTCATGGATTACTTCTCCGTTTATAGATCCTCTTTTGATGATTGCTTGAGTAACCTTGATCAAGTTTTGCAGAGATGTGAAGACACTAGTCTCGTCCAGAATTGAGAAAAGTGTCACTTTATGGTTAATGAAGGCATTGTCTTGGGGCAAAAGATTTCTGAGAGAGGTATTGAAGTTGATAGAGCCAAAGTTGATGCTATTGAAAAGATGCCATGTCCCAAGGACATTAAAGGTATAAGAAGTTTCCTTGATCATGCCGGTTTTTATAGGAGGTTCATTAAGGAATTTTCTAAAGTCTCTAGGCCTCTGACTAATTTATTGCAAAAAGATATTCCTTTTGTCTTTGATGATGATTGTGTGGAAGCATTTGAAATACTTAAGAAAGCTTTGATCACTACACCCATTGTTCAGGCACCTGATTGGAATTTACCCTTTGAAATTATGTGTGATGCTAGCGATTATGTTGTAGGTGCTATTCTAGGGCAAAGAGTTGATAAGAAACTAAATGTTATTCAATATGCTAGTAAGACTCTTGATACTACCCAGAGAAATTATGCTACAACTAAAAAAGTATTCTTAGCAGTTGTATTTGCTTGTGATAAGTTCAGACCTTACATTGTTGATTCTAAAGTTACTATTCACACTGATCATGCTGCTATTAAATATCTTATGGAAAAGAAAGATGCTAAACCTAGACTTATTAGATGGGTTCTCTTGCTTCAAGAATTTGATTTGCATATTATTGATAGAAAGGGAGCTGAGAACCCCATTGCAGACAACTTGTCTAGGCTAGAGAATGTTCTTGTTGACCCACTACCTATTGATGATAGCTTTCCTGATGAACAATTAGTGGTCATTAATGCTTCTCGTACTGCTCCATGGTATGCTGATTATGCTAATTACATTTTTGCTAAATTTATACCACCTAGTTTCACATACCAGCAAAAGAAAAAGTTCTTTTATGATTTAAGACATTACTTCTGGGATGACCAACACCTTTATAAAGGAGTAGATGGTGTTATTAGATGTTGTGTACCTGAGCATGAACAGGAACAGATCCTACGCAAATGTCACTCCGAACCATATGGAGGACACCACGCTGGAGACAGAACTGCACATAAGGTATTGCAATCCGGTTTCATTGGCCTACTCTCTTCAAAGATGCTCGTAAGTTTGTCTTGTCTTGTGATGAATGTCAAAGAATTGGTAATATTAGTAGACGTCAAGAAATGCCTATGAATTATTCTCTTGTTATGGAACCATTTGATGTTTGGGGCGTTAATTATATGGGACCTTTTCCTACCTCTAATGGATATACACATATTTTAGTTGCTGTTGATTACGTTACTAAGTGAGTAGAAGCTATTCCAACTAGTAGTACTGATCATAACACCTCTATTAATATGCTTAAAGAAGTTATTTTTCTGAGGTTTGGAGTCCCTAGATATCTCATGACTGATGGTGGTTCACATTTTATTCATGGTGCTTTCCGTAAAATGCTTGCTAAGTATGATGTTAATCATAGAATTGCATCTCCTTATCACCCACGGTCTAGTGGTCAAGTAGAATTGAGCAATAGAGAGCTCAAATTAATTTTGCAAAAGACTGTTAATAGATCTAGAAAAATTGGTCCAAGAAACTTGATGATGCATTATGGGCTTGAGGACGAGCGAGGTCTAAGCTTGGGGGAGTTGATACGTCCATTTTGCATCATGCTTTTATATCAACATTTATTGCATTATGGGTTGTTATTACACATTATGACACAATACTTATGGCTATTCTTTCTTATTTTACAAGGTTTATCATGAAGAGGGAGAATGCCGGCAGCTGGGATTCTGGCTGAAAAGGGGAGCAAATATTGGAAACCTATTCGGCACAGCTCCAAAAGCCCAGAAACTCCACGAAAGTTATTTTTGGAATTAATACAAATTATTGAGCAAAGAAAGTACCAGAGGGGGCCCAGACCCTGGCCAGGAGGGTGGGGGGCACGCCCCCCTACTGGGCGCGCCCCTGTCTCCTGGGCCTCCTGGTGGCCCTCCGGTGCCCATCTTCTGCTATATGAAGTCTCTTATCTTGGAAAAAAAATCATAAGCAAGCTCACGGGACGAAACTCCGCCACCACGAGGCGAAACCTTGGCGGAACCAATCTAGGGCTCCGGCGGAGCTGTTTTGCCGGGGAAACTTCCCTCCGGGAGGGGGAAATCATCACCATCGTCATCACCAACGATCCTCTCGTCGGGAGGGGGTCAATCTCCATCAACATATTCACCAGCACCATCTCCTCTCAAAACCCTAGTTCATCTCTTGTATCCAATCTTGTATCAAAACCACAAATTTGTACCTCGGGGTTGCTAGTAGTGTTGATTACTCCTTGTAGTTGATACTAATTGGTTTACTTGGTGGAAGATCATATGTTCAGATCCTTAATGCATATTAATACTCCTCTGATCATGAACATGAATATTCTTTGTGAGTAGTTAAGTTTGTTCCTGAGGACATGGGTGAAGTCTTGCTATTAGTAGTCATGTGAATTTGGTATTCGTTCGATATTTTGATGAGATGTATGTTGTCTCTCCTCAAGTAGTGTTATGTGAATGTCGACTACATGACACTTCACCATTATTTGGGCCTAGAGGAAGGCATTGGGAAGTAATAAGTAGATGATGGGTTGCTAGAGTGACAGAAGCTTAAACCCTAGTTTATGCGTTGCATCGTAAGGGGCTGATTTGGATCCACTAGTTTCATGCTATGGTTAGGTTTACCTTAATACTTCTTTTGTAGTTGCGGATGCTTGCAATAGGGGTTAATCATAAGTGGGATGCTTGTCCAAGAAAGGGAAGTACCCAAGCACCGGTCCACCCACATATCAAATTATCAAAGTACCGAACGCGAATCATATGAGCGTGATGAAACTAGCTTGACAATAATTCCCATGTGTCCTCAGGAGCGCTTTTCTCATTACAAGAAATTGTCCAGGCTTGACCTTTGCTAGAAAAAGGATTGGGCCACCTTGCTGCACCTTATTTAATTTCATTGCTTGTTACCCGTTACAAATTATCTGATCACAAAACTACCTGTTACCTACATTTTCAGTGCTTGCAGAGAATATCTTACTGAAAACCGCTTGCCATTTCCTTCTGCTCCTCGTTGGATTCAACACTCTTACTTATTGAAAGGACTACGATAGATCCACTATACTTGTGGGTCATAAGGGGGTACGATAGTGATCCAAGAGTGGATCACTAGATAGCGGTCAAATTTATCCTTAGTTACCTCAGAGGACTAAGGAAATATTTCTCGGTTATGGAGGTGATAAAGAGTTTGCCACAAAGAGTTATGTCGATGCAAGCTTTTACGCTGATCCAGATAAGGACTGCGCGAGTCCATGGAGGGATCCACCCATGAAGGGTCCACGAAGAAGCAACATTGTATATCCCACCATGGCCATCGCCCACGAAGGACTTGCCTCACTAGGATAGATCTTCACGAAGTAGGCGATCTCCTTGCCCTTACAAACTCCTTGGTTCAACTCCACAATCTTGACGGAGGCTCCCAAGTGGCACATAACCAATCTAGGAGACACCACTCTCCAAAAGATAATAGATGGTGTGTTGATGATGAACTCCTTGCTCTTGTGCTTTAAATGATAGTCTCCCCAACACTCAACTCTCTCTCACAGATTTGGATATGGTGGAAAGATGATTTGAGTGGAAAGCAACTTGGGGAAGGCTAGAGATCAAGATTCTTGTGGTTGGATTGGAATGTCTTAGTCTCAACACATGAGTAGGTGGTTCTTTCTCAGAAAATGAGTAGTGGAAGTGTAGGCACGTTCTAATGGCTCTCTCCAGGAATGGAGAATGGGTGGAGGGGTATATATAGCCTCCACACAAAATCTAGCCGTTACACACAAATTCCCAAACTCGGTGAGACCGAATAGTGAAACTCGGTCAGACTAATTCAGTTCAAAATGTGAACATTAGAGTTTTCGGTGAGACCGACAACAT
Source organism: Triticum timopheevii (assembly GCA_963921465.1). NCBI lineage: Eukaryota > Viridiplantae > Streptophyta > Magnoliopsida > Poales > Poaceae > Triticum > Triticum timopheevii. The sequence continues at coordinate 341,852,024 of OY997262.1, read as the reverse complement.
CAACTCGGTGGGACCGATGTGTTAGGGTAAAACCTCAACTCGGTTTGACCAATTACACAAACTCGGTGAGACCGATTTGGGTAATAAGCAAACAGAGAGTTGGTCAAGCAAACTCGGTTGGACCGATTGCATGTCTCGATGGGACCGAAATTATTGCAACAGGAAACAGAGAGTTTGCAAGCCCATCTCAGTGAGACCAAGATCCCATCGATGAGTCCGAACTAATTAGGGTTTCTGGCAGTGGCTATGTCAAAAGAACTCGATGGCACCGGATAGATCAAATTGGTGGGGCCGAGTTTGACTTTTAGGTTTAGGACATATTTGGAAATGAGAAAGTGGTTGAGGGCTTTGGAGCATATCACTAAGCACTTTGAGAAAGCAAGCCATTAAGCAACATCTCATCCCCTTTTAATAGTATTGGCTTTTTCCCATGGACTCAATGTGATCTTGGATCACTAAAATGAAAGTGTAGAGTCTTAAGCTTTTGCCAATGTTTGTCCTTAGCATCTTGAAGGGGTTACACATCCTCTTGTCCATGCCACTCCAATGCTGAACTTATCTGAAATATAGTAGATGAAAATATTAGTCCAACAAGAGATATGTTGACATTAATTACCAAAATCACCCAGGGAGCACTTGTGCTTTCAGTCTCCCCCTTTTTGGTAATTGATGACAACATGCATACATCAAAGCTTTAGATAAGGATATAAGGAAATAGCAAGTGAAGCTTTGGAAAGACATGTAACATTCATATGCTCCCCCTACATGTATGAAATCATGTGATTATGGAATATGAGAGCACGAGAATGCATAAGCATGACAGAGCAAGCAATGAGTTACATGTATCTTGGCTATATGCATCAGAGCAAATGGTGTAGATACTGGAAATATACCTTCATGTTCATGAGTCCTTCTTGCAAACAATATATACCTCAATAAGAGATCTTCATGCACATAAATGTGATGCATATACTTAACTTGTGGTCTTGAACTAGATTTGGAAGAGATGAACCTGAGTAAACAAGGTTAGATAACACACGAACACCCACTAGACAAAGCAAGAGCAGGAAATCACAAGAGTACCAAGATTGGGATGACATGTAGAGAGTGAGTACTAAGTACTCTATTTGGATATAGACATGTCCCCAAAGGGTAAAGATATGCAATGAAGTCGATGAAATTTCCTTCCCTTGGAACTGACCTCTCTCTCCCCCTGAATATGATATTGGGTAATGGGAGAAGATAGGGAAAGGAAAATAAGAGCAAACAAGAAAGTCAGAGCAAAACAGTCATAACAATCATAACACATGTCTTTCCCTTCTCGAATACATGGGACATCTCTCCTCTTATGGATAAGAAGCATAAGGAGAAGCTTTAGGTGTGCATTCTCTCTTATGTGATAAGCTTTGATGTGCTCTCTCTCCCCCTTTGACATTAATTTCCAAGAAGGGATCTTCTGGAGCATGAGTCAAGTAGGTTTGGTCCTTGAGTCACATTAAAAAGCAACATGTAATATAGGATGCTGGTATAAGACAAGAATCATTTAGTGGAGCTGGAACAAATATGTAGGATGCAAATGGAAAAGTGTTTTCTCAGCATTGAAATTGGTAACACCGAATTGTTACCTTTGGTGGCACCGAGGTGGTTCGGTTTAGCCAAAAGAAACAAACAGGTGAGGCCGAGTTGAACATAGAGAGAAAACAATTGTCATCTCAGCTCACTTAGGCAAACAAGATCTCACAAAGACTTGCAAGGAATTAACTAAAGAATTTGTAATGAATTGGATGCGGGGAAATGCAGAAAATAGCAGAGAAATAAAAAGGAAGTATAAATGAAGTTTTTTTTGAAAAGGGAAAATGCATTAAAGAAACAAATGCAAGAACACATACTAACACAAGAGAACTTCATCTAGAATTGGTCGGCGACAAAGTCACCTATGTTAGAGTATATTGACTTAGGAGTCAAGTTAAGACACTTGATCATAGGTCATACTCATCGTTTAAGCTCAAAATGGGGTTGCCATTTTTTGTTTCAGCATTTTGATGTATTCACATCTTGCTGAGTTACTTGACCCTTGTCTTGGGGTAAAGCTTCTCTAAGATGGAATGGCATACATTAGTGGTGGTGATCTTGATCATGTAGTTGAACTTGTGTGGGATGCTCAAGGTTGATGTAGCTCAACAAGAGTTGGGAGCACCACTTGTAGTTGGATTTCATCTACCTACATGGGTTAGTATTGCAAGGAAGATCACTTGTGTATCCAAAATGACAATCATGAAATTTGATATAAAGAAATTGTCAAAGGATATATTGAAAGGATTCGTGCTTCCTTGTCTTCAACAACCATATTGTAGAGACTTGGAGATGTAGAGATTGCTTAGTATGCGATTGAGTTGCAATCTCATAGAGTTGGGCTTATCCAAGTACCTAAAAGGGTTAGATAGCATGCAAGAGTACAAGAATATCCAAGACATATGATCATCATCATAAGAGAAATATCAAGGATTAGTCATAGAAAGTCTCATGCCTTGCATGCATCCACATGGAGTTTCTACTCCAAGTTTTAGGCATCAATGATGTTCAATTCACCTCTCAAATGGCAAAACACTTTCTCATCAAGCAGTTTGGTGAATATATCCGCCAATTGCTTATCGGTAAAAACATGCTTAAGTTTGATATCTCCCTTAGCAACATGATCTCGAATGAAATGATGACGAACTTCAATATGCTTAGTTCGAGAATGTTGCACGGGATTATGAGCAATCTTAATAGCACTCTCATTGTCACAAAGCAATGGAACATGTTTCACATATATCCCATAATCTTTAAGAGCTTGCGTCATCCAAAGTAATTGAGCACAACATGAACCGCCGACAATGTATTCCGCTTCGGCGGTGGATAAGGATACCGAGTTTTGTTTCTTGGAGGACCAAGACACGAGAGATCTACCAAGAAATTTACAAGTACCCAGAGTAGACTTTCTATCAACCTTGTCACCGACATAGTCTGAATCGGAGTAGCCAACAAGATCAAAAGAAGACCTCTTAGGATACCAAATGCTGAAGTTTGGTGTATGAATTAAGTATCTCACTATCCTTTTCATAGCCTTAAGATGACAATCTTTGGGGGCCGCTTGATATCATGCACACATGCACACACTTAGCATAATATCAGGACGGGAGGCACATAGATATAACAATGAACCAATCATAGAGTGGTAAACCTTTTGGTCAACCGGTTCGCCATCCTTTGTCAAGTCAAGATGTCCACTAGTAGGCATGGGGGTACTCATACCTTTGCATTATTGCATGTCAAACTTCTTGAACAAGTCCTTGGTGTACTTTGTTTGAGAGATAAAGGTTCCCTACTTAGTTTGCTTGATTTGCAAACCAAGAAAGAACTTGAGTTCACTCATCATAAACATCTCAAACTTCTACGACATTAGCTTTCCAAACTTTTCACTAAAATGAAGGTTAGTTGAACCAAATATGATATCATCAACATAAATTTGGCACACAAATAATTCTCCATTAACCCTTTTAGTAAAGAGTGTAGAATCAATTTTACCAATTTCAAAGCCTTTTTCAATAAGAAACTTAGTCAAGAATTTATACCATGCTCTAGGAGCTTGTTTAAGGCCATAAAGAGCTTTGTGAAGTTTGTAAACATGGTCGGGTTTCTTGGGATTAAGAAAACTAGGAGGTTGTTTAACATAAACTTCCTCCTCAATTTCACCATTAAGAAAAGAACTTTTGATGTCCATTTGATATAATGTGATGTCATGATGATTGGCATAAGCAAGTAAGATGCGAATGGACTCGAGTCTAGCAACGGGGGCATATGTCTCACCATAGTCCATACCTTCGACTTGAGTGTAGCCTTGAGCAACGAGACGAGCCTTGTTGCGTACAACTTGTCCATCTTCATCTTGCTTGTTCTGAAACACCCATTTGGTTCCAGTGACATTGTGCTTCTCATCGGGCTTTTCAACCAACGTCCATGTTCCTCTCGAAATTGTGTAGCTCTTCATGCATAGCATTCACCCAATCCGGATCATCAAGAGCGTCTTCAACCTTCATAGGTTCGATGCTAGAAATGAATGAGAAATGTTCACAAAAATTAGCCAAACGAGTTTTAGAATGAGTAATTCTCCCGGTTTGAATATCATCAAAGATTCATTCGATGGGATGATCTCTTGAGACTCTTGCTCGAACTCGTGAGAGCTTTTGTTTGGGTCGGGGTGGAACATCCTCTTCATTGTCTTGTTCCTCCTCTTGTCTTTCCTTGTTGTTGTTGGCGTTGTTGTTCTCCAGTGGAAGTGGAGAAGGAGGTCATAGAGGTTCATCTTGTTGTACATCCTCGTTTTCATCGTCTTGATGTGTCCCACTCGTGGATGCCTACAAGTCAACTTGTGGATCACCTTAGCGTGAAGTTGAGGCTTCCACTTGGACGGAAAAGGTACTCTCCTTCACTTCCGTTGGGCAAATCTTGACAATAGACAAGTCTTGTATAGCTTGTGAAGGATCTTTGTCACCTACATCACATAAAACATCCAAGATGGATAATATAATAGCATGGAACAATCAAAAATTATAGATACATTGGAGACGTATCAATTCCACATATTCTACGAAGATCTTTATTGGTCGAACCGCAATGTCAACATACATTATTCCCTTTTTCATCGGTACGTTACTTGCCCGAGATTCGATCGTCGGTATCTTCATATCTAGTTCAATCTAGTTACCGGCAAGTCTCTTTACTCGTTCCGTAGTGCATCATCCCGCAACTAACTCATTAGTCACATTGCTTGCAAAGCTTCATATGATGTGCATTACCGAGAGGGCCCAGGGATACCTCTCTGATACTCAGAGTGACAAATCCTAATCTCGATCTATGCCAACCCAACAAACACCTTCAGAGATACCTGTAGAGCATCTTTATAATCACTTAGTTACATTGTGACGTTTTGATTGCACACAAGGCATTCCTCCGGTGTCTGGGAGTTGCACAATCTCATAGTCGGAGGAATATATATTTGACATGAAGAAAGTAGTCACAATAAAATTGAACGATCATTATGCTAAGCTAACGGATGGGTTTTGTCCATCACATCATTCCACTAATGATGTGATCCCATTTATCAAATGACAACTCATGTCCATGGCTAGGAAACTTAAGCATCTTTGATCAACGAGCTAGTCTAGTAGAGGCATACTAGGGACACAGTGTTTTGTCTATGTATTCACTCATGTATCAAGTTTCCGGTTAATACAATTCTAGCACGAATAATAAACATTTAACATGAATAAGGAAATATAAAATAACAACTTTATTATTGCCTCTAGGGCATATTTCCTTTAGTCTCCCACTTGCACTAGAGTCAATAATTTAGATTACATTGTAATGAATCTAACACCCATGGAGTTTTGGTGTTAATCATGTTTTGCTTGTGGAAGAGGTTAGTCAATGGGTCTGCCACATTTAGATCCGTATGTATTTTGCAAACCTTTATCTCTCCCTCCTTGACAAAATCTCGGATGGAGTTGAAGCGTCTCTTGATGTGTTTGGTCTTTTTGTGAAATCTAGATTCCTTCGCCAAGGCAATTTCTCAAGTATTGTCACAAAAGATTTTCATTGGACCCGATGGACTAGGTATTACACCTAGATCGGATATGAACTCCTTCATCCAGACTCCTTCATTTGATGCTTCTGAAGCAGCTATGTACTCTGCTTCACACGTAGATCCCGCCACGATGCTCTACTTGGAACTGCACCAACTGACAGCTCCACCATTCAAGAAAAATACGTATCCAGTTTGTGACTTAGAGTCATCCGGAATAGTGTCAAAGCTAGTGTCGACGTAACCACCTATGACAAGCTCTTTGTGTCACATCCCTAGTTCTGACAATGCCTAGGGCATGCATTAGAGTGTTGCATCATATTTAAATTCCAAAGAAATTTGAAATGGGGATTGTTGAAACCCTAGCACCAAATGAAATTTAATTAGGTTCAATAAAAATATTTTCAATAACCCAGAATGCCCTTTGGAAATGTTCATGATTTCTGTTAAAGGTGAAAACCTCTTCCAAAAATGATGAACATATTTATAGGCTAATCCTGGATTTTTGAATTAAATTATATAGTATTTGCATTTGGGCATTTAATTGCTAATAATATTTTAAATGCTCAAACAATTACAAACTGAAATGTTTACTGTTGGAAATATTCCAAACAGTGACATGGAGCAGTTTCATGATTCTTGGTAATACCCTGGCATTTTTAATAAAGCCCTAAATTTACAGAATAATAGAAAACAGAACAGAAAAAAATAAGAGAGAGAGAGAGAAGTAAGTTACCTGGCGCCTACCAAGCCCACCTGGGCCTCACCTGGCCGGCCCAGCTAGCAGCCCAGCCACCTGGCCAGCCCACCTCCCCCTGTCGTCTTCCTCCCCTCGCCCCGAAGCAGCTCGGTGGCGAGCGCTGGCGACGCCGTGGCCTCCTCGCTGCCTGCCTCACGCCCTCGAGGCCCTTCCAGCGCCACGGAGGCGGCCACGCAACCCCTCGGACCCCTCTCACTCTCTCCCCGAGCTCCTCTCCTCCTCTGGCTCCCTCGCGCGCAACCACCGAATGCAGCCGTCGCCGCCGACTAGAACCACCGCGGCCACAGGCCCTCCCCCACCTCGCCGACGTGTCCATGGCCTCCGTTTCGACCTCCTCGTCCTCCCCGTCGACTCACTCGACGCCGGATGCCTCAAAACACCGTCACCGGCCTCTTCTTCATCGCCGGCCGCCGCAGATCCCCATCATCGACTCGTCGCCGGCCGGCCTTCCCCGAGCCTGCTTCGACGTCTGCTGCAACCGCCGTGAGCCACCGAACCTTTTCCCCCTCTCCGTTCTCGCTCTCATGCACCGTAGCCGCCGCCCCCTTGCTTACCGTAGCCGTCGCCGCGCGGGCTCGTCGCCGGTGAAGCCCCGGTGACCAAATGGCCCCGCGCGTGCGTTCGTTGCACTCGCAACGACCCGTAGAGCCCCTCCAGCGCCTCAGCTCCCTCGTTTGTGAGCAGCAGCACCGAACCCGACCGCACCCGAGCTCCGGCCGCCGCTCACGAGCTTGCCGTCGTCGGTTCCGTCCACCACAGGCACGGCCACCACCACCGTTCGACGCGCGCCAGTGAGGGCTCTCCAACGAGCCCAAGCACACCTCGAACCGAGCCCTGTGGGCATTTCCCGAACACCTCCGCCTCGTCTGACCATGGCCGGCGGCCTAATTCAGGCGAAAACGCCATCAGGCACTAATCTAATGACCCTCTGGGTCACTTACATGTGGGCCCATGCCCCACTGACACTTTTTAGTTAGGACTAAATTAGCGCTAACAGTCTTTGTTAATTAACTAGGACACTGACATGTGGGGCCCACTGTTAGGTTTGACCCTGGTTAGGCGCTGTTGACCGCTGATGCATGCATGACGTAGTGCTGACACAATAACTCCTTTCTGGAATTTAAATAAATCTTAAATGATTTATTATTTTCAGAAAATGTCCAAAACTTCTAAAATTCATAGAAATTCAACCGTAACTCCAAATGAAATAAATTATATATGAAAAATTATCAAAAAAATTCAAGGAATCCATCTGTACCATTTTCATGCATGTTTGAACAATGTTTGTCCTCTGTTTTGGACAAAACAAATAAAGGGCATTTAAATAATCACATATGAAGTTTGAATTTGAATCTTGGATTCAAACCAACTTCATTTAACTTTGTTGCTAGCTCCATTAGCTCAAAACACCAGCATGTTGCCATGTCATAGCATGCATCATATTGCATACTGCATTGATCGTGTTTCCTCTGTGTTTGCCGGTGTTGTTCCCCCTCGGTAGATGTGATACCGACGATGAGATCGATGACACCGATGAAGAGCTATACTATATTCAGAAGTGCCAGGCAAGCAAAACCACCTTGTTCATTCCGATACAATCCCACTCTCTCGCTCCTGCTCTATTTTACTGCATTAGGACAACAACGATTCATCTGTTACTTGCTGCGGTAGCTGAACCCCTTTATCCTTTGCATGACCTGTCATTCCACAGTAAATAGATGAAACCCACTAGCATGAGTAGGAGTTGTTTGAGCCCTGTTGTGCCTACTCATTCATGCTTGTTTGTCATGCCTGCTATGCTTAGAGTTGAGTCGGGTCTGATTCATCGAGGATGAATCAGAGGTGTGTGAACATGTCCTACTGTGTGTGAGCTAAGTGTGTGAACATGATTTTGTAAAGGTATCGGTGGGAGGCCATGTAGGAGTACATGGTGGGTTGTCTCATTGAAGCCGTCCTCAGGAACTGAGTTCTGTGTTTGTGATCCATGATTCAGCTACTACCACGCATTGGGCCCGAAACCAATGGACCCTCTCGGCTTCTTAATCACCCTTGTCCTCTGTCCAAGAGTTGCAAGTAGTTTCTGGTGTTTGTAGTATGCTGGAGGCCGTGCGCAGCGCTGACCGTAGGGGTGGGCTGTGATGCGGTAGGCACGTGGCCGGGTAAACCGGGCGCCCGTTTGGTGTCACGGAACCCTGTTCACATCGTTCGGGGCTGTGAGCGAAACTTCGGCCGGATCTCCTCACGGATGGAACCCGAATAGGCGATAAACCTGGACTAGGGACTTGAGTGTTTAGGTAGGTCGTGGCCGACACCCTCGTTGGGCTTCCGCTTGAAGGTTGCCGAGTACATGTCGTGTAAACGGCGGTAAGTGGTGAGAGCGTGTGTGAAGAAGTACACCCCTGCAGGGTTAACATTATCTATTCGCATAGCCGTGTCCGCGGTAAAGGACTTCTGGGTTGCCTATATCAGTTCATAGACAAGTGAAAGTGGATACTCTAAAATACGCAAGATAAGCGTGAGTGCTATGGATGGCATTCTCGTAGGGAGACTTGAGCGGATCCATAGTGGTGTATTGATATGGTGAATATGTGGACTCGTGTGCGCCACCTCAAAAGAGTTACTTGCAGTCGTAGTTCAGGATAGCCACCGAGTCAAAGCTGGCTTGCTGTAGTTAAACTCCACCATCCCCTTGTTGATAATGATGCATATGTAGTTAGTTCTGATGTAAGTCTTGCTGGGTACATTTGTACTCACGTTTGCCTATTTTATGTTTTTGCAGAGAGACTTCAGTCTCGCTAGTAGTTCCACGTGGACTTCGACGTTTAGCTTGTTACCTCAGCTACGATCTTGTGCCCTCGGCAGGATCTGGTAGATAGTCAGGCTTCTAAGCCTTTTTCATTTGTAGATGTCTGTACTCAGACATGTTAGCTTCCACTTGTGCTTAGACTTGTATGCTCTGAATGTTGGGTCATGTGACCCATGTTTGTAATATCTCGCTCCTCGGAGCCTAATGAATAATTACTTGAGTCGTAGAGTCACGATGTGATGCCATGTTGTATTTGCACATATCGGGCATATTGTGTGTATGTTATTGAAATGCTTGGTATGTGTGGGATCTGACTATCTAGTTGTTTTTCCTTAGTAGCCTCTCTTACCGGGAAATGTCTCCTAGTGTTTCCACCGAGCCATGGTAGCTTGCTACTGCTCCGGAACACTTAGGCTGGCCGGCATGTGTCCTTCTTCGTTCCTGTGTCTGTCCCTTTGGGGAAATGTCACGCAATGAATACTGGAGTCCTGTTAGCCCGCTACAGCCCGGTTCACTGGAGTCCTGCTAGCCCAGTGCTACAGCCCGGAACTCACTCGCTGATGACCGACACGTTCGATGCTGGGTCATGGATGCCTGTCCCTGTAAGTCTGTGCCACTTTGGGTTTACGACTAGCCATGTCAGCCCAGGCTCCTTATCATATGGATGCTAGCGACACTATCATATACGTGTGCCAAAAGGCGCAAACGGTCCCGGGCAAAGGTAAGGCGACACCCGTGGGAATACCGTGCGCGAGGCCGCAAAGTGATATGAGGTGTTACATGCTAGATCGATGTGGCATTGAGTCGGGGTCCTGACACTTTGTCACCTCCATAAACAAGAAACATATACCTAGTCCTTTTTAGGTACTTCAGGATGTTCTTGACCGCTGTCCAGTGATCCACTCCTGGATTACTTTGGTACCTCCCTGCTAAACTTATAGCAAGGCACACATCAGGTCTGGTAAACAGCATAGCATATATGATAGAACCTATGGCCGAGGCATAGGGGATGACATTCATTTTTTCTCTATCTTCTGTAGTGGTTGGGCATTGAGTCTGACTCAACTTCACACCATGTAACATAGGCAAGAACCCTTTTTTTGACTTATCCATTTTGAACTTCTTCAAAACTTTATCAAGGTATGTGCTTTGTGAAAGTCCTATCAAGCGTCTTGATCTATATCTATAGATCTTGATGCCCAATATATAAGCAGCTTCACCGAGGTCTTTCATTGAAAAACTCTTATTCAAGTATCCTTTTATGATATTGAGAAATTATACATCATTTCCAATCAACAATATGTCATCCACATATAATATTAGAAATGCTATAGAGCTCCCACTCACTTTCTTGTAAATATAGGCTTCTCCAAAAGTCTGTATAAAACCATATGCTTTGATCACCTCATCAAAGCGTATATTCCAACTCCGAGATGCTTGCACCAGTCCATAAATGGATCGCTGGCGCTTGCACACTTTGTTAGCACCTTTAGGATCAACAAAACCTTCTGGTTGCATCATATACAACTCTTCTTTAAGAAATCCATTAAGGAATGCAGTTTTGACATCCATTTGCCAGATTTCATAATCATAAAATGCGGCAATTGCTAACATGATTCAGACAGACTTAAGCATCGCTATGGGTGAGAAAGTCTCATCATAGTCAACTCCTTGAACTTGTCGAAAACCTTTTGCAACAATTCGAGCTTTATAGACAGTAATATTACTATCAGCGTCAGTCTTCTTGAAGATCCATTTATTCCCTATGGGTCGCCGATCATCGGGCAGGCCACCAAAGTCCACACTTTGTTCTCATACATGGATCCTATCTCAGATTTCATGGCCTCGAGCCATTTATTGGGATCTGGGATCATCATAGCTTCTTCATAATTTGTAGGTTCGTCATGGTCTGGTAACATGACCTCCAGAACAGGATTACCGTACCACTCTATTGGGGAACGCAGTAATTTCAAAAAAAAAATCCTACGATCACGCAAGATCTATCTCTAGGTGATGCATAGCAACGAGAGGGGAGAGTGTTCTCTATGTACCCTCGTACACCAAAAGCGGAAGCGTTATGAGAATGTGGTTGATGTAGTCATACGTCTTCACGATCCGACCGATCCTAGCATCGAAGTTGCGGCACCTCCGCGATCTGCACACGTTCATCTCGATGACGTCCCATGAACTCTAGATCCAGTTGAGGTCGAGAGAGAGTTTCGTCAGCATGACGGTGTGATGACGGTGATGATGAAGTTACTGGGGTAGGGCTTCGCCTAATCACTACGACGATATAACCGAGGTGGAAATCTGTGGAGGGGGGCACCACACATGGCTAAACAATCAACTTGTGTGTTCTAGGGTGCCCCCTGCCCCCGTATATAAAGGAGGGAGGGAGGAGGAGGCTGGCCAGGGGAGGAGGCGCGCCAAGGGGGGGGGGCAATCCTACTCCAAGTAGGTTTGGCCCCCCGCCCCTTTCCTATTCCAACAAGGAGAAGGGGGAAGGAGGAGGTGGAGAGAAGGAAGGAGAAGGGGGCGCCGCCCCCTCCCCTTATCCAATTCGGACTGGGGCAAGGGGGCGTGCACCACCTCCTGGCCACCCTCTCTCTTCTCCACTAAGGCCCATGAGGCACAATAGCTTCCTGGGGGGGGGGGGGTCCGGTAACCCTCGGTACTCCGGTTTTATCCAAAACTTATCTGGAACACTTCCGATGTCTGAACATAGCCGTCCAATATATAAATCTTTATGTCTCGACCATTTTGAGACTCCTTGTCATGTCCGTGATCACATCCGGGTCTCTGAACAATCTTCGGTACATCATATCACATAAACTCATAATACCAATCGTCATCAAACGTTATGCGTGCGGACCCTACGGGTTCGAGAACTATGTAGACATAACCGAGACATATCTCTGGTCAATAACCAATAGCGGAACCTGGATGTTTATATTGGTTCCTACATATTCTACGAAGATCTTTATCGGTCAAACCGCATAACAACAGACGTTGTTCCCTTTGTCATCAGTATGTTACTTGCCCAAGATTCGATCGTCGGTATCATCATACCTAGTTCAATATCATTATCGATAAGTCTCTTTACTCGTTCCGTAATACTACATCCCTCAGCTAACTCATTAGTCATAATGCTTGCAAGGCTTATAGTGATGAGTATTACCAAGAGGGCCCAGAGATACCTCTCCGAAACATGGAGTGACAAGTCCTAATCTCGATCTATGCCAACCCAAGAAACACCTTAGGAGACACCTGTAGAGCACCTTTATAATCACCCTTTTACGTTGTGACATTTGGTAGCACACAAAGTGTTCCTCCGGTATTTGGGAGTTGCATAATCTCATAGTCTGAGGAACTTGTATAAGTCATGAAGAAAGCAGTAGCAACGAAACTGACACGATCATAATGCTAAGCTAACGGATGGGTCATGTCCATCACATCATTATCCTAATGATGTGATCCCGTTTATCAAATGACAACACATGTCTATGGTTAGGAAACATAACCATCTTTGATTAACGAGCTAGTCAAGTAGAGGCATACTACACTACCAAAAAAAGACACATCCGTGACATTTTGGGCCGAACGAAAAAAAATTATGTCATACTTATGACACTTCTATGACGATAATTGTGACAAAACCTGGTATCATCATAGATGTGGTGGGATCCTACTTCTATGACAAAAAATCATGACAGAAAATGGGCTTTTCGTCCTGGGTGGGCCGGAGACGCAGCTGCATGACATTCTTTGGGCCGTCCATGATGGAAAAAATCGTGGTAGAAGCGAGGGCGAGGAAAATTTCGGCGAGTTCCCGGTTATGGTGGGTGATCGGGGCAAGAGCGATGCGCGTTTCTCTCTTACACGTACGCGCGTGTATGCGAGGAGTTGGGCTGTAACTGAACCCGAGCGAGGCGTTTGGCTCTAACTGAACCCAAGCGATTGCACTGCAGGCTACGCATTACTGAACCCGAGCGATTGATCAATGGCTGTTAACTGAACCTGATTGAGTGATTCCTTCGCTACTGCTGCTAACTAAAGCCGATCGATGCTACCTCTGGATGAACAGTGAGTGTTGCGGGGAGGTTTGGATGAACAGTGAGCGGTGGAGGTGGATGAACAGGACCCCGTGGTGTTGCCTTTGGATGAACAGGACCCCGATCGATCGAGCCGGTTGGGGCTGGATGAACAGGACCCCGCGGAGGACTGGATGAATAGGACGACCCTGTGGAAGGCTGGATGAATAGTAGATGGTGGAGGGGTGGATGAACAGTAGACCGTGGAGGGGTGGTTGAACATGAGCCCGTGGAGAGGGGTGGTTGAACAGTAGCCAGTGGAGTAGCGTGCGGTAGAGGGTGGATGAACAGGAGCCCGTGGATGAACAGGAGCAGGTGGAGGCTGGAGAAGGCGACGGTGGATGAATAGTGGCCTGTGGAGGCTGGAGGAGGTCGACGGTGGAGATGAACAGTATCTTGTGGAGTCCCGTTTTGCAGTACACCACACCCCTCCCGATGAACAGGACCCCATTTCGACCGTAGCGCTCCAACACAAGTCCGTTTCCTCCGTTTTGCGGTACGCCACACCCCTCCCGATCAACAGGACCCCATTTAGACCATAGGAGGTCCAACACAAGTCCATTTCCTCCGTTTTGTGGTACGCCAGACCCCTCCTGATGAACAGGATCCTGTTTCGAACGTGGCCGGTCGAACACAAGGCCATTTCCTCCGTTCTGCGGTACGCCAGGCCTCGTTTCCACCGCATGTTCCGTCCAAGCCGGTTGGCTCCCATGCGTTCCGTTGCCTCCTAATGAAAGCGACGCATTCCCGTTACCTCCCGATGAACACGACGTATTCTGTTGCCTCAACATGAACACGACGACGATGCAGTTTCTCTGTTCCGACCCAGCCATGTACACGAGCCTTGGCCGTACGTATGCGCGAGTAGGCGTTCGAGACCCCTCCCGTATGTACGTACGTGACCGTATTTACTTTCTTGCACCCTGGCCGTTGTACATACATGTACATGCTACATGCGCACCTCTACTACCACGCGTGCGCGCCTCTACATCGACCAGAATGTACGTACATGTTCGCGACCAGAATGAGAATGCTACGTACGCTTCGACCAGGTGGGTCCCGACTATTGATGAACCACAAGTATAGGGGATCTATTGTAGTCCTTTTGATAAGTAAGAGTGTCAAACCCAACGAGGAGCGGAAGGAAAGGACAAGCGGTTTTCAGTAAGGTATTCTCTGCAAGCACTGAAATTGTAGGTAACAGACAGTTTTGTGATAAGATAATTTGTAACGGGTAACAAGCAATGAAAGTAAATAAAGTGCAGCAAGGTGGCCCAATCCTTTTTTTAGCAAAGGACAAACCTGGACAATTTCTTATAATGAGAAAAGCGCTCCCGAGGACACATGGGAATTAACGTCAAGCTAGTTTTCATCACACTCATATGATTCGCGTTCGGTACCTTGATAATTTGATATGTGGGTGGACCGGTGCTTGGGTACTGCCCTTTCTTGGACAAGCATCCCACTTATGATTTACCCCTATTGCAAGCATCCGCAACTACAAAAGAAGTATTAAGGTAAACCTAACCATAGCATGAAACTAGTGGATCCAAATCAGCCACTTACGAAGCAACGCATAAACTAGGGTTTAAGCTTCTGTCACTCTAGTAACCCAGCATCTACTTATTACTTCCCAATGCCTTCCTCTAGGCCCAAATAATGGTGAAGTGTCATGTAGTCTACGTTCACATAACACCACTAGAGGAGAGACAACATACATCTCATCAAAATATCGAACGAATACCAAATTCACATGACTACTAATAGCAAGAATTCACCCATGTCCTCAGGAACAAACGTAACTACTCACAAAGTATATTCATGTTCATGATCATAGGAGTATTAATATGCATTAAGGATTTGAACATATAATCTTCCACCAAATAAACCAATTAGCATCAACTACAAGGTATAATCAACACTACTAGCAACCCACAAGTACCAATTTGTTGTTTTGATACAAGATTGGATACAAGAGATGAACTAGGGTTTTGAGAGGATATGTTGCTGGTGAAGATGTTGATGGAGATTGACCCCTCCTGATGAGAGGATCGTTGGTGATGACGATGGTGATGTTTCCCCCTTCCGGAGGGAAGTTTCCCCGGCTGAACAGCTCCACCGGAGTCCTAGATTGGTTCCGCCAAGGTTCCGCCTCGTGGCGGCGGAGTTTCGTCCCGTAAGCTTGCTTGTGATTTTTCCAGGGTAAGAGACTTCATATAGTAGAAGATGGGCACCGAAGGGCCATCAGGGGGCCCACGAGACTGGGGGTGCGCCCAGTAGGCGTGGGCGTGCCCCCCACCCTCGTGGCCAGGGTGTGGGCCCCCGTTGGTACTTTCTTTGCTCAATAATTCTTATTAATTCCAAAAATGACTTTCGTGGAGTTTTAGGACTTTTGGAGCTGCGCAGAATAGGTTTCCAATATTTGCTCCTTTTCCAGCCCAGAATTCCAGCTGCCGGCATTCTCCCTCTTCATGATAAACCTTGTAAAATAAGAGAGAATAGCCATAAGTACTAGGACATAACGTATAATAACAGCCCATAATGCAATAAATATCGATATAAAAGCATGCTGCAAAATGGATGTATTAACTCCCCCAAGCTTAGACCTCGCTTGTCCTCAAGCGGAAGCCGATATCGAAAAATATGTCCACGTGTTTAGAGATAGAAGTGTCGATAAAAATAAAATACGGACATGAGGGCATCATGATCATTCTTATAACAGCAACATATATATATATATATATATATATATATATATATATATTGTCATATGATTTATTATGCTCAAGTAACAATCTATCCACAATGTCAAGTATGGTTCAAAAACTTCATTAAGAACTAACAAACTGTAATCTCAGTCATTGAAGCAATTGCAATTTATCATAACATCGGAAAGAGTCAAGGGTAGGGCTTTTCAGCAAGTCCACATACTCAACTATCATATAGTCTTCTACAATTGCTAACACTCATGCAATACTTATGTTTCTGGAGTTTTAACCAGACACAGAGAAAGATAGGGGCTTATAGTGTTGCCTCCCAACGTATTCACCTTTGGGTGATGTCAACAATAATAGTTCATGCTAACTTACATCCAATTGGATATATATATCAGGATCTTTCCAACATGAGGTGCTTGCCAAAGGATAAAATGAAAAAGGGAAAGGTGAGGATCACCTTGACTCTTGCATAATGTAAAGACATAAAATAAAAGATAGGCCCTTCGCAGAGGGAAGCAGAGGTTCTCATGTGCTTTTAGGGTTGGATGCACAAAATCTTAATGCAAAAGAATGGCACTTTATATTGCCACTTGTGATATGAACCTTTATTATGCAGTTCCTCGCTTTTATTACTTCCATATCACACAATCGTATAAAGCTTATTTTCTCCTCACTAATAAGTTATACATATTTAGAGAGCAATTTTTATTGCTTGCAACATGACAACTTACTTGAAGGATCTTACTCAATCCATAGGTAGGTATGGTGGACTCTCATGGCAAAAACTGGGTTTAAGGATATTTGGAAGCACAGGTAGTATCTCTACTTGGTGCAAGGAATTTGGCTAGCATGAGGGGGAAAGACAATCTCAACATGTTGGACGATCCATGACAATATACTTTAATTGAGATGTGAGAAAACATAACCCATTATGTTGTCTTCCTTGTCCAACATCAACTCTTTAGCATGTCATTCTTAATGAGCGCTCACAATCATAAAAGATGTCCAAGATAGTATATTTATATGTGAGAACCTCTCTTTCTTTATTACTTCCTATTAATTGCAACGATGACCAAAACTATGTTTGTGAACTCTCAACAACTTTTAAGCCTCATACTCTTTATATGTGAAGTTATTACTATCCATAAGATCAACATGAACTCTTTTATTCTTTTATTCTTTCTATTTTCTCAAGATCATAGCGAGATAGCAAAGCCCTTGACTCAACACTAATCTTTATTATATAGCTCACGGACTCGATTACATAGAGGGACCACAAAGCAAAAACTCAAAACTAATTCATACCAAAACTTTATTCTACTAGATCAAGATATTACTAAAAGGATCGAACTAAGTAAAACGGTAAAGATAGGAGTGTGATGGTGATATGATACCGGGGCACCTCCCCCAAGCTTGGCAGTTGCCAAGGGGAGTGCCCATACCCTTGTCATTATGTCTCCTTCAGAGTTGGTGTTGTGATCTTCTTGGCGATGATGCCCCTCAGGATACGATTATCCTCCTCGAGCTTATTGACTTGTTGCTTGAGGTTCATAATTTCCTTGCAGAGCTTGCCCGTGACAGCCAAGGCTCCTTTTACCCAAGGATGCTTCATAGCTTCTAGAGAACAAGTGACACTCTTTTTCATATTTTCATAAGAAAGAAAGTTAACATTGTAAGGGATGACCGAGTTTGGAATTGCTGAGCTCTGTAGTTCCCCCATCATGAATCCTTCTTGGAAGCGAAGGGTAACTTCTTGATCCTCCTCCATGGCACTATCCTTTTGAAGTCGGCCTCCATCTCGTCCTCCGTTGATGGCCCAAAGTGATAAGCATCACTGTTTGCTCCTGGACCTGGTGTTGGGTGAGACACACGACTCTCCCCAACTAACTCTTGAGAGGACATCTTGCTCTAAATCTGTCACAGAAACAGCTCGCAAAAACAGAAGACTTTTGCGTGATACAGTCGTCAAAACCTTCGGGAGATTATATAATGAATTTTTACCCACCAAAAGGAGTATCGTGCACGAAAACAGAGTTCAGAGGGCACACGAGGTGCCCACGAGGCAGGGGGCGTGCCCTCCACCTCGTGGAGGCCTCGTGGCCTTTTTGGACTACTTCTTATTTTCCTAAATTCTTAAATATTCCAAAATGGAGAAAAATTGCTATAAGAACTGTTTTGGAGTGGGTTTACTTACCGTACCACATACCTATTCCTTTTCGGAGTCTAAAACATTCTGGAAAGTGTACCTTATGTATTCCTCCGAGGTTATAGTTTCAATAATATTAGTTTCAACTTTTATAGGGTTACCTGAGATATAATGTTTGATTCTTTGACCATTCACCACCCTCGGACTTGTGCCTTCGAAGTTGTTGATTTTTATGGCACCGGAACAATAGACCTCCTCGATGATGTAAGGATCTTCCCATTTAGAGAGAAGTTTTCCTACAAAAAATCTTAAACGAGAGTTGAATAGCAACACATAATCACCTACGTTAAACTCACGCTTTTGTATTCTTTTGTCATGCCATCTTTTAACTTTTTCTTTAAACAGCTTGGCATTCTCGTAGGCTTGGGTTCTCCATTCATCAAGTGAGCTAATGTCAGATGGCCTCTTCTCACCGGCAAGTTTGAAATCATAGTTGAGCTCTTTAATAGCCCAATATGCCTTATGTTCAAGTTCGAGAGGTAAGTGACAAGTTTTTCCATAAACCATCTTATACGGAGACATACCCATAGGATTTTTATGTGCAGTTATATAGGCCCATAATGCATCATCAAGTTTTTTGGACCAATTCTTTCTAGATCTATTAACAGACTTTTGCAAAATTAATTTGAGCTCTCTATTAATCAACTCTACTTGACCACTAGACTGCGGGTGATAAGGAGATGCAATTCTATGATTAACATCATACTTAGCAAGCATTTTACGAAAAGCACCATGAATAAAATGTGAACCACCATCAGTCATTAAGTATCTAGGGACTGCAAACCTCGGAAAAATAACTTCTTTAAGCATCTTAAAAGAGGTGTTATGATCAGCACTACTAGTTGGAATAGCCTCTACCCACTTAGTAATGTAATCAAAAACAACTAAAATATGTGTATATCCATTAGAGGCAGGAAACGGTCCCATATAATCAAAGCCCCAAACATCAAATGGTTCAATAACAAGAGAATAATTCATAGGCATTTCTTGACGTCTACTAATATTACCCTTTCTTTGACATTCATCACAAGACAAGACAAACTTACGAGCATCTTTGAAGAGAGTAGGCCAATAAAAACCTGATTACAATACCTTATGTGCAGTTCTATCTCCAGAGTGGTGTCCTCCATATGGTTCAGAGTGACACTTGCATAGGATCTGTTCCTGTTCATGCTCAGGTACACAACGTCTAATAACACCATCTACTCCTTCTTTATAAAGGTGTGGGTCATCCCAGAAGTAATGTCTTAAATCATAAAAGAACTTTTTCTTTTGCTGGTATGTGAAACTAGGTGGTATAAATTTAGCAACAATGTAATTAGAAAAATCAGCATACCATGGAGCAGTACGAGAAGCATTAATGACTGCTAATTGTTCATCAAGAAAGCTATCATCGATAGGTAGTGGGTCATCAAGAACATTCTCTAACCTAAACAAGTTTTCTGCAACGGGGTTCTCAGCTCCCTTTCTATCAATAATATGCAAATTAAATTCTTGGAGCAAGAGAACCCATCTAATAAGTCTAGGCTTAGCATCTTTCTTTTCCATAAGATATTTAATAGCAGCATGATCAGTGTGAATAGTTACTTTAGAGTCAACAATATAAGGTCTGAACTTATCACAAGCAAACACAAGTACTAAGAACTCTTTTTCAGTAGTAGCATAATTTCTCTGGGCAGTGTCAAGAGTTTTACTAGCATATTGGATAACATTTAATTTCTTATCAACTCTTTGCCCTAGAACAGCACCTACAACATAATCACTAGCATCACACATAATTTCAAAGGGTAAATTCCAATCAGGTGGCTAAACAATAGGTGCATAAATCAAAGCTTTCTTAAGTATTTCAAATGCTTCTACACAATCATCATCAAAAACAAAAGGAATATCTTTTTGTAATAGATTAGTCATAGGCCTAGAGATTTTAGAAAAGTCCTTAATGACCCTCCTATAAAAACCGGCATGACCAAGGAAACTTCTTATACCTTTAATGTCCTTGGGACACGACATATTTTCAATAGCATCAACTTTAGCTTTATCAACTTCAATACCTCTTTCAGAATTTTTTTGCCCCAAGACAATGCCTTCATTAACCATAAAGTGACACTTTTCCCAATTCAAGACGAGATTAGTGTCTTTGCATCTCTGCAAAACTCGATCAAGGTTGCTCAAGCAATCATCAAAAGAGGATCCATGGATGGAGAAATCATCCATGAATACCTCACAAATCTTTTCACAAAAGTCAGAGAATATAACCATCATGCATCTTTGAAAGGTAGCTGGTGCATTACATAAATCAAAAGGCATACGTCTATAAGCAAAGGTACCGAAAGGGCAAGTAAAAGTAGTTTTTGATTGATCGTCCGCTGACACAGGTATTTGAGAGAAACCAGAATAACCATCTAGAAAGAAGAAATGTGTATGTTTGGATAGTCTTTAGCATTTGATCAATAAAAGGTAAAGGGTAATGATCTTTCTTAGTAGCTTTATCTAATTTACGGATATGAATTACCATCCTATAACCTGTAATAATTCTTTGCAGAATCAATTCATATTTATCATTAGGAACAACAGTAATACCTCCCTTCTTAGGGACACAATGGATAGGACTTACCCAATCACTATCAGCAACGGGATAAATTATACCTGCCTCGAGGAGCTTTAGTATCTCCTTTCTTACCACTTCTTTCATCTTAGGATTCAACCGTCGTGATCTCTAACTGGCTTGGAGCCTTCATCTAATTTAATTTTGTGTTGGCATAGAGTGGGACCAATGCCCTTAAGATCATCGAGAGTATATCCAATAGCAGCACGGTGCTTTTTCAGAGTTTTCAATAATCTTTCCTCTTCCTGCTCTGAAAGGTTAGCACTAATAATAATAGGATATCTCTTATTTTCATCAAGATAAGCATATTTAAGATTATCAGGTAAAGGTTTAAGCTCAAAAATGGGATCACCCTTGGGTGGAGGAGGATCCCTAGGATTTCAACAGGCAAGTTGTGTTTCAGAATAGGACCCTGTTGAAAGAATACTTCATCTATCTCCCTTCTTTCATTCATAAACATATCATTTTCATGGTCTAGCAAATATTGTTCTAAAGGATCAGTAGGAGGCACGACAATAGAAGCAAGACCAATAATTTCATCCTTACTAGGCAATTCTTTATCATGGGGTTGTCTATGAAATTTAGCAAAATTAAACTCATGTTTCATATCCCCCAAGCCAATTGTAACAACATCCTTTTCACAATCAATCTTAGCATTAACAGTATTCAAGAAGGGTCTACCAAATATAATGGGACAAAAGCTATCTTGTGGGGAACCAAGAACAAGAAAATCAGCAGGATATTTAACTTTTCCACACAAGACTTCGACATCTCTAACAATCCTAATTGGTGAAATAGTATCTCTATTTGCAAGCTTAATAGTAACATCAATATCTTCTATTTCAGAGGTTGCGATATCATGCATAATTTCTTCATATAAGGAATGAGGTATTACACTAGCACCAGCACCCATATCACATAAGCCATGATAACAATGATCTCCTATTTTAACAAAAATAACAGGCATGCCTACAATAGGTCTATGTATCTTAGCATCGGGTTTAGCAATATTGGCAGCTTGCTCACAGAAGTAAATAACATGCCCATCTATATTATCAGCCAAGAGATCTTTAACCATAGCAATACTAGGTTCAACTTTAATTTTCTCAGGAGGTGTATATGTTCTAGTATTACTCTTATGAACAACAGTTGAAGCTTTTGCATGATCCTTTATCCTAACAGGGAAAGGTGGTTTCTCAACATAAGTAGTAGGAACAATAGGATCATTATATGTGATAGTCTTTTCTTCAACCATAACAGGTGCAACTACTTTTACTTCAATGGGAGGATTATATTTAAACCACTTCTCCTTAGGGAGATCAATGTGAGTAGCAAAAGATTCACAGAAAGAAGCTACTATCTCAAAGTCAAGTCCATATTTAGCGCTAAATCCACGAAAAGCATCGGTATCCATAAAAGATTTAACAAAATCAAGCTTAGGTATCATACCTAACTCCTTACCATCGTCGGAACCCCAATCTTGAAAGCTGTGTTTAATTCTTTCCAATAAGTCCCATTTGTATTCAATAGTCTTCAGCATATAAGAACCAGTATAGGAAGTATCGAGCATGGTGCGATAATTGAGAGAAAGCCGATCATAATTTTTTTGAATAATCATATCTCTTGAGAGCTCATGATTGGGGCATGAATATAACATTGACTTAAGCCTCCCCCAAGCTTGAGTGATGCTTTCTCCTTCGTGAGGCCAAAAATTATATATGCAATTACGATCATGATGAACAGGATGCATAGGATAGAACTTCTGGTGAAATTCCAATTTCAATCGTTTATAGTTCCAAGATCCCGTATCATCACATAGCCTATACCATGTCAATGCATCTCCCTTCAAAGATAAAGGGAATACCTTCCTATTAACAATATCACCGGGTATACCTCCAAGCTTAAATAATCCACAAACTTCATCCACATAGATAAGGTGTAAATCGGGATGCAATGTTCCATCTCCTGCAAAGGGATTAGCTAGCAATTTCTCTATCATACTCGAAGGAATTTCAAAGTAAACATTTTCAGTAGGTTCAGTAGGTTGAGGAGCAACTCTTTGCTCTACTGGTCAGGGCGAAGATGCCCCAAACAAGTCCATCAAAGGATTAGTTTCCATAGTAACAAGTGACAGAAAATGTCAGCACACTATATAAATGTTTCCTTACCAAGTTCCACTCACCAAAGGCGCTTCACTCCCCGGCAACATCGCCAGAAAAGAGTCTTGATGACCCACAAGTATAGGGGATCTATCGTAGTCCTTTTGATAAGTAAGAGTGTCGAACCCAACTGAGGAGCAGAAGGAAATGACAAGCGGTTTTCAATAAGGTATTCTCTGCAAGCACTGAAATTGTAGGTAACAGAGAGTTTTGTGATAAGATAATTTGTAATGGGTAACAAGCAATTAAATTAAATAAAGTGCAGCAAGGTGGCCCAATCCTTTTTGTAGCAAAGGACAAGCCTGGACAATTTCTTATAATGAGAAAAGCGCTCCCGAGGACACATGGGAATTATCGTCAAGCTAGTTTTCATCACGCTCATATGATTCACATTCGGTACCTTGATAATTTGATATGTGGGTGGACCAGTGCTTGGGTACTGCCCTTTCTTGGACAAGCATCCCACTTATGATTAACCCCTATTGCAAGCATCCCCAACTACAAAAGAAGTATTAAGGTAAACCTAACCATAGCATGAAACTAGTGGATCCAAATCAGCCCCTTACGAAGCAACGCATAAAGGAGGGTTTAAGCTTCTATCACTCTAGCAACCCATCATCTACTTACTACTTCCCAATGCCTTCCGCTAGGCCCAAATAATGGTGAAGCGTCATGTAGTCGACATTCACATAACACCACTAGAGGATAGACAACATACATCTCATCAAAATATCGAACGAATACCAAATTCACATGACTACTAATAGCAAGACTTCACCCATGGCCTTGCTATCTCTTGAGCACTGCGTTAGATTTCCCCGAAGAGGAGCGGATGATGCAGCAAAGTAGCGTAAGTATTTCCCTCAGTTTTTGAGAACCAAGGTATCAATCCAGTAGGAGACCATGCACAAGTCCCTCGTACCTACAGAAAACGATAGCTACTCACAACCAACACGATTAGGGGTTGTCAATCCCTTCACGGTCACTTACGAAGGTGAGATCTAATAGAGATGATAAATAATATTTTTTGGTATTTTTGATATAGAGATGCAAAGTGAAAAGTAAAAAGCAAATTAAAAGCAAAGCAAATAATAAAGTGATGGAGATTGATATGATGAGAATAGACCCGGGGGCCATAGGTTTCACTAGTGGCTTCTCTCAAGAGCATAGATATTCTACGGTGGGTGAACAAATTACTGTTGAGCAATTGACAGAATTGAGCATAATTATGAGTATATCTAGGTATGATCATGTATATAGGCATCACGTCTGAGACGAGTAGATCGAAACGATTCTGCATCTACTACTATTACTCCACTCATCGATCGCTATCCAGCATGTATCTAGAGTATTAAGTTAAAAACAGAGTAACGCCTTAAGCAAGATGACATGATGTAGAGGGATAAATTCATGCAATATGATAAAAAAACCCATCTTGTTATCCTCAATGGCAACAATACAATACGTGCCTTGCAACTCTTTTTGTCACTGGGTAAGGACACTGCAAGATCGAACCCAAAGCTAAGCACTTCTCCCATTGCAAAGAACTACCAATCTAGTTGGCCAAACCAAACGGATAATTCGAAGAGACTTGCAAAGATAACTCAATCATACATAAAAGAATTCAGAGAAGATTCAAATACTATTCATAGATAAGCTGGATCATAAACCCGCAATTCATCGATCTCAACAAACACACCGCAAAAAGAAGATTACATCGAATAGATCTCCACAAGAGAGGGGGAGAACATTGTATTGAGATCCAAAAAGAGATAAGAAGCCATCTAGCTACTAGCTATGGACCCAAAGGTCTGAAGTAAACTACTCACAATTCATCGGAGAGGCTATGGTGTTGATGTAGAAGCCCTCCATGGTAGATGCACCCTCCGGCGGAGCTCCGAAACAGGCCCCAAGATGGGATCTTGTGGATATAGAAAGTTGCGGCGGTGGAATTAGGTTTTTGGCTCCGTCTTTGATCTGTCGGGGGTATGTAGGTATATATAGGAGGAAGGAGTACGTCGGTGGAGCAACAGGGGGCCCACGAGGTAGGGGGGCGCGCCCTAGGGGGGGTCCACCCTCGTGACCGCCTCTGTTGTTCCTTGGAGCAGGGTCCAAGTCTCCTGGATCATGTTCGGTGAGAAAATCACGTTCCCGAAGGTTTCATTCTGTTTGGACTCCGTTTGATATTCCGTTTCTTCGAAACACTGAAATAGGCAAAAAACAGCAATTCTGGGCTCGGCCTCCGGTTAATAGGTTAGTGCCAAAAATAATATAAATGTGGAAAATAAAGCCCAATATAGTCCAAAACAGTAGATAAAGTAGCATGGAGCAATAAAAAATTATAGATACGTTGGAGACGTATCAGGCATCCCCAAGCTTAATTCCTGCTCGTCCTTGAGTAGGTAAATGATAAAAAAGAATTTTTGATGCGGAGTGATACTTTGGCATAATTTCAATGTAAATCTTCTTAATTGTGGCATGAATATTCAGATTCGAAAGATTCAAGACAAAAGTTCATATTGACATAAAAGTAATAATACTTCAAGTATACTAATCAAAGTAATCATGTCTTCTCAAAATAGCATGGCTAAAGAAAGTTATCTCTACAAAATCATATAGTTTGGCTGTTGCTCTATCTTCATCACACAAAGTATTTAATCATGCACAACCCCGATGACAAGCCAAGCAATTGTTTCATACTTTAGTAATCTCAAACTCTTTCAACTTTCACGCAATACATGAGCGTGAGCCATGGACATAGCACTATAGGTGGAATAGAATGGTGGTTTTGGAGAAGACAAAAAAGGAGAAGATAGTCTCACATCAACTAGGCGTATCAATGGGCTATGGAGATGCCCATCAATAGATACCAATGTGAGTGAGTAGGGATTGCCATGCAACGGATGCACTAGAGCTATAAGTATATGAAAGCTCAACAAAAGAAACTAAGTGGGTGTGCATCCAACTTGCTTGCTCATGAAGACCTAGGGCACTTTTGAGGAAGCCCATCATTGGAATATACAAGCCAAGTTCTATAATGAAAAATTCCCACTAGTATATGAAAGTGACAACATATGAGACTCTCTATCATGAAGATCATGGTGCTACTTTGAAGCACAAGTGTGGTAAAAGGATAGTAGCATTGTCCCTTCTCTCTTTTTCTCTCATTTTTTTTATTTGGGCCTTTTCTCTGTTTTTTATGGCCTTTTTTTATTTTTTTCGTCCGGAGTCTCATCCCGACTTATGGGGGAATCATAGTCTCCATCATCCTTTCCTCACTGGGACAATGCTCTAATAATGATGATCATCACACTTTTATTTTTCTTACAACTCAACAATTACAACTCGATACTTAGAACAAAATATGACTCTATATGAATGCCTCCGGCAGTGTACCAGGATATGCAATGAACCAAGAGAGACATGTATGAAAATTATGAAGGTGGCCTTGCCACAAATACAATGTCAACTACATGTTCATGCAAAAAGCAATATGACAATGATGGATTGTGTCATAATAAACGCAACGGTGGAAAGTTGCATGGCAATATATCTCGGAATGGCTATGGAAATGCCATAATAGGTAGGTATGGTGGCTGTTTTGAGGAAGGTATATGGTGGGTGTATGATACCTTCAAGAAGTGCGTGGTATTAGAAAGGCTAGAAAAGGCGGAAAGGTGAGAGTGCGTATAATCCATGGACTCAACATTAATCAAAAGAACTCATGCACTTGTTGCAAAAATTTAGAAGTCATCAAAAACCAAAGCACTACGCGCATGCTCCTAGGGGGATAGATTGGTAGGAAAAGACCACCGCTCGTTCCCGACCGCCA
The DNA here is from genome assembly GCA_963921465.1 of Triticum timopheevii. Lineage (NCBI taxonomy): Eukaryota > Viridiplantae > Streptophyta > Magnoliopsida > Poales > Poaceae > Triticum > Triticum timopheevii. The sequence goes on along the minus strand of OY997262.1, from coordinate 341,825,225 downwards.
CTCATAAGGAAGACAAGCAATAAATAAAATTGTGCTCCAACTTCATCACAAAGCGGTTCACCATACGTGCATGATACGGGAATCACAAACTTCAACACAGGCATTCTTGAAATTCATAATCACCCAACTAGCATCACTTTGATATTATCACCTCCATATCTCAAAACAATTATCAAGCATCAAACTTATCTTAGTATTCAACGCACTCAAAAGAAAGTTTCACATATCTTGAATACCAAGTATATTATCATTAAGCAAATTACCATGCTATTAACGACTCTCAAAATAATCTCAGTGAAGCATGAGAGATCAATAGTTTCTTTAAAACAAGTCCACTACCGTGCTCTAAAAGATCTAAGTGAAGTACTAGAGCAAAAATTATCACCCTCAAAAGATATAAGTGAAGCACTAGAGCAAAACTATCAAGCTCAAAAGATATAAGTGAAGCACATAGAGTATTCTAGCAAATTCCAAATCATGTATGGATCTCTCAAAAGGTGTGTACAGCAAGGATGATTGTGGTAAACTAACAAGGAAAGACGCAAATAATACAAGATGCTCCAAGCAAAACACATATCATGTGGTGAATAAAAATATAGCTCCAAGTAAATTACCGATGGAAGTGGACGAAAGAGGGGATGCCTTCCGGGGCATCCCCAAGCTTTGACTTTTTGGTGTCCTTGGATTATCTTGGGGGTGCCATGGGCATCCCCAAGCTTAGGCTCTTGCCACTCCTTGTTCCATAATCCATCAAAAGAATTCACCCAAAACTTGAAAACTTCACAACACAAAACTCAATAGAAATCTCGTGAGCTCCGTTAGAGAAAGAAAACAAAAGACTACTTCAAGGTACTGTAATGAACTCATTCTTTATTTATATTGGTGTTAAACCTACTGTATTCCAACTTCTCCATGGATTATAAACTATTTTACTAGCCATAGATTCATCAAAATAAGCAAACAACACACGCAAAATAGAATCTGTCAAAAACAGAACAGTCTGTAGCAATCTGTAACTAACGCAAACTTATGTAACTCTAAAAATTCTACCAAAATAGGAAGTACTGTAAAATTTGACTATTGATCAGAAGCAAAAATAATCAATTCAAAATCACGTTTCTGTGATTTATTGAATTTTTTCTCGTGAGTGCAAAGTTTCTGTTTTTCAGCAGAATCAAATCAACTATCATCGTAGGTTATCCTATAGGTTCTACTTGGCACAAACACTAATTAAAACATAAAACCACATCTAACCAGAGGCTAGATGGATTATTTATTCCTAAACAGAATCAAAAACAAAAAACAAACAATAAAATTGGGTTGCCTCCCAACAAGCGCTATCGTTTAACTCCCCTAGCTAGGCATAAAAGCAAGGATAGAGCTAGGTTTTGCCTTCTTTGGTAGGCAATCCATAAGTGGCTCTCATGATAGATTCATATGGTAATTTTGTTTTATTTCTAGGAAAGTGTTCCATGCCCTTTTTAATGGAAATTGGAATCTAATATTCCCTTCCTTCATATCAATAATCGCACCAATCGTTCTAAGGAAAGGTCTACCAAGAATAATAGGACATGAAGGATTGCAATCTATATCAAGAACAATAAAATACATGGGCACATAATTCCTATTTGCAACAATAATAACATCATTAATTCTTCCCATAGGCTTTTTAATAGTGGAATCTGCAAGATGCAAGTTTAGAGAGCAATCATCAAAATCACGGAAATCTAGCAAATCACATAAAGTTTTGGGAACAGTAGAGACACTAGCACCCAAATCACACAAAGCATGAAACTCATAATATTTTATTTTAATTTTAATAGTAGGTTCCCACTCATCATTTAGTTTTCTAGGGATAGAAACTTTCAACTCAAGTTTTTCTTCATAAGATTGCATCAAGGCATCAACAATGTGTTCGGTAAAGGCCTTAGTTTGACTATAAGCATGAGGAGAATCTAGCACGGACTGCAACAAGGAAATACAACCAATCAAAGAGCAATTTTCATAATTAAATTCCTTGAGATCCAAAATAGTGGGTTTAGCAACATCTAGGTTTTTATTTATTTCTATCCCACTTTCATCAATTTCATCATCAAGATCTAGAAACTCCGAATTCTTAGAATGCCTTCTAGGTAAAGGAAGATCATATTCAGTTTCATCAAGATTCATATTGCAAAACAAATATTTAATGGGGGACACATCAATAACTTTTAGATCTTCATCTTGATTTTCATAGGAATTGGAAGAACATGCTTTAATAAAGGCATCTTTGGAAGCACGCATCCTAGCGGTTCTATCTTTGCACTCATCAATGGAAATTCTCATGGCTTTGAGGGACTCATTGATATCATGCTTAGGAGGAATATATCTAAGCTTTAAAGAATCAATTTCAATAGAAATTCTATCAACGTTCCTAGCCAAATCATCAACTTTAAGTAATTTCTCTTCAAGCAAAGCATTGAAATTCTTTTGTGAATCCATAAACTCTTTAACACTACTCTCAAATTCAGAGGGTATCTTATTAAAATTTCCATGAGAGTTGTTGTAGGAATTTCCATAATTATTAGAAGATTACTAGGATAAGGCCTAGGATTAAAATTCCCTCTATACGCGTTATTTCCAAAACTATTCCTACCAACAAAATTCACATCAATAGATTCATTATTATTCTCAATCAAAGTGGACAAAGGCATATCATTGGGATCAAGAGAAGTATTTTTAGTAGCAAACATATTCATAAGTTCATCCATCTTTTCACTCAAAACATTGATTTCTTCTATAGCATGCACTTTTTTACTAGAAGATCTTTCGGTGTGCCATTGAGAATAATTAGCCATAATATTATCAAGCAATTTTGTAGAATCTCCTATCGTAATTTCCATAAATGTGCCTCCCACGGCCGAATCTAAAAGATTCCTAGAAGCAAAATTCAATCCAGCATAAAAATTTTGTATGATCATCCATAAGTTCAAACCATGAGTAGGGCAATTGCGAAGCATCAATTTCATTATTTCCCAAGATTGGGAAACATGCTCATGATCAAGTTGTTTAAAATTCATAATATCGTTCCTAAGAGTGATGATCTTAGCGGGAGGAAAATACTTAGAGATAAAAGCATCTTTGCACTTGTTCCAAGAATCAATACTATTTTTAGGCAAAGACGAAAACCAAACTTTAGCACGACCTCTAAGTGAAAACGGAAATAACTTCAATTTGACAATATTGTTATCCGTATCTTTCTTCTTTTGCATATCACACAAATCAACAAAATTGTTTAGATGAGTAGCGGCATCTTCACTAGGAAGGCTGGCAAATTGATCTTTCATAACAAGATTCAGCAAAGTGGTATTGATTTCAAAAGACTCATCATTATTAAGAGGAACAATCGGAGTACTAAGGGAATCATTATTATTGGTATTCGAGAAGTCACACAATTTGGTATTATCTTGCGCCATGGCAACAAGTAATCCAACACACAAGCAAACAGAAAGGCAACGGGAAAAGGCAAAAGGAACATAGAGGAGGAGATTGGGAAAGAGAGGGCAAATTAAACGGCAAGGGTGAAGTGGGGGAGAGGAAAATGAGAGGCAAATAATGTAATGCGAGAGATAGGGATTGTGATGGGTACTTGGTATGGTTGACTTGCTTGCGTGAGCCTCCCCGGCAACGGCGCCAGAAATTCCTCTTACTACCTCTTGAGCACTGCGTTGGATTTCCCCGAAGAGGAGAGGATGATGCAGCAAAGTAGCGTAAGTATTTCCCTCAGTTTTTGAGAACCAAGGTATCAATCCAGTAGGAGACCACGCACAAGTCCCTCGTACCTACACAAAACAATAGCTACTCGCAACCAACGCGATTAGGGGTTGTCAATCCCTTCACGGTCACTTACGAGGGTGAGATCTGATAGAGATGATAAATAATATTTTTTGGTATTTTTGATATAGAGATGCAAAGTGAAAAGTAAAAAGCAAAGTAAAAATAAAGCAAATAATAAAGTGATGGAGATTGATATGATCAGAATAGACCCGGGGGCCATAGGTTTCACTAGTGGGTTCTCTCAAGAGCATAGATATTCTACGGTGGGCGAACAAATTACTGTTGAGCAATTGACATAATTGAGCATAATTATGAGTATATCTAGGTATAATCATGTATATAGGCATCACGTCGGAGACAAGTAGATCAAAACGATTCTGTATCTACTACTATTACTCCACTCATCGACCGCTATCCAACATGCATCTAGAGTATTAAGTTAAAAACAGAGTAATGCCTTAAGCAAGATGACATGATGTAGAGGGATAAATTCATGCAATATGATAAAAAAACCCATCTTGTTATCCTCAATGGCAACAATACAATACGTGCCTTGCAACCCTTTCTGTCATTGGGTAAGGACACCGCTAGATCGAACCCAAAGTTAAGCACTTCTCCCATTGCAAGAACTACCAATCTAGTTGGCCAAACCAAACGGATATTTCGAAGATACTTGCAAAGATAACTCAATCATACATAAAAGAATTCAGAGAAGATTCAAATATTATTCATAGATAAGCTGGATCATAAACCCACAATTCATCGGTCTCAACAAACACACTGCAAAAAGAAGATTACGTCGAATAGATCTCCACAAGAGAGGGGGAGAACATTGTATTGGGATCCAAAAAGAGAGAAGAAGCCATCTAGCTACTAGCTATGGACCCGAAGGTCTGAAGTACACTACTCACACTTCATCGGAGAGGCTATGGTGTTGATGTAGAAGCCCTCCGTGGTAGATGCCCCCGCCCGACGGAGCTCCGGAACAGACCCCAAGATGGGATCTCATGGATACAGAAAGTTGTGGCGGTGGAATTAGGTTTTTGGCTCCGTCTTTGATCTGTCGGGGGTACGTAGGTATATATAGGAGGAAGGAGTACGTCGGTGGAGCAATAGAGGGCCCACGAGGTAGGGGGCGTGCCCCTACCCTCGTGACTGCCTCTGTTGTTCCTTGGAGCAGGGTCCAAGTCTCCTGGATCACGTTCGGCGAGAAAATCACGTTCCCGAAGGTTTCATTCCGTTTGGACTCCGTTTGATATTCCGTTTCTTCGAAACACTAAAATAGGCAAAAAATAGCAATTCTGGGCTGGGCCTCCGGTTAATAGGTTAGTCCCAAAAAATTAAAAAAGTGGAAAATAAAGCCCAATATAGTCCAAAACAATAGGTAAAGTAGCATGGAGCAATAAAAAATTATAGATACATTGGAGACTTATCAGTCCTCAGGAACAAATGTAACTACTCACAAAGCATATTCATGTTCTTGACCAAAGGAGTATTAATATGCATTAAGGATCTGAACATATGATCTTCCACCAAATAAACCAATTAGCATCAACTACAAGGAGTAATCAACACTACTAGCAACCCACAGGTACCAATTTGTGGTTTTGATACAAGATTGGATACAAGATATGAACTAGGGTTTTGAGAGGAGATGGTGCTGGTGAAGATGTTGATGGAGATTGACCCCCTCCCGATGAGAGGATCATTGGTGATGACGATGGTGATGATTTCCCCGTCCCAGAGGGAAGTTTCCCTGGAAGAACATCTCCGCCAGAGCCCTAGATTGGTTCCGCCAAGGTTCCGCCTCGTGGCGGTAGAGTTTCATCCCGTAAGCTTGCTTATGATTTTTTTCCAGGGTAAGAGACTTCACATAGCAGAAGATGGGCACCGAAGGGCCACCAGGGGGCCCACGAGACAGGGGGCGCGCCCAATAGGGGTGGGCACACCACCCACCCTTGTGGACAGGGTGTGGGCCCCCTCTGGTACTTTCTTGGCTCAATAATTCTTATTAATTCCAAAAATGTCTTTCATGGAGTTTCAGGACTTTTGGAGCTGTGCGCAATAGGTTTCCAATATTTGCTCCTTTTCCAGCCCAGAATTCCAGCTGCCGGCATTCTCCCTCTTCATGATAAACCTTGTAAAATAAGAGAGAATAGCTATAAGTATTATGACATAACGTATAATAACATCCCATAATGCAATAAATATCGATATAAAAGCATGATGCAAAATGGACGTTTCAACTGTCAGGCACTTCCTTGCATGCGAAGATGTAGCTAGTGGGTCCTAGCAGTCAGGGTGGAAACATTTTTTTGTGAAAAACGGTGGCCCGTCCGGTGGGTCCCTGCTGTCAGGTGGAGGAATAATTATTTTGCATGTAATAGGGAGGCACTTCCTTGCGGCCACCGTGGACCCAGCTGTCAGTCTCTCCACATATAGTACTCTTCAGATGGAAGTCATTCCTGGACCACGTTGACCATGCTGCTCCGAGAGCACCAGGGCGGTGGACGACGGCGAGGCCTAGGAAGGGGACGACGCGGAGCCGGTGAAGACGCGGCAGCGGAAGCCCATGCGGAGAGGAGTACGAGGGTTGACTGGTTCGGCTGCGGTGTGAGGCTGCCATCGCCGGAGAATAACAAGGGGTGTGGGTGAGTAGAGGGATGGATTGGCCAGCGGTGGGAGTAGTAGGGGGCGGTGAGGCCTCCGCGGCATCTTAGCCGGCCATGAGGCAGGAGCACGCGACACGACCGACGCTGGTTTGGGCGGCTGGAGCAAGAAGACCAGAGGTTGAAGAAGCACTACGGCCGTTGGATGGACATCGTATGGTCACTGGAGCTAGAATTGTTCATATTGACTAAGTTGACAAAGCCCTCCATCCCCGTCAACTTAGTCGGCCCGCAAGTCAGCCTCCCACTATGGTGGGTCCAGCTAGCAGGGGTATTCATTCTTTTGTGCGTAATAAGGAGGCACTTCCTTGCGTGCGAAGATATAACTGGTGGGTCCGACCTGTCAGTGGGGGGAACGTTTTTTCCGCGAAATACAGAGGCCCTTCCAGTGGGTCCCAGCTGTCAGGTGGAGGAATCATTATTTTGTGCGTCATAAGGAGGCATTTCCTTGTGTGCGGCCGTGGACCCAGCTGCCAGCCTCTCCACGTACAGTCCACGTCCGATGGATGTCGTTCGTTGACCATGTTGACCAGGCCGCGCCGAGAGCACCATGGCAGTGGACGACGGCGAGGCCTAAGAAGGGAACGACACGGAGCCGGGGAAGACTCGGCAATGGTTTCCCACATGGTAGGGAGTACGAGGGTTTACTGGTCCGGCTGCCGTTGCCAGAAAATAACACGAGGTGTGGGTGAGTAGAGGAATGGTCTGGCCAGCAATGAAGTAGGGTGGGGCGGTGCGGCCTGTGCGGCAGCATAGCCGGCCACGAGAGGCGGGAGCAGGCAGTCCCACTAATACGTCTCCAACATATCTACTTTTCCAAACACTTTTGCCCTTGTTTGCGACTCTAACTTGCATGATTTGAATGAAACTAACCCGGACTGACGCTGTTTTCAGCAGAACTACCATGATGTTGTTTTATGTGCAGAAAAGTAAAGTTCTCGGAATGTCCTGAAATCCACGGAGGCACTTTTCAGAATTATTAAGAATTTTTGGCGAAAGAATCGAGGCCAGGGGGCCCACGGGCTATCCACGAGACAGGGGGCGCTGAGGGAGTCCTGGACTAGGGGGTGTCCGGACAGCCGAACTATCAATGTCCGCCGGGCTCCAAGACTACGAAGATACAAGATTGAAGACTCCGTCCCGTGTCCGGATGGGACTTTCCTTGGCGTGGAAGGCAAGCTTGGCAATACGGATATGTAGATCTCCTACCATTGTAACCGACTCTGTGTAACCCTAGCCCTCTCCGGTGTCTATATAAACCGGAGGGCTTTAGTCCGTAGGATAACATACATTACAACAATCATACCATAGGCTAGCTTCTAGGGTTTAGCCTCCTTGATCTCGTGGTAGATCTACTCTTGTACTACCCATATCATCAATATTAATCAAGCAGGACGTAGGATTTTACCTCCATCAAGAGGGCCCGAACCTGGGTAAAAACATCGTGTCCCTCATCTCCTGTTACCATCCGCCTAGACGCACAGTTTGGGACCCCCTACCCGAGATCCGCCGGTTTTGACACCGACATTGGTGCTTTCATTGAGAGTTCCCCTGTGTCGTCACCGATAGAGCGGATGCCTCCACCCGTCTTCAAAGACGGTGTCTTCGCCGGAGGGGCCTTGGCCGCCGGCCAAACTATCCGGCTTGGTGGTTTTCTCATGACCGCTTGTCCGGCCGCCGCTTCAGCAATGACTTCTCAAGTCGTCGAAAGCGATCTTCGCATCAGCCCTAAAGCTGCCGAACAGTTAGATCCAATAGAGCTCACGTCTATTAACGAGCTCTTGGATCGCATCGCCGCCCTGGGAGTCGCTACGGACTACAACCAGATTGGGCTTAAAACCGATCTGAGAGAGATTAACTCTCCCCAGGCCACCCACCACGTTGCAGTGGTAGAGGAGCAATACAGCAACTCTTTGCCAGTGTAGAAAACAATTCATGTCCGGATTCCCGAACCCTCCATGCCGGATTCCCGCGGGGGGACGGACTTCGATCGAGCATCGAACTTAAAATCATGCATCGCCCCGGACTCGCTGGATTGTCCCCAGCAAAACACACTTCCGAATTCGGAAACCCCTTGGCCTTTGAGCCTCAAGATGGGCAGGGATCCGGATTTTATTCCACCCACCCGCCCAGACATATGCGATCTATCTCTAATACGGCAAGAGCCTACAGAAACAGTACATCACTACTGGGCCAGATTCCTCCTGGTTATGGACAGGATAAAGGACTGCCGAGAGGAAAACGCAATATCAATCTTCCGCAATAACTGCACGGACAAGGGAATACTAAACGCCATTGATCATCGCAAAATTACGCGATTTACCGATCTGGCGTCCATTGTACGAAAGTACTATGCGATGGAGAGTTTCCGGAAAACCGAAAATCAATTTTGGGATAATCCGGCCCCAAACCCAGTCCGCAGTAAAAGGGCGCCTTACACTCAGGCCCCAGATGCAAAAACAAAAAAACAAAAACCCAATCAGGGAAACGGAACCGTACTGGAGGGATGGCTCAATGGACCCTGTAAGCTTCATAATACAGAGGGAGCCGTCCCAACACATAGCCTTCGAGCATGTTGGATATTACGGCAGGTTGCCAAAAGTGGCGAAGAGCTTCTAGCTCCGGGAAACCACTCCAACAATACCAGCACGGTATCAACAGTCTTCGAGACTTTCGCATCAAATAATATGCGAAAACGATCAATCCGCGAACTCGCCGAAGTCTACCAAGTAGCAACAACAAATCCATGGAGCGACACAGCCATTACCTTCAATGGCAGCGACGAGCCCACATTCCGAACAACCAGAGCCCCAGCCGCACTGGTACTTAGTCCCATAGTGGACGGCTTTCGACTGACAAAAGTCCTCATGGACGGCGGCAGCGGACTAAACCTCATTTATGAGGAAACTCTGCGAAAAATGGAAATCGACTGGAGCCGTATTGAGCGAAGCAGCACAACCTTTAGAGGTATAATCCCTAGTCGGGAAGCGCGCTGCACCGGAAAAATCACACTTGATGTGGTGTTCGGCTCTCCGGACAATTATAGATCCGAAGAAGTCACGTTCCAGGTGGCCTCGTTCAGCAGTGGGTATCACGCCATATTAGGACGAGAGGCATTCACAATTTTTCAAGCAATACCTCATTACGGGTACATGAAGCTTAAAATGCCTGGGCCCAGCGGAATAATCACTCTCGCTAGTGATCCGGACATAGCACTCTGCGCTGAAAACAAGACAGCCGCACTAGCCCTCGAGGCACTATCCGAAGCCTTGGCGGCAGAGGAACTCACCACGCTGCGCTCTACGGTGAACAGGGACGATGTGATACTCGATAAAAGATCCAAGTCCACCTCCTTCAAACCAGCAGACGAGATAATAAAATTCCAGGTCCATCCAACGGACCCAACAAAGACGGCCTCCATTGGGGCACAGTTGAACCCCGAAGTAGACGCCGCACTGCGCGAATTCCTTCGGGAAAATTGGGATATCTTTGCTTGGCATCCTTCAGACATGCCCGGAATCCCTCGCAGGTTGGCAGAACACAGCCTAAATATCCTAAAAGGATTCAAGCCAGTCAAACAGGCTCTTCGACGATTTTCCGAGCCCAAGAGACAGGCAATGGGAGAAGAGCTAGCCAAACTATTGGAAGCCGGATTCATTAGAGATATCAAACATCCGGGCTGGCTAGCAAATTTGGTGATGGTACCAAAGAAGGATAAATCCTGGCGCCTCTGTGTCGATTTTAAAGACCTCAATAAAGCTTGCCCAAAGGATCCCTTCCCTCTCCCCCGCATCGATCAAATTATCGATGCCACAGCAGGGCACGATTCGTTGTGCTTCCTGGACGCATACTCTGGCTATCATCAAATTAAGATGGCGGAAGCAGACCAAGCCGCAACGGCATTTATCACTCCATATGGACCATTCTGCTTCAACACGATGCCCTCCGGACTCAAAAACGCCGGCGCAACATATCAGCGCATGATCCAAACGTGTCTGGCCACCCAAATCGGCAAAACAGTCGAGGCATACGTAGACGACGTAGTCGTCAAAACAAAACACGTCGAAACTTTAGTAGACGATTTGAGGCTCACATTCGACAACCTCAGAGCATATGACATCAAGCTGAATCCGGAAAAATGCGTTTTCGGCGTACCAGCCGGAAAGCTGCTGGACTTCATCGTCTCCGGTAGAGGAATTGAAGCAAATCCGGCCAAAATCCGAGCTCTGTCACAGTTGGATATTCCAAAAGACATCAAACAAATACAAAAATTAACAGGATGTGTGGCAGCCTTAAGCCGCTTTATCTCCCGTTTAGGAGAAAAGGCGTTGCCCCTCTATCGCCTCCTCAGGCGCACCGAACACTTCGAGTGGACGGATGCTGCCACTGCCGGACTCGAAGAAATAAAGGCCATACTGGCAACAAATCCGGTCCTGGCTGCACCCACTCTGGGCGAACCAATGTTGTTATACATCGCAGCAACACATCAAGTTGTGAGCGCAGTCCTCGTCGTCGAACGAGCGACAGAAGGGCATAAATTCCCTCTTCAAAAACCAGTGTATTATGTATCCACTGTGTTAACCCCCTGCAAATCCCGTTACCCGCACTATCAGAAGATAGCATACGCGGTGTTCATGGCGTCTCGAAAGCTCCGGCACTACTTTCAAGAGTGCTCGATAATAGTGGCCTCTGAAGTACCACTCAATGACATTATAAATAACCGCGACGCAACGGGCAGGATAGAAAAATGGGCCATTGAGCTCTTACCATTCGACATCACTTACAAACCTCGACGAGCTATAAAGTCACAAGTTTTGGCTGACTTCATCGCCGAATGGACAGAAGCCGAACTCCCTAAAGAGTACGGCGCATACTCCAATTGGACTATGCATTTCGACGGCTCCAAAATGTTGGCCGGACTGGGGGCTGGCGTCGTACTGACGTCCCCCACCGGAGATACAGTCCAGTATGTACTTCAAATAATGTACACGGACTCCAACAATGCAGCCGAATACGAGGCCCTGTTACATGGTCTCCGGATGGCGGTCTCCATGGGCATTCAACGCCTAGAGGTGCGCGGGGACTCAAACCTTGCAATATCCCAGATAAATGGAGACTTCGACGCCAAGGATCCGAAAATGGCAGCATATCGCAACGCTGTCCTAAAAATGTCAGCTCGGTTTGAAGGACTAGAATTCCATCACATAGCTCGAGATAATAACCAAGCGGCCGACGTCCTGGCACGCATCGGTGCGAAACGTGATGCTGTCCCTCCAAATATCTTCCTGGAACGGCTCTTCAAGCCATCCATACTATGGGAAGAGGAGCCCGGTAGCTACAAACTGGAGAAAACCGCACCAACCGGTGATTCGGCAGACGACATAACACCCTCCGCCCACGTCACAATGGCAGTAATCGCCGCGTGGACAGAACCTTTCCTAGCCTACTTACTTAGGCAGGAACTTCCCGAAGACCAAAATGAGGCCCGCTGCATAGTCCGGCGATCGAAGTCCTACAAGGTCCATGAGGGAGAACTTTATAAGAAAAGTACCACCGGAGTCCTTCAAAGGTGTATCTCCGAAGAAGAAGGGCGAAACCACCTGGCTGAAATTCATGCCGGACTAGGCGGACACCACGCAGCAGCCCGGGCCCTTGTAGGAAAGGCATTCCGTACAGGATTTTATTGGCCGACGGCTCGGGCAGACGCACAGGACTTGGTCCCGTGATGCGTTGGTTGTCAGCTCTTTGCTAATCAGATCCATATGCCACCCACCGCCCTCAAAACCATACCCATTACCTGGTCGTTCGCGGTCTGGGGGCTTGACATGGTTGGACCCCTTAAAGGGGGAACCCACAAGAAAAAGTACCTATTGGTCATGGTGGATAAGTTCACCAAATGGATAGAGGCCAAACCGGTCAAAACGGCAGAGTCCGGACCAGTGATAGACTTTATATCAGGGGTGGTACACCGTTACGGAGTCCCCCACAGCATCATCACAGACAACGGCACGAACTTCATAGCCGACGAGGTTAAGTCATGGTGCAAAAATATGGGCATCAAGCTCGACTATGCGTCAGTCTATCACCCTCAAACCAACGGTCAAGTGGAAAGAGCAAATGGTCTAATAATGAGCGGCATTAAACCCAGACTAGTGAGGTCACTCACTAAATCCGACACACAATGGGTCGAGGAGCTCGACTCCGTACTCTGGGGGCTGCGGACAATGCCTAACCGTACTACCGGATTCACACCATTTTTTATGGTATATGGCGCAGAGGCAGTTTTGCCCTGTGACATTATTCATGACTCACCTCGAGTGCGCATGTATGAGGAAAGAGAGGCCGGGCTTGATCGGCAGGACAGCTTGGACACATTGGAGGAAGAACGTGATGTCACGAAGGCTCGTTCCGCATTCTATCAGCAGCAGGCCCGAAGATATCAAAGCAGAGAAGTACGGGCCAAGACTTACAACGTTGGTGAACTAGTTCTACGCCTGCCGGACAAGAAAAAGGACAAGCTCAAGCCCAAATGGGAGGGTCCCTTCATCATCGATCAAGTACTGACCGGCGGAGCGTACCGTCTACGAAATGCGTCGGATCACCGACTCGAGCCGAACCCATGGAACGCAGCCCGCCTCCGACGATTCTATGCCTAGCGCCGGACTAAGAGTTCGTCCCCTTCCCCCGTCCAAACTTTTACACTTCGCTTGTCTTTTGTTTCTCTTTTTATCCTTCTCATTTAAAAGCCCTTTCGGTCCTATTTTTGCATTCTTTGCATACACATGATGTGCCATCCGCACTCATTATTCCTGGGGGCTTCTTTTACAGAAGCTCAATTATACGGGTTTTATACCTAGCACATGTGTCAAGCTTCCACATGTACCTTTTACTCGCCATTATATGCATCGATATGACTTAAGTTTTGGCCAAGCTGGGTTGCCTGGCTCCTGTGCTTACCCCTACGTTCCCGATTGTTCGGCTAGGAGGTAAAGGGAGCACCTCTGCGATTGTTACTGCCGGGTCGGTCGGATGTGTACCTCAGACTGGGTGAAGCCGAAAGCTAGCGTTCTTAAGGGAATATTCGGTCGGTGACTTAAAAGATGACTTTTTACCTATTTATCTATTTGCCCCCAGATGTTTTACTGCTTTCTTTGCAGTCCGGACATGCACTTTAGGGCATGCCTCCCAGCGAAAGGAACCCTTAATGGAACTATTCTCCCTGGAAGATGTTTCTTACTAACCATGTAATATAACATAACTAGTTGGGCACTTGTCTGATAAAGCACTAATGACCCCTACGCCTGGTCTCCATGCATACCACAGTTGTTTCTTAACCAAAAAGGTATTCGGACACACTCTGGACTCTAGGGTCCCGAGGTCAAAGCGAAAAGGTCGGCAAAGACAAACGATCTACAATCCGGCTAGAAGGCATTTCACATGTCACTTTAAAGGATAACATACATTGTCAAATTTATTGATTGTATTCCTCCTCAATCCCGTCTAACAGGCTGTCTATTTTACAGTCCTGTTGGGAAAATTTAGCAGCCAACTCTACTTGGCTATACACTAAACTCACAGGGATCTCCTTCCCATCGGGCCCCACCGGTCCAACTTCGGCCATGTGGTTGGGATCCGCCTTCTTGTACTGCGTCTTCACCATGGCCCAAGCCTCCCTCGCACCTTGACGGCAAGCCGAAATCTTCCACAAACGGAAGCGCTGCCACACTCCCTGCAGCTTCTCCGCAAGCTCCCCGAGGCCCTCGGGTAGGGTGAGGGCTGGCCATAAAGCCTGAACGACGCTGCTCATTGCCTGCCGAACTCGTTCGAGTAGCTGCAACAGTTCGGGAAGTTGATCACCCATTGATATGGGCATCTCCTCTGCAGGACGACCCGTGAGTATACCTACAAGACATATCATGTCAAAATACTTCCTCGTCGAACTCTTCTTTTCAAAAGAGTTCGCTCAAGCACTTACTATAAATGTTGTGACGAAGCCGCTGATTCTCCTTAGTGGAGCCGGACAGCTCGGCCTGAGCGCCTTTCAGCTCTTCTCCGAGCTTGGCGTTGGCATCCTGGAGCTTGTTCCTTTCCTGCTGAACCCTATTCAGCACACTCTCGCCGGCCTTTAGCTGGCGTAGCAACGCTTGCCTGTCCGGATCTTGTCCGGCGATACCTGCAAATGTCATTATTAGACTCGCGCGCACGCCGCACAGCGCTTATATTTATTAATAAAAATGTGTTACCAGGAGGGGTCTTTCCGTCTCCTCCTGCGGCAGCAAGTGCGGCCTCAAGTTGGGCCTTGCAATCTTGCAGCTCCCGAGACAGCTGGGCGTTCTTCTCGTTAAGTGCCTGAAATTTACAATGATCCTTAAATCAGTTAGCATAACTAATTTAAGTCTCGGGGGCTACTGGTATATACAACCATTAAAATTCCCTTACCCGTATGTCTTTCACATACTGCTCCGTGGCTCTGGTAAAACCATTTTGAGCAGCACGGAGATGCGCGTCCCCTGCGTTAAAAGCATCCAATGCTTCAGGGGAAAAGCACGCTTCTTGAAATACTGTCCGGCGGCGCCTATGGTTCATGGCGCTCTCCACCTCAGACTTGGTGGCGGACAGTCTGGCCGGTGTTGGTCGGATTGGCAATTCCTGCGCTCGCAGTCCGGCGAGCGCTTTTTCTCCTACAAAGATCATGAGCACTCAGACGTTTCCTCGGAACGTTGCTCTAAAAATTCAAATACGAGCTATACCTTTGCGGCGTTTCCGTCCGCACTGCGCTCCTTTTCCGCCTGCTGGTTTGGACTGACCTCTGTTGGTCGGCCGCCGTGGGCTCGTCTTCCTGCCGTAAAGGCGCTTCCTGCAAAATACCATCGTTCGCGAAGGTCAGAAATGGGCAGGGATGAGATAATGGTGTCCGGACTTCGGTCGCGGCACCTGGGAAGCCGGACTTAGCCCGGGGTAGTCCGCCGTAATGGTGACCAAAGCATTGTCTATGCTGAGTTGGTGATACACCCCATCGATCAGCTCCACCTCGATATCCGGGTCCTCTTCAGAGGCCGGATCCAGGGGTCCATCTGGATCCTCGGGTTGCGGAGCAGGACTTACCATGTCCTCCACAGTCCGCGTAGACCCTGCGCCGAAGACATAATGTAAGAAGCTTAAACTTCGAAAGCATGGGTTGGGCCCTTCAAGGTGTTCACTTACCCATCCTCTGGGGCTGATCATGGAAAACCCATTCAAATGGTTCGTTCGAAGGAAATACTCCTTCTCCCCCTTGTACAGGCTGGACAGGATCTTCACCAGATCCTCGATCGAATCCGGCCCTTTGCGGCCGTGCCGGGTAGCATCGTCTTCCCCGTTGAAATCCCACATGGGGTGGCCCCTGTATTGCAGTGGCTGTACCCCTCGCTTGATGCATGTCGCCATGACTCCGATCGTGGTCAAGCCGGAATGAGCCATTAATCTTATCCGGCCCATCAATTAGTGGACGCTCTTGTCTTCCTCCAATCGGGGGCTCCGTGGGCGCCAGCTGAGGCATTTCTTCAAGGGAGCAGCACTAAACTTTGGGAGGCCGATCCGAACTGGGTCTGGCAGCGGAGCGTCTCCTATATAAAACCACTCCGAGGGCCAGTCTTCGGACGCCTTCTTGGGAGTGCCGGATAGGTATCTGGTCCCGGCGATGCACCATATTTCGGCGCCGCCCACTTGATATATGGACCCCTGGTAAGAACGGGGTACGAGGCAAAACAGCCTCTTCCACAATGCGAAATGCGGCTCAATGCCCAGGAATAGCTCGCAACGAGCTACGTAGCCCGCGATATGCAGGACAGAGGCGGGCGTGAGGTGGTGGAGCTGGAGTCCGTAGAACTTCAGGAGCCCGCGGAGGAACGGATGTATTAGAAATCCGAGTCCCCTTGTCAGATAAGGGACAAAACATACTCGCTCCCCCTTGTTAGGGCTTGGAGTGTCCTCCGCCTGTCTCCCACCTTGATAAGTAACCAGTCTGGCCCGGACTGGGATCATGAAGGCCGGAGGGAGGAATCCCCCCGTTTGGAGCTTCTCAAGCTCTTTGTGCGAAATAGAGCACCTCCTCCAATTCCCCGGCGGTGGGCTGGGAGCGCGTGAAGAAGAGCCGCGTTGATGATCCATGGTGGAATGGACTTCTAGGTCAAAGGCGCTTCGATGGAGTATTCGCGGGAGGAAGGTGGTGTGGTTTGGATCTGGATTCTTGCCTCTTTTATAGGCGGGCGACTCGCACAATTTGGGGGTGAAATGCAAAATACACCCTGGCTTTTCGCATTTGTGCGACGCGTGGAAGAGGGCCATTATTTGGCGTAGAAGCCGAGGAACACAGTATTCAAGATGAAGCCGGACACTGTTCGGCAGGTACATGGAATTTGAAGGGAGAACCCGCCTTGCAACGCCGAAGACTATAAACGCGCTGGACTTATCGTCATTGAAGCCTGGTTCGGGGGCTACTGAGGGAGTCCTGGACTAGGGGGTGTCCGGACAGCCGGACTATCAATGTCCGCCAGACTCCAACACTACGAAGATACAAGATTGAAGACTCCGTCCCATGTCCGGATGGGACTTTCCTTGGCGTGGAAGGCAAGCTTGGCAATACGGATATGTAGATCTCCTACCATTGTAACCGACTCTGTGTAACCCTAGCCCTCTCCAGTGTCTATATAAACCGGAGGGCTTTAGTCCGTAGGACAACATACATTACAACAATCATACCATAGGCTAGCTTCTAGGGTTTAGCCTCCTTGATCTCGTGGTAGATCTACTCTTGTACTACCCATATCATCAATATTAATCAAGCAGGACGTAGGGATTTACCTCCATCGAGAGGGCCCGAACCTGGGTAAAAACATCGTGTCCCTCGTCTCCTGTTACCATCCGCCTAGACGCACAGTTAGGGACCCCCTATCCGAGATCCGCCGGTTTTGACACCGACAGGCGCCCTCCTATCTCGTGGGCCCCCAGGACCTCCTCTGACCTCAACTCCAACTCCATATATACCGTCTCGGGGAGAAAAAAAATCAAGGAAAAAGTTTCATCGCGTTTCACGACATGGAGCCGCCGCCAAGCCCTAATCTCTCTCGGGAGGGCTGATCTGGAGTCCGTTCTGGGCTCCGGAGAGGGGGATTCATCGCCGTCGTCATCATCAACCATCCTCCATCACCAATTTCATGATTGTCACCGCCGTGCGATGAGTAATTCCATCGTAGGCTTGCTGGACGGTGATGGGTTGGATGAGATTTACCATGTAATCAAGTTAGTTTTGTTAGGGTTTGATCCCTAGTATCCACTATGTTCGGAGATTGATGTTGCTATGACTTTGCTATGCTTAAGCTTGTCACTAGGGCCCGAGTGCCATGATTTTACATCTGAACCTATTATGTTTCCATGAATATATGTGTGTTCTTGATCCTATCTTGCAAGTCTGTAGTCACCGATTATGTGTTATGATCCGACAACCCCGAAGTGACAATAATCGGGATACTTCTCGGTGATGACCGTAGTTTGAGGAGTTCATGTATTCACTATGTGTTAATGCTTTGGTCCGGTTCTCTATTAAAAGGAGGCCTTAATATCCCTTAGTTTCCACTAGGACCCCGCTGCCACAGGAGGGTAGGACAAAAGATGTCATGCAAGTTCTTTTCCATAAGCACGTGTGACTATTTACGGAATACATGCTTACATTACATTGATGAATTGGAGATACTTCTATATCACCCTATGTTATAACTATTGCATGAGGAATCGCATCCGGCATAATTATCCATCACTGATCCATTGCCTACGAGCTTTTCACATATTGTTCTTCGCTTATTTACTTTTCCGTTGCTACTATCACAACTACTACAAAACCCAAAAACATTTACCTTTTGTATTGCTACTGTTACCATTATTATCATACCACTCTTGCTACTAAATACTTTGCTGCAGATACTAAGTTATCCAGGTGTGGTTGAATTGACAACTCAATTGCTAATACTCAAGAATATTCTTTGGCCCCCCTTGTGTCGAATCAATAAATTTGGGTTGTACTTCACCCTCGAAAGTTGTTGCGATCCCCTACACTTGTGGGTTATCAAGACTATTTTCTGGCGCCGTTGCCGGGGAGCATAGCTCTATTCTCTGAGTCACTTGGGATTTATATCTGTTGATCACTATGAAAAACTTGAAAGATGCTAAGACCAAGATTTTGCCCTCAACTATGAGGGGAGGTAAGGAACTGCCATCTAGCTCTCCACTAGATTCTCTTTCCGTTATTAGTAAGCTTGCGACACCTAAACCTGCTACTGCTATGAATTATGATATGTCGCATGTTATTGATGATGCCACTTCTGCTTTGCATGATAATTATGATGAAACTACTTCTGTGCATGATACTACTTTGCCATTAGGAGAATTTTTAGATGAACAACTTGCTAGAGTTATGGGGAATGAAAATATTGAAGATACTATTGATGATAGTGATGATGAACGTTCCCCCAATGATTATGTTTTACCTGTTGTTCCTAAGGGTTATGTTATGAACAAAGAAGCTACTGAAGCTATTCTTCCTTGCAATGATAGATCTGATCTTAAGAAATTATTAGCTAAATGGAAGCAGCAGTCTATTAATGCTAGAATGAAACCCGATCCTACTTTTGCTACTTCACCTATCTGTGTTACTGATAAGGATTATGAATTCTCTGTTGATCCTGATATTATTACTTTAGTTGAATCTAATCCTTTTTATGGCCTTGAATCTGAAACTGTTGTGGCACATCTTACCAAGTTGAATGATATAGCCACTCTATTTACTCATGATGAGAAGTCTCGCTATTTATATATCCTTAAGATATTTCCGTTATCATTAAAGGGTGATGCTAAGACTTGGTATAATTCTCTAGCTCCTGGTTGTGTGCGTAGTCCCTAGGATATGATTTATTACTTCTCTGCTTAATATTTCCCTGCTCATAAGAAACAAGCTGCCTTGCGGCAAATATATAATTTTGTGCAAATCAAAGAAGAGAGTCTCCCACAAGCTTGGGGGAGGCTTCTCCGGTTGCTTTATGCTTTGCCTGATCATCATCTTAAGAAAAATGAAATACTTTATATCTTTTATAATGGACTAACCGATGCTTCCAAGGACCACTTGGATAGTTGTGCTAGTTGTGTTTTCAGGGAAAGAACAGTCGACGAAGCTCAAATACTATTGAATAATATGTTGACTAATGAAAATAATTGGACTCTTCCCGAGCCAGTTCCTGAAGTAATTCCTGAACCAATTAAACCAACTCCTGAGCCTATTCCTAAACCCACTCCGAAGAAGAGAGGTGTTTTATTTCTCAGTCCTGAAGATATGCAAGAGGCAAAGAAATCAATGAAAGAAAAAGGTATTAAAGCTGAAGATGTTAAGAATTTACCTCCTATTGAAAAAATACATGGTCTGAATATACCGCCTGAAGAACTACATTGTCTTGATAACCTGACACAGGTAGTGAAGGTAAATTCTCTCTATAGATACGATAAAGTTGAAATACCCTCTACTAAATTTCATAGCCCATGCTTGGATGAATTTGATGAGTTTATGGCTAGACAAGAAAGTTTTAATGCTTATGTTGGTAGAGAGTTAAAGAATAATGCTTTCGAGATAGGACGCGTAGGTGATAATCTGGCTAGAGTTAAAGATGAACTTCACCGCGTTAGCAAATATGCTTCTATGGTTGCTACTCAAGCTGAGCAAGTACTCAAAGCTCAAAATGATTTGCTTGATGAATTGAATAATAAAAATGACTTTGCTGTTAGAGTGGCTACTAGAACTAGCAGAATGACTCAGGAACCTTTGTATCCTGAAGGCCACCCTAAAAGAATTGAACAAGATTCTCAGAGAAATAATTTAGAGGCACCTAGTTCTTCTAAGAAGAAGAAGAAGAAAAACGATAGGACCTTACATGCTTCTAGTGAACCTACTATAGACACACCTGAGAATCCCAATGATATTTTTATTTGTGATGCTGAAACACAATCAGGTGATGAACATGAACCTAGTAATAATGTTAATGATAATGTTCATGTTGATGCTCAACCTAGCAAAGATAATGATGTAGAGATTGAACCTGCTGTTGATCTTGATAACCCACAATCAAAGAATCAACGTTATGATAAGAGAGATTTTGTTGCTAGGAAGCACGGTAAAGAAAGAGAACCATGGGTTCAGAAACCCATGCCCTTTCCTCCTAAACCATCCAAGTCAAAGGATGATGAGGATTTTGAGCGCTTTGCTGAAATGATTAGGCCCATTTTCTTATGTATGCGCTTAACTGATATGCTGAAAGTAAATCCTTATGCTAAATATATGAAGGATATCATCACAAATAAAAGAAAGATACCGGAAGCTAAAATTTCCACCATGCTTGCTAATTACACTTTTAAGGGTGGAATACCAAAGAAACTTGGAGATCCGGGTGTACCAACTATACCATGCTCCATTAAAAGAAATTATGTTAGAACTGTTTTATGTGACCTTGGAGCCGGTGTTAGTGTTATGCCTCTCTCTTTATATCGTATACTTGAATTGAATAAGTTGACACCTACTGAAATATCTTTGCAAATGGTTGATAAATCAACCGCTATACCTGTCGGTATTTGTGAGGATGTGCCTGTTGTGGTTGCAAATGTCACTATTTTAACGGACTTTGTTATTCTTGATATTCCCGAGGACGATAGCATGTCTATTATCCTTGGTAGACCTTTTCTTAATACTGCAGGGGCTGTTATTGATTGCGACAAAGGCAATGTCACTTTTCATGTTAATGGTAATGAGCATACGGTACACTTTCCGAGGAAACAATCTCAAGTTCATAGCATCAATTCTATTGAAAAAGTTCCAACTATCATTTTTGGAGGTTTTGAATTTCCTCTCCCTACTGTCAAGAAAAAGTATGATATTCTTATTGTTGGGGATTTTCATATCCCCATTGAGGTAACTTAGTGTTATTCAAAATTTCTCCGGTTCCGTGTTATTCAGAATGAGTTTGTTAAGAAGACTTGATCAACCTTGTTAGTGGATTCATTTTGATGACCATTAGATGGATGAAACTAGAAGGCACAACCTTCTGTACCCTCCTTTTACTTTCTGTTATTTAGAATAAATAAAGAAAAAAAATAGTATTATCTGTCTGTTTTCTGATTTATCCATGCAATAAAAAATAGTCCGAAAATAAAAGTGCTCCAAATGCCCTGCAAATTTAGTATGATTTTTTCTGAAATATTTGAGGATTTTAGGCACTGAAAACACTGCAGGAGGGCCAAGCACCAGGCCGTGAGAGAGGAGGGCGCGCCCCCCTGTAGGGCGCGCCCCCTATCTCGTGGGCCCCTGGTGGCTCCCCTCCACTTATGCCAGCACCCACACACTTCATCTTCTACCCAAAAAAATCCCCATCCAGCTCAAGCCCGAGTTCTAGCTCGTTTTGCTGCGATTTTCCATCTCTTAGCTCAAAGCTCCATTTGCAAAACTGCTTTGGGAGATTGTTGCTTGATATGTGACTCCTCCGTTGGTCCAATTACTTTTTGTTCTAGTGCTTTATTCATTGCAAATTTTTGCTGCATAGGTGACCATGTTCTTGAGCTTGCATGTTAACTTTTTGAGGTCCCAAGCAATTCCAATGCATGATATAGGCTCTAGGCACTTTTAGGAGTAGTTTCTATCAATCTTGTTTAGTTTTATCTACTTTTATTTTGAAGTTACTAAAATTTTAGAATTTTTCAAAAAATGTTAAGGAGGATCTTTAAAGGCTCTTCTAGCCAAAGCTCTAAGGAAAAACAAGACAAAGAGAAGGAAAAACCCAAGTATAATCTTCCTCGCTTAGCGGAAGTACGGTCATGTGAATGGCCATGTGAGGATTGCTTGAAGGAAGCCGGAATTCATGAAGACTTTTATGCTTTAATCGAGATTGCAGGCCTCACCGGTTTCATGAACGACCGAATCGATCAGTATCTCTTAATTACCAATATTTTCGTGCAAAACTTTTATTATTATCCTAAGAAGTCACCACCTGCAGTATCATTTCATTTATATGACGAGTTCAAAGAAATGTCTTTACGTCATTTTTGCGCGGTATGTAGGATACCTTGTGAGGGAGAATTAGAGGAACCCCATCGTGAAGATGTGGTTGGCTTTGTTGATATTATCGCTGTAGAGGAGCCAAAGAAGGGTTCCGAAGCGAAAGTCTCTAGCATACACTTTCCTGTTTTACGCTACTTTGCCATATTCACTAGTAGATGCTTGATTGGTCGTGGGAATAGTGGAAACTTGAGTGTTCCTGATATTACCATGCTTCAACATGCTTTGCTTGGAGACAATAGTTTTAATATGGGAGCCGTCGTTGCTAAACGGCTAGCCCTGAATCGTACAAAAGGCCCCATATTTGGAGGTATCTATGTTACACGTCTTGCTAGACATTTTCAGATACCCACTAGGCACCATGAGGAAAAGGAGACAATATTGCCTCCTCACATTCTAGATTACAAGAGCATGGTAGCACATAAGTTTATTGTTGACAACGAAGATAGGATGCTCTTGTATAAACTAAGATTCAATAAGAAACACTTTGAGATTATTATTTTGCCTGCGCCTCTGTTATTTGATTTGCTTGCAGAAAAATTTCTCGTTACACCAGAGGCGGTGAACAATCATCTAGCTCAAGCTTATACTCCAGAACCTGAACCTGAGCCGGAACCAGGACTGGACCCTTATCGCGCATCATCTGTCCAGTGGGATCCGGAGAAGACCAACAAGTTTTATCCTGATTATACCTCTCCTTACACCGGAGAGAGTAGCGGTGGTCCTTGGTATTAAACCAACTTAGGCCAAAAGCCTAAGCTTGGGGGAGTACGTATTTCTCACCGACTTTACATTCATGTTCACACACTAGTTGTCGGTGCTCATACTCTTTCATTGTATTATCCATGCTAGTTTAAATTTCTTTTCTAGTTTTATTCTTGTGTGTTTGTTAAACCTTAAGAAAAACCAAAAACAAATTAGTTAGTTTAATTTCCTTGCTTGTAGTAGAAATTAAAATGAAAACCCAAAAAGATTTCTCGATCTTCTTTTACTTGTTGGGAGCTTTCCCATGTAAATAGTTTTATTTTATTTTCTTTCTTCTAGGGGTCGAGAAGACCATATTGAAAATGCTTAGTGGCTCTCATATGCATGATTGATTATTTATATTTAGAGCCCATATTACTTGTCTTCTCTCTTGAGTTGAATGCTTGCAGATTCCAGCTTAGTCCAATGCACGTGCACTCTTATTATTATACACTTCATTCGGTCATGCAAGTGAAAGGCAATAATGATGATATATGATGGACTTATTGGGATGAGAAAAGCTGGTATGAACTCGACTTCTCTTGTTTTTGTAAATATGATGATTCGTCGTTCCCGAGTCAGCTATTATGAAGTAAACATATTTGCAATGATACTTAGAGATTATAGTTGCTTGTGCCATGCTTGATTAGGTATGAGTTACAATGGTTTACCTTGCGTGCCAACATGCTATTAGAATGATTATGATGTGATATGATGGGATGGTATCCTCCTTTGAATGAATTGAGTGACTCGACTTCGCACATGTTCACGCATGTAGTTGAATCAAATCAACATAGCCTTCACGATATTTATGTTCATGGTGGATTATATCCTACTCATGCTTGTAACCGGTGTGAATTAATTTTAATGCATGCTTACAACTGTTGTCGCTCTCTCAGTTGGTCTCTTCCCAGTCTTTTGCTAGCCTTCACCTGTACTAAGCGAGAATACTGCTTGTGCATCCCAACACCTTAAACCCCAAAGTTGTTCCATATGAGTCCACTATACCTTCCTATATGCGGTATCTACCCGCCGTTCCAAGTAATTTTGTATGTGCCAAACTCCAAACCTTCAAATGAAATTCTGTTTTGTATGCTCGAGCAGCTCATGTTTCAACTAGGGCTGCCTATATCTTGCATGCTAGGTGGGTTATTCCCACGAGGAGTGGACTCCGCTCCTCATTCATGAGAAAGGGCCGGTAACCGGATGCCCAGTCCCATGATCCAAAAAGATCAAAGCAAATCAAAATAATTAAACAAAACTCCCCCGGGGCTGTTGTATGTTGGAGGCACTCGTTGTTTCGAGCAAGCCATGGATTGATGCTTGTTGGTGGTTGGGGGAGTATAAACCTTTACCATTCTGTTTGGGAACTGCCTATAATGCATGTAGTATGGAAGATACAACCATCTCATAGTTGTTGCATTGACAGCGAAAGTATGCCACTCAAAATGTTATTCAATCTCTATTTTAAAATCGAGCTCTGGCACCTCTACAAATCCCTGCTTCCCTCTGTGAAGGGCCTATCTATTTACTTTTATGTTGAGTCATTATCCTTCTTATTAAAAAAGCACCCGCTGGAGAGCACACTCTCATTTGCATTCATTATTACTGGTTTATATTGGGTATGACTTGACTGGATCTCTTTTACCATGAATTACAATGTTTAGTCAGTCCTTGATCTTTAAAGGTGCTCTGCATTTATGTTTTGCGTTCTCAGAAAGGGCTAGCGAGATACCATTTTGTTATATCATGTTATGATTATTTTGAGAAACTGTTGTCATCCGAGTTTTATTATTATGACTCGCTAGCTGATTATGCTATTGATATGAGTAATTGTGAGACCTATGTGTTATTGTGAGTATGTTTAGTTCATAATATTTGCTGAAACTTGAATGCTGGCTTTTCATGTTTACAACAACAAGAGCAAACACAGTTTGTAAAAGTTTTTCTTTATCTCTTTCAGTTTGTCAACTGAATTGCTTGACGACAAGCAAAGGTTTAAGCTTGGGGGAGTTGATACATCTCCAACGTATCTACTTTTCCAAACACTTTTGCCCTTGTTTTGGACTCTAACTTGCATGATTTGAATGAAACTAACACGGACTGATGCTGTTTTCAATAGAACTACCATGATGTTGTTTTATGTGTAGAAAAGAAAAGTTCTTGGAATGTCCTGGAAATCCACAGAGGCACTTTTTAGAATTATTAAGAATTTTTGGCAAAAGAATCAAGGCCAGGGGGCCCACGGGTTGTTCACGAGACAGGGGGCGCCCCCCTAGGGGCGCGCCCTCCTATATCGTGGGCCCCCCCGAACCTCCTCCGACCTCAACTCCAACTCCATATATACCATCTCGGGGAGAAAAAAAATCAAGGAAAAAGTTTCATCGCGTTTCACGACACGGAGCCACTGCCAAGCCCTAATCTCTCTCGGGAGGGCTGATCTGGAGTCCGTTCGGGGCTCTGGAGAGGGGGATTCATCACTGTCGTCATCATCAACCATCCTCCATCACCAATTTCATGATGCTCACCGCCGTGCATGAGTAATTCCATCGTAGGTTTGCTGGACAGTGATGGGTTGGATGAGATTTACCATGTAATCAAGTTAGTTTTGTTAGGGTTTGATCCCTAGTATCCACTATGTTCTGAGATTGATGTTGCTATGACTTTGCTATGCTTAATGCTTTTCACTAGGGCCCGAGTGCCATGATTTCAGACCTGAACCTATTATGTTTCCATGAATATATGTTTGTTCTTGATCCTATCTTGCAAGTCTATAGTCACCTATTATGTGTTATGATCCGACAACCCCGAAGTGACAATAATCGGGATACTTCTCAGTGATGACCATATTTTGATGAGTTCATGTATTCACTATGTGTTAATGCTTTGGTCCGATTCTCTATTAAAAGGAGGCCTTAATATACCTTAGTTTCCACTAGGACCCCGCTGCCACGGGAGGGTAGGACAAAAGATGTCATGCAAGTTCTTTTCCATAAGCATGTGTGACTATTTACGGAATACATGCCTACATTACATTGATGAATTGGAGCTAGTTCTATTTCACCCTATGTTATAACTATTGCATGAGGAATTGCATCCGGCATAATTATCCATCACTGATCCATTGCCTACAAGCTTTGCACATATTGTTCTTCGCTTATTTACTTTTCCGTTGCTACTGTCACAACTACTGCAAAAACCCAAAAACATTTACCTTTTTTGTTGCTACTGTTACCATTATTATCATACCACTCTTGCTACTAAATACTTTGTTGCAGATACTAAGTTATCCAGGTGTGGTTGAATTGACAACTCAACTGCTAATACTCAAGAATATTCTTTGCCTCCCCTTGTGTCGAATCAATAAATTTGGGTTGTACTTCACCCTCAAAAGTTGTTGCGATCCCCTACACTTGTGGGTTATCACCCACCGGCGCTGGTTTGGGTGGCTGGAGCAAGAAGATCAGATATTGAAGAAGCAGCACGGCCGTTGGATTAACATCCAACGGTCACGGCTACTAGAATCGTTTATGGACTAAGTTGACAAAGCCTTCCGTACACGTGAACCTAGTAGACCCACAAGTCAACCTCCAAATCTGTTCCAAACATCATACATCCTGAAATTTCTAGCCAGATTCAAATTAATTTTAAATCTAAATATACCTTAATTTAAATTCAATGAAATTTTACTCGCACAAAAACAATGAAATTTAAAATATCAAAATCCGAAAGAAAAAGGTATTTTGGAACTAATTGCCTGTTTGCTGTATTTTTCCATTTTACAGCCCATTTATTATTACTTATAGCCCATTTCTTATTACTTATAGCCCATTTTCTGGGCAGATTGCATCCCTCCTCGTATTTAAAGATTTCCGGCCCAGCAGGGCGTAGAAAAGCAAGTAGGCCTACGTTGGTTATTCTGCAAAAAACAAAATAGCTGGCTAGGCATTTTCAAAGAGGAAAAAAACAAACTGGGCTGGTCATGTGCTAAACATATGAAATAAAAGCCTAGGCTAGACGGGCCACAGGTCCCGCACAACCCAGTTGATACCCTTCTCCGTCCCAAAAAAACAAAATTATTGCGCGCATTGCTGGGTCCCTACTATCATCCTCACCATGTACAGTCATCTCCTTATTCTCTCTCGGTTGTTGACCATGTTGACAACACCGGAGGGCAGTGCCGCGGCAAGCGAACCAAGGCGGAGGACGATGGTGAGGCCTCGGACAGGAACGAATAGGATCTGGGGAAGATGCGCAGAGTTTCAGGGTGCGATGTGGCCATGATGTGTGCACAGCAGCACAGCCAGCCGTGGGAGGCAGGAGCAGGCAGTCCCGCCGGTGCTGGTTTGGCTTTGGCGGCTCGAGGAAGAACATACTGAAGAAACACGACAAACATTGAATGTCAATCCAACGGTCAAGGTTGGCACAATCGTTTGTTTACTAAGCCGACACCAAGTAGTATATTTTTATATATATAGGAAGAAAAGAAAAACTGGGCTCGTTCGCCTGATAACATTCCCGAAACTGCGACCGTTCGATCTTGTGTCGCAACTAAAATTGCGATGAAAATGCATTCATCTGTTGTCCTCCTCCCAGGGAATGTTCGCCACATAAGTGACTAGCACCCTTGGTTTTCAACTGAGAGGTCATGGGTTCGAGTCCCAGGAACTCTCAATTCGGTCCTTCTTCCTTCCTTGCAAAAAAAGGGAAAGAAAATCAAAGACTTGGGAAGGCGTACAGAACAAGTTAGTGTACCAGTAAAGAGACGTTGCTGAGTTTTAGAAAAAAGAGAGACGTGCTCCTGTAGCTGGTTCGAATCCAAACCTAGACTATGACTATATATGGTGCTATGCTACTCTACAAGTAATGAAACTGACATATCCAACGTTCGCTTCTCCTCTTCTCTACTTACTCTGCCTAGCATCAGAAGCTCTGGCCGCAACAACCATGTCCGCTGGTTGCTCGTCCACCTGCTCTTCAGCAGGCAACAACTAGATATGCGCCAAGTCACCACCTGTACCATCGCCTGTGGGTCTCATCACACCCCCGCCGGCACGCGCACCATAGCCGATTGCTCATCGCAACCCGCTGCTGTTGGTGTGGTGCCACTGCTGCAAATCACGCAGAGTCATCCGCCGCGTCTCAACCACAGTCCTCAACCCTGGCCGAGTCTTCTACAAATGCCCGGATAATGGGGTAATAATATGTTTAAATATTGTTCTGCTGCTTTCAGTTGCTGATTTTTTTAATAGTTTGGTTGATGATCTTCCAATTTGATTCGTGTAGAAAAGGGAAGATTCGTGTGATTTGTATTTCTAGGAAGTTTCTGATGTGGGGGAATGCAACTACGCTGATTATTTGGTTAGCCGAGGAATCCCAATACAGGTTGGCGTGTTGGACAAGTAACTGAAGGAACAAGAGAAGAGGAAGATGGAGAGCAGAAGGTGAAAGATGTAGTTCCTCTGATCATGGCCAAGCAACAGCTGCTGAACGGCCTTGACAGCAATGAGGAGATGAAAGAGCTTGTGAAGATAATGGGAAAAATCGATGTGCTTTGTAGGATGATTGTCTCTTTATTTGCAGTGTATGTAGCACTCGTGATGTATTCAGTGGCTATGACATGAGCACTTTGCTGAAACTAGTAATGAATGAAACCCGTTTAGCAGGCTGGGCATAGTGTTGTCAACATCTAATGATTTCTATTAACGGAAATCAGGGGGTATGCCCTTTTGCTCATAAATAAATAAATAGCAGAGGCCCTTTTGGTAATAAATAAATAAATTAGCAGAGGCCCTGTCGGGTCAGCTTTGTTCTCATTTGAAGACGTCGAGCAAATTGCAGTCCAACAGCAAACTATGTCATCAAATTCAAGTTTCACAGCCCAATATGAGTACAACTAAACAATAATGTCATCATGTTTTAGTCCTCATACAATAACCAAACACAAATCAACATACATAACAAGTGATGTTCTCACAGCAAAATACTAAACAACATGTTCATCAGGTTTCAGATGTCATAGCAAACACAACTTCACATAGTAGATAAAAACGTCTTCTGACAGGCAAATATGACAAAAGCAATGTAATCATCATCCGCAGCAGAAGCGTCAACATCTTCGCCATGTGTATCAGTCTGAATCATAATTCCCCATGGTGTCATCTTCTTCTTTGTCCTCAAAGTCCTCGAACGTTGGCTTCCTCTTGATCAACTCTTGTATGTCCACAGCACGACAGACAATCTTTTCGCCGGCGTAATTGACATGATGGTTCTCAAAGATATTAGGAACATATGTGTTATCTTGTACATCAGGAGCAGTGTAAGCATCATCTTGTGGTGCAACTTCATTAAATGAATTCCTCTGCTCAAACCTTTGCAATACTCTCTAGTCATCACTACGTGCAAATGTGTCTTCCAAGAAAAATATCTGTGTTGCTTGATTTGCCAAAATAAAAGGCTCGTTGGTCTGGTATGCCGCCTTGACATTGATGGATTTGAAATAATCATTAGCTCTGGGTTTTGTGATCCTGGAAAATAGGTTATACCAACGACAGCACAACAGAACCACACACCGATGATCCTCGAAACTAGAGATATACTGCATCTAACCAATGTCTGTTATGTTAGCATACATTTCAGTTGTCTCTTTGTCATACGTATCAGTGCTCATGATGGCACTGTTTTGTGTCTTCCTGCCTTCGTCTCGTGCACGGGTGTTGTAGCGCACATCGCCAACAACGCAAGATTCATAATGTCTTACCCGAGTATTAGGACCCATTGCTAGTGAGTAAAGGGCATCATCAACTGCATGCCCATCCTCCCGCATCTTCTTAACCTATGGTTAGAAAATAGACAAGCCGATCATCTTATGTACTCAATATATTAAAAAACTGACAGTGCAATTCAAAAGCTTACATGGCTCTTGAACCATTCCACAAATCCTGCCATAACCAGTTTGTCAATGTTTCTTGGATTTTGCGGTAGTAACTCCTTTTTGTAGATGCTGCACAACATAGTGATCACGTCAAACATCTAAATATATAAGAATGTGCTACAAGTTTAGTAGATTACGATGTATAAGCTGCAGTACTTAGTACTTACTTGATATAAGGTAGTATCTCAGGATAGTTATTCAACACATACCAAACCATTTTGTCCAAATCTTTAGGTTTGTCCTCTTGTTGACTCTTCCCTGTAACTTGAACAGAATAATCGAAAACATTGAGCCCGGGTTGTCTTCACCCACCTCTTTGCTAAGCTGATCAGCTGTTTCAATGTAGTTTGAGCAGAATGTCAATGCTTCTATAGCAATGTAGGCCTCTGCAATGGAACCCTCTGGTCTAGTTCTGTTCCTAACATAGCCCTTTAAAGTGCCTAGCCGCCTTTCAATAGGGTACATCCAGCCATACTGTACTGGACCTCCTAGTAGTGCCTCATTAGGTAGATGAACAGCCAAATGCACCATCACATCAAAGAAGGCTGGAGGATATATCTTCTCAAGGTCGCATAGGATAGTTGGTATCTTGTCTCTAAGATGCTCCAAAGCATCTATCCTGATATTTCTACTGCAGAGTTCCTTGAAGAATTGTCCCAACTCTGCAACTGCTCTGTATAAGTCAGGGCAGCCCAACCTCTAAGGATAACAGGTAAAACCCTTTGAAGTAGGACATGCAGTCATGAGTTTTCAACCCTTGTACCTTGTTTCCATCTGCACTGACTCTCCTTTCAGGGTTGGAAGCAAATCCATGTGGGAATCTCACACGTGACAGGACCTCATAGAATTCTTTTCTTTTTACCTTGTCCAAGACGTACACAGCTGGTGCCATATCTCGTGGTTTACCTTCATCTTGTACCTACAAATCCTGTCTGATACCCAGGTGTGTCAAATCAATCCT
Organism: Triticum timopheevii; assembly: GCA_963921465.1. Taxonomy (NCBI): domain Eukaryota; kingdom Viridiplantae; phylum Streptophyta; class Magnoliopsida; order Poales; family Poaceae; genus Triticum; species Triticum timopheevii. The sequence goes on along the minus strand of OY997262.1, from coordinate 341,793,978 downwards.
AGATTTTAAGGTATCTTTCGTCTTGCCTTCAATATTAAGAAGTGTGCAAATAATGCTGTCACATATATTTTTCTCAATGTGCATCACATCAAGATTATGCTGCAGATCCAAATATTTCCAATACTCCAAGTCCCAAAAGTGGACATGCGGGTAAACAATAATCTCTCTTCTGCCCTACCACGCTTCCTTTTCCCGCTACCATTACCAGGATGGTTTCCTGGTGTAATATGTCTGACCTTCTGTAATTCCACTTGCAACTCATCGGCGGCGAGCCTATTTGGCGCATCATGGTTTTAATGCTTTGCATTGAACACATGTCTTTGGTATTTTCTAGGATGCGGCTTGTCCTTGGCAAGGAAACGGCGGTGCCCAATGTAACAGATCTTGCTAAGTATTGTGCATGACAGTGGATTCCTATCATAGCGAACACATGCATTGTAACCATGTGTCGTTCGCCCTGACATAGTGCCCAAAGCCGGATAATCATGGATGCACCAAATTATAACAGCACGCATAAAGAAATCAGCTGGTGGGCTGCTATATAGGTCTTGAGTGAGAACACCCCTCCATAGCTATTGAAGTTCCTCCACAAGAGGCTCCATGAAAAAATTAAAATCCTTTCGAGCACTTTTTGGACCTGGGATGAACAAGGCCATCATGTAGTTTGATTCTTTGGTGCAGACATTTGAAGGCATGTTTTAAGGGATAACAAGCACTGGCCACATGCTATATGTGGCGCTCTGGTGGCTAAATGGGTTAAATCCATCTAAAGTTAAGCCAAGTCTAATGTTTCTTGGGTCAGCAGCAAACTTTTTGTGTTTATATTTGAAGCTTTTCCACTCACTACCATGAGATGGATGGCTCATTACATTCTGATCTCTGTACTCCTGGTTCCTAGAATGCCACAATACATCCTCTCTTTTTTCAGCATCATGAAACAACCTCTGCAATCTTGGTATAATTGGAAAATGTCTCAGAACATTATGAGGAATCCTCTTCACAGCATCGCCATCTTTCCATCTTGATGATTTGCATTTCGGTTATTCACTTAAGTTGGCATAATCCTTCCGGAACAGAACACAATTATTCTTACAAACATGGATCATATCATATCCAATTCCAACTGCATGATGGAAATTCTTCATTTTACTGTAGGTGTGTGGCAACTCAGACGCATCTGCTAAAGATTTGCGGAAAGCAGCCAACATCGCATCGAATGATTTGTTGGTCATCTGCTCAAATGTCTTCACCTGAAGAAAGGTGACTATAGCTAAGAATACTGACAACTTATTTCCTGGGGTGATAGCCACATTGCATTGTTCCAACATGCGGGCCCACTATTTTTCTTCTGCAGGTAAAAGTTCACGGAATGCACGAGCATTTCGTAGCATTGTTTCAATGTTGGTCAAACTCACTGGCTCCACCGCAATCACCTCCTCCTCCTCTTCCACCGGAGCATCAGGCAGATCAGGATGATGATCTGCTGCTTCCACGTAGTCAATAACATTGACATTCATAGTTTCACCATGATGAAGCCACCTAGTATATGTGACCAACATCCCATACAAGTGTAGATGATTTTGCACAGTTGACTAGGGTCTTGTAACTGAATTCATACAACTGCTACACGGGCAAAGCACATCTGATTTCGGACCACCGTACTCAGCTCTAATAAAGTTCATGAAGTTTTCAACCCCCTCGACATATGCAGCAGAGAATCTTTGAGCAGAAGTTATCCAAGTCATGTCCATCTATTATACATACAAATTAGTTCTTCTACTAGATATTACAGGAAAAGCATATATGCTTTTTTATGTAGTCCAGAAAAAATACCTAGGTCGACGTCTAAAGCTATGGCAAGATATTTGGACGAGCAGATCTAAGTAACGAAATATATGTAAAGCTAATTCAGCAAACAAATTTGAGTGCTAAATTATGGCAGGCTGTTTCAGCAGTCAATGAGGCCGAGCACACAACCATCGAACTATCGAAGGCCATCGCAGCAAGAAAGATCGAGTATAAAATGGTGTAGAGCTATTTCATCTAACAGATTGGCTACTAGACCATGGCAATCTACGTCACAATAAATATATGGCAGGATATTTTATCAACTAATCGGCCTTGGCATGCCATCTCAGCTAAGCAGATTGAGTGCAGAATAGGGCAAGGAAGCTTCTTAAGCAGAGCATATTGACTATAAACTACTTCGGCAAACAGTGAGATTAACAGCGTCTATCAACTAACATTCAGCGCTACACCGACGTGCACGGGGCCTTAGTCTAGAATGTGCGTACCGTGGGAGAAGCTGACCACCATGCGTCTCCACATGAACGTCGCCAGCAGTGGCGGTGCTGACCGCCGTGCACCTCCACAAGAACGTAGCCAGCGGTGGCGGTGTGGCTAGAGGACGACAGTCTACGAGAGCATACTGTGGGAGCGAGAGGATGGCCGTGCGTCCCCTCGACGAACCGCGGCGCGGACGTATCGGCGCGACAGGGAGGGTGGCTTTGGCGGAGCGAATGGAGTGGAGGGGGACGGGGGGAGGGGTTTGGGAATATTATTGGCTAGTTGGCCGAAGGGCGGTTGAATCGGATTTGGGGGGAATTGTTGGGTGTGGGGGGGGGGAGGATTTTTGCGTGGCGGGCGGGGGGGAGTTTGACACATGGTCGGTTTCTCCAAGTGCAGTCCCACGTGTCAGTGAAGAGGCAAGCCGAAGTGCGTTCCATTTGCATGAGCCGTGTGCAGGACCGAACGTGTGTGGGGTGCAATGCGACCACGACAAGAGTGTTGTGAGTGTACCGCCTTTTTGCCTTTTAAACTAGGTGCTTCGCCCCCTCAAAAAAACTTGTTGCTTCGCGCGATCCATCGATACTACTACTAGTAATCCGGTAATCCTGACTAAAACGGCGTGGCAGATTTTCATTACATTTCAAAATTTTATAGGACAGAAAAATAAAAGCAACCTGGCCCTAAACCTATTCTACAGCGGCGACCGATGTCCTCCATCTGTGATCTCTATGTACGGGGGTGGGTGTCAGATATGGGGTTCTAGCAAAACCCTTAAGGTTCGAACTCTAGGGTGCGCGCGAAGATCTTCCCCCTATCGATCCACGTCCTAATGCCTCGCTGAGAATCTAAGCTACCAGATGAATAACACAAGGGACACGAGGTTTATACTGGTTCAGGCCACCATTGTGGTGTAATACCCTACTCCAGTGTGTGGTGTGCGGATTGCCTCAGGGGCTGATGATGAATAGTACAGAGGAAGAACAACCTCGCGAGGGATGTTCTTGTGGTGGTGTGGTGTTCTGCTTGGGAAGGATTCGATCCCCGATGCCCCCATATGTGGTGGCTAGCCCTATATATAGAGGCCCTAGTCCTCTTCCCAAATATTGAGCGGGAAGGGCGCCAACAATGGCCATTTTGAAGGTGAACATCTAGTACAACTTATCCTGACTAAAGTTGGTCTTCGACTGCCAAATGAACTGGCGATGACGCCGTCTTGGGCTCCACAGTGACCTCCGTCCTGCCGCTCTACTGGTCTTGGTCTCGTTTCACCAAAATGGTAACCTTTACTTAACGCATTGGTACTCCGCGCCTGCGCTTGCCCCCTTTGCACCAAAGAGGAAACAAGGACACTGCACAGGCCGGCGCCCGCCTGGTCTCGATCATCACGGCTTGCGTCACGAGCACCTCACGAGGTACCCTTGCCTTGATCTGTCCGCCTCCTCGCGAGCTTGCCTAGTGAGGCCGCTCCTGAGGAAGCCTTCTGTCGTCCACCTCGTGAGGCTTGGCCCCTCGCGAGGGTCTTGAGCTTGAGTAGACGAAGATGGGCCGCATTGGGCCACCACTTGAGCCACGCCGCAGGCCGCAGGCAGGCAAGTCTAGGGACCCCGTTTACCAGAATGCCGATAGTGGCCCCCGGGCCCAAGGCGCGCTCGGATTTGGCTTAGCAGGGAAGCGAAGTTCAAGTGCGGAACGCCGCGGGGCCCAATAGCCTGCGGCCTTGGGTGCCGCGTGGCCTTTGATTGGAAGTGGGCGTCTCCGATTCCCCATGCCGCCTCGGCAACTACCCGACTGACAAAAGGGCTGGTCCAGTTTAGGCTTACCTTCATTTCTCTCATTCATCTTGCTTCAGATCCCCTTTCCTGCCCTTCGCCCCCTTGCTCCCGAAATCTTCCAGATCCACCTCAACCTTTCACCTCCGGCAAGCAATGGCGCCTCGCAAGACCCCGACCGGGGCTCCACTGGCCTGGTACTCGCCGGCTCTGGATCCCCCAAACATCACGGAGAAGAATCTCGCCCTCATGTGCCTGATGACAACGGCGCAGGGCAGCGAGATGGGGGAGACTGCGCTCCGGCCCGGCTCCGCTCAGCCAGAAGACAAGAGGAGCACCTTCTATCCATTCTTCATGAGCGTCGTCATTGCTGGTCTGGTGCCTCCTTTCTTTGAGTTCTTCTTTGCGGTCCTCCGCTAGTACAATCTGCATGCTCTGCATCTCCACCCCAACTCTGTTCTTCTCCTGGCGATCTTCGCCTACTACTGCGAGGCACACATTGGGGTGGTGCCCTCCGTGGCCCTGCTGTGCCACTTCTCCCTTCGAGTTTCTGGCGCCAACATCTCGGCGTGCGCGGGGTTTGTTGCATACTCCAAAGCCAATGCCATATCGAAGGCCGGGAAGAGGGCCGACGGTTTTCGGATCAAGTGGGTCATGATGGACGCCAGATGTCATGACCGGTATTTCAATAAAATACTTATTGAGAAAATCGTTCTTTCGATCCCAGTATAGGAAAAGTTATCCTCACTGGTAGACAAATACTTGATATACAGAGGACCAGTAGCATTAAATATATTACAGGGTTGAGCTGAGGCTTCTCAACAATTTATTACAAACACGCCAATATCATACATAAGGGCGGTTGCGACACAGGGGTGTGGTGACATGCTACTAGCTCGAGATATAAGTGGTGGTGGATAACTTGACTCCTAACTGGCAGCTCATCGAGCGTCGAGGTGAGGCTCGATGAATTTATTTCTGGGGTGGCGGAAGCGGATATAATACAGTGACCAAATGCAGGATCGCACGGGACTGACTGGGACTCCTCTAGGCATCGGACTCGCTATCGAACTCTTCATCCATGAGATTGCCTTCATCAACATCTGGCCAAATCAACAAGCCAGGTGAGTACTTTGAAAGTACTCGCAAGACAGTTCGGACAAAAGATATAACAAATGCATGCACGAATGCGTCCTGAGCAAAAAGATAATAATGCTCATTTCAATAATAAAATTTGCACGACTTGATAAGTAAAACAAATAACTGAAAACCAATCGGGTGTCTGGAGCGATGCCTCGAAAGGTAAACAAATAAAGCTCATGCCGCAGTCGGGCATCTAAGCGACACCACATAAAGGGCTTATAAAAGAAATGCCACAGTCGGGCGTCTCAGCGACACCACATAAAGGGCTTATAAAAGAAATGCCTCAGTCGGGCATCTCAGCAACACCACATAAAGGGCTTATAAAAGAAAGGCCACAGTCGGGCGTCTCAGTGACACCACATAAAGGGCTTATAAAAGAAATGCCACAGTCGGACGTCTGAGCGACATCGCAGAAAGGGCTTATCTCGATAATAAATAACAAGTGTGCCACAGTCGGACATCTAAGCGACATCACGGAAAGGGCTTATATCAAATGTAAATAACAAGTATGCCACAGTCGGACGTCTGAGCGACATCACAGAAAGGGCTCATATCAAAAGTAAATAACGGGTTAGTCCATCCACAAGAATAAACTTTTAACCGGATTTAACACTCATGTAGTTCACTGGAGTTTTGTCACTGACGTTGCTATCTGACAAGATAATATGAACACAGTACTTTGTGACTCTGCAGAGTTTGAACTAACTGTCCACAGCCAACAGATTTCTGTAGTCACGAAGGACTAGTTCCGTTTACAGTATTTTGGTAGAAACACATTTTAACCAGTACACACCCATTCCACCTTACGATGCCAGGAATCACCCTAGACAACGTCCAAGAAATCGAATAGCATGGGATCAAATTTCTATACGCGCGCTCTAAGGGGTGCCCCCCTCGGTCCCAACCGGAAACACCCATGCCCCCTGACCGGATGACGGGCTTTAATCCAGGGCCATGGAACCCTCATTTCGGCCTCTCTATTTGGTGTGTACCAGGAAAAACGGTTTGCAACTTACTAAGCCATATTCCTTGCGGAAAACATGTGGCAGTACAGGAAACGAAATGAATGGGAATGTGATTGGATTCACGATGACACTAAAGTCAAATAGACTGACATAAGACTGGCATGCCACAACACTGCCATCTTACCCATCCTCATGCCATCACATGGCCATACAAATATGTATCCAACAACATATGGATTTCCGAAACTCACTTTCCACTTGTTTTGCATGAAAAATAACATTCAAAGAAATGTTCATAAACATGCCATGAAACTCCTAAATGCAAACATGCATCAAACACTCATCATATCAAGAGTTCAACACATGGTTGCCTGGTTCGGAGTAGTCGGAGTCTAACTGGGTGAAGTTCGCGGCTCCGTCACCTCCTCCGGTATCTACGGTATAAGAAAAATACGTACGTAATGTAAATACCGCGAGGTGCAAAAAATTATTCCAAATAATTCTCAAATAAATTTGATAAAAAACTAGAAAAAGTTTTAAAGGGGACAGAAAAAGAATCAAACAAAAATCTTTTTCTGTTTAAAAGTTATAAGGGTTTTGGTCCAAGGACCTCTCTGTAATGAAACAGAAACTTCCCAGGGGGCTAAACAGAAAAGTACAGAAAACGATTCAAACTGGAAAGCGCATTTTGCCAGAATACACTTTCGGAAAACGGTTCATTTAATAAGAATATGAGACTGACAGGCGGGTCCCACCCGTCAGGTTTAAAAATTGAAAAGGGGGAGACAGAGCTCGTCGGCGCCCGAGGGCTGCGGTGGTCGCCGGCGGCGATCCACCGCGAGGCAAGGGGATCGGGTGGTACCTACGTGCTCAGTACGTCCTTCCGCGTTGGTGGGTGGTGGTGGTGGTCGCCGGCGAGCACCACGTCGACGACGGCCCTTGCTCCGGCGGACGGTGGTTCGGGTAGTCGTGGACCTCGTCAGAGGGAGCTGCTGGGGTCAAATTGGAGTGGGGGTTAGTCTCCTAGAGGTGTCATGAGGCTGCGGGCAAGTCTAGGGTGGTGGAGGAGTTCTCACCAGGGAGAACGCTGTCGGAGCCCGAAGCGTACGGAGGTGGTCGGAGTTGAGGAAGAAGGGCCCCTCGAGGCTCTTCCAGTGGCTGGGCGAGGTCTGGTGAGTTGGTGGAGATGTGCGGGGTCGAGGGCGAGCTCGGAGGCGCTATTTATAGCCGGCCCGAGGCGGTTGCCATGAACGGGATAAGTCCGGCGAGCGATTACGGCGGCGCTGTGGCTGGACGGTTGGTTTAGGGGCTTGAGCATCGTCTAAATGGAGCACTGATTCCGTCCTGGTGCCTAACTCAGCAAGGCAGTGGCGGTTACGGCCTGTCCCCGATGGAACGGCCGTATGGCACGTCGGCGGCAGAGAGCACGCCCTGAGCGTGCCAGGCCACGGCGATGATGCTGCAGGCGTGCGGTGGCAAGGTAGACGGCCAGGCGGAGCTCCCAGGTGGCTTGGGCGGTGCTGAACGGCGTTATGCCGCAGGATGCCCCCTATCAGCCGCCACGGGAGACTCTGCCGCCGCGGAAGACGCCGGCGCAGGCGGGCCAGGGTGCCACCGACGCCAGGAACGAGCCGAGTGCGCGTGCGGTGCTCCGGACAGGAAGGAGGAGCCGTGCGCAACGTGCCAGGCGCACAGTTGACATGTGACTGAACACTGACGAAGAAATGACACTGAAACTCTGAATTTTCTGAAGATGCACAGTAACAGTGCAGGCCAGGTGTTCAGCAGAATGATTTTGGTATGAGGAGATTTTTCCTTGAGCTGGTTTTTGGTGGAGTGGTCTCTCATTGCAACTGGGGGTTGCCTGAATTTTGGTGGAATTTTTGGAGAAGTGGAGATATGAATTTCACCAAATTTGACAAATCTGGTCCAAACTTGCAGAGGGTGAATTTTGAAAATTTTGAAAAGAAGAAGAGTGGATCTTGATGGTTCTAGGTTGTGGGTGCTAGGGACTATCCAGAGGAGTTGATTTGAGACCAAAGTTCAAAGGCATTAAGGTACTTGCTTTGCAAATTACCTAGGCTCAAAATAAAGGACATAATTGTTTTGGGGAAAGAAATAAATGAGATAAAATCCAAAAATGGATTTAACTAGTTGGGACAGAATGCTTGGGTTGTCCCAAAGTGGAAGGAGGGGGTTTTGGGAGAATTTTACCACAAGAGGCATATTAAAAACAAGAATGGATCAAAACCAAACAATAGCCCAAAACCAAAAAGGTTTTCTTTTTAGAAGAAACTAAATCCAAGAAAAGCTTTTTGAGGAGGAAAACTCAGAAGAGAGGTTTTTAAGAAGGGTTTAAATGACCTTCTTCAAACCAAGCAAGGCTCTTGCTGAAATCAAAAACAACAAAAAATTTGGAGTGTCACAGCACCTACGCCCTTAGGAAAAATCTCGTCCCCGAGATTTCAGCTGATCCTTAAACATGTGTGGGTGCTCTGTCCGAAGAAAATCCTCTCTCTCCCAAGTTGCTTCATTCTCGGTGTGATTGCTCCACTGAACTCTGAAAAACTTGATGGTTTTCTGTCGGGTCCTTCTCTTAGACTCCTCTAATATTTTTATTGGGCGCTCCCGGTAGGTGAGGTCTGGTTGCACGTCAATGTTTTCATGTGATACTTGCTTCTCTGGGTTGCTCACGTACTTTCTCAACTGCGAGATGTGGAACACGTTGTGGATATCGGATAAATCTCCGGGTAGGTCTAGCTGGTAGGCTACCGTGCCTCTTCGGGCCACTATACAGAATGGTACGATGAATCTTGGTGCTAGCTTTCCCTTAACCCTGAATCGCTGCAGACCCCTCATAGGAGAAACTCTTAGGTATACAAACTCTCCGGGTTCAAAACTGATTTGCCGATGCCTTCGATCGTAACAACTCTTTTGCCGACTTTGAGCTGTCTTGAGTCGATCTCTAATCATCTTAACTTTCTCCTCAGCCTCCTTGAGCATATCTGGGCCGAAGATGTGGCTGTCCCCGGTTTTTGACCAGTTTAGCGGGGTACGACATCTTCTCCCATACAGAGCTTCAAATGGTGCCATTTGCAGGCTGGCTTGATAACTGTTGTTGTATGCGAACTCTGCATATGGCAAGCTTTCTTCCCAACGGGTTCCGTAGGTGAGGACACACGCTCTCAGCATGTCTTCTAGAATTTGGTTTACGTGTTTAGTTTGCCCATCAGTCTGGGGGTGGTATGCGGTACAGAATGCTAGTTGGGTTCCCAGTGCCTGTTGTAGGTGATCCCATAATCTAGAGAGGAACTGTGTGCCTCTGTCAGAGATGATAGTCTTTGGGACTCCATGCAGGCAAACGATACGGGCAAGATAAAGTCTGGCCAGCCTCTGAGTGGTGTGAGTTGTCTTCACCGGGATGAAATGTGCTACCTTACTTAATCTGTCGGTGATGACCCATATGGCATTATTTCCGTGTCGTGACCGTGGTAGTCCAACAATGAAATCCATTCCAATCTCATCCCACTTCCACTCGGGTATCTTGTTTGGCTGTAACAGCCCGGCTGGTTTCTGGTGTTCAGCCTTGATGCGTTGACAAGAGTCACAACATGCAATGAACGTGGCTATGTCTCTCTTCATACCGTGCCACCAAAAACTTTCCTGAAGATCTTTGTACATTTTTGTCCCTCCAGGATGGATTGAATACAGAGCGGTGTGGCTTTCAGCCAGAATCTGCTGTTTGAGGTCCTTGATATTTGGTACGCAAAGTCTCTCTCCGTACCACAATATTCCTTGCTCATCTACGTTGAATTCTGAGGCCTTCCCCAAACTCACTTTCCTTTTTATGCCATCAATGCTGGGGTGTCCATGCTGAGCCTCCTTAATATTTTCCATCAGGTTAGGCTGTATTTCCAAATTCGACACACTGCCTTCGGTGACCATTATCAAATTGAGTTTGGCAAATTCCTGTTGAAATTCTGGCCTCAAATTTGGTATACTGTCGTTGTCCGAGCTGGGATTCCAACTAAGGGCATCTGCCACAACATTTGCTTTTCCGGGATGATAGTGAATTCCAACATCACAATCCTTCACTAACTCCAACCAGGATCGTTGCCGTAAATTAAGTTTCGGCTGTGTGAAAATATACTTAAGGCTCTTATGGTCTGTGTATATTTCACAACAATTTCCAAGTAGAAAGTGTCTCCATTCTTTGAGTGCATGGATGACCGCTGCCAATTCCAAGTCATGAGTGGGATAATTTTCCTCATGCTTGCGAAGTTGTCTGGAGACATACGCAACTACCTTGCCTTCTTGCATCAATACGCATCCGAGGCCTTTCCGAGATGCGTCACAATATACCTCAAAATTCTTGTGTATGTCTGGCACAATTAATACTGGTGCCGTTGTTAATTTCCTTTTTAGCTCTTGGAAGCTTTTCTCATAGGCTTCCGTCCATTCAAACTTCTTGTCTTTCTTGAGCAACTGCGTCATTGGCTTTGCTATGGTGGAGAATCCTTCAATAAATCTCCGATAATAGCCTGCCATTCCCAAGAAACTCCATACGTCCGTTACGCTAGCTGGTGGTTTCCAGCCAAGTACGGCCTTGACCTTTTCCGGGTCTACTGCAATACCTTCTTGGGTTAGCATGTGGCCCAAAAAACTCACCTGTCTTAGACAAAATTCACATTTGCTGAATTTGGCGTACAGTTGATGTTTCCTGAGTTCTCCTAGTACAATCCTGAGATGCTCGGCGTGCTCTTCTGGTGTTTTAGAGTATATCAGAATATCATCGATGAATACCACAACAAACTTGTCCATATACTTCATAAATACTATGTTCATGAGGTGAACAAAATATGTGGGGGCATTTGTTAGCCCAAATGGCATTACGGTGAACTCATACAATCCATATCTGGAGGTGAAGGCTGTTTTGGCAATATCTTCTGTCCGCACTTTCAATTGGTGGTATCCCGATCTCAAGTCAATTTTTGAGAAGACTTTGGCCTGTGCGAGCTGATTAAATAAATCATTTATCCGCGGCATTGGGTATTTGTTCTTGATTGTGACCATGTTAAGAGCTCGATAGTCAATACACAATCTCAGTGTTCCATCCTTTTTCTTGGCAAATAAAATTGGAGAACCCCAGGGTGAGGAACTGGCTCGTATGTATCCTTTCTCCAATAATTCTTTTATTTGCTTCTTCAATTCTACCAACTCGGATGGTGCCATTCTGTATGGTTTCTTGTAAATGGGAGCGGTTCCGGGTGCTAGCTCAATGCTGAATTCTATCTCGCGGTCCGGTGGCATGCCTGGTAGTTCTTTTGGAAATACGTCTGGAAATTCACACACTACTGGAACCTTGTTCAGTTCACAAACGTCCATCTTGTTTAATCTCAGTTGCCGAGGTATTTGTCTCTCTTTGGCTGAAACTTTTATTGTCTTCCCGTGATGGTGTGTGAGAATCACGGTCCAGTTGAAGCAGTCAATAAAACCTTTGTTGGTGGTTAACCAATCCATCCCTAGGATGACATCCAGTCCTTTACTTTCCAATACAATAAGGTTTGCGTAAAATTTCAATCCTTCAAATTCAATAACCACACCTTGACAGTAACTCTGGGTCACTTGCTTAATTCCAGGGGACTTGATGATCATGGAATTTTCCAAGGGAAGCATCGAAAAATTATTTTGCAAAGCAAAACTCTTCGAAATGAATGAGTGAGAAGCTCCAGAATCAAACAAAACCATGGCAGGTATTGTGTTGACAGGGTACGTACCGAGTACGATATCTGGGGCGTTCTGTGCTTCCTCTTTGGTCACGTGGTTCAGATGACCCTTCCTGTGGTTGTTATTGGGATTGAAATTGTTTCGCTTGGGCGCTGAATTATTGCCACCATTGTTAGGCTTTGGGGTTGAGTTCCTTGGCTTGGGGCACTGCTTGGCATAGTGCCCTTCTTCTCCACAAGCGTAACAAGTAACGCCTGGGCGATATGTGAACTCCTTGTCTCTTGCATGGAAATTCTTGATTGGGCGTGAATTATTTGTCAGGGTTTTGTGTGTTCCACCCTTCTGAAATTATGTCTTGCTTCTGTGGTTGCAAGCAAAAGTAGACCGGTCCCTTTTGCGTTTGCGGAAATCTTCCAAGCTGCATCGCTCATTTTCCAGAGTAATGGCCTTATCCATGAAAGTGCGTTATGTCGACTAGAGGGGGGGGGGGGTGAATAGGCGATTTTTATGAATTCTTCACTGAGGAATTTGCCGGTGAGGAAATTCCTTAGTGAAGAACTATTAGCAGCAGAATAAGTACTCAGAAGTAAGCATAACAGAATACAAGCATGGTCATCATGATGAAATGAAGACTAGCACAGAGTACAGAAAGCGTAATCACAGGATAACACAAGATGAAGACAAACAGACTGAAGAAATTGAACTGAGGAAATTGAGAAAGTCTTCAGTCAAAGTCTTCAAACACAGATATGAACAAACACTCAACACAGTAATGAGGAAATGGAAGGGTTGAGGAAATAGAACCAGTTAGGTTGGTGAAGACAATGATTTGGTAGACCAGTTCCAACTGCTATCTCAGTTGCACGTCTGGTTGGAGCGGCTGAGTATTTAAACTCGAGGACACGCAGTCCCGGACACCCAGTCGCTGAGCACGCAGCTCAGTACACCCAGTCCTCACCGTATTCTCCTTGAACTAAGGTCATGCCGACCTCATCCAATCACTCGTGGTAAGTCTTCAGGCGACTTCCAAACCTTCACAGACTTGGTCACTCGGCGATCCACAATTCCTCTTGGATGCTCTAGACCTTGGCGCCTAACCGTCTGGAAGAAGCACAGCCTTCAAAGGTAACAAGCGTCGGATCCACGCAGGATCAATTTCTTCAGTGATGCTCAATCACTTTGGGTTTGTAGGGGTTTGGTTTTGGGGGTTTTCCTCACTTGATGATTTTCGCTCAAAGTCCTCGGAGGATGGGTTGCTCTCAAATGACAAGTGTCACGTTCTCTCGGAGCAGCCAACCAGCTAGTGGTTGTAGGGGGCGGCTATTTATAGCCTGGGGAGCAGCCCGACATGATAAGACATAAATGCCCCTCAATGATATGACCGTTAGGTGGATAAGATATTTTGGGACAGCTGGCGTGCAGCACAGCAACGGTCGGAAATTTGACTCTCAAATTCCTCAGGCTATCATGTTCCTCACTGTGTAGGTAATTCGCACTGACGAATTCCTAACTCCTCAGTCAGAACAAATTCATCAGCGACCAGAAGAACTTCGTCTCTGTCACTGAAAAAAGTGACTGAACTGTATGAGATTTCCAAAGGTTTCACTCGAAGGGATTTGGTAGGTGTAGGATTTTGAGTTGAGCATCACATGGAAATTTTTCCTTAGTATTTCCTCAACCCCCTTCAACAGTACGATGTTTCCTATGACTCAAGAAGGAAAAAATGAAACTACGAAAACAAAAGTCTTCACGCTTCATGTTCCACAAATGAATACCAAGTCTGCAAGGTCGCACCAATTTCTTCACTTTCAAAGTCTTAAGAAAGTCTTCAGAATATCAAAGTCTTCAGTTGAAGAACTTCATTTTTAGGGGTTGACTTTCTCTGCAAATATCAAACTCCTCATAGACTTATAGACCTGTGTATACTCACAAACGCATTAGTCCCTTAACCTATAAGTCTTCAATACACTAAAATCACTAAGGGGCACTAGATGCACTTACAATCTCCCCCTTTTTGGTGATTGATGACAACATAGGTTAAGTTTTCAACGGGGATAAACATATGAAGTGTATACACTGATATTGAGGAATTTGATTGCAAGATATAGAAGAACTCCCCCTGAAGATGTGCATAGTGAGGAATTTGCTTTTCAGGCAATGCACATTTGAAGAGTTGAATCATGGAGATCTCCCCCTATATCTTGTAATTCATACACGCATTTGATATATAATATGAAGAATTTGAAATGCATGATGAAATATGGTGCCTGATGAGATTCAGCATGCGTGCAATGTCATTAATGAGGACTAAGCATGCAAAGCATAATGCAACAAAAGTATCAGCGCACCATCGGGTTTAAGATTACAACTCGATCCAAATAGAAGTTTCAGAAGAACGGGAGTTGTAACATAAAAAATGCCCTTAATATAGACCCGTTTGAAGACTAACTCAGATTTCTCCCCCTTTGTCATCAAATGACCAAAAGGATTGAAACTGAGGACTAACGCCCCTGAAGAATTTCAAGTCGATGGAGGAGCGCCAGCGTTGTCGGGGTTGTTTGCTGTAGCAGGGCCTGCCGCAGTGTCGTCCAAATCTTCATACTCATCAGTGTCATGCGATGAAGAATAAGAGCAGGCCACCAAGGAAGGAACTTTGACCTTCTTGAATTTCTTCGGTGGAGGTGCAGACCAGTCAAATTCTTCCTTGAGACCCATATTCTTCAGATCTGCAGTGCTGTAGACATGAGAGAGAACAGCCCAAGTACGGTTGAAGGTTTCATGGAGGTAGTATTGATTTTTCTTCACTGCATTGTGTGTTGAGGTCATGTTGTGAAGAATTGAACCAAACTGACGCTTGACCCATTTATGATTGTGATCAACCTTCTGATGAAGACTGAGGAGTAACTCACGGTCAGTCATCACCTTGGGTGCTGTGGCTTGAGGATTTTGCTTGGCTGAGGTATTTGCGGCAGAGTCATGTGTGGCAGAATCGTCATTGGTAGAGTAAGATGCAGCCTTGCGAAATTGACCATCCAATGGACGAATGCCTTCATCGATCACAGCAGCGGCCTTGCCTTTATCGTCAGCTGATGAAACTATCCGTTTGAGGACTTCAATGGGAGGCAAGTAGCTACTGTGGTTCAGAGTGTCAGCTTTGTAATTCAGTGAAGATCTTGCCCTGATGAATCTCATAATCCAAGGAGCATAGGGCTTTCGCTCGAATGGTGACATAGCAATATTGGCCAGAGTCCTCATGAAGAAATCATGGAAGTTGACGGGAACGCCATGAATGATGTTGAAAAGCATATTCTTCATGATGCCAACGACTTCTTCATCATTTTAGTCGTGGCCTTTGATGGGACTCATTGTCTTCGTCAGAATTCGATAGACAGTCCGAGGCACATAGAGTAATTCCTTGACGAGGAATTTGGTTCGTGGGGCCTGCCTTGGCTTCAAAGTCTTCATCAGCACTTGCATATAGTGATTTGAAAGTTCTGGTTCGTTGTAGATACAATGAGCATCATCAAGTGGAGGACTGAGTGGTAGAGCACGAAGCAATTCAGTTGCTGGTGCCTTGTAGTGAGTATTTTCAGACATCCATTCTAATACCCATGTGTTCACGTCTTCAGCGTCTTCGGTCATGTGCAGAGTTGCATAGAATTGAAGAATGAGTTCTTCATTCCAGTCACAGATATCAATGCAGAAATTCAAAAGTCCTGCGTCGTGAAGAACACTGAGGACTGGCTCAAAGCCGGGCAGAGACTCCATGTCCACATGAGGAATATGTGCATGATCAAAGACTTTGTCTTTGTTGAAGAGCACTGAGGAATAGAAATTGGCTTGGCTGGCAGTCCAGAAATGCCTCTTCCTTATGCGAGCAGAATCATATGGATTATAATCAGTGAAGAATACGTGCTCGGCAAAGAAATCTTCAGCCTTGAACTTCTATTTGCTTGAGAATGGATTATTTTGCTTTGGCAGAGGGGTGTCACTGAGTTGCATCACCACCTCAGGAATCGCGAGCTCAGGTTCTTCAGGCTGAGGAATTTCTTGTTCCTCAATAGGTGCAGTCTGAGGATCAGCAGCAGCAGGTTCATCAGCACTAGTGGCTGGAATTTCTTCATGCACAGAGCGAGTGGGTTGAGTTTCTTCAGAGCCCATTTGAACTGTTGGTGCAGGGGACAAACGAATCTGTTGGAGCGGGGTGAAGAGAGGAGTATTGGGATGCTGACTTTCCCAAAAGTCATCATTCATCACAGGTGTGGTGCACCCTATATCCACATCTTCATCTTCAATTTCCTCAACACCAGCCTCTTCAGCTGTGAACTGAGGCATAGGTGAGGAAATGACTGGCGTTGAAGGGATTGCGTCCACTTCAATTTCTTCATCAATCTGCTCTGACGAAGCAGCAGAATGATATTCTTCATCAGATCCGATGGGGATCTCATAGTCTTCTCCAAAAGGAACAAGGTCCTTTGACGGCATGGAGGAAATCGGAACAGCATCAATTGGATTTTCGAGTGAGCTGGTCATTGGCTTCATTTTCTTCGCAGCCGAAGAATTTGACACAACTGATGCCTTCCTTTTCTTCACTGCAGCTCGCTCTGCAGCCTTGGTTTTCTTCACATCAAATGCACATGGAAGAATTGGTGTTGGTGTAGGTGCAGATGGAGCTGAGGAATCTGGTTGATTTTCTTCAGGCGCAACTGATGCAGTTGCCCTGACTTCTTTAGTTTCTTCAGGCGCACCACTAATGGATGCCCTTGCAATTTCTTTAGTGGCTGGAATGGGATCATCATCCCTGGAACTAACATTTTCATCAGCAGCCTGAACTTCATCAGCGGTGCTGGCATGTTCTTCAGTCGGCTGAGCTGAGACATCATCCTGAGGAATTTCATGTTGCGTTGGGGCTGCAACATTGGTGAATTTCTTTGTCAGATTGACGAATCTGACTTTGGCTCCTTGCCAATCAGCATAGTAGGCATCAAAGTCCTTGCTAAGGGCTTGAATTTCAGACTGAGCCTGGAGAAGTTCCTCAGGTGTCATTCTGACAACGTTTTTCTTCAGGAGCTTCTCCTTTCTGTATTGAGATTTCTTAATCTCTCTTGCCTTTTCAAACTTCCATTTCTCTTCAGTGATGAAATGGGTCAACATATGACTTTGTCCAGGGGTCAGATGAAAATCAGGCATAGGGGTGTTTGGATCCTTGTGCCAGAGATCAATATAATCAAGGATTTTCCTCGGATCTAACAGCAGTGGCACAGATGTGCCTTTGGCTCCGGCGGCCCTTTCTTGGCGATCTTTGATGATTTCCGCAAGTTCATCATCAGAAGCTTCATCATCAGAAGGCACATGGAATGCGACCTGTTTCTTCTTTGGACTTGGCTGAGGACCTCGTCCAGTTGTTGCTTTGGTCTTCAGCAGAGTCAGGCCAGATGATGAAATTGGTGCAGCTGAGGAACTTGCTGAAACACCAGAGGCAATTGAGAAACCAGCAGTCCTTTGACATGTAGCCAGATGCACAAGAGCTGAGGACTTTGAAGGAGCTGTTGAGGACTTTGGTGGAGCTGTAGCAGTGTGAGGAATTTGCCTTGAGGGCGCTGCTAAGGAACTTGGCCGTGAGGGCGCTGATGGTGAAGCACTTGGCTTACAAGCAGGCTTCTTTGGCATGGATTTCCTTGGTTTGACCGAGGCCTCAGTAGCAATAGCAGTGGCAGAATCCTCATTGAATATCTTCACTACCTCCTTGGCTTGTCTTGCCAATTTAGCTTGGCGCTTAGCCCATTCTTCAGGAAAGTCCTCACCATGTTTGATGCTTGTGGGATCAGCTACTTGGCCAGGTGCTAATGGAGCTCTTGGGCATGGAGGGTTGAGGGCGAATTTCTTCATGTACTTTGGAGTCACATATCTGTATTCCCTCCATTCCCTTGCCCATCTCCGTTCAATTTTCTGAATGCGCACCTTGTGCTGATTTTTGTTTTCTTTGCCAAATTTTGCTTCATCTGGTGTGCAATAGTCAGCATAAATTTCCTCAGGAATCTCAAACGCAGTCATAACCTCGCGTTTCTTTCCTCCCTTCTGCGGCTTCTTACCGTCTGCCATATTCTTCAGTTGAGGAATTTGAACAATTGAGTTCTCTGAAGAAGTATGCAGTTTTTCTTCGAGGAATGCTGCAAATGAGTTAAATTCATGAGAACCTAGTGATTCAGCAGTAGACATGAGTACCTGTGAACAGAGTACAGGTGCGAGGAATTTGGAGAGGTCATATGCGTTCTGAGAAGGTTTTTTTCGAAAAGAACAAGTTTTGAGGAATTTGACCAGATGTGCCTTGAAGAATTTCACTAAGCGTTCTTGTCTTAGGTTCCAGAGTTGTACAGATTGAAGATCCACACAATTAGGGAATCTTGAAGAAAATGATTGCTTAGAAAAACAGTTCAAGTTCATATGATGTGTGTGGTGTTCATATGTGTGAAGATTTGAGGAATAAACACCTTTGAAGATTTTCAGGAAAGCTTGAGAATCAAAGCGAGTAATAAAAGTAACTTTTAATTACCCGAAATGAGGAACACGACGAACTGAGAAGAACGGATGGGAAGTTCGTCAGGTTAGATCTTC
The DNA here is from genome assembly GCA_963921465.1 of Triticum timopheevii. Classification (NCBI taxonomy): domain Eukaryota; kingdom Viridiplantae; phylum Streptophyta; class Magnoliopsida; order Poales; family Poaceae; genus Triticum; species Triticum timopheevii. Next base: position 341,775,470 of record OY997262.1, on the reverse strand, counting down.
CTTGCCCTAACTCGGCGGAGGAAGACAGCTACGGCGATGGCGGAGTGAAGATTTCCGCGGTCGGCGTGAGTACGACGGCGACGAGGTCGAGGCAGTGAAGCTCTTCCTCACCGGCGACGATGGAGTAGCGGCGGCGCTAGGGTTTGAGGAGCTCGAGCGAGAGAGAAGCGATCGAGCGGCGTAAATGAAGTGAGGAAGGGGAGAGGGGTGTTTATAGACACAGTGAAAAACTGTTCGCCCGAAGATTTGGGACGAACGTGCCCCTGCCCTTTCTCCTTTACGTGACATGTGTCACCCACGTACTATGTAGTGGAGATCGTGTACGATCGTGGGTGAGTAAAATAATGCATCGTGGGATGCAGAACGGTTTGAGCGGCAAAACCGAAAGTTTGGATAAGATTTGTTTTAAAGTTTTGTTCGCAATTTCTTCAGCTGACAAGGACACAGTGAAGATTTTGAACGAGTTTCAAATAGAACGCATATGAAGAATTTGTGAATAGATTGGGTTGAGTATAGCATAGAGGGGGAAGGGTCCGATCACATTCACTTAGCAGAAAAAGCAACTTGAAGAAATAGCTATAAGTGAATGCTGTAGAGGACATAAACGCATATATATATATATATATATATATATATATATATATATATATATATATATATATATATGAATAAAAACGAAGGAACCAGTGAAGATTTTGAAAAGTTGAAGAATTTGAAAAACTTAAGAATTTCAAAACTGAGGAAAAACTCAAATTTAAGATTTTCAACTTTTTGTGGTGGCGTGACCCACCGTATAAGAATGATGATTTCAGACACCGCGTACAATTGTCGTAGGGTTCTGAGAATCAAATTCTTCATTAATTTCTTCACACTTAGTGTGTTATTCTTCATTGATTGAAGAAAAACGTTTCTTCATGTGTTGCACATCTAAGTCATCAATTTTGCATAAGTGTTAGGATGTGTGTCTTTTTCAAAGAACATTCGAAGATTCTAAGATATTTAGCTCACACCGCAACTTGCTAAATCTCTTCTCATCCAAGGGCTTAGTGAAGATATCAGCTAGCTGTTCTTTAGTCTTCACGTGCTCGATAGAGATGTCGCCCTTCAACACATGATCACGAAGAAAATGATGACGAATCTGAATGTGCTTTGTCTTCGAGTGGTGAACTGGGTTGTGAGCAATCTTGATGGCACTCTCATTGTCGCAGAGGAGAGGCACATTCTTCACGTTGACTCCATAGTCCTTGAGTGTTTGCTTCATCCAAAGCAGTTGAGCACAACAAGAGCCAGCAGCAATGTATTCAGCTTCCGCAGTAGATAGTGATACACAGTTCTGTTTCTTCGAGGACCAACAGACCAAAGATCGTCCAAGGAAATGACAAGTGCCAGAAGTTGACTTGCGGTCCACATGATCACCAGCATAGTCAGAGTCAGAATATCCAATGAGATCAAAAACAGAGCCCTTGGGGTACCATAATCCTAGTGTTGGTGTGTGAGCTAGATATCGAAGAATATGCTTCATAGCCTTATGGTGTGATTCCTTCGGTGCAGCTTGAAATCGGGCACACATGCAAACACTAAGCATTATATCTGGCCTAGATGCACATAAGTACAATAAAGAACCAATCATGGAGCGGTATACCTTGTGATCGAAGTCAATACCATTTTCATCAGTGCATAGATGACCTTTTGTGGGCATAGGAATTTTGACGCCTTTGCAATCTTGCATGCCGAATTTCCTCAGTACATCTTTGAGGTATTTCTCCAGAGATATGAATATGTCATTGCGCTGTTGACGAATTTGAAGACCTAAGAAGAATTTCAACTCTCCCATCATAGACATTTGATATTCTTCACTCATCATATAGGCAAATTAATCACTATAATGTTGGTCAGTACAGCCAAAGATAATATCATCAACATATATTTGACACACAAACAGTTCACCATCATAAGATTTAGTAAAGAGAGTAGGGTCGAGTGAACCGGGTGTGAAGCCATTCTTCACGAAGAATTCCTTCAATGTATCATACCACGCCCGAGGGGCTTGCTTGAGGCCATAGAGGGCCTTATTAAGTCTGAAGACTTTGTCAGGATTCTTTGGATCTTCAAAACCTCGGGGTTGAGCAACATATACTTCTTCCTCAAGCTTACCATTGAGGAATGCACTTTTCACATCCATTTGATATAAGATGATATCATGATGATTAGCATAAGCAATTAATATGCGAATAGCCTCATGTCTAGCAACAGGTGCAAAAGTTTCATCGAAATCAATTCCTTCAACCTGTGTGTAGCCTTGAGCTACCAGTCGTGCCTTATTCCTTACCACAAGACCATTTTCATCTTGCTTGTTGCGGTAGATCCACTTTGTGCCAATGATATTATGCTTGTGAGGATCTGGATGTTTGACCAGTTCCCAGACATTGTTGAGCTCGAACTGATGTAATTCTTCTTGCATAGCCTGAATCCACTCCGGCTCCAAAAATGCTTCATCTACCTTAGTGGGCTCTGAGATAGAGACAAAAGCATAGTGCCCACAAAAGTTAGACAAATGTGAAGCTTTTGAGCGTGTGAGAGGACCTGGCGCTTCAATATCATCGATGATCTTGTCAACTTGTACTTCTTTTGCAACGCGAGGATGAGCTGGTTGTCGTCGAGGTATTTGATCATTTTCCTCAGCACCATTGTCTTCATCATTATCTTCAGGTGCGTCAGCTCGACGTTCTTCGCGTACTGGAATGAATTCTTCAGCAAGTTCTTTAGTAGGAATGACATCCTCAGTTGCCTTGAACTTGATAGAATCCTCAGGTGCTGGTTCATCTAACACAGAAGGTAGGTGCTCTCTTTGCGAGCCATTAGTTTCATCGAACCGCACATCTACAGTTTCAACAATCTTGTGAAGAGCGATGTTGAAGACTCTGTAGGTGTGCGAGTCCTTTCCGTAACCAAGCATAAAACCTTCATGTGCTTTCGGTGCAAATTTAGAATTGTGGTGAGGATCTCTAATCCAACATTTAGCACCGAAGACTTTGAAATAACTCACATTGGGTTTCTTGTCAGTGAGGAGTTCATAGGCCGTCTTCTTGAAGAATTTGTGAAGATATACTCTGTTGATGATGTGGCACGCAGTATCAATTGCATCAATCCAAAACCGATGAGGCGTTTTGTATTCATCAAGCATAGTGCGAGCCATCTCAACAAGAGTTCTGTTCTTGCGCTCCACGACGCCATTTTGCTGAGGAGTATAAGGAGCAGATAACTCATAAGTAATACCAAGTTCATCAAGATAGTCATCAAGACCGGAATTCTTGAACTCAGTTCCATTGTCACTTCTGATGTGCTTGATCTTCACACCAAAGTTGGTTGAAGCCCTCGAGGAAAATCATTTGAAGACTTCCTGCACTTCATGTTTGTAAGTAACAATGTGTACCCATGTATATCGAGAGTAATCATCAATAATGACAAAACCATATAGAGATGCAGCATTAGAGAATGCTGAGTAATGATTTGGTCCGAAGAGGTCCATGTGAAGCAATTTGAATGGACGAGTAGTGGTCATGATAGTCTTCGCTGGATGCTTGGCCTTGGTCATTTTTCCAGCTTCACAGGCTCCGCATAAGTGATCCTTGAGGAATTTGACATTCTCAATGCCAATGACATGCTTCTTCTTCGCAAGCATGTGCAAATTCCTCATGCCTGCGTGACCAAGTCGTCGATGCCATAGCCAGCCTTCTGAAGCTTTTGCAAGTAGACACACGGCTGGTTGTGGTCCTGTAGAGAAATCAACAATATAAAAATCTCCTCTCCTAAAGCCTTCGAAGACTTTGGAATTGTCAGCTTCCATAATCACAACACAGTGATACTTGCCAAAGACAACAACCATATCAAGATCACAAAGCATTGAGACTGACATGAGGTTGTATCCTAAGGACTCAACAAGCATGACTTTGTCCATGTGTTTATCCTTAGAGATCGCAACCTTACCAAGACCCAATACCTGACTTTTGCCTTTGTCAACAAAGATGATATGCTTCAGATGTGACGGTGATAAGGGAGCATCCATCAAAAGATTCTTGTCACCAGTCATGTGATTTGTACATCCACTATCGAGGACCCATTCAGTGGTTTTGGGTTGATCATCCTGCAGATGAATTAGTGTAACTTACAATCTCATATGCTTCATCAGTGAATAATATGATATCAAGTTCATCGGATGAATTTCATCAAGCGGTAAACAGATATAGCAGTAGGAGGACGTGTGAAATGAAAATTCATTTCATCATGGTTAGCCTGCGTCCTTTCAGGCAATTTTGTCAGGTCCCCAGCAAATTCTTCAGACGTTAAGGCACGTCTGGAGACCTGACCCTGCAGAAGAGATTAGTTCTTTTTCTTCACCACCCACATCTGAAGGGGTGGCAAAGAGTTCATCACTCTGCGAGCACCATATGAGAATGGTGGCATAGAAGCCAAACCATTTCTTTTCACATAAGAGGGGTTAGGGTAAGCATATGAATAAGCAGAGAAATTCTTCGAGGACTTATGAACATAATGATTTGACGAATAATGTGCATATTCATAGCCCTTAGCTCTACCCTGCGAAACAGAGTTGTTAGCACGATGATAATCATGTGAGGACTTTGATCCATTTGAGGAATTTGATCCATATGAGGAATTTGGTCCGTATGAGGATTTGGATCCATATGAAGAATTTGGTCCATATGAAGAGTTTGATCTGGGATTTCTATTCTTCACAGGTGGTGTCATGAGGACATTCACCTGAAGACTTTCAACATAACTTTTGGGAACCCAGACTTTCTTCATAGGGGAACCATTCCTGCAGTTAGTCCCAACATATCTAGCAAATACTTCACCATTCTTATTTTTGAATAGTTTATAGTTGGAGTCAAATGACTCATCAGAAGAATGAGGATATTCACATGTAAAGCCAGATAAGTTGGATGGATCAACTGGAGGTCCCTTTGCAGCAACCCATGAGGTTTTGGGGTACTGCTCAGGTTTCCAATATGTTCCATCAGCATTAAGTTTCCTCTCAAAGGCAATACCCTCTTTCCTAGGGTTTCTGTTGAGGATCTGCTTTTTGAGCACATCACAAAGAATCTGATGCCCTTTGAGGCTTTTGTACATGCCTGTTGTGTATAGTTCCTTCAGCCCTACATCGTCAGTGATACTAGCAATGTCCTCAGATGAGGAATTAGTGATAGCAGAGGCAGGTGAAGAATTTGTAACAGTTGAAGCATTTGAACATTCAGGTGAAGAATTAGCAGATTCACGTTCAATGCACTTTAAGCATGGAGGAACAAATTCTTCCTGAGAAGCACTGATTTGTTGAGATAGTAATGAATCGCGCTCCTTCTGAAGATCTTCATAACTCACTCTTAGCTTCTCAAGATCTTGCTTTCTTTGAAGAAATTCATAAGAAAGTTTCTCATGATCAGATAAGAGAGTGTTATGATGACTTTGAAGGTTATCAAACCTAGACTGAAGTCTCTGAAGATTTTCAGTCAGGGCTTTAGTGCGATCCATTTCTTCACCCAACATATCATCACTTTTGTCTAGCATGTTTTGAACCTTTTCCAAGGCATGTTGTTGTTTGGTGGCAATGCAAACAAGTTTGGTATAGCTAGGTTCAATATCATCTTCAGATTCATCATCATCAGACTCACAGTCACTAAATTCAGACGAGGAACATTTGGTTACCTCGTCACCCTTAGCCATGAGACATGATGCAGATGATGATGATTCTGGCTTGAAAGTCATCGTTTTGAGAGATTCCTTGAAGTCCTCAAACCAGGGATCATGACGGGTTCGATGACCTTCATAAACGTCGGAGATTCGGTCCCAGATAAGCTTTGCATTGCAAAGATGCATAATGTGCCTGAATTGATCTCTGGATAGGCAGGAATAGATGATATCCTTCGCCATGCAGTGCGTTATGTCGACTAGAGGGGGGGTGAATAGGCGATTTTTATGAATTCTTCACTGAGGAATTCTTCACTGTTATTAGCAGCGGAATAAGTACTCAGAAGTAAGCATAACTGAATACAAGCATGGTCATCATGATGAAAGGAAGACTAGCACAGAGTACAGAAAGCGTAATCACAGGATAACACAAGATGAAGACAAACAGACTAAAGAAATTGAACTGAGGAAATTGAGGAAGTCTTCAGTCAAAGTCTTCAAACACAGATATGAACAAACACTCAACACAGTAATGAGGAAATGAAAGGGTTGAGGAAATAGAACCAGTTAGGTTGGTGAAGACAATGATTTGGTAGACCAGTTCCAACTGATGTCTCAGTTGTACGTCTGGTTGGAGCGGCGGAGTATTTAAACTCGAGGACACGCAGTCCCGGACACCCAGTCGCTGAGCACGCAGCTCAGGACACCCAGTCCTCACCGTATTCTCCTTGAACTAAGGTCACGCAGACCTCGTCCAATCACTCGTGGTATGTCTTCAGGTGACTTCCAAACCTTCACAGACTTGGTCAGTCGGCGATCCACAATTCCTCTTGGATGCTCTAGACCTTGACGCCTAACCGTCTGGAAGAAGCACAGTCTTCAAAGGAAACAAGCGTCGGATCCACGCAGGATCAATTTCTTCAGTGATGCTCAATCACTTTGGGTTTGTAGGGGTTTGGTTTTGGGGGTTTTCCTCACTTGATGATTTTCACTCAAAGTCCTCGGAGGATGGGTTGCTCTCAAATGACAAGTGTCACGTTCTCTCAGAGCAGCCAACCAGCTAGTGGTTGTAGGGGGCGGCTATTTATAGCCTAGGGAGCAGCCCGACATGATAAGACATAAATGCCCCTCAATGATATGACCGTTAGGTGGATAAGATATTTTGGGACAGCTGGCGCGCAGCACAGCAACGGTCGGAAATTTGACTCTCAAATTCCTCAGGGCTATCATGTTCCTCACTGTGTAGGTAATTCGCACTGACGAATTCCTAACTCCTCAGTCAGAATAAATTCATCAGCGACCAGAAGAACTTCGTCTCTGTCACTGAAGAAAGTGACTGAACTGTATGAGATTTCCAAAGGCTTCACTCGAAAGGATTTGGTAGGTGTAGGATTTTGAGTTGAGCATCACATGGAAATTTTTCCTTAGTATTTCCTCGACCCCCTTTAACAGTACGGTGTTTCCTATGACTCAAGAAGGAAAAAATGAAACTACGAAAACAAAAGTCTTCACGCTTCATGTTCCACAATTGAATACCAAGTCTTCAAGGTCACACCAATTTCTTCACTTTCAAAGTCTTCAGAAAGTCTTCAGAATATCAAAGTCTTCAGTTGAAGAACTTCATTTTTAGGGGTCGACTTTCTCTGTAAATATCAAACTCCTCATAGACTTATAGACCTGTGTATACTCACAAACGCATTAGTCCCTTAACCTATAAGTCTTCAATACACCAAAATCACTAAGGGGCACTAGATGCACTTACAATCCACCAGTGTTTTAAAATCTGGGAAGGTATGCACAACCAGCTAGCATTTAAGTGCGGGTGCCAGGCCTTCCAAGAATTTTTCCATCTTCTTGCTCTCGGTCATGCGCTCTTCGTTGGCGTAGCGAGACAGCAGAGTGAATTGGCTGTTGTATTCTGACACTATCATGGTCCTTTGCTTGAGGTCATCAAATTCTATCTTCTTGATTTTCATAACACTCTTAGGAATGTGTGCCCCACGAAAACCTTCCTTGAAATCCTCCCAGGTTATTTCATTTTCGTTGGGGTGCATGTGCAGGAAGTTTTCCCACCATGATGCAGCTGCTGCAGTGAGATAATGTGGTGCATACAATACTTTTTCACGGTCTGAACACTGTGCAATAATTAATTTTCTTTCCATGTCTCGAAGCCAGTCGTCGGCCTCAAGAGGCTTGTCAGTATGAGAAAATGTTGGGGGACGCGTCTTCTGTAACTCACACAACTTGGATTGCTGATGATACTGACCACGGTGATTTCCCATATTAATGAATTGGTTCATCATTTCCTGGTGTTGTTGCTGACTCTGTTCATACAGACGACACACTTGGGTAAATGCTGCTTCACTGTCCTGTTGACTTGTCTGTCCCTGAGTGAAATTGTGGTGTGGTGGAGTGCCATAATTTTCTTCGGGCTGATTTGGCATGGAGCGCGTCCAAGGACGACACATCTTTCACTCTGGGGATATATTTTGTGAAACTCGTAAGACAAGAAAGAGAGTCGCAAAAGTCAAAACATAAAAAATATATTTAAAACTCCAGAATTTTTTTTTGAAAATACACGATTGCCGTGGAGAAGGACTATTACATATCTTACACGCAAGCATAATTATACATTACATCACTCAGGATATGCGTACATAATCCTGACATGTTATTGAGACTAGTGCACTTCTCCAGATCCTACATGATGCGCAAACAAGCTACTTCTCACAACCTATGTACATATAAACATATCACACAAGTCGGTACATCGCATGGCATCTAAATGTACTCAGTCGGAGATGGTGAGCATCTCCCTTGGCCTGCCGAGGGTGAGACGCAGTGAGGCTGGGGAATCAATCTCCTCCTCGCTAATAGGTTCCAGATGAGAAGTGCTGCGCTGAGCTGATGGAGCAGGTGCCATAGTCGGAGTAACATGAATATGAGTGGGCGGAATAGGTGGAGTAGCACGTATGGGAGTGGGTGCAATAAGTGGTGCAGAGCGAACAAGAGTGGGTGCAATAGCTTGGTTGAATTCCTCAGTGGTAGACAGACGACGAGCAGTGGCGAGAATGGTAGGTGAATGAGAAGCTGAGGACGAGATGAAAGTCAGCGGTGGAGTGGTGTGCAGGAGTTCCCTTCTGTTGGCGGCACAGCCATGGACTGAGTCCATGCGGGCAGCTACGAGGTCGTCCACCATGCAGTCGAAGGCTGCCTCTAGGGCTCGGAGGTACTCGACAAGCATCTCAAAGGCCTCGTCTCGCTCTCCTCTAGGGCAAGAGAATGAGTAGTGACAGGTGTATGGCACGTGGCATGGAAGGTAGCGGTAGCGACATGTCTTCATTGCAGGAAGGACATCCCGAAGACGAGCTATCGCCTCGCGGGCAGCCATCTGCACAGCATGCCTCTCTGTAGGCATGGATCTCCCCAAGAATCGGAAGCGGCGTATCTCAGCATGCCCTCCCTTGAATTGCACCACGGCCTGGTGCATGGTCAGACTGTCGTTGATCTTGTGTGGATAAAGTATGAAGACTAGGCGCACGGATGGCTTATCTCGATAATAAATAACAAGTGTGCCATAGTCGGATGTCTAAGCGACATCACGGAAAGGGCTTATATCAAATGTAAATAACAAATATGCCACAGTCGGACGTCTGAGCGACATCACAGAAAGGGCTCATATCAAAAGTAAATAACGGGTTAGTCCATCCACAAGAATAAACTTTTAACCGGATTTAACACTCATGTAGTTCACCGGAGTTTTGTCACTGAAGTTGCTATCTGACAAGATAAGATGAACACAGTACTTGGACATGTACAATATGATTTAAAGGATTTGTGACTCTGCAGAGTTTGAACTAACTGTCCACAGCCAAAGGATTTCTATAGTCACGAAGGACTAGTTCCGTTTACGGTATTTCGGTAGAAACACATTTTAACCAGTACACACCCATTCCACCTCACGATGCCAGGAATCACCCTAGACAACGTCCAAGAAAAACTTTGAGACGGGGAGGTCACAACCTCGAATAGCATGGGATCAAATTTCTATACGCGCTCTCTAAGGGGTGCCCCCCTCTCGGTCCCAACCGGAAACACCCATGCCCCCTGACCGGATGACAGGCTTTAATCCAGGGCCATGGAACCCTCATCCCGGCCTCTCTATTTGGTGTGTACCAGGAAAAATGGTTTGCAACTAACTAAGCCATATTCCTTGCGGAAAACATGTGGCAGTACAGGAAAGGAAATGAATGGGAATGTGATTGGATTCACAATGACACTGAAGTCAAATAGACTGGCATAAGACTGGCATGCCACAACACTGCCATCTTACCCATCCTCATGCCATCACATGGCCATGCAAATATGTATCCAACAACATATGGATTTTCGAAACTCACTTTCCACTTCTTTTGCATGAAAAATAACATTCAAAGAAATGTTCATAAACATGCCATGAAACTCCTGAATGCAAACATGCATCAAACACTCATCATATCAAGAGTTCAACACATGCTTGCCTGGTTCGGAGTAGTCGGAGTCTAACTGGGTGAAGTTCGCGGCTCCGTCACCTCCTCCGGTATCTACGGTATAAGAAAAATATGTACGTAACGTAAATACCGCGAGGTGCAAAAAATTATTCCAAATAATTCTCAAATAAATCTGATAAAAAACTAGAAAAAGTTTTAAAGGGGACAGAAAAAGAATCAAACAAAAATCTTTTTCTGTTTAAAAGTTATAAGGGTTGTGGTCCAAGGACCTCTCTGTAATGAAACAAAAACTTCCTAGGGGGCTAAACAGAAAAGTCCAGAAAACGATTCAAACTGTAAAGCACATTTTGCCAGAATATGCTTTCGGAAAACGGTTCGTTTAATACGAATGAGAGACTGACAGGCGGGTCCCAACTGTCAGGTTTAAAAATTTAAAAGGGGAAGACAGAGCTCGTCGGCGCCCGAGGGCTGCGGTGGTCGTCGGCGGCGATCCACGGCGAGGCAAGGGGATCGGGTGGTACCTACGTGCTCAGTACGTCCTTCCGCCTCGATGGGTGGTGGTGGTGGTCGCCGGCGAGCACCACGTCGACGGCGGCCCTTGCTCCGGCGGACGGTGGTTCAGGTAGTCGTGGACCTCGTTGGAGGGAGCTGCTGGGGTCAAATTGGAGTGGGGGTTAGTCTCCTATAGGTGTCATGAGGCTACGGGCAAGTCTAGGGTGGTGGAGGAGTTCTCACCAGGGAGAACGCTGCCAGAGCCCAAAGCGGACGAAGGTGGTCGGAGTTGAGGAAGAAGGGCCCCTCGAGGCTCTTCCAGTGGCTGGGCGGGGTCTGGTGAGTTGGTGGAGATGTGCGGGGTCTGGAGCGAGCTCGGAGGCGCTATTTATAGCCGGCCCGAGGCGGTTTCCGTGAACGGGATAAGTCCGGCGAGCGATTATGGCGGCGCTGTGGCTGGACGGTTGGTTTAGGGGCTTGAGCATCGTCTAGACGGAGCACTGATTCCATCCCGGTGCCTAACTCAGCAAGGCAGGGGCGGTTACGGCCTGTTCCCGATGGAATGGCCGTACGACACGTCAGTGGCAGAGAGCACGCCCTGTGCGTGCCAGGCCACGGCGACGGTGCTGCAGGCATGCGCTGGCTAGGGAGACGGCCACGCGGAGCTCCCAGGTGGCTTGGGCGGTGCCGAACGGCGTTATGCCGCAGGATGCCCCCTGTCGGCCGCCACGGGAGGCTCTGCCGCCGCGGAAGACGCCGGCGTAGGCGGGCCAGGGTGCCACCGACGCCAGGAAGGAGCCAAGTGCGCGTGCGGTGCTCCGGACAGGGAGGAGGAGCCGTGCGCAACGCGCCAGGCACACAGTTTGACATGTGACTGAACACTGACGTAGAAACGACACTGAAACTCTGAATTTTCTGAAGATGCACAGTAACAGTGCAGGCCAGGTGTTCAACAGAATGATTTTGGTATGAGGGGATTTTTCCTTGAGCTGGTTTTTGGTGGAGTGGTCTCTCATTGCAACTGGGGGTTGCCTGAATTTTGGTGGAATTTTTGGAGAAGTGGAGATATGAATTTCACCAAATTTGACAAATCTGGTCCAAACTTGCAGAGGGTGAATTTTGAAATTTTTGAAAAGAAGAAGAGTGGATCTTGATGGTTCGAGGTTGTGGGTGCTACGGACTATCCAGAGGAGTTGATTTGAGACCAAAGTTCAAAGGCATTAAGGTACTTTCTTTGCAAATTACCTAGGCTCAAAATAAAGGACAAAATTGTTTTGGGGAAAGAAATAGATGAGATAAAATCCAAAAATGGATTTAACTAGTTGGGATAGAATGCTTGGGTTGTCCCAAAGTGGAAGGAGGGGGTTTTGGGAGAATTTTACCACAAGAGGCATGGTAAAAACAAGAATGGATCAAAACCAAAGAATAGCCCAAAACCAAAAAGGTTTTCTTTTTAGAAGAAACTAAATCCAAGAAAAGCTTTTTTGAGGAGGAAAACTCAGAAGAGAGGTTTATAAGAAGGGTTTAAATGACCTTCTTCAAACCAAGCAAGGCTCTTGCTGGAAACAAAAACAACAAAAAATTTGGAGTGTCACACCAGATGTGCCAACCCCCTGGTGGCGCTGCCGACGGGGCAGCCCCAGGCTGTCGAGGCATGGTCTCGTGCAAAGCTTGAGGACCGCCGGGCGCAGCTGGTGCTGGAGAAGATGAATGCGGACCAGAGGCCGGGCAACCTGATGGCGGCGAAGCTTACCGGGGCCACGCTCTTGAGGGAGTTCTTGGCCCACCGGGTGGCTCCACTTCAGGCGCACTCACGCTCGTTATGGAGGCTCGAGGATGTGGACGCCGTCCTCCGCCTGAGCTCGGTGGCCCTGGCCGACGAGTATCTGACTGTGGCCCTCCGCTCCCTAGTCGGGGCAGACGAGGCAAGTCCGGAGGGTGCTCCGGTCCCCTTGTTCCTCTGCGACGACTGGGAGATGGTGGTGAACGCCATGCCCACCTTCGACGGGGACGGACTGGTACCGGCAGAAGCTCCTGGGGATCCAGCAACGACGGCGATGGTGGACTTGTCCTCCGACAATTCTGGCAGGGGGGAGGAGGAAGATGAGGAGGAGGAGGAAGGGCACGACTCGGAGACGACCACTGAGGGGACGGGGGAGACTTCCCCTTGGCGTAGGTCCAGCGCCCTCCACTCCATGACGGACGATGACGAGGCCGGCGCCAGGCGAGGGGGAGAGGACCCGCCCTTGATCCTGAAGAAGGACAGGTCGGGGCTGATCTCCCGAGGGTCTACCCCAGCCCTGGAGCTGCCCGAAGCCAACTCCAGCCCCTCTGGTGCGCCTTCCTCTGCTTCCAGACCTCCCGAGGCCGAGCCCCGTAGGAGGCTTTCGGGCTTTAAGCTTGGCCGGAGGCCGTTGGAGCCCGTGGCAGCCGACCAATAGTTACTCGAACTCTGCTTTGCTCCCGTTTTTGTCGTCAAGGATTGACATCTTTCATCTTTTGGTTAGGCCGCCGCCTGCGGCGAAGAGGCCGAAAGGGGACTCGGCGGCCCTACTTGCGGCAAGCTCGTCCGTTGGGGCCGCGCCTTCTTCTGCGGGAAGAGGAGGCAGCGGGGCTCGCACCTCCCCTGCCCGGTCATCCTCGCGAGGCCAGGAGGGACGCACTGGCAGGGAGCTAGCCCTCGTGGCCCTGCTGACTCTGGAGGCGCCTGTGCTTGACGCTGTCGTTGAGTCCGCCGAGGCTCAGAAGGTCCCGGCTCCTCAAGTCGTGATCACGCTGCCGCCTTCTCCTCCTACTCCACCGGCTCCCGTCTCCTCCACCTCTTCCACCGTCTTGGACAGTGCTGCTGCTGAGCTGAGTCGGCTACGAGAAGATCTCCAGGGCACCAAACCCCGCCTAGTGGCCGGGCGCCTAGAGTTGGTCTCTGGCTGGGTTCGCTCTGACGCTTCTGTCCGAGCGGCGCTGAGCCAGGCCGTGACGGCCTCCAAAGAAGAGAAGAAAGTCACTTCCCAGGCCAAAGCCGATCGCGATGTGGCTTTGAGGGATGCTTCAAATGTCTAGGACCACTCCAAGGTGCTGGAGGGCGAGCTGCAAGGCTTGCGTATCGAGCTTGCTAAGGAGGTTCGTGACCGTCAGGCAAAGGAGGAGGAGATGAAGGCTCGGGAGGCAGCCGTCAGGTATCGTGACGCCGAGCAGGCCGCAGAATGCAGACGGCTGAAGATGCTGGAGCAGATGATGGGGGCGGAGAGGGACGAGCTGGACGCCAAGGCAGAGGTCCTGGCTGAGGACCGGGTGGCCTTCGAGAAACTGGAGGAGAAGGCTCGCACGGCGCTGAAGACGCTCTACGATGGCGGCTTGGAGAAGCCGCTGGCTAGCGCCAAGGACGGCCCTGCCAAGCTGCTTCCCTTCTTGGTCCACGCGCTTGAGGATGGCGTGGACGGCATCTGCCCCATGTCCGAGGCCAAAGCTCGCGTCCTTTCTTCTGCAGTGCTCACGCGCGACCTCAGCCACGTCTACCTTCGCGACCCCAACACCGACCTCGATGGTCTGTTAGAGCCTGTGAGCGGCGAGCTTGCCGCCGTTGCTGCTGAGGCTGTGAAGGACCGAGCGGAGGCCTTGCTGGCGAAGTTCCACGCCTTTAGCACCGCGCCCTAGCGAGGTGTTGCCGGCTCCGCGGCTTCGGGAGGTGGAGCTGACAAGCGCAACCCCACCACGAGCGGCAGCGCTGCCCAAGGGTGATCTCCTTGCGGATTATTTCCTACTCCAATTCCTGCAACATGTACCATGCCTCGTGGAGGTGTTTAAACTTGTGTTTGGCATTGTGAGAACAATTTATGGTCTGTAATATTTGCTTCTGAATTTCCGAGATTTTGCGGTTTTCCTTCCTATTTGGTTGGAGTTCTACGTCGGCAGGGCCCGGCCCCGCGCATACCTCAGCCACTGTTAGCCCCGACCAGATCACCAGGACGGGACTAAGGAGTGAGGGGCTACGTGGCAAGTTAGGCTCCTGAGTCGCTATGCTCAGGAGTCCCCCTTGACGCGCAAACTGCAAACAGGGAGGGGGTGTAGGGGTGGATTTGTCGTTCTACGTCGGCAGGGCCTGGCCCTGCGCATACCTCAACTGCCGTTAGCCTTTCGGAACTAAGGGGTGAGGGGCTACGTGACCAGTTAGGCTCCTGAGTCACGATGCTCAGGAGTCCCCCTTGATGCTCGAACGGTCTTCATGCCTTGGCTCCGCTCGGGGAGCGGCGCGCGATGACCAGGTCCGAGGGACCTGGCTGGGTGGCGTGCGCTTGAGCGTGGCCCGGGCGTAGCCCCCGTGTCCAGCCCCCTCGTGCGGCGCTCCCGAGGGGAGCGTTGCGATGAGGCCAGACACTAAGCTCTGGGCTCCCTGAGGTTGATACAGCCGTGGCCTGCCCTCAATTGTTTATCACCAGCGCGGAGCATAGTGCTTCCGTATGTGTACGGGCATAGCCGCTCCTCGGCAGTGTCATCAGCCAGCGCGGAGCATGGTGCTTCCACTGGTACGTGGGAGGGGGCCCCCTCCGGGAGGATCCCCAGGGGCGTGTACAACCCCGCCCTGACACGTGGCCGGCATGGTAGGGCTAGACGAGGTGTATCTGGGCACCCGTGAGCCAGCACGGGACTCATGGGGCCCTACCTCAAGGCGGGTTGCGCCGGGCTCTGGGCCTTTGTTGGTGGTACGTTCCTGCAAGATGGTTAGATGCAAATGCTCTACGTCCTCAGGTCCCGGCCCTCGAGCGAGCTCAGCCGCCGCTGGTATGCCAGGTCGCGATGCCATGGACAAGGCCAGGGGTGAGGGCTGGAGAGCTAGTATGAGCTCCTGATTCGCGATGCTCAGGCGCCCCCCTTTTAACGTGCAAGAGATTTGCATGAGGGATAAAAGGGCCCGCGGTAGGCAGCGGACGATAATCATAGCAGGTCAAATATGCAGGGCGAACCAACTTAGATAGATCCAGGAAAGATACACGCCACTTGGTCAGGCTCGAGTGGCTTGGGGATGATGCAGCCCGAGGGGCGCCCCCAGCAAGGTAAGCTAAAGACATAAGCAAAAGAGATACATGCCGTAGGGACAGACCCACACGACTTGGGAATGATGCAGCCTCGGGGGTGCTCCCAGCTGAAATGGAACTTGGAAGATGTCACCTGATACCATTGCAGACAAAAGGGTGTTGGAGTAGCTGACGGCGCGTGGTGAGGAGACCGATCCTCACGAACCATCAGTGCCCCGAGCCTCAGGAGGCTCTGGGGGTCCGGGTGGCCTCTCGAGGACCGTCTCCATCTCTGCCAGGACTGCGTGGTTCCTAGCCTCCTGAGCTTCCAGAATGCTCCGCACCAGGCGCTGATAAGCAGCGGCCGTGTTCGGCAAGCCGAAGGGCACACGAACGTAGATGTGAGGTGGACCCTCACAATGTCCCATGTGCGAAGGCAAGAAATGCTCCTGAGACGCGACTCGATTCAGCCCTGGGTGGTCGATGCAGACGCATAGCCCGCCATCCTCGCCTGGATGGGGAGCTACACCGGGTAGGTGGCAGCTGCCGCGCATGACTCTCGATTCCTGCAGCTCCTGAGTGACCTTGCTGATGAACTCCTGAGGGTTGGGCCCTCCTTGCCTCATGCCTTCCTGAGGGAAACGTGCCATGAAGCATGCCTCCACGTGGTGCCCGAGAGCCTCCCTCGTGATCTTGGCAAAGTCAGTGGCCCTCCAGGAGAGAGCCCCCGAGCCTTGCCCGAGGACGACGCCGGGCGCGCCTTCCTATGCGACAGAGGGAGGCGCCGCTTGGACGGGAGCGGATCCCGGCGTAGTACCACCGGAGGTGCCTGCCTCCTGAGGCCTTGAGCTGGGTGATGTATTCTTCTTCCTGGGAGCTACCTCAAGAAGGTTCTCACTCCTGCCGTCTGGGTCCTTGACTGAAGCGGCTTGGAAGGCACGCTCGAGAGAGCACACGACATCCTTCTCTTCACAGGGGACTGTGATGACTTCGCCGCTTCCCGGCATCTTGAGGACATTGTAACCATGGTGAGTCACTGCCATGAACTTGGCCAGGGCTGGATACCCGAGGATGGCATTGTATGGCAGGCGAATGTGGGCAACGTCAAAGTCGATGAGCTCAATGTGGTAGTTCTTGCGCTTCCCAAAGGTGACAGGGGGGCGGACCTGCCCTATCGGGGTGGTGGAACCATCAGCGACTCCTGAGAAAGGCTTGGTTGGCTGAAGCTGATCATATGGAACTTGGAGATTGTTGAACATCTCGACGGACAGAACATTGAGTCCTGCGCCTCCATCAATGAGGGTCCTGGTGACATGCACATTGCTGATGACTGGGGAACAGAGAATTGGGAGGACATCAGCTATCGCCGCACACTTGAGCTGATCCGCTGAGCTGAACGTGATGGCACATGTGGACCACCTGAGAGGGCACGTGGCCTCGAGCTTTGGGAGGACTGCATTCACCTCGCGAGCAAACTACTTGAAGATGCGCCGAGAAGCCGGGGCATGGGCACCACCCAAGATACAAGCGATAGCACGCGGCTCCTGGAAGCCCCCAGCCCCCTCGTCCTGATGATGGTCTTCATTCCTTCTTGGTGGTGGTGGCAGAGGAGGAAGGCCTGCGTTGCCTTGCAGACAATCCTCACGAGGCGGATCCCTCCAAGCCCCCTCGCGTGGCTGGTCCTGCCAGCGTTCCTCGCGAGGCCGGTCACGCCACCCTTGGCGAGGGCCACGGTCTTCCCATCGTCATCCTCCTCTTCCTCCACCTCGGCCATAGCCCCGATCGCCACGCTCGGGGTGTCGGCCGACACGCCCTTCTCGCACGGCCCTGAGCTCCTGGCATTTGTTGGTGTTGTGGGTGTGGAGGTCGTGGTACATGCAGTACCGGCTGCCCTTGGACGAGTCCGGCTGATCCCTGCCACACTTCGTGTCGGGCTCTGCTAGAAGCACAACTGCTCCTTTGCACTTCACGTCCTTGGCCTTGGCTTTCTTCTCCTCGGGATCAGCGGCTGGGGGCTCGAGAAGGGAGAGACGTCCCTCCTCAGCCCTTGTGCACTTGGTCGCTAGGTTGGACAGCTCCAGAGACGTGCACAGATCTTCGTAGATCGCTAGTTCCTCCTTCATCTTGATGTCGCGGATGCCATCAGAGAACGCTGAGATGATGGCCCCCTCGGTTACCTTGGGAATCTTGAGACAAACCTTGGGAATCTTGAGACAAATCTTGAGACAAATGTACTTCTGCAGGGTCTCTCCTGGTTGCTGCTTGATGCGGTGCAAGTCACTCATGACTGGGAGGTGATCACGAGTGCCCTGGAAGTTGGCGATGAAGCGGGTGTGCATCTCGTCCCAAGAGGAGATCGTGCTGGGAGGTAGGTTCAGGAGCCAGGTGCGGGCACCGTCCTTGAGCGCCATGGGGAACCAATTCGCCATGACTTTTTTGTCTCCGTTAGCCGCTTCGATGCCCAACTCATAGAGCTGCAGGCACTCCGTGGGGTCGGCGGTGCCGTCGTAGCGAGGAGGCAGGTCCGGCTTGAACTTGCCTGGCCAGGCAACGCTGTGCAGCTCGGTGGTGAAGGCGCGGCAGCCCGCAGTGGCCACCGGAGCCCTTTGTGGACGTGGAGCTTGATCCTGGGGGTCCCCGCGCGCCGCCGCCAGGGGCAGTGCGGGGTCTTGACGCGCTGGCACAGGAATGCAGTCATGGCGCACCGGTACAGGGAGCACACGAGCGCCTTCTTGGGGGCGGGGGATTTCTTGGCAGCTCCTTTCTCGTTGCGCGGGCGCCGGACGCAGTGGGTCTCGTCCGGGGGCAACGCGCCTTGCATCCAGGGCACCTTCTTGGGGAGGAGGTGTCGGTGTACTAAAATAGGGGTACCTTAGTACCCCGAACTTGTGCACGGGCAGTCGCAGCGTCCCGCGGCAAGGCTTGCCGGGAGTCCGCCAAGATCCTCCGTTATTCCTATTCTCTGCCATTCAAGAACAAAGTGTTAACTAAAAGGACAAGGCCCCGGCAAGAGGAGCTTGCCAGGAAGGCCAGCTAAGGCACTTCAAGAAACTTGCCGCAACGCCCCGCGTGTCCCGGCAAGGCCCGGCGAGCGGCAAGCTTGCTGGTGCGACAAGATAAGGGCCGCGACAAGGCGCTTGCCGCGGTAAGGCTGCCACTCTGCGCCCACGCTCCAGCGCATCCGACGACATGTCGCCACAAGATCGCTCCTGGTGCACGTGGCGGGTAGCTGTGCAGCATGGCGGTGCGAGGTGGCAAGCGAAGCAGACAAGGAGGCCATCGTGGCAATCGGTGGTGCCCCTAACGGTCGTTTCCTTGCACTGTTGGGGCGACCGGACGGGCATTAAATGCCCTTGTCCCCTGCCGTCAGAGTTAGGTAGGGGACACTATTGGTAGCAGTTGTACCAACCCGCATTTTTACCTTTCTACCCCTCTTTCTACGCTGCCACCTATCGGTGACCCCTTTAGCCTATAAAAAGGAAGCCCATGCGCACGTAGAAGAGGTTCGGAGTTTTGGTTCCGCAGCATGGGGGTTCGGCTGATTCGACGCCACACCCGCTCTCTCGAGCAAAAACAGAATACAAACACAAAGCAGCAGTAGGAGTTTTATCTCTCCGAAGAGCTCCGAAGCTGGGTAAAATCCCCCGCGCGCTCTCGCCTCGATCTGCTCTGCGTGCGCCCTCCGCTCCCTTGCCGGACAAGAAGGGGCCCCCTGCCCCATAGGTGCTCGTGCTCCCATTCCCCACGACATCTCTGGCGCGCCAGGTAGGGGGGCGTCGAGGTCGTGCATATCTGATCCGGCGTCTGCGCGCGCTACATCAACATCTTCATCGACATGCCACCGAAGAAGAAGACTTCGGAGGTGGCCGCTCCGTCTGCGACTTCCCTACCGCCACCGGAGCAAACGGGCGGTGGGGTGGACGCCGGCGGAGGAGCGGGCGCCGGCGAGGGGACGCGCATCGTCACCCGGTCCAAGGACAAGGCCCCGCAAGGTTCAGCATCTGCACAGCCACCGCACCCCTCCCAGGAGGTGCAGGATCGACAACGCCACGGTGCTCCTAGCACCGTACTCGTGTTGGAACAAGGCCAAGCTGGTGGGTCGCGGGACGCTCAAGGCCAACATGCACGTCAACACGCTGGCACGAGCGTAGTGCGGTCGCCTGGGCGAGATGTTGCTCCTTCTAACACTGTTAGAAGTTTGAGCATGTCTCGCACCTCGCGTCGCTCGCCACCACCACCCAAGACTCCAGAGGAAGCGCTAGCCCGAGCCCAGCTGCTTCTAGATTACCCTCCATCGCCGGACAAGATCGACGACTGGAGGGCCGCCATTTATAGCCTCATTGGCTTCGCCAACGGCGACAAGCCCCGGCAACCGAGCACATCGAAGCCCCAGCAAGACGCCCAGGAGCAAGCCGATGCCGACAAGACCGCTGGGGGTGCCACCACTGCGCACTCCCCGCCCCGAAGGCCAAGACCGCCGACTCGCCGGGCCAACCTCGACACCGACTCCACCGCGTCGTCGGACCCGCGAGGTTGCCGCGATCAACGCCAAGTTCTCCAAGAATGACGACATGAAGACGCTCGCACTCGTATCGAGCGTCGAAGAGAAGCGCGACGTCAATCTGACCAGCGCGCTGGGCCCACTGTCGACATGCATGCGCCAGGGGAACCATGTGACTTGCCGTACGTGGTAGGTTGCCCTGCGTTCACCCGTGAGCTGCGGCAGGTCCAGTGGCCCAATACCAAGAACTTCAAGCCAGACGTGCCCGAGAAGTACGATGGCAGGATACATCCGTCAGAGTTCCTCAGCGTCTACACCATCGCGGTGCAGGCTGCCGGAGGGCGCAACGAGAAGATCCTCGCCAACTACTTCCCGCTGGTGCTCAAGCCCAACGTCAGATCTTGGCTCATGCACTTGCCGGACAACTCCATCTCTTCATGGGCGGACTTGTGCCATCAGTTTGTCGGCGCCTTCACAGGCGGCCACAAACCCCATGGCCAGGAGAGTGATCTTCATCTGCTCGCCCAGAAGGAAGGAGAACCCATGCGCAAGTATATACAGAGATTCAGTCAGGTGCAGCACAACATCCCAGACGTCCACCTTGCCGCGGTTATTAGCGCGTTCCATCAGAACGTGCGTAA
Organism: Triticum timopheevii; assembly: GCA_963921465.1. Classification (NCBI taxonomy): domain Eukaryota; kingdom Viridiplantae; phylum Streptophyta; class Magnoliopsida; order Poales; family Poaceae; genus Triticum; species Triticum timopheevii. Next base: position 341,754,631 of record OY997262.1, on the reverse strand, counting down.
CCGCAGGATGAGGGAGGAGATGGCGATCTGCAAAATCAGAGATGTCAGCGAGCTATATGCTCTGGCCGACAAGTGTGCACGGGCTGAAGAGGGGAGGAGACTCCCCAGAGAGAATGCAGGAGCAGAAGGATCTGACAGTGAGGACGCCCCTCCGGCAAAGAGGAACCAGAGGCGGAATAACAGAAAGAGGAAGGCTAAGGATGTGCTAGTTGTTGAGCAGTCCGGCAGCGGAGGCGGTTCCGAGAAGGCTAGAGCTGGTGACTCCGGCGAGGCTGTGGTAGCCGCCGACAAGCAGGACGGCTCCGGCAAGCAGTATTGCAAGATCCACCGCACCAAGGGCCATGACCTCCAAGCTTGCAATAAAGTTGAGTAGATGGCGGAGCTACAGAAAGCTGAATACGAGCGCCGCGACAAGGAGAAGGCTCGGGAAGGTGGCGGAGGATCCGGCAAGAAGTATCCCGCCCGGGGAGGGCGCCGCGGCAAGGCCAAGCCGCGGCAAGGAGACAGGCCTCCCCGCGGCCGCGACAAAGACGAAGACGAAGATGAGGATGATGAGATGGAGGAAGATGAGACTGACGAGCAGGAGTTCCAGAAGGCAACAGAGGTGTTGTGCGTCGACGGCGGTGCTTCTCTGCACACCTCGCACTGCCAACTCAAACAGTGGGTGCGGGAAGTGAACGCAGCAGAACTGTCCGTTGAGTCGCGCAAGCCCCTGAAGTGGTCCAGCACGCCCATCATCTTTGACGTTGAGGATCACCCTGATCGCATCACTGCGGTCGGGTGCTTGCCGATGTTGCTTTCGCCAACAATCCGCAACCTCAGGGTCACGAAGATGCTGGTTGACGGCGGGGCCGGCCTGAATCTGATCTCCTCCGCAGTGCTCAAGAAGCTCCAGATCCCCGACAGCGAGCTCGAAGAGACTGGTACTTTTCAAGGAATAAACCTGGGAAGGAGCAAGCCGAAGGGGAAGATCACACTGCCAGTGACATTTGGCAGCGAGCTGAATTTCAGGACAGAGAGAGAGTCACATTTGACGTTGCTGATTTCCCATTGCCCTACAATGGGATACTTGGCCGTCCAGCGCTCGCCAAGTTCATGGCAGCCTCTCACTACGCCTACAATGTACTCAAGATGCCTGGTCCGATAAGTGTCATTTCTGTCCAAGGCGACAAGAAGGATGCACTCATCTGTACCGACAAGATCTACCGGGAAGCAGCAGCCGCAGCAGAGCGCAAACCACTTTCCGCTGAAGCTCCCGTGGGAAAGAAGAAGATCAAGTCCGGCAAGAGTAGCTCTAAGGCCCACTCCGGCAAGCGCACCTCTTCGGAGTGCTGCGCTACCGTCGAGGATGCACCATCGAGCTCCACCGGCAAGTGCAAGAAGGCAAAGACAACTTCACCAGAGACCAAGAAAGTGGCCGCCAAGGAGGACGGCACTAGTGGTACCTTCACCATCAGTGCCACGCTTGATCCTAAATAGGAAAGCGCACTCGTTGCTTTCCGGCGGGCGAATGTCGATGTGTTTGCATGGCAACCATCTGACATCCCTGGTGTTCCCAGGAAAGTAATTGAGCACCACCTTGCCGTCTGCCCTCACGCGCGGCCCGTCAAGCAGAGAGTCAGAAAACAAGCAGTAGAGCGTCAAGAATTCATTGCAGAGGAGATCAAGAAGTTGGAAGCGGCGGGCCTGGTCCGAGGAGTACTCCATTCGACGTGGTTAGCCAATCCAGTAGTCGTGCGCAAAGCAAATGGGAAGTGGAGGCTTTGTAGTGACTTCACTGATGTTAATAAAGCTTGTCCCAAGGATCCATTTCCCTTGCCGCGCATTGACCAGATTGTTGACTCCACGGCAGGATGTGATCTGCTTTCATTCCTTGATGCATACTCAGGATATCACCAGATCTTCATGGCAGAAGAGGATGAAGAGAAAACCACGTTCATTACTCCATGTGGCACGTACTGCTTTGTACGAATGCCCTTCGGACTAAAGAATGCTGGTTCAACATTTGCAAGAGTAGTCAGTCATGCTTTTGAGCCACAGCTGCACGGAAATGTAGAAGCTTACATGGATGACATAGTGGTCAAGAGCAGGGACAAAGAGACTTTGGTCCAAGATTTAGACGAGACCTTCACAAATCTGCGCAAGATCAATCTCAAGTTGAATCCCGAGAAGTGTGTGTTTGGAGTTCCTTCCGGCAAGCTCCTCGGATTCTTCGTGTCTCAGCGGGGGATCGAGGCGAATCCCGACAAGATCAAGGCCATCGAGCAAATCGAAGCACCGAAGCGAGTCAAGGATGTGCGAAGGCTTGCCGGCTATGTTGCTGCTCTCAGTAGGTTCATCTCTAAGTCTGCTGAGCGCGCCCTGCCATTTTTCAAAATTTTGAAAAAGGTAGGTCCAATGAAATGGACTCCGGAAGCGGAGGCTGCGCTGCAGGACCTGAAGAGATACCTATCCTCTACTCCAACACTTTTCGCACCTAAGCCACAAGAGAGGTTGCTGCTATATCTGGCGGCAACCAATCAAGTGGTTAATGCTGCGTTAGTAGCGGAGAGGGAGGCAGATGGTGAGCCAGCGACCGCGGCAAGCGAGTCCAGCGACAAGCAGGGGGCTTCCCCGACAAGCTCTGGCCCGACAAGCCCTGATCCGGCAAGTTTCGGTTCCGGCAAGGATGGATCTGCGCAGCCACAAGAAGAGAAACAGAAGAAGATGGTGCAGCGCCCAGTTTACTTTGTCAGTTCCCTTCTGCAGGGGGCTAGATCAAGGTACTCTGGTGTGCAGAAGTTGCTTTTCGGCCTTCTAATGGCCTCGAGGAAGCTGCGCCATTACTTTCAAGCACATGAGATCACAGTGGTCACTCGCTTTCCGTTGAAGAGGATATTGCAGAATCCAGAGGCAACGGGCAGGATTGTCGAGTGGGCACTGGAATTGTCAAGCTTTGGCCTCAAGTTCGAGAGTACCTCAACTATCCAGAGCCCAGCATTGGCAGAATTCATAGCAGAATGGACGCCAACACCTGATGAAGAAACTCCGGAGAGGAGCATCCCCGTCAAGGAAGCAAGCAAGGAATGGATCATGTACTTTGACGGTGCCTTCTCGCTGCAAGGCGCCGGTGCAGGCGTACTACTTGTCGCACCCACCGGAGAGCACCTCAAGTACGTGGTCCAGATGCACTTTCCCAAGGAGCAAGCAACAAATAATACTGCAGAGTATGAAGGCTTGCTTGCCGGACTCAGGATCGCGGCAGAACTTGGGATCAAGAAGCTTATTGTCAGGGGTGACTCACAGCTTGTCGTCCGCCAAGTTAACAAAGATTATCAGAGTCCGTTGATGGAAGCCTACATTGATGAAGTGAGGAAGCTAGAAGAGCATTTTGACGGCCTGCAAATGGAACATGTTCCAAGAGCTCAGAATGACATTGCAGATGGACTGTCAAAGTGCGCCGCACTCAACTTGCCTGTGGAACCAGGGATTTTTGTGCTCAAGCTGACTCAGCCATCTATGACACCATCAACTGGATGGAACAAGAAAAGAAAGTTGGTTACTGGCGACTACTTTCTGGCAGAGCTTCCCGAAGCCGCCGCCAAGAAGGTCCCCAGGATCAACACAAAGAGTGCTGAGGAGCAGTCTGCTCCGACAAGCCCCAGGGCTTGTTTCGTTGAAGCAGACGCTCCCGACAAGCTGTGTCCCGACACGCTTGCCGGGGAGCATCACGCTCCGGCAGGGTCCCAGATTCTTTCCGTAGAAGCGGATGTTCCCGCAGCAGCATTTGCGCCTTTAGTCCTTGTCATCGAGCCGCAAGCTCCGGCATGGGCACAGCAGATCGTCCATTTCCTTCAGATAGGAGAACTTCCCGAGGAACAGGAAGAAGCGGAGAAAGTAGCCCGGTAATCAAGTATGTACCAGTTTGTCGATGACATACTGTACAGAAGAAGATTCAACGTAGTGAAATTGAAGTGCATTTCCCGGGAAGATGGACAGGAGCTGTTGGCGGAGGTACATGGAGGCATATGTGGTCACCACATTGGCGCAAGAGCACTTGCCGACAAAGCCTTCCGGCAAGGCTTCTTCTGGCCGACAGCCCTCCAGGATGCAACTGCACAAGTAACCAAGTGTGAAGCATGCCAGTTCCACTCCAAACAGATTCATCAACCAGCTCAAGCTCTCCAAACAATCCCTTTATCCTGGCCATTTTCGGTCTGGGGGCTCGACATTCTCGACCCCTTTCCCCTCGTATACAGATCGCCTCGAGTGCTCCCTTACGATGAGCTAGAGTGAGAGCAGCTGCGGAAAGACGACGCGCTGCTCCTCGAGGAAGATCGTCTTCAGGCTGCGGTACGAGCTGCTCGCTACCGGCAAGCTTTGCGCCGCTACCATAGCCGCAAAGTTAACGCCAGAAGCTTCGAGGAGGAGAGGATAGAGGTGTGGGTCGGGCGTCGTTCAAAGGAGCATGGCCTTGCCGGAACACAGACGACAGAAAAGCTAAGTTGCCAAAGTTTGAGCACGATCATTTTTCTTAAAATTTTAAGCTATCCTCCTTGAACGACTGTGCTTTGTATGGAAAACCTGTGCGCGGAGGAACCTCCTCGTAGCTAGTTGCGCCCTTACTTCGTTTCGAGTCGGCTCAACAACTTAAGTGAGCTGCTAAGCGCCCTTACTTTGCTTCGAGTCTGCTCAGCAACTTAAGTGAGCCGCTAAAGCGCCCTTATGTTGTTTTCGAGTCCGCTCAACAACTTAAGTGTGCTGTAACTAGTTGCGGCAAGGTTTCCTGCCGGAGCCGGCACCGCCAGCAGGCTGCTGATGTTCCGCACTCAGCACTCGCGGCAAGCGTGCTCCGGCACTGCCAGCAAGCTGCTGATGTTCCGCACTCAGCACTCGCGGCAAGCGTGCCCGTACCGGCAAGTTCCCTAAAAGCGTAGGGTAAAAACATACAAAGAAAGGGCCAAGTAAAGGAGATAGCATAGCAAGCATTGCCCAGAATAAAGTTATATTACAAAAGTAACTTGTTACGGCACTGGCTAAGATGTTCTCATAATTAAAATAACAGCGAACAGGAAAGAAGTAGTAACCTTTGGGGCACTTTCTCCATTTGGAAGCCTCAGCGGAAAGCGCCTGCGTGCGCGGATGCGCCCGCGTCTCCGTCGACCAGAAGAGCGCCTCGGCCGACTTCGCAGCCTTCGCAGCCTTCCCGGTCTTCGGAGCCATGGCGAAAGCGGTGGGGGAAGGCAAGGGCGACGGCGGTGACGGCGGCGATGGGCGGCGGAGCGCTGCTCTCTTTCGGCTTGGGAAGCGGAGGGGAGCGGCGGAGCTTTCGGAGGAAGGAACTGCAAGTGGCGAAGGTGAGGGAACGGCCCTGTTTCCTCTGCTTATAAACGGGGGATGCGAACGTTACGCATTTCCTGGAATCAAGTATTACCCACGTCCTCTCCCACGACACCGCGATTGACGCGTGCCGTTGCGGGAGAGCGCGGTGGATAAGGAGTCAGATTTAATGTGGACCCAGGCCGCGCGTGCCCGTGCCCTGTTTTGGGCCTGGCCCAACAGCGATTGGCAAAGTGTATGGCCCAGGCCCGGGGGCTCCTATCGGTGTACTAAAATAGGGATACCTTAGTACCCCGAACTTGTGCACGGGCAGTCGCAGCGTCCCGCGGCAAGGCTTGCCGAGCGTCCGCCAAGATCCTCCGTTATTCCTATTCTCTGCCATTCAAGAACAAAGTGTTAACTAAAAGGACAAGGCCCTGGCAAGAGGAGCTTGCCGGGAAGGACAAAGGCCCCGGCAAGAGGAGCTTGCCCGGAAGGCCAGCTAAGGCACTTCAAGAAACTTGCCGCAACGCCCCGCGCGTCCCGGCAAGGCCCGGCGAGCGGCAAGCTTGCTGGTGCGACAAGATAAGGGCCGCGGCAAGGCGCTTGCCACGGCAAGGCTGCCACTCTGCGGCCACACTCCAGCGCATCCGACGACGTGTCGCCACAAGATCGCTCTTGGTGCACGTGGCGGGTAGCTGTGCAGCATGGCGGTGCGAGGTGGCAAGCGAAGCAGACAAGGAGGCCATCGTGGCAATCAGTGGCGCCCCTAACGGTCGTTTCCTTGCACTGTTGGGGCGACCGGACGGGCATTAAATGCCCTTGTCCCCTGCCGTCAGAGTTAGGTAGGGGACACTGTTGGTAGCAGTTGTACCAACCCGCGTTTTTACCTTTCTACCCCTCTTTCTATGCTGCCACCTATCGGTGACCCCTTTAGCCTATAAAAAGGAGGCCCATGCGCACGTAGAAGAGGTTCGGAGTTTTGGTTTCGCAGCTTGGGGGTTCGGCTGATTCGACGCCACACCCGCTCTCTCGAGCAAGAACAGAATACAAACACAAAGCAGCAGTAGGAGTTTTATCTCTCCGGAGAGCTCCGAAGCTGGGTAAAATCCCCCGTGCGCTCTCGCCTCGATCTGCTCTGCGTGCGCCCTCCACTCCCTTGCCGGAGAAGAAGGGGCCCCCCTGCCCCATAGGTGCTCATGCTCCCATTCCCCACGACAGGAGGTGACGGAGGCACCTCCAGAGCTGAATTACCCACACAGGACGGAGGGCGAGGCAGCAAGAGGGACGGCGCAGGGGAACCCCCTGCGGCGCTAACGAGCTCGGTGATGCGAGCGAGCCACTCCTCGTAGAGGTTGTCGATGGGATGGTAGTGCAGGAGCTCGCGCGCCAGGAGCAACACGGCGTGCGCGCTCGTGGGAGCGCGAGGCATGCAAGGACGAACCAGCCAGAGTCAGCGACGGGGTGGCGGTGCGGCCTTCCGTCGCACTGAGGGATGCAGCGACGACTCCTACTGCTCGTTCCCCGCCGGGCCGGTGGCGGTGTGGGCGGTAGGCAACGGGGAACGCGGGGAGGCCCACCGACGGGGGCCGTCTGGGCGATGTGGGCGGCGAGAGCAGCCCGACGCTCGGCACGAGCTCGATGAGCATCAGCCATGGACGCGACGAACGATGGAACACGGTATGGCGGAAGAAAGATTCTGGCGCACCCCTACCTGGCGCGCCAAATGTCGGATATGGGGTTCCGGCAAAACCCTTAAGGTTCGAACTCTGGGGTGTGCGCGAAGATCTTCCCCCTACCGATCCACGTCCTAACGCCTCGCTGAGAATCTAAGCTACCAGATTAATAACACAAGGGACACAAGGTTTATACTGGTTCGGGCCACCATTGTGGTGTAATACCCTACTCCAGTGTGTGGTGTGTGGATTGCCTCAGGGGCTGATGATGAACAGTACAGAGGAAGAACAGCCTCACGAGGGATGTTCTTGTGGTGGTGTGGTGTTCTTCTTGGGAAGGATTTGATCCCCGTTGCCCCCATCTGTGGTGGCTAGCCCTATATATAGAGGCCCTGGTCCTCTTCCCAAATATTGAGCAGGAAGGGCGCCAAGAACGGCCATTTTGAAGGGGAACATCTAGTAAAACTTATCCTGACTAAAGTTGTTCTTCGACTGCCAAAGGCACTGGCAATGACGCCGTCTTGGGCTCCATGGTGACCTCCGTACTGCCGCTCTACTGGTCTTGGTCTCGTTGCACCAAAATGGTAACCTTTACTTGACGCCTCGATACTCTGCGCTTGCGCTTGCCCCCTTTGCACCAAAGAGGAAACAAGGACACTGCACAGGTCAGCGTCGGCCTGGCGCTTGCCTGGTCTCGATCGTCATGGCTTGTGTCACGAGCACCTCGCGAGGTACCCTTGCCTTGACCTCTCCGCCTCCTCGTGAGCTTTCCTGGTGAGGCCGCTCCTGAGGAAGCCTTCCATCGTCCGCCCCGCGAGGCTTGGCCCCTCGCGAGGGTCTTGAGCTTGAGCAGACAAAGATGGGCCGCATTGTGCCACTTGAGCCATGCCGCCGGCCGCGGGGTTCAAGACCCGTGAAGTGAAGGTGCGGTCTCCGGCGAGGAAGAGTAGAACACGGGATACGGACCGGCCAGTTGGCACACCATGTCCTGCCGCCTCCCATGCCCTACTCATCCTCGGAGGAGTCCCCGACCTTGGCGGTGCTAGACGTTGGACGACGACAAGTAGGACACATTGCTGACGGTGGTCCCGTCGTCGGCCGCCAGCGTGGCTGCCGCTTGTGCGGTAGAGTCTGCGACCAGCTACACCGCTATTGCATCACGAGAGGCGACTTGAGCGAGGGCGGCAACCTCGAGCTTCATCCCCGAAGACAAGCTCTCCTGCAGAGCATTCACACTTGCGGTCATGGTGGATGTGGTGCTAGGTAGGAGGATGGTGCACTATGGTGTGGAGGTTAGCTGGGCGTTGCCGCTTAAGTAGCGCATTCCGGTGATGCCAAGCGTCCAGGTGCGACATTAAGTCGCCGGAGTTGGTTTCTCGGGCACCGAGCCTCTTAATGACGGCATACGAACGGACGACATGAATGCGGGCAGCTGGCACCGGCTAGGAATGCACCGTGCAACGGCATGAGGGACGAGGGTTTTGGTGTGCCAGGGTAGTCAGCTACGGTCGTGGAACATTGGAGATGCGCTTTGCTCACATGCGATCCCCGCATGTCATTGAAAAAGCAAGACGACCCAGCATGGTCTCAGGTCCTGAGGATGCAGATGGCCGTGCTACACCACTCCGCGGATGCGGCGCGGCGCCCCGTGCATCCTTGACGAGCCGGTGTTGGGGTGTGTTTGGATTGTGGCCAAAGTGCACCTTACCAAAATTTTGGTCATGACCCAAAGATTGGTCTTTGTTTGGATGGTTGCCATTTTTTTGGCATGCCAATGAAATCTAGCCAACTCTAGTTCATTTTTCTTGCCAATGTCGGCCAAATCATGGGCAACCAATACCTCAAACAAAATTTTGGCTATCCAATGCATTGATGGGGCAACCTTGGGCACAAACCAAACATACTGTTGGTCGTGCCACAACACTAACGCCACCATCGGCACACTGAAACCGACTCTGTCTAGCGACGATGAGCGTGTTGCTCACCGCGGTCGACGTGTCCAGAGGCGATGCTGGAGTTGCACCACGTTGTTGGCCCCCACGACCCACATGAACGGTTGTCGGTGGCGAGGTGGTCATGGGCCAGCTCCTCCATTGGACAAGTATGCGCTTCGTCCTGATGGGTGTGCCCCACATGTCAGTTTCCCTTTTTTCCCGGCCATATTCGAGCGTCAGTGCTCCATGTTGCGCATTAGGCCTTTCACTATGTAGGCCAAGCGAGACAACTTATTGTTTATTTGAGTCGTTCAAGTATAATGATGTGGCGTTTGCTTATTTCTCATTCCACTCCAACCCTCTTCTCCATCGATGATGTCGCCCTCCGGTCGAGTCCATCCTCCCGCATGCCTCATTTGAACATTCCGCCGAGTATCATTCGCATGTACCCACCCTAGTCCTCTTTCAATCGATCTCCGGACCCCGAGATGAAATCGAGAGAGAACGAGTGGAGGCACGTGATACCTAAGGCGAATTCAAAATTTTGAACCGGTGATCATAGCATCCGCAAATCATATATAAAGGGTATTCAGTGTTCATTTAGTTTTTGAACATACAATATACTCCCTCCTATCCTTTCTAGTTTACATATAAGTTTTATGTGTAGTCGAAGTATCTCTATTTGATCAAAAAAGTATCAACATTCAACAACGCCCAATCAATATTGTTAGATTCGTACGTACTCCTAGATTTGTACTCGAGATGGTTTACAATTTGTTTTCAACCACGTGAATGTGCTTGTTCTCGCGCATGCTCTTCCTACTAGGATTTTGCCACATATAACCAGTCCAATAGTAACTTTTTTAAGCTCCCTGTCCAATAGTACTAGTGGAGTACTGACAACATCTGTACTAGAGTATGTAGTGCTCATAGTATTACTCCCTCCTTCCATTTATATAGGGCCTATGTGGAGGAGAGAGGCATGAAAAAGTAAGGGGAGTGAACTCTCATGCAAGAGCCTAGCTATATACGCATTCCTAGTTAAATACAATAAAATTGAAGAAAGAGATAGAGAGGATATGGAAAAAAGTACTAATACAATAGCCAACCTTATAATTTTTTTGCAGGAAATAGCGAACCTTATAGCCCACACTAGTGTATGAGTGCATATAATAGATGATGGCTATAGATGACATGGAAGTCCGTCATAGCCATCGACTGGCTATATTATTAACCATGCTCTAATGCGTTTTTACAACCGCATTTGACTATTGACAAGATTAATAGTACATGCGATGTATAATGTGAAAATTATATCATTGGAACTCCTTTCACATACGAATTTGACCGCATGCTTTGTGTAAGTTGCATGTCATATATTATTACTCTAACATTTGGTCAAAGTTATCCTCAAAAAACGCATTAGGCCATGTATAGTAAATGGAATGAGGGAGTAGTAGTGGAAGTGGATCCTCTGACGTAGGTATCCCTGCCTTACCCTCCCTTTCGGTCACTTACTGGTGGACCCCATGCTTGCTAGGCCCCGTATGTCAGTAACTCAGCGGGTTTGGCCACGTCAGGGGATCCTCATCCGTAGTATACTCCCTCTATTTTTATTTACTCCGCATAAAACAGAGGGAGTGGTAGTATAAATGACGCGAGCGGGGGAGGGGGAGGGATGTCAGTTTGCTCTCAACTGCGGTCCCACAAGCGAGCGAAAACGCAAGACGAAGCGCGTTCCATTCGGTGAGCGACGTGGAGGGTCCAGCATGCCGGGCTGCAACGTGAACGCGACAAGAGCGATGTACAGTCAAAACCGATTGACAGATCATCACCGGAACCACTATTCACACCAGAACCTTCGCTGCTGGGCCTACGCCAGCCATTACCCTAAAACCACACCTAATCTCCAGCCCATTTCCCCACCTTTCAATCCACTAGCCCGCATCAAGCGTCCCGTAGTTCGCTAGAAAGCCATGGTGCGCCGCAAGATCACTTACTACAAGATGCTGACGCCGGAGCGCCGCGCAGAAATCGCGGCGGCGGTCGGCGCCACACACCTCCGTTCCCAAGCTAGCTTTGCAGCGGGCCAATCCCCGAGTTCTCTGGAGCCAAGCTACAAGGAGGAGGAAGCTGATCCAATGTTCATGGCGGAGGTTGCGGCGCAGAAGGCCCCCGATGGGTATGAGATGATGGACGTCGACTTCGTGCCGGCGTCCGAGTCCCCCATGGTGCAGGCGGACCAGTGGTTCAACATGGTGATACTAAAGGAGGACCGGGAGGCAGAGGCTCAACTCGACGCCGAGCGCGTGCATGCCGCTACAATCAAGGCTCTCCTGCAGGCGGAACCAGATGTCGTGGATGTGAACTGGGCGGCGGAGGCTCAACTTGAGGCGGAGTGCGTGGATGTCGCTGCCATCGAGGCCCTCCAGCAGGCGGAACCGTATGTCCTGGACTTGAACCGGGCGGCAGAGGCTCAACTCGACGTGGAGCGTGCGGATGCCCCTCTCATCGACACCCTCGTGGAGGTAGAACTGAATGTCCTAGACTTGAACCGGGCGGCGGAGGCTCGACTCGACACGGAGAGCGCGGATGCCGCTGCCATCGAGGCACTCCTGCAGGCGGAACCAGACGTCCTCGACTTGAACCGGGCTGCGCTCTCGTCTATGCAGAGCACCCACACGCTCCGCGTGAACGAGTAGCTGGAGGCCGAGGACAACCACGGTGCGGAGACACACGTCGGCAGCTATGGCTGGTTCGTGCCAGCAGCCAAAGACGACGAGGCTGTCTCATTCCGCGAGTAGTGATAGTTTTTCTTTATGTTGTATTTTTTATGGATATTTTGCTGTGTATAAACATATATTGTTATGCAAGTCTCCTGACTTAGGTCAGTCTACAGGCCTACGTCTCCTGACCCTTCTTCCTCACCTCTTCTTCTTCCCCAACAGACCACCGCACGGGCCGTACGGATACTCCCCAACATGCGGTTGGATAAACATACTCTATGAACGGAAATTATGTGTCAGCTGTAAGATGGCTGAGTTTGGTTTGTTCACATGCGATAGCACGTGTCAGTGAGGGTGCGTTCCCTTGGTTGGGTTTGCAGCGTGCAGGAGCGACTGCGTGAGGGTGCGGTGCGACCGCGGCGTGCAGCAGTGACCGTGTGAGGGTGCGGTGCGATCGCAACAGCCGCGCGCAAGTGTACCTCCTTTCATTTTGAAAACTTTAGGCAAGCTTGGCAAAAATATGTGGCGAAGTAAGGCAATGCAAGGCCTAGACCCAAACAGGATAAGTACGTACGTACTAGGAGTACTAGTGTTAAAAAAGAAAGGCGGGGTTTTCCTTTGCAGGATTTAATCGATACAAAACCTCGTTTCACGTGTCAATTAATGCGTATTTTTTTCTCCAAAGACCAAAGAGCTAACCATCTCACTCCTCATTGCTTGATTAATGCAGCGCCATGCAAACCAACTTTCTCACTTTCGCATGCATGCAGGGGATATTAATGTCCTTGGTCGCTAGTATGAGGCAAACCCCATCAATTTTGCCTCGGTTAGCATTACAAAAAAATACACTTCGGTGATGATACGTGTTTGTCACAGTAGGTCTCACTTTTTGTCATGCATGTACATCCATGACGATTTTATGACAGAATCAAGATAGTCATACCTGTGCTGTCGTAGAAGTGTTCCATGACATTACCAAAATTATCATCACGGAAGTGTCCACTTCCATGACAATAAATCGCGCGTCATAGAAGTGCTTTCATCAAGGGTGACAGACACGTGGCATCCACCGTAACGGAACACTGTTAAGCTATCAGGTCCGGTTTTGGATCCGATAACCCGTTAACATCCCGGACCAATGGGGATTTTCCATGTGTAAAATCATCATTGGCCGCAGGAAACACATGTTGCCTCGCCGTTGGGACAGATGTCATCCACTCATTGGACAGGAGGCGCCTATGATAGGTCGACATGTGGCACGGCCCAACGGTGGCCCATTCCGGTGAAAAAGGATGGCCCAGTAAAAATTAGCAGGCCGGCCCATATAAGGCCTACTTGTGTTAGGTCCATTTAAGCCCACGGCCCATACGAGATGTGCCAATTCGGCCCGTCAATGGCCGTTAAAGATTTGACACCATTGCAGCCCATCGTCAGTTCGAGCCCGTTAACACCCCGCTATATATTTGGGCTCAATATCGGCCCGATGAGATTTCGGCCTGTTAACGACCCATTTAATGGATGGGCCAATTTTCAGGATGTACATCTTTCGGCCTTTTAGCGACCCATTTAAATGTTGGGCTAATTTCTGGCCCGGTGTGTCTTTCAGCCTGTTGACGACCCATAAATCTGATGGGCCATTTGTAGTCGGACCTGAGTTTTGGCCTTTTAGCGGCCCATTTAAGTATTGGGCCAATTTCTGGCCCGGTGTCACTTTCAGCCTATTGACGGCCCATAAATCAGTTGGGCCATTTGTAGTCGGACCTGAGTTTTGGCCTTTTAGCGACCCATTTAAGTGTTGGGCCAATTCCCGGCCATGTGTGCCTTTCGGCCTGTTAACGGACCATAAATGATTTGGGCCATTTGTAGTCGGACCTTAGTTTTGGCATTTTAATGCCCCATGCCCGTCATGGTCCAATACCAGCCCGGTTTCTCTTTCGGCCTGCTAAAGGCCCACAACACAGTTGGTCCATTTACAATACGACCTGACTTTCGGCCTCTTAGCAGCCCATGCTCTTCATGGTCTAGTACAAGCCCGATGTCTCTTTCGGCCTGCTAAAGGCCTATAGTATAGTTGGGCCATATGTAGCCCAAACTTAGTAACGGCCTGTTAACGGCCCGTGAAATAAATTGGGGCCACCTGTTGCCCGCTTCGATGTTAGCCTGTTAACGACCCGGGAGGTAAGAGGGTCGACCATTAACTTTCGGCCTAGTAACAGCCCATTAACTTTATGGGCCCACTAAAGTTCGTACATGTCTTTAGGCCAAATTAGATAATTTGAGCCCATTACGATGAGCAATTATGCACAGGACCAAAACCGATCAAGCAAAGGTACGGCATACAGGGAATAACGTTGCACATCCAGCATATATTATAGGAAATTACATCCACTGGGCAATTAAAGATAGATGCCAGTGCAAATAAATGAGCAGAACCTAACCATCTACAACATCACAATCTGCAACTTCAGCACAGATGATGCCCATAAGCATGTGGGCAAGTTCTTGCTGCTTTGCTACATTGTCTCTGAAAACATTGATCAGTTGTTGTGTTGCACGACTCTGCACCTTTGATTCATCCACCATTTCCATCATTGCTTCAGCCATTAATTGGTTCACAAACATACATTTATTCCGTTGCATTCGAGACAGAGGATATTGAACAGATTCAGATGGCGATTTTGGCAGGCTTGTATTATTGATAGTGGAGAGTATCTCGACCACTGCATCATAACATAAATTAGGATGGAAACCAAATAGATTAATCATGAGTTATTTCCATATTACCTGGCCTAGATTTACTGGAAAGAAACAATGGGGTTGCCTTGCTGTTTTCAGAGTTTGTCTTCTTATCTTCAGCAGCCTGCAAAAAATTAACACACCAGCATTGCTATCATTGGCCAAGTCAGATAATAGGAAAGCAACATTGACACAACGAATGTTTGGTCAACTAGCCTACACCAAATTAACACAATATGACACAACTATCATCAGCCAGGTAAGGTAGTACGAAAGCAACATTGACACAATGAATGAATGAATGGGCAACCAGAGAAGCACAACAATTCAGTAATGTGCGTGATATGAGATAGTACATTCATGCAGCTCAGTATGCAAAACTACTAGGCAGTTTTCTTTACAAAAATCAACATTGGCGCCTTTAACATTTTGCTACAACTAATTTTAGATCAGATAAAGGTTAGATTCATGCCGATTAACAAAATACATGTTGATGTAAAAATATAGTGATATACAACAGGTACTAACATAAGCATTGGAGCACAGAGAATTCCCGCAAGATATTTTCCTCGAATACGATCCCAATGGAGGAAGTCTTCTATCGTTTAACCTTATTTTCTAAAAGAGAGATGGGTAAGAAACATGTAGAAAATATGATCAGAATGCTATAAAATTTCATGATGCAAGGATACGCACACGCTTCTTAGAATGGAGTTGACATTCTTTTGCTGGACTGGAGCGGACTAGTTCTCTGGCCACTAGAATCTGCTTATTATCAGTGGGAGTTGGTTTCTCTGTGCTGGAGTAGTATCTATGAAAAATGGAGTTGGTTTATTATCTCCTGGCGTTTGGATCTTTTGCAAAGACCTGGTTTGTAACCCTTCAGATTCTAACATAGCCGTCTTCCCCGTGCATGCCTTATATAGAAGAATGGTGATTCAGTTATAAAACATGCTACAACAAATATTGAATAGGTACTGAAGAATAGAAAGTCATGCCATATTGACATGTATTCCCTCCATCCGGAAATAAATGGATGGGTCTAGGCGTATTTCAGTTCTAGATACATCCAGTTTTATCCATTTCTGCCACATTTAATCCGGACGGAGGGAGTATGATGTAAGAGCTAGGGATATGACAGGACAACACAGTAAAAAAACACTGAAAAACCCACTGCAGAACCAAAGTATTCAAACCCACTGATATGAGATAGTACACTCATGCAGCTCAGGATGCAAAACTACCAGGCACTTTTCCTTACAAAAATCAACATTGTGGCCTTTAATCATACATTTTGCTACAACTAAATTTAGACCAGATAAAGGTTGGATTCACGCCGATTAACAAAATACATGCTGATGTAAAAATATAGTGATATACAATAGGTACTTACATCTACATTGGAGCACAGAGAATTCCTGCAAGAATCTTTTCTGATAAATGATACCATTGCAGAAATTCTTCTATTTGTTAAGCTTATTTTCTAAAAGAAAGATGGGTAAGAAACATGTAGAAAATATGATCGGCATGCTATAAAATTTCATGATGCAAGGATACGCACACGCTTCTTAGAATTTAGTTGACATATTTTTGCTGGACTGGAGCGGACTAGTTCTCTGGCCACTGGAATCTACTTATTATCAGTAGGAGTTGGGTTTCTCTGTGCTGGAGCAGTATCTATAAAAATTGGAGTTGGTTTATTATCTCCTGGCGTTTGGATCTTTTGCAAAGGCCTTGTTTGTAACCCTTCAGATTCTAACATAGTCGTCTTCCCCTTGCATGCCTTGTATAGAAGAATGGTGCTTTAATTATAAAACATGCGACAGCAGAGAGATGGAATAGGTACTGAAGAATAGAAAGGCATAACATATTGACATGTATTCCCTCCATCCAGAAAAAAATGGATGGGTCTAGGTGTATTTCAGTTCTAGATACATCCTTTTTTATCCATTTTGGCAACATGTAATCCGGACGGAGGGAGTATGGTGTAAGAGCTAGGGATACGACAGGACAACACAACAAAAAAACACTAGTTGAATGTAAAACTATATGCTAGCAGAATACGTACAAAAATAACTAAGGCAACATACACGTGTATGATTGGCAAAATAAGATGGCATTGCAACAGAGCACTAGAACAACACTTGAATGTAAAAAAACATGGTATGGCAGACAGATGAAGTACATACTGATGAATAAAAATGCATAAGATAGTCAGAAGCATGATGTCCAAATTAAGCAGATGGCATTGTGATAGAGTAGAATGGCAATACTTGAATTTGAAAACATGTTATCATGAATGGAATAGGTACTGAAAAACAGGAAGGCATGACATATTTACATGCATGATCAGCATGCTAAGCACATGGCATTGCAATAGAGTAGATACACTCCAGGACATTATATGCATGTTGTACGCATATCACAGGCCAAGTTAGAGCAAGGACCTTGTGGGGTGAAGATGATTCATCATCTTTCTGCAAGTCTTCTGAAGAACTGCCTTTACATGTTCCATCATATTGGGTATCATTGACATCAAGTTTATTGGCCTTTACATTGCTCCGTGAGGTTCTTGTGGATATATCAGTGTGTGCAATTATATCTGACATGCATGGAAGACAACTACTAGTTAGATTTATGTAATGAGTGCCTAGGAGATGACATAAATAGTAGGACTGGGGTTAACTAGCAGCAATAGGTCTCATAAACTAAAGGGAGAACACGGATGAAAGCTACAGAATATGTAGTGTTTGTACTCGAGATTAACTAGATGGCGCACAAAAGTATTAAAGAACAACATAGGTAATACTAGAAGTGGTATAATACTATGATCACCAGCCTGTGGGATAGCATTGGCTGATGGATGATAACTATGGAACAGCGTTACCTAAAGAACAAGTATCTTAGCTAAACTATGGAACAACGTGAACTCCTGAACAAGACCCGTAAGAGATCAGCATGAATATACAGTGAAATGTGATGATCTATTTTCCATGCTTAGATGAATAACAACGCCATAAATGTTGCACACAAGTAAGATGAGGGTGCAACCTATCTGGCTGCCATCCATAGGAGTAAGCATCATGTGCTGACTTGTCGATGGCCATGCAGTTGTTATGTCTGTCCATGTCGGGCACGCGCATTCGATGCAGGGAACTGTTGAGTGGGGACTATAGCTTCCTTCTGGTGTATGCTTCCCTTGTTGGAGCAGCTGCAATGAATCAGAAGACGGTGTGTCTGAAGATGCAGATAACGCATAATGTTAAGAACGACATATCTCTTTGATCTGAAGATATACACTACGAGATCAACAACAAGGTACGAGAGTGGTCACACGTCTGTTGACTGAAGACTAAATTGGGGTCACACGATTTTATTTAATTTTGGTACTGTCCGATCTACGCCGGATGGCTTGATGGCCGTCTTGTGCCTCCCGGCTGACACTGTTCGGAATCTTCCCCGAAGAGCCAGCGACCAACGGCATAGCAGCCTGCCTCCACCGTCCGTGGCCCCAGCCAAAACCCCGCTCCCTGCCCCACCGCACTGTCGTGGTTGCGCCGCCCCGGGCCAATCCACAAAGACTCCCCGTCATCCAGATCCGGCGGCGGCAGTACCTTCAACCCACGCAACTCTAAAAGATAGCCATCTAAGCGCTGCTTCCACGACGAATTTGCGGCTCCGCACCCTTACATTAGACACCAGCCAACCGGCAGCCTAGGAGCTTCGCCGCCTTGAGGGGTGCTGCTTCCCATTGGGAATCGAATGGCCTAGAATAAAAATTCAGACAACTGACGCCTAAATAAAGTGATTTGAGATGAGGGTGCGACCTATCTGGCGCATGGTGAAGTAGGCAGGTCCAGCTGCCGAGTCGATGAGGCCGGCGCGGTTGCGGTGGCAACCGGCGGCAGGGAAAGAGCGATGTTGTGACGGTCGACGGCTATGCGGAAGCAGCACCAGGACTCTGGACGGATCCGAAGTTGGAGCCGCTCCGGTGCCGTGAACAACGGCGGAGGTGAATCGGCTCCGGTACGGTTCACGCGGCCGTCGTCGAGGCAGCACCAGCAGCACGGATTAAGAGGCACACGGCCCAGTGCACGGCGGCAAATGGACAGCGTCTCCGGGATTAGGGAGGAGGGCGGCAATGAAATTGGTGCGGTGGGGGCGCCATGGAGGTGGGGCTGAGGTTTCGCGGCTCGGGAGAAGGGAGCTTCCTGGGGAGAAGGTGATTTGGCACCCATGAGGTATGAATGGGGGCGAGCGGGGGGGGGGGGGATTGGGAGGGGAGTGGAACCATGTCTTACGGACGCATTTGTCTGAAATGTGAGGGGGAGTTACAGTTCTACCCTTGCCTATAGGATTCTTGGCTTGGGTCTGTGTACTGAGGGTCGGGGATAGTAGAGTAACTTTGCTTCTCCCCAAATAGTGGGCGGGAGCGATTTCGGACGAGGAGGGCGTGTTTTGAACTATAGTGGGCGCGAGCGATTTCAGGCGAGGAGAGTGTATTTTGAAATAGTGGGCGCGAGCTATTTCGGGCGAGGAGAGCGTGTTTTGCCGACCATGGTTTATGAATTATTCGGCACATGTCATTTCGGCCAAGGAGAAGGCGCGCTTGGATGAAGTTACGAACCTACCCTCGATGTACAACGGGCCAACTGATGCGTGTCCCACATAGGACGGTAATTTCGCGTCTCCCATTTATTTGCTCGGGCGAATTCCATCGAGCAGAGAGGATGTTTAACGGTTCGTTCAAATTTTGGGAGAACGAGCATCCACGTCTACCTTACCAAGTCGATTCGAATCAAATTTTGAAATATTAGCATGCCACTTCTTTTTTAGATGGAGAGATGATGCTCGGGAGTAATGTGATTTTACATGCTCGTTGCTAGCGATTTACTATATGAAAAATAGTTGACCCGCTCAAAAACGCGAATCAAACCCAAAATGAAATATGTCGATTCAATGAAATAGCTCGTTCAGTAGGTCAAAATAGTGAACTAAATCCAAAATTGAACACCTCAATCGAGTAGCATGTTGTACAGTATTATAGTACTCCATGAACATGTTCAAAGTAAAATTAATGAACTTGTTTGATATACGCATATATCCGTTCATGTATGGATTGCAGACAACATGTTCTCCAATTTAAATATGTGAATGCAAGTTTATATCGAAACATGGTTTATATCAGTCTTTGATGCATAAAACGCGACCTCCCCCTCTCCCGGACTCCTGTTCTCTCTCTCTCTCTCTCTCTCTCTCTCTCTCTCTCTCTCTCTCTCTCTCTCTCTCTCTCTCTCTCTCTCTCTCTCTCTCTCTCTCTCTCTCCGACAATCTTCAATTCTTATGCATGCATCCGACACAAAAACCTAGTTGGTCCCTCTCCCTTTCTCTCCATCTATCTCTGTCTCTGTCTGTCTCTCTCTCTCTCTCTCTCTCTCTTTGTGTGTGTGTGGGGGGGGGGGGGTCTTTCTAGTTCGCATGCATGTATACACCATCTATAGGTCTCTCTCGCACACTATGTATGATATTCTAGGTAGTCCAAGCTAGATATCTTGGGTGCACTCATCGTACGCACACAAATTCCTTGGCTCTTTGCCCGTAACTCTCTCACGCACCACTATGTCGTCTCGGAGCTCTTCCCCCCCTCTCTCAAACTCTCCATCCACCTGGGTCACACATACAGATGCATATCTCACTCGCACTCGATAGGCCCATCTAAAACGCTATCTCTCTCCCTCGTTCTCTATCCATCTCACACGTACACACACACAATCTCATGCCCAGCTAGCCAAGTATGATGGTCTCTCACTCAATTGTAGGCACACACAGTCCCCCCTATATGTATATGACTAGCTAATCTTAGTCTCCATCACAAACATGTGCATGGTCTATCTCGATTTCTCTCGGGGCATCTTTCTATCGCGCACGCACTCCCTCGATCTCCCACCCATATAGTCCCCTCACGATCTCGAGGGGATCTCTCTATCACAAACACACCCTCTCTCCCTCCCCATGCGTCCATGCCATCCATGTGTCTCTCTCAACCTTTTTTCCTTGTTGGCCAGACCTCTATTGGACATGTGCTACAGGGGTGTCTCTCTCCATTGCAAACAATCACACACTAGCTATCTTCGTGTATCTCCTCGCTTCGCTTTTCCATCTCGGAGATGCATGTGTGATATGTTCGCATAAGAAACGAAAAAACACACTCTCTCTCTAATTTATCAATTGTTGTCACTTTCTCTTTCACACACATACTCTTTTTGCACACTTACTCATTCTCCTTCACACGCACTTGATCTGTCTCGACTAAGGCAATCTCCTCGGTCCATAGCATATGGATTTATTGAAAAGTCAAACATCACAAAGTTTGACCATGTACGTGGAGAAAAAGAATTACATCTAGTACGGCAAACATATACCATTAGATTCACCATGAGATGTAGTTTTGTATGATGTATATTTGGTATTGTAGATATAAATAACATTTATGTAAACCTGATCAAAGTTTCCAAAGTTTGACTTCTAAAAAATTTACATGCACTGCATTATTGAGCGGATGGAATATCTCTTTCCCCCTCTCAGCTATCTGACGCACCACTCAGCCTTATCGGGGCTCCTCAATCTCTCTCAAACTTTATTGGTTAGTTTGGTTCGCGACCTGAACCTCATGCCTTGATGGCCGGTACTGCCTGGTGTGGACGTGAGATGTAAAATATTTCTGCCTGGCCAGGCTTGTGTGGTGATGAAGCGTTTGGTTCATGCCTAGGCAAGGCAAAGCATCAATGTCCCATCAATCAATCCATGCATCAATTATTTAATGCTAATATCCATCCATGTTGTTGTTAGCCTCATGGCCGCACGACCAGGCATGGCCAGACGTTCGACATCGGTCGC
Organism: Triticum timopheevii; assembly: GCA_963921465.1. Lineage (NCBI taxonomy): Eukaryota > Viridiplantae > Streptophyta > Magnoliopsida > Poales > Poaceae > Triticum > Triticum timopheevii. The sequence continues at coordinate 341,733,364 of OY997262.1, read as the reverse complement.
CTGGGCCAGGCTACTTGCAGTGTCTGAAGTTCAGCCAGGCTAATTAAAGTGCAAGGGAACCCAGGCCAGGCGGGCTTTCTTTTTCACAGGGTAGCAACCAAACAAGCGTGCATGAAATCCAGCCACAACTCCAGGCCAGGCAAAAGATGATCAGGACGCAAGCCAAACTGGCCTTACATCTCCCTGGTTCACACATACACATGTCTCGCTCACGCTATACATATAGACCCATCCAACACTCTCCGCCCTTCTTCTCTCTCCATGTGACACGCACCCCCTAAGTACCATAATCCCTCACTCCATCATAGGCGCAAGCACTCCCCCCCCCTCCTAAGTATGATTATCTCTTACTAGCCATTAGGAACACACATATTGTCTCCTTCCATCCATACGTCTATCTCGACATCTCTCGGGGCATCTTCTATCGCGCACACACCTTGTCATTCGATCTCCCACCCATATAATACCATCACGATCTCCAGGGGATCTCTCTATGACAAACATACACTCTCTCCTCCCCATGTCTGCATTTTCTCCGTATGTCTCTCTCGACCTCTCTCCCTTGTTTGTCAGACCCCTCTTGGCCACGTGCTAGGGGTCTTGCTCTCTCGGTTCCAAACAACCACACACTATCTCCTCACCTTGGCTCCGTTGTCGAAGATGCATGTGTGATATGTTTGCATAAGACACGCATGCTTTTTCTCTACTTTTATCGTGTGTTGTCCATGTCTCTTTCATACACGCACACACACTTTTTTCACTCACTCTCTCTCTCTCTCCCTCTCTCTCTCTCTCTCTCTAGTTAGGGACTTTGTCACGTCCATAAGCATATGGATGTTTTGAAAAGTCAAACCTCAGAAAAGTTTGACCAGGTATATGTGGAGAAAAACATTTACATCTGGAACAATCATTAGATTCATCACAACATGTACTTACTTGATACTATCATTTATCTTTGGTATTGTAGATATAAGTAATTTCTTTATAAACTTGGTCAAAGTTTCAAAAGTTTGACTTAAAAAAATGTTGGAACTACATTATCGAACGGAGGGAGTAGCTCTTTCTCTCTCTCTCTGCTATCTCTCATGGGCCTCCCCTCTCACTCGAACTCTCTATACCGACGGATTATATGCTCACTGTGTCAGCGTATAGCTCCATATATTGTTTAGTTGACCGGTCAACCAATCCACATGCTGCCTTGTCAGCTCATGTTCTGTATCTTCGTGTGCTGGCCCATGTGGCAGTGGGTGAAAATAAGTAAACTAGAGGCCCATCTGACATGCGGTGAAGTAAACAAAGTTGAAACCACTCGGGGTAGCACCCCGCACGCTAGTAAATTGAGGGTGCATTGAGGACAAATTCTTGCGCGCGAAGGACGCACTCGCGCACAATTCACCACTGCGCGGCGGCATGCACAGAAGGACGCACTCGCGCACACCCAGCACACAACACACACCAGCACACGTGTACATCGGCATCGCCGCTGGTTGAGATGGACGGCGAGGCAGCCAACAAGCGGAGGCGGCTCGAGCCAAAACCGCATCCAGCGAGGCTGGACTTCATCAGCAGCCTCCCCGACGACATGCTGCTAGTCATCATCGGCCTCCTCCCCACCAAATCTACCATGCGGACAGCCCTGCTCTCCCGGCGGTGGAGCCCCCTCTAGCGCTGCGTCCCCCTCACCATCGACAGCTGCCTCTGCGATGGGGATTGCAAACGCACGGCCGCAGTCTCCAAGATCCTTTCATCGCACCCTGTGCCAGCCAGATGCCTTGACATCCGCATGTTCAGTACCAACTGCAAGGTCCAACCCAAGTTCGACGAGTGGTTCTTATCCCCCGCCCTAGATCGGCTCAAGGAGCTCAACTTTGAAGCTGGACGATGTCGCTCTCTGCCGCCGTTCGCGCTCCGCCTCACGCCAACGCTGCGTCGCGCCAGCTTCAACTCCTGCTACCTTCACCAGATTAATGTCGCGCCCTCCCTTCTTCTCCCTCAACTCAAGCAGCTCGACCTCTTCAACGTTGTCATCTCGAAGAAGGCTATGGAGCACCTCCTCTGCAGCTGTACTACGCTCGAGTACCTTCGTCTTGAGCAGATCCACGGGTTCATTAGCCTCCACATCGCCTCGACGAATCTCCGATGGATTTATGTGTCTTGCTGGCCTCGCAACAAGACATCAATTGGGAAGAGATCACTCCAGCTGTTCCACGTTATGGTCATTAAGAATGCGCCTTTCCTTGAGAGATTGCTTGTATCGGATCTAGAAGGTCCAACAAAAATCAGGGTCATTGACGCGCCGAAATTGACAGCATTGGTGTACTCGTCTGCCAAATTCTCCGAACTCTTTATTGGATCTGTAATCTTTCAGGTACATCACTCATCTTCTTCTCCATCTTGAAATTCACATTTTTAAATTTCTTCTTGATGTATTTACGACCATCTTCCAGAAAGTGATTCCCACAAGCTTGACCCAGTCCATGCGCACAGTGAAGATCTTAGCACTAAAATCTATCGACCCCAATCTGGATCAAGTTGTTGGATTCCTTACATGCTTTCCATGCACAGAGAAGCTACTCATCAAGGTGAAACTTCTTTCCTATAAGTAAACGGTAATCAAACGTAGCTCATTTTTTTCGTAATTTTCCCAAATTACGATGACAAGTGTAGTGTTCAAAACTACATCTACGCACTGCACCGAATGAAATGTTTTTAGTATTTTTTCTCACGTGATCACCTGCATCGTTTTTATGCTGTACTACTATAGTAGCCTAGGCTAGTCATAGTGGAAAGTAACTTAGACTACTCCAGTAACTCTATGGTTACCCTATGAGCAAGTACTACCTCCGTCCTGGTTTACTCTTCCAATTTTGTAGTATCAAAATTTGACCATACATTTAACTGACAAAATGTTAATGCATGTCACTAAGAACTATATCGTTGGATTCGCATTTGAAAATACTTTCAAATGGTGTAATTTTTAGTGACATGCATTGGCATTTTCTTAGGTAAATCTATGGTCAAAATTTTATACTAAATACGAGGTAGTATCCCCTCTGTCCCAAAATTCTTGTCTTACATTTGTTTAGATACGGATGTATCTAACACTAAAATGTAACTAGATACATCCGTATTTAGACAAATTTAAGACAAGAATTTTGGGACAGAGGGAGTACAAAACTGGGCTATGTAGGCCAAAACATGTGCCAAATTCACTTGTGATGCATTTGGCATCGATGCCCCTCCATTGCTCACCTGGTGCCCCAATCTGGATCACCTACTTTGCTCCGGTGCCAAATTAACTCACGCAATGAAAAAACACTGCATGGGAGAGAGAGAGAGAGGACTAAGGCAATAAAAAACACTTGTTTGGGGGAGTGAGAGGCTGGTGTAGTTGGTTTGATTGATTTGTTTATACATGTGGGTCTGTGTGCACAACGGTGCCAACTCTCTCACATCGCAAGAGCGGTGCCAAAATCTTTTGATTTGACATCGATGCATATTATGTGGCATACTTTTGCGAAATATGGCATCGGCCACATAGTGGAAGGCAACAAATGCCCAAACTCTTCACATGCTCCTAGTTAAATGAGAGGAAACAGAAAGAGAGAGAGAGAGAGAGAGAGAGAGAGAGAGAGAGAGAGATCAAATTATCACCAGCCAGCCAACCCTATCATATGAGCGAATGATATTGGTACCTCTTGATGACACGGCAATCTTATGCAGCCAGCTGCTCTAATATGTTCTCTTCTTTTGCAGATAAAAAAAGACCCTAAAGTGAAAAATGTGCTGCACTATAACAATCTCATCGAATGCCTTGATCTCCATATTACAGAAATTGATTTGATCGACTACCGAGGCAGCACATCTGAGATTAAATTGGCCAGGTTCTTTGTTCTGGAGGCAAGTGTGCTCAAGGTAATGAGGTTTGCCGTTCTCTGGCGCAACAATGAATGGCGTGCTGATCATCGCAAGTGTCTAAGCCTAAATGGCAAAGTCTCCGCAGAAGCTGAATTTGTTTTTGAAACATCAAGTGGCCAGAGACTCGAAAACTTATTTTCCCATTAGTGACTTGTCATGGCGGTGGATTTTAGTTTGTACGATAATGCTGCATCCGCCTAAAGTAACGAAAGTTCTTACGTAAACTTCCTAGTAATTCCCTCTTCGTAGGTGCAGCATTACTCCTAACATTTGTAATATTAGTTTGAAACTTGTAATATTGTTGTGTCCTATTCCTGCGTTTTCAAAATCCTCTGAATCAAATAGGTCCTGAGTTGATATGATGTTGTGCCTCCCATCTTTCACCAATAGCCGTCGGATCTAGATCTGACGCATACAAACAAAGCTTCTCCATTTTTGCAAAAAGATGCCCGCACTTGTCCCCTATTTAAAAACAACTCCTTGTCTCCCACAATCAGCCTTCTCTCCTCCCCACCACATCAAAAAGGCCGTGGAAAAGTCTGGCACGATGGTCGCTGCCGGAGCTGTCCACCCCCAATCTTGGTGTTCCGTGCAATGCACGGGCATCTACGCACGAGAAGTTATGTCGAGCAGGGCTAGTTGTAAGCAGGCTAGCTCTACAGCCATGATGATAGTGACTACAGACGGTGAGGCTGACTATGGTATGCCGAACATGGCGCCTATACTCAGGTGTCATCTCCGGCATAGGGTCTTGTCACTTCACTGTGAGGAGCAGCACGTAATAATTTGACCAACGGGTAGTACAGTGCTAGTACTCCTACTACTACATTGGTAGTACTACTACTAGTACTAGTAGCACCACCGTCTGGATTTAGGAGTACTACCACGTCCATCTGGATTTTAGTATTTGACTAGCAATATCTAGTAATGCATGTCAGAAAAAATGTACTACTCCCTCTGTAAATAAATACATGGTGTTTTATTCCTATCAGCGAGAGAACTTAATGTTTTTTTGCTAACTAGAGTACTAATAGGATTACATGCAATGAACTAAACACTGCATGTCATGTTTGGTAGTCTCAAGTCATTGAAAGCATGCATGGCCAACATCTCTCATTGGTTGATATGTCATGAAATAAGAAACAAGGAGGGAGTTAATGCACCATGCCTAAGTATTTTGGGATTATTTGGTTTTCATGAGGTTACTTACACAACATTTTTGTTTATACGCATTAACATTTTATTAGTTAAATCAAAGGTCAAAACTTGGCGCAAAATGCAAAGGGGACAAATAAACTAGTAAACATCAAACTTCTCTCGTTTGGCCCCAACTAGAGGTCCGGTGAGATGACTATAATGCACCGGCACGGAGGGGGATGCGGCTTCATTGACTTACGGTAACTGCCTTTGGGTGAATGACACGTGGGCCTAGGGGTGGCTGGCCCACCTATCATACATCCAAAGGCATGTGCAGTAGAGGGCCGAGGAGTAGTATGAAATCTTATGCACCTATGCACGCTAACCAAGGGCAAGAGTGATCACTCGAATCGCAAGATCAGTTGACTAGAATCTAAGCTAGACCCATGGAGGCGATGAGCGCGAGCATCAGCCAGCTGTGTGAGATAGTCCACAACGCCGGCCTGCGGCCCGGCACCAAGGAACGTCTCCAGGTAGTATTGCTTGAGGCCACCAGGGCGAGGGGCCGCTTGGACGACAACTTCGTCTCCTTGTTTGATGAGGTCCTCGTCGGTTTCCTCGACAAGTTCACTGTCATCAAGAAGCTCGCGGACGACTTTGACGTAAGCCTCCAGCCGACGCACCCAGGCTCTGCGATGCCTGCCACCCTCAACGGCCACTATGGTGACAACCTCTTCGACGCACTGGTGGCCCTGCAACTGCCCGCCGTCGTGCCAGAGGATGCCCACCTCGAGGTCGCGCTCACCGTGCAGCGCCTGGCGCAACAAGACACCATCGACATAATCACCCACGTCTACGCGCAAATCGTCCACAAGGACTACTACATGCAAGAGGAGGATGATAGGACGATGGCCTTCTTGGACCGCAGGGCAACCTTGGATGTCACTGTTCAGAAGCACGCTGAGCTCGTCGCCAACGCCGTTGCTCCTCACATGTCGGTTGGTGACCTAGCGCAATAGGGCGTGAGGATGTCGTTGATGGATCCATATGTATTTTTTTCTTTCCGTCAAATCCATGTAGTAGTATATGATACTGCAGTAATTATCTTACCTTTCGCATCAACTTCATAATTTTCGTACGTACTCCATGCATGAATGGCACCAGAACCAAACTTCTCATTACTCTAGGCAAAATTGTTATTTTCTATCTATCGGTCGAGCCGTGGAGCAGAACCAAATTTTACAAGTTACGAGTTAAAAAGGAAAAGCCTGCCGTGTTCGCATCGCACCCCTACATGGTTGGTCTGGCACGCTGCTCAAGCGGGAATGCGTGCGGTGTTGCATTTTCACTTACAAGTGGGACCGCAGTTGAGCAAACCGACTATCGATAAACCCCCACCCTGCCCACCGTGCGATGGCTGAGAAAACAGGAGGGAGAAGAGATGGTTGTAGCATGGACTCCAAGAAAATTGGTGTCGGATGGGACTCGTGTGAGTGGTGTTTGTCGTACTGCTAGACGTGAATGCTAGTTATAGCCCATGCCACCCCACTATATCGAGCCTATATCGAGGTACGTAGAACAAATTTCCTGCTGTCCGTGCTCAGCCCTGCTCTATCTCTCTTCTTAGCCAGCCAGTGGACGCGCGGAGCCCATCGTCTGCTTGCTCACATGCGGTCCCACATATCAGTGAAAACACAAGCGGACCCACTGAACCTGCACATCTTTCACCTTGACGTGCTGGTGATGAAAAAAAAATCCAATAAAGATCTTCGGTGGCCACTTTTGGAGTTACTCAAGAGTAGTAAGATTCTATTTACAGTTTAACCCAAGATGCACATCTCATGGCTTCAACTACCACTCTATTTTCTTTCATGACACGACCTGGATGCTGGATGTCCAACGTGTCGGCAAAAGGAGGAAGAACCCGACCAAATCTGCGGTTGTGCTCTCGGATTAGACTAGTTGTGCTAACTTAAAAAATTTATTGTGTACTCCCTCCATTCCAAAATACTTGACTTTCCAAAAATGGATGTACCTATATACTAAAACATGTCTAGATACATATATATTTTGACAAATAGAAGGCATGTATTGTGCAACAGAGGGAGTAGAATGGATGCAAGTTTTTGTATTGGCAAGAAGAGTACATCCATATATTGATAGAGCGCAATTTAGTAGATGTTCTATCACTTTTAGCTAGCACAGAGGCTAGAGATGAGATTAGTGCACTTGTTGATAATCCTACTAGAATAGAGGCTAGACATGAGACTAGATGTGAGGAAGCAGCGTCTACTTCATTACACTCGAAGAAGAAAGAAGCACGCAAGATCGAGCCTCCGCAGATCAACAATGAATGCATCGAGAAGGCACTAATACAACTTACAGGAGTAGTAAAATGTATTATTGTGGTTCTTGTTTTCTTTGGTCTTGCTTTTCTAGTCAAAATTATCGTTGAAGTTCGTGCAAAACGGAGGTTCGTTTGGGGTAGTGCGTTGGGGTTGGCCTTACAAGTGGGACCGCAGTTAAGGAAACCGACTATCGGGAAACCCCCACCTCGCCCGCCGCGCGATGGCTGAAGTTAGAGAAACGACGAGGTTGAAGAGATTGCTCTAGCACGGACTCCAAGAAATAATATGGTGTCAGATGGATGTCGTGGTGGTGGCGTGTGCCGTACTCCTGGACGTGAATGCTTGTTCTGGCCCATGCCACCCTACTACTCCTACTACTTACTCCTACTATATAGTACTAGTATCGAGGATTCAAGGTGCTGGTTACGTATAGCGAACACATTAACATATGGCTACAGTAAAAACACCCGCCCGACGCACGAAGCATGTGAAGCTAGTACAAATAGTGTACTACTATTGTTGATTGGCCTCATCCGATAACCTGTTGCAGTGCATGTACAATTATGTATTCGGAAAATATTTTTTTGCCTCGTCACACCACTCACTCAGAGAAGCGACTTGAAAGTCATTCATAAATTTAGTAAGTTTATCACAGGCATATCATTTTATTACATACAACAGGTCATCAACCCACATCGACAACGAGGATACATTATAAATACTAAAGTTTTCACCACACAACAAATAACAAGCAATGAAATGAACTTCAACTCAACCATTCCTCGGCGTTGGAAACGCTTGCTTTGAACCACGAGTGATTCTCTGGGATGGGCCATCCATTGTCGATCTGGAGACCAACGCAGGACTGATCATCCAGGCTGAAGCGGCCGACTATATCAGTACCAGGGTAGGGAACCACCCAAATGTCCAAGGTATAGACACAGTTGCTTCTCATAAATGGTAGCAACATTGTGTCAACAGCAGTTGGATCGCCTTTCACCATCATTGGATAGTTTTGTACAAGGAAGAGCGAGTTTTCTCCAAGACTATCAATTCTGTACTAGGGAGAAGGAGTTGGCGCTAGCACACTAGTATCCATCCCGAATACCATGCAACGGGTGTTGGAATAGGTCCAGAGAGTGTGACCATGGGAGACTACACCTGCTTCCTTAGCAGTAACATCATCAATGGGCTGTATACACACAAGAAGAGGTGATCCATCGGAATTAGTTGCTAGGCGCCAAAGAGTATATGGGCACTGCTCGTCCTCATGCTCATGATCATCACCATCGTCATCTCCCCCTTGGTTATAAAACTTTTCAAGTATAGGTGGTGGAATGTTCACAGGACCTTGGAAACACAAGAAGAAGGTTAATTAGTAAAGGGAAACTTGCTAACCCGCATGCATGTGTATGAAACAATTATAATTATGGTGGAAGATAAACGTACCGAAACTACGAGGATGCCATGCAAAAATAGTGCCACGAGTGGTGGCAGCAAACACAAGGCCCTCGTATTGAATTGCATCACAGTACTCATCCGTGTATGGAAACTAATTTTTGAGCAAAATCCATCGAGTCAAACCACCAAGGACGGCAACAAGCTTGTCGAAGATAGCAAAAACTTCATAGTTGTTGTAATTCCAAGAGCGGTTGGGAACTCGACAAATTGCTATCTTCCATAGAAAACAGTCACCATGATCGTATTTGAACATGCGTACAATACCGGTGTGCTCAACCTCTGGGTAGTCTACTGAGATTTTTGGAAGTGGAACCCGGTCACGAGTGTACACATTCACAAGTTCCCACTCGCAGTTGGACCCAATGTAAACAACCCAATCTCCATTTGCGCCTGCCCAAGCCTTGCCCTCAAGCGATGACATCTTAATATCATACGTATCATTATCAAGTGGCCTCAACTTGCACAGGGCAAGGCCTCCATCGTGCCGGCGCCAGTCATCAGGGTCACGGCAAAGAAGATAGGGGAGATCAAACCGCTCCTTGACTCTTGGGTTCCTTGTAATGATGTTATTAGTTGAGTCGAGAATGGGCTTGAACAAACCTGCCATGCTAGTCGAGGTGATGACGTTGCTCCGATCAATCAGTTCCTCCACCACGCCATCTTTCAGATCGGGGCAAGAATAATGGGGTCGTTTCCGGCCTGTTCCCTCCATGGAGAAGACAATCGAACAATGGCAGAAGAAAGAGTGAAGGGCTAAAGGAAAATGGAGGAGGGAGAGGAAGAGCGTGCGACAGCAGTTCGAAATCAAGAGGGAAAGGCGAAGAGTCGGTGGACGGTTGCCAGTTTGCCACGGTTCACGAAGAGGCGCCCCGGCCTACACGTCTGTTCGAAAATACTCCTACTACTCACCGTCGTCTCACTGATATGTTGGAACGGGACCACATGTCAACGAAACATGGTATGTAATTTCTCGTGCAAAATGCGATCTGGCAGCGTTGGCCCGAGGTGCCGCATTAGTTATTGACCTTTATTTTTTTAATGGCATGCCGTTTAGTTTTGAAGCATGACTAACTGGTACTGTACGCAGAGAAAATATAAACTACTCTACCACTAACCTCCAGTACTAGTAGTATAAAAAAGATATATAGGCTGGAGCTTCAGCACTTTCTTGCCAAGGGCTGCCCACTTGCTTCTCACACTACCACCCTCTCTCCAGATCTAAAAAAGACGCCCCCTCTCTCCCTCCTCACCGGTGGTCACAGATCCATCGGGGAAGAAAAGGACGTGCAGCATTGACGCACTCGTCATTGGCGAGCGAGGTCACGCACTGACGACAAGGCCGTTCTCTCAGACCTAGCGCCCACGCGGGATGGCTGTCGGTACCAAAACCGGCGGATCTTGGGTAGGGGGTCCCGAACTGTGCATCTAAGGCTAATGGTAACAGGAGACTGGGGACACGATGTTTACCCATGTTTGGAACCTCTCGATGGAGGTAATACCCTACTTCCTGTTTGATTGATCTTGATGATATGAGTATTACAAGAGTTGATCTACCACGAGATCAGGAAGGCTAAACCCTAGATGCTAGACTATGGTATGATTGTTGTTGTTGTTGTGTCCTACGGACTAAACCCTCCGGTTTATATAGACACCAGAGGGGGCTAGGGTTACATAGAGTCGGTTACAGAGAAGGAGACCTACATCCGAATCACTAAGCTTGCCTTCCATGCCAAGGAGAGTCCCATCTGGACACGGGACGAAGTCTTCAATCTTGTATCTTCATAGTCCAACAGTCCTGCCAAAGTACATAGTCCGGCTGTCCGGATACCCCCTTATCCAGGACTCCCTCAGTAGCCCCTGAACCAGGCTTCAATGACGATGAGTCCGGCGCGTAGATTGTCTTCGGCATTGCGAGGCGGGTTCCATCTCCAAATACTCCAAGATAAATTCTGAACACAAGGTCAGTGTCCGGCTCTGCAAGATAAACTTCACATACCACCGTAGAGAGAACAATAGCCCACGAATCTAATCTGCTAACAGCTCTTCGTAGCATGACAGCACACCATGGTCCCGTCATTATTCGAACCGCTTTTCGCAACCAGCTCCCGCACACATCGCGGGGCGGTTTCTTTGGCACGTCTTGTCAAAGCAGAGATCGTGTCCCCTTATCACAGGATCTCCATCAATACGGGTATGGGTAACCCAACCAACGCCATCAATCGAGGCGCTTGGAAAATAAGTGATTTCGAGAGGCAAGTGGGGAGGCGCACATTCTACACTGCCTTTATAAAGGGACAAGGATCTCTCGTTCTCACCCACGCCTTCTTCCTCCTTTACTCATCCATTCTCGCACTCTCGAGCTCCAGCGCCCAAGTTCTCACCTTCTCCATAGGACCGCAGCATGTCTAGAGCGGGAGGCAAGTGGACAGAGGAGGACATTACCAAGCTTTGGGAGGCCGGATACCTAGCCGAGAGCATCGCGCACAGGCTTCCAGCAGAGGGACAGATTACCCCCACCCCAAAGTCTCGGGAGAGAGTAGTATTTCTCCCTCATTTCGTCTGCGGACTAGGATTTCCACTCCACCCATTTGTCCGCGAGCTCATGTATTACTACGGGCTAGATTTTCACGATCTAGCCCCGAATTTTGTCCTCAACATCTCGGCGTTCATCGTCGTGTGCGAGGCCTTCCTCCGCATCAAGCCCCACTTCGGCCCATGGTTTCAAATCTTCTGCGTGACGCCGAAGATCATGAGCGGCCAGCAGGCGGAGCACGGAGGCGCCATGGTGCACAGAATGCCCAACGTTACATGGCTTGATGACTCCTTCATGGAGACCGTGAAAGGGTGGCAATCAGGGTGGTTCTACATCACCGAGCCGCGCGACGCCAATTGGGTGGCGGCCCCCAAATTTAGATCTGGAATCCCTATGCAGCTCACTTCTTGGGAAAAGAAGGGACTGGCCTAGGGAGAACCCACGGAGCTGACCGGACTCGAGACCTGCATCAAAAGTATGAGGGACAAGAAGATCAAGCCTGTCAATGTGGTCCAGGTCATGCTCGTTCGCCGGATTCTCCCATATCAAAGACGGGCGTTCGATATGTGGGAGTTCGATCCGGCCGAACATGAGATGCTGCTGGAACTCTTCGACATGACGCACAAAGACGTCTGGAAAGTACTGTTCAAGGCCAGTGAAGCTCCCCCCCCTTTCCAAGGACCGCGGACCTAGCGCAAAGCACCTCGCCCATCCGGTAAGTCCTCTGACTATCAGGAGATGTTCCTTTCCTAGTACATTCGTGGGAGGATTTTTGAGTCACCATGCTGACCAAACAGGATTGGGTGGAGATGGCGGAGCGGATTGATTGTCCGGCTCCGCTGCCTGAGGATCCAGCAGACGCACTCCTGACGGAGATGCTGGTTCTGGCGCCTTACAAGGTGCCAGAGAAAAAGGCCGAAAAGAAGGCCATGGGGACCCGGAAGGGTCTCCTGCGCGAGGCCGCACCAGACGCCTCGCCAGAAGATGACGAGGCACACTCCTCCGACGAAGGGGAGGGGAGAAAGAGGAAGGCCGCCTCAACTGAGGGGGCCGAAGGGCCCAAGAAGGCGGCGGCGGGGACCAGAAAAGTTCTCCGGCGCAGGGTCATGATAGACTCATCATCCGAGGATGACGAGGAAGATCCCCCCCCCCCCGAAGATGGGGGGAAACATGAAGAAATGCCCCCTTCCCATACTAGGGAGGAGAAGAAAAGGAAGGTCGCCCCATCGGGGGAGGCCGGGACGCCGAAGAAGGGAAAGGCGTCCCTTTTCGATCACTCCACTACCGCTGCATATAGCGACGAGGAGTGGCTGCCCAGGGGCAAGCCCCGGGCGAGGTCGTAAGTATCCGCGTTCTATAATATTTTTTCATGCAACTTTGACCTCATGGCTTGTAATAACGCCGAACACGTATATGCAGTCCGGCCGGGTCCAATCTCGGGGTGTCCTCTTCGAAGGAGTCTCTGGGCGAGTCGGAGATGAATTCACTTCCGACAGCCACCTCCCCACGACCTGCGGATGACACCGAGGTGTTGGCCCGAAGGATACCGGAGTAGGAGGCGACGGTTCCAGAGACGCCCCAAGGCAAAATCCCAGATGTCGGGTACATGGGGGGTAAGACCCCCATGGATTATGCTGACGGGAGCCACAGCAAGTCTGGCTCCCAGCCGGTTACTGCGCCGGAGCCTCCAAAGGTTCCGGATTCCAGAAGGCAGTCCCTCGTGAAGGAGAGCGAGCCAGCCATACCGATGATCTCTGCCCAGCCAGAGGCATCGGATAATTTGTTGGAAGTGCTTCGAGGCGCTTCCATCGATGATGAGCACCATACTCTTATGAGTACGGTGATTGAGAAGGTTCGGTTCGCCAAGAGCGGATTGACCGAAGCCTACACCAGCCTACTAACAGGCTTTGAGGTGAATAATGAAAAAGTGTGAGGAAATATCACCCGATAGACAGTAGCCCCTGATACTCTGGGTGGTGTTTGGGAGGAAAATCCAAATAGAGGGTCAACTAAAAAACCACAGGAAGCTAATAGTACCTATCTATGTGAACAAACAGGCATTGCTGCTAATCGCTGCTACACGCACGACTGAGGTTGCCGGACTCAAGCGTGACCTAGGGCAGGCCGAAGAAGAGCTCGACCTCGTGAAGAAGCAGCTGGAGGAGAACAAAGGTAAGTGAAACCCCCTCCTTGTGTCGTATAGAGGAGAAAAAATTGATGATGCTAACAAAAAGCATCATGGTTTTTGATAGGAACCGCGACCGAAGTGGCGGCCCTGAATAAAGCACTGTCCGTAGCCGAAGCCAAGGCGGCTACGGAGCGCACCGAGCACGAGAAGCAAGATGCTCGGGTAGGAGAGGTACAGCAAGAGCTCCAGGAGCTCGGCAAGAAGTTCGAGTCCTTCGAGCATGACTTCAAGACGCAAGAGTCTGAGCTTGCGAAGGCCCTCCAGAGCGTGACAGACGCCAAGGCCGAAGCCCAGAAGGCCCTCCAGGAGATCCAGGTGGCCAAGAAGATAGCGGAGGGTAAGGCATTATTTATGCAATGCAAGCATGTGGAGGAGTCATTTCTTTTACTTACACGAATTCGGAGCTCTCCAGGGGCATTCGCAGATCTGCCATGTAGCATTTCGGATGCCGCGGAGTTCTATCGTGCTGAAGAGGGGAGCTCAACGGAGAAGTTGTTCCGATCCCAATACATTGGAACCGAACACCCGATGCCTCTAAGTGACCAACTGAAGCAATTGGTCGAACTCCACAATGCGGCCGAACTGGCCATGATGGACCTCATAGTCCGGATGTGGCCTGGCGAGCCCCTGCCCGGCAACTACTTTGGCCTGGTAAAGCGGATGGTGAATGCATGTCCACGACTAGAGGTTATCAAGCAGTCCGTCTGTATTGAGGGTGCCCGACGGGCCTTTGCCCACGCGAAGATGCATTGGGCCAAACTGGATGCTGAGAAGCTCGTGAAGGATGGACCCCCCGGAGGGTAAGGAGCATCGCTACCCCGAAAAATATTATGCTGGTGTTATGATAGGCGCTCGTATTGTGGTAAATGAATGTACCAAGAACATAATCTTTGAGTGAATGTACTCATGTCGTCTTTGTAATATGAGAACGAGTTTGTTTGCGCATATAACGTTGTGTTTGATTTAAAATATTACCTTCTCTGCAGCCGTTTATAAAAATCTGAAAGTAGGCCAGTCGTCGGCTTGTGCCCCCTTGTAACTAGTACTGGGGTGTTCGTGGAAAACCCAAACACTCTTTATCCATATTGTTGGTCCTTTAAGGAGGTGTTTAGCGCAGCAAACAAGGCAATCGGACTATTCGGCTTTATAACTCACACTTGGCCATAGAAGTCTATAATTTTAAATTTCGGCGAAGCCCCTAGTATCCGGAAAGCCGAACTGGGGCGCTATACACGCCTAAATCGGGAAAGGCCGATTCCTCACCTTAAGCGGAAAAAATCTGTAAGGATTTAGTACCTCGCGAACAGCGACCAGCTCTCGCCGCATCATGACGGTCAGTTTTCGGCTTTCTCTACTAAGGTGCTCGTCCGGAAGAATCAGGACACAATCACAGTAGTTCTCCCTGCGCTACCTTAGCCAATGTAACGGAACGTAAGGTACCAAAACAAGGGAGCCAGGCTAACCCAACTATTGACCCAAGACATGATTCACAGCTGATGCATATAGTGCTATAAGTTCGGGGTGCCGCATTGTCAAAAGTGTTCGGACTTTTCGTGCCATGTTATGGGGATCAAAAATAAAAAAGCCCCTGGCGCACGGATCATACCAAAGTGTTCGGGTCCAACATTGAATAAATATTCAAGGGAAAATATGAAGATAGTAATAAGAAGCTGACGCTGTATACTATTTCCCATTGTTATTTGGATAATACAGCAAGGCTTATGTGTACAATTAATGCATTAAGCGGAAAAAATAGGACTATTTGACATGTCCTATCCAAGGGCAGGCTGCATGCGTGTATGTAAAAACAGGTATAATGATCTTGAAAGAGACCACCTGGGTATTCCCTTGTGTGCAAAGCCTCTTGCCTCCTTTGTGTTCCCCTCAGTGATGAGTCCGATAGTCCGGTTCTCTGAAGGGGCTTCCCGAAAGTGGGGTCCTGAAAAGAAAGGAAGTTGAAGGATGTGCGGGCCTTGTAGGGACTAAACCGCATTGTGAACTGCATCGTCGACTTGCCTCCGCATATGCCCATGGTATTTTGAGTGCGTAGTTGTGTACGCATGGCACAAATGCCTCCTCAGTGGGGCTATTGCGGAGGCCGGATTGCTAATCAATCTCTTGGAACGCCTGACCATCCTGCTGCGGGGTGCTCCGGACTCGCTTGACGGTGCTCGGGGTTGTTATTCCCGAATAGGTTGTCTGTCAAAGAATATTGCTTTGTACTTCGGCCGCAAGGGCCACAGTATGCTCTTCCGTACGGAGGGAGCGGTCTATGTTTCTGTTGACTGTTATAACCCCGCGTGGTCCTGGCATTTTGAGCTTGAGGTATGCATAGTGTGGTACCACATTGAATCGAGCAAACATAGTTCGTCCCAGTAGTGCATGATAGCCACTACGGAAAGGGACAGTGTCGAAGATTAACTCCTCGCTTCGGAAATTATCCGGAGATCCGAAGACCACTTCCAGTGTTATTGAGCCCATACAGCGGGCCTCTACCCCTGGAATTACACCTTTAAAGGTGGTTTTGGTTGGCTTGATCCATGAGGGATCTATGCCCATTTTGTGCACTGTGTCCTGATAGAGCAGGTTCAGGCTACTACCACCATCCATGAGGACTCACGTGAGATGGAATCCGTTGATGATTGGGTCAAGGACCAATGCGGCTGAGCTGCCATGACGGATGCTGGTGGGATGGTCCCTACGATCAAAGGTGATCGGGCAGGATGACCATGGGTTGAACTTTGGGGCGATGGGCTCCATCGCATAGACATCCCTAAGTGCACGCTTTCGCTCCCGTTTAGGGATGTGAGTGGCATAGATCATGTTTACCATTTTCACCTGGGGGGGGGGAATTTCTTCAGTCCCCCGTATTCGGACACCGGGGCTCCTTGTCATCATCGCTATGCAGCCCCTTGTCCTTGTTCTCGTCATTTATCTTGTCGGCCTGTTTGAACACCCAGCAATCTCTGTTAGTGTGATTGGCTCGTTTATCGGCGGTGCCGTGAATCTGGCATGAGCGGTCGACTATGCGGTCCAGACTGGACGATACCGGATTATTTCTTTTAAACGCCTTCTTCCGCTGACCGGATTTGGAGTTGCTGAATCCGGCATTGACTATCGTATCTTCGGCATTGTCGCCATTGTTCCAACGCTTATGTCTATTGTGCCATGGATTTCCGTTACTGTTGCGGATATCTGAAGTGCCAGAGTTTCCTGGCGCGGTGTTACTGCAAGCCAGCCAGCTATCCTCGCCCGCGCAAAAGCGGGTCATTAGTGTCGTGAGGGCCGCCATGGACTTTGGTTTTTCTTGGCCGAGGTGTCGGGCAAGCCACTCGTTGTGGATATTATGCTTAAAGGCCGCCAGGGCCTCGGCATCCAGACAGTCGACAATTTGGTTCTTTTTAGCTAGGAACCGAGTCCGGAATTTCCTGGCTAACTCTCCGGGCTATTGGGAATGTGACTTGAGTCATCAGGATCCAGTGGTCGCACGTAGCTGCCCTGGTAGTTATCTAGGAATGCGTCCTCAAGATTTTCCCAACTTCCAATGGAGTTTGCTGGTAGGCTATTCAGCCAATGTCTGGCTGGCCCTTTAAGCTTGAGTGGAGATACTTGATGGCATGTAGGTCATTACCGTGAGCCATGTGAATGTGGAGAAGGAAATCTTCGATCCACACCACGGGGTCTGTTGTGCCATCATATGACTCGATGTTGACAGGTTTAAACCCTTCTGGGAATTCATGTTCCATTACTTCATCAGTGAAGTAGAGGGGATGTGCGGCACCACTATGTCGGGCTACGTCACGACGCAGTACGGCTAGGTCTGGTCGATTATGTTCGGCCCAGCCGGATTTATTATTAGTGTATCCGGCATGACGATCATCGTCATGTGTTGTGGCACGCCCTCGTGATCCGTAGATCAATCTTGGTTGTCCTGCGTTGTTTTCTAATGTGTCTTGCAGGTCCTGCGTGTTTCCCCGTTTTATAGTGAACCGGCGTGGGGGTTCGGGCTGGTACATTGTTTTATCCCGACCACGAGGTGGCCGGTCAGCCCCATCTTGTGCTGGAAGTTCATGCTCTTTGGCCTCTTCTTCTAGCGATTTGTGCTTTGGCTATCCCCAGATGGGGGGTTCGAGTACGTATTCCTCGGCTGCAGGACCTCGGTCCATCTGTCCGCGAGCAGATCTTGATTAGCTTGGAGTGGCTATAAGACGACGCTTGAAGCGCTCCTGCTCTATGGGATCCTCCGGTACGCCGAATTCGTCGTCACCGAGGCTCACCTCGTCTTCGGAGGGAGGCATATAGTTATCATCCTCTAAGTATCCATCTGTCGCCTGTTCATCTGGGCTGACCTGCCCGGGTTCTTGTTCGGCTTGCTCGAAGGTGGGCTGATCAGGATTGTATTCCTCTTCGGCGCCATCTGGATATTCTTCTCCAATGCCGGTGTTGCTGTGGCGGGGCTTGGAGCAGCACCGATGACGCCCATGCTTTGATTTCTTCCCTGAGGGGTTATCTCCTGTTGCCTCATCGCCATTGTTTTCTTTGGGAGTATCCACAATATATATATATATATATATATATATATATATATCATATGAAGAGGTGGCAGTCCAGCGCCCTGTGGGCAGTGGTTCCTGTTCTTCTCCCGCATCATCGTCTATACCATCGATGTCTTCGGAGTCGAAGTTAAGCACATCGGTCAAATCATCGACCGTGGCTATGAAGTGGGTGTTGGGTGGGTGACGAATTTCTTCGTCGCCTGCTTCCCACTCGAGTCGAACATAGTTCGGCCAGGACTCTCCTCACAGAGAGAGAGAGAGACCTTAATGAATTTAGCACATTACCAAAGGGCGAGTGCTGAAAGATATCCGCGGCAGTGAACTCCATGATTGGGGCCCAATCAGATTCGATGGGCATGGATGCACGCGGTCCGGAACCCACGACCGAAGACAAGTCCGGGGGTCCGAAGACACAGATCTCCTTAGGAGCGGAGTCTGTGTTCGGCTCCAATGCCGATGAGTGCGCAGCCTCTAGGGCGGGGTCCATCCACCCGTCCTCGGAAGGCACGATCTGCTCTGGAACGAAGTCCGGAGCCGTAGCAGGCGCGATGTTCTGAATACTGTCCGACGGCAGATCTAGGTCATGCACGTCGTGATCGTTTGGCGCTCCTGAGATAGGCCCGAATCCGTCGAAGATCAAGTCTCCGTGGATGTCGGTAGTGTAGTTCAGGTTTCCAAACCTGACTTGATGGCTCGGGGTGTAGCTATCGATCTGCTCCAGATGGCCAAGCGAGTTGGCCCGCAGCGCGAAGCCGCCGAACACGAAGATCTTTCCGGGGAGAAAAGTCTCACCCAGGACGGTGTTGTTGAGGGTTGGAGAAGCCATTAATCCTTACAGTGATGACATAGAGGAACTCTCAATGAAAGCACCAATGTAGGTGTCAAAACCAGCGGATCTCGGGTAGGGGGTCCCGAACTGTGCGTCTAAGGCTAATGGTAACAGGAGACTGGGGACACAATGTTTACCCAGGTTCGGGCCCTCTCGATGGAGGTAATACCCTACTTCCTGCTTGATTGATCTTGGTGATATGAGTATTACAAGAGTTGATCTACCACGAGATCAGGGAGGCTAAACCCTAGAAGCTAGCCTATGTTACGATTGTTGTTGTTGTTGTGTCCTACGGACTAAACCCTCCAGTTTATATAGACACCGGAGGGGGCTAGGGTTACACAGAGTCGATTACAAAGAAGGAGACCTACATCCGAATCACCAAGCTTGCCTTCCATGCCAAGGAGAGTCCCATCCAGACACGGGACGAAGTCTTCAATCTTGTATCTTCAGAGTCCAACACTCCGGCCAAAGTACATAGTCCGGCTGTCCGGATACCCCCTTATCCAGGACTCCCTCAATGGCCTCCGTCCCCAAGCTCGTTGTCGTAGTGTGTGCAGAGGACGACGACCATGAGCGAAGCCACTTCCCGCTGACCCTCAGGTATGCTACCTCTTTTTGAACCATACCCTTGTTATATTGCCCCATCTGCCACGTCGTTGCATGTGGATCTTTTTCCACTCCACCATCTTCCCAATTTGCTATCGTCTGCTCTGCTGGCCACGCAGATGAAAAACATAGTTTGCACTATTAAAGGAAACCCTACTTCATGCAGACTAATCCATGTCTGGGTTGAATAAGGAAAGGAAGGTGGACTGTACTATCCAAGAGAGTAGGCATGGAACCCGCATCTAGGTTGAAAAGGGGAAAATCAGTAGCTAAGGAACGAGTCTCGTGTCTCTTGGTTGAAGAAGGGTAGAAAGGCATGACAATGCAATAGAGAATGACCAGGTCGATCGGTTTGTTGTCTTCACATAGGAAAAAGGTGGCTAAAGAGAACAAAAATGGGACGTAATCCACATATGCTGCCTAGATATTTGTTGCTCTGTGCAACCATACCTCCCTCACCACTCTGCGTCCGTGGAGGTACATCGTACTGGTGCACACACTGTCCGAATGGACCTCCCATGCTCTTATTGCCACATTTTTTTGCTGTTAGTATAATGCCAGCAGTCAAGTCAAGCAATGCTACTGCTAAAGTGATGCCACATTTAACTAATGCCGCTCTCAGTCTAATGCCACCGATAAATTTAAGCAATGCCATTTAATGTCACTGTATTATTTTAGGGTTAGCTGTTGATTGTTGATGTATTAAAGATTTTGCAGCTAAGGCATTCTAATGCTGTTGCACAGCCAGTATACCAACGATGAAACTTGTTACTACCTTCAGATTTTTGCACTGTTAATGCTTATAGATTACATACCTCACTTTCATGAGATAAGTTAATTTTTTTGTATAGTGTCACCAAAGTGCCAAGGCGTTGATGTCATTTTATTTTGGCTAAATTGCACAGACAATTATGAAGCCAAGAGGAAAGGTCAAGAGTGGGCACCTCCTCCTCCAGTTGTTCTGTTTATTCGTTCGATCAAGTTTTTATGTTTGATCAATTATCAAGATTTGGATAGCAAAGAGTGGGCACCTCCTCCTCCGGCTGTTTTCTTGATTCGTTCGATCAAGTTTTTATGTTTGATCGATTATCAAGATTGAGATAGCAATTTTTAAGGTCCCCCCGAGTTTGAAATGATATTTACCTTGGAGGTACATGGTTTGCAAAAAAATTTATACTGTCATTAGTTAATAATGCTAGTTACCTTCAGACTTTTGTATTTGGTTTAATGCTCATGCACAGCTAGTATACCAATGCTGAAACTTGTTACCTTTACATTTTGTATGGTTAATTCTTATAGAAACCTTCCAGTGCTAGAGTTTATTGAAATCTGTACAGTAAAACCATTATACTGTACCCTGTAATAAACTAACTACTCTACTGTTGCACTAGCTACTGTATTAGTGTATATTTGTAGTATTCGAATGGTGTTGCATTAGCGTATGGACATAAATAAAGTGTGTCAAGCTTTCCCAGATATGTGCTCAAGGAAACTACTACCTGTTTTTCTAAATACTAGACATTTGGGTACTTTAAATTGAACCGCGAAAACGTCTTATATTAAGGAACAGAGGGTGTAGAGTTCACTCAAATTATCCCGGTAAAGCTAGTCACACCTTTGTTAAAATTAATGTTCATTATGTTATTGGAGGAGGTCTGTATGTTAGTCTCTAATGCCTGTCGACTACATACCTGTCATCATGATGTAATGTTAAGTCATTTCCTTTTGTATAGTGTCACTGAATTGTCAAGGCGGTGATGGCATTTTATTTTAGTAGAACTGCACAAAATTTGCTTAAAAGAAGAGGAAAGGTCAGGAATGTCTCGGTTTTTCAGAAAAAACCATGTATGCCTTCCTGACATCAGCCAATGTTGCTTTATTTATTCCTTAAAATAGGTGGTTAGAAACAGTCTTGCTACCTTTTCCCATTAAGAAATTGGAATGCTTATATTTGTGAGTCTATGCTTCAACTAGTGCCACTTTTATAGTAATCACACTTTCAATATCTATGCAAACAGGGATGCTCGATTTTAGTGGAACTGCACAAAAAGTCCAACTGGTTCAACATTAGGAGCATGTTTTTTTTCAAACCTTTATATCCAATTGGTGGCACTATGAGTTGTTCATTACGAAGGTACATGGTTTGCTACTATCTTGCTACTCTTTTTGTACTATCATTAGATAGTAATACTAGTGGTTTGCATGTGAATTTATTGGCAGGGTGGACCTACATTGGAGGTGCAGGACAGGATTCAATGATTGGATGCTCAATTTTGGTTGTATCGATTTCACCTCTTCCATCACTGCGAACATGGATATCCTTGGTCTGATGAAGAATAGGCGCTATATTTCTGCTCTGAACCAGCAAATCAGTTCAGTATGAAATTGTCCAGGGCAAAACATAACTGTATCAGATTGTCTAGTGCAGAACATGACAGATGCTAAGTGGAAGAGACATGTTTAAACCAAAAATACATGGTGTGGTATATGTTTACTAGCTGCTTGATATTTGTGCAGACAATGATGTCTGCCCGTTGCTATTTGGCAAACAAACAAAGTGTCCTCAATTTTGGTTCAACCGCACAAGAGAATAGTATAGTCACTACATGCAGTGCCATTTGAAAATAGACACAAAGATTGGATAGTCACTTCATGGACTGCCGAAAAGTAGTACTGTACTATTTACTGGGCAACACTAGGTGCTTCATTGCTTTGGTCTGATTATACAATGGGCATCATTTTTCCTAAGTTAATGTTTGTATTCCAAAAAGAGTCTTGCGGTGTGATTGAGAGAAGACCAAATCATATTGAAGTGGATGTTCCTCCATCATGTGTGGTTCATTCTCATGGTTCCAGCTGTTGGTGAAACCACTTACGTTTGCAAGAGGAATTGTAGACTTCACAAACAAATTTGTCTTTTAGTCTGTACTGAATGTTGGCCAAGAGAAGCATCCATGTTAGTAGGAAGAACAGATGTTTTTTCTAGATCTTTGCTTTTGGAGCTACATATTTGTATATGATCTATGAATCATTGAGATGCATTAACATGTTGATCTTATGTATGGGAATCGTACTAGTTAGTTTTAGTTGCGACGCAAGATCCGAAGTGGCTGATCTTTGCTTTTGGAGCTACATATTTGTATATGATCTGTGAATCATTGAGATGTATTAACAGTTACTTATTTCTGTTCGCTCAGTGTTTACAAGTTACTGATCGATCACTAGCTAGCCTACAAATGCGCTCCTGGCAGTTTTATTTGCGACGCAAGATGCGAAGTGGCAGTTTTTTGAATAAAAATGCCTACCTCTGAAGAAACTGACAAGCTACACTATCGATCCTACACGAATAAAAATGCCTACCTTTGAAGAAACTGACAAGCTACACTATCGATCCTACACGGATAAATAGAGGATCACGCACGTACTACCTCCTTTCCGGTTTGCAGGGCTCAATTCAAGAAACGACCTACTTGATCCTACACGAGTAAATAGCGGATCAAGCATGTACTAGTAACTCCTTTCCGGTTTGTAGGGCTTAATTCAAACCTCTCACCAACCAAGGTACTCCCTCCGTCCGGGTTTATTAGTCCCATGAACAAAGTACCAAGACCAAGGCATGGCAATAATTAACGGCATGCAGAAGTTTAAGCCTAATTAATTCCAATGATTTAAGTGCTTGCATGCGTGCCCTCGGCTGCGACTCGTTGCAAGCTGCTTCGCGTACTGCCTGCGAGCGATTCTGAGTGCCTGCATGCAGCCGGACGTAATTAAGGCAGCTAACTGATGCGAAAAAAGATATGCTTTAATTGTTGCAGGCTTTTTAAATCCGTGTAATCATTATTAACAAGGAGGGAGATGATTCGAGTGCACTCGTTTGACCGCCATGCCGGCGTGCGACCCAGACGGGATGGGACGGCATAGTCATAATTTTAGTTTCTCTAGTTTTCCACAGCAAGCTGGCGCGCTAAGCCATTATGCATTGAATTCCGATGACCGTCGCGCTACCTTCCCCCTATAAGTACTGTTTCCCGGCCTTCTCCGGTGCCACCGTGACCCAACTCGCCATATCCTCATAAGCCCCCATCGGCCCGACATCACTCGCCACGTCCGCCATGCCCCCACCCGTCCGTGGTAGGCGACACCGGAGGCGGTCACCGCTGGAACTAGTGTTCGGTTTTTCACCGGAAGGCAAACGGAGGGAGGAGGCATTCTATCTGTCTTTAGATGGCAATGCGGAGATCGAGGAGTTGTTGGAGCGCGAACGCATGGTGGAGGAGCAGGAGTTGTTGGAGCGCGACCGCCTGGCGGAGGAGCAGCGTATCGCCGATTTGCGCCGCCAGTGGGACATGGAGCAGCATCGCACCGATGCTCTGAGTCACGAGCAGAGCGCCCACAACTGGGCCAACTACATGGAGGCCAGCGCCCAGCAAATAGCCCTGGAGGCTGTCGGGCACGCACACGTTTGTGATGCCGATTTTTTACTACCAGCTCGTCAAGTGGGTTTCTCGCTTGGAAGCCGAAGCTTCGGTGGACCACGATGGCATGGAAAGGGCCAATGCGCGCGAGCAACACGCCCTATCGTACCTCTTGCAAGTCTGAGGCGAGGCGCAGGACACCGGTGCCGGTGTTTAGCGTGTACCACAGATGGTGGCCGTCATCGTCTAGTTAGCTAAGAGTAAGTTAGTACTTGTACGCTACTAGAGTATTGGTGGGAGTAGATAGTTAACTTGGCTATGATGGTTGTCAATGTGGAAGTTCAGTACTCTATATGTGGATCAGACCTGTTACTTTGCTCTGAATGTTGAACTTTCCGTTTGAACGTATGGAATGGGTTGTTATTTTTTAAATGGGTTGTATTTGTCCTCCACGGGTTTAGAGGCTGACTTGTAGTCCTAGCAAGTTAACGCATACACAATCAGGAGATGATTGTGCGTGGAGAGGATGACAGCAGGGACCCGCCAAGGTCATGGCAGTACGCAAGCAAGTGCCTCCATATTTCAAGCCAATAAAAAATGGCTCCTCCTAGTGGATTTCTGACATCTGGGTCCCATGCCATTGTCAACATAGTCAATAAACGAGAGAATTGCACAACGAGCGGCTCACACCAGGGACCCAGCAGCTCGCCCAGTTATTTTTGTTTTGGGTTAATTTGATAAATGCCACTCCAAATTTGGTGTATCCGAGAAATGCCACTGCAATTTCCAAACTTTGAAAAATGCCATTTCATGCTATTTCTAGTGGCATTTTTTGAAGTCTGGAGTGGAGTTTTTCAAAGTTTGCAAACTGCGGTGGTGTTTTTCAAAGTTTGCAAAAATTGCATTGGCATTTTTCAAAGTTTGGAAATTGCAGTGGCATTTTTATGAATCGCCATAATTGGAGTGGCACTTATCTAATTTGTTTTTGAGACGGAAGCAGGGTGTCAACTGGGCTGTGCGGGACACTCTGGCCTGTCTAGACAGCCTTTTCTTT
Source organism: Triticum timopheevii (assembly GCA_963921465.1). Lineage (NCBI taxonomy): Eukaryota > Viridiplantae > Streptophyta > Magnoliopsida > Poales > Poaceae > Triticum > Triticum timopheevii. The sequence goes on along the minus strand of OY997262.1, from coordinate 341,708,316 downwards.
TATGTTTACCACAGACCAGCCCAGTAGTTTTTTTTTTCTTTCTGAGAATGGCTAGCCCTGTTTTTTGTGATTTGTCAAGTAAGTCGCTTTATCAGGCTTGTTGGGCTGCAAATCTTTCAAGACGAGGAGAGCTTCATTCGGCTGGCCGAGAAAATGGCTTATCAGTAATGAGAAATGGGATGTGCATTTTTAAAACACATCAAAACGGCAATTACTTTCAAATATCTTTTTTTCATTTCAAGATTTTAAATTGCATTGATTTTTATGCGTGGAAAATTTATTGGAATTTATATTGATATACATTTAGTTTTAAAATAAGTTTGAATGTGACTCGAAATTTCAGGATTAAAAACAGTTCAGACCGCACCGACATATGCAAAATTTCGTATAATTTTTTAACCGTGGCCACAATATGGGCTGTAATGCTAACAAAAAGAATATGGGGTCCAAAAAAACCTTAAGAATTAGCAAATGGGCTATTAATTATTTGAAATAATGGCAGATGGGCTGTATGCTGTTTTCCACAGATTTGACGCTTTCCATGGATGGCATGTATACTGTTGGATGTCCATCGAACGGCCGTCGTGCTTCTTTAATCTCTGCTCTTCCTGCTCCAGCCACTCAAACAAGCGCCGGCGGGACGGCCTGCTCCCTCCTCCTCGCGGCCGGTTGTGCTGCCGCGCAGGCCTCACCGCCCCACCGTACTCCCGTCGCTGGCCTAGCCATCCCTCTACTCACCCACAGTCCCACACCTGCTGTTATTCTCCGGCGACGGCAGACGAACCAGTAAACCCTCGTACAGTCGTACTCCCCTCCGCATGGGAAACAACTGTCGAGTCTTCCCTGCCTTCGTGTCGTTCCCTTCCTAGGCCTTGTCGTAGTCCACCACCCTGGTGCTCTCGGCGTGGCGTGGTCAACGTGGTCAACGACCGACATGCATCTGAAGTGGACTGTACGTGGAGAGGCTGCCAGCTGGGTCCACGGCCGCACGCAAGGAAATGCATCCTTATTACGCGCAAAATAATGATTCCTCCACCTGACATCTGGGACCCACCGAAAGGGCCTCTGTATTTCGCGAAAAAAAGTTAGCACCGCTGACAGCTCGGACCCACCAGCTATATCTTCGCACGCAAGGAAGTGCCTCCTTATTACGCACAAAAAAATGAATACTCCCCCTGCTAGCTGGGACCCAGTATAGTGGGCCTACTAAGTTGACGGGGACGAAGGGCTTTGTAAACTTAGTCAATATGCACGATTCTAGCTCGACTGACCATACGATGTCCATCCAACGGCCGTAGTGCTTCTTCAACCTTTGGTCTTCTTGCTCCAGCCGCCCAAAGCAGCGCCGGTCGTGCCGCCTGCTCCTGCCTCCCGTGGCCGGCTGTGCTGCCGCGGAGGCCTCACCGCCCCCATACTACTCCCACCGCTCGCTAGGCCATCCCTCCAATCCACCCACCCACACCCCCTATTATTCTGCGGCGACGGTAGCGCAGCTGAAACAGTGAACCCTCATTCTCCTCTCCGCGTGGGCATCCACTGCCGCGTCTTCCCCGGCTCTGCGTCGTCCCCTTCCTAGGCCTCGCCGTCGTCCACCATCGTGCTGCTCTCGGCGCAGCGTGGTCAATGTGGTCAACGACCGAATTCCATCGGAAGAATACTGTACGTGGAGAGGGTGACAGTTGGGTCCATGGCAGCCGCAAGGAAGTGCCTCCTTATTACGCGGAAAATAATTATTCCTCCACCTGACAGCAGGGACCCACCGGACGGGCCACCAGTATTTCATGAAAAAAACCTTTGCCCCTGACTGCTGGGACCCACCCGACGGGCCACCGTATTTCATGAAAAAAATGTTCCCCCTGTTGTCAGCTCGGACCCACCAAAAGTGCCTCCTTATTACGCACAAAAATGAATACCCCCCTGCTAGATGGGACCCACCTTGGTGGGAGGCTGACTTGTGGGCCTACTAAGTTGAAGGGGACGGAGGGCTTTGTCAACTTAGTCAATATAAACGATTCTAGCTCTAGTGACCGTACGATGTCCATCCAACAGCCGTAGTGCTTCTTCAACCTTTGGTCTTCTTGCTCCAGCTGCCCAAAGCAGCACCGGTCGTGCCGCATGCTCCTGCCTCCCGTGGTCGAATGTGCTGCCGCAGAGGCATCACCGCCCCCTACTATTCCCACCGCTGGCCAGGCCCTGCAGCAACGGCAGCCTCACACCACAGCTGAACCAGTGAACCCTCGTACTCCTCTCCGCGTGGGTTTCCATTGCCGCGTCTTCCCCAGCTCCCCTCGTCCCCTTCCTAGGCCTCGCCGTCGTCCACCGCCCTGGTGCTCTCGGCGCGGCGTGGTCAACGTGGTCAAGAAATGACTTCCATCGGATGTGGACTGTACGTGGAGAGGCTGACAGCTGGGTCCACGGCCGCGGCAAGGAAGTGCCTCCTTATTACGCGGAAAATAATTATTCCTCCACCTGACAGCGGGGACCCACCGGACAGGCCACCGTATTTCGCAAAAAAACGTTTCCCCCTGACTACTGGGACCCACCAGCTACATATTCGCATGCAAGGAAGTGTGTCCGGGCAAAAAAAACAATTCGCCCCCCTGATTGTTGGGACCCACTAGCTACATCTTCGCACGCAAGGAAGTGCCTGACAGTCGGGACCCACCTGGTCGAAGCGTACGTAGCGTTGTCATTCTGGTCGTGAACGTGTACATACATATATACTGGTCGATGTAGAGGCGCGCACGTGTCGTAGTAGAGGCGCACACGTCGCATGTACACGTACATATAGCGGCTAGGGTGCAAGAAAGAAAATACGGCAACATACGTACATATGGACAGGGTCTCGAACACCTACTCGCGCATATGTACATGGCTGGGTCAGAATGGAGAAACAACGTCGTCGTCGTGTTCATGGGGAGCCAACCAGCTGGGTCGGAATGGAATGCGTGGTTGTGTTCATCGGGAGGGCTTGGACGGAACAGGCGATGGAAACGAGGCCTGGCGTACCGCAGAACGGAGGAAACGGACCTCCTACATTCGGAACGGGGTCCTGTTAATCGGGAGGGGTGTGGCGTACCGCAAAACGGAGGAAATAGACCTCCTACGGTCAAAACGGGGGTCCTATTGATCGGAAGGGGTGTGGCGTACCGCAAAACGGAGGAAACGGACATCCTACGGTCAAAACGGGGGTCTTGTTGATCGGGAGGGGTGTGGCGTACTGCAAAACGGAGAAAACGGACCTCCTATGGTCGAAACGGGGGTCCTGTTGATTGGGAGGGGTGTGGCGTACCGCAAAACGGACGAAACGGACTTGTGTTGGAGCGCTACGGTCGAAACGGGGGTCCTGTTCATCGGGAGGGGTGTGGCGTACCGCAAAACGGGACTCCACAGGATACTGTTCATCTCCACCGTCGACCTCCTCCAGCCTCCATGGGCTACCGTCGACCTCCTCCAGCCTCCACGGGCTACCGTCGACCTCCTCCAGCCTCCACGGGCTCCTATTCATCCAGCCTCCACCGCGTGCTACTCCACCGGCTACTATTCAACCACCCCTCCACGAGCACCCCTCCACCGTCTACTATTCATCCAGCCCTCCACCACACCACGGGATCCTGTTCAACCACCCCTCCACGGGCACCCCTCTACCGTCTACTGTTCATCCAGCCCTCCACACCACGGGGTCTTGTTCATCCAGAGGCAACGCCACCGCTCACTGTTCATCCACCCCCCCCCCCCCCCCGCAACGCTCACTGTTCATCTAATCGATCGGCTTCAGTTAGCAGCAGTAGCGAAGGAATCGCTCGATCGGATTTAGTTAACTGCCATCGATCGATCGCTTGGGTTCAGTAACGCGTAGCCTGCAGTGCAATCGCTCGGGTTTAGTTAGAGCCCAATGCCTCGCTCGGGTTCAGTTAGAGCCAACGCCTCGCACACACGCGCGTATGTGTACGAGAGAAACACGCATCGCTCGGCCCCCGACCTCCCACCGTAGCCGGGAACTCCCCGAAATTTTCATCGCCCTCGCTTCTACCACGGTTTTTTCCATCATGGACGGCCCAAAGAATGTCATGCAGCTGCGTCTCCGGCCTGCCCAGAACGAAAAGCCCATTTTCTGTCATGATTTTTTGTCACAGAAGTAGGAGCCCACCACATCTATGATGATACCGGGTTTTGTCACAATTATTGTCATAGAAGTGTCATATGTATGACAAAAAAAAAATCTTTCAGCCCAAAATGTCATGGACGTGTCTTTTTTTTGTAGTGTAGTGTTAGTGACCTTCTGCAAATTGTAATTTTGATATACTGGCCTTGTGTACAAAAAAATGGAGGTAGTAACTATATTTGACTTCCTTCCCCATTGCGGTGACGCCGACGATATCTCGAACGTTGTGGTTTGACGAAGTGCGTTCAACGGAGAACGCCATTGAGGGAGACCACGGTAAGTCGTTCGCAAGTACCGCCTGCAAGCCGAGACGACCGCCTTATTTGCATCCAGGAAGTCCGTTGAACCAAAGGACACGTAGATGTACTAGTACTACTAGTACACAATAGCGTCGTCCGTCCAGCTTAGTGCGATGAGATGGTTTCTTGAAGAAGATGATGGAGAAGCAGAGTCGGCGAAGAGTGAAATGATGGCTGCTTCATCCGTGCTTTTGTGATTTGATGCCTCACTGCTTTGTGAATTGTGATAGAAGGGACAGTGGAGTAGACTCTATGTTCTATACTGTACTACATGCATCCAAACATGGGAGAAAGATGAGAGACATTGCATTTTTCTATTCCTTCAATCAATCAATCAGGAATTCGGTTCCATCTTTTTGGCTTTGGCAACACCGTCCACAATGGTTCCTGTTGGTGTCGAAACCGGTGGATCTCGGGTAGGGGGTCCCGAACTATGCGTCTAAGGATAATGGTAACAGGAGGCGGGGGACACGATGTTTAGCCAGGTTCCGGCCCCCTCTACGGAGGTAATACCCTACTTCCTGCTTGATTGATCTTGATGATATGAGTATTACAAGAGTTGATCTACCACGAGATCGTAGAGGCTAAACCCTAGAAGCTAGCCTATGATTATGATTATTGTCCTTGTCCTACGGACTAAACCCTCCGGTTTATATAGACACTGGAGGGGGCTAGGTTTACACAGAGTCGGTTACAGAGAAGGGAATCTACACATCTGAATTGCCAAGATTGCCTTCCATGCAAAAGAGAGTCCCACCCGGACACGGGACGAAGTCTCCAATCTTGAATCTTCATAGTCCATCAGTCCGGCATAAGCATATAGTCTGGCTGTCCGTGGACCCCCTAATCCAGGACTCCCTCGGTAGCCCCTTGTAACGCCCCGAATCCGATGCGCCAAGTGTCTTCCAGTCATTCGTCGTTGTTGCCATGAAATTTTCTTGTGTGTTGCATTATGCCATGTCATCATCTGCATTTCATCTGCAGGTTTTTCAAAACTTGCATCCATTCGGGTTCTCCCGGTTCTCTCCGTTGTCCATTCTGAGCCCAACCACACTCGCACGTGCCCGTGACACCTCCCAGTTCTTGTTTTGTGAGCCGCCGAAAAACGTTCTCGGAATGGGCCGAGATTTGCCGAGTGGCCTTGGTATATCACCGGTAGACCGCCCGTCAAATTTCGTTCCATTTGGACATCGTTTGATGCCCCAACGGTTAACCGAGTTAACCGAGACCCCCTTTTCTCTTACAGCTCAGCGCCCCTTCACACAGCCCACCTAGCCCATCAAACTCCCGTCCATGCTCTCCGTCGTTCGATCATGATCGTGTGGGCGAAAACATCACCCCATTTGGACTCTTCTAGCTCCTTCTACCTATAAAAACGCCCTCTCCCCCTCCATTTTCGGGTCCAAGCCCTAGATTCTTCCTCCTCGCGCTGCCGGACACATCCGTCCCCGTGCCGGACATGTCCAGCACCGCCGCCCCGTCCAATCCCACCTCGCCACCTGTCCTCGTGCTGCCTCCCGCAGCCGCGGCCCACCCGGCCCACGGTTGGCCCGCCCCGGACCACGACCGGGCCGCCCCGCCCCGCAGCTCCCCTGCCCCGCGCTCGCGCGCTCCTCCGCCGCCATCACCGGCGCCGCCCGCCGCCCGCCGGCACGCCTCTCCCTCCGCCGCCGACTTCGGCCCCGCCACCGAGCCGTCGCCTGGCCGGCTCTTCGCCGCCAAGTGCCCGCAGGCGCGTCCCAGCGCATCCCCTTCTCCGCCCGTCCCCGCCGCCCGACGCGTCGGTCGGTCGCCGCCGACGCGCACCAACACCGCCGTTCGGCCTTGCTCTGGCTGGATCCGCCCCACGTCCCCGCCTCCTCCTCGCCGTAGCTCGCTGGCCTTCTCTGCCGCGCCTCCCTACCGCCCCCTCGTCGTCTCCAGCAAGCCCCGTCGCCGGAGCCGCCATCCTCGAGCTCGCCAGAGCTCCTCCGACCGGATCCACCGATGGGTGGATCAGATCCACCCATCCCGCCATCCAAACGCCCCCTCCGTCCCGGATCTCTCTGTCCCGGGTCCATCTCGTCCCATTTCGCAAGAGGTCGATTTTGTTCATTAAGTCCCTGAAAACTTCATATTATGTGTGCATGTTTGAGATACCATAACTTGATGCATATTGCTCCGTTTTGCATGTATGATATTTCAAAATGTTCATCTCAGAGTGCTCTTCATGATGGAGTAGTTTTCATGCATGTTAGGAATCATCTTGATGCCTTAAACTTCATTGCAAAACTGCTATGTGATATAAACTGCTAGAATCTGCTGATTGTTAACATCATTTAGCTATCTTGTGAGTGGTGCAACTTTGCCTATGTTGATCCTATGATGATGATCTTCATATTCACAGATTCCGCTCTTCATGTTCTACATGTTGGTGTGCTTTTCATTCATGTTAGGTTGCATCTTGACATATTAATCCCTGTTGCAAAAGTGCATGTTGTTGTTAACTGCTGAACACTATTGTAACTTGCTGATTTGTCATTTTTGTTGCATTTTGTGTGTGCATCCTATGAGCATGATGTCTACATGTTTTAGGAGCATTTTCATGCCGTCTTTACAATGGGACCATCCATGTATTTTTATATGCCCTGTAGTGAGTGCATCAAGCTTGTGAAGTGGGCTACTTGATGTTAATGTTCTGTCAATGCTGAAACTGCTATATCATGTTGGCATGTTTGATTGAAGCTGCCAATTAATCCATGCATATTATTGAGATGTTTAGATGACATTTTTTGATGTATATGTTATGCTCTATCATTCCATGCCTTTTGATGCCCTATATATGTCATGTAGCATATGTTTTCATTGCCATGAACATGCCTATATGCCGTTACAGATTTCTGTTAACTTCATGATGCTATGTAGTGAGCTTGTTATTGTATGATCCATGCCTATTATGGAGATGCTCCAATTACATTTTTTGAATTATTCTATGACTACTTTGTTCACATACCATTTTTTTAATTTTGGAGATCATATGCCTCTGTTCCATGCTTGCAAACATGCTATCATAATGTTGTTGTTTTACACTTGGTGGAACTGTTTCAATATTCAATCTTGTCATGTTGGTTCCCACTAATCCATGAGCCATATGTATATGATGCCATGATGTCATTTGCTTTTTGTTATGTTTACTTTGATGCCATTCCCTTGGTTGCTATGTTTACTTGTTGTAGCTTGTCTCTTTCTTGCTATCAAGTTCCCATCATATTAACTCTGCTCATGTTTATGCTACTGTGTGATAAAGTTGCATTTTGCATTGATCATATTGGTTTAATCTTGATGCCTATGAACATGAACCTTTAATCATATTTGAATTATGTTATCTGTACATGAAGTTCCTGTCAAGTTTATGCTCATATGATTCTGTACATGTTGTTTTGATGTTTGCAAAGTGCCTACTTGTTGTTTTGGGCTGATTGTTGTTATATCTTGTTTGGAGTGTATGTGTTGCACCGTTGCCCCATTTTGAGCATGCTCCTTATGAAACTTGCTTGATTTTGCATGTAGTTTCATTTTATCATGTTGCATCCTTGGTTTGAGGTGTTTTCTTGATGTCTGGGAGCATTTTGCATCAATGCCATGTTTAACTTGTGTTGCTCATATCTTCTAGGCCGTAGCTCCGAACTAAATGAACTTTATATGTAACTTGACTAGAATTTTGTGTAGATCATCTTGGTGCATCTTAACTTGCTGTTTAACAACTTGAACATAATGTGTTATCAGATCTGGCCAATTTCGAAATTTGCGTATGAGGACTTGCCGGATTTGTTATATGTTGTTTCCGACCTCATTTAAACTTGCTTGCATGTGTTGTTCTTGTATGCATCATCTCTTGCCATGAGTAGCATCATATAGCCTTTTTCATGCATCATACTTGGTTGAGCATCATGTCATGTTTATATGTTGTGTTTTTACCATGTTGTTTGCTTCTTTTCGGTTGTGCTTCTTCTCGATAGTTCCTATTTCGTTGCGATCGTGAGAATTCGTTCGGCTACGCTTGGTTTGTCTACGTGGATTCGTCTTCTTCATGGACTCGTTCTTCTTCCTTGCAGGATTTCAGGCAAGATGACCGTCACCTTGGATCTCACTAATATCATTGCTATGCTAGTTGCTTCATTCTATCGCTATGCTGCGCTACCTATCACTTGCTTATCAAGCCTCCTAAATTGCCATGTCAGCCTCTGACCTTTGTCACCCTTCCTAGCAAACCGTTGTTTGGCTATGTTACCGCTTTTGCTCAACCCCTCTTATAGCGTTGTTAGTTGCAGGTGAAGTTGAAGATTGCTCCATGTTGGATCAGGATTATGTTGTGATATCACAATATCTCTTATTAAATTAATGCATCTATATACTTGGTAAAGGGTGGAAGGCTCGGCCTTATGCCTGGTGTTTTGTTCCACTCTTGCCACCCTAGTTTCCATCATACCGGTGTTATGTTCCTTGATTTTGCGTCCCTAACATGGTGTGGGTTTATGGTCCCCTCTTGACAGTTCACTTTGAATAAAATTGTTCCAGCAAGGCCCAACATTGGTTTTACCATTTTCCCATCATAATAACTAAACTTGATATTAAATTTGACGCATAGGGAGTTAGCGCTACCCGAGGAGTTATTCTATATAACCAGGGGGCCAGTGTTGATGGTGTTTGTCCAAAACTAGAGCACTGTGCGAGGCCGCCGCGGGGCAACCTGGGTTATATTGGCACCTGTATGCGTAGCTCATCCATCGTGGCCTGAGACTAGATACGCGTGGTTACTATCAGGGTGACGGCACGGCGGGAGATCTTGCTGGACTTGTTTTACCATTGTCGAAATGTCTTGTGCACCGGGATCCCGAGTCTGATCGGATGTCCCGCGATGGAGGATTGTCTCCGCGGATCGTGAGCTTATAATGGGCTAATTTGGGACACCCTGCAGGGTTTAATCTTTCGAAAGCCATGCTCGCGGTTATGTGGCAGATGGGAATTTGTTAATATCCGGTTGTAGAGAACTTGACACCAGATTCGAATCAAAATACACCAACTGTGTGTGTAACCGTGATGGTCTCTTTTCGAGTGGGTCGAGAAGAGAACACGGTGCAATTATGTTTGAAGTAAGTAGTTCAGGATCACTTAGTGATCATTATTAGTTTGTGACCGTTTGCGTAGCTTCTCATCTTATTCTGGTACTCGTAAGTTAGCCACCATGGCATGCTTAGCCACTGCTGTAACCTCACCACCTATCATTTCCATACCTATTAAGCTTTGCTAGTCTTGATACCCATGGTAATGGGATTGCTGAGTCCTCGTGGCTCACGGATTACTACAACAACAGTTGCAGGTACAGGTAATGCGATGATCCGACATGAGAGCAATGCTTGCTTGCTTTGAGTTCTTCTTCCGCTTCCTCTTCGATCAGGGGATAGGTTCCAGGTCAGCAGCCTGGGCTAGCAGGGTGGATGTCGTTTGAGTTTCTGTTTGTGTTTCATCCGTAGTCGGATGTTGCTTTTATGTATGATGTTGTTGTATCCATGTGGCATTGTATGCCTCTTGTATGTATCCCCAACTATTATGTAATGGACGATGTAATGATAACCACCTTGCAAAAGCGTCTTCAATATGCACTTATGTCCTTGGTGGGACCTTCGAGTTCCTTTAGGATAGGGTCGCATATTGGGCGTGACACCCCTGAACCAGGCTTCAATGACGATGAGTCCGGCGCGCAAATTGTCTTTGGCATTGCAAGGCGGGTTCCTTCTCCGAATACTCCAAAGTAGATCTTGAACACAAGAATCGCATCCGGCTCTGCAAAACAAATTCCACATACCACCATAGAGAGTACAATATTCCATGAGTCTAATCTGGTGACAACTTTTCCATAGCATGACATCACGTCGTGACCCGGTCATTATTCGAACCGTTTTCTTAACCTGCTACTACACATCTTGCGAGGCGGTTTTATTGGCACGTCTTGTCGAAGCAGAGATCATGTCCCCTTATCACGGGATTCTCATCAATACGGGCGTGGGTAACCCAACCGCGCCATTAGCACGGTGCTTGGGGAATAAGAGAGTTTCTAGGGCAAGTGGGGAGGCACATGACTGCCGCCTTTATAAAGAGATAAGGATTCCCCTTTTTCACCCATGCCTTCTTCTTCCTCTGCTCATCCATTCTCGAGCTCCAACGCCCAAGCTTTCACCTTCTCCGTAAAAACATTCCGAACATGTCCAGAGTGGGAGGCAAGTGGATGGCCTCCTCTGTTAAGAAGGAGGACATCAAGAAGCTTCGGGAGGCCAGATACTTGTTCGAAGACATCGCGCATCGCCTTCCGGCCGAAGGGTAGATCATCCCTACCCTGAAGCCCTAGGAAAGGGTAGTATTCCTCTCCCACTTCGTCCACAGGCTGGGATTCCCCCTCCACCCGTTCGTCCGCGGCCTAATGTTCTACTACGGGCTGGACTTCCATGATTTGGCCCCCAAATCCATCCTCAACATCTCAGCGTTTATCGTCGTGTGCGAGGCCTTCCTCCGCATCACACCCCACTTTGGCCTATGGCTAAAGACTTTCAATGTGAAGCCAAAGGTGGTGAGCGGCCAACAAGCGGAGTGCGGAGGCGCCATGGTGGGCAAGATGCCCAATGTCACCTGGCCTGAAGGCTCCTTTGTGGAGGCTATGAAGAGATGGCAATCGGGGTGTTTCTACATCACCGAGCCGCGCAACGCCAACTTGGCGGCGACCCCCAAATTCTGATCCGGCATCCTGATACGTCTCCAAAGTATCTATAATTTTTTATTGTTCCATGCTATTATATTACCTGTTTTGGATGTTTATGGGCTTTATTTTACACATTTATATCATTTTTGGGACTAACCTACTAACCAGAGGCCCAGCCCGTATTGCTGTTTTGTTTGCCTATTTCAGTATTTCGAAGAAAAGGAATATCAAACGGAGTCCAAACGGAACGAAACCTTCGGGAGTGTGATTTTTGGAACGAACGTGATCCAGAGGACTTGGAGTGCAAGTCAAGAAGCAGCAGAGGCAGCCACAAGGGTGGGGGGCGCGCCCACCCCTACAGGGCGTGCCCCTCTGTCTCGTGGGCCCCTTAGGCGGCCACCTACGTACTTCTTCCTCCTATATAAGCCTACATACCCCAAAAACATCCAGGGAGCCACCGAAGAAATATTTCCGCAACCGTAACCTTCTGTATCCGCGAGATCCCATCTTGGAGCCATCGCCGGTGTTCTGCCGGAGGGGGAATCCACCATGGAGGGCTTGTACATCAACACTATAGCCCCTCCGATGAGTTGTGAGTAGTTTCCCACAAACCTTCGGGTCCATAGTTATTAGCTAGATGGGTTCTTCTCTCTTTTTGGATCTCAATACAATGATCTCCCCCTCTCTTGTGGAGATCTATTCGATGTAACCTCTTTTCGCGGTGTGTTTGTCGAGATCCGATGAATTATGGGTTTATGATCAAGTTTATCTATGAATAATATTTGAATCTTCTCTGAATTCTTTTATGTATGATTGAGTTATCTTTGCAAGTCTCTTCAAATTATCGGTTTGGTTTGGCCTACTAGATTGATCTTTCTTGCCATGGGAGAAGTGCTTAGCTTTGGGTTCAATCTTGCGGTATCCTTACCCAATGACAGAAAGGGTTGCAAGGCATGTATTGTATTGTTGCCATCGAGGATAAAAATATGGGGTTTATACCATATTGCATGAGTTTATCCCTCTACATCATGTCATCTTGTTTCTCGCGCCCTATGAGGTGCCGGAGAAGAAGGCCAAGAAGACGGCCGCGGGGACCAGAGATGGTCTCCGGCGCAAGGTTGCACCGGATATGACGTCCGAAGACACCGAGACACAGTCCTCCACCGAAGACGAGGAGGAGGAGGAGGAAATCCATCCCCCCTACTGGGGGGAGAAAGAAGAGGAAGGCCGCCATGCATGGGGAGGCCGAGGTGTCCAAGAAGGGAAAAACCTTCCTTCTGGACCATTCCACTACAGCCACCAACAGCGGCGAGGAGTGGGAACTCATGGGCAAACCCCCGGCTAAGTCGTAAGTATCCGGACAGAATAGTATTTCCGATATGTTTGCTTTATCGCTTCTTAACGTGCCAGACGTGCACTTGCAGTCCGGCCCGATCCAACATCGAGATATCCTCCTCTTCGGAGGGATCGCTGGACCCGTTGGTGATGAACAGCGAGTCTCTTCCGACAGCCTCCTCCCCCAAGGCCGTAGACGACACCAAGGTGTTGTCTCGAAGGATAACAGGCCAAGGGGAGACAGTTCCGGAGACGCCTCCAGGCGAAACCCTGGTCGCCGGACACATGGGGGAAAAGACCCCCACGGACTCCGATAATGGCGGCCGCAACCAGTTTGGCCCCCAGCCGAATACGGCTCCGGAGACCCAAGTGGTTCTGGATTCAGGCAGGCAGCCTCTCCCGAATGAGGGCGAGCCGCCTGTACCGATGACCTCTGTCCATCCAGAGGCACCGGACAGCTTGCTGGAAACACTTCGCAGCGCTTCCATTGATGAAGAACACCGTACTCTTATGAGTACAGTGATCGAGAAGGTCCGGTCCGCCAAAAGTGGATTGACCGAAGCCTGCGCTAGCCTTCTAACCGGCTTTGAGGTAAGTAATAAAATTGTGAGAAAATATCACAGTGTAGACAGTAGCCCCTGATGCTCTGTGTGGTGTTCGTAAAGAAAAGCCGAACAGAGGATCAAATAATATTCGCAGGAGTCTAACATAGGATGTCTATGTAAATAAGAAGGTGCCGCTGCTGGCCGATTCCGCTTGTACTGCGGAGGTCTCTGGACTAAAGCAGGACCTGGAGCAGACCGAGGGAGAGCTCGTCCTCGTGAAGAGGCAACTAGAGGAAAGTCAAGGTACCTAATACCCTACCTGTGTACTTATGAAGGATAAATGGTTTCTTTTGATAAAAGCGTCATGAACTTTTATAGGGGCCACAACCGAAGTGGCGGCCCTTAAGAAGGCGTTGGCCGAGGCCAAAGACAAAGCGGCCAAGGAACGCGTCCCGTGCGAGAAGCAAGAGGCCCGGGTCAGCGAGGTCCAGGAAGAGCTCCAGGATTTCGTCCAGAAGTACGAGTCCTTGGAGCGTGACTCTAAGACTCAAGAGTCCAAGCTTGCCAAGGCCCTCTAGAGCACACAAGACGCGAGAGCTGAAGCCTAGAGGGCCCTCCAGGAGATCCAGGTGGCCAAGAAGATTGCGGCGGGTAAGGCATTTGTTATGCAAAGCAAGCATGTGAAGGAGACATTCTTTTTACTTACCCGAAGTTGGAGTTCTCCAGGAGTGTTTGTGGATCTGCCGTGCAGCATATCAGATGCCGCAGAGTTCTACCGAGCCGAAGAAGGGAGCTCAATAGAGAAGTTGTTCTGGTCTCAATATCTTGGGACAGAACATCTGATGCCCTTGAGCGACCAGCTGAAGCAACTGGTCGAGCTGCACAAGGCAGCCGAACTGGCCATGAAGGACCTCATAGTCCGGCTATGGCCAGCCGAGCCTATGCCCAGCAGCTACTTCGGACTAGTGAAGCGGCTTGTGAATGCCTGCCCATGACTTGAAGTCATAAAGTGGTCGGTTTGCATTGAAGGTGCGCGGATAGCCTTTGCCCGTGCAAAGATGCATTGGGCGAAGATGGACGCTACGACGCTGATGACCAAGGGGCCACCAAAGGGCAAGGAGCACCGCCGACCCGAAAAATATTATGACAGTGTCCTGAAGGGCTCCCGCCTTGTGGCGGATCAATGTGCAAAGGATATAATCTTTGAATGAATGCATTCATTTTATCCTGTAATATGAAACGAGTTCATTTGCGCAATATAATGCTTGTTGATTTAAAATTCTACCTCCTGTGCAGCCGTTTATAAAATCTGAGAGTTGGCCAATCGTCGGCTTCTGCCCCCATGTAACTAGTACAGGGGTGTTCGGGATAAATCTAAACACTCTTCATCCAAGTTTTTGGTCCTTTAAGAAGGTGTCTTGCGCAACGAACAAGGCAATCGGACTATACAACTTTATCACCCTCACTTAGCCATAGAAGTTCTATAATTTTAAATTTTGGCATAGCCCCTAGTATTCGGAAGGCCGAACTTGGGGCGCTATACACGCCTAAATCAGACAAAGACCGATTCCTCGCATAACGCAGAAAAAATCTTTAAGGATTTGAAACCTCTCGAACAGCGACCAGCTCTCGCCACATCATGATAGTCAGTTTTCGGCTTTCTCTACTGAGGTGCTCGTCCGAAAGAACTGGGACACAATCGCAATAGTTCTCCCTTTACTACCCTAGCCGATATAGCAGAACATAGGGTAGCAAGCACAGGAGCCAGGCAACCCAACTATTGACCCAAGACATGATTCGGAGCTGATGCATATAATGTTATGAGCGGGGTGCCACACTGTCGAAAGTGTTTGGACTTACTTGTTGTGTTATGGGGTACACTGAAGCCCCTGGCGAACTGAGCATACCAGAATGTGCGGGTGCGATTTGTAATAAATAAACAGTCAAGGAAAAAAAATGAGGTAATAAGCTGACGCTGCAAATTATTTTCCATTGTTATTTGAGTAATACGTCAAGGCATATGTATACAAGTAGTGCGATAAGCAAATAGGGCTATTTGACATGCCCTAACCAAGAGCGAGCTGTGTGTGTGTATGTAAAACAGGTATAGCGATTGTTAGCAGAGACCACCTGGGGATTCCCTTGTACGTCAAAGCTCCTTGCTTTCTTGGTGTATCCGTCCCGTGATGGGTCCGATGATCAAGTTATCGAAAGAGCCTCCAGAAGAGAGGAACCTGAAAGAAAGAAAAAGGTGAAGGTATGCAGATCCCGGGGGGTTGAGTCGCATTGTGGACCACGGTCTAGCTGTGCCTCCGTCTATCCCCTTGGTATTTTAAGTGCGTAATTATGTATGCGCGGCACGAATTTCACCACTTGATTGGGACTAGGACGGAGGCTGAATTGCTAGGTGAGCTCTGGACGGGCCGGACGATCCTGTTGCAGAGTAGTTCGGACCCGCTTGACAGTGTCCAGGGGCTTTATTGCCGAATTGAGGGCCTGCCTAAGGAGGCTGCTCTGTACTTCTAGTGCAAGGGCCGCGGTGTGCTCCTCCATACGGAGGGAGCGCTTTGTATTTCCATTGACTGTTATAACACCGCAAGGTCCGGGCATCTTGAGCTTGAGGTAGGCATAGTGTGGCACCGCATTCAATCGAGCAAATGCGGTTCGTCCAAGCAGTGCATGATAACCAATGCGAAAGGGGACGATATCGAAGATTAATTCCTCGCTTTGGAAGTTGTCCGGTGATCCGAAGACCACTTCCAATGTGATTGAGCCTGTACAACAAGTGTCTACACCTGGTATGACACCTCTGAAGGTGGTTTTGGTGGGTTTGATCCTTGAGGGATCGGTGCCCATTTTGCGCACTGTATCCTGATAAAGCAGGTTCAGGCTGCTGCCACCATCCATGAGGACTCGTGTGAGGTGAAATCCATCGATAATAGGGTCAAGGACCAGTGTGGCTGAGCTGCCATGACGAATAATGGTCGGATGGTCCCTGCAATCAAAGGTGATCGGATAGGAAGACCATGGGTTGAACTTTGGGGCGACTAGCTCCATCGTGTAGATGTCCCTTAGTGCGCGCTTCCGCTCCCGCTTGGGAATGTGGGTGGCGTATATCATATTTACCGTTTTACCTTGGGGGTAAATTTCTTCCATCCCCCTGTGTTTGGTGGATGGGGTTCCTCGTCGTCATCACTATGCGACCCCTTTTCCTTGTTTTCGGCATTTAGTTTGCTGCCTTGTTTAAATACCCAACATTCTCTGTTGGTGTGGTTGGTTGGTTTATCGGGGGTGCCGTGGATTTGACATGGACGATCGACTATGCGGTCCAGACTGGACGGGCCCGGATTGTTTCTTTTAAATGGCTTTTTCTATTGACCGGACTTGGAGCCGCTGAATCTGGCATTGACGGCTGTGTCTTCGGCGTTATCGCCATAATTGCAACGCTTGTGTCTGTTGCGTCGGGGCTTACCGTTGCTATCTCTGGCGTCTGAAGTGCCAGGATTTCTTGATGTGCTGTTGCTACGAGCCAACCAGCTATCCTCGCCCGCACAAAAGTGGGTCATGAGTGTAGTAAGGGCTGCCATGGACTTCGGCTTCTCTTGGCTGAGGTGTCGGGCGAGCCACTCGTCATGGATGTTATGCTTAAAGGACGCTAGGGCTTCGGCATCCGAACAGTCGACGATTTGGTTCTTTTAGTTAAGAACCAAGTCCAAAATTTCCTGGCTTACTCTCCGGGCTATTGGGTTATGTGACTTAAGTCATCAACGCCCGGTGGTCACACATAAGTGCCCTTAAAGTTGTCAAGGAATGCGTCTTCCAGGTTCTCCCAACTGCCAATGGAGTTTCCCGGCAGACTATTCAGCCAGTGTCGAGCTGGTCCCTTGAGTTTTAGTGGGAGATATTTGATGGCATGGAGATCATCACCGCGGGCCATGTGAATGTGGAGAAGGAAATCTTCAATCCATACAGCAGGATCTGTTGTCCCATCATAAGGTTCAATGTTTACGGGTTTAAACCCTTCTAGGAATTCATGCTCCATTACTTCGTCAGTGAAGCATAGGGGTGTGCAGCACCTCTATGCCGGGCTACATCGCGACGCCGTTCGGATGAATCTGGTCTACTGTATTCAGCCCAGACGGATTTGTATTTAGTATATCCGGTGTGGCGATCATCGTCACGTGTTGGGGCGCACCCCTGCGATCCATAGATCGACCTTGACTGTCTTGCTTTGTTTTCCAATTCGTCTCACAGGTCATGTGTGTAGCCCCGGGCATTCGTGTTTCTATTTGTTCAGCGACGGGGTGCGGGCTGCTGTTTGGAATGATACATAGCTTTGTCTCGGCCATGAGGTGGTCGGTCAGCCGCATCCTATGTTGGTAGTATAGGCTCTAGTGCCTCGTCCTCGAATTGAGGTAACAACTTGTGCCTCGGGTAACTTTTGGTTGGGAGCTCGAGTCCGTATTCCTCGGCCGCCAGGACCTCAGTCCATCTATCAGTGAGCAGATCTTTATCAGCTTGAAGCTACTGCTGTTTTTTCTTTGGGCTCTTTGAAGTGGCTATAAGCCGACGCTTGAGCTCCTGCTCGAAGGGATCCTCATGCACGGTAAATTCTTTGTCGCCGAGGCTCACCTCGTCTTCAGAGAGGTGCATGTAATTGTCATCCTCCGAGTCTTCATTCATCGCCTGTTCATCGGGGCTAGCTTGCCCGTCCTCCCGTCCGGCGTGTTCAAAGCTTGGCTGGGCGGGATTGTTTTCTTCTTCGGCATCATCCGGAGTGCTATTGTCTCCTGTGCCGGTATCGATGTTTCTACCCTAGCGTGGTTTAGAGCGGCGCCACTGATGTCGGTGCTTCGGCTGTTTCTTAGGAGGATTGCCCGCTGTTGCATCCTTTTGATCCTCTCCTTTGTTTTCTTTGGGTGTCCACCATATATATGTCATATGATGAGGTGGTTGTCCAGCGCCCTGTGGGCACTGGTTCCTGTTCTTCTCTGGCATCGTCGTCATACCGTCGATGTCTTCAGAGTCGAAATCAAGCATGTCAGTTAAGTCATCGACAGTGGCTATTAAGTGGGTGGTGGGTGGGTAACGAATTCCTTCGTCGTCCGCTTCCCACTCAAGCCGGACATAGTTTGGCCAAGAGTCTCCTGACAAGGAGAGAGATTTTAATGAGTTTAGCACGTTGCCCAAGGGCAAGTGCTGAAAGATGTCCGCGGAGCTGAACTCCAAGATCGGCGCCCAGTTAGATCCGATGGGCGCGGATATGCGCGGTTCGAAGCCTATGGCCGAAAACGAGTCCGAGGGTCCAATGACACACACACCTCATTGGAAGTGAAACCTGTATTCGGCTCTATCGCCGTTGAGTGTGCAGATTCCATGGCGGGGTCCATCCTCCCATCTTCGGATGGCACGATTTGTACTGGATCCAAAGCCAGGGCAGCTGCAGGTGCGATCTCCTAAACACCGTCCGATGGCAGATCTAGGGCATGCTAATCGTGGCTGTAGGGTGTACCTTTTGTGGGCTCGAATCCATCGAAGATCAAGTCTCCGCGGATGTCGGCAGTGTAGTTCAGGCTTCCAAACCTGACCTGATGGCCAGGGCGTAGCTATCGATCTGCTCCAGATGGCCAAGCGAGTTGGCCCGCAGTGTTAAGCCACCGAATACGAAGATCTGTACGGGGAGGAAAACCTCACCCTGGACCGCGTCGTTGTAGATGATTGAAGAAGCCATCAAGCCTTATGGTGGCGACACAGTGGAACTCTCAATGAAAGCACCAATGTCGGTGTCGAAACCGGCGGATCTCGGGTAGGGGGTCCCGAACTGTGCATCTAAGGCTAATGGTAACAGGAGGCGGGGGACACAATGTTTACCCAGGTTCAGGACCTCTCTACGGAGAAAATACCCTACTTCCTGCTTGATTGATCTTGATGGTATGAGTATTACAAGAGTTGATCTACCACGAGATCGTAGAGGCTAGAACCTACAAGCTAGCCTATGATTATGATTATTGTCCTTGTCCTACGGACTAAACCTTCCGGTTTATATAAACACGGGAGGGGGCCAGGGTTACACAGAGTCGGTTACAAAGAAGGGAATCTACACATCCCAATTGCCAAGCTTACCTTCCACACAAAGGAGAGTCCCACCCGGACACGGGACGAAGTCTTCAATCTTGTATCTTCATAGTCCATCAGTCCAGCATAAGCATATAGTCCGGTTGTCCGAGGACCCCCTAATCCAGGACTCCCTCAGTTCCCACGATGCCAAAAGTTATTTTCACATTTGGCTACACATTGTGGATGCCCTTAACCGTACCACTTAGTTTTGCTCCTGTGTGTTATCTATACAAATCTCAATTATATTGATCTAAAAAATTATAGAATCAAGATTAGTAAAAAGGAGGTGATTTTGCCGCGCGGATGGCGGGGGAGGTTTCTTATTTTTAGAGGACGTTGTCCTAGCGGTTTGCTAACATGCAGTCCCACGTGTCAGTGCTTTACCAAGCCGATCCGCGTCCCACATGAGGCAGAACAACGGCAGAAGCGACACGTGGTGAAGTTGATGAAGATGAGGGAGAAGCGGATTCAGCAATGACTGAAATGATGGTTGATTCGTCCCTCCAACTTCTTTTTTTAGCATTATTACTTCGTCCCTCCAACTTAACTACCGGAAAGGAGCAGCTTTGTGATTTGATGCCACATTGCTCATTACTACGCTGGCGGCATGACTGGGGTGCTTCACCCCGGCTGCTCTGCTCTGTATTTCGGTATGGCACGTGGATTTGGTAGCTTGATGTCCCACATGTCGGCGAAAGGGACTAGAACATTTATGGAAGTGAGCGCTCCACTCTTACGATGGAGGAGTACACGACACGACGGCCCAGTGAACTGTCACTTGTACTGTATAGTAATATAGTTCTGCTGTTTCACACGATCCATCGATACAAACCCGATTAAACAGGAAAGGGCGGGATTTTTCCCGTGCAGAAGATGATACTGGCCATACATTTCGAAGGCAATTTTAATATATGCAAACTGAATAATTAAGTAACAATATGATATCTAGTAAAACTAAAAACACATATGATTTATTGTGTTAGAGTGTAGTAGTAGTGTTGTATTGCATAGTTGTTAGATGTAACATGCGAGAACGTGTAGAGATGTAGTTTTGGAGGGCCTACAGAGAGAAAAGCGTAATACGGTCACCGAACTTTAGAATAAGCTGATTATGGTCACTATATATGTTTTGCGGTGATTATACGGTCACTTGCTCACAGTTCAGCATCGGATTGCACTCTGTTGACCGGTCAAATAGTCTACATGGCGCCATGTTGACTAGTTAAATTGACCATGTTCCTTGTGGGTCCCATTTGTCAGTTCGCATAGGGAAAAGGTCAGATAAACACAAATTTATGCAGGCGCGACAAAACTCCAACCCGTGCGCGGGAATCACCAGGTTGTGTATGTGTTTGTCAGGGCCTGATGTGTGCGCATGTACGTGTAGGTTGAGCACTTGAGCGTGAGAGTGTGTGTTGATCCTGTGGTGTACTGGTGTGTGCATGCATGCATGTGTGTGTGCGTGTGAGTGTTGCGTGCATGCGTGTGTACGTGTGAGTGTTGCGTGCATGCGTGGGTGCATGTGTTTGTGTGAGTGTTGTGTGCATGTAGTTCATGTGCATGTGTGCGTGTTTGTATAATCACCACACCAGCTCCTATGTGTTAAAATAGACGACTCAACATACCAATACAAGGCCACCTTGTCCGTTGTGCCCGTGGTCATGACTTTGAACCACCGTCCAATATTTTTTTGTCGTTTGTTTTCATTCTTACTAGCAAGATGCTCGTGCGTTGCACGTAAGATCAAGATGCATTTGTATGACTAGTTTATCTTGTGAGACAAACGGATGAATGAGGGAAGGCCTTATTTGCAAATGTGGAGAGGTGTGTGGGTACCTTTTTGCAAAATTGCCATAGTTTCTTTCCTATCCGTCAGATATAAATCGGATGGCCTATATTGCAGGATCGCAGGCACACCATCATCACCAACTCTATTTTTTATAAGAGTGTATTTTATAAGAATGTAGATGTAGAGTAGATACAAGCCGATAGGTGGGCATGATGGTAGTGAGATAATGTGATGCAACACTAGAGGTGCCACGTGGAGCGTTTAACCGGTCAACTAGTCATGTCTTGAGCAAATGCATAGTTGTACGGTGAGCCCGTGACTGTATAATAACCACTAAACATAAATGGTGACCGTAATGAGTGGATTCTGAAGTCCAATGTATGTATTGTGCTTTCGCTTCAAATACAATGATCGTCACTGTATATATCGCGAGAGAAAGATGAAACATGTGTGAATGTGATGGGGGCTTACTTTTAGAGGACCTGGAGATACTTTGTGTGCATACGCGAAAGGGGCGTAGAGGGGGGTATACGATGGAAAGAGAGATGCTCTTCGTTTCTCTTTATTATGACTAACTTTGTGTGGATTAACTTTGTGTGGATTAACTCGGGCGGCTCCCTACCCAGCCGCCTAGGGCGCATACTCCTTCCTCCCCGCCCTCTGCCGCCGCCGGGGGACGCTGCCGATCCAAGCCCGGGGGCCGACGGCGGTGGCGGAGGACATCACCTCTCTCCCGTGGATCTGGGGTTGTGCGGGGCCCCGAATCGTGTGGAGGCGCGTCAGATCCAATCGGCAACGGCAATGGCTATGGCGCGGCAGTGTCGGAGGCGACGTGGACTGCGGGTGCAGCGGCCAGCCCTGTTCGGGTGGCGGCGGTGCTGCGGTTGGCGGCGGCGGCTGAGGGAGTCCTGGATTAGGGGGTACTCGGACAGCCGGACTATATACTTTGGCCGAACTGTTGGATTATGAAGATACAAGATTGAAGACTTCGTCCCGTGTCCAGATGGGACTCTCCTTGGCGTGGAAGGCAAGCTTGGCAATCCGGATGTGTAGATCTCCTTCTCTGTAACCGACTCTGTGTAACCCTAGCCCCCTCTAGTGTCTATATAAACTGGAGGGTTTAGTCCGTAGGACAACAACAATCATACCATAGGCTAGCTTCTAGGGTTTAGCCTCTTTGATCTCGTGGTAGATCAACTCTTGTAATATTCACATCATCAAGATCAATCAAGCAGGAAGTAGGGTATTACCTCCAGCGAGAGGGCCCGAACCTGGGTAAACATTGTGTCCCCAGCCTCCTGTTACCATTAGCCTTGGACGCACAGTTCGGGACCCCCTACCTGAGATCCGCCGGTTTTGACACCGACATTGGTGCTTTCATTGAGAGTTCCACTGTGTCGTCACGGTAAGGCTTGATGGCTCGCCTTGTTGTCAAGGACAACATCACCTCTGGGGGAGCCCTGGCTGTAGGCCAAACTCTCCGACTAGGCAGCTTCGTCATGACCACCCGTTCGGCCGCCGGCTGACGATGACTTCTCAGGTCATCAAAAACAACCTCCACGTCAGCTCGGAATTCACCGAGCAGATGGATCCAATGGAGCTCTCCTCCCTGAACGAGCTCTTGGATCGCATTGCCACCCTGGGAGTCGCTACGGACTATGATCGGATCGGGCTTAAACCCGACCAAAGGGAGATTAACTCTCCAGTGGTCACCCATCAAATAGCGGTGGTGGAGGAGCAATGCGGCAATTCTTCCTCTATTTTGAGGATGAACTATGTCTGGATTCCCGAGCTCTCCGAGCCAGATACTCGTCTATGGGAGGACATGGACCAAGCTCCGAACCTACAATCGGACAGCGGGCCAGAAAAATTGGGCGACATCCCGGAGCCCGAACTGCCAAGCTCAGACGCTCCTCTGCCCCTGGGTCTCAGATCGGGTCAGGGTTTGGACTTAAATCTACCCACCCACCCAGATACAAGTGATCTTTCCCACATTAGACAAGAGCCCCAAGAGACAGTACATCACTTCTGAGCCAGATTCCTCCTTGTAATGAGCAAGGTCAAGGACCGTCGCGAGGAAGACGCAATTTCATTCTTTTGCAAAAATTGCACGGATAGGGGAATCCTCAATGCCATAAGTCGCCGTGACATAGCACACTTCGCTGACTTGGCGGCCATATTACAGAAGTACTGTGCGATGGAAAGCGCCTGGAAAACCCAAACAAAATTCTAGGATCCTTCGGCTCTCACTAAACCCCTCGTCCAAGCTAAAAGGGTGCACTCTCGCAAGTCACCCGATCCAATTACAAAGAAAACAAAGCCCACTACGGGGCATGGAACCGTATTGGAGGGATGGCTCAATGGGCCATGCAAAATCCATAGCACACCGGATACCATACCAACACACAGCCTTAGAGCATGTTGGATACTCTCCTCATCAACAATACCGCAGAGCATCACCCCGTGGGAAATAACAATACAGTATTGACAGTCTTCAAGACCTTCGCCTCAAATAATAGGCGCAAGCGAGTGCTCCGCAGCCTCGCCGAAGTCTGCCATGTTGCAGCAATAAATCCATGGAACGAGACGGCCATAACCTTCAATGCCAGTGACGAACCTCAACTCCGAACAGTCCGAGCACCAGCCGCTTTGGTCCTTAGTCCAATTGTGGATGGCTTCCGGCTTATTAAAGTGCTCATGGACGGTGGCAGCGGATTAAACCTCATCTACGAGGAAACTCTTAACAAAATGGAAATAGACAAGAGCCGCATTGAGCAAAGCAGCACGACCTTCAGAGGAATCATCCCTAGTCGAGAGGCACGATGTGTGGAAAAAATCACACTAGATGTGGTATTCGGCACGCCAGAGAATTATAGATCCAAAGAAATCACATTCCAAGTGGCCACGTTCAGTAGCGGATTCCACACTCTTTTAGGAAGGGATGCATTCGCAAGCTTCCAAGCTATACCCCATTATGGGTACATGAAGCTCAAGATGCCCAGGCCCAATGGAATCATCACTCAAGCTAGTGATCCGGACGTGGCACTCCATGCTGAAAATAAAACCGCCGCACTGGCCCTTGAGGCATTATCTGAAGCCCTTGCAGCCGAAGAACTAACTACACTGCGCTCCACAGTAGACAGGGACGACGTGATACTCGACAAATGACCCAAGTCTGCCTCTTTCAAACCAGCGGACGAAATAGTCAAATTCCAGGTCCACCCAACGGACCCTACAAAAACAGCATCCATCGGGGCACAGCTGAACCCCACAATTGACGTCGCACTGCGAGAGTTCTTGTGTGAGAATCGGGACATCTTTGCCTGGCATCCTTCATACATGCCAGGTATCCCACGCAGGCTGGCCAAAAATAGCCTAAACATATTGAAGGGATACAAGCCGGTCAAGCAGACTCTTCGGCGCTTTTCAGAACCTAAGCGACAAGCCATGGGAGAAGAGCTAGCCAAGTTACTCGAAGTCGGATTCATCAGAGAAATCAAACATCCAGGCTGGCTAGCAAACCTGGTGATGGTACCAAAGAAGGACAAATCCTGGCGCCTATGTGTCGATTTCAAGGACCTCAATAAGGCTTGCCCCAAGGATCCCTCCTCCTCCCCCGCATTGATCAAATCATCGATGCTACCGCAGGACACGACTCATTGTGCTTCCTCGACGAATACTTCTGATACCATTAAAGCAAGATGGCGGAGTCCGATCAAGCCGCAACGGCATTCATCACACCATACGGCCCCTTCTGTTTTAACACCATGCCTTTCAGGCTCAAAAATGCCGGTGCAACCTATCAACACATGATTCAGACATGCCTGGAAAACAAATCGGCAAAAACAGTGGAGGCATACATCGACGACGTGGTCATCAAAACTAGACACGTCAAATCTTTAATAGACGACTTGAGGCTTACGTTCGACAATCTCTGAACATATGACATCAAGCTCAATCCAGAAAAATGCGTTTTCGGCGTGCCTGCCGGAAAGCTACTGGGCTTCATTGTTTCAAATAGAGGAATTTATGCAAACCCGGCTAAAATCCGAGCTCTATCACAGTTGGCTACCCCAACATACCTCAAGCAAATCCAGAAATTAACTGGATGCATGGCTGCCCTAAGCCGCTTTATCTCCCGATTGGGAGAAAAGGCACTACCTCTTTATCGCCTTCTTCGACGCACCGAACACTTCGAGTGGATGGATGCGGCCACGGCCGGACTGGAAGAAATAAAGGCCCTCTTAGCCAGCAATCCAATCCTGGCCGCGCCAAATATCAGCAAACCTATGCTATTATATATAGCTGCAACACATCAGGTTGTAAGCGCAGTGCTCGTCATCGAACGAGAGACGGACGGACATAAGTTCCTGCTTCAAAGGTCGGTATACTATGTATCTACTGTCCTCACTCCATGCAAGTCACGGTACCCACATTATCAAAAGATAGCATACGCGGTCTTCATGGCATCCGGGAAACTACGACACTACTTTCAAGAGTGTTCAATCATGGTAGCCTCGAAGTACCACTCAACAATATAATAAATAACCGCGATGCCACGATCCGGATTGCTAAATGGGCTATCAAGCTCCCCCCGTTCGACATAATATACAAGCCACGGCAAGCCATTAAGTCACAAGTACTGGCTGACTTCGTCGCCAATGGACCGAAGCCGAACTCTCTAAAGAGTACGGCGCGTACTCCAATTGGATCATGCACTTTGGCGGTTCTAAGATGCTGGCTAGTCTGGGGGCAGGCATTGTCCTGACATCCCCCACCGGAGATATGGTCCAATATGTACTCCAAATATTATACACAGACTCCAACAATGCAGCCGAATATGAGGCTCTGTTGCACGGTCCACGGATGGCAGTCTCCATGGGCATTCAATGCCTAGAAGTGCGTGGGGATTCGAACCTCGCTATATCGCATATAAATGGAGACTTTGACACCAAGGACCCAAAAATGGCGGCTTACCGTAATGCCGTCCTCAAAATGTCAGCCCGGTTCGAGGGGCTCGAATTCCACCATGTGGTTCGAGAAAACAATCAAGCGGCGGATATCCTCGCCCGCATCGGCACTAAGCGTGACCCCATCCCACCTAATATCTTCTTGGAAAGGCTGTTCAAACCATTTGTACTGTGGGAAGGGGAGACCAGCAATACCAGTCCAGGTCCGAACACAACCCCAGATCTCGAACACTCTGACACAATCGGAGGCTCCGCCACCGAAATAACACCTTCGGCCCACGTGATCATGGTTGTCATCTCCCCGTGGATAGAACCCTTCTTGGCCTACCTAAATAGGCAAGAACTCCCTGAAGACCAAAATGAGGCATGTTGCATTATGCGGCGCTCTAAAGCCTACAAGGTCCATGAGGGAGAGCTTTATAAGAAAAGCGCGAACGGAGTGCTCCAAAGATGCATCTCCAAAGAGGAAGGGTGGTAGCTCTTGGCCGAAATTCATGCCGGACTCGGCGGCCACCATGTCGCAGCTCGGGCTCTTGTAAGCAAGGCCTTCCTTACAGGTTTCTACTGGCCGACACCCCAAGCAGACGCATAGGACCTCGTCCAACATTGCGTCGGTTGCCAGCTTTTTGCAAATCAAAGCCATATGCCACCTACTGCCCTCCAAACAATCCCCATAACTTGGCCCTTTGCGGTTTGGGGGCTCGATATGGTTGGACCCCTTCAAGGAGGAAGCCATAACAAAAAATACTTGTTGGTCATGGTGGATAAATTCACCAAATGGATAGATGCCAAACCAGTTAAAACGGCCGAATCCGGACTAGTGATAGACTTCATATCAGGGGTTGTACACTGTTACAGCGTCCCCCACAGCATCATCACCGATAACGGCTCCAACTTCACAGCCGACGAGGTGAAAACTTGGAGCGACAACATGGGCATTAAGCTCGATTACGCCTCTATCTATCACCCTCAAACAAACGGTCAAGTCGAACGAGCAAACGGTCTTATTATGAGCGGCATAAAACCCAGACTAGTGTGATCCCTGAAGGAATCAGGTACGCACTGGGTGGAGGAGCTCGACTTCGTACTATGGGGGCTGCGGACCATGCTGAATCGCACTACCGGATACACACCATTTTTATGGTGTAGGGCGCAGAGGCGGTATTGCCCTACGATATAATTCATGACTCACCTCGAGTGCGCATGTACGAAGAGAAAGAAGCCAAGCTTGATCGGCAGGACAGTTTAGATTCCCTGGAGGAGCGCGACATTGCGAAGGCCCATTCCGCATTCTATCAGCAATAGGCTCGCGGGTATCAAAGCATAGAAGTATGGGCCAAAACCTATAATGTTGGCGAACTCGTTCTACGCCTACCAGAGAAGAAAAAGGACAAGCTCAAGCCCAAGTGGGAGGGTCCCTTCATCATTGATAAAGTTCTAACCGGAGGGGCATGCCGTCTGCGTGATGCATCTGATAATTGACGCGAGCCAAACCCATGGAACGCAGCCAGACTCTGAAGATTCTACGCCTAGTGCCGAACTAAGTGTTTGTCTCCTTACCTCCGCCTTTCTTTATAACGTTATATCTTCTTTTTCTTTTTCCTTTCTATGGCCTCAAAGGCTTCAAGTGTGTATTAACTACATGAATTTGACGCGCTATGCGCGCTCACTATACCTGGGGGCTTCTTATACAGAAGCTTAATATATTTATCCTTCGGGCTTTATGCCCACCACATATGTGTCATTCTTCCATATGTACCTTTTTCGCCATTATATGCATCGATATTACTTAAGTTTTGGCCAAGCTGGGTTGCCTGGCTCCTGTATTTATGCCCTACGTTCCCGTTAATTCGGCTAGGGCATAAGGGGAGCACCTCTGCGATTGTTACT
The DNA here is from genome assembly GCA_963921465.1 of Triticum timopheevii. NCBI lineage: Eukaryota > Viridiplantae > Streptophyta > Magnoliopsida > Poales > Poaceae > Triticum > Triticum timopheevii. The sequence goes on along the minus strand of OY997262.1, from coordinate 341,680,473 downwards.
GTCGGGTCAGCTGGATGTGTACCTCAGACTAGGTGAAGCCAAAATCTAGCGTTCTTAAGTGAATATTTGGTCGGTGAACAAAAGATGTTTTTTACCTATCACAATATAAAATCCCCAGATGTTTGATCCCCTGCGTCTTTGCCCGCAGTTCATACATGCACATTCATGCATGCACACCCAGGGAAAGTAACCCCTAACGGAACTATTCTCCCTAGAAGATGTTTCTTACTATCCATGTAATATAACATAGCTAGTTGGGTACTTGTCTGTTCAACCACTTATGACCCCTATGCCTGGTTTCCACGCGTACCCCGGTTTTACATAACTGAGCAGGTATTCGGATACACTCTGGACTATCGGGTCCGGAGGCTCAAGCGAAAAGGTCCGCCATGACAAATGATTTACAATCCGGCTAGGGACAATATATTTCTTTTGAAGTACAAAGTCACTTAGACTGACTAAATTCTTCTTCTATACCATCCAACAGGCTGTCTAGCGTACAATCCTGTTGGGAATACTTTGCGGCTAATCCTACCTGGTCATACACTAGACTAACGGGAATCTCTTTCCCATCTGACCCTACAGGTCTGACCTCGGCTATGTGATTCGGGTCAACCTTGGTGTACCGCGTCTTCACCATGGCCCAGGCTTCCCTTGCACCTTGTCGGCAGGCTGATATCTTCCATAAATGGAAGCGCCTCCGTGCTCCCTTGAGCATCTCTACAAGCTCCCCCATGCCTCCGGGCAGGGAGGCAGAGGGCTACAAGGCCTGGGCAATACCCTGCATCACCTGCCGAACTTGTTCGTGTAGTTGCAAGAGCTCCGGCAGTAGATCACCTGCGGATCCGGGCATCTCCTCTTCGGGGCGACCTGTCAGCATACCTACAGACATAATTCTGTTAGCCCGCTTCTTCGTCGATCTGTATAAAGGTTCGTTTGAGCACTTACTAAAAATGCCAATTCGAAGCCTCTTATTCTCCTTCATGGAGTCTGCGAGCTGGGCCCGAACATCTCCCAGTTCAACGCCCAACCGGGTATGGGCATCCTGGAGCTCATTTTTCTCCCGAATAACCCGTGTAAGCTCTCGCTCACCAGCCTCTCGCTATTGTTTAGCATATTGCTTATCCTCTTGTAATATCTCTGGATTCACTCCAAGATTTCCTGCATAATCTATTGTTAGATTTGCAAAGCATGCCGAATACTCACCGGTATATGTAAATACATTTTCGAGACAAGTATTACCAGATGAGGCCTTCTTGGATTTCTCTATTTCGGCAAACTGCGGCCCTTAGCTGGGCTTTGCACTCCTCCAGCTCTTTAGACAACTGGGTATTCCTCTCCGTAAGAACCTATGCATACAATGATCCTTAAATCAGTTGTGCCAACTGTTTCAAGTCTCTGGGGCTACTGATATACACAATTATCAGATTTTCTTACCCGTATATCCTTTACATACTGGTCTGTGGCTCTAGCAAGCCCACCTTGCACAGCCCGGATGTACGCGTCTCCTGAGTTGAAGGCGTTGAACGCCTCTTCATAGAAATTAGGATCGCGGAGTACGACCCGTCGACGCCTGTGATTCATGGCGCTCTCCACTTCGGAATTCGTAACAGACACTCTATCCGCATCCTCTGTAGGAGGATCGTTCGGTGTTGTCCCTGTGTTAGCCTCCGCCCCTGATTCCGGTTCCAGAATCCGGCTGGTGGAGGCATGGCCGGCAGGCTCTCCAGACACTGTCCGCCGAGCGGTTTTTCTGCCAGGGACCACGGACATTGTTATATTTCAGAGACGGTAATCACGGAGCAAGTTTTAAATTATACCTCTGCGACGGCATCTCAATTCTGACCGCCTTCCTTTTGAGCCTACCCGGCTTCGGTGCCCTTTGTTGGCGAGCCACCGCGGGTTCGGCACGACGCCCCGATTGCCTTCCCTGTAAAACACAATACATGTGCGGTGGGTAAAGTGCAAGGAAGGGATCCTTCTCGGAAGTCGGGACTTTGGTTTTACTTACATGTGATGCAGGGAGTAGGCCAGGATAATTGATACGTCCATTTTGCATCATGCTTTTATATTAATATTTATTGCATTATGGGTTATTATTTCACGTTATGTCACAATACTTATGGCTATTCTCTCTTAGTTTACAAGGTTTACATGAAGAGGGAGAATGCCGGCAGCTGGAATTCTAGGCTGGAAAAGGAGCAAATATTGGAGACCTATTCTGCGCAACTCCAAAAGTCCTGAAACTCCACGGAATATCTTAAAATAAATAAAGAAAAATCGTCGCCAAGGATGAAGGCCAGGGGGCGCACACCCTGCTCACGAGGGTGCCCCCCCGGGGCGCGCCCCCCTACCTCGTGGGCCCCCTGGTGGCTCTCCGACGCCCATCTTCTCCTATATGAAGTATTTCGATGAGAAAAAATAGAAGGCAACCTTTCGGGACGAGACTCCGCCGCCATGAGGTGGAACCTTGGCGGAACCAATCTAGGGCTCCGGCAGAGCTGTTCTGCCGGGGACACTTCCCTCCGGGAGGGGGAAATCATCACCATCATCATCACCAACGCTCCTCTCATCGGGAGAGGGCAATCTCCATCAACATCTTCACCAGCACCATCTCATCTCCAAACCCTAGTTCATCTCCAAATCCTATGCATATTATTACCCCTCTGATTATGAACATGAATATGCTTTGTGAGTAGTTACGTTTGTTCCTGAGGACAAGGGAGAAGTCTTGCTATTAGTAGTCATGTGTATTTTGTATTTGTTCGATATTTTGATGAGATGTATGTTGTCTAACCTCTAGTGGTGTTATGTGAACGTCGACTACATAACACTTCACCATTATTTGGGCCTAGAGGAAGGTATTGGGAAGTAATAAGTAGATGATGGGTTTCTAGAGTGACAGAAGCTTAAACCCTAGTTTATGCGTTGCTTCGTAAGGGGCTGATTTGGATCCATATGTTTCATGCTATGGTTAGGTTTACCTTTACCTTAATACTTTTGTTGTAGTTGCGGATGCTTGCAATAGAGGTTAATCATAAGTGGGATGCTTGTTCAAGTAAGAACAGCACCCAAGCACAAGTCCACCCAAATATCAAATTATCAAAGTACCGAACGCGAATCATATGAGCGTGATGAAAACTGGCTTGACGATATTCCCATGTGTCCTCGGGAGTGCTTTTCCTATTATAAGAGTTTTTCTAGTCTTGTCATTTATAAAAAGGATTGGGCCACCTTGCTGCACTTTATTTACTTTTGTTACTTGTTGCTCATTACAATTTATCTTATCACAAAACTATCTGTTACCACTTATTTCAGTACTTGCAGAGAATACCTTGCTGAAAACCGCTTATCATTTCCTTCTGCTCCTCGTTGGGTTTGACACTCTTACTTATTGAAAGGACTACGATAGATCCCCTATACTTGTGGGTCATCAAGACTCTTTTCTGGCGCCATTGCCGGGGAGTGAAGCGCCTTTGGTAGGTGGAGTTTGGTAAGGAAAAATTTATTTAGTGTGCTGAAATTTTCTGTCACTTGTTACTATGGAAAGTAATTCTCTGAGGGGCTTGTTCGGGATATCTTCACCCCGTCCAGTAGAGCAAAGAGTTGCTCCTCAACCTACTCAACCTACTGAACCTATTGAAAATGAAACTCCTTTTGAAATTCCTTCGGGTATGATGGAAAAACTGCTAACACTTTAACAGGAGATGGGACAAAGCATCCTGATGAACATCTAGGCTATGTGGATGAAGTTTGTGGATTATTTAAGCTTGCAGGTATACCCGATGACGTTGTTAAGAAGAAGGCCTTCCCTTTATTTTTGAAGGGATACGCATTGATATGGTACAGGCTATGTGATGATATGAGATCATGGAACTATAAAAGATTGGAATTGGAATTTCATCAAAAGTATTATCCTATGCATCTTGTTCATGGTGATCACAATTATATATATAATTTTTGGCCTCATGAAGGAGAAAGCATCGCTCAAGCTTGGGGGAGGCTTAAATCAATGTTATATTCATGCCCCAATCATGAGCTCTCAAGAGAAGTAATTATGCAAAGTTTTTATGCTCGGCTTTCTGATAACAATCGCACCATGCTCGATGCTTCTTATGCTGGCTCTTTTATGATGAAGACTATTGAATTTAAATGGAATTTATTGGATAGAATTAAACGCAACTGTGAAGATTGGGACCTCGACGAAGGTAAGGAGTCAGGTATGACACCTAAGTTTGATTGTGTTAAATCTTTTATGGATACCGATATTTTCCGTAAGTTTAGCACTAAATATGGACTTGACTCTGAGATAGTAGCTTCTTTCTGTGAATCTTTTGCTACTTATTTTGATCTCCCGAAGGAGAAGTGGTTTAAATATCATCCTCCCATAGAAGTAAAAGTAGCTGCACCTATTAAAGTTGAAGAAAAGACTGTCACTTATAATGATCCTATTGTTCCTACTTCTTATGTTGAGAAACCACCTTTCCCTGTTAGAATGAAGGATCATGCTAAAGCTTCAATTGCTGTTCATAAAAGAAATACTAGAACTTATACACCTCCTGAGAAAGTTAAAGTAGAACCTAATATTGCTATTGTTAAAGATCTCTTATCTGATAATATTGATGGGCATGTTATTCAATTCTATGGTGAAACTACTAGAATTGCTAAACCTTGTGCTAGAGATAAACATAGACCTGTAGTAGGGGTGCCTGTTATTTCTGTTAAAATAGGAGATCATTGTTATCATGGCTTATGTGATATGGGTGCTAGTGCTAGTGTTATACCTATTACCTTGTATGAAGAAATTATGCATGATATTGCACCTGCTGAGTTAGAAGATATTGAATGTTACAATTAAACTTGCCAATAGAGATACTATATCTACAATGGGAATTGTTAGAGATGTTGAAGTCTTGTGTGAAAAAACCAAATATCCCGCTGATTTTCTTGTTCTTGGTTCTCCACAAGATAGCTCTTGTCCCATTATATTTGGTAGACCCTTCTTGAATACTGTTAATGCTAAGATAGACTGCGAAAAGAATGTTGTTACTATTGGCTTGGATGATATGGTTGATGAGTTTAATTTCTCTAAATTTAGTAAACAACATCATGAGGAAGAATTGCCTAGTAAAGATTAAATTATTGGTCTTGCTTCAATTGTCGTACCTCCCAGTGATCCTTTAGAACACTATTTGCTAGACCATGAAAATGATATGTTCATGAATGAAAGAAGGGAAATAGATGAAGTATTCTTTAAACAGGAACCTATTCTGCAACACAATTTGCCTGTTGAAATCCTAGGGGATCCTCCTCCACCCAAGGGTGATCCCGTGTTTGAGCTTAAACCGTTGCCTGATAATCTTAAATATACTTATCTTGATGAAAAGAAAATATATCCTGTCATTATTAGTGCTAACCTTTCAGAGCATGAAGAAGAAAGATTATTGAAAACTCTGAAGAAGCATCGTGCCGCTATTGGATATACTCTGGATGATCTTAAGGGCATCAGTCCCACTCTATGTCAACATAAAATAAATTTGGAAGCGGATGCCAAACCAGTTCATGATCCTCAACGATGTTTGAATCCTAAAATGAAAGAAGTGGTAAGAAAAGAAATACTCAAGCTTCTGGAGGCAGGTATAATTTATCCCGTTGCTGATAGTCATTGGGTAAGTCATTTCCATTGTGTCCCTAAGAAGGGAGGTATTACTGTTGTCCCTAATGATAAAGATGAATTCATTCCGCAAAGAATTATCACGGGTTATAGGATGGTAATTGATTTCCGCAAATTAAATAAGGCTACTAAGAAAGATCATTACCCCTTACCTTTTATTGATCAAATGCTAGAAAGATTACGCAAACATACACATTATTGCTTTCTAGATGGTTATTCTAGTTTCTCTCAAATACCTGTGTCGGCTAAAGATCAATCAAAGACTACTTTTACATGCCCTTTTGGTACTTTTGCTTATAGACGTATGCCTTTCGGTTTATGTAATGCACCTACTACCTTTCAAAGATGCATGATGGCTATATTCTCTGACTTTTGCGAAAAAATTTGTGAGGTTTTCATGGATGATTTTTCTGTCTATGGCTCCTCTTTTGATGATTGCTTGAGCAATCTTGGTCGAGTTTTGCAGAGATGTGAAGAAACTAATCTTGTCTTGAATTGGGAAAACTGCCACTTTATGGTTAATGAAGGTATTGTCTTGGGGCACAAAGTTTCTGAAAGAGGTATTGAAGTTGATAAAGCCAAGGTTGATGCTATTGAAAAGATGCCATGTCCCAAGGACATCAAAGGTATAAGAAGTTTCCTTGGTCACGCCGGATTTTATAGGAAGTTCATTAAGGACTTCTCAAAAATTTCTCGGCCTCTGACTAATTTATTAAAAAAAGATGTACCATTTGTCTTTGATGATGATTGTGTAGAAGCATTTGAAATACTTAAGAAAGCATTAGTCTCTGCACATGTTGTTCAGCCACCTGATTGGAATTTACCCTTTGAAATTATGTGTGCTACTAGTGATTATGCTGTAGGTGCTGTTCTAGGGCAAAGAGTTGATAAGAAATTAAATGTTATCCATAATGCAAGTAAGACTCTAGACAATGCTCAAAGAATATGCTACTACCGAAAAGGAACTTTTAGCAGTTGTATTCGCTTGTGATAAATTCAGACCCTATATTGTTGATTCTAAAGTAACTATTCACACTGATCATGCTGCTATTAAATATCTTATGGAGAAGAAAGATGCAAAACCTAGACTTATTAGATGGGTTCTGTTGCTGCAAGAATTTGATTTGCATATTGTTGATAGAAAAGGAGGTGAGAACCTAGTTGCAGACAACTTATCTAGGTTAGAGAATGTTCTTGATGACCCACTACCTATTGATGATAGCTTTCCTGATGAACAATTAAATGTCATAAGCACATCTCGTAGCACTCCTTGGTATGCTGATTATGCTAATTATATTGTTTCTAAATTTATACCACCTAGCTTCACATACCAACAAAAGAAAAAATTGTTCTATGATCTGCGACATTACATTTGGGATGACCCACATCTTTATAAAGAAGGAGTAGATGGTGTCATTAGATGTTGTGTACCTGAGCATGAACTGGCACTACAAAAAAAAGACACATCTGTGACATTTTGGGCCGAACGAAAAAAAATATGTCATACATATGACACTTCTATGACAATAATTGTGACAAAACCCGGTATCATCATAGATGTGGTGGGCACCTACTTCTATGAAAAAAAACTCATGACAGAAAATGGGCTTTTGGTCCTGGGCGGGCCGGAGACGCAGCTGCATGACATTCTTTGGGCCGTCCATGATGGAAAAAACCGTGGTAGAAGCTAGGGGGAGGAAAATTTCGGGGAGTTGCCGGTTACGGTGGGAGGTCCGGGGCGGAGCGATGCGCGTTTCTCTCGTACAGGTACGCGCGTGTGTGTGAGGCGTTGGCTCTAACTGAACCCAAGCGAGGCGTTGGGCTCTAACTGAACCCGAGCGATTGCACTGCAGGCTACGCGTTACTGAACCCGAGCGATCGATCGATGGCTGTTAACTGAACCCGATGGAGGGATTCCTTCGCTACTGCTGCTAACTGAAGCCGATCGATGCTGCCTCTGGGATGAACAGTGAGCGTTGCGGGTGGGGGGGGTTGGATGAACAGTGAGCGGTGGCGTTTCCTCTGGATGAACAGGACCCCGTGGTGTGGAGGGTTGGATGAACAGTAGATGGTGGAGGGGTGGCCGTCGAGGGGTGGTTGAACAGGACCCCGTGGTGTGGAGGGCTGGATGAACAGTAGACGGTGGAGGGGTGCCCGTGGAGGGGTGGTTGAACAGTAGCCGGTGGAGTAGCGCGCGGTGGAGGCTGGATGAACAGGAGCCCGTGGAGGCTGGAGGAGGTTGACGGTAGCCCGTGGAGGCTGGAGGAGGTTGACGGTGGAGATGAACAGTATCTCGTGGAGTCCCGTTTTGTGGTACGCCACACCCCTCCCGATGAACAGGACCCCCGTTTCGACCGTAGCGCTCCAACAAGTCCGTTTCATCCGTTTTGCGGTACGCCACACAACACCCGATCAACAGGACCCCCGTTTTGACCGTATGAGGTCCGTTTCCTCCGTTTTGCGGTACGCCACACCCCTCCTGATCAACAGGACCCCCGTTTCGACCGTAGCACTCCAACACAAGTCTGTTTCGTCCGTTTTGCGGTACGCCACACCTCTCCCGATCAACAGGACCCCTATTTAGACCGTAGGAGGTCCGTTTCCTCCGTTTTGCGGTACGCCACACCCCTCCCGATCAACAGGACCCCCGTTTTGACAGTAGGAGGTCCATTTCCTCCGTTCTGTGATACGCCAGGCCTCGTTTCCATCGCCTGTTCCGTCCAAGCCGGTTGGCTCCCACACGTTCCGTTGCCTCCTGATGAACACGACGCATTCCGTTGCCTCCCCATGAACACGACACATTTTGTTGCCTCCCCATGAACATGATGCATTTCGTTGCCTCCCCATGAACACGATGCATTATGTTGCCTCCCCATGAACATGAGCCCTCGCCGTACGTATGCGCGACTAGGCGTTCGAGACCCCGCCCGTATGTACACATACGTGGCCATATTTTCTTTCTTGCACCCTGGCCGCTGTACGTACGTGTACATGCTATGCGCGCGCCTCTACTAGGACAAATACGCGCCTCTACTACGACACGTGCGCGCCTCAACATCGACCAGTATATATGTACATACACGTTCGCGACCAGAATGACAATGCTACATACGCTTCGACCAGGTGGGTCCCGACTGTCAGGCAGTTCCTTGCGTGCGAAAATGTAGCTGGTGGGTCCCAGCAGTCAGAGGGGCGAATCGTTTTTTTTTTGCCCGGACGCACTTCCTTTGCATGCGAAGATGTAGCTGGTGGGTCCCAGCAGTCAGGGGGGCGAATCGTTTTTTCTTTGCCCGGACGCACTTCCTTGCCTGCAAAGATGTAGCTGGTGGGTCCCAGTAGTCAGGGGGGCGAATCGTTTTTTTTTGCCCAGACGCACTTCCTTGCGTGCGAAGGTGCAGCTGGTGGGTCCCAGCAATCAGGGGGGAAACGTTTTTTTCATGAAATACTGTGGCCCGTCCGATGGGTCCCCGCTGTCAGGTGGAGGAATAATTATTTTCCGCGTAATAAGGAGGCACTTCCTTGCTGCGGCCGTGGACCCAGCTATCAGCCTCTCCACATACAGTCCACGTCCGATGGAAGTCGTTCCTTGACCACGTTGACCACGCCACGCCGAGAGCACCAGGGCGGTGGATGACGGCGAGGCCTAGGAAGGGGACGACGGGGAGCCGGGGAAGACGCGGTAGTGGAAGCCCGCGCGGAGAGGAGTACGAGGGTTCACTGGTTCGGCTGCGGTGTGAGGCTGCCGTCGCCGCAGGGCCTGGCCAGCGGTGGGAATAGTAGGGGGCGGTGAGGCCTCCATGGCAGCACATCCGGCCACGGGAAGCAGGAACATGCGGCACGACCGGCGCTGCTTTGGGTGGCTGGAGCAAGAAGACCAGAGGTTGAAGAAGCACTACGGCCGTTGGATGGACATCGTATGGTCACTAGAGCTAGAATCGTTTATATTGACTAAATTGACAAAGCCCTTCGTCCCCGTCAACTTAGTAGGCCCACAAGTCAGCCTCCCACCAAGGTGGGTCCCAGCTAGCAGGGGTTATTAATTTTTTTTGTGCATAATAAGGAGGCACTTCCGGTGGGTCCGAACTGACAGCGGGGGGAACGTTTTTTTCGCGAAATACGGTGGCCCATCGGGTGGGTCCCAGCAGTCAGGGGCAAACGTTTTTTCGCGAAATACTAGTGGCCAGTCCGGTGGGTCCCTGCTGTCAGGTGGAGGAATAATTATTTTTTGCATAATAAGGAGGCACTTCCTTGCAGTTGTCGTGGACCCAGCAGTCAGCCTCTTCACGTACAGTATTCTTCCGATGGAATTCGTTCATTGACCACATTGACCATGCCGCGCCGAGAGCACTACGGCGGTTGACAACGGCAAGGCCTAGGAAGGGGACGACACGGAGCCGGGGAAGACGCGGCAATGGATGCCCACGCAGGGAGGAGTACGAGGGTTCACTGGTTCGGCTGCGCTGCCGTCGCCGCAGAATAATAGGGGGTGTGGGTGAGTGGAGTGGAGGGATGGCCTGGCCAGCAGCGGGAGTAGTATGGAGGCGGTGAGGCCTCTGCGGCAGCACGGCCGGCCACCGGAGGCAGGAGCAGGCGGCACGACCGGCGCTGCTTTGGGCGGCTGGAGCAAGAAGACCAGAGGTTGAAGAAGCACTACGGTCGTTGGATGGACATCGTACGGTCACACGAGCTAGAATCGTTCCTATTGACTAAGTTGACAAAGCCCTCCGTCCCCGTCAACTTAGTAAGCCCACAAGTCAGCTTCCCACCAAGGTGAGTCCCAGCTAGCAGGGGGAGTATTCATTTTTTTTGTGCGTAATAAAGAGGCACTTCCGGTGGGTCCGAGCTGACAGTGGGGGGAACATTTTTTTCGTGAAATACGGTGGCCCGTCCGGTGGGTACCAGCAGTCAGGGGGGAAACATTTTTTTCGCGAAATAAGGTGGCCCGTCCGGTGGGTCCCTAATGTCAGGTGGAGGAATAATTATTTTGCGCGTAATAAGGAGGCACTTCCTTGCGGCCGCCATGGACCCAGCTGTCAGCCTCTCCACATATAGTACTCTTCCGATGGAAGTCGGTCGTTGACCATGTTGACCACGCCGCGCCGAGAGCACCAGGGCGGTGGACGATGGCGACGCCTAGGAATGGGACGACGCGGAGCCGGGGAAGACGCAGCAACGGAAGCCCGCGCAGAGAGGAGTACGAGGGTTCACTGGTTCGGTTGCGGTGTGAGGCTACCGTCGCCGCAGAATAACAGGGGGTGTGGGTGAGTGGAGGGATGGCCTGGCCAGCGGTGGGAGTAGTATGGGGGCGGTGAGGCCTCCACGGCAGCACAGCCGGCCACGAGAGGCAGGAGCAGGCGGCACGACCGGCGCTGCTTTGGGCGGCTGGACCAAGAAGACCAGAGGTTGAAGAAGCACTGCGGCCGTTGGATGGACATCATACGGTCACTGAATCTAGAATCGTTTATATTTACTATGTTTACAAAGCCCTTGGCACGCTCGAATTTAGTAGGCCCACAGGTCAGCCTCCGAAACGGTGCGCCCCAGATGTCAAGGGGAGGAATCATTTGTTCGGCGGCCGAAGCTAAGAATATCCTAGATTGAAGAAGAAGCACGACATCCGTTGGATAGACATCCAACGGCCACTGCTGCTAGAACCGTGTGTTGACTATAATAAGTTGACAAAGCCTTGCATACGCGTCAACTTATTTTTTTAGGGGACGCGTCACTGAGTAGGCCCACAAGTGTGTGGCAAAGAACTTATAGCCCATTTGCGTTTTGTAAGAATGTAAGGCCCATTTTTGAATTCTAATGGAATTTACAACAGCCCATTTACAGTTTGTTAAAAGTACAACCCAATTTCTAGCTAGGTCAATGATTAATAATTTCAACCAACCGTTGAAGACAGAATTCAATAAAATTTCCCTCATTTTGATGGGATCTAAAATATTTTATCCCGAAATTTCTATTCAGATTAAATATAAATTTGTATTATGTAAAAATCCAATGAAACATTGCGCGCGCAACAATGAAAATTTAAGATTTTCAAAATCCATAAATAATATTTTATAAACTAATTTCGTGTTTGGTGCATTTTTTTATAGTTATTGCCCAGTTTTTATAATTACATCCCATTTATTATTTTTAAAGCCCATTTTCCTGTTAAGCGTAATGCATCCCTCCTAGGAAAGATTTGCAGCACAACGGGGCGGAGAATAACAAGATGACCTTGCCTGGGTATTCCTCAAAAAGACATATAGCTGGGCTAGCCATTTTCATCTTGAAAAAAGTAGTATCTGGGCTGGATATCTGGCCTGGGCTAGACGGGCCACAGCCCGCCCAGTTAATACCCTGCTCTCCTCTGAACAACAATGAAATCATCGCCAAGAAAAACTCTGCAGTGCTCACGCCTCAAAAGCATAAATATTGCTCGAGCTGCTTGGTCCCAGTTGTCGGCCGCACCTTGTGCAATTCTCTCGTTTATATTGACTACATAGGTTGACAATGGTGTGGGACCGTGATGTCTGGAAACCAGGAGAAAGCAAAAAATAATATAGTTGTACATAATAAGGAGGCACTTGCGTACGTACGGCTATGGCCCTAGTGGGTCCCTAGTGTCATCCAGTCAGAACAAAGTCATCTCCTGAATCCTCATGTTCGTTGACCATGTTAAGAATGCTCGGCGCCACGGCGAGTGCAACAACTCGAAGGACAATGGAGAGGGCCTCGCGGGCCCTACGGAGGTCTGATACAGCGCCCGCTGCTCATTCAGGAAGCCAGGATCATCGGACATCTATGAGCACCTTCGAGAAACTGAGACGGCATGAAACAGTAAGGCCGCGCTTGGGAGCTCTAGTTTATTTCAAACCTGTATTAACATACAAGTGTAATTTACTCGTCATCAGAAGGCCTGAGGTCTGTAAGTAAAACTGGCGGGTTACGCGTGTAATTTGAGAGACCAGTGTATATTTTACGAGCATTGCTATATGGACGACATTACCAGACGATACATGCACGACGTGCGTATCATGCCATCCATGGGCAAGGCTGAAACAACAGCTAACGGCTGGATTAGCAATCGTCCGAGTGTCGTTCAGCGTTTTTATCGTGTGTGAAGTACTTCCGATATTTTACTAGTCGAAATCGACCAACCAAGCGCCTTCGCCCGAGACCATCTGCTTTAGTTTACAAGCGTCAGTTTTACAAGCGGTTTTGGTTGGAAAACGACGATCCAATCATGGCCTAATATCATGAGTTGCTCAGAAGATCATATGGTTTCACGTCTAACCTACCCGACATGTCGTATAGGCTATGAATGAAACATCAGACAATGAACTTCTTACGCACGGAAACAAAAGAAGAGGATGATCTTCTTAACAAGCAAATCACTAGCATTAGATCGACATGCAAAAACTTACGAAGCATTATTCTCAGGAGGCACGATGAACAGCTCGTGATGCCGCATTCCACAACATTCCAAGCTCAACTTTGCAATCAAACACAAGGCCTGGCATTACATAGACAATATTCAGAACAAACTCTTAACAGAGGAATATCTCAGTAGAATAACTATTTACTTCTATACTGGACACAGGAATTGGAAAAAACACTTGACGCTGCTCACAGCAAGGACGTCCCACTCAAAAATATCAAATGCATGTCTTCTGGCTAACATCAATGAGCAAATTTTGATAAGGTTTTCCAATTCCAATATATTAAACTAACGTCTTCTTGCTAACATCAATGAGCAAATTTTGACAAGGTTTTCCAATTCCAATATATTAAACTAACGTCTTCTTGCTAACATCAATGATTAAACTTTGACAAGCTTTTCCCATTCAAAATATGTAATGCCTATGATCGTGTCCTGTCTTAGCTTCTTGTACTTGTTTGGGCACTTTTTGCCCAGGGCACTCCACGTGTTGTTAAATTGCCAATGGTCTCTGCAGACTAGTCATGTCACCGGTGTCTAATAATACTCTGTAAAGCTTCTCGGTCATTCCTTCTGTAATGTACCGCATCCAGTGACTGCTTCTTTCTGCAAAGTGGAACGACCAACTGGACCCAGTAACGCAGCAGTTTGCCTTGGACACATTGGCTCCTTTTGTGCAGTTCAACTAAAATCAAAGTCGGAATAAAACCGAGCTTTAATTTTAATATCCCTGTAAGCAACAATAGGTATAAGGGAAACAATTACTAAGAAATAAAGGTTGATGACTTGTCTTAATGGGAAACAAAGCAGGAGAGGAGCAATTCTCCATCAGTGTGATTCATTCATATTGACTGAGACATTATTTTAACCATGCCTTGGTTCAACATGTATAAAGAACAACAAAGCACAAAAGTACCATTCCTAAAATAATGCAACTGATTCATTTTTAAAGCGACATTATCTTAACAATACCTTGGTTAAACATGTAGGAAGAACTAAAAAGCAGGATAGTACCATTCCTAACAAGTGTTGCAGTTTTGAACTAAGATTTAGTAGTTAATTAATTCGAGAGTGGCATTGCTTAATTTTACCAGCGGCATTAGATTAATGAAAAGCATAAACAGTTCTAGGGGAGAGTGGGCGCAACAACAATATGTGCTTCCATCTACTTATAAAGGGGGTGATGCAGAGTTTGTTGTAACAAAGCAACAAGCATCATGTCTGGGTTGGTCCCATTTTTGTTCACTACTTAATGGGAAAAGATAGCAATGCAATAGCTTCAATTCAACATTTATTTAAAACAGTACCAAAACAAGTACAACATATCAAAGCACACTGCACATCATGTGGATGAGACCAAGATTTGAAACAACTCACCACGAAGACTGGAAACAAATCTCGATCTCCTTTTGTGCAGTTCCACCAAAATTAAGCAAAGTCACCGGTGTGACATTCAAGTTGAACTGCACAAAACACTCTTAAAACATAAGTGTTTCGAGTAATGAAGCAAAATGTCGCAATAGCAACAAGTTGAATCAATACCCCTGTTTTAACAGAGGCAAAAAAGGAAACAATTACTTGCCGATAAAGGAGGATGAAACAAATGGTGACAGAAAGAAGCATCTAACTTATCTTGCATGGAAAACAAAGTAGGATAGCAGCATTTCTAAAACAGTAGCATTGATTCATATTAACAGAGACACTCTCTTGAAACAACATTTGTTAAAAAATGTAATTTACTTTTAACAGTGGCATTGCTTCAATTTTCCGGTGGCATTCTTAGATTAACAATAGCAAAATAGTTGTATGGGACATGCTAGCACAATGTGCGTCCACACGTATAAATGGGTGATGCATAGTATGTAGCCAAGCAGCATATCTGTGTTGGTCCCATATTTGTTCTCTTTGAACTTTTTTCCTATGTGAGGGCAGCAAATCTAGTCCTGCACAAACTACCCGACCCCCCCCCCCAAGTTTCTTTCCCTTTTCAACAAAGAGATCGGTTCCTTACAGATGTGTGTACTGGGTTACCCCCATTTTTCCCTTTTCGACCAACAAAGCGGCTGGATAGCCAGTCTATACTACTTTTCCTCCCTTGTTTCCTCATTGAACCACGTCCTAGATTCATGTTCCACCCCACCGCACCTTTCTTTCCTCTTTGAACCAAGACCTAGATTCGATTACAGATCGAAAAAGATCCACATGCAGCTAGAGCAACGACGGTTTCAAAGAAACTTATACCTTAGGGTCGTCAGGATGTGGCAAGCCGTGCGGCGGGAGGCCGGATCTGCCCACACTACGTACGACAGCGAGGAAGAAGGGGTCGGTGGCCCTCCCGCACAGGCGCTGGGTGAAAGAGAAGAGCGCAGCCGGCGGTGGATTGCCTCCCTTGACGAAGGCGATATAGTTAACGCTGCACCTCCTCCCCTTCCCGGTGCGATGGGATATGGACGCCTCCTTCACCAGCTGTGAGGGGGGAGAGAGACAAGAGGCAAACGCAATCTTGTTTAGATCTGGTGAAGAGAGGGTGAGAGACTGTGAATATAGCAAACCCTAGCAAATGAACGCTAAGCCTCCAGCGTGTAACATATATGTATTGCGGCGAGCGTGTGGAGAGTGCAAACCCTAGCGAACAAGCGCTGAGGCTCCCTCTTATATATATACTAATGTAGTGCGGACTGAGCTCCGATGCCTTCACTCCATCTGCTTTTGGCTGTATGACAGGTGAGCCAGCCACATTTTGGGCCCACCTGTCATAAACCCAAAGGCAGGTGCACTAAGTCAATGAAGCTGTGTCCATATAGTACTCTCGTGTGTATACGACGAATATATAGTGGAGTGGTTTTCTTATTCTCTCCATAACAATCATTTTAAATTGTGTAAGTACGAAACGAAACTCTTTATTTAATGTAGAGAGGGAGTACTACTTCCGATGAACTAACGATCCACGCCCACGCGTCCTGGTCGCACTTCCTGTCCTTCACGTGTGGTACACTACCCTCCCTTAAGTGAACAACCACACATGCGCCAAATTATCGAAAACGTGTGAGAGTGTGTACAAATAAAGAATTTTAATTTCAATTATCGGAAAGGTTTGAGAGTATTACAAAGTTTGACTTCAGTCAAATATAATATGCGGAGTAAATAAAAATGGAGGGCTACTACGTCCATCCGGGTTTTTAGTCCACACCATTTTTTAAAATCAAAGTTAATAGTTGGACAAATAAAATTACAGGGGAGCTGGAGACAAAGTTGTGAGAAGGCTTAGAAATCAATACAAAACTTATGCTATTTTTTTTTTTGAAACGAGGTAAAAGATTTGCCATTTTCATTGATTAAGAGAGAAGGTTTACAGATGAAGGCCATAGGCGAGAATACAACACATTACTCTCGCGGAACTTATGCTCTTAGTACCAACATCGATCCTTCTTCGAGGAAACATTTGGTTCATAGCCAATTGTGTGATAAAATTGCACCAACGTGAAAGACGACTGCGTCTCCAACGCAACCAAGGTGAACTAACGAAGGATATCATCTTTGTGCGTAACAAGCAAAGAGCACTGATGGAAGACAGCTTGGTTTTCATTGAAAAACGATCATCTTCACCAGCCGTCGCAACCATGAGGCGCGACCATCAGCATCGATAGGTCATTGTGGTGATGCATCATCCATTTGACATCAAGTTTGGGTGAGGCACCTATGAAGTTCGACAAATCCTCACTGTGGTCTGTTTCTTCTCAGTAATCAAGCTCGAGGAAGGAAGAACCACGTGGCAAAGGACAATGAGGCGGAACAACAATGGCCATCCGATTTTGTGCAGTTCCACTAAAATTGAGGAAGACATGCCCGGGTATGGAGACACGCATCGCTGTTTCCAAAAATATAAAAAAGTGTTAATGGAAAGTACACCAACAAACAGAAGCATCATAATTATATCTTGATGGGAACTAAACCAGGATACCCGAGAAAAAAGCATTTCTTCATTTAACCAGTGATAGTACTACCACCATATGGACAATGACCACACAACCACCATGTACTTTTTGTCGAAACAACATGTATACCTCCACTGAGGCATAAATCAGGACAACTTTTCGAGTGGCATTTCCTCTATAATAGTACTAGTAGGTGATGTTGGACCAGCTGACGAACCATAGCTACTATGCATGGGGAGCTGGGGAGTAGTCGCATAGAAGAAAACCCGCACGCAGCAACCTGGGGAGCTGGACCAATACAAGAAGTTATACCTCAGGTGGGCGAGATGTCGTTTAGGCGGGCGGGCGGGATCTGCCCACACGACGGCAGCGAACAAGGGCGCGAAGGATCTTCGTCCACGCCAGTGCTGGCTCCGAGAGGACGGTGCGCATCGGCTCCCCCCGTCGCCGACGTCGACAACGTCAACACTGCACCTCCTCACCTCCCGCAGTGAACAAGATTCGGCCGGATCTATGACCACCGGTGAGGAGAGAGATAGACTGGACACTGTCATCTTGTTTTGATATGGAGAGGGTGAGAGAGCGAGACGCGAGAAACTCTATCAAACAAGAGGCTATAATGGAGTAAAAAATCTCTCCATAGCAGTGGTTTTAAATAGAATATGCGCGTTCCCAGAAAAAAGTAACGAAAACTGGCGGACAATTTTTTAAGGGTCTCCCTATGACACATCTAGATGTGACATAGTTATGTCACATCTAAGTTGATGTCCACTCTGCTTGTGGTCTATTTTTTTTGTCCTAGTTTTTTTTGTTTCTTGTTGCTACATTATATACTTGTGGGAGCTTAGATGTGATATCCTTAAATAACATCTAGATGTGAATTGGACAAACTGATTTTCTAACGTACCAAGAAAGAAAAATCGATCAAAAACACGCCCCCGCTTCTAGGTCGCGAGAGTCGTCACGCACACACACATAGACATAGACATGCATATCCGTGTTTACGTAAAATTCCATTTCCATCTCCATCTCCAATCATATTTTTCCAACTGGCACATTATTTACGTTGTTAATTATATACGCAGCAATATTAACGTACAACATCTCTTGTTTGCGCACGTCCGGACCGCTGCCACGCCTGGTCCTGACCAACCCGAACCCTCTTCATCACCCGCGCGTGGTTCCCGCCCGAAACGGTCAATGCCGCATTCATGCCGGGCCAGAGCGGACGCAACCTCTCCCTGGCGCCGGCATTGAAGCGGCGCGCCGACCGAGAGAGCATCGCCCGTGCCGCTTCCGGGTGCACGCGGCTGCTCCGCGTTCAAAGGTCGCAATAGCCGGCTACAACATGCATGTAAAAAGTTTTTGCGAGTCTGTGCTACAACTATCTGTCCTCCCCCAACTCGTCAATCTCTTCCAGTAGTGCTAGTAGTACTCCGTGGCGCGATCCGTCGACAAGCAGGCGGGAAAGTTATCGTATACTCGGTTTGCGGTGAGTGACATGACGAGCGACCGTGTGGGGTCGAGCCGTTGAGGAGGGTGAGACACGAACACGGCAGACGTGATTTAAACGTTGGTTTTGCTCGATGGCGTGATCCAACGAAACGAAACGTTGGTTTCTCTCCGTTTCCATTTTTTCTCCGGAAAAACGGAAACTTTCCACTCCATTTTCATTCCTATTCCAAGGTTGCCCCATTACAACATTCCATCAAATACAAAGGAAAACTAACACGCATGCTGATGCATCTCAATGATTCGCAGATCATAGCCAATATTTACTTCACAACTAAAGAAAAAAGTTGTGAGAGCGTGTACGAAAGAAAAACTGCTGATGGGGTCACTACGACTTAAACCCTAAACCCTAAACATGATTTAATTCCCTGGCCAGGTAGAACTTGTCGAAGGAAAGACGGCTGGCACCCTCGGATCATATGATGCTTTTGTTAAGTTCCACTAAAATCGACCTGAGCATCCCTGATGGCAAAGATATTGAAGAAGTGTGATTAGAATAATAGTACTGGCACTAGTTCATGAGACATAAACTCATCACAAGTAGAAGCCAGTAGAAGTAGAGAAAGATCGACATGGAGATGGAGCTACGACAGTGGAGAAAGCCGGCTCCAAAAGGAAGATGGACTACCTGGGACGTCGGGCTGTAGCTAGAAGGGCGGTTGGGGCGCGGCATCGGCCCAAACCGCGGTGACCCCTGATTGGGACGCAGCGACTGTGGGTTTTCTCCCTCGCCGATGTCGACCGCGTCTACGCAGAACATTGTTCCCTTCCCCCAGCTGCGGGATCAGGCCCGTCGTTCTATGCTTGTGAAGAGAGAAACCTTAGCAAGCAGGCTTGTAGCTTAGGCTCCTACTAGTGTATATATAGTGGTTTTCTTTTTCTCTCCATATCACCCATTTTATATTGCGTACGTGTCATTCAAGAGTGAAATGATGGTTGCTTCTTCCGACTAACTTACTGTGTGATTTGACTGCTCCTTAGTGGCCCCTACACGTACTCACCCTACGTGTATGAAACAGTCACACGTACACATGGACGCAAAAACGCACGCGACGCCCTAATGCATGCATGTCCGAGCACACGACGGAACACACACGGTCACGCTAAGTCCTCAACCTACATGTGCATGCACACACATACTCAGTCAGGGTGAGCTAGTGACCGTATAAACACCGGAATATATATATATATTGAGCGCAATGAGCGTATTATGAAGTCCACTAATCATATTTTTACAAATATACAGTGACAGACAGTGTATTTATCTCATTTGAAATTAATCCATATTAACCGGAGAGGAGGCAGTATGGACTAGCATTACTTGCGCGCGGTGGCTCGCAGGACAAGGAGAAACTTTTGACTAATGTAAGCTCTCCCTCGCTCAGGCGGTGGACGTGCAACAGTTAATTTGGTGTCAGATTGCCAGAAGCATACACTATACTACTAGTGCTCCTATTGTTCGACTTCCCGAATAGGCGAACAGCCAAGCACAAAGTTTACTAATATAGTCTATAAAGGTACGTACTATACTAGTACTACGAACCGGATGGAGGAGCGTCTGCACTCTTATTATAATTTTAAAATGTGATAAAGCAATCTTCAACACATTTGGTTCTCTTCGGGGGTTCTCGCATGTGATAATGGAAGTTGATTGCATGGAACACTCGCAACAATTCTCGCTTAATTATGGCTTATATCATGTTACAAATAGTAGCGCTCGGTAATATTTCCTCTTTTTTTGTTATTCAGCATGTAAACAGGTCAGCAAACTTTGCAGCGCATCTTCGTGCGAACCGTGCTTGCTACACTTTGAATGTGGCCGAGAGCTGGCTTGATGAAACACCTCGCTTCCTACTTCTTTTTTTGCGGGGTACCTTGCTTCCTAGTGACCAGTGTCTTAGTTGATCATCCTAAGAATGCTTATATATGAATAAAGCTCTCTCATTTACCCGCAAAAAAGATTGAGTTAACTAGAAAGGAGGAAGTATGGACTAGCACTACTTTTTGGTGTGTCCCTCAACTCGCAGAATGAGGACAAGCTTGCAGGACAAGGTGAAGCTCGCTTACTCCTTTTGACTAATGCAACCTACCCTCGGTGGACATGCATCAGTCCATTCAGTGTCAGATTGTCAAAGGCATACACTATAGTACCCAACATGAGGAGTACCATCATTGTTCGACTTCACGAAGAGGCGAAGAGCCAAGCGCAGTAGTACGAGTAGTACTACTACTAGAACCGCATGGTGGAGCGTTTGTACTCTTATTTCTTTTTATCTCTAATAAAGTACATGTTTATTCCAGAGAAGGGCGGAAAACGGCAGCCCAACATGTAATGAATGATATCAATCAACCAACCATGCTTGAATATATCTTGGCCTCCATGCGAACCCGTCTGTGTGTTCTTGCTCCTCGTCTCTCTCAAGAAATGGCGGGTTGGCTCTTTGCCATCAATTGAGATTGGTTTGCTCACACTCCTATCCCACGTGTCAGTATATGCCAAGAGGAGGTGCGTTGACCAACTGGCCATACGCGTACTTGGTTTTGAACCTTCATACTACTCCTCCCTCTGTCACAGTTTACAGGGCGCGCTTCATTATGATGCATTTCTCTCAATGCATTTCCACCACCATAGAGACTTTAGACGCGTTTGGTTTAATGCTCAATTAATTAGGGCGTGGTAACCGCAATCAAGTCCACAATTTTCTCTCCATGTAACTTTGGAGTGGAGTAAGTGCATGCATGTGTGTACCCGGGGTGGAAGCACTGCATGCATGTGTGTACGCATTATTCCCTCTACGACTAGCCACAATGGAGAGTAACATACACTAGTAACATACACATATCCCTAGACTATGTTACTACCTCAGTAGTGGGTAGTACTACCTCCGTCCTGGTTTATAGGTCCCTTTTGTAGTTTGTGTCAAATTTTGACTAAAGATTTAACTAATAAAATGTTGATGCATGTCAAGAAAAATTATCTCATTGGATTCGTATTTGAACATAGTTTTCAAAAATATAATGTTTGGTGACATGCGTGAACATTTAGTTAGTTTAATTTATAGACAAAATTTGGCACGAAATATAATGGGGACCAATAAACCCGGACGGAGGTAGTAACATAAGTGTGGTAACATGCAAAGCTTCATTTATTAGGTTATAGACTCATATTGCATTGGGACATGTGATGTTACAGTAACTAGCTAATTTACTAGTATTACATCTCTCCTCATTAACTCATTGCCACATAAGCAAAATTGCTGAGTTGGACTCAATGTTACTACCGAAGTTACTCCCAGTGTGGCTAGTCTACTAGTAATAGACATTGTGCTATAACTACCAATGCTATTTTTCAGGCCGATCGCTAGTCGCCTTGGTCCCACAAATCTTTTTTCTTTTTTCTGAAGCGCGATGTATAAACAGTGACGGATGGAGTAGTATGAGCGGATTCAAAGAAGAGCGTATTGATGGTTGCTTCTTCAGAGCAACTTACAGTGGGAAAGGTGGGGCTTATGATTTGACTGCTCATTACTCACTATTAATGCGGCGCAACGACCGGGCTGAGTCTCCCATGCGGTTGTGCACTACCCCCTTGGTTCTTAAATATACTCCGGAGTATATTTGTCTTTCTAGAGATTTCAACGAGTGACTACTCAAATATTTGTCTTTTTAGAGATTTCAAATGGACTCGCACATAAGGATGTATATACATATTTTAGAGTGTAGATTCTCTCATTTTTCTCCGTATGTAGTCACTTGTTGAAATCTCTAGAAAGACGAATAGAATATTTAGGAACGGAGGGAGTACACATATGAAGCAAAATGAGTGAATCTACACTCTAAAATATGTCTGTTTGAAATTTGTAAAAAGACAAGTATTTAGGAACGAAGCAGTATAATTTTGTGCATGGCACATGGACCCGGATGATGAAGAGGCTTCTGGCAATGCTATCAAGCTTCCATCATTTGTTTACATAATTGACGTACTATACAAATAATTTTCCAGCGAGACATGAAATTGTACAATGGTGTGAGCTTTCAGCTTCTGTTTCGCG
This sequence comes from Triticum timopheevii, assembly GCA_963921465.1. Taxonomy (NCBI): domain Eukaryota; kingdom Viridiplantae; phylum Streptophyta; class Magnoliopsida; order Poales; family Poaceae; genus Triticum; species Triticum timopheevii. Next base: position 341,657,871 of record OY997262.1, on the reverse strand, counting down.
TGTCTTGCCATCGATGCTCTTTCGGAAACAATAAAAAACTAACTTCCTTGCTAATGCATGTCAATTATTAGCAGATCAGAGCTAATAATTACATCACAACTGAATATAGAGTTGTGAGAAGGTGTTAAATTAAAATTGATCCATGCTTTCATTGGCAGCAACGTCCACCCAGCTCTGTCTAAATGAACAAGGCATGTTGGGAAAAAAAGTAGTTGTCTGGAGCATGCAACATTCCGATCATTTTGTGCAGTTCCACTAAAATAGAGCTGAGCGTCCCTGTTCCAAAGATATTATGTGTGATTACGATAATAGAGGACTGCTGATGAAACAATAAACACATAAATAGAAGCCGGTCACCTTTGCAGTCTCTTTTAAGACTAACTAGTTGGAGAAGATTAGGCTCGGAGTTGGATGAGGAGGATAGAGCAAAACCAATATCCCTTTGTGCAGTAGCACTAAAATGTAGAGACGTTGCCCATGTGACATTTTAGTACAACTGCACAAAACACTCTTAAGAAAAAAGTGCTTTGTGCAGTTCACCAAAAGGTTGCAATAGCAACGAGGTGAAATGGATAGCCCTGTTTGCAAAAAAGAGGTAGAAAGGAAACAATTACTGGCCAATAACAGTTGATGACACATGCGACGACAAAAAAGAAGCATATTCCTTGCCCTAAGGGAAGATAACAACACGGTTGTGTTTGTCTAAAACGGTGTGAGGACGATAATGCAATATGGAAAGTACGCTGGACGAGCTACGTTTTGGGCAAAGAACTATGGAAGATCCACATGCAGCGACGTGGGAAGACGGGCAGTGGAGCAAGGCCGGAGGGGATACCTGGAGGTCGTCGGGATGTAACTAGGTGAGCGGCGGCGGGCGGAATCTGCGAGCAGGTGGCGTAGGCCCTGCCGCGCCGGAGCTTGGTCAGAGAGAACGGCGTGTACCGTAGATCGGGACGTGCTGCCTCGGCGCCGTCGAACAGAGAAATGATGCACTTCCTCCCTTTCCCCCAGCGGACGGGATGCGGCCGGATCAGTGACCAACGGTGAGAGAGAGAGAGGCCACTGCACTCCCTTTCCCCCGGCGGACGGGATGCGGCCGGATCAATGACCAACGGTGAGAGAGAGAGAGGCCACCGCACTCCCTTTCCCTCGGCAGACAGGATGTGGCCGGATCAGTGACCAATGATGAGAGAGAGAGAGAGGCCACCACAGCCTTGTGTGAGATACTCTGAAGAGCGACAAACCAGGCACGCAAGGCTCCATTGTATATAGTGAGCGGACTACCTTTTTCTCCATAAAAATCGTTTTATATTCTGTGTACGTGCCATTGAGCGCTATAACTTTATTTAAAAATAACATGGCAATGCGTCAAGTCGAACTTTGTTTCGTGCAGGCGTGGTACACGACCTCCCTAGGTAAACAACCACTACAGGCGTTCAAATTAGCACGTGGGCTGCCATTTCGTAAAGAAATGAGCTCCACCGTGTACCCGCGTGGGTGTGGCTGGGCACGAAGCGTGAGTACGTGCACGGTGCACCTATTCTCTTCTTGTATACGTACACCACCTACGTGGGGTTGTGTGAGAGAGATACAAACCTAGAGAGATATAGTGTGTGGGTTCTTGAGAGTTTTTTTTGGGGGGGGGTTCAATCCAAAAATGTAACATATGCAATGTGTGTGAAATAGAGTCCTGGATATAACATATATATATATATAGAGGGGGCGATCCACAAGAAGAGAGTGGAGGTATCACCGGCTTGAGGTGTCCATAGAATCGAAAAGAGGGATGATGTGTGTGTGTGTGCGCGTGGGATTGATAAAGAGTGCCATCGAATTTGTGTGTGCCCACGTCAAAGATATAGAGTGGTTGGCCTACTGGAACGTGAGAGGGGACATGTGCAGTTTGTCTCTGTGGCATGGATACCTACCTGCAGCACTCGACTATCGGTGTGTGGTGGGGGAAGAGGGAGGCCCAATTAACTATAGAGGTACAATGGCTGGTATATGTGTGGACGAGGAGAGAGGCCTACCTCATGTATTAAGGAGATCGATCTGCCTCCTGTATTAAGGGAGATCGATCGGCATCCATGCATATGTGCATGAGAGGAATAAGGTTGGGAGAGAGACAGTGCTAGAATGTTGGAGGGGGTGGTAGTGGAGTTGCTTCTAACAAATGGTGGGATAGGCTTGCTAGACAAACGGAGGGCACGCCCGCAATATCAATAAGAGAGGAGATGGCTGCTTGTTATCTGTGCACGTGCGTGTGAGAGACGGGTCAGGAGGCATGCACGAATGATGAGGGGGGACGATGTGGCTGTGGTAAGCAGACATAACTACATAGGAAGATCAATCGCCCTTTGTTAGAGAAAGGAGAGACATAACTTGTGAGGTATGTCGATCGATGGGGGGGTAGTTAAACTCGATCCAGGTATATGTTGGGAGATCGATCGATATACATGCATGTGTGTGTTAGAAGCAAATGAGGCACGCGGAGAAGGATAGAGATAGAGGGATGCATGTAGGAGGTGGTACGAGAGGCTGAAAGTGCAACTATCCCTAGGTGGTTTTGGTAATTCATAACAACATATAGCTCATTGAGCTAATGCTATTCCAAGACATATATTTCAGGAAAGCGCAATGAATGGCATGGCATGGATGATGAAAGTGGATCCCTCAAAATATCAAGGACAAAGGATTGGCTCAAGCTCAAAAGCTCAAGACTCTACATTTTATATTTCAGTGATCCAAGATCACATTGAGTCTATAGGAAAAGCCAATACTATCAAGGAGGGATGAGGTGTTGCTTAATGAGCCTCTTGCTTCATGTGCTTAGTGATATGCTCCGAAACCCTCAACTACTTTCTCACATCCACATATGACCTAAACCTAAAGCCAAAATCGGTCACACCGATTCTTCCTATCCGGCGTCGCCACTGCCACAAACCCTAGGCAAATTGGTCTCACCGATAGGGATCTCGGTCTCACCGAGATGGGATTGTAATCTCTCTGTTTCCCTTCGTAATGTTTTGGTCTAACCGAAGTGAGCGATCCGTCCCACCGAGATTGCAATGTAAACTCTCTGTTTCCCTTTTGTAACATTTCGGTCTCACCGAAAAGAGCAAGTCGGTCCCACTGAGTTTACCTGACCAACTCTCTGGTTAGCTAATTACCAAAATCGGTCTCACCGAGTTTGTGTAATCGGTCTCACCGAGATTACGTTATGCCCTAACCCTAACCATATCGGTCCTACCGAGTTGTATTTCGGTCCCACCGAAAATCCTAACGGTCACTAGGTTTACTAAATCGGTCTGACCGAGTTTGTTGATTCGGTCCCACCGAGATTGGTAAATTGTGTGTAACGGTTAGATTTTGTGTTGAGGCTATATATACCCCTCCACCTCCTCTTCATTCTGGAGAGAGCCATTAGAACAAACCTACACTTCCAACTTACCAGTTCTGAGAGAGAACCACCTACTCATGTGTTGAGGCCAAGATATTCCATTCCTACCATATGAATCTTGATCTCTAGCCTTCCCCAAGTTGCTTTCCACTCAAATCTTCTTTCCACTAGATCCAAATCATATGAGAGAGAGTTGAGTGTTGGGGAGACTATCATTTGAAGCACAAGAGCACGGAGTTCATCATCAACGCACCATCTGTTACTTCTTGGAGAATGGTGTCTCCTAGATTGGCTAGGTGTCACTTGGGAGCCTCCGACAAAGATTGTGGAGTTGAACCAAGGAGTTTGTAAGGGCAAGGAGATCGCCTACTTTGTGAAGATCTACCGCTAGTGAGGCAAGTCCTTCGTGGGCGACGGCCATGGTGGGATAGAGAAGGTTGCTTCTTCGTGGACCCTTCTTGGGTGGAGCCCTCCGTGGACTCGCGCAACCGTTACCCTTCGTGGGTTGAAGTCTCCATCAACTTTGATATATGATAGCACCACCTATCGGAACCACGCCAAAAACATCTGTGTCTCCAACTGCATTTGAATCCTCCAAACCCTTCCCTTTACTTTCTTGCAAGTTGCATGCTTTAATTTCCGCTGCCTATATACTCTTTGCATGCTTGCTTGATTTGTGTGATGATTGCTTGACTTGTCCAAAGATTTTTAAAATCTGCCAAACTCTAAAATTGGGAAAAGGTTAAGTTTTTAATTGGTCAAGTAGTCTAATCACCCCCCCCCCCCTCTAGACATACTTCAAGGTCCTATAGAGGCATACTATATCAAGCGGGGAGGAGTGTGCAAGTACGAGAACAATGAAAAGAGTGGTGGGAGTGAGGCATGGACGGTGACAAGAGAAGAGGGGAAGCTTGTGTTTTTGCTAGGCACACCTGGCTAGAGAGGCATATCAATTGATGTGTGCCGTAAAGAAGGAGCTAGGGGGCCTACACACACCTTGGGTGAACGACCTAAAGTGAAAAGACGAATTTGCGTGATGGAGCTAGAGAATGCCGAGGGAGGGTGAGAGGGATGTGGGCGTGTGCATGCACAAGAGAAAGTTAGCGCTAGCTACAAAGATAAGAGGGTTGTGTGGGTGTAAAAGACGAATAGAGATCATATATACTTCATTATAAAAAGCGATTTTAGATATTTGAAGAACTTATCATAGTGTTTTAAACTGACGTATGTGTGAATATATATAACTGTTATACACATGGTGTGTTTATGAACATGTTATACTACATTTAATATATTTTATCTCTACTCTTATAAAAAACGGAGTTGTTGATGATGGTGTGCCTGCCATCCTGCAGTATAGGCCATCCGATTTATATCTGGCGGATAGCAAGGAAACTATGATGGTTGAAGTTGGCAACAATCATGATTGTAGATTCTTATTGAAATAGAGAAATGAATTCAAATTTATTTCGAATTGCAGCGGTAGTATAGACATTTGGAATGCACTAAAATGTTGGTATGAGTAGGTTATACAGCAAAGCGAAAAAAATTAATCGGACATAACATGGATTCATACTCCCTCCTTCCATCTATATAGGGCGTAATGAGATTTTTAAGACCGCCTTTGACTATTGACAAGATTAATAGTACATGACATGCACAATGTGAAAATTATATCATTGAAAGAACCTTTCACAGATGAAGTTAACGATGTGCTTTGTGTAAGTTGCATGTCATATATCATTGCTCTAATATTTGGTCAAAGTTAGCATCGAAAAGTGCATTAGGCCCTATATAGATGGAAGGAGGGAGTAGCTTTGAATAGCATTTGTATAGTAAAACGGGGCAAGACTCTCTCTTTGTGTGGTGTGAATAGTTTTATTTTTTTCGTTTTCTTTTTGGTTGAGGGAAGTGCGAATTGATTTGGTACGTACAAGTACAATATTACTACATGTTAGGCTTCTCCCTAAAATTCAACCCACGTCTTGTTATATCCTGAAATTTCAGATATCGTGCTCCCAAAACTGGCGCCTTCACAACCCGCGCCTTGCTATCCCGAAATTACAACGCGCGCGAAAACTCCCTCCAGCTGCCAAATCCCGACACATGAAATCCCCCTTCTAACCCTGAGCCTAAAGGGCCGTTAGTTCAGATCGGTGGGGGGTACTTTTGTAACACACCCTACATTTTGGACAAGCGTGTCCCTAAGTCATGCTTCACCCACTCCCATCGCCCCCTTTTCGCCATTCGAAATCCCAGGCCGCCATAACCTCTCCGCTCCAGCCGCGAAACCCCACCCTCCTCCGTCCGCCATGTCACCGCTGCCCAGCCGAAGCCTCTTCCCCGACGATGTCGTCCACCGCAACAGCTCGACGTCCCTCATCCACCTCCCCGGATGAGGATCCATCGTCCATCTCGTCGTCCAGCCAGTTCAGCCACCCCGTCCTCCACCTCCAAGGAGCTGCTCCGACAATCGCCTCGTCTATCGCGGCTGCTCCATCCCCACAGCGCCTTCTTAACCTGCTCCACCAGAACCACAACATCCTCACCGACTCCTCGGATGAAGCTGAGGCCTACTCGGCGCCACCAAAGAGGTTGTACGCTCATCACATCGCACCTTCTCCTTAACTCAACCTCCCGGCGCCGACGGTGCTCCATCCCGCACCCTCATGGAGCGGCTACCTTGAAGTCGGCGCCGTGGGCGACATCTCCACGGCGGCTCTCCACCAGTGCGAGGCCCCTTTGGCAGCGGCGGCCATACCAGTCGGATCTATTGCTGCTGCTCCGGCTCTCGCTCGCTCGCTCGCGCTGCTGCTGCTGCTCCAGCTCTCGCTCGATCGCTCGCTCGCCCAGCTGTTGCTGCTGCTCTCTCCCTCGCTCGTGCTGCTACTCTGCTCCAATTAAGCCCCACATCAGTCGACTGAATTGACTTTTGGGTCAGTCGATTTTCAGGGGTTTGGGGGGGGGGGCGGCTCGCCAGAGTTAAGGAAGAACCACCCGCAGCGGGGACGGGGGATCGCTGGAGAGGTACCCCACTATCTATATTAGGGTTCGGGGTGGGGGCGAGGGGCCTAGAGGGCTGGCCGGGGCGGCAGTGGTGAGTTGTTTCGGGGCGGCGAGGCGGCGCTGGGGCCGGCGGCGAGGCCGGTGGTGGCTCGCGGCTCAGGGGGGTGCAGGTTGAAGATGAACTGTAGGCCCTCCCTAAACTACATGTCAAGTGCCTCTCTGCTACCATTGCGTTCAGTTTCGACAGTAGCGTTCAGATTCCATAGTAAATTTCTGTTTCAACAGTTAAGTTCAGAGTCAACAGTTTTTACCTCATCTGTTGTAGTTAGGTGGTTTTTGGTGATGTTAATTTTACATCCATGTTTCATCATCTATTGGAGGTCCTATTAGAATCCCACTTGAGAGTGATGTGTCGGTCTTGTGCTGCTTCAGCCTTGACATCTTACGGCTCACCGGAGCTGCTCCAACAACAGAACGATCCATCACAACAGAGCAGTGCCCTAGACGTCGTCTACAGATTCCTCAGATCTTCCTCCACACCTTCGACAGCCACCTCTACCTCAACTGCTTCAGCGACCAACCCAATGATGCTGAGGTCGACACAGCTACGGCAAAGAGGTTGTACACATGTTGCATCACTTATTACTATACATTCACCTCGATCCATTAGGGCTATTTTTGTTCAACGGAAAAACGTCGATCCACTTGTTGTTACCATCACTCTAAATTTCTGCATGCTCTCCTTACATAATCTCACCATATTTTTTTCGTATGCATGTCAGATATTGTACATAGTCATGCTGAACATGTAGAGAAAAAGAGAAGAGTTTTGCGCGGCAATACAATGTCATGCAGACATCGCTCCATGGTGGGTTCAATGGCAAACCCTTCCCACCCCTCTCTAGATTGTAATCCAGAGGAAGATATCTGTTCTGAGGCATATTCAGATGCCGCTGACAACTCCTATTTACCCCCCAAGGTGTTTGCTCTACCTTGGCATGATGATGTTAGTCATATCATGCATATGTTGCCTTGCAGTGCCTACTTTTGACATCGTATATGTCATCCTCTTAGTTTAGACATGTTCTGTAATGCCACCTGTTTATTTTCTATATCATATATGGGAATTATGCAGTCTCATGTCTTTTAGCCAGCCATAATATATGTGAAATGTGCAATGCCATCCTGTTTAACCAGGCATCATATATTTGAATGATATCTTGCCCATCCTTTTCTTCATTACATTTCCATTTGTCGACAATGTTTGTACATTAAACTACTCTTCCTGTGAATCAGCCATTTGGGTGGGAGATGGAAAAATCTGGAGTGAAACAAGGCCTTCAGAGCAGACAGTGCTACCTGTTGAAGCAGATCTCTTGTTGGGTCCCGATAGCTCCTCAGAGATGGATGCAGAGATAGATGACCAGTCCTATTCCCCCACTGAGGTGTATGCTCTAACTTGGCATGGTTATACTGCTCATATCATGCATACAGTGTCTTGCATTGCATAGTTTAGACATCATATACACAATATTCAACACCATGTTCTTAGTTCAGACATCATATCGAATGCCCTTTGTTTAGCATATAAATCACATATGTGAATTAAATGATGCGATCATGATTACTTAGATAACATGTAGGTGAATTATGTCATGCGATCCTGTTTAGTTATTCATCATATCTTTGAATTATGTTATGCTATGCTATCCAGTTTAGATAGACATCATATATGTGAAATTATGTCATGCTATCCGTTTTAGTTAAACAATATACATGTCAACTATTTCATGCCCTCTTTTTTCCACACTATCTATTGCATCTGTCTCTCATACAATGTCTGTACATTCAACTATGTTTCTTATTTATCAGCCATTTGAATTGGAGCGGGTGATGCCAGTATCTAGCGGAATAAAGACACGGTCTTCAAATAAAATAGTGCTACCTCTTGGTGGAGATAGCACCCCGGTTGTACATGCACAAGAACCAGCCCTACCACACATAACCCAAACTCTCGCAGATTGTACCCCTACTGTGATGGACAGAGAACCAGCTTCACCCAATCTAACCCCAACCCCAGCCGATAGTAACCCAGTTCCTGTTGACACAGCACCATCTCCACCACAAAGCTTCCAAACAACAGCAGTTAGTAAGGCAGCTCCAGTGCCCAAAGGGCCAGTACTATCACGGCGAACACCAACTCCACCAGTTAGTACGCCTATTCCTGTGGAGGAAGCACAACCAGCCAGTCGTAGTTTAGCATCTATCGCATTTGATGTTGTTAAATCGTATGTGCGTATCTTCCCATCTTGGAAATATTATACTGAAGATGAAGGAAAATGCCAGTTGCAGGTGTTTGTCCAAGAGTTATGTGTAAGTAATGTTATTCATGGCAATTACTTTGCTTCGTCCCATACATCCTACCTCCATGATGGTTATAATACAGCAAATTTTCCCACTTTTGTCTGTAGAGAAGGACCGATTTGGAAACTCAGGATGAGGTAACCTGTGCTAATACCTCTGCTATCTTCAAGAATGCTTGGTGGCAGTATCAGAATTACCTGAAGAAAACGTACTTCACCAGCAAAGAAACTCATCAAATTCCCTTATGTTCTCCTGAGACACATTTACTGGACGATGACTGGGAACGCCTTGTTCTGTACTGGTCCTGAACCAAGAATGTGGTAAGGTCTATGAGCTCATTTTCTATTTTAAGTATTTTATTCTTGCATCTTACTGTACTCTGTTCATGTAGAACAAGTGCCTAAACCTGAAGAACAAGTGTGCTAATTTAAGATTCCATTGCTATCATAGTTCAAAAAAGCGCTAGGCCTTAATTGTGTGTTTTGCCACCGCCTTGCGCTTTACTCACCAAAGCGCATGCTTATGCGCAGTTCTGCACAGATTATGTGTAGTTATGCGCAATGCGTTTTGCCAACGCCTAGAGCCGAGGCGCGCTTAAGCGCTCGCTTAGGCGCGCCTTTTTTAACTATAATTGCTTTGCTCTTGTATCACTGTATTTACTGATACGAACTTATTTTTAAATTGAAGGATCCAATCGAAACTCCAATGGCACAGCAGGTATGTTCACGCATGTTTCTTTAACAGGTTTGCTCTTATCAATAGCTTTGTTGATTTCAATTTCAATTGTGTATACAGTTGACTTTCATATCATGCACATTACTAGCATCACAACAGAGCCAATAGTGTTGTTATACATGTAGACCCGTGGTACCCATCTGAAATCTTGTTGTGCCGTGTAGTTTCCCACGCTTTGTATTCTTTCACTACTGCTTTGTCCTGAACTGATATGATTTGAACCGTCTCTCTATTTTGATTTGGCAAGACAATGCAGTGACCATAGGACATAGATATATGTTTTTTTGATGCTTTTATTATGTACTAGTACTTGGCAATAGAAGACTTGGTAGTTTAATCCTGTCCACCTTACTAATGAACTGGTTCACCGAAATGAGTTTCATATACTAGTACATGCTAAACTTGTTATGTGTCTGCTTGTTTCTTCTTTTAGAATGCTGACAGAATATTGGGGAAGAGTGCCTTATTAAGCAATGGTAAAGGAAGTAATGCAGATAAGGTTCAGGATAGTGACACATCCTTGTTGGTCTCCAACAAAGCTGATAAAACAGCTAAGGAAGACTATCTTGAAGACAGAGAGACAACCTCAAAGTCATGTCTTGGTTTAGTGTTTGAGTTACTGGCCACTACCGCATGCACAAGCTATTCAAACTCACTGTCTGAATCAGTTCGGTTTCTTGAGTCTCAACTACAAGCTGAAAGACATCGATCAGCTGTCCTGCGACAAGAAGCGGAAGGACTGCGGAAGTCCCTAGAGCATTCAGATGCATACTTTCTGGTGCAACAGCAAGCGTTGGAGGATTTTAGCGCCAAACAGGACAAAGCTAATCAGCTTGCTAAGCTTATTGCCAGCATGGTGGATACCCAGGATAACGTTTGTTGAGCTCTTCTAAAGTTTTTTCAGTTATGCTCTTGTTTTGCTGCCGCATTTATTTGCACTGGTGGCCAATTTTGACGGCCAAGTGTATGTAATATGCTGCTTTGTTCCCTATATTTGCACTGGTGGCGAACTTTGATGCCCAGTGGATGTAATATGTGTAATAGCGGTAATAGGCTAGCCTTAATTGCTTGCTTATTTATTTCCTTATTATTGTCTTGTTTAGTTGTTTGCTTGTAGTCACTGCAGTTCTTTTTCTGTGTTTTTCTAGTGGCCACAATAGCCTATTTTTGGTAACTAGGCCAAAATAATCATGGAAACACACAGACTATTGTAACCATGGGCCTCCTGCAGGCCGTATGATCCATGGGCCTTCGTTCGGCCGTAGGACCATTGGCCTTCTATACGGGCCGTAGGATCCATCGGCCTTCTATGCGGGCCTTAGGGATCAATGGGCCTTCTACGAGCCATAGGGTCCATGGGCCTTCTATGGGCCGTACTATCCATGGGCCTCATACGGGCCGTAGGATCCATGGGCCTTCTACGGGGCGTATCATCATTTCGCCAATCATGGGTCGTACTATTCGTGGACCATAACGGGTCGTTAATAGGCCGTATTTGATAACTCTATGAAAACAGCACAACGGGTTTTTCTTTTGACATGAAAACGGCCCAACGTATTAACGGTCCGCAAACGGACCGACTGTAACGACGGGCTGAATTTGGCCCACAAGAAGAAAATGACAGTAACGGGCCGTATGTAACTGAATGCTGCAAATGAGCCCAAGAATCAATGGGCCTAAGAAGGCCGAAAGATAACTTGGGCTGGAAATGGCCCAATCGAATAACGGGCCATTAATGGGTATAAAGTGATACACTGTTCATTACGGGCCAGTTTCACCACGGACCGTTAACGGGCCGAGAGTTACAAAGGTCCTCATATGGGCCGAAAGAAGTCATGGGCCACACATGGGCCGGAAGTTAAAACTGGCTGAATCATATTGGACGGCCCAGATGACGCTACTGGGCCTAATTCGGATAGGGCATAGCGGGCCCTAGGTTAGCAGGCTATAAATGGGCTATATGCGAACAGGCCGTTAACAGGCTTTCCGTGGGCCGGCCCGCCACCTTTTGACCAAGTCAAACGGGCCGGCCTTTTCACAGGAATGGGCCTTTGTTGGGTCATGCCACGTGTCGCCATATCATAGGCGCCTTCGGTCCAATGAGCGGATGACATTTGTCCCAACGGTGAGCCAACACGTGTTTGCTCCAGCCAATGATGATTTTACACGTGGAAAATCCCCATTGGTCGGGGCTGTTAACAGGTTATCGGATCCAAAACCCGACCCGATAGCTTAACGGCGTTCCGTTACGGTGGATGCCACATGTCAGTCACCCTTGACGAAAGCAGTTCTGTGACGCGCGATTTATCGACATGGAAGTGGACACTTCCGTGATGATAATTTTGGTAATGTCATGGAACACTTCTACGACAGCACAGGTATGATTATCTTGATTCTGTCATAAATTTGTCATGGATGTACATGCATGACAAAAAACGCGACCTACTGTGACAAACACGTATCATCATGGAAGTGTATTTTTTTGTAGTGAGGAACAGATCCTGCGCAAGTGTCACTCCGAAGCTTATGGAGGACACCACGCTGGAGATAGAACTACACATAAGGTATTGCAATCTGGTTTTTATTGGCCTACTCTCTTCAAGGATGCACGTAAGTTTGTTTTGTCTTGCGATGAATGTCAAAGAATTGGTAATATTAGTAGACGTCAAGAAATTCCTATGAATTATTCACTTGTTATTGAACCATTTGATGTTTGGGGCTTTGATTATATGGGACCTTTTCCTGCCTCTAATGGATATACACATATTTTAGTTGCTGTTGATTACGTTACTAAGTGGGTAGAAGCTATTCCAACTAGTAGTGTTGATCATAACACTTCTATTAAAATGCTTAAGGAAGTGATTTTTCTGAGGTTCGGAGTCCCTAGATATTTAATGACTGATGGTGGTTCACATTTTATTCATGGTGCTTTCCATAAAATGCTTGCTAAATATGATGTAAATCATAGAATCGCATCTCCATATCACCCGCAGTCTAGTGGTCAAGTAGAATTGAGAAATAGAGAGCTCAAATTAATTTTGCAAAAGACTGTTAATAGGTCTAGAAAGAATTGGTCCAAGAAACTAGACGACGCATTATGGGCCTATAGAACTACATATAAGAATCATATGGGTATGTCTCCATATAAAATGGTCTATGGAAAAGTATGTCACTTACCTCTCGAACTAGAACATAAGGCATATTGGTCTATTAAAGAGCTCAACTATGATTTCAAACTTGCCGGTGAGAAGAGGTTATTTGATATTAGCTCACTTGATGAATGGAGAACCCAAGCTTATGAAAATGCCAAGTTGTTTAAAGAAAAAGTTAAAAGATGGCATGACAAAAGGATACAAAAGCGTGAGTTTAATGTAGGTGATTATGTATTGCTATACAACTCTTGTTTAAGATTTTTTGCAGGAAAACTTCTCTCTGAATGGGAAAGTCCCTACGTTATCGAGGAAGTCTATCGTTCCGGCGCCATAAAAATCAACAACTTCGAAGGCACAAATCCGAAGGTGGTAAATGGTCAAAGGATCAAACACTATATCTCAGGTAATCCTATAAATGTTGAAACCAATATTATTGAAACCGTAACCCCAGAGGAATACATAAGGGACACCTTCCAGACCGTCCCAGACTCCGAAAAGGAATAGGTATGTGGTACGGTAAGTAAACCGACTCCAAAACAATTTTTAAGGCAATATTTCTCTATTTTGGAATATTTAGAAAAATGGAAAAATAAGTGGCCGACTGGGAAGGACACGAGGCCTTCACGAGGCTGGAGGGCGCGCCCCCCTACCTCGTGAGCACCTCGTGTGCCCTCCGGACTCCGTTTTCTTGCACGATACGTATTTTGGTTGGTAAAAATTCATTATATATACTCCCGAAGGTTTTGACTCTCGTATCACGCAAATATCCCCTGCTCTTGTTTCGAGCTGTTTTTCTGACAGGTCTAGATCATCATGACGACCCCAAGTGCTTCCAAGGACAAGTTCTTCGAGAAGGTTATCAACCCTTACCTCGCGGAGGTGCTGCGACACCTTCAAACCATTGAGATGCGTGATGGGTTGCTGCACATCCGCGATGTTGACGGACCAAAGGGAACCGAAAGCGTGGAGTCAAGGCTCGAAGCAATGGAGCAACAAATTTTCAAGTGCCAGGGGATGGTGGTGCGTGGAATCAAAGCTAGCCACAAGATGCTCGCGGAGTTCACCAACAACTACGAGCCAGATGCCAAGAACACCGAGGAGGCCATCTTCAAGCTACATGAGAAGATCGAGCACCTCCAAGCCCAAATCTATGATCCACAAAACCAAAACTGTGAGTATGAATATAGATTCAAAAGGATGAGTTTGACTGCAGATTTGAGTATTCCAGAGACTCGATCATCCTTCTATCATGGTGAGCCTATGCCATGGAAGGTGGACGACAAGCTTGCATCATCGAAAACACCTCCACCGCCAACAACAAAGATGGAGATATAATCACATGGGTATGGGCACTCCCCTTGGCAACTGCCAAGCTTGGGGGAGGTGCCCTGGTATCGTATCACCATCACAACTTCTATCTTTACCATTTTTTTTATTTTGATCCTTTTAGTAGTATCTTGATTTAGTAGAATAAAGTTATGGCATGATCTAGTTTTGAGTTTTGCTTTATGATCCTTCTTTGTAATCGAGTCCGTGAGCTATATAATAAAAATTAGTGTTGAGTCAAGGGCTTGATTATTTTGCCATGATCTTGGGTGAATAGAAGAAAAAGAATAAAAAGAATCAAAGAGTTCATATTGATCTTATTGAAAGTAATGACTTCACATAGAAAGAGTATGATGAGTAAAAGTTGTTGGGAGTTGGCAAATATAGCTTTGGTCATCGTTGCAATTAATAGGAAGTAATAAGGAAAGAGAGGTTTCACATATAGATACATTATCATTGACATCTCTTATGATAGGGAGCACTCATTAAAATATGACATGCTAAAGAGTTGAGGTTGGACAAGGAAGACAACATAATGAGTTATGTTTTCTTACATATGAGATAAAGTATGTTGTCATGGATCCTCTAACGTGTTGAGCTTGCCTTTCCCCCTCGTGCTAGCCAAATTCTCGGCACCAAGTAGAAATACTACTTGTGCTTCCAAATACCCTTAAACCAGCCTTGCCATGAGAGTCCACCATATCTACCTATGGATTGAGTAAGATCCTTCAAGTAAGTTGTCATCGGTGCAAGCAATAAAAATTGCTCTCTAAATATGCATGACTTATTAGTGCAGAGAAAATAAGCTTTGTACGAATTTGTTGTGGAAGTAATAAAAGCGACGGACTGCATAATAAAGGTCCACATGCAAGGGGCAATATAAAGTGATGTTCTTTTGCATTAAGATTTTGTGCATCAACCCTAAACGCGCATGACAACCTCTGCTTCCCTCTGCGAAGGGCCTATCTTTTATTACTATTCTCTACTTTATGCAAGAGTCACGGTGATCTTCACCTTTCCTTTTTCATTTTATCCTTTGGCAAGATCAGCATGTTGGAAAGAGTATGATATATATATATATCTAATTGGATGTAGGGGAGCATGAATTATTATTGTTGACATTACCCTTGAGGTAAAAGGTTGTGGGGCAAAACTACAAGCCCCTATCTTTCTTTGTGTCCGATTAAAACTCTGTAACCATAAGTATTGCGTGTGTGTTAGCAATTATGAAGGACTAAGTGATAGTTGAGTATGTGGACTTGCTTTTAAGCTCTGACATAGACTCTTTCCGATGTTATGATAATTTGCAATTGCTTTAATGACTGAGATTATAATTTGTTGGTGCTCAATAAGGTTTCTGATTCATACTTTTGTTTTGTGAAAAATCATCACTTGAACATAAGTAATCATATGACAAAATCTATATATGTTGTTGTTATGGAAATAATCATGATGCCTTCATGCCCGTATTTTATTTTTACCGACGCCTCTACCTCTAAACATGAGGACATATTTATTGTTATCGGCTTTTCGCTTGAGGACAAGCGAGGTCTAAGCTTGGGGGAGTTGATACGTCCATTTTGCATCATGCTTTTATATTAATATTTATTGCATTATGGGCTGTTATTTCACGTTATGTCACAATACTTATGGCTATTCTCTCTTATTTTACAAGGTTTACATAAAGAGGGAGAATGCCGGCAACTGGAATTCTTGGCTGGAAAAGGAGCAAATATTGGAGACCTATTCTGCGCAACTCCAAAAGTCCTGAAACTTCACGGAATATCTTAAAATAAATAATGAAAAATCATCGCCAAAGATGAAGGCCAGGGGGCCCACACCCTGCTCATGAGGGTGGGGGGCATCCCCCCCCTGGGGCGCGCCCCCCTACCTCGTGGGCCCCCTGGTGGCTCTCCGACGCCCATCTTCTCCTATATGAAGTCTTTCGATGAGAAAAAAATAGAAGGCAAACTTTTGGGACGAGACTCCGCCGTCACGAGGCGGAACCTTGGCGGAACCAATCTAGGGCTTTGGCAGAGCTGTTCTGCCGGGGACACTTCCCTCCGGGAGGGGGAAATCATCACCATCGTCATCACCAACGCTCCTCTCATCAGGAGAGGGCAATCTCCATCAACATCTTCACCAGCACCATCTCATCTCCAAACCCTAGTTCATCTCTTGTATCGAATTCTTGTCTCCAAGTCCGGGATTGGTGCTAGTAGGTTGCTAGTAGTGTTGATTACTCCTTGTAGTTGATGCTAGTTGGTTTATTTGGTGGAAGATCATATGTTCAGATCCTTTATGCATATTATTACCTCTCTGATTATGAACATGAATATGCTTTGTGAGTAGTTACGTTTGTTCCTGGGACAAGGGAGAAGTCTTGCTATTAGTAGTCATGTGAATTTGGTATTCATTCGATATTTTGATGAGATGTATGTTGTCTAACCTCTAGTGGTGTTATGTGAACGTCGACTACATAACACTTCACCATTATTTAGGCCTAGAGGAAGGCATTGGGAAGTAATAAGTAGATGATGGGTTGCTAGAGTGACAGAAGCTTAAACCCTAGTTTATGTGTTGCTTCGTAAGGGGATGATTTGGATCCATATGTTTCATGCTATGGTTAGGTTTACCTTAATACTTTTGTTGTAGTTGCAGATGCTTGCAATAGAGGTTAATCATAAGTGGGATGCTTGTTCAAGTAAGAACAACACCCAAGCACCGGTCCACCCACATATCAAATTATCAAAGTACCGAACGCGAATCATATGAGCGTGATGAAAACTAGCTTGACGATATTCCCATGTGTCCTCGGGAGCGCTTTTCCTATTATAAGAGTTTGTCCAGGCTTGTCCTTTGCTATAAAAAGGATTGGGCCACCTTGCTGCACTTTATTTACTTTTGTTACTTGTTACTCGTTACAATTTATCTTATCACAAAACTATCTGTTACCACTTATTTCAGTACTTGCAGAGAATACCTTGCTGAAAACCGCTTATCATTTCCTTTTGCTCCTCTTTGGGTTCGACACTCTTACTTATCGAAAGGACTACGATAGATCCCCTATACTTGTGGGTCATCAATAATCAGCTATGATGGCCACCAAGGCACCATCACGGCTTAACTGATAAAACGTCATGTCGACGAGCTCCACAAATACGTCCGGATCCTCTTCGAGTCCGGGATCGAGGGCCCGGTCAGGGTCCTCTGGCTGTGGAGACGGGCTGTGGACCTCCCTCACAGCTTTTCGCAGTTCCTGCAATGAATTGGCAAGGTAAATATTTGTAATGAAGAATGCGGGAATGAACGAAGTTGAGTAAAAGATGGCAGCTCACCCAACTTGGGGGGTTGTACATGGAAAATCCGTCCCGCGGCTTAATGCGAAGAAACTCCTCTTCTTCTCCTTTATACAAATCGGACAGTATTTTCGCCAGAGCAGTGGCAGAATCCAGACCTTTACGACCGCAGCGGGTGGTGTCGTCTTCTCCATTGAAGTGCCACATGGGTTTCCACCGATATTGAAGTGGCTGCACCCCCCGCATTATACATATTGACATAACCTCGATTATTGTCAGTCCTGATTTGGCCAGCATCTTTATCCTGCTCATCAGGTAAAAGAGCTCTCTGTTATCTTCCTCCTGGGGGGCTCCGGGGGCACCAACTGTGGCATTTCTTCAGCGGGACATTAGCAAACTCAGGAAGGCCCATCCGAATAAGGTCTGGAAGGGGGACGTCCTCCATATAAAACCACTCCGGTGGCTAGTCTTCGGATGTCTTCTTCAGGGTGCTGGATAGGTATCCGGTTCTGGCGATGCGCCATACTTCGGCTCCGCCAACTTGGTATATTGATCCCTCCTGATTGCGAGGGATGAGGTAGAATAGCCTCTTCCATAGCTCGAAATGAGCTTCGCATCCCAGAAATAGCTCGCAAAGGGCGACATAACCTGCGATGTGCAGTATGGAAGCAGGGGTAAAGTTATGCAGCTGGAGGCCATAATACTCTAGGAGCCCGCAGAGGAACGGATGGATTGGAAATCCGAGGCCCCTCAGCAAGAAAGGGACAAGGCATACTCGCTCCCCCTGGATGGGTTGGGGAAACTCTCCGCTTGCTCCCCGCCATTGTAAGTGGCTAGTCCGGCTTGGACGGGGACCATATATGCGGGCGGTAGAAACCCCTGGATCTGCAACACCACCAAACGGTTGTGGGATACAGAACACTTCTCCCAATCGCCTTGCTTAGCGCTACGGGAGCGAGAGGAGGAGATGCGGCGGCTGTCGGTGTCAAAACCGGCGGATCTCGGGTAGGGGGTCCCGAACTATGCGTCTAAGGCTAATGGTAATAGGAGGCTGGGGACACGATGTTTACCCAGGTTCGGGCCCTCTCGATGGAGGTAATACCCTACTTCCTCCATGATTGATCTTGATGATATGAGTATTACAAGAGTTGATCTACCACGAGATCAGAGAGGCTAAACCCTAGAAGCTAGCCTATGGTATGATTGTTGTTGTGTCCTATGGACTAAACCATCCGGTTTATATAGACACCGGAGGGGGCTAGGGTTACACAGAGTCGGTTTACAGAGGAGGAGATCTACATCCGAATCGCCAAGCTTGCCTTCCACGCCAAGGGGAGTCCCATCGGGACACGGGACGAAGTCTTCTATCTTGTATCTTCACGGTCCAACAGTCCGGCCAAAGTATATAGTCCGGCTGTCCGGATACCCCCTTATCCAGGACTCCCTCAGTAGCCCCCAAACTAGGCTTCAATGACGATGAGTCCGGCGTGCAGATTGTCTTCGGCATTGCAAGGCAGGTTCTTCTCCAAATCCAGTGCACCCGTTGTAGCAAATACTGCCTGGCTTCCCAATAAGGTTGTACTCCTCGGCTTCTGTGCTTCAATAATGGCCACCTCCACGTGTCGATCGAAGACGAGGGGTCGGGGCATTTTTGCATTTGACACCCTAATCCCGCAGGTGAGCCGTCTATTTGAGGAAACGGGGATCTTCATATCCAAATCACACCATCTTCTCCCAAGCAAGCATTCCGCAGAGCGCGCCCAAAAGAGGCCATCCCATCCTGACCAGTCACCGCAGCCCTGCTCGCCGCTCCCCTAGCTCGAAGCCAGGGGTTTGGGAAAAGTGTTCCATCCCTCACAGCCGCCTAATAGAGCTGCAGACCAAAGGGTTCCTTCCGCCCGCATACGTGGTCCCCATCTGATCCGAACTAGCCACCTATAGTGGCGGGGAGCAAGCGGAGAGATTTCCTAACCCATTCGGGAGGAGCGTGTATGCCTTGTCCCATATCTGCTAAGAGGCATCTGGTTTCCAATCCACCCATTCCTCCGCGGGCTCCTGGAGTTCTACGGTCTCCAGGTGCATAATCTTACCCCTGCCTCCATACTGCACATAGCGGGCTACGTCGCTCTCTGCGAGCTTTTCCTGGGCTACGAAGCTCATTTCGAGCTATGGAAGAGGTTATTTTGCCTCGTCCCCCGCAACCAGGAGGGATCTATATATCAAGTGGGCGGAGCCGAAATATGGCGCATCGCCCAGACCGGATACCTGTCCGGTACTCCAAAGAAGGCGTCCGAAGAATGGCCCTCGGAGTGGTTTTATGCTGATGACGTTCCCCTTCCGGACCCAGTCCGGACAGGCCTTCCTGAGTTCGCCAATACTCCGCTGAAGAAACGCCAAAGCTGGCACCCTCGGAGCCCCCAGGAGGAAGAAAACAGGGAAGTCTTCTATCTGATGGGCCGGATACAAAGCCTGGCCAAATCAGGATTGACAATAATTGAAGTTATGTCTATATGCATTATAAGGGGGTGCAGCCACTTCAATATAGGGGAAAACCCATGTGGCACTTCAATGGAGAAGACGATGTCTCCCGCTGTGGTCACAAAGGTCCGGACTCCGCCACATCTTTCGCGAGGATATTATCCGAATTGTACAAGGGAGAGGAAGAGGAGTTCCTCTGCATTAAACCGCGGGATCGATTTTCCATGTACAACCCCCAAAGCTGGGTAAGTTGTTATTTGTTACTTGACTCTATTCGTCCTTACTTTCTCGACCACAATTATTTACCTTGCTGTTTCAAAAACATGAACTGAGGAAGGCCGTAAAAGAGTTCAACAGCCCTTCTCCGTAGCCAGAGGATCCCAGCCGGGCTCTCGACCCCGGACTCGAAGAAGATCCGGATATATCCATGGAATTCGTCGACGGGACCTTCTATCAGGCAAGTAGTGGCGGCTCTTTAGTGGCCATCATCGCGAATTATCCCGGACTGCTTCCCGTGTCGCATGTAAGTAATGTCGGGGTTCCAACCCTTCGAAAGGATTCCTTCGTTTTGTTGTACCTTATGACCACATGCCACACTTTTTACACAAACGGCGGTCGGAACGTCATGCGGATCCCGCAGGGGCCTCTCAACAAGAGGCGCCTAGACAAGGTAGGCTTAAGAGGAAATCGGTTAGGAGCGATACGCTGACGCAGAGGTATGCATTAAACTTGTCCCGTGGTTTATTTGATCTTTTTGTCGAGGCGTGACAATTTGAACTATGCCCCGGCAGGAAACACCGGACTATGTCCGGGGACCCTACCGGCCATGCCTCCAGAAGCTGGATTCCCGGACCGGGTTCACGAGCGGAGGCTGACGTGGGGACAGTGGCGAACTGTCCTCCTATGGAGGATACAGATATGCTTTCTGCCACAAATTCAGAAGTAGAGAGCGCCATGAATCATCGGCGCCGACGATCCGTACTCCGTGGTGGTATTTTTTTCCGAAGAGGCGTTCAATGCCTTCAATTTCGGACACGCCTACATCCGCGCTGCTCAAGATGGACTTGCCAGAGCAACGGACTAGTATGTCAAGGATATACGGGTAAGAGAATAAATAAGTATGTGTAGTAGTAGCCCCTGAGATTTGAAATAGTTGGCACAACTGATTTAAGGATCATGTAAATGCATAGGTTCTTGTAGAGAAGAATGCCCAGTTGTTTCAAGAGCTGGAGGAGTGTAAGGCCCAAATGAAGGCTAATGTAGCCGAACAAGGGGGGTCCGAAAAGGCTTCTTCTGGTATGAATTTCCTTCTGCCAGTTTATGTGTTCCGCATGTTTTATAAATCTAACGAAAGATTCGTTAGACAATCCCAGAGGAAATCCTGAGATTATGGGAGATAATGAGCTGCATCTGTGAAGTCAGCTGAAGGCGGGTGAACGTGTGCTGACGCAGTCTATCCAGGAGAAGAATAAGCTGTAAGATGCTAATCTCCAACTGAGCGTCGAATTAAAATATGTTCGGGCTCAGCTCGCAGATTCCGTGAAGGAGAACAAGCGGCTTCGATGTCACGACCGGTTTTCCAATAAAAATGTTTATTGAGAAACCAATCTTTTGAGTCCAGTATGAGAGAAATCCTCCTCACTGGTAGACAAATTCTTGATACAATAAGCCAGTAGCATAAAATATATTACAAGGTCGAACTACGGTTGCTCAACCAAATTATTACAAGCACGCCAATAATTATACATAATGGCGGACATGACACAGTGGTGTGGAGGCATACTACTGACTCGAGGATAGGACGGTGGTGGAAAAACACAGCGGGGAGAGAGATACAAGACTCTAAAACTGTCATCTCATCGAGCGTCGAGGTGAGGCTCGATGAATTTATTTGGTAGCGGAAGCGGATATAATGCAGTGACCAAATCCAGGGTCGCACGAAACTGACTGGGACTCCTCTAGGCGTCGGACTCGCTATCAAATTCTTCATCCATGAGATCTCCTTCGTCAGCATCTGGCCAAATCAACAAGCCAGTTAGTACTTTGAAAGTACTCGCAAGACAGTTCGGACGTAAGATATAACAAATGCATGCATGGATGCATCATGATTAATTCACCAATGTACATTCAAAAATTAGCATAACGAGGTAAGTAAAAGGGAAACGGCGGTAGTCCGCATGAAATACCAACAAAACATAAATGAAGACCAATCGGGTGTCTGAAGCGACGCCTCGAAAGGTGAACAAATAAATATAAGGAAATGATGCCACAGTCGGGCGTCTTAGCGACACCACATAAATGGCTTTAAAAGAAATGCCATAGTCGGACGTCGGGGCGACATCACAGAATGGGCTTTAAAAGAAATACCACAGTCGGGTGTCTTAGCGACACCGCATAAAGGGCTTTAAAAGGAATGCCACAGTCGGACGTCGGGGCGACATCACAGAAAGGGCTTTAAAAGAAATGCCATAGTCGGGCGTCTTAGCGACACCACATAAAGGGCTTTAAAAGAAATGCCACAGTCGGACGTCGGGGCGACAACACAGAAAGGGCTTTAAAAGAAATGCCACAGTCGGGTGTCTTAGCGACACCACATAAAGGGCTTTAAAAGAAATGCCACAGTTGGACGTCTGAGCGACATCGCAGAAAGGGCTTTTATTCACAAGTAAATAATACTCATAATAAACATCCAACTCATGAAAATAAACGGGTTAGTCCATCCACAGAAATGATTATTTAACCGGACTTAGCACTCATGCGATTCACCGGAGTCTCTGTCATCAAAACGGACATTTGGTCAGGATAAGATAATATCAAGCTTGGACATGGAATAGATGATTCGAAGGAATATATGACTCTGCAGAGTTTGTACAAAAAATTTCCCACAGCCAACGGATTTCCGTAGTCACGAAGGACTAGTTCCGTTTACGGTTTTTCGGTAGGAAACACAGCTAACCAGTACACACCCATCCTACCTCTCGATGCTAGGAATCACCCTAGACGTCGTCCAAGAAAAACTTTTGAGATGGGGAGATCACAATCTCGAATAGCATGGGATCAAATTTATATACGCGCGCTCTAAGGGGTACCCCCCTCTCGGTCCCAACCGGAAACACCCATACCCCCTGACCAGATGACTGGCTTTAATCCAGGGCCATGGAACCATCATCATGGCCTCTCCTTTTTGGTGTGTACCAGGAAAGCGGTTTACAACTTACTAAGCCATATTCCTTGCGGAAAACATGTGGTAGTACAAGGAAGGAAGAATGGAAAGAACTGGAATGATACGAGTTGACATTGAAGTCACATAGTCTGGCATAAGCCTGGCATGCTACAACACTGCCATCTTACCCATCCTCATGCCAACACATGGCCATGCATACTCACATTCATCCACTCATGGATTTTCGAAACTCACTTGCCTCATCGTCTCAGGTAACATGACATTCGTCGGTATGTTCATCAACATGCCATAAACCACTTAATGCAAACATGCCAAAACAATCATCATATCAAAAGTTCAAACATGCTTGCCTGGTTCGGAGTAGTCGGAGCCTAGCTCGGTGAAGTTCGCGGCTCCGTCACCTCCTTCGGTATCTACGGTATAAAGAAAATATATGCGCTATCGTAAATACCAAGAGCTGCACAAAAAGTATTCCAAATATTTTTCAAATAAATGTGATAAAAAACTAGACAAAAGTTTAAATAGGACAGAAAAAGAATCAATCAAAAATACTATTCTGATTAAAAGTTATAAAGGTTTTTGTCCAAGGACTCATTTGTAATGAAACAGAAAGTTGCCAGGGGCTAGCTTATAAAAACAGAAAACGCTTCGGTAGCAACTACGCCAGCCCAGAGGGGAAAGCGTATTTTGCACGAAGGCGTTTTCGGAAAATGATTCGTTTAAAAGGATCTGAGAGGCTGACGGGCGGGTCCCACTCGTCAGGTTTGAATATACGAACGGGGCGGCAGATTTCGCCGGTGCCCGAGAGCCGCGGTGGTCACCGGCGGCGATCCACGGCGAGACAGGGGGATCGGAGGGTACCTCCGTGTTCAGGGCACCTTTCCGCTTCGGTTGATGGTGGTGGTGGTCGCCGGCGAGTACCACGTCGGCGGCGAGCCTTGCTCCGGCGGACGGCGGCTCGGGTGGTCGAGGGACACGTCGGAGAGAGCTGCGAAGGACAAATCGATGCTGGCGTTAGCTTACTGGGTGCTAGAGGAGGCTATAGACAAGATTTGGGCGCCGGGGACGGCCTCACCAGAGCGAATCGAGGTGGAGGCCGAGGCGGGTCGGGGCGGCCGGAGTTGGGGGAGGAGACCTCCTCGAGGTCCTCCTAGTGGCCTGGCGGGGCTTTGGTGAGGTGTAGAGGTGGTGCGTGCTCGAGGGTGAGCTCGGGGGCCCTTTTTATAGGCGGTCCGAGGCGGTGGCCGTGAACGGGGATCTCCGGTGAAGGTTACGGCGGCGCAGGGCTTGGTCGGGGGTGATTAGGGAGTTGGGCGTCGTCGTTGAGGTCCACCGGTTCCATTTAGGTGCTAATCGGGCTGGGATTTGCTGCTATGGGCGAGTTCGACAGAACGGGGCGGCGCGGGCCCGTCGGCTGTAGGGAGCACGTTCCGTGCTTGCCGGGCCACGGCGACGGTGCCACGGGCGTGCGCTGGCATGCATGAGGCCACGCGGAGAGCAGAGGGGTGTTGGGCGGCGCCGAATGGCGTTGAGCCGCCGTTCCGTCCCCTGTCGGCTGCTACGGGGGTTCGGCCGCTGCAAGACACGCCGGCGCGGGCGGCCAAGGGCGCCACCGACGCCGGGAAGACGCCAAGCGCGCGTGCGGGGGTGCTGGCCAGGGAGAAGAAGCCGCGTGCAACGCGCCAAGCACACTGTCTACGCGTGACCGAGTCTGACGAAGGAAAACGACACTCACTCTCTGAACTTTCTGAACTTTTCTGAAAATGCAAGGGAACAGTGCAGCTCAGGTGTTCGACAAAATGATCTAGGCATCTAGGGATTTTTCCTTGAGCTGATGTTTGGTGGAGTGGCTTCTCATTGCTCCAGTAGGCTGCCTGATTTTTGGTGAAATTTTTGGAGAAGTGTATGTATGAATTTCACCAAATTTGTCAAATCTGGTCCAAACTTGCAGAGACTGAATTTTGAAAAATTTGAAAAGAGGAGGAGTGGATCAAGATGGTTCTGGGTTGTGGGTACAAAGGACTTTCCAGGAGAGTTGGTTTGAGGTCAAAACTCAAATGAAAAAGGGTACTTGCTTTGAAAATCTCTCAGGCTCCAAATAATTTTCAGAAATGATTTGAGGGGAAGATAATTAGAATAAAATCCAAAACTTGCTTGGATTAGTTGGGACAGAGAACTTAGGTTGATTACAAGGAGGAGGGGAGGTTTTGGAGGGGTTTTACCACATGGGCAAAATACAAAGTCATGGGTGGTTTCCAAGATATGAAAATCCCAAATTTTCATAGAGTTTCTTTTTAAAAGAAAAAGATTAAATTCCAAAAATAAATTGAGAGGGAACCAACAGAGAAGAAGTTTCAAAAGATCAAACACCATAGTTTGAAGAAAAATAAAATCCTTGCCAAAGAAAAGAAAGTTTTTAAGAGGAAGGTTTTCTGGAAAATTTTAAATGGCCTCTTTTCAAAAACCACAAAGTTTTTGCAGAAAACCAAAATAAAAATTTTGGAGTGTCACAACACCTACCCCCTTAGGAAAAATCTCGTCCCCGAGATTTCAACTGTTCCTCAAATAAGTGTGGATGCTCTGTCCGAAGAAAATCCTCTTTTTCCCAAGTTGCTTCGCTTTCGGTGTGGTTGCTCCACTGAACTCTGAAAAACTTGATGGTCTTCTGTCGGGTTCTCCTTTCAGACTCCTCTAATATTTTTACTGGGCGTTCCCGATAAGTGAGGTCTGGCTGCACGTCAATGTTCTTATGGTATACTTGTTTCTCTGGTTTGCTTACGCACTTCCTTAATTGAGAGACGTGGAACACGTCGTGAATGTCGGACAAGTCTTCGGGTAAGTCTAGCTGGTAGGCTACAGTGCCTCTTCATGCCACTATGCAGAATGGTCCAATGAATCTTGGTGCTAACTTCCCTTTAATCTTAAACCGTTGCAGTCCCCTCATAGGTGATACTCGTAGGTACACAAATTCACCGGGTTCAAAATTGACCCCACGATGTTTCTGATCGTAATAACTCTTCTGTCGGCTTTGAGCGGTCTTGAGTCGGTCCCTGATTAGCTTGACTTTTTCCTCGGCTTCTTTGAGCACGTCTGGGCCGAAGATACGGCTGTCTCCGGTCTCTGACCAATTTAGCGGGGTACAACATCTCCATCCGTATAGGGCTTCAAAAGGTGCCATTTGCAGGCTGGCCTGGTAACTGTTGTTGTATGCGAACTCGGCATATGGCAGGCTTTCTTCCCAACTGGTTCCATAGGTGAGGACACATGCTCTCAGCATGCCTTCTAAAATTTGGTTTACGCGTTCAGTCTGTCCATCAGTCTGGGGATGGTAGGCTGTGCTGAAGGCCAATTGAGTTCCCAGAGCCTGTTGTAAATGATCCCAGAATCTCGAGACAAACTGAGTGCCTCTGTCAGATATTATAGTCTTCGGGACTCCATGCAGACAAACTATACGGGAGAGATAAATCCTGGCAAGCTTCTGAGTGTTGTAGGTTGTCTTCACTGGAATGAAATGTGCCACCTTGGTTAATCTATCAGTGATGACCCATATGGCATCATTCCCGTGTCGTGACCGAGGTAGTCCGACAATAAAATCCATCCCTATTTCATCCCATTTCCACTCAGGTATTTTGTTTGGTTGCAGTAGTCCGGCTGGTTTTTGATGCTCAACTTTTATGCGTTGACACGAATCGCAACATGCAACGAATGTGGCTATGTCCCTCTTCATACCGTGCCACCAAAATCTTTCCTGAATATCCTTATACATTTTGGTTCCTCCAAGGTGGATTGAATATGGAGTGGTGTGTGCATCAGCTAGGATTTGCTGCCTAAGGTCCTCTATGTTTGGCACACAGAGCCTGTCCCTGTACCGTAATATTCCATCATCGCCTATGACAAATTCCGAGGCCTTGCCCATACTCACCTTTCTTTTAATTCCTTCAATGCTGGGGTGACCAGGCTGAGCTTCTTTAATTCTCTCCACAAGGTCAGGCTTTATTTCCAAGTTTGATATGGTGCCTTCCGCGATCATTAACAAGTTGAGTTTGGCAAATTCTTGTTGGAATTCAGGTCTCAAACTTTGCAGATTGTTTTCGTCAGAGCTGGGGTTTCGACTAAGAGCATCGGCCACTACATTTGCTTTCCCTGGATGATAGTGGATACCAACGTCATAATCCTTTACCAATTCCAACCAGCGTCATTGCCGTAAGTTTAGTTCTGGCTGTGTGAAAACATATTTGAGACTTTTATGGTCCGTGTATATTTCACATCGATTCCCAAGTAAGAAATGCCTCCATTCCTTAAGTGCATGAATGACTGCTGCCATTTCTAAGTCATGAGTGGGATAATTTTCCTCATGCTTGCGGAGTTGTCGTGAAGCGTATGCGACAACCTTGCCTTCCTGCATCAACACGCACCCGAGACCTTTTCGGGATGCGTCACAATACACCACAAAGTTTTTGTGTATGTCTGGCACAATTAATACCGGTGCTGTGGTTAATTTCCGTTTTAACTCTTGGAAACTTTTTTCGCAGGCTTCTGTCCATTCAAACTTCTTGTCTTTCTTGAGCAACTGCGTCATTGGCTTGGCTAGAGTGGAGAATCCTTCAATAAATATGCGGTAATATCCTGCCATTCCCAAGAAACTTCGTATGTCCGTTACGCTGGCTGGTGCCTTCCAGTCAAGTATGGCCCTAACTTTCTCCGGGTCCACTGTGATACCATCTTGGGTCAGCACGTGACCTAGAAAGCCTACTTGCCTTAGCCAAAATTCGCACTTGCTGAACTTGGCATACAATTGATGCTTTCTGAGTTCTCCTAGCACAATCCTGAGATGTTCCACGTGCTCTTCTGGTGTTTTGGAGTATATCAGAATATCATCGATAAATACCACAACGAACTTGCCCATAAACTTCATAAATACTTTGTTCATGAGGTGAACAAAATATGCGGGGGCGTTTGTTAACCCAAAAGGCATAACTGTGAACTCATATAGTCCATATCTGGAGGTGAAGGCTGTTTTGGGGATATCTTCTGTTCGCACTTTTAATTGATGGTATCCTGACCTTAAGTCAATCTTTGAGAATACCTTGGCCTGAGCGAGCTGATCAAATAAATCATTTATCCTCGGCATCGGGTATTTGTTCTTGACTGTGACCATGTTAAGCGCTCGGTAGTCTATGCACAATCTCAGTGTTCCATCCTTCTTTTTGGCAAATAAAATTGGTGATCCCCAAGGTGAGGAGCTGGCTCGAATGTATCCCTTGTCCAGTAATTCCTTTATTTGTTTCTTCAACTCAATCAACTCGGATGGTGCCATTCTGTATGGTTTCTTGTATATGGGGGTGGTTCCTGGTGCTAGCTCAATGCTGAATTCTATTTCTCGGTCTGGTGGCATGCATGGTAGTTCTTCGGGAAATACGTCTGGAAATTCACATACTACTGGAACCTTGCTTAACTCAGAAACGTCCACCTTATTCAATCTCGGCTGCCGGGGTATTTTTCTTTCCTTGGCTGATACTTTTATTGTCTTCCCGTGGTGGTGCGTGAGAATTACGGTCCGGTTGAAACAGTCAATAAAACCTTTGTTGGTGGTTAACCAGTCCATCCCTAGGATGACATCCAGTCCTTTATTTTCCAACACAATAAGATTGGCGAAAAATTTAAATCCTTCGAACTCAATGACCACATTCTGACAGTAACTCTGAGTAACTTGCTGAATCCCAGGGGACTTGATGATCATGGATTTTTCCAAGGGAAACATCGAAAAATTATTTTGCAAAGCAAAACTTTTTGAAATGAATGAGTGAGAAGCTCCAGAATCAAACAAAACCGTTGCAGGTATTGTGTTGACAGGAAACGTACCGAGTACGATATCCAGAGCATTCTGTGCTTCTTCTTTGGTCACGTGGTTTAGATGACCCTTCCTGTGGTTGTTGTTGGGGTTGAAATTGTTGCGCTTGGGCGCTAAATTATTGCCACCGTTGTTTGGCTTCGGGGTCGAGTTCCTTGGCTTGGGGCACTGTTTGGCGTAGTGCCCTTCTTCTCCACAAGCGTAGCAAGTAACGCCTGGGCGATATGTGAACTCTTTGTCCCTTGCATGGAAATTCTTGGTTGGGCGAGACATGTTTGTTGTAGGTTTGTGTGTCCCACCTTTCTAAAAATCTGTCCTGCTTCGGTGGTTGCGTGCAAGAGTAGTCTGGTCTCTTTTTCGCTTGCATAAATCCTCCAAGCTACGTCTCTCATTTTCCAGAGTAATGGCTTTTTCCACTAGTGTTTTAAAATCTGGAAAAGTGTGCACGACCAGTTGGCATTTAAGCGCGGGCGCCAGACCGTCAAGGAATTTCTCCATCTTCTTGCTTTCAGTCATACGTTCTTCATTGGCGTAGCGAGACAATAGAGTAAATTGACCGTTGTATTCTGACACTGTCATGTTCCTTTGTTTGAGGTCATCGAACTCTCTCTTCTTAATTTTCATAATACTCTTGGGAATGTGTGCACCACGGAAACCTTCCTTGAAATCATCCCAGGTTATATCATTCTCGTTGGGGTGCATGTGCAGAAAATTCTCCCACCATGATGCAGCTGCTCCTGTGAGATAGTGCGGAGCATATAGTACTTTCTCGAGATCTGAACATTTTGCAATAATTAATTTTCTCTCCATATCCCGAAGCCAATCCTCGGCTTCAAGAGGCTTGTCAGTATGAGAAAATGTTTGGGGACGTGTCTTCTGTAGCTCAGATAACTTGGAATGCTGCTGATACTGTCCATGGTGATTTCCCATGTTGATGACTTGGTTCATCATTTCCCGATGTTGTTGCTGACTCTGCTCATAAAGGCGGCACATTTGTGAAAGTGCCGATTCGCTGTCCTGTTGGCTTGACTGTCCCTGAGTGAACTCATTGCTGGGTTGTGTATCATAATTTTCCTCTGGTGGAGATGGCATGGAGCGAGTCCAAGGACGAGACATTTTTCACTCTGGGGATATATTTTGTAAAACCCATAAGAAAAGCGGAAAGAGTCGCAAAAACAAATCCATAAATGCATAAAGCTGGCAAATAAAATTAATAACCAAGCTTACTTAAGAAAAACAAATCGACTTGCGCACGGAGAAGGACTGCTCATTACATATCTTACACGCGGGCGGTAATTATACAATACATCACTCAGGATATGCGTACATAATCCTGACATGTTATTTAGGCTAGTGCACTTCTCCAGATCCTACATGATGCGCAAACAGGCTACTTCTCACAACCTATGTACATATAAACATATCATACAAAGCGGTACATTACATGGTGGCTAAGCGTACTCAGGCAGAGATGTTGACGACCTCCTTTGCCCTGCCGAGGGTGAGGCGTAGCGAGGCTGGGGACTCGACTTCCTCCTCGCTAATAGGCTCCATACATGTAGTGTTGCGCAGAGTGGACGGAGCGGGTGCCAGGGGCGGAACAACATGAATAGGAGTGGGCGCGAAAGGTGGTGCAGTGCGCGCTGGAGTGGGCGCAATAACTTGGTTGAATTCTTTCGTAGAAGGTAGGCGACGAGTAGGCGTATAAGATGCTGAGGACGAGACAAAAGTCAGTGGCGGTGCGGTGGGTAGGAGCTCCCTCCTGTTGGCAGCACAGCCATGAACTGAGTCCATGCGGGCAGCCACGAAGTCGTCCACCAGGTTGTCGAAGGCTGCCTCCAGGGCCCGGAGATACTCAATGAGCATCTCAAAAGCCTCGTCTCGTTCTCCTCTGGGGCAGGAGAATGCGTAGTGACAGGTGTAAGGCACATGGCACGGAAGATAACGGTAACGACGAGTCTTCATCACGGGGAGGACATCCCTGAGACGAGCTATCGCCTCGCGGGCTGCCATCTGCATAGCATGCCTCTCCGTAGGCATGGCTCTTCCCAAGAACCAGAAGCGGCGTAACTCACCACGCCCTCCCTTGAACTGCACCGCGGCCTGGTGCATGGTCAGACTGTCGTTGACTCGGTGCTGGCAGAGTGTGAAGACTGGGCGCACAGATGGCCCCATCGCGACCTGAACGATGAAGGAAAGAAGCTTGACGAACCCATCGGGCACGTTGGCGAAGGTCTGAGACTCGCAGCTGTTGTCGGCCATCTACAAAAGTAGGCAAAAATTCTGAATGGTCAGATCATAAATTTATGCTGACTGTCAGAAATGTCTACAATTGCAGAAAAATATAAAATGGCTCTATTACGCTAATAACCAATTAGCGATCGCACCTAGTGGTTTCCTACAGTCAGCCCGGCTTTGGTACCAAGCTTGTCACGACCGGTTTTCCAATAAAAATATTTATTGAGAAACCAATCTTTTGAGTCCAGTATGAGAGAAATCCTCCTCACTGGTAGACAAATTCTTGATACAATAAGCCAGTAGCATAAAATATATTACAAGGTCGAACTACGGTTGCTCAACCAAATTATTACAAGCATGCCAATAATTATACATAATGGCGGACATGACACAGTGGTGTGGAGGCATACTACTGACTCGAGGATAGGACGGTGGTGGAAAAACACAGCGGGGAGAGAGATACAAGACTCTAAAACTGTCATCTCATCGAGCGTCGAGGTGAGGCTCGATGAATTTATTTGGTAGCGGAAGCGGATATAATGCAGTGACCAAATCCAGGGTCGCACGAAACTGACTGGGACTCCTCTAGGCGTCGGACTCGCTATCAAATTCTTCATCCATGAGATCGCCTTCGTCAGCATCTGGCCAAATCAACAAGCCAGTGAGTACTTTGAAAGTACTCGCAAGACAGTTCGGACGTAAGATATAACAAATGCATGCATGGATGCGTCATGATTAATTCACCAATGTACATTCAAAAATTAGCATAACGAGGTAAGTAAAAGGGAAACGGCGGTAGTCCGCCTGAAATCCCAACAAAACATAAATGAAGACCGATCGGTTGTCTGAAGCGACGCCTCGAAAGGTGAACAAATAAATATAAGGAAATGATGCCACAGTCGGGCGTCTTAGCGACACCACATAAAGGGCTTTAAAAGAAATGCCACAGTCGGACGTCGGGGCGACATCACAGAAAGGGCTTTAAAAGAAATACCACAGTCGGGTGTCTTAGCGACACCACATAAAGGGCTTTAAAAGGAATGCCACAGTCGGACGTCGGGGCGACATCACAGAAAGGGCTTTAAAAGAAATGCCACAGTCGGGCGTCTTAGTGACACCACATAAAGGGCTTTAAAAGAAATGCCACAGTCGGACGTCGGGGCGACATCACAGAAAGGGCTTTAAAAGAAATGCCACAGTCGGGCGTCTTAGCGACACCACATAAAGGGCTTTAAAAGAAATGCCACAGTCGGACGTCGGAGCGACATCGCAGAAAGGGCTTTTATTCACAAGTAAATAATACTCATAATAAACATCCAACTCATGAAAATAAACGGGTTAGTCCATCCACAGAAATGATTATTTAATCGGACTTAGCACTTATGCGATTCACCGGAGTCTCTGTCATCAAAACTGACATTTGGTCAGGATAAGATAATATCAAGCTTGGACATGGAATAGATGATTCGAAGGAATATATGACTCTGCAGAGTTTGCACAAAAATTTTCCCACAGCCAACGGATTTCCGTAGTCACGAAGGACTAGTTCCGTTTACGGTTTTTCGGTAGGAAACACAGCTAACCAGTACACACCCATCCTACCTCTCGATGCTAGGAATCACCCTAGACATCGTCCAAGAAAAACTTTTGAGACGGGGAGATCACAATCTCGAATAGCATGGGATCAAATTTATATAAGCGCGCTCTAAGGGGTGCCCCCCTCTCGGTCCCAACCGGAAACACCCATGCCCCCTGACCGGATGACTGGCTTTAATCCAGGGTCATGGAACCATCATCACGGCCTCTCCTTTTTGGTGTGTACCAGGAAAGCGGTTTACAACTTACTAAGCCATATTCCTTGCGGAAAACATGTGGTAGTACAAGGAAGGAAGAATGGAAAGAACTGGAATGATACGAGTTGACATTGAAGTCACATAGTCTGGCATAAGCCTGGCATGCTACAACACTGCCATCTTACCCATCCTCATGCCAACACATGGCCATGCATACTCACATTCATCCACTCATGGATTTTCGAAACTCACTTGCCTCATCGTCTCAGGTAACATGACATTCGTCAGTATGTTCATCAACATGCCATAAACCACTTAATGCAAACATGCCAAAACAATCATCATATCAGAAGTTCAAACATGCTTGCCTGGTTCGGAGTAGTCGGAGCCTAGCTCGGTGAAGTTCGCGGCTCCGTCACCTCCTTCGGTATCTACGGTATAAAGAAAATATATGCACTATCGTAAATACCAAGAGGTGTACAAATAGTATTCCAAATATTTTTCAAATAAATCTGATAAAAAACTAGACAAAATTTTAAAGAGGACAGAAAAAGAATCAATCAAAAATACTATTCTGATTAAAAGTTATAAAGGTTTTTGTCCAGGGACTCATTTGTAATGAAACAGAAAGTTTCCAGGGGCTAGCTTATAAAAACAGAAAACGCTTCGGTAGCAACTACGCCAGCCCAGAGGGGAAAGCGTATTTTGCCCGAAGGCGTTTTCGGAAAACGATTTGTTTAAAAGGATCTGAGAGGCTGACGGGCGGGTCCCACTCGTCAGGTTTGAATATACGAACGGGGCGGCAGATTTCGCCGGTGCCCGAGAGCCGCGGGGGTCGCCTGCGGCGATCCACGGCGAGGCAGGGGGATCGGAGGGTACCTCCGTGTTCAGGGCACCTTTCCGCATCGATTGGTGGTGGTGGTGGTCGCCGGCGAGTACCACGTCGGCGGCGAGCCTTGCTCCGGCGAACGGCGGCTCGGCTGGTCGAGGGACTCGTCGGAGAGAGCTGCGAAGGACAAATCGATGCTGGCGTTAGCTTACTGGGTGCTAGAGGAGGCTATAGACAAGATTTGGGCGCCGGGGACGGCCTCACCGGAGCGAATCGAGGTGGAGGCTGAGGCGGGTCGGGCGGCCAGAGTTGGGGGAGGAGACCTCCTCGAGGTCCTCCTAGTGTCCTCGCGGGGCTTTGGTGAGGTGTAGAGGTGGTGCGTGCTCGAGGGTGAGCTCGGGGGCCCTTTTTATAGGCGGTCCGAGGCGGTGGCCGTGAACGGGGATCTCTAGTGAAGGTTACGGCGGCGCAGGGCTTGGTCGGGGGTGATTAGGGAGTTGGGCGTCGTCGTTGAGGTCCACCGGTTCCATTTAGGTGCTAATCGGGCTGGGATTTGGTGCTATGGGCGAGTTCGACAGAACGGGGCAGCGCGGGCCCGTCGGCGGCAAGGAGCACGTTCCGTGCTTGCCGGGCCACGGCGACGGTGCCACGGGCGTGCGTTGGCATGCATGAGGCCACGCGGAGAGCAGAGGGGCGTTGGGCGGCGCCGAACGGCGTTGAGCTGCCGTTCCGTCCCCTGTCGGCTGCTACGGGGGTTCGGCCGCCGCAAGACACGCCGGCGCGGGCGGCCAAGGGCGCCACCGCGCTGGGAAGACGCCAAGCGCGCGTGCGGGGGTGCTGGCCAGGGAGAAGAAGCCGCGTGCAACGCGCCAAGCGCACTGTCTACGCGTGACCGAGTCTGACGAAGGAAAACGACACTCACTCTCTGAACTTTCTGAACTTTTCTGAAAATACAAGGGAACAGTGCAGCTCAGGTGTTCGACAAAATGATCTAGGCATCTAGGGATTTTTCCTTGAGCTGATTTTTGGTGGAGTGGCTTCTCATTGCTCCAGTAGGCTGCCTGATTTTTGGTGAAATTTTTGGAGAAGTGTAGGTATGAATTTCACCAAATTTGTCAAATCTGGTCCAAACTTGCAGAGACTGAATTTTGAAAAATTTGAAAAGAGGAGGAGTGGATCAAGATGGTTCTGGGTTGTGGGTACAAAGGACTTTCCAGGAGAGTTGGTTTGAGGTCAAAACTCAAATGAAAAAGGGTACTTGCTTTGAAAATCTCTCAGGCTCCAAATAATTTTCAGAAATGATTTGAGGGGAAGATAATTAGAATAAAATCCAAAACTTGCTTGGATTAGTTGGGACAGAGAACTTAGGTTGATTACAAGGAGGAGGGGAGGTTTTGGAGGGGTTTTACCACATGGGCAAAATACAAAGTCATGGGTGGTTTCCAAGATATGAAAATCCCAAATTTTCATAGAGTTTCTTTTTAAAAGAAAAAGATAAAATTCCAAAAATAAATTGAGAGGGAACCAACAGAGAAGAAGTTTCAAAAGATCAAACACCATAGTTTGAAGAAAAATAAAATCCTTGCCAAAGAAAAGAAAGTTTTAAGAGGAAGGTTTTCTGGAAAATTTTAAATGGCCTCTTTTCAAAAACCACAAAGTTTTTGCTGAAAACCAAAATAAAAATTTTGGAGTGTCACATTCGACGCGGCATTTATAGTAAGCGCTTGAACGAACTCTAGTATATTTCGGCGAGGAGGCGTATTGACAGAGTTATGTCTGCAGGTATGTTGACGGGACGCCCTGAAGAGGAGATGCCCGGGTCTGCAGGCGATATGCTGCAAGAGCTTTCACAACTGCACGAACGAGCTCGGCAGGTGATGCAAGGTATTGCCCAGGCTTTGTGGCTGTCCGCTTCCCTACCAGGGGGCATGGGCGAACTTGTAGAGATGCTCAAAGGAGCACGGCGGCACTTCCGACTATGGAAGATATCAGCTTGCCGGCAAGGTGCAA
Organism: Triticum timopheevii; assembly: GCA_963921465.1. Taxonomy (NCBI): domain Eukaryota; kingdom Viridiplantae; phylum Streptophyta; class Magnoliopsida; order Poales; family Poaceae; genus Triticum; species Triticum timopheevii. The sequence continues at coordinate 341,622,206 of OY997262.1, read as the reverse complement.
GAGAAGCTTGGGCCATGGTGAAGACGCGATACGCCAAGGCTAACCAGAACCATATGGCTGAAGTCAGACCGGCTGGGCCAGATGGACAAGAGATACCCGTTAGTTTAGTATATGATCAAGTAGCATTAGCTGCAAAGTATTCCCAGCAGGATTGTAAGCTAGACAGCCTTTTGGATGGTATAGAGGAAGAGTACAGCCAGTCTATATGATTATGTAATTTAGAACGGACTCATGTACTCCCTAGCCAGATTGAAAATCATTTGTCATGGTGGACCTTTTCGCTTCAGCCCCCGGATCCGACAGTCCGGGGTGTATCCGAATACCCACACAGTAATGAAAAACCGGGGTATGCGTGGAAACCAGGCGTAGGGGTCATAAGTGCTTGAACAGACAAGTACCCAACTAGTTATGTTATATTTCATGGATAGTAAGAAACATCTTCCAGAGAGAATAGTTCCGTCAGGGGTTCCTTTCTCTGGGTACACATGCATCGATGTGCATGTCCGAACTGCGAGCAAAAGCGCAGGAAACAAAACATCTGGGTATTTTCGTTGTTATGAATGAGAACATCTTTTGTTCACCGACCGAATATTCCCTTAAGAATGTTATCTTTCGGCTTCACCCAGTCTGAGGTACACATCCGGCTCAACCAGCAGTAACAATCACAGAGGTGCTCCCCTTATGCCCTAGCCGAATTAACGGGAACGTAGGGCATAAATACAAGAGCCAGGCAACCCAACATGGCCAAAACTTAATTCATGTCGATGCATATAATGGTGAAGAAAAGGCACATATGGAAAGAAAAATGCATATGTGGCTTGGCAAGAAGCCATTAAAGTAATTATATATATAGCTTCCAATAGGAAGCCCCTAGGTATAGTGTGTGCGCATAATGCGGTCGGAGTGCTCAGGGCATCCGTACAGCTTTAAGGCTGTATATATAAAAAAGGAAAAAGGGGCGAGAAAGGAGGAAAAAGAACATAATCGAAGAGGCGGAGATTAGGAGACGAACACTGGGTTCGGCGCAAGGCGTAGAATCTCCGGAGTCTGGCCGCGTTCCATGGGTTCGGCTTGAGTCTGTTATCAAAGGCATTGCGCAGACGGTACGCTCCTCCGGTGAGAACTTTATCAATGATGAAGGGACCCTCCCACTTGGGTTTGAGCTTGTCCTTCTTCTTCTCAGGTAGGCGTAGAATGAGTTCGCCAATGTTATAAGTTTTGGCCCGTACTTCTCTTCTTTGATACCTTCGAGCCTGTTGCTGATAGAATGCGGAACGGGCTTTAGCGACATCACGCTCCTCTTCCAAAGCATGTAAGTTGTCCTGCTGGTCTAGCTCGGCTTCCTTCTCTTCATACATGCGCACGCGAGGTGAGTCATGAATTATATCGCAGGGCAGCACTACTTCTGCGTCATACACCATAAAAAATGGTGTGTATCCGGTGGTGCGATTCGGCGTGGTCCGCAGCCCCCAGAGTACGGAGTCGAGTTCCTCGACCCAATGCGTGTCTGATTCCTTCAAGGATCGCACTAGTCTGGGTTTGATGCCACTCATAATAAGACCATTTGCACGTTCGACCTGACCATTTGTTTGGGGGTGATAGACAGAGGCGTAGTCGAGCATAATGCCCATTTTGCTACACCAGGCTTTCACCTCCTCGGCTGTAAAATTCGAGCCGTTGTCGGTGATAATACTGTGCGAGACACCGTAGCGGTGTACAACCTCCGATATGAAGTCTATCACTGGTCCGGATTCGGCCGTTTTGACTGGTTTGGCTTCTATCCATTTGGTGAACTTGTCTACCATGACCAATAAGTATTTTTTTCTTATGGCTTCCCCCTTTAAGGGGTCCCACCATATCCAGCCCCTAGACCGCGAGGGGCCAAGTTATGGGGATCGTTTGGATAGCGGTATGGGGCATATGGCTCTGATTGGCAAATAGTTGACAACCAACGCAATGTTGGACAAGGTCATGTGCGTCCGCCCGGGCTGTCAGCCAGTAGAATCCTATCCGAAAGGCCTTGCTTACGAGAGCTCGGGTTGCCGCGTGGTGCCCGCCTAGTCCGGAATGGATTTCGGCTAAGAGCTGCCGCCCTTCCTCTTCGGAGATGCATCATTGGAGCACTCCGGTGGCGCTCTTCTTGTAGAGTTCTCCTTCATGGACTTTGTAGGCTTTAGAGCGTCGCACGATGCAGCGTGCCTCATTTTGGTCCTCGGGGAGCTCCTGCCTATTAAGGTAGGCCAAGAAGGGCTTGGTCCACGGGGCAATGACAGCCATTATTATGTGGGCAGAAGATGTTATTTCGGTGGCAGAGCCGCCGATTAAGTCAGAAGGTTCAGAATTTGGGGTTGTGTTCGGAGCTGGACTAATGGTGCCGGACTCCCCTTCCCTTGCCACGGACGGCTTGAATAACCTTTCTAAGAAGATATTAGGTGGAACGGGGTTGCATTTAGCGCCGATGCGGGCGAGTATATCGGCCGCTTGGTTGTTTTCTCTGACCACATGGTGGAATTCGAGCCCCTCGAACCGTGCTGATATTTTGAGGACGGCATTGCGATAGGCCGCCATTTTCGGGTCCTTGGCGTCAAAGTCTCCGTTTACCTGAGATATTGCAAGGTTTGAGTCCCCACGCACTTCGAGGCATTGAATGCCCATGGAGACCGCCATCCAAAGACCATGCAACAGAGCCTCGTATTCGGATGTATTGTTGGAGTCTGTGTATAATATTTGGAGGACGTACTGCACCGTGTCTCCGGTGGGGGATGTCAGGACGACACCCGCTCCCAATCTGGCCAGCATTTTGGAGCCGTCGAAGTGCATGATCCAATTTGAGTATGCGTCGTACTCTTTAGGGAGTTCGGCCTCTGTCCATTCGGCGACGAAGTCAGCCAGTACTTGCGACTTAATGGCCGGCCGTGGTTTGTATGTTATGTCGAACGGAAGGAGCTCAATAGCCCATTTAGCGATTCGGCCCATTGCATCACGGTTATTTATTATGTCATTGAGTGGAACTTTGGAGGCCACCGTGATCGAACACTCTTGAAAGTAGTGTCGTAGTTTCCGGGATGCCATGAAGACCGCGTACGCTATCTTTTGATAGTGTGGGTACCGAGATTTACATGGAGTGAGGACAGTGGACACGTAATATACCGGCTTTTGGAGCGGGAACTTGTGTCCATCTGCCTCTCGTTCGACGACGAGCACTGCGCTCACAACTTGGTTTGTTGCAGCTATGTATGATAGCACGGGTTCGCCAATGTTTGGTGCGGTCAGGATTGGGTTTGTGGCCAAGAGTGCCTTTATTTCTTCCAGTCCGGCAGTGGCCGCATCCGTCCACTCGAAGTGTTCGGTGCTTCGAAGAAGGCGATATAGTGGTAGTGCCTTTTCTCCTAAGCGGGAGATAAAGCGGCTTAAGGCAGCCACACATCCAATCAATTTCTAGATTTGCTTGAGGTCTGTTGGGATAGCCAATTGTGACAGAGCTCGGATTTTTGCCGGATTGGCTTCAATTCCTCTAATGGAAACGATGAAGCCGAGTAATTTTCCGGAGGGTACTCCGAAGACACACTTCTCTGGGTTGAGCTTGATGTCGTATGTTCGGAGATTATTGAACGTAAGCCTCAAGTCATCTATTAAAGTTTCGACGTGTCTTGTTTTGATGACCACATCATCTACGTAGGCCTCTACTGTCTTGCCGATTTGTTTTTTCAGGCATGTCTGAATCATGCGTTGCTAAGTGGCGCCGGCGTTTTTGAACCCGAAGGGCATGGTGTTGAAACAGAAGGGGTCGTACAGAGTGATAAAGGCTGTTGCAGCCTGGTCGGACTCCGCCATCTTTATTTGATGGTATCCGGAGTATGCATCGAGGAAACACAATGAGTCGTGTCCTGAAGTGGCATCGATTATCTAATCAATGCGAGGGAGGGGGGAGGGATCCTTAGGGCAAGCTTTATTGAGGTCTTTGAAATCGACACACAAGCGCCAGGATTTGTCCTTTTTTGGTACCATTACCAGGTTTGCTAGCCAATCCGGATGTTTAATGTCTCTGATGAATCTGGCCTCGGGTAGCTTGGCTAGCTCTTCTCCCATGGCTTGCCGCTTAGGCTCTAAGAAGCGCCTAAGAGTCTGCTTGACTGGCTTGTATCCTTTCAGTATATTGAGGTTGTGTTCGGCCAGCCTGCGTGGGATGCCCGGCATGTCTGAAGGATGCCAGGTGAAAATATCCCAATTTTCACGCAGGAAGTCTCGCAGTGCGTCTTCTATTGTGGGGTTCAGCTGTGTCCCTATGGAAGCTGTCTTTGAAGGGTCCATTGGGTGGACCTGGAATTTGACTATCTCCTCCGCTGGCTTGAAGGAGGTAGATTTAGGTCGCTTATCGAGTATCACGTCGTCTCTGTCCACTGTTGCTCGCAGTGTTGTCAGTTCTTCGGCCGCGAGGGCTTCTGATAATGCCTCCAGGGCGAGGGTGGCAGTTTTGTTTTCGGTGCGGAGTGCGACATCCGGATCACTAGCTAGAGTGATGATTCCGTTGGGCCCGGGCATTTTGAGCTTCATGTACCCGTAATGGGGTATAGCCTGAAAACTCATGAATGCATCCCCCCCAAGAGGGCGTGGTATCCGCTGCTGAACGGGGCTACTTGGAATATAATTTCTTCGGACCTATAATTCTCCGGCGTGCCGAATACCACATCTAGTGTGATTTTTCCCGCGCATTGTGCCTCTCGACTAGGGATGATTCCCCTAAAGGTTGTGCTGCTTCATTCAATGCGGCTCTTGTCAATTTCCATCTTGTTAAGGGTTTCCTTGTAGATGAGGTTTAGTCCGCTTCCGCCGTCCATGAGCACTTTAGTAAGCCTGAAGCCATCCACGATTGGGCTAAGGACCAAAGCGGCTAGTGCTCAGACTATCCGGAATTGGGGTTCGTCACTGGCATTGTAGGTTATAGCCGTGTCGTTCCAGGGGTTTATTGTTGCCACGTGGCAAACTTCTGCGAGGTTGCGCTGAGCTCGCTTGTGCCTATTATTTGAGGCGAAAGTCTTGAAGACTATAAATACGGTATTGTTGTCTTCGACGGGATGTTTTATGAGGAGATCCTCGCCGCTTTTTGCTACCTGTCGGAGTATCCAACATGCTCTAAGGCTATGCCTTGGCATAGTATCTGGTGTGCTATGAATTTTGCACGGCCCGTTAAGCCATTCTTCAAATACGGTTCCGCGCCTTGCAGCGGGCTTTATTTTTTTGGTACTTGAATCGGGTGACTTACGAGAGTTTACCCTTTTAGTTCGGACAGGGGATTTGGCTAGAGCCGGACTGTCCCAGAAACTTGTTTGGGTTTTCCAGGCGCTTTCCATCGCGCAGTACTTTTTCACTATGGCTGCTAAGTCAGCGAAGTGTGCTATGTCACGGCGACTTATAGCGTTGAGAATCCCTTTGTCCGTGCAATTTTTGCAAAAGAGGGAGGTTGCGTCTACCTCGCAACAGTCCTTGACCCTGTTTATCACCAGGAGGAATCTGGCCCTGTAGTGATGTACTGTTGCTTGGGGCTCTTGTCTGATATGGGAGAGATTGGATAAATCTGGGTGGGTGGGTGGATTTGAATCTGAATCCCGACCCGATCTGGGACCCAGGGGCAAAGAAGCTTCCGAGCTTAATGGCTCAGGTTCTGGGGCGTTGCCCGATTTCTTCGGCCCGCTCCTTGATCCTGAGTCCGGGACCGGGGTCATGTCCTCCCGCGAGCGGGTGTCTGGCTCGGAGAGCTCAGAAATCCGGACATAGTTCGTCCTCAAAGTGGAGGGAGAATTAGGATGATGTTCTTCCACTACTGCTATCTCATGGGTGACCGGTGGAGAGTGAATCTCCCTTTGATCAGGTTTAAGCCCGATCCGATCATAGTCTGTAGCAACGCCCAGGGCGGCGATGCGATCCAAGAGCTCATTGAGGGAGAAGAGCTCCATTGGATCCATCTGGTCGGCAGATTCTGAATCAACGTGGAGGCTATTTTTAATGACCTGAGAAGTCATTGTCGGCGCAACAGCCGATCAGGCGGTCATAACGAAGCTGCCCAGCAGGAGAGTTTGGCCTAAAGCCAGGGCTCCCCGAAGGTGATGTTGTCCTTGACAACGAGACGACCCATCAAGCCTTATTGCGACGACACAGAGGAACTCTCAATGAAAGCACCAATGTTGGTGTCAAAACCGGCGGATCTCGGGTAGGGGGTCCCGAACTATGTATCTAAGGCTAATGGTAACAGGAGGCTGGGGACACGATGTTTACCCAGGCTCGGGCCCTCTCGATGGAGGTAATACCCTAATTCCTGCTTGATTGATCTTGATGATATGAGTATTACAAGAGTTGATCTACCATAAGATCAGAGAGGCTAAACCCTAGAAACTAGCCTATGGTATGATTGTTGTTGAGTCCTACGGACTAAACCCTCCGGTTTATATAGACATCGGAGGGGGCTAGGGTTACACAGAGTCGGTTTACAGAGGAGGAGATCTACATCCGAATCACCAAACTTGCCTTCCAGGCCAAGGGGAGTCCCATCCAGACACGGGACGAAGTCTTCTATCTTGTATCTTCACGGTCCAACAGTCTGGCCAAAGTATATAGTCCGGTTGTTCGGATACCCCCTTATCCAAGACTCCCTCAACGGCCGGCCATGATGGGATGGCTTCCTTCGGGCGTGCTCTGATGAATACTCGCTGGGGGAAGATGGTGTGATTTGCATCTGAGGATCCCCGTCTTTTTAAATAAACGATTTATTAACATGGTCAGGGTGGTAGATGTAAAAATGTCCCGGCCTCTCGCATTCGCTCGACATGTGCAGACTGCCATTATTAGGGTACAGAAGCCAAGGAGTGCAACATTAATGGGAAGCCGGACACTGCTCGATACAAATAGGGATTTTGGAGAAGAACCCGCCTTGCAATGCCGAAGACAATCTACGCGCCGGACTCATCATCATTGAAGCCTGGTTTGGGGGCTACTGAGGGAGTCCTGGATTAGGGGGTACTCGGATAGTCGGACTATATACTTTGGCCGGACTATTGGATTATGAAGATACAAGATTGAAGATTTCGTCCCGTGTCCAGATGGGATTCTCCTTGGCATGGAAGGCAAGCTTGGCAATCGGGATGTGTAGATCTCCTTCTCTGTAACCGACTATGTGTAACCCTAGCCCCCTCGTGTGTCTATATAAACCGGAGGCTTTAGTCCGTAGGACAACAACAATCATACCATAGGCTAGCTTCTAGGGTTTAGCCTCTTCAATCTCGTGGTAGATCAACTCTTGTAATACTCATATCATCAAGATCGATCAAGCAGGAAGTAGGGTATTACCTCCATCAAGAGGGCCCGAACCTGGGTAAACATTGTGTCCCCAGCCTCCTATTACCATTAGCCTTAGACGCATAGTTCGGGACCCCCTACCCGAGATCCGACGGTTTTGACACCGACAGCGGCAGCGCGCCATCTGCCTTTGGATTGGCGGCGGCGGCATGGAGGGCCTGGTGGTCGCGTCGGCGGCACCTTTGGTCAGATCTGTTCTGACCGGTGCAGTCGGCGGTGGTGGTCATCTCTTCCGTCAGAGGTGATCGGCATGCGGTTGGGTGTTCGGATCTCGAGATCCATCATCTAGTCCCGGCTACGAGTCGGGGAGACATAGTTGCCGGTGAAAACCGAGCCATTAGCGGGCGATGGCGGTGTTTTGTGTCGTTACCTTGATGAAGGCATCATCGTGTAACTGGTGTCGACCTACTCATGCTGCTTCGGGGGAAACCCTAGGATCTGGTCTTCCAGATTGGACGATGGTGGTACTACGGTGCCGTTTCTCTCTTGGGAGCATCGTTTGTGGAGCAGCGTTGGAAGACAAAGACGGGAGGTGGAGCGGCTTTGTCTTGCACGGAGCTTCGGTGGAGCTGTCAAGTCATGCCTGACCGACAGGTGCTATGCTGAGTCATGCCTGGTTGGCAGGTGCTACGCACGACAGATCTTCCAGAGTCTTCACATCTGGGTGGATGAGCGCAGGGCGATGGCGCTGTTGGGCACCGTGGTGGCGTCGACGGATGTCCAGACTAGCAAGGACGATGCTAATATCTCTCCTGAAGATGGGGCAGTGGTCCGATGATGATGATGGCTTCTAAAACGTGTGCGTGTGGTGTGCGCTTTAGGTAGGATGCACCGGTTGTTGGTCCCTATATGTTATATGAATGGATTAGCAACGACACCGGTTTTAGATATGGGGAGTGAGGGAGTCCCGGATTAGGGGGTGTCCGGATGGCCGGACTAAGACCTTTGGCCAAACTCCCGGACTATGAAGATACAAGATTGAAGACTCCGTCCCGTGTCCAGATGGGACTTTCCTTGGCGTGGAAGGCAAGCTTGGTGATACGACATGAAGATCTCCTCCCATTGTAACTGACTCTGTGTAACCCTAGCCCTCTCCGGTGTCTATATAAAACGGAGAGTTTTAGTCCATAGGACGAACAACAATCATACCATAGGCTAGCTTCTAGGGTTTAGCCACTCCGATCTCGTGGTAGATCTACTCTTGTACTACCCATATCATCAATATTAATCAAGCAGGAGTAGGGTTTTACCTCCATTGAGAGGGCCCGAACCTGGGTAAAAACATCGTGTCCCTTGTCTCATGTTACCATCCGCCTAGATGCACAGTTCGGGACCCCCTACCCGAGATCTGCCAGTTTTGACACCGACATTGGTGCTTTCATTGAGAGTTCCTCTGTGTCGTCGCCTTTAGGCCTGATGGCTTCTTCGCTCGTCAATCGCGATGCGGTCCGGGATGAGACTTTCCTCCCCGGACAGATCTTCGTATTCGGCGGCTTTGCACTGCGGGCCAACTCGTTTGGCCATCTGGAGCGGATCGAAAGATACGCCCCTGGCCATCAGGTTAGGTTAGGAAGCTTGAACTACACGGCCGACATCTGCGGGGACTTGATCTCCGACGTATTCGAGCCACAACCGGGTGCGCCGCACTGTCACGATGGGCATGACTTAGCTCTGCCGCCGGACAGCGCCCAGAGCATCGCTCAGGTTTCCGCTCCGACCATTAGCTCGGAGCCCACTGCGCTAGTCGAGGATGGACGGTTGGATGCCTCCCCGGAAGCTGCAACCTCTACGGCGATAAAGTCGGATACCAGCCTAGTCCTTCGCAAGGCCCATGACTCCAAGGTGCCGGCCTCCGCTCCGGACTCCGTAAATCCCGCACCTCTTCCGATTAAGCCCGATTGGGCTCCGGTCATGGAGTTCACTGCCACGGACGTCTTTCAGCACTCGCCTTTTGGCGATATCCTGAATTCATTAAAGTCTCTCTCTTTGTCAGGAGAGCCCTGGCCGAACTACGGCCAACACGGTTGGGATGCGGACGATGAAGAAATTCGAAGCCCACCCACCACCCACTTTGTAGCCACTGTCGACGATTTAACTGACATGCTCGACTTTGACTCCGAAGACATCGACGGCATGGACGCCGATGAAGGAGACGATCAAGAACCAGCACCTATAGGGAACTGGAAAGCCACCTCGTCGTATGACATATACATGGTGGACACCCCTTAAGCGAGGGATGGCGAGGAAAAAACGGAGGATGATCACTCCAAGAAGCAACCCAAGCACCGACGTCAGCGGCGCCGCTCTAAGTCCCGCCAAAGCAAAAACGGCGATTCCGGCACCGGAGATAAAAACACGCCGGACAGTGCCGAAGACAACCCCCTCCAGCAGGATTCAGTGCAGGAGGACGAAGGAGCCAGCCCTCACGAGAGAGCGGCCGACAGAGAGGTTGAGGACGACAATTATATGCCCCCCTCCGAAGACAAGGCAAGCCTCGACGATGACGAATTCGTCGTGCCAGAGGATCCCGTTGAACAAGAGTGTTTCAAATGCAGGCTTGTGGCCACGGCAAGCAACCTCAAGAAGAAACAGCAGCAGCTTAGAGCTGACCAAGACTTGCTAGCCGATAGATGGACCAAAGTCCTGGTGGCCGAAGAGTATAAACTAGAACGCCCCTCCAAGAGCTACCTAAAGAGCAGGCTGCTACCCCAACTTGAGGAGGAAGCAACTAAACCTACATCACCGCGTACGATGCGCCCGATCGGCCACCCCGTGGCCACGATAGAGAGGCCTTCGGGCCCTCGACCCAAGCCGCACCCCGGCACCGCTCAAAACATACCAGAGTACGGGGAGACGCAACAGACCTGTGAGACATCTTGGAGAACAAGGCAAGGCAAACAAGATCGATCTACGGATCGCATGGGCGCCCCGCTTCACGTGACGCTAACCGTCACGCCGGACATAATAAGTATGGCTCGGCCGAATACAACAGACCAAGCTCATCCAAGCTGCGTCGTGATATAGCCCAGTACAGGGGCGCCGCACACCCACTATGCTTCACAAATGAAGTAATGGATCATCAAATCCCCGAGGGCTTCAAACCCGTAAACATCGAATCATACAATGGCACAACAGATCCTGCGGTATGGATCAAGGATTATCTCTTTCATATCCACATGGCCCATGGTCATGATCTACACGCCATCAAATACCTCCCGCTCAAGCTTAAAGGACCAGCTCGACATTGGCTTAACAGCCTACCAGCAGAGTCAATTAGTTGTTGGGAGGATCTGGAATCCGTATTCCTTGACGACTTCCAGGGCACTTATGTGCGACCACCAGACGCCGATGACCTAAGCCACATAATCCAGCAGCCAGAGGAATCGGCCAGACAATTCTGGACACGGCTCCTAACCAAGAAAAATCAAATAGTCGACTGTCCGGACGCCGAGGCCCTTGCAGCCTTCAGGCACAACATCCGAGATGAATGGCTTGCCCGGCACCTAGGACAGGAAAATCCCAAATCTATGGCAGCCCTCAGGACACTCATGACCTGCTTTTGTGCGGGAGAAGACAGCTGGCTAGCTCGTAGCAATAATATAACCAAGAGCCCCGGCAATTCGGATACCAAGGACAACAACGGCAGGTCACATCGCAACAAGCATAAGCGCCGCATTAACAGCGACAATACTGAAGATACGGCAGTCAATGCCGGATTCAGAGGCTCTAAACCCGGTCAACGGAAGAAGCCCTTCAAAAGAAACCCTCCGGGCCCATCCAGCTTAGACCAGATATTCAATCGCTCGTGCCAGATACACGGCACCCCCGAATAGCCAGCCAATCACACCAATAGGGATTGTTGGGTGTTCAAGCAGGCAGGCAAGTTAAGCGCCGAAACCATAGACAAGGGGCTACATAGCGATGAAGAGGAGGAGCCCCGGCCGCCGAACAACAAAGGACGGAAGGGATTTCCCCCGCAAGTTTGGACGGTGAACATGATATACGCAACCCACATCCCCAAAAGGGAGCGGAAGCGTGCTCTCAAGGACGTCTATGCGTTGGAGCCAGTCGCCCCAAAGTTCAATCCATGGTCCTCCTGCCCGATCACCTTCGATCGAAGGGACCATCCCACCAGCATTCGTCATGGCGGATTCGCCACATTGGTCCTAGACCCAATTATCGACGGATTTCACCTTACCAGAGTCCTAATGGACGGCGGCAGTAGCCTGAACCTGCTTTACCAGGACACAGTGCAAAAAATGGGCATCGATCCTTCAAGGATTAAACCCACAAAGGCAACCTTCAAAGGTGTCATACCAGGTGTAGAGGCCAGCTGTACAGGCTCGGTTACACTCGAAGTGGTCTTCAGATACCCGGATAACTTCCGGAGCGAGGTGTTAATCTTCGACATAGTCCCATTCCGCAGCGGCTATCACGCCCTGCTTGGACAAACCGCATTTGCAAAATTCAATGCGGTGCCGCACTACGCATATCTCAAGCTCAAGATGCCAGGACCTTGCGGAGTCATCACGGTAAACGGAAACACTGAACGCTCTCTCCAAACGGAGGAGCACACGGCGGCCCTGGCGGCGGAAGTACAGAGTGGCCTCTCAAGGCAGTTCTCCAAACCAGGCGTCAAACGTCCGGACAACGTCAAGCAAACCCGAAGTAACTTACAACAAATCCGGCTGGCACATTCCGAGCAAGCATAGCAGTGCGGCCCCAACCCCAGCCCCCGCCAAATGGCGATACTGGTACCACGCGTACATAATTACGCCTTAGAGATACCATGGGCATAAGGGGAGGGGCACAACTACGGCACGCCCAGAATGCGGCTCAATCGCACTAACGGGCTCCCTATTTCGCCGTTTTCCTTCTTTCAGGACCCAACTATTCGGAAGGCCTGTCCGACAATACACTCGCCGAACACACGATGCAATAACCAGGGAAAGAGCAAGCCACGTCAAACGTCCAGGTGGTCTCTATAACGAGTTTAATACCTGTTTTTACTTACAATCCCGCAGCTTGCCCCTGGAGGGGAGCATGTCAAATACTCCCATCTCTTGCTTATCGCACTTCTTGTATCGTTCTGCTTTCGCAGCAGGCCTTTTTCAATAAACAATATATAGCTCTTCTCTATTATTGTACATATCTATTTTTTATATACAAATATGTTCAGTCATGACATTCTGCAACCGTACACTTTGGTACGGACAATACACCAAGGGCTTAAAACACCCCATAACATGGTGTGCGAAGACCGAACACTCTCATGAGTGCGGCACCCCGAACTTATAGCACTATATGCATCGGCTCCGAATCATGTCTTTGGTCAATAGTTGGGTTTGCCCGGCTCCCATGTTTTGGTACCTTACGTTCCGCAATGTTGGCTAAGGTAGCGTTGGGAAAACTACTGCGATTGTGCCCCAGTTGAGCTGGGTTAACACCTCAGTAGAGAAAGATAAAACTGACTGTCATGATACTGCGAGAGACCGGTCGCTGTTCGCGAGGTTTTACGAGTCCTTAAAGACTTATGCTGCTTAGAGCGAGGAACCGGACTTATCCGGCCTAGGCGTGGATAGCGCCCCGAACTCGGTCTTCCGTATACTAGGGGCTTCGCCGAAATTTAAAATTATAGAATTCTATGGCTAAGTGAGAGTGATAAAGCATTATAAGTCCGACGGCCTGGTTCGTTGTGCTGAGCGCCTCCCTAGATGGACCCAAGAATGGGAACAAGAGCGCAGGTTTATCCCGAACACCCCAGCACTCGTGGCATGGGGGTCGAAGCCGACAACTTGCATCTCTCAGATTTGATAAACGGCCGCACAGAAGGTAATATTTTAAATTAACAAGCATTGCTTAACGCATATGAACAAAGTTTCAGCGTACAGGATAACAAATGCGAGTCTACTCAAAAATTACATCATTGGTGCACTCATCCGCTATACAGCGGGCACCCTTCAGAACGCCATTATAATACATCTCGGGCATACGATATTCCTTGCCCGGCGGTGGCGCGTCCGTCAAAAGCTTCTCCGCGTCTAGCTTGCCCCAGTGCACCTTAGCACGGGCAAGGGCCCGACGGGCACCTTCAATACAAACGGAGCGCTTGAAGACCTCAATCCATGGACACGCGTCCACCAGCCGCCGCACCAAACCGAAGTAGCTCCCAGGCATGACTTCTCTAGGCCATGGCCGAGCTATGAGGCCCTTCATGGCCTGTCCGGCCACCTTGTGGAGCTCGACCAGCTGCTTCAGCTGGTCGCTCAGGGGCACCGGATGTTCGGCCTCAGCATACTGAGACCAGAACACTTTTTCCGTCGAGCTCCCCTCTTCGGCTCGGTAGTATGCAGCAGCATCAGACACACTACAGGGCAGATCGGCGAACGCTCCTAGAGAGCTCCGGATTCGGGCAAGTAGCAGATAATTAACTTTTATATTCTTGCTTTGCATAAAGAATGCCTTACCCGCCGCTATCTTCTTCATCGCCTCGATCTCCTGGAGGGCCTTCTGGGCTTCGGCCTTAGCATTTTTGGCACTCTCACGAGCCAGGGCGAACTCGGACTCTCGAGTCTTCGAGTCACGCTCCAAGCTCTCGTGTTCTTCCACGAGAGCCTGGAGCTCTTGCCGCACCTCCGCCACCAGCGCCTCCTTCTTCTCTTGCTCGGCGTGCTCCAGGGCCGCACTGTTTTCAGCCTCTGAGACCGCCTCCTTCAGGGTCGCCACCTCGGCTGTGGCCCCTGCAACATTTAAGTTGGTCCTATCATTATTTGCAACCAAGTATTTCTATATACATTTATATGCGGTATTACATACCCTCCTTATCCTCGAGCCGGTTCTTGGCATGGCCGAGCTCGTTCTTAGACCGCTCGAGATTCTCCTTCAAGGCATTGACCTCCGCAGTCAGTGCGGCAGAGGTTAGCAGCGCAGCCTGCATTCCCATATTGACATATTTTTATTAGACTCCTGCGTATATCTTTTTAGATCCTCAGCTCAGCTTTTCTTTCCGAACGTCGAACTGAGCATCAGGGGCTACTGTCTATGCGGTAACATTTTTTATATGTTTTTTAACACATACCTCAAAGCCTGTTAACAGGCTTGTACAAGCTTCTGTCAGCCCACTCTTGGCGGACTGAACCTTCTGAATCACCGCACTCATAACAGTGCGGTGTTCCTCGTTGATGGAAGCGCCATTAAGCGCCTCCACCAAATTGGCCGGCGCCACCGGATGGACGGAAGTCACCGGCGTCGTAGGCTTACCTTTCTTATGAAGGCGTCGCTTGTCGGGCTCCGGAACCATCGACGGTTCCGGAGTAGTGTCCGGCCCGGGGCCGGACTTAGATCCCTCCGGAGCTTTACCCCCTTTGGGCCTGGAGTCCGGGAGGTCACCTTGTGGCGCCTCCAGGACCACCTCCTCCTGGTTTTGCCCCTTTCGGGACTCCACCTCAGCATCGTCTGTAGGGAGAGGGGAGGAGGCCGTCGGCAGTGAGGCACTATTCACATCCAACGAGTCCAGGGATCCACTCGACGAATCGCCGAGCTAAGCCCGGGGCGGACTGCATCATTAAATTTAGCATCAGAAGGAACCATGCATCAGAGGAGCGCCATAAGTTATTCGGATATCCGGATACTTACGATTTTGCTAGGGGCTTGACCCTGGGTGGCCATTCCTCCCCGCCATCTTCGGCATCCGAGGCGTAGTCCGGCAAAGGGGGCTTCCACTTCTTGGACCCTCCGGCCTCCCCAGTTGGGGCAGCCTTCCTTTTCTTTCCTCCCCTCGCGGGAGGGGGAGAGGCTTCTTCTTCTTCTTCCTCTTCCTCCTCCTCGTTCTCCGAGGCGGAGGGTGCTTTGGGGTCGTCGGGCGATGAATCCGATACCACCGGGCGCCGGGAACTCTTTCGGGTCCCCGTGGCCTTCTCCTTGGCCTTCTTCTCCGGCACCACGTGAGGTGCCGGAACCAGTAGCTTCGCCAAGCGTGCGTCTGCTGGGCCTTCGAGCAAAGGGGCCGGACAGTCAAACTGTCCGGATGTCCTCTTCCAGTCCTGTTAAAGGAACGGGAGTTTAGATCCCACATAGAGTAACACTATAGAATTCGGGTGTCCCGTAAGGGACTAAATGTAAGCTTACTTCGGAGGCTTGACGTTTGGCGCAGAACCCGCGATCCTCGGTGACGGGAGGGGAGACCTCGGAACTCTTGAAAAGCACCTTCCAGGCATCCTCGTGCTTCGTTTCGAAGAGCCGGGATATAGTCTGGTGTTGGGCCGGGTCGAACTCCCACAAATTGAAGTCCCGTCACTGACACGGGAGGATCCAACGGAAGAGCATGACCTGGACTACGTTGACAAGCTTGACCTTCTTGGTCACCAGGTCTCGGACGCAGGTTTGGAGTCCGGTCACCTCTTCCGGATTACCCCATG
Organism: Triticum timopheevii; assembly: GCA_963921465.1. Lineage (NCBI taxonomy): Eukaryota > Viridiplantae > Streptophyta > Magnoliopsida > Poales > Poaceae > Triticum > Triticum timopheevii. The sequence continues at coordinate 341,606,439 of OY997262.1, read as the reverse complement.
ACAGGCCCGTCTCTTTCCAAGATGTGAGCCAGGTGGGGATGCCGGATCGAAATTCGAGGGCCGCTGCCCACTTAGGGTCACGCGGCTCGGTGATGTAGAACCACCCCGATTGCCACCCTTTGATGGTTTCCACGAAGGCGCCCTTGAGCCAAGTGACGTTGGTCATCTTGCCCACCATAGCACCTCCGCACTCTGCTTGTCGGCCTTTCACAACCTTCGGCTTGACGCTGAAGATCTTCAGCCATAGGCCAAAGTGAGGCTGGATGCGGAAGAAGGCCTCGCACACGACGATAAACACCGAGATGTTAAGGATGAAGTTTGGGGCTAGATCATGGAAGTCCAGGACGTAGTAGAACATGAGCCCCCGGACGAACTGGTGAAGAGGAAAACCCAGTTCGTGGAGGAAATGGGGAAGGAAAACAACCCTCTCATGGGGCCTGGGGGTGGGGATGAGTTGCCCCACATCTGGAAGCCAGTGCGCGATGTCGTCAGACAAGTATCCGGCCTTCCTCAGCTTTTTGATTTGCCCCTCCGTGACGGAGGAGGCCATCCATCTACCTCCCACTCCGGACATGATCGGAGAAGGTTGAGGTAGGAAGTGCGGGCTTGGGCGTTGGATCTCGAGCACGCAGGGACGGATAAGCAAAGGAGGAAGAAGGCGTGAATGGAAAGGGCGGATTCTTATCTCCTTATATGGGCGGCCAAAACTACGAGCCCCCGCCGGCCTAATAAAACTCGCTTATCTCCCAAGCGCCGCGGTTAATGGCACGGATGGGTTACCCACGCCCGTATTGATGAGAATCCCAGAATAAGGGGACATGATCTCTGCTTTGACAAAACGTGCCAAGGAAACCGCCTCGCTAAACACGCTGAGGTGGGATAGTAAAGTGAACAAAAGCCTGGCCGTGGCATGATGTCACGCCGCGGAATACGTTAAAAGATCCGATTGATGCAAATATTATTCTCTCTGCGGTGGAATGTGGAACTTATTTTGCAGAGCCGGACACTACCCTGGTGTTCAACATCTTCTATAGTATATTCGGAGGAGGAACCCACCTTGCAATGCCGAAGACAACTTGCGCGCCGGACTCGTCATCATTGAAGCCTGGTTCAGGGGCTACTGAGGGAGTCCCGGATTAGGGGGTGTCCGGATGGCCGGACTAAGACCTTTGGCCGGACTCCCGGACTATGAAGATACAAGATTGAAGACTCCGTCCCGTGTCCGGATGGGACTTTCCTTGGTGTGGAAGGCAAGCTTGGCGATACGATATGAAGATCTCCTCCCATTGTAACCGACTCTGTGTAACCCTAGCCCTCTCTGGTGTCTATATAAACCGGAGAGTTTTAGTCCATAAGACGAACAACAATCATACCATAGGCTAGCTTCTAGGGTTTAGCCACTCCGATCTCGTGGTAGATCTACTCTTGTACTACCCATATCATCAATATTAATCAAGCAGGAGTAGGGTTTTACCTCCATCGAGAGGGCCCGAACCTGGGTAAAAACATCGTGTCCCTTGTCTCCTGTTACCATCCGCCTAGACGCACAGTTCGGGACCCCATACCCGAGATCCGCCGGTTTTGACACCGACATTGAGACACTCCACATTATCGAGTTTGTAGGTGTGAGTGGTTGCTTCAGGTGGATTGATGTATGTTATTGTCAGACTTTTGTGGAATAATTAATAAAGATGGCTGCATGCATCGATTGATGAAGAGGCCGGGGTTTATCCTCCTTTTCTAAAAAAAGACTAACTTCGTATATAGTATAAAAATATACAAATTCACAGTGCGGAATAAATATCATTGTGGGCACCATGCAATGCAAATTAGCATTCGTACTCCTCCATATAACTTTGTAATGTTGTATATATGTAGAAATTCTAAAATCATTTTTTGGCCACACTTATTCAAAAGGAATGTTGTATGCGAAATAAACATGAAGAGAGGGCTTTTTAGATTAATAGGGTACGTGATGTAACATGTGTGAATGTGTAGTTGATGCATTTGGAAGGGTCTAGAGAGGTATGTGTGTGTATTACGTATTCGAGAGAGGCATGGATAGAGGGGCCGGTGGGGGGCGCGGGAGAGATAGCACGAGAAATGAGAGTGGTCTAGAGAGAGAGAGACGAATATGACATCACGGCGAGAGATTCCCTTGAGTGTGTATATGCAAGGGGGGAGGGGATAGAGGCGCCAGGAGAATTTTGTGTGTGTGTGGTGTTTGTGTTGGTATGTGTGGGTGTGAGAAAATAACGAGACATGGAGGAAGAGGGTGTGACACCGCCTGAGGTCCGGTGGGTCGAGGTGAGGCCCTTCGTTCAGTTCCATCCTGCGCCACATTGCTCGGCCCATGACGCATTCAGGGAGACCCATGGATGACTAGTCGTACAAGACAAAAATAGCAGAATTGTGAAGGACTCTATGTCCATTGACAAAGCCGGCTAGGATTTGTAACCCTAGGTTCTCGGACTAAGGTAACCCCTTTATCTCTGATATTACTATTCATCCAACCTAACTTTAAGGGGCATCCTACAGAATGCTCTGCTAGAATCATACTCGTCGATTAGGAAGAGAGGTGTGAGACAATGCATGAGAGGCAGGCCTAAAGATAATGTGCGTACAGGAGACACGTAGGCAGGTCTATGTATATAGAAAGGGTCGATGGAGATTGTGTGTGTGTATGCTTGCGAGAGGAAGAGTGCTTGTGATAAAGGTTAGTCAAAACAGTTATAAATGGTCACGAGAGGGAGGGAGGGTTATATCTAGAGCATGTGTGCGAGAAAGACACCTCGGGAGAGAGTGTGTGAGCATGTGTGAGTGACCACCGATGGAGAGTGAAACTACACGTAAAAGACTACTGTACACATTGATTAAAGATATAAATTGTGTCCAAATATTAGGATGGGATCATGATATTTGCAATTCGCGTAAGGAATGATCATTGATCCATCAGAAACCTAGATTCTATCGAATTTGAGCATGTCTATGTTATTATTCGACACAATTGATCCATATAGTTAGTATTTTGAACTCCAAACAATGCATCGCTTTAGCAATCGAATATAAACGTGAGTATAGTTCATGTTGTGTGTGTAAAGCACATTATACATACGAAAGTTACACAATGAACATTATAAATAGCTACCTATGAACTAGCATACAGTTGAATTCAACTTAAGGTGGTTTAAAAAAATCGAATTCAACATGAAGTCCATTCAATTACTTGAATTTGATATCATGGCATTTGTAAACCATACCTAAATTATGGGGGCACCAATCTTTGCTCTGATTTTGTACATAATAGCATATGTAGTCGTGTACAAAATACATTCAAATTTAACTCCTCCATTCCAAAATAATCATAGTTATAGGATTTTCAAGTGTCAAAATTTCAAAAATAAGCGGATAATTTAATGAGGTTTTCAAACATACAAGGTCAAATATAACGTTGTCTATTTAGGTCAATCCTCATAGTTCAAGAGTACTCTAAGCGTGAATTCTTGTGTTTCAAAATTTCAAACGAAGCGCCAAAAAGAGCCTCTACTCGCCCGAAACCGTGTGAGACCAATGTTTGGTAGTACAAGGAAATTACTTTTCTAATAACTCCGACCCGTGAAACCTACCGGCCCGACGTCCAAAGATCTAAACCGGGGGTAGGTTTGTAGCTTCATCTAGATGCCACGCAACCACCTTTGAAAAACATTCATACACAATGGTCGCCTAAGCACACATGCGCGCGGCCGAAATCGCTCCCGCCCACTATTTGGGACACCTGGGATTACCATCCTACCCCCGACCCGCAGTAGGTCCAAAATTTAAGAGGGGGAAAAGTTTGTACTTTCCCCAAATTTCAAACAAGCGTGTCCCGTCTTCTGTTCAAAAAGCCAAAAACAAGCATGTCCCAGACCAAAACATGGTTCTCCCTCCTCCCCCCCACCCACCCGTCCAATTCCCCATTCGTACTTCGTGGGCGCAAAACCCACCTCTCCACCAACCGCGAAACCCTGGCGTCCTCCGTCCACCACCCCATCCCACCCATCAACCGCCGCCCTCCTCCATCACGCCGGAGCCGATACCCTGACGTCATCGTCCACCGCAACCTCAACCGCAACGCCCTTCATGGCTAGTAATTGAAGCCGAGGCCGAGCCAACCGTACCCGAGCAAGTTCAACCATGTTGTCCTATGCCTCACTGTTGCAGCTCCAACTTCGCCACCGTCCACCGCACCGGAGCTATTCCTGCTACGTCGTCCTTCGCCGCCTCGGATCTGCTTCCCCTCTGCTGATATACGGCCACGGCAACACAATCAACAATTTGGCCATGGGTTTGTCCAAGGATCAACGGCTCTCCAAAACATCGGTTCCCCCGGGAAAACAAAGAAGATCGTCGCGACATATGGAGACCACACTGGCAACCGATAAGGGTACTCCTCTTCCCTTATTCGTGCAAATCTTACGTGTCTGCTTGCACGGTATTCATCCCACTGAAGACACTAGTTGACCGCTTCTTCTTGATACTATATGTTTCTAGTAACTCGCGATGCATAAGGTTTCTCCTCATATACTATTTCACCTTAGCTAGAGGTCCGTCGCCCCCCTGAATTTCAATTTCTGGTCAGCTGATTCCCAATTAACGGAAGCATTCCCCGGCGTAACAGGTGCTAGTACGCCTATTACGCCGGGGAAGCAGGGCCTTGGTGTTTATCTTAGGGGCGTGTGGGGCCTAGAGCTACTGGCGCCCGATCTGGAGGTCAGCCAGGATTAAAGGGATGGCCCGGGGGCGCTGCCAAGCACGGCGGTGGTGTGAGGTCGAGGGGAGGGCGGGGCGACAGAGGCAGGGGACTGAGCCGGTGGTCGCTGGAGGTTCGAGAAAGATCGTCAACAGTGACTGGTGGGATGTAGACGAAGGCCATCTGCCCGTTCCTTATAGATCAGACGGTTCATCAAAAAAATTGACTGACCTATTTATTTTCAGTCGACTATTATCTTAGATATGACCACATGTAGTGGTGTGCTGGAGGAGTACCTGCATTTCCTGTGCTCATATATTATAAAATCATACGGAGTAGAATCTAATTTTGTTTGCCATGCAATGTTGTAGATCTATCATATGTCTCCTGTCATTTATTTTTCAGCCACCTGCTATCTGCTAATTTTACAGTGCACTAGTTCTGCACACACTTCACCCATACTCTCACTATTGTGTTTTTATGCAAGGGTATTTCAGAGTCTGCCTCGAGAGACACAACAAAGAAAAGAGAGAAGTTGTTCTAGCTTACTTCGCGGGTAGGCATGGGACTTTACAGCGCTATAAAGGGTGTAGTGTCAGCAGATGGAGGCGGTAAACATAGCTCTGGAGTTGATGACCTTGCTCGCAATGAACCACCATCCCAGGTGCTTGCTTTAACTTCGCGGTGTCATATGTGGTTGCATGTTCCATATGGTGTCTAGCTTGTATTCGAAAGGCCGAAGTCGGTCTTTATTAAGATAAGCAAAGATATTTTTTACATGAACCACCATCCCGTGAGCACCAGAAGACAAATAGCTAGTCAAGGCACTGGCTGAGCCAGTGATAAGCCCATCAAAGGCATGCATCGCCTGGAAGCCAACTAAAAAGCCGCGATGGTGGCGAAGCAGCCCGCCTCCCACCAGGATCTCAGGTCCTAGATGATCATGCTCACCACTCTAACTGGAAGTCTAGCTTGTATTACTTCCAATTTGGTTAAATTGCATCTGCTTAGCTTACACATTATACCTTTGAATATGACATGTCTTTCTGTTTTTGGTACATACTAGTACATCTGTGTATTAACCATGTTCTTACATCAAACTAATGTTCTTGTGTATCCCTCATCAATCACTTATGATGAGGCAGGCAGGCAAGTGGACTACTCCTCATTTAAAGAATGCAGTGTCAGCCTCCCGACATGATTCTTAAGAAACAGCAAGGCTAGATGAAGATAGTGAACGTAGCTCTGTGGTTGATTACCGCATTTCCCCTACACTAGCATCGCAGGTGCTTTCTCTAACTTGGCAGCGTGATATGTGCTTGCATGTTGCATATGGTGTCTAGATTGTAATTCTTCCAATCTGGTTAAACTGCATGTGCTAGTCTGCTTAGCTTATACATTATACCTGTTAATGTGACATGCCTTCCTGTATTTAGTACATAGTACATTTGTCTATTAAGCATGTCCTTACATAAAACTATTGTTTTTTGTATCCCGCAACAATCAATATGATGAGACACCTTTAGTATATGCAGTGCGATATTAGTTGCATCTTTCATATGATTTATAGCATGCGCTGCTTCTAATTTGTTGAAATTCCATTTATGATGGGACGCTTTTAACTTGGCAGAGTCATATCAGTTGCATCTTTCATGTGGTGTCTAGCTTGCATTACTTCTTATTTGTTGGAATGGTTTCTGCTTAGTTTACACAAACAGTTGTGAACATGCCATGTCATCCTGTTTTTCGTACATATTCCATCCTGGTATCATGTGTTTGCCTTACATCAAAGTAGTGATTGTCAGTATCATGCATGAATGAGTTCTGAAGAGAGAATTTTATTGCTTTTTCTTGTCAGTTTTACTTGACAATTCAAAATCAATAAAGCGGATGGAAGTTAGCAAGGCAGCGGATAAAGGTGCTCCTTCCAAACGGAGGGCCTCTACAGTTTCTACTCCTCCACCCCCCCCCCCCCCCAAGATGATTTCCAAGACAACACATGCATAGACACTCAATAAAACTGTGTTTATGATGAGCACGTCTCCCCTAGTGCACCATCACCGGTGCTCCCTCTAACTTGGCACTGTTATATGTGGTTGCATGTTATGTGTGATGTCTAGCTTGTATTGGTTCTAATTTTGTTGAATTCCATCTGGTTACTTTACACATTATACTTGAATAAGACATGTGTTCCTGTTTCTAGAACATACAATATTTGTCTATTACACCATGTTCTTACATCAAATTACTACTGTTGTGTAACCTACAACAATCACTTATCATAAGACACGTTTGACTTCGGAGTGTGATATAGGTTACATCTCGCATTCTTTTCTAGCTTGTACTACTAATTTGTTGAAATGGCACTTATGACGAGACAGTTTTAACTTGGTAGAGTGATATTCATTGTATCTTTCATATGGTGTCTAGCTTTCATTGCTTCTAATTTGTTGAAATGCCTTCTCCTTAGTTTACACATCATAAGCTGTGAATATGCAATGTTGTGAATATGGAATGGCACTAATGACGAGAGACCTCTAACTTGGTAGTGTGATGTTGTTTGCATCTTGCATATGATTTATTTCTTGTACTGCTTCACATTTGTTTAAACGACATTTATGATGGGACACTGTTAACTTGGCAGAGCGATATTTGTAGCATCTTTCATATCGTGTCTACCTTCCATTGCATTGCTTCTAATTTGGTGAAATGTCTTCTGCTTAGTTTACACATCATAGTTCTGGTTATCTCTTCCATCCTGTTTTTCGTACATATTACATCCTCCTATCATGTGGTTATCTAACATCGAAGTTCAGTTCGTCTGCATCACGCATCAATTTGTTCTGAAGAACTAAATTGTTATTCATTTTTCTTGTCAGCTTGACTTAACATGGCACAGAGAAAGTGGAAGAAACACAGAATGGCAGGGAATGAGAAGCGGATGAATCCTGCAGATTCTGCTGGTACTGATGGTGCAATAGAAGGTCAAAGTCCAGCGGAAAATTCTACAAACAGGGCATCCCATGCTACACGAGCTGCAAAAAAGCCAAACAAAAACAAATAGTTGCCACCAAACAAGCAGAGACAGCCCTAGTTCTTGTAACACCTACCACAGTACTACCAGCTGCACGAGTTAATCGTGCATCAACTGAGCTAGCAGCATGTTCCCAAGCTCCCTTGCCACCTGACACTACTTACCAAGCACTCTTGACACAAGACGAGTTGGCAAGATCAGATGAACCTTGTGAGCTTCAACAGCAAGAAGGTAGTTGCTGGAGTCAAGTTATAGTTGCATGCTTCTTTATATGTAGTCTCACAGTTTGATGTACACTAACACTTCCTATGTTCGTTGTTGGACTAGCACCTAGGCGCAAGAGGAAACAAACATCAGGGATAATGCTCGATAGGTTAACTAAATCTCGAGGAGAAAGAATGGAGATCCATTTTGAGGCAGGTTTAAAAAGGCCATGTGATGCTACAGAGTCAGCCAAGTTAGTATCAGAGGCAGCGGTTGCCATTAGGTGTCATGTACGTATCCTCCCAACATGGATTCAGTACAGGAATGACAAAGACGAAACCCAGTTCAACAACTTCCATGACCATTTATTTGTAAGTATGGTTATGTATGGAAACTAGTAATATCGTCTTGCTCTGTCCCATACTTTCTAGGTTGCTGATAATGAGACTCCCATAATTTTCAACAGATGAGGTTCAAGTTGGATAGCCAAGATGATGCAACCAGACAAGCTTGCACCCATGTTTTCAAGTCTGCTCTGCGACAGTATCGGTATAACTTGAGGAAAACTCACTTTGAAGGCAAGGCTAACTGTGAACTTTCCCAAACATCTCCAGTGGAAAATATATCGGATGAAGACTGGAGGGGCCTCGTTAAACACTGGTCTGATCCGAAGTATCAGGTATATTATATATATATGTGATCAAATCACATGTTGAAGTCCTATTTACGCATGTGCCACACAAATCTATCTTCTTATAGGTGAATTGTTCAAAGAACAAGGCCAACCGTACGAAAGTGAAATTCCAACAGACGACGAGATCTTGTAGCTATATTGCACACTGCGAGGCTCTTGTAATTAGCTGTTATTTCACTCTTTTCGTTGTACCTTATTATCAAATCTATATTGACTTGTTCCAAATGCAGAGGAAAGCCCGCAGGAACCAAAAAGTACCTGAACCAAATGTTGTGGAAATCTTCAAGGACTGTCACACCAGCAAGAAGAAGGGCATGACTACACCAGTCAAAGCCGCTGTTGTAAGTCCTTAATCCTCATGCCTTTTAACTACTACTTACTCTGACTTGTGCCTTGAACTGCATGGTTTGCAGCCAATGTCTATTACTCTTTTCAATTTTATACACAATTGTCTTAGCGTATCAATGCACCTTACAAGGTTTAAAAGAGAGGAGTGATGTTCATTTGATCTTGACCCGTAATCTAGTTCCGTGCTGGACTTGCCCACACAATGTTACAATTGCTTGTTTGTCTGTTCTCGGTTGTTTTGTGACATGAATGATGTCATACTATGCTTACCGTATTATAAACTTCATCTCTTTATCCTTAGCCCTCAATACAATGTGAAGAAACAGACAATACATTAGCGATGGTACATGGTCATATGTTTGGAACCTGGTTTTATTATGTACTTTGCAATAAAATACAACTAATATTTCACATGGGTTCACCAGAATAAGTTTTGTATATAGACCAAAGCTATTTTGTTTGGTTTTGCTGCCTCCTTAATATCTTCTGTTCTGGTACTACTAATGTAAAAACTCAACTTTTCAGCAAGCTATGGAAAAAATGGTGGAACCGCCACCTTGGCGAGGCAACTATAACCACAATGTTAGCTCTTGCTGTAGTGGGCCAGTACTTGTCCACTAACAGTGCCAAAAGCCCGTTCCTGCGTAATACTGGATTGGTTGTTAAGGCAATCTTGTCCAAACTGCCTCATGATCAAGATATGCAAGCTCAAAGCAATGTTGTATCTGCGCTCTAGACACAAGTCCATTCCCTAACAGAGACCCTTTGTGAAACAAGGAGAGACATTGTTCAATGTCGTCAAGATATGCATGGTTTTGAAACCAAACTATCAGACATTTGTTATGTTGTTCAGGAGCCTAGGAGAAATGAAGGCGAGGGTTATGGTGCTCCATCAGACAATACAGCATGAAAACATAACAGTCGGGTCAAATGAACCGAGCTTCTGAAATTCTGGTGGTGCATTTATCTGCTAGACTATTAAGTTTTATGCCAACCTTCCTTTTGTTATATAGTTGTAATTTGTTTTGGTGCGATACAAAATTTGTTCTTAACGTGCAGCCACCGGTTGAAGAAAACAGCAAGCCATTTTTGTATAGTGTAGGGTGTTCCCTATATTTGCACTGGTGGCGATCTTTGATGCCGAGTGGATGTAATATGTGCAATCGCCTTAATAGCCTAGCGTTAGTTTCGACCTTATTTATTTCCCAGTCTTCTTTTCCCTGGTTTGCTAGTGGCCACAACAACCATGGGCCATATACGGGCTGTAGGATCCATGGGTCTCTCCTACGGGCCGTCGGTAAATGGGCCTCCAACAGGGTCGTAGAATCGGTGGGCCTCGGGCCATCGGATAAATGGGTCTACATGGGCCGTAAACGGGCGTAATTGGTATCGGCCCAGCACGTTAACAGGCTGGAGGACAACAAAGGCTTAATTCTGTCATAGGCATAACGGGTCGTTAATGGGCCAGAATATAGGACAGGCTAGAAACGGTGCAACAGGTTAACAGGCCAGAAACGGGCCGACTCTTGCCATGGGCCGAATTTGGCCCATTAAGGGAACAGGCCAGTAATGGGCAGAAAGTAACTGAGGGCCGGAAAGGAGCCCAAGAACATATCGGCCGTCAATAGGCCAAAGCTAACATGGGCTGGAAACGGCCCATGTGAATCATGGGCCGTTAACGGGTACAAAGAAAATTACTGTTCATTATGGGCTAGAGTCATCGTGGGCCTCTAAAGGGCCTAAAGATACGAAGGCCTCATATGGGCCGAAAGACGTCGTGGGCCATACAGGGGCCAAAAGTGAAATGGGTTGGTGTTATATTCGACGGCCCACATGACGTTGTTGGGCCGATTTCCGTTAGGGCCTAACGGGCCATGAGTTACCGGGCCGTAATATGGGCTATTTGCGAAGAGACCGTTAACAGGCTTTTCATGGGCCATCCCGTTAACTTTTGGCCGTAATAACGGGATTGGTGCTAGTAGGTTGCTAGTAGTGTTGATTACTCCTTGTAGTTGATGCTAGTTGGTTTACTTGGTGGAAGATCATATGTTCAGATCCTTTATGCATATTATTACCCCTCTGATTATGAACATGAATATGCTTTGTGAGTAGTTACGTTTGTTCCTGAGGACACGGGAGAAGTCTTGCTATTAGTAGTCATGTGAATTTGGTATTCGTTCGATATTTTGATGAGATGTATGTTGTCTAACCTCTAGTGGTGTTATGTGAACGTCGACTACATAACACTTCACCACTATTTGGGCCTAGCGGAAGGCATTGGGAAGTAATAAGTAGATGATGAGTTGCTAGAGTGACAGAAGCTTGAACCCTAGTTTATGCGTTGCTTCGTAAGGGGCTGATTTGGATCCATATATTTCATGCTATGGTTAGGTTTACCTTAATACTTTTGTTGTAGTTGCGGATGCTTGCAATAGAGGTTAATCATAAGTGGGATGTTTGTTCAAGTAAGAACAGCACCCAAGCACCGGTCCATGTGTCCTCGGGAGCACTTTTCCTATTATAAGAGTTTGTCTAGGCTTGTCCTTTTGCTACAAAAAGGACTGGGCCACCTTGCTGCACCTTATTTACTTTTGTTACTTGTTACTCGTTACAATTTATCTTATCACAAAACTATCTGTTACCACTTATTTCAGTACTTGCAGAGAATACCTTGCTGAAAACCGCTTATCATTTCCTTCTGCTCCTCGTTGGGTTCGACACTCTTACTTATCGAAAGGACTACGATAGATCCCCTATACTTGTGGGTCATCATAGTGCTAGGGACCATATGTTTTGTCTATGTATTCACACATGTACTAAGTTTCCGCTTAATACAATTCTAGCATGAATAATAAACATTTATCATGAATTAAGGAAATAAATAATAACTTTATTATTGCCTCTAGGGCATATTTCCTTCAATCTCCCACTTGCACTAGAGTCAATAATCTAGATTACATTGTAATGATTCTAACACCCATGGAGCTTTGGTGCTGATCACGTTTTGCTCGTGGAAGAGGCTTAGTCAACGGGTCTGCAACATTCAGATCCATGTGTATCTTGCAAATCTCTATGTCCCCCTCCGACACTTGATGACGGATGGAATTGAAGCGTCTTTTGATGTGCTTGGTTCTCTTGTGAAATCTGGATTCCTTTGCCAAGGCAATTGCACCAGTATTGTCACAAAAGATTTTCATTGGTCCCGATGCACTAGGTATGACACCTAGATCGGATATGAACTCCTTCATCCAAACTCCTTCATTCACTGCTTCCAAAGGAGCAATGTACTCCGCTTCAAACGTAGATCCCGCCACGACGCTCTGCTTGGAACTGCAGCAACTGACAACTCCTCCATTCAATAAAAATATGTATCCGTTTTGTGACTTAGAGTCATCCGGATCAGTGTCAAAGCTTGCATCGACGTAACCGTTTACGACGAGCTTTTTTCACCTCCATAAACGAGAAACATATCCTTAGTCCTTTTCAGGTATTTCAGGATGTTCTTGACCGCTGTCTAGTGCTCCACTCCGGGATTACTTTGGTATGTCCCTGCTATGCTTATAGAAAGACATACATTAGGTGTGGTACACAACATTGCATACATGATAGAACCTATGGGTGAAGCATAGGGAAAGACTTTCATTTTCTCTCTATCTTCTGTAGTGGTCGGGCATTGAGTCTGACTCAACTTCACACCTTGTAACACAGGCAAGAACCCTTTCTTTGACTGATCCATTTTGAAGTTCTTCAAAACTTTATCAAGGTATGTGCTTTGTGAAAGTCCAATTAAGCGTCTTGATCTATCTCTATAGATCTTGATGCCCAATATGTAAGCAGCTTCACCGAGGTCTTTCATGAAAAAACTCTTATTCAGGTATCCCTTTATGCTATCCAGAAATTCTATATCATTTCCAATCAACAATATGGCATCCACATATAATATTAGAAATGCTACAGAGCTCCCACTCACTTTCTTGTAAATACAGGCTTCTCCAAAAGTCTGTATAAAACCATATGCTTTGATCACACTATCAAAGCGTTTATTCCAACTCCGAGAGGCTTGCGCCAGTCCATAAATGGATTGCTGGAGCTTGCACACTTTGTTAGCACCCTTTGGATCGACAAAACCTTCTGGTTGCATCATATACAACTCTTCTCCAAAAATCCATTCAGGAATGCAGTTTTGACATCCATTTGCCAAAATTCATAATCATAAAATGCAGCAATTGCTAACATGATTTGGACAGACTTAAGCATCGCTATGGGTGAGAAAGTCTCATCATAGTCAATTCCTTGAACTTGTCGAAAACCTTTCGCAACAAGTCGAGCTTTGTAAATAGTAACATTACCGTCTGTGTCGGTCTTCTTCTTAAAAACCCATTTATTTCCTATGGCTTGACGATCATCGGGCAAGTCCATCAAAGTCCATACTTTGTTCTCATACATGGATCCCATCTCAGATTTCATGGCTTCAAGCCATTTCGCGGAAGCTAGGCTCATCATCACTTCCTCATAGTTCGTATGTTCATCATGGTCTAGTAACATGACTTCCAGAATAGGATTACCGTACCACTCTGGTGTGGATCTTACTCTGGAAGACCTACGAAGTTCGGTAGTAACTTGATCTGAAGCTTCATGATCATCATCATTAGCTTCCTCACTAATTGGTGTAGGAATCACGGGAATTGATTTCTGTGATGAACTACTTTCCAATAAGGGAGAAGGTACAACTACCTCATCAAGTTCTACTTTCCTCCCACTCACTTCTTTTGAGAGAAACTCCTTCTCTAGAAAGGATCCATTCTTAGCAACAAAGATTTTGCCTTCGGATCTGTGATAGAAGGTGTATCCAATAGTTTCCTTTGGGTATCCTATGAATACACACTTCTCTGATTTGGGTTTGAGCTTATCAGGTTAAAGCTTTTTCACATAAGCATCGCAGCCCCAAATTTTAAGAAACGACAACTTTGGTTTCTTGCCAAACCACAGTTCATAAGGCGGTGTCTCAATGGATTTTGATGGTGCCCTATTTAAAGTGAATGCAACCGTCTCTAAAGCATAACCCAAAACGATAGCGGTAAATCAGTAAGAGACATCATAGATCGCACCATATCCAATAAAGTGCGGTTACGATGTTCGGACACACCATTTCGTTGTGGTGTTCTAGGTGGCGTTAATTGTGAAACTATCCCATGCTGTTTCAAATGAAGACCAAACTCGTAACTCAAATATTCTCCTCCACGATCATATTGTAGAAACTTTATTTTCTTGTTACGATGATTTTCCACTTCACTCTGAAATTCTTTGAACTTTTCAACTGTTTTAGACTTATGCTTCATCAAGTAGATATAACCATATCTACTCAAATCATCTGTGAAGGTAAGAAAATTACGATACCCACCACGGGCTTCAATACTCATTGGACCGCATACATCGGTATGTATTATTTCCAACAAGTCAGTAGCTCGTTCCATTGTTCCGGAGAACGGAGTTTTAGTCATCTTGCCCATGAGGCACGGTTCGCAAGCACCAAGTGATTCATAATCAAGTGATTCGAAAAGTCCATCAGCATGGAGTTTCTTCATGCGCTTTACACCGATATGACCCAAATGGCAGTGCCACAAATAATTTGCACCATCATTATTAAACTTATATCTTTTGGCTTCAACACTATGAATATGAGTATCACTACTATCGAGATTCAACAAAAATAGACCACTCACCAAGGGTGCATGACCATAAAATATATTACTCATACAAATAGAATAACCATTATTCTCTGATTTAAATGAATAACAGTCTCGCATTAAACAAGATCCAGATATAATGTTCATGCTCAATGCTGGCACCAAATTATAATTATTCAGGTCTAAAACTAATCCCGAAGGTAGATGTAGAGGTAGTGTGCCGACCGCGGTCACATCGACTTTGGAACCATTTCCCATGCACATCGTCACCTCATCCTTAGCCAATCTTCGCTTAATCCTTAGCTCGTGTTTCGAGTTGCAAATATGAGCAACAGAACCAGTATCAAATACCCAGGCGCTACTATGATCATTAGTTAAGTACACATCAATAACATGTATATCAAATATACCTTTCACTTTGCCATCCTTCTTATCCGCCAAATACTTGGGGCAGTTCCACTTCCAGTGACCAATCCCTTTGCTGTAGAAGCACTCAGTTTCAGGCTTAGGTCCAGACTTGGGTTTCTTCTCTTGAGCAGCAACCTTTTTGCCGTTCTTCTTGAAGTTCCCCTTCTACCCCGTATCCTTTTTCTTGAAACTAGTGGTCTTATTGACCATCAACACTTGATGCTCCTTTTTGATTTCTACCTCTGTGGCCTTTAGCATCGCGAAGAGCTCAGGAATAGTCTTGTTCAACCCTTGCATATTATAGTTCATCACGAAGCCTTTACAGTTTGGTGGTAGTGATTGAAGAACTCTGTTAATGACACAATCAACTGGAAGATCAACTCCCAGATGAGTCAAGTGGTTATGGTACCCAGACATTCTGAGTATGTGTTCACTGATAGAACTATTCTCCTCCATTTTGCAGCTGTAGAATTTGTTGGAGACTTCATATCTCTCAACTCGGGCATTTGCTTGAAATATTAACTTCAATTCCTGGAACATCTCATATGCTCCATGACGTTCAAATCGTCTTTGAAGTCCCGATCTAAGCCGTAAAGCATGGCACACTAAACTATCGAGTAGTCATCAGCTTTTCTTTGCTAGACGTTCTTAACATCATCAGTAGCATCTGCAGCAGGCCTGACACCCAACGGTGCCTCCAGGACGTAATTCTTCTGTGTAGCAATGAGGATAATCTTCAAGTTATGGACCCAGTTCGTGTAGTTGTTGCCATCATCTTTCAACTTAGCTTTCTCTAGGAACGCATTAAAATTCAAAGGAACGGTAGCACGGGCCATTGATCTACAGCAACATAGACATGCAAAATACTATCAGGTACTAAGTTCCTGACAAATTAAAGTTCAATTAATCATATTACTAAAGAACTCACACTTAGATAGACATCCCTCTAATAGTCTAAGTGATCACATGATCCAAATCAACTAAACCATGTCCGATCATCACGTGAGATGGAGTAGTTTTCAATGGTGAACATCACTATGTTGATCATATCTACTATATGATTCATGCTCGACCTTTCGGTCTCAGTGTTCCGAGGCCATATCTGCATATGATAGGCTCGTCAAGTTTAACCCGAGTATTCTGTGTGTGCAAAACATGCTTGCACCCGTTGTATGTGAACGTAGAGCTTATCACACCCTATCATCACGTGGTGTCTCAGCACGACGAACTGTATCAACGATGCATACTCAGGGAGAACACTTGTACCTTGAAATTTAGTAAGGGGTCATCTTATAATGCTACCGCCGTACTAAGCAAAATAAGATGCATAAAGGATAAACATCACATGCAATCAAAATATGTGACATGATATGGCCATCATCATCTTGTGCTCATGATCTCCATCACCGAAGCATCGTCATGATCTCCATCGTCACCGGTGCGACACCTTGATCTCCATCGTAGCATCGTTGCCGTCTTGCCAACTATTGTTACTACGACTATCGCTACCGCTTAGTGATAAAGTAAAACAATTACATGGTGATTGCATTGCATACAATAAAGCGACAACCATATGGCTCCTGCTAGTTGCCGATAACTTTGTTACAAAACATGATCATCTCATACAACAATTTATATCACATCATGCCTTGACCATATCACGTCACAGCAAGCCCTGCAAAAACAAGTTAGACGTCCTCTACTTTGTTGTTGCAAGTTTTACGTGGCTGCTATGGGCTTCTAGCAAGAACCATTCTTACCTATGCATCAAAAACCACAACGATTTTTCGTCAAGTGTGTTGTTTTAACATTTAACAAGGACCGGGCGTAGCCACACTTTAGTCAACTAAAGTTGGAGAAACAGACACTCACCAGCCACCTATGTGCAAAGCACGTAGGTAGAACCAGTCTCGTGTAAGCGTACGCGTAATGTCAGTCTGAGCCGCTTCATCCAACAATACCGCCAAATCAAAGTATGACATGCTGGTAAGCAGTATGACTATTATCGCCCACAACTCTTTGTGTTCTACTCGTGCATATAACATCTACGCATAGACCTGGCTCGTATGCCACTGTTGGGAAATGTAGTAATTTCAAAAAAATTCCTACGATCACACAAGATATATCACTAGGTGATGCATAGCAACGAGAGGGGAGAGTGTTGTCTACGTACCCTCGTAGACTGAAAGTGGAAGCGTTCTGACAACGCGGTTGATGTAGTCGTACGTCTTCACAATCCGAGCGATCCTAGCACCGAAGTTACGGCACCTCCGCGATCTGCACATGTTCAGATCGGTGACATCCCACGAACTCTAGATCCAGCTGAGGTCGAGGGGGAGTTTCGTCAGCATGACGGCGTGATGACGGTGATGAAGAAGTTACCAGGGCAGGGCTTCGCCTAAGCACTACGACGATATGACCGAGATGGAAATCTGTGGAGGGGGCACCACACACGGCTAAACAATCAACTTGTGTGTTCTAGGGTGCCCCCTACCCCCGTATATAAAGGAGGGAGGGAGGAGGAGGCCGGCCAGGGGAGGAGGTGCGTCAAGGGGGGCAATCCTACTAAAAGTAGGTCCCCCCCCCCCCCCGTTCCTATTCCAACAAGGAGAAGGGGGGAGGAGGAGGTGGAGAGAAGGAAGGAGAAGGGGGCGCCCCCCCCCCCCTCCCCTTATCCAATTCAGACTAGGGCAAGGGGGCGCGCGCCACCTCCTGGCCGCCCTCTCTCTTCTCCACTAAGGCCCATGAGGCACAATAGCTTCCCGGGGGGGTTCCGGTAACCCCCGGTACTCCGTTTTTATCCGAAACTTATCTGAAACACTTCCGATGTCCGAACATAGTCGTCCAATATATCAATATTTATGTATCGTCCATTTCGAGACTCCTCGTCATGTCCGTGATCACATCCAGGACTCTGAACAATCTTCAGTACATCATATCACATAAACTCATAATACCAATCGTCATTGAACGTTAAGCGTGCGGACCCTACGGGTTCGAGAACTATGTAGACATGACCGAGACACGTCTCCGGTCAATAACCAATAGCGGAACCTGGATGGTCATGTTGGTTCCTACATATTCTATGAAGATCTTTATCGGTCAAACCGCATAACAACATACGTTGTTCCCTTTGTCATCGGTATGTTACTTGTCCGAGATTCGATCATCGGTATCATCATACCTAGTTCAATCTCGTTACCGGCAAGTCTCTTTACTCATTTCGTAATACTTCATCCCACAACTAACTCATTACTCACATTGCTTGCAAGGCTTATAGTGATGAGTATTACCGAGAGGGCCTAGAGATACCTCTCCAAAACACAGAGTGACAAATCCTAATCTCGATCTATGCCAACCCAACAAACACCTCTGGAGACACCTGTAGAGCACCTTTATAATCACCCTTTTACGTTGTGATGTTTGGTAGCACACAAAGTGTTCCTCCAGTATTCGGGAGTTGCATAATCTCATAGTTTGAGGAACTTGTATAAGTCATGAAGAAAGCAGTAGCAATGAAACTGACAGGATGAAAGCACAAGTGCTCCCTAGGTGGTTTTGGTAATTAATGACAACATATCTCTTGTTGGACTAACACTTTTATCTAGTATGTTTCAGATAAGTTCAACAATGGAGTGGCATGAACTAAAGGATGTGGGAACTCCTTCAAGATGCTAAGGACAAAGGATTGGCTAAAGATTCAAGCTCAAGACTCTTCATTTTACATTTTAGTGATCCAAGATCACATTGAGTCTATAGGAAAAGCCAATACTATCAAGAAGGGATGAGGTGTTGCTTAATGAGTTTCTTGCTCCACAGTGCTTAGTGATATGCTCCAAAACCCTCAACTACTTTCCCACTTCCACGCATATGACCTAAACCTAAAGCCAAAATCGGTCACACTGATTCTTTCTATCCGGCGCTACCGAGTTCAAATGTCATAGCCACTGCCACAAACCCTAGGCAAATCGGTCTCGCCGATAGGGATCTCGGTCTCACCGAGATGGGATTGTAATCTCTCTGTGTATGTCCATTATCAAAATCGGTCTCACCGAGTTTGTTTAATCGGTACTGCCGAGATTACAATGCAAACTCTCTGGTTAACTTATTACCAAGATCGGTCTCACCGAGTTTGAGTAATCGGTCCCACCGAGTTTGCCTGACCAGCTCTCTGTTTCTCTAATTACCAAAATCGGTGTCACCGAGTTTGTGTAATCGGTCTCGCCAAGATTACGTTATGCCCTAACCCTAACCATATCGGTCCTACCGAGTTGCATTTCGGTCCCACCAAAAATCCTAACGGTCACTAGGTTTACTAAATCGGTCTGACCGAGTTTGTTGATTCGGTCCCACCGAGATTGGTAAATTGTGTGTAATGGTTAGATTTTGTGTGGAGGCTATATATACCCCTCAACCTCCTCTTCATTCATGGAGAGAGCCATCAGAACGAACCTACACTTCCAGTATCCTATTTCTGAGAGAGAACTACCTACTCATGTGATGAGGCCAAGATATTCCATTCCTACCATATGAATCTTGATCTCTAGCCTTCCCCAAGTTGCTTTCCACTCAAATCTTCTTTCCACCAGATCCAAATCCTATGAGAGAGAGTTGAGTGTTGGGGAGACTATCATTGGAAGCACAAGAGCAAGGAGTTCTATTTTATATCATCAACGCACCATTTGTTACTTCTTGGAGAGTGGTGTCTCCTAGATTGGCTAGGTGTCACTTGGGAGCCTCCGACAAGATTGTGGAGTTGAACCAAGGAGTTTGTAAGGGCAAGGAGATCGCCTACTTCATGAAGATCTACCGCTAGTGAGGCAAGTCCTTCGTGGGCGATGGCCATGGTGGGATAGACAAGGTTGGTTCTTCGTGGACCCTTCTTGGGTAGAGCCCTCCGTGGACTCACGCAACCATTACCCTTCGTGGGTTGAAGTCTCCATCAACGTGGATGTACGATAGCACCACCTATCAGAACCACGCCAAAAACATCCGTGTCTCCAATTGCGTTTGAATCCTCCAAAACCCTTCTCTTTACATTCTTGCAAGTTGCATGCTTTACTTTCCGCTGCTCATATACTCTTTGCATGCTTGCTTGCTATATGTTGTGAATGTTAAATTTGTGTCTAAACTCCACTTAAACTTAAAGAAGTTAAAAACTGCAACTTTGGTACTTAGTGTCTAATCACCCCCCCTCTAGACACCTCTTTTCAAGGTCCTACAAGTGGTATCAGAGCATTGGTCTCCATTGCCTTGGTTTAATCACCATTGGAGGAAGATGGATGAGTCTACTTTGGGGAGTCTTAGACATAGAGTGCCTATTCTTGATGGAGAGTACTTTCATGAGTGGAAAAATGAGATGCTTGTAATTTTCAATCAATACAATTTGAACAAGTACATTGCTAGTCCTTGTGCACCTTATGTTGATCCTATGCATCCTACCCTTGATGAGTCTATTGACATGATTAGGAATGTTAGAACTGTTAATCTTATCACTAGAGGCTTGCCTAGAAACTTGGTTGGAAAACTGCCTACTCTTGAGTGTGCCTACACTATATGGAAATTTCTTGAGGAACGATTTCCTGATTATTCTTTGAAAAATCTTGATGAAATTCTTCATAAGTCTATTGCCTTGAGTAAGATGAATACTAGTGATCCTATGTTTGGTGATCGTCTATTTGAACTTACAAACCTTATGCGTGCCAAAGGAAATGTAGGAATCATTAGCGATATCATTTCCGAAGCTACTAGAATTCGTAGAGGAGATTATTCTCAAACTCATACTAATGAATCACTCTCACTAGGAATTGATCCACCACATGACGATGTTGAACATGGATACTATGATGAGGATGATGATGATGACTTTGATCTTGATGATGCAATGAGACACTTTGGTCTTACGGAAAATATTCGGGGATATATGGTAGGAGGAAAGGAATGGGTTCTTGATAGTGGATGTACCGATCACATGACCGGAGATAAATACATGTTTCGCGAGCTTGCTAAAAATGATAGTCCTCGAAAGTATGTCACTTTCGGTGACAACTCAAAGGGTAAGGTTGTTGGCCTCGGTAAGGTGGCCATCTCATATGATAGCTCCATTCAGAATGTTATGCTCGTTGAGTCTCTTGGCTACAACTTACTTTCAGTATCTAGACTTGCTGATTTCGATTTCAATGTCCTATTTACTGAAGTAGATTGCCAAGTGTTTCGTCGAGACAATCATAAAATGGTCTTTACTGGTATACGTAGAGGTGATCTATACATTGTTGATTTCACTAAAAGGCTCAACCTAAAACCTGCTTCATTGCTAAATCCTCAAAAGGTTGGTTATGGCATAGACGACTAGGTCACGTTGGCATGAGAAACCTTGACAAGCTTATTAAAGGAAATCATATCCTTGGTGTTAACGATGTCATATTTGATAAGGATAGACTCTGCAGTGCTTGTCAAGCAGGTAAACAGGTTGGAGGAAGGCATCCCGTGAGGAACATCATGACCACAAGGAGGCCACTCGAGCTACTTCACATGTATCTTTTTGGTCCCAACTCTTACAAGAGTCTCGGTGGAAAATCTTTTGGTCTAGTTATAGTTGATGATTTTTCAAGATTTACGTGGGTGTTCTTTCTCGATGATAAATCGCAGGTCCAAAAGATCTTCAAAAACTTCGCTAGGAAGGCCCAAAATCAATTTGAAGTGAAGATCAAGAAGGTTCGCAGCGACAACAGAACGGAGTTCAAGAACGCAAATGTGGACACCTTTCTTGATGAAGAAGGGATTTCACATGAGTTCTCGGCTACATACACACCTCAACAAAATGGAGTTTTTGAGAGGAAAAACCTGACGCTCATCAAAATGGCGAGAACGATGCTTGATGAGTACAAGACACCGAAGCACTTTTGGGCAGAAGCGGTTGAGACAGCTTGTCATGCAACAAATCGCTTGTATCTTCACAAGCTACTCGGCAAGACGTCATACGAGCTCCTCACCGGTAACAAACCCCAAGTTGGATACTTTCGAGTATTCGGCTCAAAGTGCTACATTCTTGATAAGCATCGTCGTTCTAAATTTGCTCCTAAGTCTCATGAAGGTTTCCTACTAGGTTATGGCTCAAACTCTCACACTTATCGTGTCTACAACAATTTCACTCAAAAGGTTGAAGAGACGGTAGATGTGAAGTTTGATGAATCTAACGGCTCGCAAGTAGAGCAATTTCCAATTGATGTAGGAGACAAAGATCCTTCAGAAGCAATCCAAGACTTATCTATTAGCATGGTCCGTCCAACGGAGGTGAAGGAGAGTACATCGTCCGTCCAAGTGGAAGCTTCTACATCACGACAAGGTGAACCAAGAATTGATACGGAAGCATCCACAAGTGGGACACACCAAGATGAAGAAAACGAGGAAGTTCATCAAGATGAACGTCAACAACCTCCTTCTCTACCACGACAAGAGTACGACAATGCCAACAATGAAGAAGGCCAAGAAGAAGAACAAGATGAAGAAGAAGTTCAACCAAGATCCAAGCAAAAGCTTTCACGAGTTCGAGCAAGAATTGTTAAATACCATCCCGTCGAGCAAATCTACAATGATATTCAAACCGGGAGAATCACTCGCTCTAAAACTCGTTTAGCTAACTTTTGTGAAAACTACTCTTTCATCTCTAGCATTGAACCTATGAAGGTCGAAGAAGCATTGGAAGATCCGGATTGGATAAATGCTATGCATGAAGAGCTACACAACTTTGAGAAGAACCAAGTTTGGACATTGGTTGAGAAGCCCGACAACAACCACAACATCATCGGTACCAAATGGGTGTTTCGTAACAAGCAAGATGAAGATGGACAAGTAGTTCGCAACAAAGCACGTCTCGTCGCCCAAGGCTACACACAAGTCGAAGGTATGGACTATGGTGAGACTTATGCTCCCGTTGCTAGACTTGAGTCCATTCGCATCTTACTTGCCTATGCTAATCACCATGATATCACCTTGTACCAAATGGACATTAAAAGTGCTTTTCTAAATGGTGAAATAGAGGAGGAATTTTATGTTAAACAACCTCCCGGCTTTATCAATCCTAAGAAACCAAATCATGTTTACAAACTTTGCAAAGCTCTTTATGGTCTTAAACAAGCTCCTAGAGCGTGGTATAAATGCTTGACCAAGTTTCTTCTTGAAAAAGGATTTGAAATTGGGAAGATTGATTCTACTCTTTTTACTAAAAGGGTTAATGGAGAACTCTTTGTATGCCAAATTTATGTTGATGATATTATATTTGGTTCAACTAACCCTCATTTTAGTGAAAAGTTTGGGAAGCTTATGTCGGAGAAGTTTGAGATGTCTATGATGAGTGAACTCAAATTCTTTCTTGGGCTGCAAATCAAGCAAACTAAGGAAGGTACTTTTGTCTCTCAAACAAAGTACACTAAGGATTTGTTCAAAAAATTCAATATGCAAAAATGCAAAGGTATGCCTACACCCATGCCCACTAGTGGACATCTTAACTTGACCAAAGATGATGAACCAGTTGATCAAAAGGTTTATTGCTCTATGGTTGGATCATTGTTATATCTATGTGCTTCACGTCCTGATATTATGCTAAGTGTGTGCATGTGTGCACGATATCAAGCTGCTCCCAAAGAATGTCATCTTAAGGCCGTGAAAAGGATAGTGAGATACTTAATCCATACACCAAATTTTGGCATTTGGTATCCCAAGAGGGCCTCTTTCGATCTTGTTAGCTACAACGACTCGGACTATGCCGGAGACAAGGTTCATAGAAAGTCCACTTCGGGTACTTGTCAATTTCTTGGTAGATCACTTGTGTCTTGGTCCTCCAAGAAACAAAACTCGGTATCCTTATCCACATCCGAAGCGGAATACATTGCCGCTGGTTCATGTTGTGCTCAATTACTTTGGATGACCCAAACTCTTAAAGCTTATGGGATATATGTGAAGCATGTTCCATTGATTTTTGACAATGAAAGTTCTATCAAAATTGGTCATAATCCTGTGCAACATTCTTGAACTAAGAATATTGAAGTTCGTCATCATTTCATTCGAGATCATGTTGGTAAGGGTGACATTGATCTTAAGCATGTTTGCACCGAAAAGCAATTAGAAGATATATTCACTAAACCTCTTGATGAGAAAGTGTTTTGCAGGTTGAGAGGAGAATTGAACATCATTGATTCTTCAAACTTGGAGTAGAAACTCCATTGGATGCATGCAAGACATGAGCTTATGACTAATCCTTGATATTTCTCTTATGATGAACATCTTATATCTTGGACATATTTGCATCTTGCATGTTATCTCACCCATGTAGATACTTGGTTGGATCAAATTCCATGAGATTGAAACCTACTCACATCTTGAGCAATCTCTACATCACCAAGTCTCTATACAAATGTAGCGACCCGACCTTAGACGGTCAAGTCTCTGTGCTTACGTGTCATCCCTGGATCGGTATGCTGACACACATAGTACTCAAGGATTTATAACAAAGGTAAATCACATGTATAAAGTAACGTAAATACTATTACCTCAATCCAAAATATCGGAAGCAACAAGGTTGTGGATTCCCATCAACACCAACGGCAAAGTTGAGTATAGGAAATCGTAACCCTAACGTATCACTTACTCGTCATCTGAAAAGTCTGCAACATGAAAAGTTGCAGCCCGAAAATGGGTCAGCACATGGAGTATGCTGGCAAATTCACACCATAGAGCAATGATGAATAAAGGCTATCACTACATGCATATTTGGCTGGTGGAAAAGCTCTATGGTTACAGTTTTTGCGCAAAGCCAATTTTTCCCTACTGCGAAGGAATAAATTTTATTTAACTATCATGGTGGTTGTTAAACATTGAGAATGGTTGACAGCATTCTCAATCCCAATTAAAAGTACTCATTAACAACCCAACAATATTAAATTAGAGTAACATGTTGAGATTCACATGAAAATCAAGTACTAGATACTCAAGATGTCCATAACCGGGGACACGGCTAATCATGATTAGTTTGTACACTCTGCAGAGGTTTGCGCACTTTTCCCCACATGACTCGATCGCCTCCGCTTGGTTTCTCGCACTACATGGTGTTTGAGAAACGGATGACCGAGACATAGTCTTTCAGAAGCACTTGCACCTTACATAGGGGTAGACCGTACCAACCTACATCCCCTACATATGCTAGTCCACCCCGTAAGAGTTCGCACAACTTAGTCAACTATGCTAGAGCCCATAATAGCATGTGGCTGCACACGGAAGTTTCTAGTTTGAATAATCTCATGATCCCTTTGAGCCTGGGTGGCGGTTCGAAGAAATACAGGCAAGTCCTGGAAACCCAGGTGCCTAGACAGGCAAGTCCTGGAGTAACCAGGTGCCTCAATCCACCCAGATGTGTATTAAAGTTGCCACCTTAAATAAACCATTAATTAACAAACTCACATCTGTCATGGAAAATTCACTCACCCAATCCACGTCTACTTGCATAGCATGGCATAATAGGCAAACGTAGAAGTAACTCCCAAGGGTTTGAAAATAAAACAGGTAATAGGTACTACCTCAATCTATTTCCCATCCCACAATTTAATTAGATCCTAATCATGCAATGTTTCAGGATTTGGTCTAATGCATAAAAACTGGGTATGAGAAAAGGTATGATCAAAGTGTGAACTTGCATGCAATGTTGATGAAGATGATTCGCACTCAAAACTCTTGATAGATCTACTCGTCACACTCCGTTCAATCTATCGCGAGCAAGCAATAGTAATCACACATAAGCAATCACTCAAAAGATCGGAAAGAACGAAGAAGATGATACAAAAACATCAAAACCAAGCAAACGACTCTTGCAGCATAAAACAATTTCTAACAGTACCAAAATTGTGTGAATTTGGCCTTATCAGAAAGCTTAGGTCAAGAGCTTCGAAATGCAAAAAGAATCACTCAAATCGGAGTTATAAAACTCAAGTTACGATCAAACGAAGTTCAAATACAAATCTGATCTAATTCAAATTTTAAACTTTCAAAAACATGTTTGAGTTGTTTTACTGGATAGAGGGGATCATAACAAAGAAGTGGGCATTGGTTTCGTTGGATTTGGACTAACGAGTAAAAAGTTGTCGGTGTTTGAAAATTAGGGACTAATCTATGAATAAAATATTCACAGATGGGTCCCTGGCCGAAATAACAGAAAAAGAAAAGAACTAAATAACGAAC
Source organism: Triticum timopheevii (assembly GCA_963921465.1). Classification (NCBI taxonomy): domain Eukaryota; kingdom Viridiplantae; phylum Streptophyta; class Magnoliopsida; order Poales; family Poaceae; genus Triticum; species Triticum timopheevii. The sequence goes on along the minus strand of OY997262.1, from coordinate 341,580,103 downwards.
GTTCGTTTATAAGATCTAAACAGTGGACGTTCGCTGCTTAATAAAACCTAAAAAAACAGATCTAGTCTAGGGTTTTTGTTAGAAAAACCAAACTTAAAATAAAACCATATCGGACGGCGGTTTTACCGGTTCACGGCGGTCTGGCGGTTTTCGTTGAGAAAACCGGTGGCGGCGGCGGTTTATATCAGCGGAGCGGCGGCTCCGGCGAGGGCGGCGAGCTCCGGCGACGAGGGGCGTCGGGCGTGGTCGCCGGCAGTGCTCCGGTGGCCGGGGCAACGGCGAGGGGGCGAGGTGCCGGCGGTGGCACGCGGGATGGAGGCGTGGCGAGGTGGTGGCACAGAGCAGCGGCGGCGGCGGTTGGCAACAGCCACGGCGGCGGCGATCTGGCGATGGGCGGCGGCGCGAGCAGAGAGAGAGGGCGGCGGGGTCGGCGCATTTATAGGAGGAGGGGAGGCCTCGGGAGGTGTGGGGAAGGGGGCACGGGAGGCGTGCCCGGCCGGGACTCGGACGGCGGCGGCGATCTCCCGAGCGGAGTCCCGCTCGGGGACGGAGGAGGCGAGCTAGGCTGCGGCGCGCTGGGCCGGCTGGGCTTCGGCCCAGTTGGGGAGAGGAAAGGTTTTTTTTAAACAAATTTTTTTGAAAATAGAATAAAACCAAAATAAATAAATAAAATACTATAGGCATAATATATATCAAAATTTTCAGAAAAAGAATTTCTACTATCTGAACATTTTTTTAAGATCAAATAAAATACACACAAATTTAAATAAAACAAACAGTGCTACTGCTCTAATAAAATCCAGTAAAAATCATTTTAAAAATACAAAATTTAATTCAAATTTATTTCTCTCCAATTTTCTGATGTAGGGAATCATGTTACCCTATTTTTCATATATTTTATTTTTGGAGAAAATAGTTTGAATACAACTCAAATAACTCTAAATTGAAAATAATTCAAAAGAACTTTGAATTTAATTCTTTGAAACTCCCAACTCATATTTCATATGTTTTGAAGAAGTCATTTTATCTTCGCTCGTGAAAATCATTGAGTTGCATAAAATTCCTGGGTTGGAAATATTTTCCAAATGAAATTCAAATATTTTCAAATACCCTTTCATTTAATTAAAAGGAAGAAGTCATATCATCTTCGCTCAAGGGTTTTGTATTTGAAAAGAATTTGAACACATGAAGATCAGAAAAGAAAATGAAAGTTTGGGAAAGTCCTTTTATTCCCTCTCATTGAACTTTCAAAAAGTTTCGAATTCACTCACTTTCAGTAAATCAATCAAACAATCAATCAAAACTATCTATTTGTTTATAACATTCCAAAATTTAGAATTTTGGGATGTTACAAACTACCACCCTTAAAATGAATCTCATCCTCGAGATTCAGAGAGGCTAGAAAGAAATAGGTTAGGGTTTGGGGGTCTTCTCAAAAATCCATCGATCATCTCCGGGGTCTCGGGTGCTACCAGCCTTAGAAGCATGGTTACGACTCCATCAAAACTCATATACTCCATCCTTAATGTTGGCAGTGTCGATCTTCTTAGATCCTCTAAAAATTTTTCTTCTCTGGGCTCTTCCGGTGGTGGCATAACCTTTACCGCAATTCTTCTGTCCTTTCATCTTGGTAAGGTCCTTCAGGACTGGATCTTCTTAGCTGACGGGTCTGGCCGATACTAAACAACTATCGATATCTCCTGGTGGTCAACAATTTATGGTTTCTCCTGCAGAAAACGGGTCTGGGCTGAACCTCACCGTATGACCTATGTTTGGCAACAGCTGCCGTGTACAAGGGAAAATACTTATACCATTCTAAGGTCCAAATAAGGTTTTGATTCGTCGTCTCTCTACTATAGGTAAGTCACTCAGATTTACCATTCCGTATAACAAGGCGAATAATAAGAGTAAGTCGGTATGGTGATCAATCCATCCCGCACCCAAATCATTACCCTGTATATGGTTTAGTGAATCTCGTATTCTAACACTCGGTCATCCTCACAAGCATTGCAGAATTTCTCTTGTCGACGAACCAAGTTCGGATAAATCCATTGATTCTGCAAGCCAAACAAACATCTATCGTTCCTTAACAACTCCCAGGTTTTGCATTGCTCCTATAAAATCATCGGTGGGTAAAGGCATATCCTCTTCCAAGGGTTTTCCTTCAGCAAGAGTGTGCTTGCTTCTTGGCAGGTCCTGGGGCCTGTGGGTTATGGCCCATCTCATCACTTGCAAACCTTGAACTCATCATCGAGCAACTGATCATTATTCCAACATTCAACTTCCTAGCATTCTTAAATCCATCCAACCGTATTGTCTTCCTTCCTTCCTTCTGTTGGTAACAAACTAAGGGTGATTACTCCGACTCATCATGGAATTTCCATTGATCCATATTTCCAACATCATACCTCCTTTATATCCAATAGTAATTCATCTCTTCATCCTCGTGGAATATCCCACATACCGAGATAAAACTTATACTTATGAAGTCCATACTCCACTTCGTGGAACATCGTTATCCTTTCCAGGGTCAAGCGTCCTTACAGGGGAATATTGGTCTGCATGGCACTTCTTCAAATGGGAAACGTGAAACACATCATGAACTCCTGACAGTCCTTCGGGTGACTCCAATTTGTTGCCACTTCTCCCATACGCTCCAAACCTGGGTATGGTCCTACAAATCTCGGGGCTAACTTTCCCTTAACTCCAAATCGTTTAACTCCTTGCAGAGGGGACACACGAAGACATGCTCTGTCTCCAATTTCATAGACTACCTCCTTGCATTTTTGAGTCTGCATAACTCTTCTGCCAGGACTGAGCTACCTTCAGTCTATCTCAAATCAACTTAACATTCTCTTCTGAATCCTTGATCACATTTGATCCAAACAACTGACGGTCTCCAACTTCATCCCACATCAACGGTGTCTGGCTCCTTCTCCCATACAAAGCTTCAAAAGAGGCCATCTTCAAACTGGCTTGGTAACTGTTGTTGTATGAGAACTCCGCATAAGGTAGATTATCATCCCTACTAGATCCATAATCTAGCGCACACGCTCTCAACATGTCCTCCAGAATCTGTTCGACTCTCCCGGTTTATCCATCTGTCTGCGGATGAAAGGCTGTACTGAACTCTAGCCTAGTACCCAAAGTGTGGTGCACCTGATTCCAAAACTTTGAGGTAAACTGTGTTCCTCTATCTGATGCGATGGTCCTCGGAACTCCATGCAGACATACGATCCTGGTCAAATATATCTTGGCCAACTTCGCACTTGTATAGGTGGTTTTCACTGGAATAAAGTGAGCCACTTTGGTCAATCGAATCAACTACTACCCAGATAGAATCATATCTTGTTCGGTTCTGGGAAATCTGGTAATGAAATCCATGCCAAGCTTATCCCACTTCCATTCGGGTATCGGCATAGGCTGTATTAATCTTGCTGGCTTCTGATGCTCTGCTTTTACTCTCTCTGGCATACATCACCTACAACTACATACTCCGCAATATTCTTCTTCATACCAGTCCACCAGAAACGCTCCTTCAAATCCAAATACTTCTTGGTGTTTCTAGGGCGAATCGAGTATGGTGAGTCATGAGCCTCCTAAAGTATTAACTTCTTGATCTTTGCATTATTAGGCACATATACACGATCCTTGAACCATAAGGTGTCGTGCTTATCCTTACGAAAACCTTTGGCCTTTCCTTTGCTCATCCTCTCTTTTACCACAACAATCTCTTTGTCATACTTATGAGTTTCACGAATCTTTCCCAACAATGTAGAATGAACTTCCATTGTTGCAACAAAACCTTTGGGAACAATCTCCAACTGAAGTTCCCTGAAAATTTCTCGGCTAACTCCTTTGGTAATCCTTCGCTTATGAGGGTATTTGTCCTTGTTTTATTTATGGTTGTGTCCTATTTCTCCACAAAGTTTGTATGCACAAGGTTTCTTCATATCCTTTCCATAAGGCTTCAATTTCTGGGACACAAAGTAAGACTTTAGCAAAGTCAACTTAAATTCCTTCCAAACGGTTACTCCTTACCATCCATTGATGGTTTGGTACATCCTCCACTAAGTAGCAGCACCTCTTTCAAAGCATTGAAGAGCATGCTGGGTCATATCCTTTCCGGCTATAGAGTTATTCTTCATGTGATCCTCCATGTTCTGAATCCATTGGTCCGTCTCCAATTGACTCATCGGTCCAGAAAATACGAGCTCATCTCCATTCATCATCTATTAGGTCCATGGGTTTTGGGTGGGATAGGAGAGATAGAGAGGGATGCACACAATACAAACAATGGTTTTGAAAATACAGATTTTATTGTGGCTGTCAGAAAAACATCAAACAAATGACAGCTCACAAACGTCGCATCTAACGTAGGTATAAAACAGGGGTTTGGTCTTCTAATGGTCTATAGATCTTAACATCATCAAACTCTTCAAGTCTTTAGTCATGTCTCCGGTGGCTTCTTCCGACCATGCTTTTCCTTCTCAAGTTCTTTTGCCAGATCAACTCTGTTGTCGCGAGGTCTCTCGTACCGTCTTTAATATTTTGAAATTGCATTCCAAACTTCTGGGTTTCAACATCCTTGGTATGAACCACGGTCCTACTGTCCTTCAGTTCCTAATGAATCTCCTGTATCTCGAGGTTTTGCTCCTCTAGCTGGCTACTTCAGCTTCTGGTTCCTGAGTTCTTCACGAATTGCCTCCTTGTCAAATATGACTTCCTAAAGTCCATCTTAAAATCCTTGATGTAATACTCCAGATTCTAGTGATACACCAGCTAAGGTTAAAACTTGATCTCTTGCTGGCAGGTGCTCCATTAGCCCTTTTGTCATCCAATTCTTCCGAAAGATGCATGCTTAACACCTCATGGTGACAATAACATGAGCGAGTGATAGCATCATGGATATCCATGTTTATGACTATGTCTCTGTCATGAGCTATCATTCCATAGTCGGTATTTCCTGTCTTGGGGCTTTCTTGACAAAACATTGAGTTCTAATGCTCCATGTTCAGGTCTTTCTCCGATACACCTTGATCTCGGGTATTGACAACTTCCATAGTCTGCCAAGTTCCATAAGTGTAGCCTTCCTTGGTCATACCAAATCTGGAAACTCTTCATATTCTCCTAGTCTTCGAAGTCTTTATCCGTCGTAGTTTCCATCATTATAATGCTCGGTAAAATCCTCTTCATTCCGAAGTAGTCTTGGTTGTCCGATATCTTGTACTTCTTGGAGTGGTCTCATCAGTCGAATCTTCAAGGGGGTCAAAAGGGGAAAAGGGTATGGTCTCACTAAAAGGAAATATTTGAATAAGCTTAGAAGAGAAGAGAGGTAAAAGATTCTTTTGAAAAGAAAGTTGTAGAGAAAAAAAATCTTTCCTATGGGCTTGCCAGTTTCTAGGGTCACGTCCTACAGTCAACATGTGCTCTAATACCATCTTGTAGCGACCCGACCTCAGACGGTCAAGTCTCTGTGCTTACGTGTCATCCCTGGATCGGTATGCTAACACACACAGTACTCGAGGATTTATAACAGAGGTAAATCACATGTATAAAGTAACGTAGATACTATTACCTCAATCCAAAATAGCGGAAGCAACAAGGTTGTGGATTCCCATCAACACCAATGGCAAAGTTGAGTATAGGAAATCGTAACCCTAACGTATCACTTACTCGTCGTCTGAAAAGTCTGCAACATGAAAAGTTGCAGCCCGAAAATGGGTCAGCACATGGAATATGCTGGCAAATTCACACCATAGAGCAATGATGAATAAAGGCTATCACTACATGCATATTTGGCTGGTGGAAAAGCTCTATGGTTACAGTTTTTGCGCAAAGCCAATTTTTCCCTACTGCGAAGGAATAAATTTTATTTAACTATCATGGTGGTTGTTAAACATTGAGAATGGTTGACAGCATTCTCAATCCCAATTAAAAGTACTCATTAACAATCCAACAATATTAAATTAGAGTAACATGTTGAGATTCACATGAAAATCAAGTACTAGATACTCAAGATGTCCATAACCGGGGACACGGCTAATCATGATTAGTTTGTACACTCTGCAGAGGTTTGTGCACTTTTCCCCACATGACTCGATCGCCTCCGCTTGGTTTCTCGCACTACATGGTGTTTGAAAAACAGATGACCGAGACATAGTCTTTCAGAAGCACTTGCACCTTACATAGGGGTAGACCGTACCAACCTACATCCCCTACATCTGCTAGTCCACCCCGTAAGAGTTTGCACAACTTAGTCAACTATGCTAGAGCCCATAATAGCATGTGGCTGCACACGGAAGTTTCTAGTTTGAATAATCTCATGATCCCTTTGAGCCTGGGTGGCGGTCCGAAGAAATACAGGCAAGTCCTGGAAACCCAGGTGCCTAGACAGGCAAGTCCTGGAGTAACCAGGTGCCTCAATCCACCCAGATGTGTATTAAAGTTGCCACCTTAAATAAACCATTAATTCACAAACTCACATCTGTCATGGAAAATTCACTCACCCAATCCACGTCTACTTGCATAGCATGGCATAATAGGCAAACGTAGAAGTAACTCCCAAGGGTTTGAAAATAAAACAGGTAATAGGTACTACCTCAATCTACTTCCCATCCCACAATTTAATTAGATCCTAATCATGCAATGTTTGAGGATTTGGTCTAATGCATAAAAACTGGGTATGAGAAAAGGTATGATCAAAGTGTGAACTTTCCTGCAATGTTGATGAAGATCATTCGCACTCAAAACTCTTGATAGATCTACTCGTCACACTCCGGTCAATCTATCGTGAGCAAGCAATAGTAATCACACATAAGCAATCACTCAAAAGATCGGAAAGAACGAAGAAGACGATTCGGAAAACATCAAAACCAAGCAAACGACTCTTGCAGCATAAAACAATTTCTAACAGTACCAAAATTGTGTGAATTTGGCCTTATCAGAAAGCTTAGGTCAAGAGCTTCGACATGCAAAAAGAATCACTCAAATCGGAGTTATAAAACTCAAGTTACGATCAAACGAAGTTCAAATACAAATCTGATCTAATTCAAATTTTAAACTTTCAAAAACATGTTTGAGTTGTTTTACTGGATAGAGGGGATCATAACGAAGAAGTGGGCATTGGTTTCGTTGGATTTGGACTAACGAGTAAAAAGTTGTCAGTGTTTGAAAATTAGGGACTAATCTGTGAATAAAATATTCACAGATGGGTCCCTGACCGAAATAACAGAAAAAGAAAAGAACTAAATAACGAAGGTTCGTTTATAAGATCTAAATAGTGGACGTTCGCTGCTTAATAAAACCTAAAAAAATAGATCTAGTCTAGGGTTTTTGTTAGAAAAACCAAACTTAAAATAAAACCATATCGGACGGCGGTTTTACCGGTTCACGGCGGTCTGGCGGTTTTCGTTGAGAAAACCGGCGGCGGCGGTGGTTTATATCGGCGAAGCGGCGGCTCCGGCGAGGGCGGCGAGCTCCGGCGACGAGGGGCGTCGGGCGCGGTCGCCGGCAGTGCTCCGGTGGCCGGGGCAACGGCGAGGGGGCGAGGTGGCGGCGGTGGCACGCGGGATGGAGGCGTGGCGAGGTGGTGGCGCAGAGTAGCGGCGGCGGCGGTTGGCAACAGCGACGGCGGCGGCGATCTGGCGATGGGCGGTGGCGCGAGCAGAGAGAGAGGGCGGCGGGGTCGGCGCATTTATAGGAGGAGGGGAGGCCTCGGGAGGCGTGGGGAAGGGGGCATGGGAGGCGTGCCCCGCCGGGACTCGGACGGCGGCGGCGATCTCCCGAGCGGAGTCCCGCTCGGGGACGGAGGAGGCGAGCTGGGCTGCGGCACGCTGGGCCGGCTGGGCTTCGGCCCAGTTGGGGAGAGGAAAGGTTTTTTTTAAACAAATTTTTTTGAAAATAGAATAAAACCAAAATAAATAAATAAAATACTATAGGCATAATATATATCAAAATTTTCAGAAAAAGAATTTCTACTATCTGAACATTTTTTTAAGATCAAATAAAATACACACAAATTTAAATAAAACAAACAGTGCTACTGCTCTAATAAAATCCAGTAAAAATCATTTTAAAAATACAAAATTTAATTCAAATTTATTTCTCTCCAATTTTCTGATGTAGGGAATCATGTTACCCTATTTTCCATATATTTTATTTTTGGAGAAAATAGTTTGAATACAACTCAAATAACTCTAAATTGAAAATAATTCAAAAGAACTTTGAATTTAATTCTTTGAAACTCCCAACTCATATTTCATATGTTTTGAAGAAGTCATTTTATCTTCGCTCGTGAAAATCATTGAGTTGCATAAAATTCCTGGGTTGGAAATATTTTCCAAATGAAATTCAAATATTTTCAAATACCCTTTCATTTAATTAATAGGAAGAAGTCATATCATCTTCGCTCAAGGGTTTTGTATTTGAAAAGAATTTGAACACATGAAGATCAGAAAAGAAAATGAAAGTTTGGGAAAGTCCTTTTATTCCCTCTCGTTGAACTTTCAAAAAGTTTCGAATTCACTCACTTTCAGTCAATCAATCAAACAATCAATCAAAACTATCTATTTGTTTATAACATTCCAAAATTTAGAATTTTGGGATGTTACAACAAAGGTGGTTGAAGACAAGGAAGCACGAACCCATTCAAACATATCCTTTGACAAATTCCATGTTGAGCTTCATGATTGTCATTTTTGGATACACAAGTGCTCTTCCTTGCAAGAACTAACCCATGTAGGTAGATGGACTCAAATTTCAAGTGGTGCTCCCAACTCTTGGCTACATCAACCTAGAGCAACCCACACAAGTTCAACTACATGATCAACACCACCAACCAAGGTATGTTATTCCATCTTAGAGAAGCTTTACTCCGAGTCATGAGCTAAAGCAACTCGACAAGATGTGAATACATCAAGATGCTTAAACGAAAAATGGTAATCCCATTTTGAGCTTAAACGATGAGTATGACCTATGATCAAGTGATCTCACTTGACTCCTAAGTCAATATACTCTAACATAGGTGACTTTGTCGCCGACCTTCTCTAGATGAAGTTCTCTTGTGTTCTTTTCTGTGTTTCTGCATCTGTCTCATGCATATTTGTTTCCCTTGTTATCAAAAAAAACTTCATCTAGATTTCTTTCTTTTCTGTTTGTTTAGCATTTACTGCATCCAATTCATTGCATATCATTTAGTAAATTCCTTGCATATCTTTGTGAGATCCTAGTAGACTAGTGAGCTGAGGTGACAAGTGTTTTCTCTGCGATGAACTCGGTTCCACCTATTAGTTATTTTCGGTCCAACCGAATTCTTCCGGTACAACCGAAGCCTACCACTCGATGCCACCGATTTCGCACAGGAAAAACAGTTTGCCACTAATTCTATGTTTCTTCTGATCCAGCTCCACTCAATGAATCTTGTCCTATACAAGCATCACAATTTTATCCAGTGCCTTGTGTTGTGACTCCAGGACCGAACCCATTCACAACAAATTCCAGAAAACCCTTCTGGGAAATTGATGTCAAAGGGGGAGAGAGAGATCACATCAAAGCTTATCACTTAGAGAGATCACATCCAAGCTCATCTCTTCCAAAGGGAGAGAGAATATCACTTCCATAGGGGGAGAGAAAGAGATCTCCAGGGGAAGAGAATACTCAAGTAGAAAGTATTTCTCAAGGATCCCACATGCTCGGTGTTCAAGAGGAGAGATTTCACATGTCTTATTGAGGGGAAAAGACATGTTCATATATGCTTATTTATATTAGCTTGCATTAGATCTGTTCATTTCTATCTTTCAGCTCTGATTTTCTGTTCCCTATCTTCTCCCAGTATCCCATGCTAGATTCAGGGGGAGCAAGACATCTAAGGGAAAGAAATCATTTAAATTCATTGCATACCTTTACTCTTGGGGACATGACTAATCCAATGCGGTACTTAGTACTCACTCTCTACATGTCATTCCAGTCTTGGTATTCTTGTGGTTTCTTCTGCTTGCTCTGGCTAGTAGATGTACCTGTGCTATCTAACCTTGTTTACGCAGGTTCATTCCATCCTAAGCCAACTCAAGACTACAAGGTAAGTATATGCATCACAATCATGTGTATGAGGAATTCTTGCTGATGCACATACTGTTTGCAAGAAGGACTCATGAGCATGAAGATATTTTCTTTAATAATCTTTGCTCTGATGCATATAGTCAAGATACATGTAACTCATTGCCAACTCTATCATGGTTATGCTCTCACATGCTTCTATATTCCATATTCACATGTTTGCATACATGTAGGGGGAGCCTATGCTTGTTACATGTCTTTCCAAAGCTTTACTTGCTATTCTTTATATCCTTATCTAAAGCTTTGACGTATGTTGTCATCAATTACCAAAAAGGGGGAGATTGAAAGCACAAGTGCTCCCTAGGTGGTTTTGGTAATTAATGACAACATATCTCTTGTTGGACTAACACTTTTATCTAGTATGTTTCAGATAAGTTCAACAATGGAGTGGCATGAACTAAAGGATGTGGGAACTCCTTCAAGATGCTAAGGACAAAGGATTGGCTAAAGCTTCAAGCTCAAGACTCTTCATTTTACATTTGAGTGATCCAAGATCACATTGAGTCTATAGGAAAAGCCAATACTATCAAGAAGGGATGAGGTGTTGCTTAATGAGTTTCTTGCTCCACAGTGCTTAGTGATATGCTCCAAAACCCTCAACTACTTTCCCACTTCCACACATATGACCTAAACCTAAAGCCAAAATCGGTCACACCGATTCTTTCTATCCGGCGCCACCGAGTTGAAATGTCATAGCCACTGCCACAAACCCTAGGCAAATCGGTCTCACCGATAGGGATCTCGGTCTCACCGAGATGGGATTGTAATCTCTCTGTGTATGTCCATTATCAAAATCGGTCTCACCGAGTTTGTTTAATCGATACTACCGAGATTACAATGCAAACTCTCTGGTTAACTTATTACCAAGATCGGTCTCACCGAGTTTGAGTAATCGGTCCCACTGAGTTTTCCTGACCAACTCTCTGGTTAGCTAATTACCAAAATCGGTCTCACCGAGTTTGTGTAATCAGTCTCACCGAGATTACGTTATGCCCTAGCCCTAACCATATCGGTCCTACCGAGTAGCATTTCGGTCCCACCGAAAATCCTAACGGTCACTAGGTTTACTAAATCGGTCTGACCGAGTTTGTTGATTCGGTCCCATCGAGATTGGTAAATTGTGTGTAACGGATAGATTTTGTGTGGAGGCTATATATACCCCTCCACCTCCTCTTCATTCGTCGAGAGAGACATCAGAACGAACCTACACTTCCAGTATCTTATTTCTGAGAGAGAACTACCTACTCATGTGTTGAGGCCAAGATATTCCATTCCTACCATGTGAATCTTGATCTCTAGCCTTCCCCAAGTTGCTTTCCACTCAAATCTTCTTTCCACCAGATCCAAATCCTATGAGAGAGAGTTGAGTGTTGGGGAGACTATCATTTGAAGCACAAGAGCAAGGAGTTCATCATCAATGCACCATTTGTTACTTCTTGGAGAGTGGTGTCTCCTAGATTGGCTAGGTGTCACTTGGGAGCCTCCGACAAGATTGTGGAGTTGAACCAAGGAGTTTGTAAGGGCAAGGAGATCGCCTACTTCTTGAAGATCTACCGCTAGTGAGGCAAGTCCTTCGTGGGCGACGACCATGGTGGGATAGACAAGGTTGCTTCTTCGTGGACCCTTCTTGGGTAGAGCCCTCCGTGGACTCGCGCAACCATTACCCTTCGTGGGTTGAAGTCTCCATCAACGTGGATGTACGATAGCACCACATATTGGAACCACGCCAAAAACATCCGTGTCTCCAATTGCGTTTGAATCCTCCAAAACCCTTTCCTTTACATTCTTGCAAGTTGCATGTTTTACTTTCCGCTGCTCATATACTCTTTGAATGCTTGCTTGCTATATGTTGTGAATGTTAAATTTGTGCCTAAACTCCACTTAAACTTAAAGAAGTTAAAAACTGCAACTTTGGTACTTAGTGTCTAATCACCCCCCTCTAGACACCTCTTCTCAAGGTCCTACACACGATCATAATGCTAAGTTAACGGATGGGTCATGTCCATCTCATCATTATCCTAGTGATGTGATCTTGTTCATAAAATGACAACACATGTCTATGGTTAGGAAACATAACCATTCGATTAACGAGCTAGTCAAGTAGAGGCATACTAGGGACTATATGTTTTGTCTATGTATTCACAAATGTACTAAGTTTTCGGTTAATACAATTCTAACATGAATAATAAACATTTACCATGAATTAAGGAAATAAATAATTACTTTATTATTGCCTCTAGGGCATATTTCCTTCTCACTCTGGTGCGGATCGTGCTCTGCTTGACCTACGAGGTTCTGTAGCAACTTGATCTGTAGTTTCATGATCTTTATCATTAGCTTCCTCTCCAGTTGGTGTAGGCATCATGAGAACAGGTTTCTCGGATGAGCTACTTTCCAATTACCTCTTCTAGTTCTACTTTCCTCCCACTTACTTATTTCGAGAGAAACTCCTTCTCTAGAAAGGTTCCTTTCTTAGCAACAAAGATTTTTCCTTCGGACTTGTGGTAGATGGTGAAGGAAATATGCCCTAGAGGCAATAATAAAGTTATTATTTATTTCCTCATATCATGATAAATGTTTATTATTCATGCTAGAATTGTATTAACCGGAAACATGATACATGTGTGAATACATAGACAAACATATAGTCACTAGTATGCCTCTACTTGACTAGCTCATTAATCAAAGATGGTTATGTTTCCTAACCATAGACATGTGTTGTCATTTGATTAATGGGATCACATCATTAGGAGAATGATGTGATTGACATGACCCATTCCGTTAGCCTAGCACTTGATCATTTATTATATTGTTATTGCTTTCTTCATGACTTATACATGTTCCTGTAACTATGAGATTATGCAACTCCCGTTTACCGGAGGAACACTTTGGGTGCTACCAAACGTCACAACGTAACTGGGTGATTATAAAGGAGTACTACAGGTGTCTCCAAAGGTACATGTTGGGTTGGCGTATTTCGATATTAGGTTTTGTCACTCCGATTGTCGGAGAGGTATCTCTGGGCCCTCTCGGTAATGCACATCACTATAAGCCTTGCAAGCAATGTAGCTAATGAGTTAGTTACGGAATGATGCATTACGTAACGAGTAAAGAGACTTGCCGGTAACGAGATTGAACTAGGTATTAGATACCGATGATTGAATCTCAGGCAAGTAACATACCGATGACAAAGGGAACAACGTATGTTGTTATGCGGTTTGACCAATAAAGATCTTCGTAGAATATGTAGGAGCCAATATGAGCATCCAGGTTCCGCTATTGGTTATTGACCGAGAATAGTTCTAGGTCATGTCTACATAGTTCTCGAACCCGTAGGGTCCGCACGCTTAACGTTACAATGACAGTTTTATTATGGGTTTATATATTTTGATGTACCGAAGGTTGTTCGGAGTCCCGGATGTGATCCAGGACATGGCGAGGAGTCTCGAAATGGTCGAGACATAAAGATTGATATATTGGAAGCCTATATTTGGATATCGGAAACGTTCCGGGAGAAACCGGGATTTTTTCGGAGTACCGGGGGGTTACCGGAACCCCCCCAGGGGTTATTAGGCCTACATGGGCCATGAGGGAGAAGGGGAGGGCCGGCCAGGGCAGGCCGCGCACACCCTCTCCCCCTAGTCCGAATAGGACAAGGGGGGGGGGCGGCGTCCCCCTTTCCTCTTTCCCCTCCCTCCTTTCCTTCTCCACCAAGGCAAGAGGGGGGAGTCCTACTCCCGGTGGGAGTAGGACTCCTCCAGGCGCACCCCTTGGGGGCCGGCCGCACCTCCCCCCCCCCCCCCTCCTTTATATACGAGGGCAGGGGGCACCCTAGAACACACAAGTTGATCTTCGTGATCGTTCCTTAGCCGTGTGTGGTGCCCCCCTCCACCATATTCCACCTCACTCATATCGTCGCGGAGTTTAGGCGAAGCCCTGCGCCAGTAGAACATCATCATCGTCACCACGCCGTCGTGCTGACGGAACTCATCCCCGACACTTTGCTGGATCGGAGTCCGGGGATCGTCATCGAGCTGAACGTGTGCTGAACTCGGAGGTGCCGTACGTTCGGTACTTGGATCGGTCGGATCGTGAAGACGTACGACTACATCAACCGCATTGTCATAACGCTTCCGCTTACGGTTTACGAGGGTACGTGGACATTACTCTCCCCTCTCGTTGCTATGCATCACCATGATCTTACGTGTGCGTAGGAATTTTTTTGAAATTACTACGTTCCCCAACAGTGGCATCCGAGCCAGGTTTTATGCGTAGATGTCATATGCACGAGTAGAACACAAGTGAGTTGTGGGAGATACAAGTCATACTGCTTACCAGCATGTCATACTTTGGCTCAGCGGTATTGTGAGATGAAGCGGCCTGGACCGACATTACGCGTACGCTTACACGAGACTGGTTTCACCGTTACGAGCACTCGTGCTTAAAGGTGACTGGCGGGTGTCTGTCTCTCTGACTTTAGCTGAATCGAGTGTGGCTACGCCCGGTCCTTGCAAAGGTTAAAACAGCATTAACTTGACGAACTATCGTTGTGGTTTTGATGCGTAGGTAAGAACGGTTCTTGCTAAGCCCATAGCAGCCACGTAAAATTTGCAACAACAAAGTAGAGGACGTCTAACTTGTTTTTGCAGGGCATGTTGTGATGTGATATGGTCAAGACGTGATGCTATATTTTATTGTATGAGATGATCATGTTTTGTAACCGAAGTTATCGGCAACTGGCAGGAGCCATATGGTTGTCACTTTATTGTATGAAATGCAAAAGCCCTGTAATTGCTTTACTTTAACACTAAGCGGTAGCGATAGTCGTAGAAGCAATAGATGGCGTAACGACAACAATGCTACGATGGAGATCAAGGTGTCGCGCCGGTGGCGATGGTGATCACGACGGTGCTTCGAAGATGGAGATCACAAGCACAAGATGATGATGGCCATATCATATCACTTATATTGATTGCATGTGATGTTTATCCTTTATGCATCTTATCTTGCTTTGATTGACGGTAGCATTTTAAGATGATCTCTCACTAAATTATCAAGAAGTGTTCTCCTTGAGTATGCACCGTTGCGAAAGTTCTTCGTGATGAGACACCACGTGATGATCGGGTGTGATAGGCTCTACGTTCAAATACAACGGGTGCAAAACAGTTGCACACGTGGAATACTCAGGTTAAACTTGACGAGCCTAGCATATAACAGATATGGCCTCGGAACACGGAGACCGAAAGGTCGAGCGTGAATCATATAGTAGATATGATCAACATATTGATGTTCACCATTGAAACTACTCCATCTCACGTGACAATCGGACATGGTGTAGTTGATATGGATCACGTAATCACTTACAAGATTAGAGGGATGTCTATCTAAGTGGGAGTTCTTAAGTAATATGATTAATTGAACTTAAATTTATCTTGAACTTAGTACCTGATAGTATTTTGCTTGTCTATGTTTGTCGTAGATAGATGGCTCGTGCTGTTGTTCCGTTGAATTTTAATGCGTTCCTTGAGAAAGCAAAGTTGAAAGATGATGGTAGCAATTACACGGACTGGGTCCGTAACCTGAGGATTATCCTCATTGCTGCACAGAAGAATTACGTCCTGGAAACACCGTTGTGTGCCAGGCCTGCTGTTGATGCAACTGACGACGTTAAGAACGTCTGGCAGAGCAAAGCTGATGACTACTCGATAGTTCAGTGTGCCATGCTTTACGGCTTAGAACTGGGTCTTCAACGACGTTTTGAACGTCATGGAGCATATGAGATGTTCCAGGAGTTGAAGTTAATATTTCAAGCAAATGCCCGGATTGAGAGATATGAAGTCTCCAATAAGTTCTATAGCTGCAAGATGGAGGAGAATAGTTCTGCCAGTGAACACATACTCAAAATGTCTGGGTATAATAATCACTTGATTCAACTCGGAGTTAATCTTCCTAATGATAGTGTCATTGACAGAATTCTTCAATCACTACCACCAAGCTACAAGAGCTTCGTGATGAACTATAATATGCAAGGGATGGACAAGACTATTCCCGAGCTCTTCGCAATGCTAAAAGCCGCGGAGGTAGAAATCAAGAAGGAGCATCAAGTGTTGATGGTTAACAAGACCACCAGTTTCAAGAAAAAGGGCAAAGGGAAGAAGAAGGGGAACTTCAAGAAGAACAGCAAACAAGTTGCTGCTCAAGAGAAGAAACCCAAGTCTGGACCTAAGCCTGAGACTGAGTGCTTCTACTGCAAGCAGACTGGACACTGGAAGCAGAACTGCCCCAAGTATTTGGCGGATAAGAAGGATGGCAAAGTGAACAAAGGTATATGTGATATACATGTTATTGATGTGTACCTTACTAATGCTCGCAGTAGTACCTGGGTATTTGATACTGGTTCTTTTGCTAATATTTGCAACTCGAAACAGGGACTACAGATTAAGCAAAGATTGGCTAAGGACGAGGTGACGATGCGCGTGGGAAATGGTTCCAAAGTCGATGTGATCGCGGTCGGCACGCTACCTCTACATCTACCATCGGGATTAGTTTTAGACCTAAATAATTGTTATTTGGTGCCAGCGTTGAGCATGAACATTATATCTGGATCTTATTTGATGCGAAACGGTTATTCATTTAAGTCAGAGAATAATGGTTGTTCTATTTATATGAGTAATATCTTTTATGGTCATGCACCCTTGAAGAGTGGTCTATTTTTATTGAATCTTGATAGTAGTGATACACATATTTATAGTGTTGAAACCAAAAGATACAGAGTTGATAATGATAGTGCA
This sequence comes from Triticum timopheevii, assembly GCA_963921465.1. Lineage (NCBI taxonomy): Eukaryota > Viridiplantae > Streptophyta > Magnoliopsida > Poales > Poaceae > Triticum > Triticum timopheevii. The sequence goes on along the minus strand of OY997262.1, from coordinate 341,563,196 downwards.
ACTTATTTGTGGCACTGCCGTTTAGGTCATATTGGTGTAAAGCGCATGAAGAAACTCCATACTGATGGGCTTTTGGAATCACTTGATTATGAATCACTTGGTACTTGCAAACCGTGCCTCATGGGCAAGATGACTAAAACGCCGTTCTCCGGAACTATGGAGCGAGCAACTGATTTGTTGGAAATCATACATACTGATGTTTGTGGTACAATGAATGTTGAGGCTCACAGCGGGTATCGTTATTTTCTCACATTCACAAATGATTTGAGCAGATATGGGTATATCTACTTAATGAAACACAAGTCTGAAACATTTGAAAAGTTCAAAGAATTTCAGAGTGAAGTGGAAAATCATCGTAACAAGAAAATAAAATTTCTACGATCTGATCGTGGAGGAGAATATTTGAGTTATGAGTTTGGTTTACATTTGAAACAATGCGGAATAGTTTCACAACTCACGCCACCCGGAACACCACAACGAAATGGTGTGTCCGAACATCGTAATCGTACTTTACTAGATATGGTGCGATCTATGATGTCTCTTACTGATTTACCGCTATCATTTTGGGGTTATGCTTTAGAGACGGCCGCATTCACGTTAAATAGGGCACCATCAAAATCCGTTGAGACCACACCTCATGAACTGTGGTTTGGCAAGAAACCAAAGTTGTCATTTCTTAAAGTTTGGGGCTGCGATGCTTATGTGAAGAAACTTCAACCAGATAAGCTCGAACCCAAATCGGAGAAATGTGTCTTCATAGGATACCCAAAAGAGACTGTTGGGTACACCTTCTATCACAGATCTGAAGGCAAGATTTTCGTTGCAAAATTCGGATCCTTTCTAGAGAAGGAGTTTCTCTCGAAAGAAGTGAGTGGGAGGAAAGTAGAACTTGATGAGGTAACTGTACCTGCTCCCTTATTGGAAAGTAGTTCATCACAGGAACCGGTTCCTGTGACAACTACACCAATCAGTGAGGAAGCTAATGATATTGATCATGAAACTTCAGATCAAGTTTCTACTGAACCTCGTAGGTCTACCAGAGTAAGATCCGCACCAGAGTGGTACGGTAATCCCATTCTGGAAGTCATGTTACTTGACCATGATGAACCTACGAACTATGAGGAAGCGATGATGAGCCCAGATTCAGCAAAATGGCTAGAGGCCATGAAATCTGAGATGGGATCCATGTATGAAAACAAAGTATGGACTTTGGTTGACTTGCTCGATGATCGGCAAGCCATTGAGAATAAATGGATTTTTAAGAAGAAGACTGACGCTGATGGTAATGTAACTGTCTATAAAGCTCAACTTGTTGCAAAAGGTTTTCGACAAGTTCAAGGGGTTGACTATGATGAGACTTTCTCACCCGTAGCGATGCTTAAGTCTGTCCGAATCATGTTAGCAATTGCTGCATTTTATGATTATGAAATTTGGCAAATGGATGTCAAAACTGCATTCTAGAATGGATTTCTGGAAGAAGAGTTGTATATGATGCAGCTAGAAGGTTTTGTTGATCCAAAAGGTGCTAACAAAGTGTGCAAGCTCCAGCAATCCATTTATGGACTGGTGCAAGCATCTCGGAGTTGGAATAAACGCTTTGATAGTGTGATCAAAGCATATGGTTTTATACAGACTTTTGGAGAAGCCTGTATTTACAAGAAAGTGAGTGGGAGCTCTGTAGAATTTCTGATATTATATGTAGATGACATATTATTAATTGGAAATGATATAGAATTTCTGGATAGCATAAAGGGATACTTGAATAAAAGTTTTTCTATGAAAGACCTCGGTGACGCTACTTATATATTGGGCATCAAGATTTATAGAGATAGATCAAGACGCTTAATTGGACTTTCACAAAGCACATACCTTGATAAAATTTTGAAAAAGTTCAAAATAGATCAGGCAAAGAAAGGGTTCTTGCCCGTACTACAAGGTGTGAAGTTGAGTCAAAATCAATGCCCGACCACAGCAGAAGATAGAGAGAAAATGAAAGATGTTCCCTATGCTTCAGCCATAGGCTCTATCATGTATGCAATGTTGTGTACCAAACCTGACGTGTGCTTAGCAATAAGCTTGGCAGGAAGGTACCAAAGTAATCCAGGAGTGGATCACTGGACAGCGGTCAAGAACATCCTGAAATACCTGAAAAGGACTAAGGATATGTTTCTCGTATATGGAGGTGACAAAGAGCTAGTCGTAAATGGTTACGTCGATGCAAGCTTTGACACTGATCCGGACGATTCTAAATCGCAAACCGGATACGTGTTTTTATTAAACGGTGGAGTTGTAAGTTGGTGCAGTTCTAAACAAAGCATTGTGGTGGGATCTACATGTGAAGCGGAGTACATAGCTGCTTTGGAAGCAGCAAATGAAGGAGTCTGGATGAAGGAGTTCATTTCCGATCTAGGTGTCATACCTAGTGCATCGGGACCAATGAAGATCTTCTTTGATAATACTGGTGCAATTGCCTTGGCAAAGGAATCCAGATTTCACAAGAGGACCAAGCACATCAAGAGACGCTTCAATTCCATCCGGGATCAAGTCCAGGTGGGAGACATAGAGATTTGCAAGATATATACGGATCTGAATATTGCAGACCCATTGACTAAGCCTCTTCCACGAGCAAAACATGATCAGCGCCAAGACTCCATGGGTGTTAGAATCATTACTATGTAATCTAGATTATTGACTCTAGTGCAAGTGGGAGACTGAAGGAAATATGCCCTAGAGGCAATAATAAAGTTATTATTTATTTCCTCATATCATGATAAATGTTTATTATTCATGCTAGAATTGTATTAACCGGAAACATGATACATGTGTGAATACATAGACAAACATATAGTCACTAGTGTGCCTCTACTTGACTAGCTCATTAATCAAAGATGGTTATGTTTCCTAACCATAGACATGTGTTGTCATTTGATTAATGGGATCACATCATTAGGAGAATGATGTGATTGACATGACCCATTCCGTTAGCCTAGCACTTGATCGTTTAGTATATTGTTGTTGCTTTCTTCATGACTTATACATGTTCCTGTAACTATGAGATTATGCAACTCCCGTTTACCAGAGGAACACTTTGGGTGCTACCAAACGTCACAACGTAACTGGGTGATTATAAAGGAGTACTACAGGTGTCTCCAAAGGTACATGTTGGGTTGGCGTATTTCGATATTAGGTTTTGTCACTCCGATTGTCAGAGAGGTATCTCTGGGCCCTCTCGGTAATGCACATCACTATAAGCCTTGCAAGAAATGTAGCTAATGAGTTAGTTACGGAATGATGCATTACGTAACGAGTAAAGAGACTTGCCGGTAACGAGATTGAACTAGGTATTAGATACCGACGATCGAATCTCGGGCAAGTAACATACCGATGACAAAGGGAACAACGTATGTTGTTATGCGGTTTGACCAATAAAGATCTTCGTAGAATATGTAGGAGCCAATATGAGCATCCAGGTTACGCTATTGGTTATTGACCGAGAATAGTTCTAGGTCATGTCTACATAGTTCTCGAACCCATAGGGTCCGCACGCTTAATGTTATGATGACAGTTTTATTATGAGTTTATATATTTTGATGTACCGAAGGTTGTTCGGTGTCCCGGATGTGATCCAGGACATGACGAGGAGTCTCGAAATGGTCGAGACATAAAGATTGATATATTGGAAGCCTATATTTGGATATCGGAAACGTTTCGGGAGAAACCGGGATTTTTTCGGAGTACCGGGGGGTTACCGGAACCCCCCCGGGGGTTATTGGGCCTACATGGGCCATGAGGGAGAAGAGGAGGGCCGGCCAGGGCAGGCCGTGTGCCCCCTCTCCCCCTAGTCCGAATAGGACAAGGGGGGGGGCGCCCCCCTTTCCTCTTTCCCCTCCCCCCTTTCTTTCTCCACCAAGGCAAGAGGGGGGAGTCCTACTCCCGGTGGGAGTAGGACTCCTCCAGGCGCACCCCTTGGGGGCCGGCCGCACCTCCCCCTCCCTCCTTTATATACGGGGGCAGGGGGCACCCTAGAACACACAAGTTGATCTTCGTGATCGTTCCTTAGCCGTGTGCAGTGCCCCCTCCACCATATTCCACCTCGGTCATATCGTCGCGGAGTTTAGGCGAAGCCCTGTGCCGGTAGAACATCATCATCGTCACCACGCCGTCATGCTGATGGAACTCATCCCCGACACTTTGCTGGATTGGAGTCCGGGGATCGTCATCGAGCTGAACATGTGCTGAACTCGGAGGTGCCATACGTTCGGTACTTGGATCGGTCGGATCGTGAAGACGTACGACTACATCAACCGCGTTGTCATAACGCTTCCGCTTACGGTCTACGAGGGTACATGGACATTACTCTCCCCTCTCGTTGCTATGCATCACCATGATCTTGCATGTGCGTAGGATTTTTGTTGAAATTACTACGTTCCCCAATAGATGGTATACCCAATTGTCTCCTTAGGGTATCCTATGAAGACGCACTTCTCCGATTTGGGTTCAAGCTTATCAGGTTGAAGCCTTTTGACATAAGCATCGCATCCCCAAACTTTATGAAACGACAGCTTAGGTTTGTTGCCAAACCATAGTTCATACGGTGTCGTCTCAACGGACTTTGACGGTGCTCTGTTTAAAGTGAATGCAACTGTGTCTAATGCATAGCCCCAAAACAATAGTGGTAAATTGGTAAGAGACATCATAGATCGCACCATATCCAATAAAGTGCGGTTACGACATTCGGACACACCATTACATTGTGGTGTTCTAGGTGGTGTGAGCTCTGAAACTATTCCACATTGTTTTAAATGAAGGCCAAACTCATAACTCGAATATTCTCCTCCATGATCAAATCGTAGAAACTTTATTTTCTTGTTATGTTGATTCTCCACTTCACTCTAAAATTCTTTGAACTTTTCAAATATTTCAGACTTGTGTTTCATTAAGTAGATATACCCATATTTGCTCAAATCATCTGCGCGGGTCAGAAAATAACGATACCCGCCACGAGCATCAACACTCATTGGACCGCATACATCATTATGTATTATTTCCAATAAGTCATTAGCTCGTTCCATTGTTCTGAAGAACAGAGTTTTAGTCATCTTGCCCATAAGGCACGGTTCGCAAGTATCAAATGATTCATAATCAAGTGATTCCAAAAGTCCATCTTTATAGAGTTTCTTCATGTGCTTTACACTGATATGACCCAAACGACAGTGCCACAAATAAGTTGCACTATCATTATCAACTTTGCATCTTTTGGCATCAATATTATCAATATGTGTATCATCACGATCAAGATTCAACAGAAATAAACCACTCTTCAAGGGTGCATGACCATGAAAGATATTACTCATATAAATGGAACAACCATTATTCTCTGATTTAAATGAATAACCGTCTCGCACTAAACAAGATCCAGATATAATGTTCATGCTCAACGCTGGCACCAAATAACAATTATTCAGGTCTAAAACTAATCCCAAAGGTAGATGTAGAGGTAGCGTGCCGACGGCTAACACATCGACCTTGGAACCATTTCCGATGTGCATCGTCACCTCGTCCTTAGCCAATCTTTGTTTAATCCGTAGTCCCTGTTTCGAGTTACAAATATGAGCAACCGAACCGGTATCAAATACCCAAGCACTACGACGAGAATTAGTAAGGTACACATCTATAACATGTATATCAAATACCTTTGTTCACTTTGCCATCCTTCTTATCTACCAAATACTTGGGGCAGTTTTGCTTCCAGTGGCTAGTCCCTTTGCAGTAGAAGCACTCAATTTAAGGCTTGGGTCTAGTTTGGGTTTCTTCCCGGGAGTGACAACTTGCTTGTCATTCTTCTTGAAGTTCCCCTTCTTTTTACCCTTGCCCTTCTTCTTGAAACTAGTGGTCTTGTTAACCATCAACAATTGATGCTCCTTCTTGATTTCTACCTCTGCGGCCTTTAGCATCGCGAAGAGCTCGGGAATAGTCTTTTCCATCCCTTGCATATTGTGGTTCATCACAAAGCCTTTGTAGCTTGGTTGTAGTGATTGAAGAACTCTATCAATGACACAATCATCTGGAAGATTAACTCCTAGGTGAGTCAAGTGATTATGGTACCCAGACATTCTGAGTATGTTCTCACTAACAGAACTGTTGTCCTCCATCTTGCAGCTATAGAACTTGTTGGAGACTTCATATCTCTCAACTCGGCAAATGCTTGAAATATCAACTTCAACTCCTGGAACATCTCATATGGTCCATGATGTTCAAAACGTCTTTGAAGTCCCGATTCTAAGCCGTAAAGCATGGCACACTGAACTAACAAGTAGTCATTAGATCGAGCTTGCCAGGCGTTCACAACATCATCTTCTGCTCCTACAGCAGGCCTTGCACCCAGTGGTGCATCAAGGACATAATTCTTATGTGCAGCAATGAGGATAATCCTCAAGTTACGGACCCAGTCCGTGTAGTTGCTACCATCGTGTTTCAACTTAGCTTTCTCTAGGAACGCATTAAAATTCAAGGGAACGGTAGCACGGGCTGTTGATCTACAACATAGATATGCAAAAACTATCAGGACTAATTTCATGATAAATTAAGTTCAATTAATCATATTACTTAAGAACGCCCACTTAGATAGACATCCCTCAAGTCATCTAAATGATACGTGATCCAAATCAACTAAACCATGTCTGATCATCACATGAGATGGAGTAGTCTTCAATGGTGAACATCTCTATGTTGATAATATCTACTATATGATTCACATTCGACCTTTCGGTCTCCAGTGTTCCGAGGCCATATTTGTATATGCTAGACTCGTCAAGTTTAACCCGAGTATTCCGCATGTGCAAAACTGGCTTGCACCCGTTGTATTTGAACATAGAGCTTATCACACCCGATCATCACGTGGTGTCTCAGCATGAAGAACTTTCGCAATGGTGCATACTCGGGGAGAACACTTATACCTTGAAATTTTAGTAAGGGATCATCTTATAATGCTACCGCCATACTAAGCAAAATAAGATGCATAAAGATAAACATCACATGCAATCAAAATATGTGACATGATATGGCCATCATCATCTTGTGCTTTTGATCTCCATCACCAAAGCAACGTCATGATCTCCATCATCACCGGCTTGACACCTTGATCTCCATCGTAGCGTCGTGGTCGTCTCGCCAACTATTGCTTCTATGACTATCACTGCTGCTTAGTCATGAAGTAAAGAAATTACATAGCGTTTGTATTTTATACAATAAAGCGACAATCATATGGCTCCTCCCAGTTGCCGATAACTTTTACAAAACATGATCATCTCATACAACAATTTTATATCACACCATTCCTTGACCATATCACATCACAACATGCCCTGCAAAAACAAGTTAGACGTCCTCTACTTTGTTTGTTGCAATTATTACGTGACTGCTATGGGCTTCTAGCATGGACCGTACATACCTACGGCACAAAAACCACAATGGTGATTTATCAAGTTTGTTGTTTTAACCTTCACAAGGACCGGCCGCAGTCAAATTCGATTCAACTAAAGTTGGAGAAACAGATGCCTGCCAGCCACCTTTATGCAAAACTAGCTGCATGTCTGTCGGTGGAACCGGTCTCATGAATGCGGTCATGTAAGGTTTGTCCGGGCCGCTTCATCCAACAATACCAACGAATCAAAATAAGACGTTGGTGGTAAGCAATATGACGATCACCGCCCACAACTCTTTGTGTTCTACTCGTGCATATCATCTACGCATAGACCTGGCTCTGATGCCACTGTTGGGAAATGTAGCATGCAATTTAAAAAATTCCCTATGCTCACACAAGATCTATCTAGAAGATGCATAATAACGAGAGGGGGAGAGTGCGTCCATGTACCCTCGTAGACCAAAAGCGGAAGCGTTAGCTTAACATGGTTGATGTAGTCGAAGGTCTTCTCGATTCAACTGATCAAGCACTGAACGTACGGCACCTCCGTGTTCTGCACACGTTCAGCTCGATGACGTCCCTCGAACTCTTGATCTAGTAGAGGTATGAAGGAGTAGATGAGTTCCGTCAGTGCGAAGGCGTGCTGACGGTGATGGTGATGTGATCCGCGCAGGGCTTCGCCTAAGCACTACGACAATATGACCAGAGGAGTAAATGGTGGAGGGGGGCACCGCACATGGCTAAGAAACAACTGTTGTGCTTTGGGGTGCCCCTGCCCCCGCATATAAAGGAGGAGAAGGGAGGAGGCCATCCCTAGGGGGGGCGCTAAGTGGGAGGAGTCCTACTAGGACTCCCAATCCTAGTTGGCCCCCCTTCCTTTCCAACGGAGGGGGAAAGAGGGAAGTGGAGGGAGAGAGAGAGGAAGAAGGAAAGGGGGTCGCGCCCCCTCCCCCTTGTCCAATTCGTACTCCACATGGGGGGCACCACCTCCCGCGGCCTGCCTCTCCTCTCCACTATGGCCCAATAAGGCCCATTACTTCCCCGGGGGGTTCCGGTAACCCCTCGGTACTCCAAAAAATACCCGAAACATTCCGGAACCATTCCGGTGTCCGAATGTAACATTCCAATATATCAATCTTAACCTCTCGACCATTTTGAGACTCCTCGTGATGTTCGTGATCTCATCCGGGACTGCGAACAATCTTTGGTCACCAAAACACATAACTCATATAATACATATCGTCATCGACCATTAAGCGTGCGGACCCTACGGGTTGGAGAACTATGTAGACATGACCGAGACACCTCTCTGGTCAATAACCAATAGTAGAACTTGGATGCTCATATTGGTTCCCTAATCTCTACTATGCAACCTTCTTCTTGTATACTTGTGTTGAGCCTCCAAGCGTACAATTTTGTAGGACAGTAGAAAATTTCCCTCAAGTGGATGACCTAAGGTTTATCAATCCGCGAGAGGCGTAGGATGAAGATGGTCTCTCTCAAACAACCCTGCAAGCAAATAACAAAGAGTCTGTTTTGTCCCCAACACACCCAATACAGTGGTAAATTGTATAGGTGCACTAGTTCGACAAAGAGATTGTGATACAAGTGCAATATGGATGGTAGATATAGGTTTTTGTAATCTGAAAATATAAAAACAGCAAGGTAGCAAGCGATAAAAGTGAGCGAAAACGGTATTGCAATGCTTTGAAACAAGGCCTAGGGTTCATACTTATACTAGTGCAAGTTCTCTCAACAATGATAACATAATTAGATCATATAACAATCCATCAACGTGCAACAAAGAGTCACTCCAAAGTCACTAATAGCGGAGAACAAACGAAGAGATTATTGTAGGGTACCAACCACCTCAAAGTTATTCTTTCTGATCAATCCATCGGGCTATTCCTATAAGTGTCACAAATATCCCTAGAGTTCGTAGTAAAATAACACCTTAAGACACATATCAACCAAAACCCTAATGTCACCTAGATACTCCAATGTCACCTCAAGTATCCGCAGGTTTGATTATACGATATGCATCACACAATCTCATATTCATCTATTCAAACCAACACAAATAACTTCAAAGAGTGCCCCAAAGTTTCTACTGGAGAGTCAAGACAAAAACGTGTGCCAACCCCTATGCATAGATTCCCAAGGTCACGGAACCCGCAAGTTGATCACCAAAACATATATCACGTGAATCAATAGAATACCCCATTATCACCATGGGTATCCCACGCAAGACATACATCAAGTGTTCTCAAATCCTTAAAGACTCAATCCGATAAGATAACTTCAAAGGGAAAACTCAATCCATTACAAGAAGGTAGAGGGGGGAACATCATAGGATCCAACTATAATAGCAAAGCTCGTGGTACATCAAGATCGTGCCAAATAAAGAACAAGAGAGAGAGAGAGAGAGAGAGATCAAACACATAGCTACTGGTACATACCCTCAGCTCCGAGGGTGAGCTACTCCCTCCTCGTCATGGAGAGCGCCGGGATGATGAAGATGGCCACCGGTGATGGATCCCCCCTCCGGCAGGGTGCCGGAACAGGGCCCCGATTGATTTTTCATGGCTACAGAGGCTTGCGGTAGCGGAACTCCCGATCTTGGTTCTGTTCTGGAAGTTTGGGGATATATAAGAGGTATTGGCGTTGGGAACAAGTCAGGGGGGTCCACGAGGCAGCCACGAGGTAGGGGGCGCGTCCAGGGGGTAGGGCGCACCCTCCACCCTCGTGGTGGCCTCGAGACTCTTCTGGTCCATCTCCGATGCTCCGTGGGCTTCTTCTGGTCCAAAAATAATCTTCGTAAATGTTCAGGTCAACTGGACTCCGTTTAATATTCCTTTTCCGCAAAACTCAAAAACAAGGAAAAACAGAAACTGGCACAGAGCTCTAGGTTAATAGGTTAGTCCCAAAAATCATATAAAATAGCATATAAATGCATATAAAACATCCAAGATGGATAATATAATAGCATGGAACAATAAAAATTATAGATACGTTGGAGACGTATCATTCCCACATATTCTACGAAGATCTTTATTGGCCGAACCCAATGTCAACATACATTATTCCCTTTGTCATCGGTATGTTACTTGTCCGAGATTTGATCATCGTTATCTTCATACCTAGTTCTATCTCATTACCGGCAAGTCTCTTTACTCATTCCGTAGTGCACCATCATGCAACTAACTCATTAGTCACATTGCTTGCAAGGCTTCATATGATGTGCATTACCGAGAGGGCCCAGAGATACCTCTCCAATACTCGGAGTGACAAATCCTAATCTCGATCTATGCCAACCCAACAAACACCTTCAGAGATACATGTAGAGCATCTTTATAATCACTCAGTTACATTGTGACGTTTGATAGCACACAAGGTATTCCTCCGGTGTCGGGGAGTTGCATAATCTCATAGTCGGAGGAATATATATTTGACATGAAGAAAGTAGTAGCAATAAAACTGAACGATCATTATGCTAAGAGCATCTCCAGCCGCGCCCCAAACAGGCCCACCCCAGGTGATTTTACCGTGCCGGCGCCGGAAAAACGCCCCAGTCGCGCCCCCAAGACACTGAATTCTGCCGGCTCGGCCCATTTTTGGGCACCGCGGTCGCAGGCCGAACCGGGCGCACTGGGGCTGCTCAGGGGCTCCGGCGCAAGGGAAAAGCGCACCTAGGGCCACACTGCCAGGAAAAAAGTCAAGCCGACCGTCCAGATTCTCCTCTGACCCCCCATGCTTTGCCGCCACCCTGCTGATCCCGGCGCCGTTGTAACGCCCCGGATTCGATGCGCCAGGTGTCTGCCAGTTATTCGCCTTCGTTGCCATGTCATTTTCTTGTGTGTTGCATTTTATCATGTCATCATGTGCATTTAATTTTGCATACGTGTTCGTCTCATGCATCCGAGCGTTTTCCCCGTTGTCCGTTTTGCAATCCGGCGCTTCTATGTCATCCGGCGTCCCCTTCTTGCCTCTATTCGTGTGCGGGTATTAAACGTTCTCAGAATGGTTCGAGTCTTGCCAAGCGGCCTTGGTATACCACCGGTAGACTGCCTGTCAAGTTTCGTTCCATTTGGAGGTCGTTTGATACTCCAACGGTTAACCGGGTAACCGTGAAGCCCCTCTCTCTTTGCAGCCCAACACCCCTTCCAAACTGGCCCAAAACCCATCTAACTCCCCTCCATGCTCTCGGTCGTTCGATCACCATCACGTAGCCGAAAACCGCTCCTCATTTGGACTCTCCTAGCTCCCAGAATCTATATATATGTGCTCTCCCCGAAATTTTCGCAGTCCAAACCCCCGAAACCCTAGCTCTCCCTCCCCTGCCGCCGCCGGACATGTCCATCCCGTCGCCGGACACGTCCACCGCCAGCCTCCACGTCACCCGGACCAATCCGGGGACGCCACCTCACCCCAGCGGCCGCTCCCGGCCAACCGGATCGCACCACGTCAGCCCCGCGGCTCCCCCTCTCTCTCCTCCCACCCGCGCGGCCCGCGGACACGGATCGGGCCCGCACGGCCCGCGCCGCCGCCGCCATCCGCCCGCGCCCGCGCCCTAGGCCCCGCCTCCCGCGCCGGCCGCGGCCGCCGCCGCCGCGCCGCCCGTAGCTCTCCGCCGCCTCGGCGCCCCTCGCCGTGCTGGCCGGCCTCGCCCTCCGCCGCCGTCGTGCCGAATCCGGCCGGATCCGGCCGGGCCAACCTGTCTCCGTCCATCTCTCCTCGAACTCCGGCGAGCTCGCGCCGCCGCCTCGGAATCCGCGCCCCTGCCCGTCCAGATCTGAAGGTTGACCCCCGAAATCCTAAGTCCCAGATTTTTGTAATTTTCATGCCATGTTCATGCCATCGTAACTCTGCTTTCGTAGCTCCGTTTTGTGCGTGTAATATGTCAAATTGTTCGCCTCGACGAGTACATCATTTCATTCCATTGCATCATATTCATTTGAGGTCATCTAGATGCCCGAATCTTTGTTGTAGGAGTGCTTCATAATGTTTTTTGCTGTCTGTTAACAGAACGAGCTCTTTTGTCATTTTCGCCATGATTGATGTGTGCATCCTATGAGGTTGATGTCTTCATGTGTTTTGAACTATGTCATGCCATCTTTACAGGGGTGTATGCCATGTATTTTTGTGATCAATGTGGTGACTAGCACAAGCATGCAAACTAGGCATCGTGATGTTGTTGATTTTAGTTTCTGTTCTGCTGTTATTTTGATGCCATGTAAACTTGATGCTACAGAGGGATCCATGCATATTTAGAGATACTTCAGTAAGGGTGTTTTGAACAATTGGTTGTTGTCTATCCATTCATGCCCTTTGTTTCAATTATGGAGTAGTCTAGCATGTCATTTTCGTGCTCTACTTTTGCTTCAAAATGTTTCCTGGCAGATTGTTTACTTGTTATTCAATTTGGCCAAGCTTGCTATAGTTGATCCTTGCATGCTATGGACTTGTTCTTGACTTGGTTTGTTCCACAAACATGTCTTATTGATGATTCTATGCTTATCTTGTCATGCAATGACTTGTGGTGAGTGTATCGAGCTTCTTAAGTAGTGTTCGTGATGTTGTTGTTTTGCTAGGCTGAATCTGTTATTTCGCGATGCTATATAAACATGTTGCTACTAATCATTCTATGCATAATCTGGAGATATTCTATAAACATGTTTTGATCTACATGTCATCCTATATCCATCCATGCCCCTGGTTGCATTTGTAGGTTGTTGTAGCTTGTTCATATCTTGCTCTAAAGTTGCTTCATAATGTTGCTGTCAGCCCGTTTACATTAAGTTCAGTTGTTCTCATGTGTTTTGCTAGTGATCCATGCATCCTATGACCTTGACATTGCCATGCTTAGCTTCACAAATATGTCTTCTTACTGTTGGGTGCCTTGCCATGCCATGTATTGCTCTGTAGTGAGTTTCACAAGCTCATTTACATGCCTTCATAATTATGTTCCTGCCATGTATGAATCTGTAATAATAACTTGCTATGTTTACATGGGTGCCATCATATCTTCTGATCCTTTTTGGCTTATGGTCAGTAAGGGACTTTTGATCCATGCATTTAGTAGATTCATGCCATGCCTTTGTTTGCCATGATAAGTTCCTGTAACATGTTGTTTGATAGCTCTGAACATTGCATTGTGCTGTTATTTTCTGCAAAGTCTGAAATTGTTATAACTTGCAATCTTTCCATGTGTGTTTGAGCATGTTCTAGTAGTTTCTGGAGTTAGCTCAGTGTTCATGTTTTGTAATGCTTTACCTGTACATCATGCCCATGCCTTTTGTTATTATGTTTGGTGTTGTAGCATATTGTTTTGATGCTTGCAATATGCCTAGTTGCTGTTTTGGACAGATTGTTGCTATAACTTGTTTCATGTGTGTGTGTGTTGAACCGTTGCTCCGTTTTGAGTGTGCTCTGTATGAAACTTGCTTAGAATTGCATGTAGTTACATATTATCATGTTGCATCCATGTTTTGAGGTGTTTGCTTGATGTTTGGGTGCATTTTGCATCAATGCCATGTTTTACTTGTTTTGCTCATATCTTCTAGACCGTAGCTCCGAACTAAATGAACTTTATATGTAACTTGACTAGAATCTCGTGTAGATCATCTTGGTGAATCTTAACTTGCTGTTTAACAACTTGAACATAAGGTTTATTCAGATCTGGACCAATTTCAAAATATGCATATGAGGACTTACCGGAATTGTTATATGTTGTTCCCAGCCTCATTTAAACTTGCCTTGATGTGTTGTCTTGTTTGCATCGTCTTTTGCCATGAGTAGCTTCATCTAGATTGGTCATGCATCATACTTGGTTGTGCATCATGCCTTGTTCATGTGCGGTGTGTTTACCTTTGTTGTGTGCTTCTTTTCGATAGTTCCTGTTTCGTTGCGATCGTGAGGATTCCTTCGTCTACGCTTGGTTCGTCTTCGTGGCTTCATCCGTTCGTCTTCTTCAGGGACTCGTTCTTCTTCCTTGCGGGATTTCAGGCAAGATGACCGCTACCCTGGATCTCACTACTATCATTGCTATGCTAGTTGCTTCGTTCTATCGCTATGCTGCGCTACCTATCACCTGTTTATTCAAGCCATCCCATGTTGCCATGAACCTCTAACCTTTGACACCTTACCTATGCAAACCATTGTTTGGCTATGTTACCGCTTTTGCTCAGCCCCTCTTATAGCGTTGCTAGTTGCAGGTGAAGTTGAAGATTGCTCCATGGTGAACAGGATTTTGGTTGGGATATCACAATATCTCTTATATTATTAATGCAACTATATACTTGGTAAAGGGTGGAAGACTCGGCCTTTTGCCTGGTGTTTTGTTCCACTCTTGCCGCCCTAGTTTCCGTCATACCGGTGTTATGTTCCCGGATTTTGCGTTCCTTACGCGGTCGGGTGATTTATGGGACCCCCTTGACAGTTCGCTTTGAATAAAACTCCTCCAGCAAGGCCCAACCTTGGTTTTACCATTTGCCTCACCTAGCCCTTTTTCCCTTGGGAGTCGCGCTCTCGAGGGTCATCTTTATGTTATTATCCCCCCCGGGCCAGTGCTCGTTGTGAGTGTTGGTCCAACCTGTCAACTGCCAGTGGCCACCAGGGGCAACTCTGGGCTGGCCTACCGGAAGTTTGGACAATCCGGTGTGCCCTGAGAACGAGATATGTGCAGCTCCTATCGGGATTTGTCCGCACATCCGGGCGGCTTTGCTGGTCTTGTTTTACCATTGTCGAAATGTCTTGTAAACCGGGATTCCGAGTCTGATCGGGTCTTCCTGGGAGAAGGTCTATTCCTTTGTTGATCGCGAGAGCTTGTCATGGGCTAAGTTGGGACACCCCTACAGGGTATAATCTTTCGAAAGCCGTGCCTGCGGTTATAGGCAGATGGGAATTTGTTAATGTCCGGTTGTAGATAACTTGACACCAGATCCGAATTAAAACACATCAACCGCGTATGTAGCCGTGATGGTCTCTTTTCGGCGGAGTCCGGGAAGTGAACACGGTTTCTGGGTTATGTTTGGCGTAAGTAGGAGTTCAGGATCACTTCTTGATCATTGCTAGTTCACGACCGTTCCTTTTGCTCTCTTCCCACTCTTATTTGCGTATGTTAGCCACCATATATGCTTAGTCACTGCTACAACCTCACCACTTTACCCCTTCCTTTCCCTTTAAGCTTTGCTAGTCTTGATACCCATGGTAATGGGATTGCTGAGTCCTCGTGGCTCACAGATTACTACAACAACAGTTGCAGGTACAGGTTGTGCGATGATCATGACGCGAGAGCGATGCTTGCTTGCGTTGAGTTCTTCTTCTACTTCTTCTTCGATCAGGGGATAGGTTCCAGGTCGGCAGCCTGGGCTAGCAGGGTGGATGTCGTTTGAGTTTATGTTTGTGTTTCATCCATAGTCGGATGATGCTCTGATGTATTGTGATGTTGTATTCGGTGGCATTGTATGCCTCTTGTATGTATCCCCATATATTATGTAATGTTGATGTAATGATATCCACCTTGCAAAAGCGTTTCAATATGCGGATCTATCCTTGGTGGGACCTTCGAGTTCCTTTTGGATAGGGTCGCATATTGGGCGTGACAAGTTGGTATCAGAGCCTCGACCGACCCTAGGAGCCCCCTTGATTGATCGGTAGTTTGGCCGGTGTTGAGTCTAGAATAAAACTGTTTTCGGAGTCTAGTTATATCGGAGAGTAGGAATTCTTTTTACTCCTCAGCCCCTTCGTCGCTCTGGTAAGGAATCTTGACGTAGGTGTTTTGAATTACTCCTGTTCCCCTTCAGAATTTTTCTTTAGGATCACGCAGTTGGTTTTCCGGTAGTTGGTTCTCAACTCTTTTGATCCAGTGCATTTCTCGTCAAGTTGACTCGAGCATCTTCATCTTTGAGTTCAATCCTCAGTTGTTGTTTTTCCCACCCGCCCACCCCTTTTCATCTTGGAACCGGAGTCCGTAATCGAGTATCCATCCTACTCGTGCGAAGCCTTTGCTTTATTTCCTCAATGATTTCAACCGGTGTTTTCTCTTCAAGTTATTCATCGGTTTCCCCTTCCAAGTTGATTTTGTTTTCCCGCCCTCCCACCCTCTTCTTCCCGGAGCCTAAGTCTGTTTCGAGCATCAATTTCATTTGTATGGAGCCTCTTCAGTCTTTCGTAAATTATTTCAACCGGTGAATTCTCGTCTCGTTCGTCATTATTCATCTCTTTTCTTTTCCGGTGGATTCAATTCCAATTTTCGGGTTGATCATATTCTTTTCCTCGAAGTGTTCTCCCTGCTTGTTTGCCTCTCGCCATTCAATCATTCCGGAGTTCAAGACATCTCAGGAGATTCGTCTGTGTTCCAACTAAATCGAGGTTGTCACCTCATTAAAATATTTCAATTGTTCCGGTGCTTCATCTATCTGTTCAACAATCCTTTTTCAACGGTGATATCTCTTCAGTGGGCCCTAACCCACAGGTTTTTTTCCCAGGATCTTACCTGACTCTTCTAATTTCCCCGGAGTTTTTCTCAATTCTTTTCAAGTGTGATGTAAGAATGGATTCCATCAGTCACATGCCTTTCCAAGACCGATTTCAAATCATTTCATTGTTGACTCAACCTCTTCGCTTTTCATCATTCCGGAGTACCTCAATAATTTTGGTGGTGTTTCTCGTCGTCTTTTGAAGATCGAAGAAGAGTTTATCCTCTAAATCTTGTCCGTTCTCTCGAAGATTCATGGTTCTAGCTTGATGTTATCCTCTTGAATTGCTTCTTTTGTCAGATATCCTTTTCTTACCCATCCGGAGTATGTCAGAAGTTGTTTCCCCGTTTATTTTCACCGGAGGCCATCGTTCCAGTTATTGTTCTCTAATTATCCCGGTGCTTCATTCAAGTGTTCCTTAATCAGCTCGTTGTCTCTTCGTTCTTTTGCATCTAAATCCCCTCGAGCTTATTTGTTCTTCTAATTCTTCCTGGTGATTAAGTCTCTTTCATCAGTCATTTTCGAATTCTTACGGTGGTTCGTTCAAGATTCTTTTTCTTTGATTATCATATCAATTTCATTCGTTCTTTCCAATCCTACCGGTGGTTCATGAAGACCTTCTCAAGTTCGCGCTATGTCACTTCTCAATCCTTTTCTACAAGAATAGGTAGTATGCCAAATCATTTGCTTGTCATCAATTTAATTTGATGAAGGATAAGCATACGATAAATCTTATTCTTATTTCTTCCAAGTGAGTAATCCCCTCCTTCGGAGTTTGCTCTTGATGAATAAATTCTAGTTCCAAGTGTTTTCATCTTTTCTTTTCCGGAGTTCAATTTCCTCAGCCTTTTCGTCGGAACCTCCATCTAAATCAACGCAAGGCTCATCTTATTATTTCTTCCTTCATTCTATCTCATCATCCTTTTGTTACCGGAGTTCTTCATGGTGGTTCTTCATGATTTAATTCATTCTGCAAGAGTTCATCAAGTATCATTCCATCCTCTCTAGTTCATGTTCTACCCTTTCCATTTTCAGTTGGAGTGCTGCCTAAATCCTTTCAGTCTTATTCGTTTCTTATCTCGTTCTAACCGGAGTTGTTTTCATAGTCTATCTGATTCAGTGAGCTTTCGATTCTCTTCATTCTCGTCGTTCCTCTCTTATTCTCGAGTGCTCTCGATTCTTTGCTTCTTCTCTTGAGTTCTTGTTTCTCCTCATCCTTTTTCTCTTCCGTCTCGGTCCTAAGATCTCGGGACGAGATCTCTTGTTAGTTGAGGAGTGTTGTAACGCCCCGGATTCGATGCGCCAGGTGTCTGCCAGTTATTCGCCTTCGTTGCCATGTCATTTGCTTGCGTGTTGCATTTTATCATGTCATCATGTGCATTTAATTTTGCATACGTGTTCGTCTCATGCATCCGAGCGTTTTCCCCGTTGTCCGTTTTGCAATCCGGCGCTTCTATGTCATCCGGCGTCCCCTTCTTGCCTCTCTTCGTGTGCGGGTATTAAACATTCTCGGAATGGTTCGAGTCTTGCCAAGCGGCCTTGGTATACCACCGGTAGACCGCCTGTCAAGTTTCGTGCCATTTGGAGGTCGTTTGATACTCCAACGGTTAACCGGGTAATCGTGAAGCCCCTCCCTCTTTGCAGCCCAACACCCCTTCCAAAGTGGCCCAAAACCCATCTAACTCCCCTCCATGCTCTCGGTCGTTCGATCACGATCACGTGGCCGAAAACCGCTCCTCATTTGGACTCTCCTAGCTCCCAGAATCTATATATATGTGCTCTCCCCGAAATTTTCGCAGTCCAAACCCCCGAAACACTAGCTCTCCCTCCCCTGCCGCCGCCGGACATGTCCATCCCGTCGCCGGACACGTCCACCGCCAGCCTCCACGTCGCCCGGACCAATCCGGGGACGCCACCTCACCCCAGCGGCCGCTCCCGGCCAACCGGAGCGCGCCACGTCAGCCCCGCGGCTCCCCCTCTCTCTCCTCCCACCCGCGCGGCCCGCGGACCCGGATCGGGCCCGCCCGGCCCACGCCGCCGCCGCCGTCCGCCCGCGCCCGCGCTCGAGGCCCCGCCTCCCGCGCCGGCCGCGGCCGCCGCCGCCGCGCCGCCCGTAGCTCTTCGCCGCCTCGGCGCCCTCGCCGTGCCGGCCGGCCTCGCCCTCCGCCGCCGCCGTGCCGGATCCGGCCGGATCCGGCCGGGCCAACCCGTCTCCGGCCATCTCTCCTCGAACTCCGGCAAGCTCGCGCCGCCGCCTCGGAATCCGCGCCCCTGCCCGTCCAGATCTGAAGGTTGACCCCCGAAATCCTAAGTCCCAGATTTTGTAATTTTCATGCCATGTTCATGCCATCGTAACTCTGCTTCCGTAGCTCTGTTTCATGCATGTAATATGTCAAATTGTTCGCCTCGACGAGTACATCATTTCATTCCATTGCATCATATTCATTTGTGGTCATCTAGATGCCCGAATCTTCATTGTAAGAGTGCTTCATAATGTTTTCTGCTGTCTGTTAACAGAACGAGCTCTTTTGTCATTTTTGCCATGATTGATGTGTGCATCCTATGAGGTAGATGTCTTCATGTGTTTTGAACTATGTCATGCCATCTTTACAGGGGTGTATGCCATGTATTTTTGTGATCAATGTGGTGACTAGCACAAGCATGCAAACTAGGCATCGTGATGTTGCTGATTTTAGTTTCTATTCTGCTGTTATTTTGATGCCATGTAAACTTGATGCTACAGAGAGATCCATGCATATTTAGAGATACTTCAGTAAGGGTGTTTTGAACAATTGGTTGTTGTCTATCCATTTCATGCCCTTTGTTGCAATTATGGAGTAGTCTAGCATGCCATTTTCATGCTCTACTTTTGCTTCAAAATGTTTCCTGGCAGATTGTTTACTTGTTATTCAATTTGGCCAAGCTTGCTATAGTTGATCCTTGCATGCTATGGACTTGTTCTTGACTTGGTTTGTTTCACAAACATGTCTTCTTGATGATGCTATGCTTATATTGTCATGCAATGACTTGTGGTGAGTGTATCGAGCTTCTTAAGTAGTGTTCATGATGTTGATGTTTTGCTAGGCTGAATCTGTTATTTCGCGATGCTATATAAACATGTTGCTACTAATCATTCTATGCATAATCTGGAGATGTTCTATAAACATGTTTTGATCTACATGTCATCCTCTATCCATCCATGCCCCTGGTTGCATTTATAGGTTGCTGTAGCTTGTTCATATCTTGCTCTAAAGTTGCTTCATAATGTTGTTGTCAGCCCGTTTACATTAAGTTCAGTTGTTCTCATGTGTTTTGCTAGTGATCCATGCATCCTATGACCTTGATATTGCCATGCTTAGCTTCACAAATATGTCTTCTTACTGTTGGGTGCCTTTCCATGCCATGTATTGCTCTGTAATGAGTTTCACAAGCTCATTTACATGCCTTCATAGTTATGTTCCTGCCATGTATGAATCT
The DNA here is from genome assembly GCA_963921465.1 of Triticum timopheevii. Taxonomy (NCBI): domain Eukaryota; kingdom Viridiplantae; phylum Streptophyta; class Magnoliopsida; order Poales; family Poaceae; genus Triticum; species Triticum timopheevii. The sequence continues at coordinate 341,542,817 of OY997262.1, read as the reverse complement.
GTAATAAAAATTTGCTATGTTTACATGGGTGCCATCATATCTTCTGATCCTTTTTGGCTTATGGTCAGTAAGGGAATTTTGATCTATGCATTTAGTAGATTCATGCCATGCCTTTGTTTGCCATGATAAGTTCCTGTATCATGTTGTTTGATAGCTCTGAACATTGCATCGTGCTGTTATTTTCTGCAAAGTCTGAAATTGTTATAACTTGCAATCTTTCCATGTGTGTTTGAGCATGTTCTAGTAGTTTCTGGAGTTAGCTCAGTGTTCATGTTTTGTAATGCTTTACCTGTACATCATGCCCATGCCTTTTGTTTTTATCTTTGGGTGATGTAGCATATTGTTTTGATGCTTGCAATATGCCTAGTTGCTGTTTTGGACAGATTGTTGCTATAACTTGTTTCATGTGTGTGTGTTGAACCGTTGCTCCGTTTTGAGTGTGCTCTATATGAAACTTGCTTAGAATTGCATGTAGTTCCATATTATCATGTTGCATCCATGTTTTGAGGTGTTTGCTTGATGTTTGGGTGCATTTTGCATCAATGCCATGTTTTACTTGTTTTGCTCATATCTTCTAGACCGTAGCTCCGAACTAAATGAACTTTATATGTAACTTGACTAGAATCTCGTGTAGATCATCTTGGTGAATCTTAACTTGCTGTTTAACAACTTGAACATAAGGTTTATTCAGATCTGGACCAATTTCGAAATATGCATATGAGGACTTACTGGAATTGTTATATGTTGTTCCCGGCCTCATTTAAACTTGCCTTGATGTGTTGTCTTGTTTGCATCGTCTTTTGCCATGAGTAGCTTCATCTAGATTGTTCATGCATCATACTTGGTTGTGCATCATGCCTTGTTCATGTGCGGTGTGTTTACCTTTGTTGTGTGCTTCTTTTCGATAGTTCCTGTTTCGTTGCGATCGTGAGGATTCGTTCGTCTACGCTTGGTTCGTCTTCGTAGCTTCATCCGTTCGTCTTCTTCAGGGACTCGTTCTTATTCCTTGCGGGATTTCAGGCAAGATGACCGCTACCCTGGATCTCACTACTATCATTGCTATGCTAGTTGCTTCGTTCTATCGCTATGCTGCGCTACCTATCACCTGTTTATTCAAGCCATCCCATGTTGCCATGAACCTCTAACCTTTGACACCTTACCTATGCAAACCATTGTTTGGCTATGTTACCGCTTTTGCTCAGCCCCTCTTATAGCGTTGCTAGTTGCAGGTGAAGTTGAAGATTGCTCCATGGTGAACAGGATTTTGGTTGGGATATCACAATATCTCTTATATTATTAATGCATCTATGTACTTGGTAAAGGATGGAAGACTCGGCCTTTTGCCTGGTGTTTTGTTCCACTCTTGCCGCCCTAGTTTCCGTCATACCGGTGTTATGTTCCCGGATTTTGCGTTCCTTACGCGGTCGGGTGATTTATGGGACCCCCTTGACAGTTCGCTTTGAATAAAACTCCTCCAGCAAGGCCCAACCTTGGTTTTACCATTTGCCTCACCTAGCCCTTTTTCCCTTGGGAGTCGCGCTCTCGAGGGTCATCTTTATGTTATTATCCCCCCCCCCCGGGCCAGTGCTCGTTGTGAGTGTTGGTCCAACCTGTCAACCGCCGGTGGCCACCAGGGGCAACTCTGGGCTGGCCTACCGGAAGTTTGGACAATCCGGTGTGCCCTGAGAACGAGATATGTGCAGCTCCTATCGGGATTTGTCGGCACATCCGGGCGGCTTTGCTGGTCTTGTTTTACCATTGTCGAAATGTCTTGTAAACCGGGATTCCGAGTCTGATCGGGTCTTCCTGGGAGAAGGTCTATTCCTTCGTTGATCGCGAGAGCTTGTCATGGGCTAAGTTGGGACACCCCTGTAGGGTATAATCTTTCGAAAGCCGTGCCTGCGGTTATAGGCAGATGGGAATTTGTTAATGTCCGGTTGTAGATAACTTGACACCAGATCCGAATTAAAACGCATCAACCGCGTGTGTAGCCGTGATGGTCTCTTTTCGGCGGAGTCCGGGAAGTGAACACGGTTTCTGGGTTATGTTTGGCGTAAGTAGGAGTTCAGGATCACTTCTTGATCATTGCTAGTTCACGACCGTTCCTTTTGCTCTCTTCCCGCTCTTATTTGCGTATGTTAGCCACCATATATGCTTAGTCGTTGTTGCAACCTCACCACTTTACCCCTTCCTTTCCCTTTAAGCTTTGCTAGTCTTGATACCCATGGTAATGGGATTGCTGAGTCCTCGTGGCTCACAGATTACTACAACAACAGTTGCAGGTACAAGTTGTGCGATGATCATGACGCGAGAGCGATGCTTGCTTGCGTTGAGTTCTTCTTCTGCTTCTTCTTCGATCAGGGGATAGGTTCCAGGTCGGCAGCCTGGGCTAGCAGGGTGGATGTCGTTTGAGTTTATGTTTGTGTTTCATCCGTAGTCGGATGATGCTCTGATGTATTGTGATGTTGTATTCGGTGGCATTGTATGCCTCTTGTATGTATCCCCATATATTATGTAATGTTGATGTAATGATATCCACCTTGCAAAAGCGTTTCAATATGCGGGTCTATCCTTGGTGGGACCTTCGAGTTCCTTTTGGATAGGGTCGCATATTGGGCGTGACAGCCGTCCACCACCGGCCACAGCTAGATAGGCCATTCCCTGCCGGAAAAGAGAAGAGGTTTTGCCGAGGTAGCCTCTCCACCGTCGTCCGGGCAATTTTTCCGGCGTTCCAGCCGCGCAGGGGCTGTACACCGGCGAGTGTGCGCCCACCTCGCCCGCAATATGCGTCAGGAGATCCGGCAACCTGGACTGCCTACCTTAATATGCGTCAGGAGATCCAAGACCCACAGGTGCATCAACAACTGCAACACGATCTGGTGGAGCACCTATGGAGGCTCAAGGGCAACGCCGAGAACGACGTGTGATGAAATATGAGTTTTTATTTGTTGAACTATATAATTTATATTGAACTATTTGTTGTTGAACTATTTGATTTCTATTGATTTTCTATGATGAACTATGAAGGCAAAAAAAATATTTATGGAGAATTCACGCCGAACCGCGCTGAATATGGGCCGATTCACGCAGATATCGGGCCGTTTTTCGACGAAAGTGGGCAGAATAATGGGCCGAAATCGACGCCTGGGGGCGACGGCTGGGTGCCCAACCGCCCCCAGAGCCGATTTTGCCGTCGGCTCGCCCCTAAGCGGCGATTTTTATGCCTTCTGGGGGCCAACGGTTGGAGATGCTCTAAGATAACGGATGGGTCTTGTCCATCACATCATTCCACTAATGATGTGATCCCATTTATCAAATGACAACTCATGTCCATGGCTAGGAAACTTAACCATCTTTGATCAACGAGCTAGTCTAGTAGAGGCATACTAGGGACACGATGTTTTGTCTATGTATTCACGCATGTATCAAGTTTCCGGTTAATACAATTCTAGCATGAATAATAAACATTTATCATGAATAAGGAAATATAAAATAATAACTTTATTATTGCCTCTCGGGCATATTTCCTTCAGAAATCCCAACGCAGTTCACAAGTAGCAGATGTCTGATGGCTCACCATACCACGAGATGTCTAGTCAGTACCGGATGCCAGTATACCAATACAGAGCTGAAACCCACGGACTTCTTGTAACCACCGAACATCTGGTGCTCCTTGAACCACCAGATGTCCGGTGGATCTATATAGAAGCTTTTTAATTGAATATTACTAGACTTCTGGCATCTACCAGATGTTTGGTGCTCTCTGAGCCACTAGATGCCTGGTATGTACCAGATGTCCGGTACATCTCGCCCTTGGCCATTTGCTCTAGTTTCTAGATGGTGCACTTGCTTCAACAACCGGGTATCCGGTACTCGCAATGCACCGATAGTTCCAACAACCACATTTAGGGTTTTTTATATATACTCATCTCCCACTCCGGGAGAGGGTTGACCACTTCATTTGAAAACACCCAAGAACCCTGTTTGGGACTACTCCGCTTCATCAAAATCAGTTTCACTCCACCAAATCCACTTTGGAGCAGTTTCATATAGAAGTTGTAGCACTACCAAAGAGAATGTTTGGCTTCCATCTAACTCCAACTTCAAGAATGGGAAATCTGGTGGAAAGGATGTATTTGATTGGATGAGAGGGAAGAAACGAAGAGGTATCCACTTACTGGTGGTAGTGGTGGGTAATTTCCCCCCAACTCCAGCTTAGTTTTTTGGAGCACCCCTTGAAGAGCTCCATAAAAAATTGAGAGTTGTACCCCAGACTCTAGTTTTTTTTTGTGGAGCGGCATATCTTGGAGCTACCCCGTTTGGCTTGCATTTTCTGGAGCAGAGCTAAAATTTAAGAAGCAGAGCAGTCCCAAACAGGTTGCAAAGTGCTCCCTTTCACTATCTTCTACACATAATCCTAGATCCCGGAGGCGTTTGTGAGATTTCTTGAGAGAAACTCCACCAAGTGATATATCCACTCCCTTTCCCTCTTTTGACCAAAGAAAATCATGATTTGAGCAAGTCTTGAGCATTTCCCCCCTTAATCTTGTTACTCTTGGAGGTTGGACACTTCTAGGCGGCAGGAGTTCTTCAGAGATGAATTGTTCATTGTGATTACCCTTGGAAAGTTTGTGAAGGTTTGGAGACCACCTCAAGGTCTGCCAATTGAGAAACACCTTCATGGTATTGCCATAAGGAGAATAGAGTGAACCTTTGTGGCGTTGGTGCGCCCTCGTGATAGGTAACATTTGCCCCTCCAACGATAACTAGCTGCCCTCGAAGAAAGTGGACATCGTGATACATTCTTCTCTTCGGAGTTTCGGTTATCCTTAACCCTAACTCTTCACTCATGGTTATTTGTCTGTTGTCTTTACTTATATGATACTGTGCTTGCTAGCAACTACTCATGTACGAGTTGTTGGATTTTTCCAAAGAGAAATGTTGATGTAGCATAACAATAGAAAACATTTGCCTTTGTTAAGAAACAAGGTTTAATCGAACCAATAGAGCCTTGCACGAAAATTAACCACACCCATGATAATCAATCACATATATGTATGTTTTTCTCAAAAGAAAAGATGCACGAAAAATATCTTTTTTAAACACAGTACAATCGCAGACGCTCACATACAGTCATCCTTATGAATGCACGCAAGCACGCACATCCACCCCTATGAGCATCTCCAAGATACAATACTGAGTCGACATAACATTTTAAGATTGAAGAAGTCATCATAGGCGCCTCGTAAGTCGATGAGAACATCTCTTCCCACCGAACGAACATCATAGGAAAGTCTGAAAATAAATTCAAAAAGTGTGTACACCAGTGTCAAATCTACAATTTAAACCCAGGTGGCATGGTTCCACCACAAGGAACTTACTCATTCATCTCAGCTACGAGCTATGCTCAGTTCGCATCAAAAACATCTCTTGACATCGATTCTTTTAAGATGTCTTTGAATCGGATTTGGTATACTGTTAGGGCATCCATCTCCATGGACTCGGTAATCACGTGTTTCCTTGGATGGATTCGAAATAATCAAATCTGCGCCCTCCGTCCACCCAGCCAACGAATCCGAACCATCAAAACCTATCGCTTCCGCGGCCACCCTCTCCATTTCTTTTGCTGAAAAAAAACAGCAAAGGGTTTTCCGCCCCCACCACCATCACCTTTGCTCCTCTGACCTACCCCAAGCTGCCGGCCGACCCAAAGGCGGCCCGTGCCCTAGAACCGCCGGCCTACCGCAGCACCGTCCGCCTATCCCCCGCGCCGCCTCCATCGACGTCCGCGCTCCACCTCGCCGCGTCCCCGCCGTCTCCACCCCGTCCGCAATCTCGGACATCCGTTCTGAGGTATGAGCTTCTCCACAAGTTTCGGGTGTGCCGGTGCGCACCCGGCACGCCATCTGGATCCGCCGCCGGCTGGGAAGACATTTCGTGGTGTCAGCGCGACGCACTTCCTGAGGAAGAGGCGGTTTGCCGGTTGCCCTGGCCGATTCGAATGCTCCGCAAACTCGCGCCAATCTGGGCCGCGGCGCACCACCAAGGACACCATGTACGACCTCCACCCCGAGATCTCGATGCTCTATGGAGAGGATAATGGTGCAATTGCTGCCCCCAGCAAGGAGCAGGGTATCGGAAAAGCAATTGAGACCTTACCGCTAGCAGACGCTTCCATCGCGTACGGCTACAATGAGCCCCGGATTAAAGTCATTGGGGTTGGAGGCGCCGGCTCCAACGCCGTGAACAGGATGATTGAGAGCTCCATGAAGGGGGTGGAATTCTGGATCGTGAACACTGATTTCCAGGCCATGAGGATGTCGCCCATTGACCCGGCAAATAGGCTGCCGATTGGCCAGGAACTGACAAGAGGTCTTGGTGCTGGTGGGAACCCAGAAATCGGCATGAATGCAGCCAAGGAAAGCCAGGAGTTGGTAGAAAAGGCAGTGTCTGGAGCTGATATGGTTTTTGTCACGGTACGTCCAGCTGCTTGTGCAAGTTGCGCTTTTGCTGTTGCTTAATTGATGTAGAATTTGTGAATTGCAACACCTTGCTTGGCATCTAATATAGAGATTTTAGAACACATCAGGAATTGATCTTATTTGAGAGTAACGATATCCTAGATAGACATGTTAAGTTGGAGTACTTATTAATTTACCCAACTATAATCATTTCTATGCTTTGACTGCAAGGAATATGATAATTGATATGCTCTACTGGTCGCCTTTGAACCTTCAAATTTATTTTACAGGCTGGAATGGGAGGTGGAACAGGCACTGGCGGGGCGCCCGTTATAGCAGGGATCGCAAAGTCTATGGGCATATTAACTGTCGGAATCGTGACTACTCCGTTTTCATTTGAGGGAAGAAGACGGGCACTCCAGGCACAAGAAGGAATTGCGGCCTTGAGGAGCAATGTTGATACACTGATCGTAATCCCAAATGATAAGTTGCTGACTGCTGTTTCTCCAAATACTCCTGTGACAGAAGCCTTTAATTTGGCTGATGATATTCTCCGGCAGGGTGTCCGTGGAATCTCAGATATCATCACTGTAAGATAATATGCTGCTATATTATACCCCGTGTTAGCTATTTTACATTTGCCAAGTATGATTTCAAAGAAGTGGCATGCGATGTCTTAAGAAAACCAAGCTTGGTTTACAGTTTACGCTCTCATGTAACTATGGATCAACAATCTCTTCTGACCATTTCCTTGTTTAGCATTTTTTTATGTTCCAAAATCATCACCTTCACACTATGCAGCGGGTTTAAATTATTACTGATTCCTAGTTCTTTCCTGGTCCAACATTATATACACTTGTTTGGAATATCCAAACTACATCATTGTATCTTAATTTTTACCATTATGTATACCCAGTTAGCTGGAACAGGATAAAACTAGAATCCCATTGTCGACTATTGCACTTCGTTCCTCCATTGTTTCTAGCTATTATCTTTACACAACATTCACTGCCTGTCTGCTTGTTATGCCATTTGCATGAACCTGAAAGGTCATATATCTTTAGCCCATGTTTTTGTCAACATATTTACTCTGACTAGAGTTGCCTGATATATGCAGCTAAACATTTGATTTGCTGCTACCTTTTTTTGCTTGCAGGTGCCAGGGTTGGTTAATGTTGACTTTGCTGATGTACGATCAGTTATGTCAGACGCAGGTTCATCCTTGATGGGAATTGGAACAGCAACAGGTTAAATTTCAGGGAACTTTATTTGTTCAACATCAAATGCTGCATGCACATGTATACTGCCTCACATTCATATAGAGTTAATGCTTGTTGAGAAACTCCTAAGGATATTGTGCTAACAACATAAATGGAATGTAGTTAATTACTTGATTTTTTCCGTCGAAAGTCATGTAACTAACCACAAGTTTCACTATTACTTGTGCAGCAGTATGTATATTTGTCAGTTTTGTGCTTTATGCAGTTATATTGACTCCTAATCATGCTTAGATTGCATTTCTGGACATCATAGCATGCCAACAGCCGCACCAACAACTGCTTACCCTCTCTCTTTTGTCCTGCTGTTTCTGTTGGCCTATCTGCAGGTAAGACACGAGCAAGAGATGCTGCACTCAATGCCATACAGTCTCCTCTACTTGATATTGGTATTGAAAGGGCAACAGGAATTGTGTGGAATATCACCGGAGGGAGTGACCTAACATTGACAGAGGTATCATACGCACAATCTCTGTTAGACAGAACGGCTTGTTGAAGTTATATGCTTAATAGTTTATATTGTGACCAACATAACAAGCTAAGCAAATCTATTTGTTTTTATAAGTTAAGTTAATTTAGAAGGCCTCATTTCTAAATCAGGCCTCATTCCTTTGTAACTCTGAGCTTGCACTGAGCCTGCTGCTAACATGGAAGAGCATCACTAAATTTTTGAATTACTTTTGGCCTGAACCCATCATATATCTGATCATCCTCTTTGTAGGTGAATGCAGCAGCTGAAGTGATATATGATCTCGTCGACCCTGGTGCAAATCTAATATTTGGGTCTGTCATAGACCCATCATATACTGGTCAGGTAAGTAATCAACGCCCGTCACAAGAGTCTTCTCGCCCAGCGAGAGATATAAAAATTGCCTTTACTTTTAGTCAAGTAAACCATATTTTACAATTTAAAAACCATCAAAACCCACCCTGGTAAACAAACGCATGGCATCATCGCACATGCTAATAACATGGAACCCCTTTCAGGTGAGCATAACTTTGATTGCAACTGGATTCAAGCGCCAGGAGGAAAGTGAAGTCCGACCCGCGCAGGTACACCCTCTTGCGTTCCACCGACTACTTTCTGCTCACTTCCCTGCCCATTGTTCTAATGTAAATCCTGGATGCTCAGGCTGGAGGCGACGGCAACCGCGGCCGCAGCTCCCGGTTCTCTTCATCCTCCCAGGAAGAAGGCCCGAAGCTGCAGATTCCTGAGTTCCTACAGAGGAAAGGGCGTCCAGGGTTTTCCAGAGGCTAAAGCATTTTTTCCAGTGTCATGAGCTTCTCAGTTCCTGTAGCAGTAGGCTATTTGTTTTGTTTCGTTGCAAGCTTTAGGGGCGATAGACCGTGTGTGTGATAGCATTAGACTGCATATGAAAACCTATCTTTGTCAGCGTGTAACCATCCATGGCGGTCTCTTCCAAGCCATCTGATGGCCCTGTTTGGAACTCCTTTGTTCCTGTGGGAAAATAAGCCGATTCTTGTGAAACTCTCGCGTTCGAAACTGCCTGAATGGCTGGCTGGATTGCATCTAGCCTTGATCTCGTATCGTGTTCAAATAAGGCCAGATGAAGAATTCAGGACAGGAGGTTGGTAAACTATCTGTTTGGAGTAGCATTCTCTCGCCATTTTCTTCTGCGTTGTCACGACCCACAAGCGCGTGCCTGAATCGTGAATCACAACAAGGAAAAGTCTTTCCTCCTCAAGAAAAGTCTCCTTCCTCCTCCAGTCGGCGCCACCGCTGATCCGCCCCACCTTCGATGGCCTTTGAACTGTGGAGATGTGAACGATCTCGCCCCCCTCCCCCCTCCCCAGGGCGTCCGCCGGGAGGGACCCCGTTCTTGTTTTTGCTAGGTTGAACGTCTTGGTTGGGGTTGTGTGATGGTGGGGATGTCCCTCGGTAGGAATAATGTCTCCCACCTCCTATTCCCGCCCCGATGGTGCGAATAGCGTTGTTGGAGGATGTGTGGAGGCGTGTCTCCATCAGATCTCTGGGGATTTGGTCGGTGCTGTCTTCGATGGATCTATTTGGATCCAAAAATTTTTGTCTTCTTTCGTGTGGCTCCAAATTTGATCTTTCTGATCTACAACTCTTTTCATCGGCGATGGTTGTTGGTCTCGTGCACTGGTCCTTTGGGGCCTTATCACGACGACTTCCCGACTATCTACTACAACAAGGCTTGTCCGGCTCTGGTGAGGGACGATGACGGCGGCGCGTCTTCGGCTTGCTCCAATGCTTGTAGTCGTCGCCAGGTAGTACATAGACCTGATTGTAATTTTTATTACCTCTTGAGTTCTGTGTACTGCCATGATGATGAATAGATTAAAAATTTCTCTTGAAAAAAAAATCGTGAATCACATGGATAGGGACGGTGGTCGAGGCAGCTCAGGTCAGGCGCCTATTTAAAGCTGCAACTGACACGCACGCAGCACGCGCAACTCATTGGCCTCTGCCGATCCCGAACGCGCAATTTTGCGCTGCCACGGGGGCTCATCCGCAAAGCAGCCACCCGTTAGACGGCGCACGAAAGAGGAAAAGGGGAAGGGGGAAGCAGGAGGAACGCAACAGAAAACCAGTCCAGAGCCAGAAATCCACCAACCGGAGAAGAGAATCTCTCCCCTCGCGCTCCAGCGCCCGTCCTCCTCTCCCTCGTCCCCTCCCCCGCTCCCGCGGATTCGAATCGCTCGTCGCGCCCCGGCCGGATCCCGCTCGCTCCATGGCGGAGGGCTTCGGGCGCTGGGAGTCGGATCCGCTCTTCCCCGCGGCCGAGTGCGTGCAGGACTCCGCCGACAGGTTCGGCTCCTTCTCTCCGCCTCCTTTCGTGATCTGCTGCCAGCTGGTGGAATTCCGCGCGTGGGAGCTTCGGTTGCTTGTCTCGCCGGATTCGCCGCCGCATTGTGGAGAATTCGGTGCGGGTTCTGAGCATGTGGCGCCAGTTCCGGAGCTCGGGAATCTATCGACGTGATTGTTTCTGCCTGGACTGGCATTTGCGACCAATAGGCTAGGTCCATGTTTTTGGTGAATTCCCAAAGTATCATGGTTGTCTTCGATGAGAAATTACTGGCAGGTTTCTGTAGCTTATCTATTGAGTTATAGATGCACCCGCAGTAGTTTATTGCTGTCAAATTAGGTTTTGGTGCACGCCTTCTGTTCAATCATATATATAGCTTACCTTATGACAGAAAGCGAAACAGCTTTGCTAATGTGGTACAAGCTAGCAATCAGCCTGTGCCTCCACGTTTACAGAGGTTGAGCAATGTTCTCTAGTATTTTTAGGATTTCTCTTGATAAGTACTCCCTCTGTAAGGTCTTATATTCCTTTACAGAGGGAGTGCTTCTTTCTCCATAATTCCATATGCTTCTTGTATCCTGCAATTACTGTGCATCACATCGATCTAAAGAAATTATAATAAACTAGTTGTTACAGTTTTCTTGTTTTTCTCCCAACTAACATGATATTTTATGTAAGGACTCTTAATCTCTGAATTTCCATGAATGGTCTGTTCCAGTTAGCATGAGAGCAGCTGGCAATCCTACAATTAGCATGGATGGTCTGTTCCAGTTAGCATGAGAACAGCTGGCAATCCTTCAATTAGGAATCTCTTGTTAGAAAAGGTTATAGCAAGAAATATAAGAACAGAAACACACCAAGCTTTGACCCAGTCATCATACCTGAAAATATTATGTTTTCTCATAAAGAGGTACTTATAAATGCTGCCTCAGAATTATGTACTACTCCCTCCGTTCCTAAATATAAGTCTTTGTAGAGATTGCACTAGGTGGACTACATACGGAGCAAAATGAACGAATCTAAACTTAAAATGCATCTATATACATCCGTATGCGGTTTATAGTGGAATCTCTACAAAGACTTACATTTAGGAACGGAGGGAGTAGTATGCAAGCACGTACAGTTTTAAGAGTTCCCCCAGTTTCCTAGAGGTTATGTGGTACAGTGTTAAGAGTTCCTCCAGTGTACTTATATTTTTTAATTAGCATGGAGCGTATGTTGTGCAGTTTGCTGACTGCACTCGCTGGATTTAATTTTGGTTGGGTTGCTGTACAGGATGGACGGTGTCTACCGCTTGCTTTTGCATGAAAAGAAAGTTATACAAGATGACACTTCAGATGCAAAACTTCATGCACCGATACAGTATGAGAGAGATGTGGTTACTGCTCTCGGAACTACCAAGTGGCAGGTTCAAACAATCAAGCTTTCCATATTTGACCATGCTAGTCCATTTATCCATGTTTCTGAGTTAATCTGCTTCTTTCTGCATTTCTTCTAAGACTTTTATTTTCCTAACTCTGGCAGTTGGAGCAATTTGAGAGGGAGGTGAATGCAGCTGCATTCTCTGATAAGTCAACTTCTAGGGAAAATGCAATCTTAAAATTTAGGCAATTCATTAGAGCTATAGCGGAGCAAATTTCTGAGGTGGAAGAAAGCTTGAAGACTCTTAGGACAGATTTCAGTAGAACTCCGAAATCTCCATACCCCTCAAGTGAACAGGATGGAGATGGGCTGGCATCTTTCCTTTCTGGTGGCAACAATCATAGTCATGCATACTACTCCACTGATACAAATGAAATTACTGAACTTAAGCTCGACAGTGCACCTATGGTGAATGGTTATCATTCTGCCCAAGAACATACAACACGTGAACTCAGATATTCAGGAAATGATGTGGAAGGAGCATCCAAATTGCAATGTTCACGTGGAGAAAGTGCATCTGAAGTAGATCATAACGGTAGCACTTTGTGTAGTTTGGATGCTGATGATTCGCTAGGTACGAGCCATCATTACAAGAACAAACTGAGCAGTCAGTACCGCAGTTTTATGAGAAACTTATGGTTTACGAATAGAGACCATGAGAGCTTTACAAAGAGGAGGAAAGATGGAGAAGTTGTTGATAGCTTGAGAAATGGAAATATATTGCCTCCCTTCAACCTACGTACATCAGGAAGAGTATGCTATGATCTACAATATTCTCTGTTTGTTTGTATATTACAACCCAGACATTGTTTCAGCTTGTTAGTTCTTTGAATATGATCTTGCAGTATACTAATTTCCCCAGTAATGACCTTCTATTGTTACTCCTTGCAGACTATGTATTGCTGGCCTGAACTTATCAAGAGAACATTAAGTAGATCTGAATATTCTACACGCTACAATCACCCTCAACTTTTTGTAGCAACATCACTACTAGTTGCACTTGCTGTCCTTGGTGAGTATTTCCGTGCATGCTGCTATGTTTCATATCTCTTTTTACACGTTCAGAACTTCAGATCAATCGACCATATCCCTTAGGAACAAGCAGATATTTGATTCATGTAAGCACACTATATTTGCAGCTGTCACATCAAAGACTTGAGTAGGAATGGAACAGTTTTTTAGTTTGTGTATTCTTTTTCTGTTGGCATTCATTATGTTCCATCACAAATACTTAGCTAGTGTGAAAACACCTGGAAAGCACCAACGTTGTATGCTCTTTAATAGTTTAATACCTCAACATTCACTCTCTTTTTTATTTACCATTGCATTATGTCAATTAAGAGAACACAGAAGATAAGCTCATTAAATAAAGAAAAAGTCCATTTTACTACCCTGAAGAAAATGGTTGGTTCACATAACCCCCTGATCATTTTTTCTGCTCCCTTAACCCCCTGATCTGTCCAATACCGTTTAAAAATTGTCTTGGGTGGGTTTGTTTAAGTGGTTTGCTGATGTGGATGTGGTCAAAGTGGCTTGTTGACCAGTAGGGCCCCGTCGTTAGGTGAAGAGGGCTGCCGACGCTCAGTCCTCATCCTCGGCTGCCTAAGGTGGGTTCTCCCCCTGGCCGGCTGCCCCAGCAGCGCCACGGCCGACCATGCCGTCGTGGGCTTCGGGGACGACCTCCAGCGTCTACTTCCCGGCCACCAGTTCTCTGGTCGTGCTCTCCTATGGCCCGGCTCTCTAGTCGGGACTCGATGACTACCCCTCCCTTCTCTTCCCGGCCGATGGGGACGAGGCTCTCCTCTAGACGAGGCCACCACGGGACCGCTTCAGTCGACGGCATCCCCATGCTGCCACCATAGACACAAGTCCGGAGCTCCCCGAGCGCCCGCGGTCGCCACTGCAAAGCACCAACCGTGGCTGTCGTGTGAGCCTCTGCAGGCGCCGCTCCGGGAAAGCCACGCTTCACCGCTACCACGGGCCAGTGTGGCCCCATGACCGTGTGCGCCTGCGCGCAGCCTCTCCTCACCGTCGCTCACTGGCGCTGTCCAGGCCTGCTCTGGCGACCATGTGGTCTGTGCGCGCGCACATGCGAGGCACATCATGGCCAGGAGTCAAACTGCCTCCGATGCTCCACAGCCTCCTTCAAAGTTCACGCGCGAGCGCTAGGTGAGCCCGGAGCTCTGTCACCGTTGTGGTCGGCGCACCGCCACCGGCTGACTGACCAGTCCGCTAGCCTAGGTCGCACCGCCATGGAGCCGCGCAACATGCTGCGTCCCACCGCTGGCTTGCCCGTTCCTTGTCGGAAGAAAATTGCAGCGGAGGCAGGGCATCAGCAAGACTGGCGTGCACCACCACGCTGGAGACCAAACCGCATAAGATGCTGGTTGCCTGGTTGGGCCTCCTCTGCTCTGCGCCCACGCTTGCCGTCGTTCGGCCACAAGGCTTAGTGTGGCCAGCTGATAGAGGTTCTAGCTTTTAGGGGCTTTTCTGTAAAATTAATGCCACAGACTACGTCGACGTCAACACTGGTCAACAAACTGCTTGACTACGTCCATGTCAGCAAACCACCTGAGCAAACCACCCAAAACTATTTCTGAACGGCATCGGATAGATCAGGGAGGGGGTCAAGGGAACAAAAAAAGAAAGATCAGGGGGTTATATGAACCAACCATTTTCTTCAGGGTAGTAAAATGGACTTTTTTCTTATATAAACTAAAAGAACTCGACCAATAGACATTAGCACCCAGGGTGTTTTTTAATAGAAGTGAGGCACCCTGTGAAGGCTGCGCCTCAACATGGGTGGGCAAGCTCGCAGACGCTTGCTCTTGCTCTATGTGAATCTAAGACAATAGAAAAGATTGGACCAAAGCATCCATGATGATGACAACGTTCTTTTGTAGGCAACACACATTGTTTGTTACTCACAGACTGTTGATCAGTCAAGTTTATCTATTTAACATTCTTTGGTAGGCAACGTATATTGTTGCTAGCTGTTACTACTGTTCATATATCTTATATCTCGGATCATATATTTACATAACCTAACAGGCAGAAGTTAGTGCTTTACCTGCATCAAACCAAGCTAGTATTGTCCATAAGATGTATCTCTCTTGGCTTCTTCAGCTGATATGGTTTTGTCCATGTTGCAGGCTTGCTGGTTTTGCATGCCAAGTGAGGCGAATGAAGCGACATGTATCTAATTTTGGTCCCTGTGTATGTAACACTCACCGCGCGCTCGTATCTAATTTTGGTCCCTGTGTATGTAACACTCACCGCGCGCTCGGAGTACCCTTATGTATGCATGTATCAGCCGCTGCGTTGCATCGCACCAATCGGGTCTGTGATCCTTCCCTATGAAGAAGGATACATAGGCTTCTGATCGCCGCACGATGCAGACAGAGGTTTGCCGACGTTTTTGCGCAGCTGATAACTGTGGTTGGCTCCTCGGCAGCGTGACCCAGCACCAGAGGAAGCTGTGATACTCCCGCTAATTGTCATTTTCTGGGTCCAAAACCATACCATGCTGATGCCATTGTGCTAATCAACGATTGCCAGATCGGTGGGATGAACAGTTACTGCAGTTTTTGATTGATTGTGGCAACCTCAATGTTAATATATTTCTTGCGAATTGAAAAGTCCACTCGAACGGAGCTGATTCATTGTACCATATGCTGAGTTGTAAACTGCCTGTCTCTACCTGGTGATTATAAATAAAATAAATCTGCTTTGCTCATGGTGCCCGATCTCTGTTGTGCTATGTTTTGCGTGATTTGACCCGTATCAGATGCTACATACACTGAACACAAGCCTGATGTGCGGCACTGCGCCGGTCCGCTTTGAGTTTGTCTGCTGGATGCGCCTTTGCTTCACCTTTTTTGTGGAACCGGCAGGTGGGTCCCTGGTGTCAGCAGCCTACCCGCTTGCCCGATCCGGCCCCTGAGCCCTGCCAAGCGGCGCGACCCACGCCGAGAGCGGCCGCCTGATCTAATCAGAGCCGTGAACTAAACTACTCCAGTGATGATCCCTCTCGAAATAAGAAGCAGAGGAAAAATTGATCTAGGTCGCCCTGGCGCGATGCTTTGGCACTCCACACCGGCCAGCCGCGGCCTTTCGCCCAAGCCGCCAGCCGCGAGGAGGCGACCCACGGCCCACCCAGCGCAAGGACGGAAGAGGCGCGTGCCCCGGCAGCCAGGGCCAGCGGGCAGACAGACGGAGCCGAGCACTGCAGCAGAGAGTCTGCCTTCCTCCCCTATTAATAAGGCGCCGTGCGCGTGCTGGACACCTCACCACCCCCCACAGCATCTCGCGATCCCAAAGTCCAACCAGTCTCCGCCGCCTCTCCTCGCCTGCGAGATCAGCGCCGCCTTCTCCCCCGTCTGTTTCGTCGGAGAAGGTACGCACGCCGCCCGTCGATCCACCACCTTCTTCGCTTCACTGATGATCGATCGATCGATCGCACGCCGCGCTCCGCTCGGCTGCCCCGTTGTTTGTTGCTGTAGATCGCCGCCTTGGTTGTGATGCGCGCCCGGCTCCAGTGTCATCCTGTCATGTGCCGGCGAGCCGGCGACCGGCAAGTCCACGCGCTCGCCGGATCTGTGCCCGGTCGATAGGTTTTTGGCCCGTAGCACTATACTAGTGTCCATAGCATGGTGAACTCTAGGGAGTGGGGACAGAACTTAGTATTTTTTAGAAGAAATCCACTTGCTAAGTTGTTAGGGGCTTCTAATTTGAACTGGTTTAAATTGGGACAGTGATTTGGTGTTGGTGTTGGAGTGCTGTACAGTACCTGTGGATGTTCCATACGGGAAATGGATCACTCTTGAGCTTTGCAGATAGGAGAATTGGTGATTATATATATGATTACAAGCTAAAAAAGTTGGGATGCTTTTAACTGTGCTGTTATACTGTACTTTGACACATAATTTTGTTCTTTCTTCAGCATCAGCAAAATGTCAACTGCCACTGCTCCAGGAGGAGTGTCCTTTGCTAAACCCGGGGCTGGTTCCCGGGCCATTACTCCGGCGATCAGGAGCGCATCCTTCATCGGTTACGCCAAGCAAACACCAAACTTGTCTGGCCTAAGGATGTCAAACAAGTTCAGGGTGTCTGCCGCGGCCGTGCACAAGGTGAAGCTCATAAGCCCAGATGGTGAAGAGCACGAGTTTGAGGCTCCTGAAGACACCTACATTCTCGAGGCAGCTGAAAATGCCGGAGTGGAGCTGCCATTCTCTTGCCGCGCTGGATCATGCTCCACATGTGCGGGCAAGATGACGACCGGGGAGGTTGATCAGTCGGAGGGTTCCTTCCTCGATGAGAACCAGATGGGTGAGGGATACCTTCTGACCTGCATTTCATACCCCAAGGCGGATTGCGTCATTCAAACCCACCAAGAGGAAGAACTCTACTAATTGGTGCAATTGTTGAAGTTCATGGTGAATTCGTTGTTCGGTTGCCTTCTGTTATTATCTAGAGAGATGGCTAGGTGGGTGTATCTTCCTGGCGATCAGTCCGGTCTTTTGATGAGATCGTTCTATATGAGTTGTGACAATAATTGATGTAAAATGGTTTGTCAATCCAAACTGCATCTGTTCAGATTGCAGCAATTCGAACTACCATACACTGTTGGAAGTCTTGAAAACATGTTGTACTTATAGGTCACTTCCTTGAGGAATTATATTTGGCCGCTCCTCTGTTTGCATTCTGTTTTGGTTACTTGAATGGTTGTCAGGGGTTCAGAAGTCTGAACTTTTTAGTCTTTGCATTTTAGATAGTAACTGAATAGCTTGGTCCTAGCGCGGGAAACCGTGAGACGATACTCCATAAGAAGGCATCTTATGAATTTTGATATTGTGTTCCCTCGCTAAAATGGAAGATGATACGACTAGCACTGTTTTGTTAGCCTTTCCTCTGGCCTATGCTCCATCTCAATTGTTCTTTAGCTTGTCTTTGCCAATTACAACTTTCCAAGTCACGTTGGTCAGTTCAGTTAACACAGTGATTCAGACTAAGATGTCTCTGCTCATGCTCTTATCTTTCAATTAAATATAAACTACTCCCTCCGTTCCCAAATATAAGTCTTTTTAGAGATTCCAACAAGTAACTACATACGAAGCAAAATGAGTGAATCTACATTCTAAAATATGTCTACATACATCCGTATGTTGTAATTCATTTGAAATGTCTAAAAAAACTTATATTTACGAACGGAGGGAGTACTACAGTACTAACTGAAACGATTCGATGAAGGTTCCTTCCAGTAATCCAGCCCACATAATTTATACTAGAGGCTAACGCGTGCTTTGTCATGCCGTTCTTCGTTCATGGGATCAACTCTTTTTTCTCTAGCAGGTTATTTTGTTGGTTATTACATTTTGGTTTATCTATGCTAGCTTGGATTTTATTATGTTTTGACGATGTCTTCTTTTCATTCGTATATCAAGTTGGGCTTTGGAGAGAAGAGTGGAGTTATTAGTTACATGGTTGTGGAGTCTTTACATGTTTCGGCCTCGATGTGAATCGGTATTTATTGTGTGAGCCCCTTGGGAGCTCTTATTTTACATTGAAACCATGAAATTGTTGTTATAACGCTCACATGGGCTAGCAAATGAAGCTCTCGCTCCTCAGCTCAACTGCCTCCCCACTCACTTGCTTAGTTTTTTTTCCGCTTGCTCCACTGCTGGCTCAGAAAAATATCGTACTTTTATAAATTGACGTGTGCATTCATTGGTGCAGAGGTTGGGAACCTCCTTTTTGAAAAGAAAAAAGAAACAAAACAGTGTGGATTTTCTTTTGTGTGGGTCGTGGATTATCTTATACTCCCTCCGACCCAAAATAAGTGGGTCAACTCTAGTATAATTTTGTGCTAAAGTAGTACAAAATTAAAACACTTATTTTGAAACGGAGGGAGTACAAGAACCGGAGAAGCAGAAGGGAGGAGCGGATGACTGTTGCTGCTCCCAATTTTTTGTAAGCGCTAAATAAATGGAACAACGTCCGTTGATGCAGAACAAACGAAGACCAACGGGCAGGAGCGCGTAACCTGAAGCCGGAGAGAGCGAGGGTACTTGCTGCTATTTGTTTTTTCTTGAGAAAACATTTTATTTCTGACAGAGGTTATTTCTTTTAGAAATTTTTGACAGATTTTTTGGCCGATGCTAGGCGTAAGTCGGGTGATGGATCCCGTTTCATAAGTCGCCTTTGCAACCGTCCGATGTAGAGCACGACGTCCGTCCGATCTACACGTGCACGCTCCCACCTTCGTCCCCCTAGGCATTGCAGCTGACGGCTTGTTGCAATGAAACAAGACCGATCCCCACCTGTGACCGCGGATCGCGGGTGTTCCCCCCACCGCAAATCACCCCGCGGGTAGGTCGCGACCTACTACGACGACCGGCGGCCGCCACCCCCTCCCTCCAACTCCTCCCCACCCCCCTCCCCCACCCCGCCCGCCATGGTGCACCACATCGCCAGAGACATGACCTACTCCGCCATGGGTGGTAGCTCCGGCGAGGGTTCGACTGTTCCCCGACGGACGACTTCAGCTCCGGCGACCGCCTTCGATCTTCGGCGACAAAATTCTGCTTCGCGCATGTACCAAGATCCTCCAGTTGTTTTCTCTGATGCTCCCCCTGCCGGATCCACTGCAAATTGGGTGAGCTTCCCTTGCTTCAAAATCCTCTGAAATCCTCCAGTTGTTTCTGTGCTGCATTGACATTTGCCAGTTATGCTCATTGGATATTGCTCCACTATTTGGTTTTAATTCACAAAAAGTAGAATAATCTATTTGAAACTTGACTGTATGTTGCTTTGCTTCCAGTTCAGTAACAAGAAAAAGGTTGTGTAAAAATTGGAAAGGTTGCTTTCAGTGACCCTGAATGTTGCTTTGATTCAGAGAATGCAACAACACTACATGTTTGCTTGCTTTAAAATCAGAGGATGAAACACCACTGAATGTTGGCTTTCGTTTAGATTTCAGATATTGCAATTTTTTTTTGCTGAAAATTCAGTTTCATAAATATTTTTGCTGCTGAAAGAAGCAAAAAAACAGTAGTAGTTTAGAGACCATATGCATGTTATAGTGGTGTTGGTCTCTGGATTTCAGCAAGCACAAAAACTCTATGATGAAAAATGTTATTTAAAGTTGATAAAGAAGTTATGCAGAACCAAAACATGTTGTAAAATGTAATACTGCCTATAGATCTTATAAACATGCTGCAATGAAAAACACTACTGATATAGATGCTGAAAATGCTTGAATAACAATGTTCATCTATAAAAAATGTTTCTCTTGCAAGAAAAAATGTTGACCTAATATTGTTCAGCTGCTTACTGATGGATGTTGTTCTACTATTGTTTCAATGATGAAGCACGCCGAAGATGGGACGACAAACGAGGAGAGTTTTGTTCAGCAACATGACGGAGACGATGAAGATGATATTTCATCTCAGCCACTTGTACCCTATGTTGGAATGGAATTTGACTCTGTGGAGGATGCGCAAAAGTTCTAAAATGACTATGCCTTTGGAACGGGCTTTGGCTCGCGCATAGCTGCATCAAAAACAGCCAGAAGAAAGGTCCACAACAACTTATCAAGAGGGTCTTCCAATGTGTGCACGATGGCAAACCGAAGGATAAATGTGAGACTAGCAGTGCTTCGGAAGGGATTGCAGCTGGGGGAAGCTCATCAAGCAAGCTGGGTTAGAAATGGATGTGACAGTCAAAAGACAGAGGAACAAGATTGTGTGTTATGATTGCAAAGCTCATATGATCGTTGGTCTCAGGGACAATAAGTGGACTGTTACATACATTGTAGCACAACATACATACCCTTTGATGCAGCATGAGGAGATTGTGAGGTTCTACCGCTCACACCACAAAATTCCTCAAGAATATTACCAATTGCTGATGACAATGCATGATGTAAACCTGTCAACTACAGATTGCATGGGAATGCTTGGAATGGTCCATGGTGGAGACCGAAGGAAACTCCCATATGTGAAGAGGGACGTTTCAAATGCGTGTTCCAAGCTGCGATAAAATCAATCATTCTAGTGTTGGGGAACGCAGTAATTTCAAAAAATTTCCTACGATCATGCAAGATCTATCTAGGTGATGCATAGGAACGGGGGAGAGTGTGTACACGTACCCTCGTAGACCGAAAGCGGAAGCGTTATGTAACGCGGTTGATGTAGTCGAACGTCTTCGCGATCCAACCGATCAAGTACCGAACGCACGACACCTTCGCTATCTGCACACATTCAGCTTGGTGACGTCCCTCGAACTCTAGATCCAGCTGAGGCCGAGGGAGAGTTCCGTCCGCACGACGGCGTGGTGACGGTGATGATGAAGTTACTGACGCAGGGCTTCGCCTAAGCACTACGACGATATGACCGAGGTGGAAATCTGTGGAGGGGGGCACCGCACATGGCTAAAAGATCAGCTTGATCAACTTGTGTCTCTATGGGGTGCCCCCTCCCCCGTATATAAAGGAGGAGAGGGGAGGCCGGCCGGCCCTCCTTGGCACGCCCCCAAGAGGGGAATCCTACTATGACTCCAAGTCCTAGTAGGTTTCCACCTAAAGGGAGAGAGGGTGAAGGAAGGAGAGGGAGAGGGGGAAAGAAAGGGGGGCGCCGCCCCCCTTCCTTGTCCTATTTGTACTCAAGGGGGAGGGGGCGCGCGGCCTGCCCTGGCCGCCCCTCTCTCTCTCCACCAAGGCCCATCGAGGCCCATTAGTTCCCCCGGGGGTTCCGATAACCCTCCGACACTCCAGTTTTATCCGAAACTTCTCCAGAACACTTCCGGTGTCCGAATATAGTCCTCCAATATATCAATCTTTATGTCTCGACCATTTCGAGACTCCTCGTCAAGTCCGTGATTACATCTGGGACTCCGAACAACCTTCGGTACATCAAATCACATAAACTCATAATACCAATCGTCATCGAACGTTAAGCGTGCGGACCCTACGGGTTCGAGAACTATGTAGACATGACCGATACTCATCTCCGGTCAACAACCAATAGCGGAACCTAGATTCTCATATTGGTTCCTACATATTCTACGAAGATCTTTACCGGTCAAACCGCATAACAACATACGTTGTTCCCTTTGTCATCGGTATGTTACTTGCCCGAGATTCGATCGCCGGTATCATCATACCTAGTTCAATCTCGTTACCGACAAGTCTCTTTACTCGTTCCGTAATACTTCATCCCGCAACTAACTCATTAGTCACAATGCTTGCAAGGCTTATAGTGATGAGTATTATCGAGAGGGCCCAGAGATACTTCTCCGAAACACGGAGTGAAAAATCCTAATCTTGATCTATGCCAACCCAACAAACACCTTCGGAGACACCTGTAGAGCACCATTATAATCACCCTTTTATGTTGTGACGTTTGGTAGCACACAAAGTGTTCCACCGGTATTCGGGAGTGGCATAATCTCATAGTCCGAGGAACTTGTATAAGTCATGAAGAAAGCAGTAGCAATGAAACTGTCACAATCATAATGCTAAGCTAACGGATGGGTCATGTCCATCACATCATTCTCCTAATGATGTGATCCCGTTTATCAAATGACAACACATGTCTATGGCTAGGAAACATAACCATCTTTGATTAACGAGCTAGTCAAGTAGAGGCATACTAGGGACACTATGTTTTGTCTATGTATTCACACATGTACTAAGTTTCCGGTTAATACAATTCTAGCATGAATAATAAACATTTATCATGAAATAAGGAAATAAATAATAACTTTATTATTGCCTCTAGGGCATATTTCCTTCAGTCTCCCACTTGCACTAGAGTCACTAATCTAGTTCACATCGCCATGTCATTTAACATCAATAGTTCACATCTGTATGTGATTAACACCCATAGTTCACATCGCCATGTGACCAACAACCAAAGGGTTTACTAGAGTCAATAATCTAGTTCACATTGCTATGTGATTAACACCCAAAGATTACAAAGGTGTGATCATGTTTTGCTTATGAGAGAAGTTTAGTCAACGGGTCTGTCACATTCAGAGCCGTATGTATTTTGCAAATATTCTATGTCTACAATGCTCTGTATGGAGCTAGTCTAGCTAATTTCTCCCACTTTCAATATGTATCCAGATTGAGACTTGGAGTCATCTGGATTGGTGTAAAATCTTGCATTGACGTAACCTTTTTTACGACAAACTTTTTATCACCCCATCACTGAGAAACATTCCCTTAATCCTTACTAAGGATAATTTTGATCGCTGTCCAGTGATCTACTCTTAGATCACTATTGTACCCCCTTGCCAAACTCATGGCAAGGTACACAATAGGTTTGGTACACAACACAACATACTTCATAGAACCTATGACTATGGCAAAGGGAATGACTTTCATTCTCTTTCTATCTTCTGCCGTGGTTGGGCTTTGAGTCTTACTCAACTTTACACCTTGTAATACAGACAAGAACTTCTTCTTTGACTGATCCATTTTGAACTCTTTCAAAAACTTGTTAAGGTATTTACTCATTGAAAAATCTTATCAAGCGTCTTGATCTATCTATAGATCTTGATGCCTAATATGTAAGCCGAGGTCTTTCATTGAAAAACTCTTATTCAAGTATCCCTTTATGCTATCCGGAAATTCTATATCATTTCCAATCAACAATATGTCATCCACATAAAATATTAGAAATGCTACAGAGCTCCCACTCACTTTCTTGTAAATACAGGCTTCACCGCAAGTCTGTATAAAACTATATGCTTTGATCAACTCATCAAAGCGTATATTCCAACTCCGAGATGCTTGCACCAGTCCATAGATGGATCGCTGGAGCTTGCACACTTTGTTAGTACCTTTAGATTGACAAAACCTTCTGGTTGCATCATATAGAATTCTTCTTTCAAAAATATCTATTTAAAGAATGTAGTTTTGACATCCATTTGCCAGATTTCATAAAATATGACAACTGCTAACATGATTCAGACGAATATAAACATCGCTACAGTTGAGAAAATCTCATTGTAGTCAACAACTTGAACTTGTCAAAAACCTTTTTGCGACAAGTCGAGCTTTGTAGATAGTAACACTACTATTAGTGTCCGTCTTCCTCTTGAAGATCCATTTATTTAATATGGCTTTCCGACCATCGGGCAAGTCCACCAAAGTCCACACTTTGTTCTCATACATGGATCCCATCTCAGATTTCATGGCCTCAAGCCATTTCACGGAATCTGGGCTCATCATCGCTTCCTCATAGTTCATAGGTTCATCATGGTCTAGTAACATGACTTCCAGAATAGGATTACCACCACTCTGGTGCAGATCGTACTTTTGACCTACGAGGTTCGGTAGTAACTCGATCTGAAGTTTCATGATGATCATCATTAGCTTCCTCACTAATTGGTGTAGGAATCACTAGAACTGATTTCGGTGATGAACTACTTTCCAATTCGGGAGAAGGTACAATTACCTCATCAAGCTCTACTTTCCTCCCACTCACTTCTTTCGAGAGAAAACTCCTTCTCTAGAAAGGATCCATTCTTAGCAACAAATATCTTGCCTTCGAATCTGTGATAGAAGGTGTACCCAACAGTTTCCTTTGGGTATCCTATGAAGATGCACTTCTACCATTTGGGTTTGAGCTTATCAGGTTGAAGCTTTTTCACATAAGCATCGCAACCCCAAACTTTAAGAAACAACAACTTTGGTTTTTGCCAAACCACAGTTCATAAGGCGTCGTCACAACTTATTTTTGATGCTGCCCTGTTTAAAGTGAATGCATCTGTCTCTAATGCATAACCCCAAAACCATAGTGGTAAATCGCTAAGAGACATCATAGATCGCACCATATCTAATAAAGTGTGGTTATGACATTCGGACACACCATTACGCTGTGTTGTTCCAGGTGGCGTGAGCTGTGAAACCATTCCACATTGTTTTTAAATGAAGGCCAAACTCGTAACTCAAATATTCTCCTCCACGATCAAATTGTAGAAACTTTATTTTCTTGTTATTATGATTCTCCGCTTCACTCTGAAATTCTTTGAACTTTTCAAATGTTTCAGACTTGTGTTTCATTAAGTAGATATACCCATATATGCTCAAATCATCTGTGAAGGTCAGAAAATAACGATACCCGCCACGAGCATCAACACTCATTGGACTGCATACATCGGTATGTATTATTTCCAATAAGTCACTAGCTCGATCCATGTTTCCGGAGAACGGAGTTTTAGTCATCTTGCCCATAAGGCACGGTTCACAAGCATCAAATGATTCATAATCAAGTGATTCCAAAAGTCCATCTTTATGGAGTTTCTTTATGCGCATTACACCGATATGACCCAAACAGCAGTGCCACAAATAAGTTGCACTATCATTATGAACTTTGCATCTTTTGGCATCAATATTATGAATATGTGTATCACTACGATCGAGATCCAACAAACTATTTTCATTGGGTGTATGACCATCGAAGGTTTTATTCATATAAACAGAACAACAATTATTTTCTGACTTTAAATGAATAACCGTATTGCAATAAACAGGATCAAATCATATTCATGCTCAACGCAAACACCAAATAACATTTATTTAGGTTCAACACTAATCCCGAAAGTATAGGGAGTGTGCGATGATGACCATATCAATCTTGGAACCACTTCCAACACACATCGTCACTTCACCCTTAACTAGTCTCTGTTCATTCTACAACTCCCGTTTTGAGTTACTAATTTTAGCAACTGAACCAGTATCAAATACACACGGGTTGCTATGAACACTAGTAAAGTACTCATCAATAACCTGTATAACAAATATACCTTTGTTCACTTTGCCATCCTTCTTATCTGCCAAATATTTGGCGTAGTTACGCTTCCAGTGACCATTTCCTTTGTAGTAGAAGCACTAAGTTTTAGGCTTAGGTCCAGCTTTGGGCTTCTTCACGGGAGTGATAACTTGCTTGCCATTCTACTTGAAGTTCCCTTTCTTTCCCTTTGCTCTTTTCTTTAAACTAGTGGTCTTGTCAATCATCAACACTTGATGCTCTTTCTTGATTTCTACCCTCGTCCATTTTCAGCATCACGAAGAGCTCGGGAATTTCTTTCATCATCCCTTGCATATTATAGTTCATCACGAAGTTCCAGTAACTTGGTGATGGTGACTAGAGAACTCTTTCAATCACTATCTTATCTGGAAGATTAACTCCCACTTGATTCAAGCATTTGTAGTACCTAGACAATTTGAGCGCATGCTCACTTCTTGAGCTATTCTCCTCCATCTTTTAGCTTTAGAACTTGTTAGAGACTTTATATCTCTCAACTCTGGTATTTTCTTGAAATATTAACATCAACTCCTGTAACATCTCATATATTCCATGACGTTCAAAACGTCTTTGAAGTCCCGATTCTAAGCCGTAAAGCATAGTGCACCAAACTATCAAGTAGTCATCATATTGAGCTAGCCGAACGTTCATAACGTGTGCATCTGCTCCTGCAATAGGTCTGTCACCTAGCGGTGCATCAAGGACATAATTCTTCTGTGCAGCAATGAGGATCAACCTCAGATCACGGACCCAGTCCGCATCATTGCTACTATGATTTTTCAACTTAGTTTTCTCTAGGAACATATAAAAAACATAGGGAAGCTACAACGCGAGCTATTGATCTACAACATAATTTGCAAAATACTATCAGGACTAAGTTCATGGATAAATTAAAGTTCAATTAATCATATTACTTAAGAACTCCCACTTAGATAGACATCCCTCTAGTCATCTAAATGACCACGTGATCCATATCAACTAAACCATGCCCGATCATCACGTGAGATGGAGTAGTTTTCAATGGTGAACATCACTATGTTGATCTACTATATGATTCGCACTCGACCTTTCAGTCTCAGTGTTTCGAGGCCATATCTGCATATGCTAGGCTCGTCAAGTTTAACCCGTGCATTCTGCGTGTGCAAAACTGGCTTGCACCCGTTGTATGTGAACGTAGATCTTATCACACCCGATCATCACGTGGTGTCTCGGCACGACGAACTGTAGCAACGGTGAATACTCAGGGAGAACACTTATACCTTGCAATTTAGTAAGGGATCATCTTATAATGCTACCGCCGTACTAAGCAAAATAAGATGCATAAAAGATAAACATCACATGCAATCAAAATATGTGACATGATATGGCCATCATCATCTTGTGCTCATGATCTCCATCACCGACGCATCATCATGATCTCCATCGTCACCGGCGCGGCACCTTGATCTCCATCGTAGCATCCTTGTCGTCTCGCCAACTATTGTTACTATGACTATCGCTATTGCTTAGTGATAAAGTAAAACAATTACATGGCGATTGCATTGCATGCAATAAAGCGACAACCATATGGCTCCTGCCAGTTGCCGATAACTTTGTTACAAAACATGATCATCTCATACAAAAATTTATATCACATCATGCCTTGGCCATTTCACATCACAGAAAGCCTTGCAAAAACAAGTCAGACGTCCTCTACTTTGTTGTTGCAAGTTTTATGTGGCTGCTACGGGCTACTAGCAAGAATCATTCTTACCTACGCATCAAAAGCACAATGATTTTTCGTCAAGTATGCTGTTTTAACCTTCAACAAGGACCAGGCGTAGCCACACTTTATTCAACTAAACTTGGAGAAACAGACACCCGCCAGCCACCTATGTGCATAAGCACGTCAGTAGAACCAATCTCATGAACGTGGTCATGTAATGTCGGTCCGAGCTACTTCATCCAACAATACCGCCAAATCAAAGTATGACATGCTGGTAAGCAGTATGACTATTATCGCCCAGAACTCTTTGTGTTCTACTCGTGCATATAACATCTATGCATAGACCTAGCTCGGATGCCACTGTTGGGGAACGCAGTAATTTCAAAAAAAATCCTACGATCACGCAAGATCTATCTAGGTGATGCATAGCAAGAGGGGAGAGTGTGTCCACATACCCTCATAGACCGAAAGCAGAAGCGTCATGTAACACGGTTGATGTAGTCGAACGTCTTCGCGATCCAACCGATCAAATACCAAACACACGGCACCTCCGCGATCTGCACACGTTCAGCTCTGTGACGTCCTCGAACTCTAGATCCAGTCGAGGCCGAGGGAGAGTTCCGTCAGCAAGATAGTGTGGTGATGGTGATGATGAAGTAATCGGCGCAGGGCTTCGCCTAAGCACTGTGACGATATGATCGAGGTGGAAATCTGTGGAGGGGGGGGGGCACCGCACATGGTAAAAGATCAACTTGATCAACTTGTGTCTCTATGGGGTGCCCCGTCCCCCGTATATAAATGAGGAGAGGGGATGCCGGCTGGCCCTCCTTGGCGTGCCCCCAAGAGGGGAATCCTACTAGGACTCCAAGTCCTAGTAGGTTTCCACCTAAAGGGAGAGAGGGGGAAGGAAGGAGAGGGAGAGGGGGAAGGAAAGGGGGGCGCCGCCCCCCTTCCTGGTCCTATTTGGACTCAAGGGGGAGGGAGCGCGCGGCCTGCCCTGGCCGCCCCTCTCTCTCTCTCCAATGCTCTGTATGGAGCTAGTCTAGATAATTGCTCCCACTTTCAATATGTATCCAGATTGATACATAGAGTCATCTGGATTGGTGTAAAATGTTGCATCGATGTAACCTTTTTTACGACGAACTTTTTATCACCCCATCACCGAGAAACATTCCCTTAGTCCTTACTAAGGGTAATTTTGACCGCTGTCCAGTGATCTACGCTTAGATCACTATTGTACCCCCTTGCCAAACTCATGGCAAGGTACACAATAGGTCTAGTACACAACACAACATACTTTATAGAACCTATGACTTTGGGATAGGGATTGACTTTCATTCTCTTTCTATCTTCTGCCGTGGTCGGGCTTTGAGTCTTACTCAACTTTACACCTCGTAATACAGACAAGAACTTCTTCTTTGACAGATCCATTTTGAACTCTTTCAAAAACTTGTCAAGGTATTTACTCATTGAAAAATCTTATCAAGCATCTTGATCTATCTATAGATCTTGATGCCCAATATATAAGCAGCTTCACCGAGGTCTTTCATTGAAAAACTCTTATTCAAGTATCCCATTATGCTATCCTGAAATTCTCTATCATTTTCAATCAACAATATGTCATCCACATAAAATATTAGAAATGCTACAAAGCTCCCACTCACTTTTTTGTAAATACAGGCTTCACCGCAAGTCTGTATAAAACTATATGCTTTGATCAACTCATCAAAGCATATACTCCAACTCCGAGATGCTTGCAGCAATCCATAGATGGATCGCTGGAGCTTGCACACCTTGTTAGTACCTTTAGGATTGACAAAACCTTCTGGTTGCATCATATACAACTCTTCTTTAAGAAATAACTATTTAAAGAATGTAGTTTTGGCATCCATTTGCAAGATTTCTTAAAATATGGCAACTGCTAACATGATTCAGACGCATTTAAACATCGCTACAGTTGAGAAAATCTCATTGTAGTCAACACCTTGAACTTGTCGAAAACCTTTTTGCGACAAGTCGAGCTTTGTATATAGTAACACTACTATTAGTGTCCGTCTTCCTCTTGAAGATCCATTTATTTAATATGGCTTTCCGACCATTGGGCAAGTCCACCAAAGTCCACACTTTGTTCTCTTACATGGATCCCATCTCAGATTTCATGGCCTCAAGCCATTTCGCGGAATCTGGGCTCATCATCGCTTCCTCATAGTTCGTATGTTCATCATGGTCTAGTAACATGACTTCCAGAATAGGATTACCATACCACTCTGGTGCAGATCGTACTCTGTTTGACCTACGAGGTTCAGCAGTAACTTGATCTGAAGTTTCATGGTCATCATCATTAGCTTCCTCACTAATTGGTGTAGGAATCACTAGAACTGATTTCTGTGATGAACTACCTTCCAATTTGGGAGAAGGTACAATTACTTCATCAAGCTCTACTTTCCTCCCACTCACTTCTTTCGAGAGAAAACTCCTTCTCTAGGAAGGATCCATTCTTAGCAACAAATATCTTGCCTTCCAATCTGTGATAGAAGGTGTACCCAATAGTTTCCTTTGGGTATCCTATGAAGATGCACTTCTCCGATTTGGGTTTAAGCTTATCAGGTTGAAGCCTTTTCACATAAGCATCGCAACCCCAAACTTTAAGAAACGACAACTTTGGTTTCTTGCCAAACCACAATTCATAAGGCGTCATCACAACGGATTTTTGATGTTGCCCTATTTAAAGTGAATGCAGCTATCTCTAATGCATAACCCCAAAACGATAGTGGTAAATAGGTAAGAGACATCATAGATCGCACCATATCTAATAAAGTGTGGTTATGACGTTCGGACACACTATTGCGCTGTGTTGTTCCAGGTGGCATGAGCTGTGAAACTATTCCACATTGTTTTCAAATGAAGGCCAAACTCGTAACTCAAATATTCTCCTCCACGATCATATCGTAGAAACTTCATTTTCTTGTTATTATGATTCTCCGCTTCACTCTGAAATTCTTAGAAGTTTTCAAATGTTTCAGACATGTGTTTCATTAAGTAGATATACCCATATCTGCTAAAATCATCTGTGAAGGACAGAAAATAACGATACCCGCCACGAGCATCAACACTCATTGGACCGCATACATCGGTATGTATTATTTCCAATAAGTCACTAGCTCGTTCAATTGTTCCAGAGAATGGAGTTTTAGTTATCTTGCCCATAAGGCACGGTTCACAAGCATCAAATGATTCATAATCAAGTGATTCCAAAAGTCCATCTTTATGGAGTTTCTTTATGCGCTTTACACCGATATGACCCAAACGGCAGTGCCACAAATAAGTTACACTATCATTATAAACTTTGCATCTTTTGGCATTAATATTATGAATATGTGTATCACTACAATCGAGATCCAACAAACTATTTTCATTGGGTGTATGACCATCGAAGGTTTTATTCATATAAACAGAACAACAATTATTCTATGACTTTAAATGAATAACCGTATTGCAATAACATGATCAAATCATATTCATGCTCAATGCAAACGCCAAATAACATTTATTTAGGTTCAACACTAATCCCGAAAGTATAGGGAGTGTGCGATGATGATCATATCAATCTTGGAACCACTTCCAACACACATCGTCACTTCACCCTTAACTAGTCTCTGTTCATTCTGCAACTCCCGTTTCAAGTTACTAATTTTAGCAACTGAACCGGCATTAAATACCCAGGGGTTGCTATGAACACTAGTAAAGTAGGCATCAATAATCTGTATATCAAATATACCTTTGTTCACTTTGCCATCCTTCTTATCCACCAAATATTTGGGGTAGTTCCGCTTCCAGTGACCATTTCCTTTGCAGTAGAAGCACTCAGTTTCAGGCTTAGGTCCAGCTTCTGGCTTCTTCATGGGAGTGACAACTTGCTTGCCATTCTACTTGAAGTTCCCTTTCTTTCCCTTTGCCCTTTTCTTTAAACTAGTGGTCTTGTCAATCATCAACACTTGATGCTCTTTCTTGATTTCTACCTTCATCGATTTTCAGCATCACGAAGAGCTCGGGAATTTCTTTCGTCATCCCTTGCATATTATAGTTCATCACGAAGTTCCAGTAACTTGGTGATGGTGACTAGAGAACTCTTTCAATCACTATCTTATCTGGAAGATTAACTCCCACTTGATTCAAGCGATTGTAGTACCTAGACAATCTGAGCACATGCTCACTGTTTGAGCTATTATCCTCCATCTTTTAGCTTTAGAACTTGTTAGAGACTTTATATCTCTCAACTCGGGTATTTTCTTGAAATATTAACTTCAACTCCAGGAACATCTCATATATTCCCTGACGTTCAAAACGTCTTTGAAGTCCCGATTCTTAGCCATAAAGCATGGTGCACTAAACTATCAAGTAGTCATCATATTGAGCTAGCCGAACGTTCATAACGTGTGCATCTGCTCCAGCAATAGGTCTGTCACCTAGCGGTGCATCAAGGACATAATTCTTCTGTGCAGCAATGAGGATAAACCTCAGATCACGGACCCAGTCCGCATCATTGCTACTATGGTATTTCAAGTTAGTTTTCTCTAGGAACATATAAAAAACATAGGGAAGCTACAACGCGAGCTATTGATCTACAACACAATTTGCAAAATACTATCATGACTAAGTTCATGAGAAATTAAAGTTCAATTAATCATATTACTAAAGAACTCCCACTTAGATAGACATCCCTCTAGTCATCTAAATGATCACGTGATCCATATCAACTAAACCATGTCCGATCATCACGTGAGATGGAGTAGTTTTCAATGGTGAAAATCACTATGTTGATCATATCTACTATATGATTCACGCTCGACCTTTCGGTCTCAGTGTTCTGAGGCCATATCTGCATATGCTAGGCTCATCAAGTTTAACCCGAGCATTCTGCGTGTGCAAAACTGGATTGCACCCACTATATGTGAACGTAGAGCTTATCACACCCGATCATCACGTGGTGTCTCAGCACGACGGACTGTGGCAATGGTGCATACTCAGGGAGACCACTTATACCTTGAAATTTAGTAAGGGATCATCATATAATGCTACCGCGGTACTACGCAAAATAAGATGCATAAAAGATAAACATCACATGCAATCAAAATATGTGACATGATATGGCCATCATCATCTTGTGCTCATGATCTTCATCACCGAAGCATCATCATGATCTCCATCGTCACCGGCGCGACACCTTGATCTCCATCGTATCATCTTTGTTGTCTCGCCAACTATTGTTACTATGACTATCGCTACTGCTAAGTGATAAAGTAAAATAATTACATGGCGATTGCATTGCATACAATAAAGCGACAACCATATGGCTCCTGCCAGTTTCCGACAACTTTGTTACAAAACATGATCATCTCATACAAAAATTTATATCACGTCATGCCTTGACCATATCACATCACAGCAAGCCCTACAAAAACAAGTTAGACATCGTCTACTTTGTTGTTGCAAGTTTTACGTGGCTGCTACGGGCTACTAGCAAGAACTGTTCTTACCTACGCATCAAAACCACAACGATTTTTCATCAAGTATGTTGTTTTAACCTTCAACAAGGACCGGGCGTAGCCACACTGGATTCAACTAAACTTGGAGAAACAGACACCCGCCAACCACCTATGTGCATAAGCACGTCGGTAGAACCAGTCTCATGAACGCAGTCATGTAATGTCGGTCTGGGCTGCTTCATCCAACAATACCGCCGAATCAAAGTATGACATGCTGGTAAGCAGTATGACTATTATCGCCCACAACTGTTTGTGTTCTACTCGTGCATATAACATCTATGCATAGACCTGGCTTGGATGCCACTGTTGGGGAACGCAGTAATTTCAAAAAAATTCCTATAATCACGCAAGATCTATCTAGATGATGCATAGCAACAGGGGAGAGTGTGTCCACATACCCTCATAGACCAAAAGCGGAAGCGTTATGTAACGCGGTTGATGTAGTCGAACGTCTTCGCGATCCAACTGATCAAGTACCGAACGCACGACACCTCCGCGATCTGCACACGTTCAGCTCGGTGACGTCCCTCGAACTCTAGATCCAGCTGAGGCCGAGGGAGAGTTCCGTCAGCATGATGGCGTGGTGATGATGATGATGAAGTTACCAGCGCAGGCCTTCGCCTATGCACTACGACGATATGACCGAGGTGGAAATCTGTGGAGGGGGGCACCGCACACAGCTAAAATGTCAACTTGATCAACTTGTGTCTCTATGGGGTGCCCCCTCCCCCGTATATAAAGGAGGAGAGGGGAGGCCGGCCGGCCCTCCTTGACGTGCCCCCAAGAGGGGAATCCTACTAGGACTCCAAGTCCTAGTAGGTTTCCACCTAAAGGGAGAGAGGGGGAAGGAAGGAGAGGGAGAGGGGGAAGGAAAGGGGGGCGCCGCCCCCTTCCTTGTCCTATTCGGACTCAAGGGGGAGGGAGCGCGCCTCCTGCCCTTGCCGCCCCTCTCTCTCTCCACCAAGGCCCATCGAGGCCCATTAGTTCCCCCGGGGGTTCCGATAACCCTCCGGCACTCCGGTTTTATCCGAAACTTCTCCGGAACATTTCCGGTGTGCGAATATAGTCGTCCAATATATCAATCTTTATGTCTCGACCATTTTGAGACTCCTCATCATTTCCGTGATCACATCCGGGACTCCGAACAACCTTCGGTACATCATATCACATAAACTCATAATACCAATCGTCATCGAACGTTAAGCATGTGGACCCTACGGGTTCGAGAACTATGTAGACATGACCGAGACTCATCTCCGGTCAATAACCAATAGCGGAACTTGGATGCTCATATTGGTTCCTACATATTCTACGAAGATCTTTATTGGTCAAACCGCATAACAACATACATTGTTCCCTTTGTCATCGGTATGTTACTTGCCCGAGATTCGATCGTCGGTATCATCATACCTAGTTCAATCTCGTTACCGGCAAGTCTCTTTACTCGTTACGTAATACTTCTGTCAGGACCCCGACTCAATGCCACACCGATCTAGCATGTAACACCTCATATCACTTTGTTGCCTCAGGCACGGTATTCCCACAGGTGTCGCCTTACCAGGCTTGGGACCGTTTGCGCCTTTTGGCACACATATATGATAGTGTCGCTAGCATCCGTATGACAAGGAGCCCGGGCTGACATGGCTAGTCATGAACCCAAAGTGTCACTAACTTACATGGACATGCATACATGACCCAACAACAAATGTGTCGGTCATCTGCGAGTGAATCCGGGCTGTAGCAACTGGGCTAGCAGGACTCCGATAGACATCGCGTGACATTTCCCCGAAGGGACAAACATAGGAATGAAGAAGGACACATGCCGACCAGCCTAACTGTTCCGGAGTAGTAGCAAGCTACCAAGGCTCAGTGGAAGCACTAGGAGACATTTCCCGGTAAGAGAGGCTACCAAGGATAAACAACTAGGTAGTCAGATCCCACACATACCAAGCATTTCAACAACATACACACAATATGCTCGATATGTGCAAATACAACATGGCATCACAACATGACTCTACAACATCAAGTACTTTATTTAAAGATCCAGAGAGCATACATAACATTCACACAGATACGGGTCACACGACTCAGCATTCAAGTCATACAAACATACAAGCCAACATCGGAGGTAACATGTCTGAGTATAGACATCTAGAAAATAAAAGAGGCTTGAGGAAGCCTAGCTATCCTACAAAGGTCCATCGTGTACTTAGGATCACCACCTGGGCCTCAGCTACTCGTCGACATCAAGGTCTATGAAGAACCCATCAAAAGGGGTTGCAGCATCTTCTGTAAAACGTAAATTAAGCAAACATGAGTACAAAGGTACTCAGGAAGACTTACATCAGATCCTACATACATGCACATTATCAAGAAGGGATGGTGGGTGAGGGAGTCCTGGACTAGGGGGTGTCTGGATAGCCGAACTATCATCATCGGCCGGACTCCAAGACTATGAAGATACAAGATTGAAGACTTCGTCCCGTGTCCGGATGGGACTTTCCTTGGCGTGGAAGGCAAGCTTGGCGATACGGATATGTAGATCTCCTACCATTGTAACCGACTCTGTGTAACCCTAGCCCTCTCCGGTGTCTATATAAACCTGCTGGCTTTAGTCTGTAGGACGAACAACAATCATACCATAGGCTAGCTTCTAGGGTTTAGCCTCCTTGATCTCGTGGTAGATCTACTCTTGTAACACACATCATCAATATTAATCAAGCAGGACGTAGGGTTTTACCTCCATCAAGAGGGACCGAACCTGGGTAAAACATCGTGTCCCTTGTCTCCTGTTACCATCCGCCTAGACGCACAGTTCGGGACCCCCTACCCGAGATCCGCCGGTTTTGACACCGACATTGGTGCTTTCATTGAGAGTTCCTCTGTGTCGTCACCGATAGGCTTGATGGCTTCTTCGATCATCAACAACGACGCAGTCTAGGGTGAGACCTTCCTCCCCGGACAGATCTTCGTATTCGGCGGCTTTGCACTGCGGGCCAATTCACTTGGCCATCTGGAGCAGATCGAAAGCTACGCCCTGGCCGTCAGGTCAGATTTGGAAGTTTGAACTTCATGGCTGACATCCGCGGGGACTTGATCTTCGATGGGTTCGGGCCACAGCCAAGCGCGCCGCACTGTCACAATGGGCATGATTTAGCTCTGCAGCTGGACAGTACCCTGGAGGCCGCACTCGAGTCCGCTCCGATCTTCAATTCAGAGCCGGCTGCGCAGATCGAGGACGGATGGTTAGACACCGCCTCAGGAGCTGCAACCTCTACGGCGATAGAGCCGAACACTGACCTTGTCCCTCATGAAGCTCGTGACTCCGAGGTGCCGGACTCCTCGCCGGACTCCGAACCTCCCGCGCCCCCCAATCAAATCCGGTTGGGTGCCAGTCATGGATTTCACCGCCGCGGACATCTTTCAACACTCACCTTTCGGCGACATCTTGAGTTCGCTAAAGTATCTCTCGCTATCAGGAGAGCCCTGGCCGGACTGCGGTCAGGATGGTTGGGATGCGGACGACAAAGAAATTCAAAGCCCACCCACCACCCACTTAATAGCCACTGTCGACGATCTAACCGACATGCTAGACTACGACTCCGAAGACATCGACGGTATGGACGACGATGCCGGAGACGACCAAGAACCAGCGCCTACCGGGCAATGGAAAGCCACCTCATCATATGACATATACATGGTGGATATCCCAAAGGATGGGAATGGCGAAGGAACAACGGAGGATGACCCCTCCAAGAAACAGCCCAAGCGTCGGTGTCAGCGGCGCCGCTCTAAATCCCGCCACAGCAAGAATGAAGATTCCGGCACCGGAGATAACAACACCCCGGATAGTGCCGAAGACAACCCACTCCAGCAAGATTCAGCACAGGAGGACGGAGACGCCAACCCTCATGAGAGAGCGGCAGAAGAAGAGGTAGAGGACTATATGCCTCCCTCCGGAGACGAGGCAAGCCTCGACGACGACGAATTCGTCATGCCTAAGGATCCCATCGAACAAGAGCATTTTAAACGCAGGCTTATGGCCACGGCAAACAGCCTCAAGAAAAAGCAGCAACAACTTAGAGCTGATCAAGATCTGCTAGCCGACAGATGGACTGAAGTCCTCGCGGCCGAAGAGCATGAGCTCGAACGCCCCTCCAAAAGTTACCCTAAACGCAAGCTGCTCCCCTGATTAGAGGAGGAGGCGTATGAACCTGCATCACCAGTGGACAATACGGCTGACCGACCACCCCGTGGTCACGACAGAGAGGCCCCTAGGCCCTTCACTAGAACCGTACCCCGGCATCGCTCGAAAAGCACAAAGCCACAGGGGAACGCTCCGGACTTGCAAGATATATTGGAGGATAAGGCAAGACAATCAAGATCAATCTATGGATCGCATAGGAGCCCCATGATACGTGACGACAACCGTCGCACCGGACACAGTAAGTCCGGCCGGGCCGAACAAAATAGACAAAGCTCTTTCGAGCTCCGTCGTGATATCGCCCAATACAGAGGCGCCGCACACCCACTATGCTTCACAGATGAAGTAATGGATCATCAAATCCCCGAAGGGTTTAAACCCGTGAACATTGAATCCTACGGATGGTTGGACGCCACCCCAGGAGCCGCAATCTCTACGGCGATAGAGCCAAATACCAGCCTAGTCCTTTGCGAGGCCTATGACTCCAAGGTGCCAGACTCCATTCCGAACTCCGAATCTTCCGTGCCCCTTCCGATCGAACCCGATTGGGCTCCGATCATGGAGTTCACCGCCGCAGACGTCTTTCAGCACTCGCCCTTTGGTGATATCCTAAATTCACTAAAGTCTCTCTCTTTGTCAGGAGAGCCCTGGCCGGACTACGGCCATCATGGTTGGGATGCGGACGACGAAGAAATTCGAAACCCACCCACCACCCACTTTGTAGCCACTATCGACGATCTAACCGACATGCTCGACTCCGACTCTGAAGACATCGAGGGTATGGACGCCGATGAAGGAGACGACCAAGAACCAGCGCCTAAGAGCACCGCACAATCACCTCATCACACGAGGTATACATGGTGGACACACCTAAAAGAAGCAACGGCGAGGATCTAAAGGGCGCAACCAGGGATCGTTCCCTCGAAAAACAATCAAAGCGGCAGCGTAAGCACCGCGCCAAGCCCCACCTCGACGGAGACCCGACCATAGAGCAGGACGAATCAACGGAAGACGAACATGCCACCGAGCAACCGTCCAATCAGGGCGGACAAACCAAGCAATCCGTCCCCGGCAAAGATAATAGTCCGAACGACCTCACGACGGACAAGTCACTGGAGCACCAGAACCTCCACCAAAGGCTCGTCGCCACTGCGCGTAGTCTGAAAAAGCAGAAGCGGAAGCTCAAAACAGCGGAAGATGCACTCAGAACAAGATGGGGCAAAGTACTCAATACCACACACAAATACGATAACAACCATCACACAAAGAGCTATCCGAAGCGGAAATTACTACCAGAATTTGATGAAGAGGCCTTAGAGCCCCCACAATCAAAAAACAAGGAAGTCACCAGGTCGGATAGACGACCCCACGATCGACCTCAAGCGACAAAGGGCGCCGCACTCAATACGGCACGCGATCCGCCCCAGGATTCACATCAAAAAACCGGTCCAACCAGATCCATTTACGGGCCAAGAAAGCAAGCTCCAGCGAGCAATGCAACGCAAAAAATACCAGAACATCGCGACACACCTACATACAGGGGCGCCGCACCCCCCCTATGTTTTACCGACGAGGTACTGGATCATGAATTTCCGGCGGGATTCAAGCCCATAAACATAAAAGCATACGACGGAACAACATACCCTGGAGTTTGGATCGAGGATTATATCCTCCATATACACATGGCCAGAGGAGATGACCTTCACACCATAAAATACTTACCCCTTAAGATCAAAGGGCCAGCCAGGCATTGGCTTAAAAGCCTCCCTGAAAACACCATGGGAAGCTGGGAAGAGCTCGAGGATGCTTTCCGGGCAAATTTTCAAGGGACCTATGTCCGACCCCGGATGCAGACGAGCTGAGTCATATAAATCAACAACCCGGAGAGTCAGCCCGGAAACTCTGGAACAGATTTCTTACTAAAAAGAATCAGATAGTCGACTGTCCGGATGCCGAAGCCCTAGCAGCTTTCAAACATAGCGTCCGAGACGAATGGCTTGCCAGACACCTCGGCCAAGAAAAGCCAAGAACAATGGCCGCATTAACAAGCCTCATGACCTGCTTTTGCGCAGAAGAGGATAGCTGGTTGGCAAGAAGCAGCACCAGCGACCCGAATACATCTGAACTCAGAGATGGAAACGGGAAACCGCGCCATAACAAAGAACAACGCCGGATCAAGGACAACAGCCCGATGAGCACGGCAGTCAACGCCGGATTCAAAAGCTCTCGGCAAAATCAGAAAAAGCCGCCCCCAAAGATGACAGGGACGAGCTATCTAACCTCAACAAAATCTTGGACAAAATATGTCAAATCCATAGTACTCCCGAGAGACCTGCAAACCACACCCACAGAGATTGTTGGGTCTTCAAGCAGTCCGGCAAACTCAACGCCGAACACAAGGGGCTCGACACACCAAGCGAGGATGACGACGCACCCCACAAGCAGAACACCGGAGAACAAAAGAAGTTCCCACAAGAAGTCAAAACAGTAAATTCACTTCAGGTGACAAAAGGGAAAAACAGAACGGCGCCTACGAAGATACGCGCCATACGGCCCGCCCCAGAGGAGCATCGCCACTGGTTGTTACAACCAATCACCTTCGATCATCAGGATTACTCCAGAGGTATCCGGAACGCAGGCTGGACTGCCTTGGTCTTGGATCCGATTATTGACGGACTCCAATTTACACAAGTCCTAATGGACGGTGGCAGTGACCTAAACTTGTTATATCAGGACACAATCCACAAACTGGGGGTAAACCCAGCAATAATTCGCCATGGCAACACTTCCTTTCAAGGAATCACGCCGGGCCCAGATACCCAGAGTATGGGTTCCCTTTCGTTAGAAGTCATGTTCGGCTCACCCGACAACTTCCTGAGCAAAAAGCTAACCTTCCACATCGCCCCATTCATAAGTCGCTATCAAGCGCTACTGGGACGTGAAGCTTTCGCCCGCTTTAACGCAATACCGCATTATGCATCCCTTACACTCAAAATGCCCGGTCCACGAGGCATCATCTCATTAAAGGGAAATATCAATTGATCCCCGAAGTACGGATAATGGTGCGGCCGCCTTGACAGTCGCGCACTAATCCAGCTTCATTACCCCGGACACGGTTCGACGAGTCCGGTGTAAACATACAAAGGCCTAATAGCCGCATAACCCGGTGCAAGGGGCTCCGCGTGTTTACACCAGGAGACAATACGGCCCAATTTTACTCATGCCTCTGTGTTATATTTTGTTTATTTTAATATAGATTTCTCGCACGATTATTTTCACTAAGTCCCTCTCTTTCGCAGACAAACACCGTGCTACGCCCGTCCAGGATACGACACAACGGAGACACAGGCGCAGACGTGCAGTAGGGACCCGTTCTAAGGATTCTCTTCAGATTAAGACCCTGCGTAAACCTTTTTTACTGCCTCTTGTTGATAACATCCCCCAGTTTTCACTATAACCGAGGAGGAGGCTGGCGTCTTGGCATGTGGCCACGCTAGAATTTTGCATGTACCTGGACACCAGGGGCTTTTTTACCAAAGGGCTCTTGTTCGGCCCATCTCCATAAAGACCGAATAC
Organism: Triticum timopheevii; assembly: GCA_963921465.1. Taxonomy (NCBI): domain Eukaryota; kingdom Viridiplantae; phylum Streptophyta; class Magnoliopsida; order Poales; family Poaceae; genus Triticum; species Triticum timopheevii. The sequence continues at coordinate 341,502,017 of OY997262.1, read as the reverse complement.
CTTAGGGAGTGTTCGGTGTCGCAAGTTTGGCCTTATATGCATCAGCTCCGAATCATGTCTTTGGTCAAATGTTGGGTTTGCCCGGCTCCTGTGTTTTGCTGCCTTACGTTCTGCTCTATCAGCTAAGGCGGCACCAGGAGAACTACTGCGATTGTGCCCCGGTTCGGCCAGGCGAGCACCTTAGTAGAGAAAGCCGAAAACTGACTGTCATGATATAGCGAGAGACTGGTCAACCACTCGATGACTTTCGGAATCTTTAGGATTCCTTCGCATTAACGAAGGGCCGCTTCCCGGGCAGGCACACACGCGCCCCGAATTCGGGCAAGCGCGGTGCCCCTAGGGGCTATTCAGTATCCCCACTGTCAAACTCCTATGGCTAAGTGAAAGTGATAAAGCATTATAGTCCGGTTGCCTAGTTCGCTGCGCTATCACCTCCTTTATAGGACCAAGACGTTGGATTAAGTGTGAAAAGGCGCCTTTTTGCGAACACCCCCGCATTATATGCGTGGGGGCTGAAGCCAACGACTGCCATCTTTCAGGTTATATACACATATACATTAACGGTCGCACAGGAGGCGTTATAATTCTTGCAAGCACAAGTATAAAAAGCTTTTATATTCTATCAAAATATTCATTTTACAATAGCACACGCTATTCGAACACAACATCCTTCGAGCACTGCGCCTCTATTAAACGAGCGCCACGAAGAACTTCCTCAAAGTAGTGCTTGGCAGGTACTCGGCTTTCGTCCGAATCCCGGGATGCAACAACACTGGCCTTCATATCCGCCCAATATGTCTTGACACGGGCAAGAGCCATCTGTGCACCCTCAATGCACGCCGACCTCTTCATTGCATCAACATGCGGCACCAAACCAAGGAACTGCTGCACCAAGCCAAAATAACTCTTCGGCTCTGGCTTCTCCGGCCACAGACGACTCGCAACATACCTCATGGCGAGTCCGGATAACCTGTTCAGCTCCGCCCAGGCGGCCAAATGGTCGGATACCGAAAGTGGGCATTCTGGATTGTGGAACTGCGACCAAAAAAGTTCTTCCAATTCATGGTCACCTCGACCCGGGAAGTGTTCGGTCGCGTCTGCCGCACTAGCTGCCAAATCCAGATAAGTGTTTTCCGCACTCCACTGCCGGTCTAACGGAGCATACTTAGGGTCCCCGAACTTCATCCGCAGCATATAGGGCTTTCTAGCCGTGATATCTCTGGCCTGACGTAGCTCCTCCTTCATAGCTCTCATTGCAGAGCGAGTATCCTTGGCCTCGACAGTGATCTTTTCAAGATCCTTCTGAGCCGCCTTGCCTTCTTGTTCAAGAAATTTACAGTGGTCGGCAGCATCCTTCAATTTTATAGCCATCTCGGCTATTACTTTCTTGCTCTGGCAGTGAGCAGCCTGTTCGGCTCTTAGCTCTTCAGCCGCCTTAACGGCAGCCACATCACTTTCCCTTGCTTGCTCCTTGGCTCGGGCAAGTTCCGCCCAAAGGTTCTCCACGGCAGCATCACCATCTACATTAAGCACATATCTTATAAGGTACAAGCATCGAACTCCTCTTATCAGATGTCTTTGGAACAAACCTTGTGCCTCATCTAGCCGCTTATTTACAAGCGCGATGTCGGCATCTGCCACGTCAAGTTGCCGCTTTAGCTCGGCAGATTCATCAGTCCGGCTAGCCACCGAACACCTCGCCACCTTCATAAAATAGGTGACATATTATACCTGGGGTTATGATCCTCTGTGTGCCATTACTTTTGACGACACACAGAGTCTCAGGGGCTATTATTTATACAGGGCGCATTTTATATACGCGGCTCTACCAAAAGGTACACCTTTTCACGTACCTCAAAGCCTGTCAGTAAACTCCTGGCGGCCTCGTACAGTCCGCTTTCCGCGGATGAAATCCTTCCAATAACCGTGTTCATCAACATACGGTGTTCTTCTGAGATGGACGCTCGCCCGAGCAGATCCTTCAGCCCCTCCGACCGCGCACCAGAGGGTGCCGGACTAGCCTCATGACCTTTTCCAGGGTCCGGACTTGGAAAAACCCTCCGAGGCGACACCTCGGGGTCGCCTGCCTCGTGAGACGGTTCAGCAAGGGGAGGCGTTTCGCTCTCCATCATCTCCAGACGAAGATCCCCTGAAGATGAGCTCTGCTGAGAAGGGTTGAGATCCGAACTGCAAGGTAATATTTTGGTTATCTTCCTCAGAAATAGAACAGGAATGTCACTCATTTTGGAACCCCTCTCTTTACTTACGGCTCGGGGGAGAGCTGATCCCCTTGAGGGCGCAATGCGGCCGGGGCATTCTCCGGCGCCGGACCTTCTGGCGAAGATTTCTTCCCCCGTTTTGAGGCCATCCCCTCCAGGTCTTCAGAGGCAGTCCTTTTCTTTCCCTAGTCGGGGGAATTTTCGATTCCTCCCTTCCTAACTGCCTCCTTCGCGTAGGCGGTAGCTCCTTCATTCCCCTCTTCGCCTTCTGCCAAAAGCACAATCTCCAGCATCCTGGTTAACACGGGATCCGATGCGGTCTCAGGCAGGGGGGCTGGACACCTGATAAGCTTTGCCTTCGCTATCCACTCCTGTTCAAAGGATAGCTCTATTAAGGGTAATTTCATGATGAAAATACGGATGGCGTGTCCAGGTACGGGGCTACTTACTTGAGCATCCGGGCGATTGCAGCTCAGACCTGCGTCCTCGGACAAGTCCAGACAACTTGCTTGTGATTCGAAGAACAACTTGTACATCTCCACGGGCGTCATGCCCATAAAGTGTTGGAGGACTCGCGGTCCCTCCAGATTAAATTCCCACAGGCGGAGAGGGCGACGTTTGCAGGCCAGCATGCGGCGAATCAGCATAACTTGCGCCACTACGGTGAAGTTGATATCTCTTTCTGAGAGATCTCGAATGCGGTCCTGCAGCAAGGGCACGTCTTTGGACGGCCCCCAGATAAGCCCTTCATTGACCCATGACGCTAGCCGCGGTGGGGGAACCGAGCGAAAAGTAGGTGGCGCCACCCATGTGGTGCCCCTGGGGGCTGTGATGTAAAACCAGTCCCGTTGCCATAAGCCAGACTCCTTTTGTAAAGAGCCCTTGGGCCATGGAGCGTCGGCCATCTTGCTTATGATAGCTCCTCCGCACTCAGTGTGCTGCCCCTCGATCATCTTTGGTTCCACCTTGAAGGTTCTAAGCCACAATCCGAAGTGAGGAGTAATATGGAGGAATGCCTCACACACGATAATGAACAATGAGATTTGGAGGATGGACTCCGGAGCTAAGTCATGAAATTCCAGCCCATAATAAAACATAAGCCCCCTCATGAAGAGATTAATCGGGAAGCCTAGCCCCCCAGAGGAAGTGTGATGTGAACACCATGCTCTCACCGGGCTGGGGAGTAGGAATGACCTGCCCTTGAGCAGGCAGCCTATGCGAGATTTCGCCGGTCAGATACCTGGCATCTCTCACCTTTCGCACGTCTTCTTCCGTAACGGAGGAAGGCATCCACCAGCCTTGAAGGTCGGAGCTGGACATCGTCGAAGGTCCGAAGCGCCTAAAGCTGGAGCTCTGGATGATGGAACTCAAGGCGAGGGGCGGATTCTATTGAGTTAAAAGGAGTCGAGCCTTGGTCTCTTTATAAAGAGGTTGAATACCAAGAGCCCTCCCCGTAACCGTTTGGGACTCGCTTTCGATTAGGGAGTCATACCAAAGGCACGGTTGGGTTACCCACGCTCGTATTGATGAGAATCCCGGAATAAGGGGACACGATCTCTGCTTTGACAGGATGTGCCAAGGAAATCGCCTCGCTAAACGCGCTGAGGTGGAATAGTAAAATGATTCGAATAAAGGCTTGGCCGTGGCGTGATGTCACGCTGTGGAATACGTCAGCAGATTAGATTTGTGCAGATATTATTCTCTCTACGGTGGCATGTGGAACTTATTTTGCAGAGCCGGACATTATCCTTGTGTTCAACATCTTCTATGGAGTATTCGGAGGAGGAACCCGCCTTGCAATGCCGAAGACAATTTGCGCGCCGGACTCGTCGTCATTGAAGCCTGGTTCAAGGGCTACTGAGGGAGTCCTGGATTAGGGGGTGTCCGGATGGCCAGACTATGACCTTTGGCCGGACTCCCGGACTATGAAGATACAAGATTGAAGACTTCATCCCGTGTCTGGATAGGACTTTCCTTGGCGTGGAAGGCAAGCTTGGCGATATGATATGAAGATCTCCTCCCATTGTAACCGACTCTATGTAACCCTAGCCCTCTACGGTGTCTATATAAGCCGGAGAGATTTAGTCCGTAGGACGAACAACAATCATACCATAGGCTAGCTTCTAGGGTTTAGCCTCTCTGATCTCGTGGTAGATCAACTCTTGTACTACCCATATCATCAATATTAATCAAGCAGGAGTAGGGTTTTTACCTCCATCGAGAGGGCCCGAACCTGGGTAAAAACATCGTGTCCCTTGTCTCCTGTTACCATCTGCCTAGACGCACAGTTCGGGACCCCCTACCCAAGATCCGCCGGTTTTGACACCGACAACATCCCTTCCTGACCACTCCACCACGGCTGCCTATAGCGACGAGGAGTGGTTGCCCAGGGACAAGCCCCTGGCGAAGTCATAAGTATCCATACTCCATAGTACTTTCTGTGTGTTTAGCTTCACCGCTTCTTATAATGCCGAACATGCATATGCAGTCCGGCCAAGTCCCACATCGAGGTATCCTCTTCGGAGGAGTCCCTGGACCCGTCGGCGATGAACAGCGAGTCACTGGCGACGGCCTCCTCCCCCAGGCCTATGGACGACACTGAAGTGTTGTCCCAGGGATGCCGGACCAGGGGGAGAAAGTTCTGGAGACGCCCCAAGGCGAGATCCCAGCCGCCAGACACATGGGGGGAAAGACCCCCATGGATTCTGCTGACGGGGGCCACATCGAGTCTGGCCCCCAGCCGGGTACTGTGCCGGAACCTCCGATGGTTCCGGATTCAGGTAGGTAGCCCCTCGCTAAGGAGGGTGAGCCGCCTGTGCCGATGACCTCTGTCCACCCAGAGGCATCGTACAATTTGCTGGAAGCGCTTCACGAAGCTTCCATTGACGACGAACACCGTACTCTTATGAGTGCGGTGATTGAGAAGGTCCGATCCGCCAAAAATGGATTGACCAAAGCCTACGCCAGCCTGCTAACAGGCTTTGAGGTAAGTAACAAAATTGTAAGAAAATATCACCGTATAAATAGTAGCCCCTGATACTCTGTTTGTTGTTCGGAAAGAAAAGACAAACAAAGGGTCAACTAGTATCCGTAGGAGTCTAACAAAAAATTTCTATGTGAATAAGCAGGCTTTGCTGCTGAATGCTGCCGCTCGTACTGCGGAGGTTTCCGGACTGAGGCGGGACCTGGAGAGAGCCAAAGGAGAGCTCAGCCTCGCGAAGAGGGAGCTCGAGGAGAACAAAGATAAGTGATACCCCGTCCGTGTGTCATATAAAGGAAAAATCGTTGATGCTAACAGAAGCATCATGAATTGTAATAGGGGCCATGACCGAAGTGGCAGCTGTAGGACCTTGAGAAGAGGTGTCTAGAGGGGGGGGGGTGATTAGACACTAAGTACCAAAGTTGCAGTTTTTAAGTTTCTTTAAAGTTTGAGTGGAGTTTAGTCACAAGTTTAACATTCACAACATATTGCAAGCAAGCATGCAAAGAGTATATGAGCAGCGGAAAGTAAAGCATGCAACTTGCAAGAATGTAAAGGGAAGGGATTGGAGGATTCAAACGCAATTGGAGACACAGATGTTTTTGGCGTGGTTCCGATAGGTGGTGCTATCGTACATCCACGTTGATGGAGACTTCAACCCACGAAGGGTAACGGTTGCGCGAGTCCACGGAGGGCTCCACCCAAGAAGGGTCCACGAAGAAGCAACCTTGTCTATCCCACCATGGCCGTCGCCCACGAAGGACTTGCCTCACTAGCGGTAGATCTTCACGAAGTAGGCGATCTCCTTGCCCTTACAAACTCCTTGGTTCAACTCCACAATCTTTGTCGGAGGCTCCCAAGTGACACCTAGCCAATCTAGGAGACACCACTCTCCAAGAAGTAACAAATGGTGCATTGATGATGAACTCCTTGCTCTTGTGCTTCAAATGATAGTCTCCCCAACACTCAAATCTCTCTCATAGGATTTGGATCTGGTGGAAAGAGGATTTGAGTGGAAAGCAACTTGGGGAAGGCTAGAGATCAAGATTCATATGGTAGGAATGGAATATCTTGGCCTCAACACATGAGTAGGTAGTTCTCTCTCAGAAATAGGATGCTGGAAGTGTAGGTTCAGTTTGATGGCTCTCTCCATGAATGAAGAGGAGGTGGAGGGGTATATATAGCCTCCACACAAAATCTATCCGTTACACAATCTACCAAACTCGATGGGACCGAATCGTTAAACTCGGTCAGACCGATTTAGCAAATAATGTGACCGTTAGGGTTTTCGGTGGGACCAGAATGTAACTCGGTAGGACCGATTTGGTTAGGGTTAGGGCATAACGTAATCTCGGTGAGACCGATTACACAAACTCGGTAGGACCGATTTTGGTAGTTAGCTAACCAGAGAGTTGGTCAGGCAAACTCGGTTGGACCGATTATCAAACTCGGTGGTACCGATTTTGACAATAAGTTAACCAGAGAGTTTGCATTGTAATCTCGGTAGTACCGATTGCTCAAACTCGGTGAGACCGATTTTGATAATGGACATACACAAAGAGATTACAATCCCATCTCGGTGAGACCGAGATCCCTATCGGTGGGACCGATTTGCCTAGGGTTTGTGGCAGTGGCTAAGACATCAAAACTCGGTGGCGCCGGATCGAAAGAATCAGTGGAGCCGAGTTTGACTTTAGGTTTAGGACATATGTGTGCAAGTGTGAAAGTTGTTGAGGGTATTTGGAGCATATCACTAAGCACTTGAAGCAAGAGGCTCATTAAGCAACACCTCATCCCTCCTTGATAGTATTGGCTTTTCCTATAGACTCAATGTGATCTTGGATCACTAAAATGTAAAATGAAGAGTCTTGAGCTGGAAGCTTGAGCCAATCCTTTGTCCTTAGCATCTTGAAGGAGTTCCCACATCCTTTAGTCTATGCCGCTCCATTGTTGAACTTATCTGAAACATACTAGATAAAAGTGTTAGTCCAACAAGAGATATGTTGACATTAATTACCAAAACCACCTAGGGAGCACTTGTGCTTTCAGCAGCCCTTAAGAAAGCGCTGTTCAAGGCCGAAGACAAGGCGGCCAAGGAGCGCACCGAGTGTGAGAAACAGGAGGCTCGGGTTAATGAGGTCCAGCAAGAGCTCCAGGACTTCGTCAAAAAATTCGAGTCCTTGGAGCGTGACTCCAAGACGCAAGAGCCGAGCTTGCGAAGGCCCTTCAGAGCATGCAGGACACCAAGGCCGAAGCCCAACAGGCCCTCCAAGAGATTCAGGCGACCAAGAAGATAGCGGCGGGTAAGGCATTCATTATGCAAAGCTAGCATGTGAAGGAGACTTTCCTTTTACTTACCCGAATTCGGAGCTCTCTAGGAGTGTTCGCAGATCTCCCACGCAGCATATCGGATGCCGCGGAGTTCTACCGTGCCGAAGAAGGGAGCTCGACAGAGAAGTTGTTCTGGTCTCAATATACTAGGACCAAACATCTGATGCCCTTGAGTGACCAGCTGAAGCAATTGGTCCAACTGCACAAGGCGGCCGAACTGGCCATGAAGGACCTCATAGTCCGGCTGTGGCCTGGCGAGCCCCTGCCTAGCAGCTACTTCGGCCTTGTAAAGTGGATGGTAAATGCCTGTCCGCGGCTTGAAGTCATTAAGCGGTCCATCTGCATTGAAGGTGCCCGTCGGGCCTTCGCCCGCGCGAAAGTGCACTGGGCGAAGATGGATGCCAATAAGCTGGTGACGGAGGGGCCACCAGAGGCCAAGGTGCACTGCCACCCCGAGAAGTACTATGACGGTGTTATGAAAGGTGCCCGCCTTGTGGCGGAGGAATGTGCCAAGGATGTAATATTTGAATGAATGTACTCATGTCATCTTGTAATACGAAAACAAGTTTGTGTGCACTATATAAAGCTTGTTGATTTAAAATATTACCTTCTGTGCGGCCGTTTATAAAAATCTGAAAGTTGACCAGTCGTCGGCTTCTGCCCCCATGTAACTAGTACTGGGGTGTTTGATACGTCTCCAACGTATCTATAATTTATGAAGCATTCATGCTATTATATTATCTGTTTTGAATGATTATGGGCTTTATTATACACTTTTATATTACTTTTGGGACTAACCTACTAACCGGAGGCCCAACCCATATTGCTGTTCTCTTGCCTATTTCAGTGTTCTGAAGAAAAGGAATATCAAACAGAGTCCAAACGAAATGAAACCTTCGGGAGCGTGATTTTTGGAACGAACATGATCCGGAAGACTTGGAGTTCACGTCAGAGAAGCCTCCAGGAAGCCACGAGGGTGGGGGCGCCCCCCTACAGGCGCCGCCTGTCTCGTGGGCCCCTCGAGCGTCCCCCGACTGACTTCTTTCACCTATATATTCCCATATACCCTAAAAACATCAAGGGGGAAGATAGATCGGGAGTTCCGCCGCCGCAAGCCTCTGTAGCCACCAAAAGTCAATTGGGACCCTGTTCTGGCACCCTGCCGGAGGGGGGATCCCTCACCGGTGGCCATCTTCATCATCCCGGCAATCTCCATGACGAGGAGAGAGTAGTTCACCCTCGGGGCTGATGGTATGTACCAGTAGCTATGTGTTTGATATCTCTCTCTCGTGTTCTTAATTTGGCACGATCTTGATGTATCGCGAGCTTTGCTATTATAGTTGGATCTTATGATGTTTCTCCCCCTCTACTCTCTTGTAAAGGATTGAGTTTTCCCTTTGAAGTTATCTTATCGGATTGAGTCTTTAAGGATTTGAGAACACTTGATGTATGTCTTGCCGTGCTTATCTGTGGTGACAATGGGATATTAACGTGATCAACTTGATGTATGTTTTGTTGATCGACTTGCGGGTTGAGTGACCTTGTGAGCTTATGCATAGGGGTTGGCACACGTTTTCGTCTTGACTCTCTGGTAGAAACTTTGGGGCACTCTTTGAAGTACTTTGTGTTGGTTGAATAGATGAATCTGAGATTGTGTGATGCATATCGTATAATCATGCCCGCGGATACTTGAGGTGACAATGGAGTATCTAGGTGTCATTAGGGTTTTGGTTGATTTGTGTCTTAAGGTGTTATTCTAGTATGAACTCTATGATAGATCGAACGGAAAGAATAGCTTCATGTTATTTTACTACAGACTCTTGAATAGATAGATCAAAAAGGATAACTTTGAGGTGGTTTCGTACCCTACCATAATCTCTTCGTTTGTTCTCCGCTATTAGTGGCTTTGGAGTGACTCTTTGTTGCATGTTGAGGGATAGTTATATGATCCGATTATGTTATTATTGTTGAAAGAACTTGCACTAGTGAAAGTATGAACCTTAGGCCTTGTTTCCTACCATTGCAATACCGTTTACGCTCAATTTTATCATTAGTTACCTTGCTGTTTTTATAATTTCAGATTACAAATACTCATATCTACTATCGATATTGCACTTGTATCACCATCTCTTCACCGAACTAGTGCACCTATACAATTTACCATTGTATTCGGTGTGTTGGGGACACAAGAGACTTTTTGTTATTTGGTTGCAGGGTTGTTTGAGAGATACCATCTTCATCCTATGCCTCCCACAGATTGATAAACCTTAGGTCATCCACTTGAGGGAAATTTGCTACAGTCCTACAAACCTCTACACTTGGAGGCCCAACAACGTCTACAAGAAGAAGGTTGTGTAGTACACATCAAGCTCTTTTCTGGCGCCATTGCCGGGAGGTGAGTGCTTGAAGGTATATCTTTAGATCTTGCAATCGAATCTTTTTGTTTCTTGTTTTATCACTAGTTTAGTCTATAAAAGAAAACTAAAAAATGGAATTGAGTTTGTCTCATGCGCTTCATCTTTTTAATATCTTTCGTGAGAATGATGGTAAGGAAAATTGTGCTCAAGTGCTAGAAGAAGAAATCTATAAAATGTTTGGCACTAAATGTTTGAATGATGAGCATGATTGAAATGTTGTTAGTATGAATTCCTTGAATACCCATGATGCTAATGTTATGGAAAGCCACAAGGTTGGGGATGCTATGTTTGATGAATATGATATTTTTTGTCCCCCAAGTTTTGATGAGAATATTTATTGTGATGAAAGCATGCCTCCTATTTATGATGATTATATTGATGAAAGTGGGTTTTGAAGAGTGTCAACTGTAGGTAGTATTGATCCCACTATTTTGGAGGACGTTGAATCTTATTGTGATGAATATGAAAGTGGATTTAGAAGAGTGTCAATTTTATTTAGTGATGATTCCACTATTTTGGAAGAGGTTCCAATTGATTATGAGAACAAAGTTGCTATCTATGATGATTATTGTGATGCCTTGTATGCTATTAAGAATAATGATAACCATGAAACTTGTCATCATGATTTTAGTTTTCAATTGGATTATGCCTCACATGATAGTTGTTTTGTTGAGTTTGCTCCCACTACCATTCCGAATGAGAAGAAATTTGCTTATGTGGAGAGTACTAAATTTTCTATGCTTGTAGATCATGAAAAGAATGCTTTAGGTTCTGGTTATATTGTTAAATTCATTCATGATGCTACTGAAAATTATTATGAGGGAGGAACATATGCTTGTAGGAATTGCAATAATATCAAGTTTCCTCCCTATGTGCTTAAAATCTTAAAGTTATGCTTGTTTTGCCTTCCTATGCTACTTGATTATTGTTCCCATAAGTTGTTTGCTCACAAAATCCCTATGGATAGGAAGTGGGTCAGACTTAAATGTGCTAGTCATATTTTTCATGATGCTCTCTTTATGTTTCAATTCTTATCTTTTATGCGAGCATCATTGCCATCATCATGCCTAGCTAGAATGGCATTAAAGAAAAGCGCTTGTTGGGAGACAACCCAATATTTACCCTTACTGTTTTTGTGTGTACACATGATTATGCTTCTGTAGTAATCATGTTTTATAGATTTTGTTTCAATAAAGTGCCAAGTAGAGCCTTTGGGAAGACTTGGGTGAAGTCTATATGATCTTGCTATAAAAAACAGAAACTTTAGCGCTCACAAGATTAGCTGCCATTGTTTACTAGAGAGTGATTTTAGGTTGATACTTTTGGCAGATGATTAATAGACAAATTCCTCAGGTCCACCAATTTATTTAAGAATTTTTGGAGTTCGAGAATTATACATTTGATACAGATTACTACAGACTGTTCTGTTTTTTACAGATTCTGTTTTCATTGTGTTGTTTGCTTATTTTGATGAATCTATGAGTAGTATCTGAGGGTATGAACCATAGAGAAGTTGGAATAAAGTAGATATTACACCAATATGAATTTATAATTAGTTTATTACAGTACCTAAGTGGTGATTTATTTTCTTATACTAACGGAGCTTACGAGTTTTGTTTTGAGTTTCGTGCTGTGAAGTTTTCAAGTTTTGGGTAAAGATTCGATGGACTATGGAATAAGGAGTGGTAAGAGACTAAGCTTGGGGATGCCCAAGGAACCCCCAAAGTAATATTCAAGGACAACCAAGAGCCTAAGCTTGGGGATGCCCCGGATGGCATCCCCTCTTTCGTCTTCGTTCATCGGTAACTTTACTTGGAGCTATATTTTTATTTACCACATGATATGTGTTTTGCTTGGAGCGTCAATTTATTTTGCTTTGCTTGCTATTTGAATAAAATACCAAGACCTGAAATACTTAAATAAGAGAGAGTTTTCACATATTTACATAATTATATAACTAATCCTTGATCTTCACTTATATCTTTTTGGAGTAGTTTGTCATTTACTCGTGTGCTTCACTTATATCCTATGAGTAAATGGTTGAATGAGTTGAATGTCATAAATCTGAAATTATATATGTTTCATATGCTTATCCCATGGGGAGTAATGACTTCACATCTAAGAAGTAGAGGTTGTAAATTTATTGAAGGTTAGCAATCATTGTATTGGTCATTTGAACAATTCATGAAAGAATATTGAAGGAAGAGAGATTTCACATATAAATATACTATCTTGGACATCTTTCACAATTGTGAGCACTCATTAAGTATGACATGCTAAAGAGTTGATGTTGGACAAGGAAGACAACATAATGGGTTATGTTTTCTCGCGTCTCAGTTAAAGTATATTGTCATAGATCATTCAAACATGTTGAGCTTGCCTTTCCCCCTCATGCTAGCCAAAATTCCTTGCACCAAGTAGAGATACTACTTGTGCTTGCAAATATCCTAAACCCAGTTTTTGCCATGAGTGTCCACCATACCTACCTATATGCGGTATTTACCTGCCATTCCAAGTAAATTTGCATGTGCCAAACTCTAAACCTTCAAACAATAATCTGTTTTGTATGCCCGAATCACTCATGTAGCAACTAGGGGCTGTCAGTAACTTCCATGCTAGGTGGGTTATTCTCAAGATGAGTGGACTCCGCTCATCATTCACGAGAAAAATGGCTGGTAACCGGGATGCCCAGTCCCATGATCAAAAAGATCAAAATCAAATAAAAAATAATTGCAAACAAAACTCCCCCAGGACTGTTGTTGGTATGGACGGTACCCCGTTGTTTCGGATGGCTGTGGAGTGTGATTGTTGGTGGAGGGGGAGTAAAATCTTTACCATTCTGTTTGGGAACCGCCTATAATGTATGTAGTATGGAAGATATTGGGAACTCTTGGTTGTTATGTTGACAATGAGATCATACCTCTCAAAATTATTTATCTCTATTTCAAAATCAAGCTCTGGCACCTCTGCATATCCCTGTGTCCCTTGCGAAGGGCTTATATTTTACTTTATGTCTTTTACTTTATGCAAGAGTCAAGGTGATCTTCACCTTTCCCCTTTTCATTTTATCCTTTGGCAAGCACCTCGTGTTGGAAAGATCCTGATATATATATCCAATTGGATGTAAGTTAGCATGAACTATTATTGTTGACATCACCCAAAGGTGATACATTGGGAGGCAACACTATAAGCCCCTATCTTTCTCAGTGTTTGATTAAAACTTCATAACCATAAGTATTGCATGAGTGTTAGCAATTGTAGAAGACTATATGATAGTTGAGTATGTGGAGTTTTCTAAATCAAAGCTCTGACATAGACCCTTCCTAAAAATAAGATGAATTGCAATTGTTTGATGACTGAGAATGAAGTTTGTTAGTTTTCAAGAAAGTTTATAGTCTATGCTTTAACATGTGAATAGCTTGTTACTTGATCATGAAAAGTTTTATGAGATGAACTACTGTTATGACATATAATCATGCTAGAAAAGGTGATTGAAATTATCATTGATTCAAACTTGTGCACCTGCTAGCATTCACACTTCATAAATTCTTTCTTTTATCATTTACCTACTCGAGGAGGAGCAGGAATTAAGCTTGGGGATGATGATACATCTCCAACGTATCTATAATTTATGAAGCATTCATGCTATTATATTATCTATTTTGAATGATTATGGGCTTTATTATACACTTTTATATTACTTTTGGGACTAACCTACTAACCGGAGGCCCAGCCCATATTGCTGTTTTCTTGCCTATTTCAGTGTTTCGAAGAAAAGGAATATCAAACAGAGTCCAAACGGAATGAAACCTTCGGGAGCGTGATTTTTGGAACGAACATGATCCGGGAGACTTGGAGTTCACGTCAGAGAAGCCTCGAGTAAGCCACGAGGGTGGGGGGCGCACACCCCTACAGGGCGCACCCCCCTGTCTCATGGGCCCCTCAAGCGTCCCCTGACCGACTTATTTCACCTATATATTCCCATATACCCTAACAAACATCGAGGGGGAAGATAGATCGGGAGTTCCGCCGCCGCAAGCCTCTATAGCCACCAAAAGACAATCGGGACCCTATTTCGGCACCCTGCCGAAGGGGGGATCCCTCACTGGTGGCCATCTTCATCATCCGGGCGATCTCCATGACGAGGAGGGAGTAGTTCACCCTCGGGGCTGAGGGTATGTACTAGTAGCTATGTGTTTGATCTCTCTCTCTCTCTCGTGTTCTTGATTTGGCACGATCTTGATGTATCGCGAGCTTTGCTATTATAGTTGGATCTTATGATGTTTCTCCCCCTCTACTCTCTTGTAATGGATTGAGTTTTCCCTTTGAAGTTATCTTATCGGATTGAGTCTTTAAGGATTTCAGAACACTTGATGTATGTCTTGCTGTGCTTATCTGTGGTGACAATGGGATATTCACGTGATCAACTTGATGTATGTTTTGGTGATCGACTTGCGGGTTCAGTGACCTTGTGAACTTATGCATAGGGGTTGGCACACGTTTTCGTCTTGACTCTCCGATAGACACTTTGGGGCACTCTTTGAAGTACTTTGTGTTGGTTGAATAGATGAATCTGAGATTGTGTGATGCATATCGTATAATCATGCCCACGGATACTTGAAGTGACAATGGAGTATCTAGGTGACATTAGGGTTTTGGTTGATTTGTGTCTTAAGGTGTTATTCTAGTATGAACTGTATGATAGATCGAACAGAAAGAATAGCTTCATGTTATTTTACGACGGACTCTTGAATAGATAGATCAAAAAGGATAACTTTGAGGTGGTTTCGTACCCTACCATAATCTCTTCGTTTGTTCTCTGCTATTAGTGGCTTTGGAGTGACTCGTTGTTACATGTTGAGGGATAGTTATATGATTCGATTATGTTATTATTGTTGAGAGAACTTGCACTAGTGAAAGTATGAACCTTAGGCCTTGTTTCCTACCATTGCAATACCGTTTACGCTCACTTTTATCATTAGTTACCTTGCTGTTTTTATAATTTCAGATTACAAATACTCATATCTACTATCCATATTGCACTTGTATCACCATCTCTTCACCGAACTAGTGCACCTATACAATTTACCATTGTATTGGGTGTGTTTGGGACACAAGAGACTTTTTGTTATTTGGTTGCAGGGTTGTTTGAGAGAGACCATCTTCATCCTACGCCTCCCACGGATTGATAAACCTTAGGTCATCCACTTGAGGGAAATTTGCTACTGTCCTACAAACCTATGCACTTGGAGGCCCAACAACGTGTACAAGAAGGTTGTGTAGTAGACATCAGTGTTCGGGATAAATCTAGACACTCTTTATCCAAGTTTTTGGTCCTTTAAAGGAGGTGTTTAGCGCAGCGAACAAGGCAATCAGACTATACAACTTTATCACTCTCACTAAGCCATAGAAGTCTACAATTTTAAACTTTAGCGAAGCCCCTAGTATTCGGAAGGCCAAACTTGGGGCGCTATACACGCCTAAATCGGACAAGGCCGATCCCTCGCCCGAAGTGGATAAAATCTTTAAGGATTTGAGACCTCTCGAACAACGACCAACTCTCGCCGCATCATGACAGTCAGTTTTCGGCTTTCTGTATTGAGGTGCTCGTCCAAAAGAACCGGGACACAATCGAAGTAGTTCTCCCAGCGCTACCTTAGCCGATATAACAGAACGTAAGGCACCAAAACATGGGAGCCGGGCAAACCCAACTATTGACCCAAGACATGATTCGAAGATGATGCATATAATGCTATAAGTTCAGGGTGCCGCACTGTCGAAAGTGTTCGGACTTTACTTGCCGTGTTATGGGGTACATTGAAGCCCCTGGGGAACTAAACATACCAAAGTGTATGGGTGCAACTTGTATTAAATGAGTAGTCAAAGGAAAAGATAAAGAAAATATAATAATTAGCTGACGCTGTATATTTTTCCATTGTTATTTAGATAATACGTCAAAGCGTATGCATACAAGTAATGCGATAAACAAAAATAAGACTACTTGACATGTCCTAACCAAGGGCAGGCTGCGTGTGGGTATGTAAAACATGTATAATGATCGTTATTAGAGACCACCTGGGTATTCCCTTGTACATCAAAGCCTGTTGCCTCCTTGGTTTTTCATTCCCGTGATGAGTCCAATAATCAAGCTATCTGAAAGGGCTTCCCGAAAGTAGGGTCCTGAAAGGAAGAAAATGATGAAGGTATATGGGTTCTAGGGCGGTTGAGCCGCATTGTGGACCGTGTTGTAGCCGTGCCTCCGCCTATGCCCATGGTATTTTGAGTGCGTAATTATGTACGCATGGCACAAATTTCGCCGCTTGACTGGGACTAGGACGGAGGCCGAATTGCTAGACGAGCTCTGGACGTGCCGGATGATCCTGTTGCAGAGTACTCCGGACACGCTTGACGGTGTCTGGGGGCTTTATCGTCGAGTTGGCGGTCTGCCTAAGAAGGCTGCTTTGTACTTATGCTGCAAGGGCCACAGTGTGCTCCTCCGTACGGAGCGAGCGTTCTGTGTTTCCATTGACTATTATAACCCCGCGAGGTCCTGGCATCTTGAGCTTGAGGTATGCATAGTGTGGTACTGCATTGAATCAAGCAAATGTGGTTCGTCCTAGTAGTGCATTAAAGCCACTACGGAAGGGGACGATATCAAAGATTAACTCCGTGCTTCGGAAGTTGTCCGGGGATCCAAAGACTACTTCCAGTGTTATTGAGCCCGTACAACAGGCTTCTACACCTGAAATTACACCTTTAAAGGTGGTTTTGGTGGGTTTGATCCTTGAGGGATCGATGCCCATTTTGTGCACTGTATCCTGATAAAGTAGGTTCAGGCTACTGCCACCGTCCGTAAGGACATAAGGACTCGTGTGAGATGGAATCCATCAATGATGGGGTTGAGGACCAATGCGGCTGAGCCTCCATGAAAGATACTGGTAGGATGGTCCCTGTGATCGAAAGTGACCGGACAAGACGACCATGGGTTGAACTTTGGGGCGACTGGCTCCATCGCATAGACGTCCCTTAGTGCACGCTTCCGTTCCCGCTTGGGAATGTGGGTGGCATATATCATGTTTACTGTTTTCACTTGGGGAGGAAATTTCTTTTGTCCTCCCATGTTCGGCTGCCGGGGCTCATCATCATCATCACTATGCAGCCCCTTTTCCTTGTTTTCGGCATTCAACTTTTCGGCCTGTTTGAACACCCAACATTCTCTGTTGGTGTGGTTGGCTGGTTTATCGCGGTGCCGTGAATTTGACACGAGCGATCGAGTATGCGGTCTAGACTGGACGGTCCTGGATTGTTTCTTTTAAATGGATTTTTCCGCTGACCAGACTTGGAGCCACTGAATCCGGCATTGACTGCTGTGTCTTCGGAATTTTCGCCATTGTTGTGACGCTTATGTCTATTGCGTCATGGCTTGCCATTACTATCTTGAGACTCTGAAGTGCCAGTATTTCTTGGAATGATGTTACTATGAGCCAGCCAGCTCTCCCCGCCCGCACAAAAGCAGGTCATGAGTGTCGTGAGGGCTGCCATGGACTTCGGCTTCTCTTGGCCGAGGTGTCGGGCGAGCCACTCATCGTAGATGTTATGCTTAAAGGCCGCTAGGGCTTCGGCATCCGGACAGTCGACGATTTGGTTCTTTTTTGTTAGGAACCGAGTCCAGAATTTCCTGGCTGACTCTCCGGGCTGTTGGGTTATGTGACTTAAGTCATCAGCGTCCGGTGGTCACACGTAAGTGCCCTGGAAGTTGTCAAGGAATGTGTCGTGGAATTGTCACGGCAGATGTCCTTAGTGCCAGGACTTAGTCGCGAGGCCAACGCATCTATGTGGTAGCTTGAGAGGGGTTGAGCGGAATCGAGAGACGCAACACAAGACAGGGATTTAGACAGCTTCGGGCCCCGGGAAACATCATCCGGTAAAAACCCTACATGTTGTTTGAGGCTAGGTCTCATTATCATCATGAGGGAGGCGCCGTAAACCGGCTCTCCTCTTTGTGTCTAGCCCTAAGATTATTTCTTCTTGCTCGTAACTCGTCCCTCTTTGGGGAGCCCTGCCCCTCCTTATATATGTTGAAGGGGCGGGTTACATGTGGAGTCCTATTAGGATTAGGACTAGTCTATCTCTAATACAAACCGGATACAAGCCCAGGTCTTAACTCCTTGTAAGACAAATATTCCTTATGCCTTTCCTCTTAAACCGGCCCACCATAGTATGAACCGGCCTTCATGAACTGC
The DNA here is from genome assembly GCA_963921465.1 of Triticum timopheevii. Classification (NCBI taxonomy): domain Eukaryota; kingdom Viridiplantae; phylum Streptophyta; class Magnoliopsida; order Poales; family Poaceae; genus Triticum; species Triticum timopheevii. The sequence continues at coordinate 341,483,827 of OY997262.1, read as the reverse complement.
CCGTTGGGCCACCAGGTCTTGTCGCTCCTCGCACTCGCCTGCCGGATTACCAATGAGTCATGAACCGCCAGGTCCAAACGGGTCGCCGGTGAACCGCCAAGTGTCAGCGGGGTCTCAAATAAACCGCCAAGTCCGGCCGGGTTAACTTCTGGCCAGTTTACACCGTGGGGTATATCCCCGACATTAGCCCCCAAGTTTAGCTTGGATTTATCCATGGTAAACTTATGCTGCAAAATAAACACCAGAACAAATTTGGCAGGTTGTGCTCCGGGTTAAGAATTCTTGTAGACCGGCACCTGATCGTCCTTAAGTCCTTTGTCATTTCTTCCTTCTAGAAAATCCGGGTCAATAACCAGCTTCATACTCAAATTGCTGATGTTGGCTTCTTATAGAAAAAATATTGTGAAGAATAATCCACTTGAGTCGGCTTCCAAAGCGCCGGTTTAAGAAATATTGGTCTTGAAATACTCATTTGATATTCAACCGGTTTGAAGATGCAGAACTTGCCGGTTTATAAATATTGATAGCACCGGGTCACACTTGTAGTTAACCTCTAGCTTGAAAATATACCTCTTATATGACTATCACTTGTAGCCCTCAAGTATTAAGAAGGTAGCATAGCAACAGCTTAAGACTTACTTCAATATAAATATCACAATCTTGAAGAAATCCAGTTTATTCATCTCAATCACTAGTCAGAACTGAGTATTCCACATATGTAGCCCCCAAGTGTCGGGTCATTTATGCAATAATGAGCAGGGACTTTGTAAATATAATCATGTAGATTTGAGCAATGATGTGTAGCCCCCAAGGGCCGGCTCAGTAAGATAATATTGAGCTGGGACTTTGATATATACTTCAATGAAAATAACATCATATGATGTAACCCCCATCATGGGGCTTGAATTCACGTCCACAAGGTTAAGAGCCTTGTGCTTTACCAACTGAGCAGTGGACCCTTCAATATAATGAATAAAAAGCTTTGTACCTTGAATTTGTTTGACAGGAGTAATTGGTAGCCCCCAAGGGCCGGCTCATTATAATGTGATGAGTCGGGTCTTCAATAAGATGAACAAAGAATGACTTTGCATTAGCCCCCAAGTGTCATGGTGCATGCTTGCAGCGACATGAGACTTGCATATTTGATGTAATCTCAACTTAAATAATGTAGCCCCCAAGTGTCGGGTTGTAAGCCTGCAGCAACTCGGGACTATTCCATCAATTGTAGAATAAAAATCATATCCATTGATAATATGATAGCCATTGCGCTAAAGCGACTTTGAAAACCTTAATCATAATACTGGTTATTGATAACCATAATAGAAATCCAGCCATGTTGGCTATTTGAATAATATACCCAATGATTTATAAGCGCATAATTCCAATAGCGCAATCCAAATATATGCTGGCGACTTATAGTCCAAAGCCAGGTCGGGTTAATAAACACCGGATTATATGCACTGGCAACTTATCATCTTATAGCCAGGCCGGTTTAATAAACACCGGATAATTTATCATCATGCTTTATTCAACCTGTCTCTGCATACAACAAGTTTAAAGTGTCCTGGCGGTTTACCGCCGGACGGGTCATAATGCCCAACATATAACCCAGGTTTATAACCAAGGTTGCACTTGAGGATAATCAATGAAATATATCATACCTGTGACATTGAATCACATCATTGGTTTACCAACTTTTTGTAGTAAGGGTGATAACCCCAATCTTGAGTAATGATAACTCCTTTCATACTATGTCGGTTTATGATAAAACCGTACTGGGTTGTGATAAACACCGGTTTAACCATATATAATACTGGCGACTCGTAGTCAAACCAGACCGGGCGGATAGTCTCCGGATTATGATTTGATCATGTACTGACAACTTGCAATTAAAAGTCAAGCCGGGTTGATGAACACCGGTTTACTCAATAATAGGATGGTAACAGGAAATCAGACCGGGCAGATAGTCTCTGGATTAAGATTTGACCGTGTTCCGCAATTTGTAATTGACAGTTGAACCGGATTAACAATGTTATCGGTTTAAAAAATGCAACAAAAATCAAATAACAGTTATGAAAAAATATGAAAGCAAAGGCAATGATAAAACCGTTTGCAAAAAGAGGCTTTACTGAGCCGATCAGATGGTGTTACCATGGTCGGACACGACCAAGCTCCCAATAAGGTGTAGCTATGGTTCAAGTCAGCCAGGTCCCCAACTGAAACCGTGGCATTATGCCGATCAAGTGGCTTTGCAATGGTTCGGGTTCGACCAAGCCCCCAAGTGACTCTATGGCCTTAGGCCGATCAAGAGGCGTGACTGGTTTAGACTTGACCTTGTCCCCAAGTGATCTGGTGGCTTTCGCCAATCAAAAGGTGTTGCATTTGTTCGGACACGACCAAGCCCCCAAATGATATCGTGGCATTACGCCGATCAAGAGGCGTGGCTATGGTTCGGATTCGACCAAGCCCCCAAATGATCAATAATATGATAAGCCAATAAGGCATGATACCCATGTTTGAACGCGCATCATGGCAGCAGGTCCTTTTTGGCACCCTTTAACTTTTTGCAAGAGATAAATCCTTCTTGAACCGGGATTTTGAACCGGATATCGAGAGCTTCAAAGCTTTGTGGGAGACATCTTTCCCTTGAACCAGATTTTAAACCGGAATCTTCATTTTCAGCTGGAAATTTTCTTGACGGCCTTTAAATTTTTATCAATATAACAGTAACCTCCGGGACTGGGTTATCTTTCCCTCCATTGTCTTGGGGTTTTTAACTTTGCTGAAACTGGCAAGATTTGCTGAGTTATGTTATCGTAGCCCCCGAGTCTCAAAGGTGACTCGAGGAGTTGGCTTGAGATTCTCCATGTTTGACCATGATATAAACTGGCATAACTTGTATATCATTGGTGTTGATAGCACGATGTGAATCCACAGAAGGTTGAGATGACTGCGGCGGGTTATAAATGATCCCGTATGAGCCGTGTCAGCAACTCGGCCAATGGTTCCTTCCAACTGGCGATTTCAAGTTAACCAAACTATAGTGGCGGCGACTTGTGCGCCTGCCCATTGAGCCATCCAATGCAGACGGCGGTTGATGATAATTTGCCTCCAATTTGTTGAAAGAAAAACCGGGCTACCCAAGCTGTGACTTGCTCATACTCAATAAACAGCTCATGCAGACAGGTGCGGCCCGGTATGTTGATGTAGACCAGGCCACGAGAGACAAACGGAAAATACGACCGCAGCATCAGAGGCCGCACAGACAGATGAGTCGGTCGCGGCGTTGTAAACCGGTTTGGACGGGCGAGTTAAACGCAGGCACGGTCCCGGCAAGTTGATGTAAACCGGGCCGTAAGGGCGGCGTCTTGCACGCGTCCATTCACCGTGTAATGTGGCACGGACGAACACCGGGAAGGACGTTGCCAGCGCGTGCTTCGTACCCATGGTATAAACCATGTTTATAATGAATAATTGTCCTGCATACAATATTGCAGACCAAGGAAAAGATAAACTGCTCTTTGACAAAAATAATATGCACTAATAAAATATATATTAGATGGATATCACCTGATGTGTTAGGCCAGAAATTATCCGCCATGGAGTTGATGATCACCACAGTGATGCTAAAATTAATCACGGCCGAATCGGCCAGATGAGCAGATGGATGATCTAGCCGCGGTGTTGTAAACCGGTGCGGACGAGCAAGTTGTCCTCCGTGTTGTAAACCGGCGCGGACGCATGAACCTATGGCCAGGGTGGACGGGCGAGTCGTCCGTGGTGCTGTAAGGTGGTACGGACGGGCGAGTTGGCCGGCGCGTTGATGTAAACCGGACTACCGGGCGGCGGTTTGTGTTTCGATTTATCAGTGTGATATACGCAGATGCTGGTGTAGAACAGCTAGCGCGCGCCGTCCGCAATAGGGCATCACTTTTATAGTGAGCACTTGTCCTGTATAAAAAGATATAGGCCAGAGTAATTTTTCTCAAGTAATTTAATATGTGCTGATAAGGTATATAAAAAGATAGCACCTGGTATATTTTGTCCGGTGAATACGGACGCTGGAACATGTTGCGGCAACTGTGGCCATCACGGGGCCTGGAGCCGGGCGGTTTAGAACAGAGCCTCCGGGTCACGGGTCATGTTGACCTTGGGACCTGTGATGTCTGACGCCTGTCCTCATCCGGTCTGATATTTATCTGTACTAGACCTTCTGTGAGATGTATACTAGTAGTACTTTTCTTATTCTTCCCTTTTTTAGCCTTTGACTTCCGTAGACTGCTGCTGCATGTGTGTGCATCATCAAACATGGCTAGTGGGCACATGCCTTGAGCACGTCTTTGTCCGGGGCCTTACGGCGTCTGCCGCCATAATATATTTTTTTTCAACAGCGGCGAGGCGGGTTGACTCGGAGGTGGCTTAACGCGCTGGAATCTTTCCTTAATGCTTCAGACATCTTCTCATGACAAACAGGAGCTGATCTTGTTCTGATTAGAGCTCACGTGTTAGTAGTAACAGCAGCACTATTAAAAACAGATCTCATAAACCGTGCAACCATCAGTCCTAATACTTGGCCATGACTTTTCTGTGAGCGCAGCAACATCAATGATCAATCCAATCTTCTTGGGAGCTGATCCTGTCGCTGCTTGTTGCCTTTGTTTATCCGGCGAGTATCAAAGAGTCCGACCAGGACACGGCTAACTTGCTAAATCAGATATCATCTCAGTTTGTACGACAACCGCTGCAATAGGTGTTGATCTGTCTCCAGATTTGACGGATCGTTAGGTCATGTCCGCCGCACAGAACGCAACCTAATTTTCCGTAAAACCTTGTACTGCCAATGCCAAAGTTAACTATGATCCTGACCGCAAAACAATGAATTTTGCTGGTTCTGCTCAATCTTCTATACACCGCTGCTGAAAACTTCTTCGATCTTGACTGATGATCTTTGTACTTTACATTAATTCTTCCAGACCGGCTCTTGCTGATCCGGCGGGTCGCAACTTCTCTATCCCAGAAAGAGATCCCTTCAAGAACTCAACACCACCGTGCGCAGGCCCCACGGTGGGCGCCAACTGTCGTGGAATTGTCACGGCTCATGTCCTTAGTGCCAGGACTTAGTCGCGAGGCCAACGCATCTATGTGGTAGCTTGAGAGGGGTTGAGCGGAATCGAGAGACGCAACACAAGACAGGGATTTAGACAGCTTTGGGCCCCAGGAAACATCATCCGGTAAAAACCCTACATGCTATTTGAGGCTAGGTCTCATTATCATCATGAGGGAGGCATCGTAAACCGGCTCTCCTCTTTGTGTCTAGCCCTAAGATTATTTCTTCTTGCTCGTAACTCGTCCCTCTTTGGGGAGCCCTGCCCCTCCTTATATATGTTGAAGGGGCGGGTTACATGTGGAGTCCTATTAGGATTAGGACTAGTCTATCTCTAATACAAACCGGATACAAGCCCAGGTCTTAACTCCTTGTAAGACAAATATTCCTTATGCCTTTACTCTTAAACCGGCCCACCATAGTATGAACCGGCCTTCATGAGCCGCCCGTTGGGCCACCAGGTCTTGTCGCTCCTCGCACCCGCCTGCCGGATTACCAATGAGTCGTGAACCGCCAGGTCCAAACGGGTCGCCGGTGAACCGCCAAGTGTCAGCGGGGTCTCAAATAAACCGCCAAGTCCGGCCGGGTTAACTTCCGTCCAGTTTACACCGCGGGGTATATCCCCGACAGAATGCGTCCTCGAGGTTCTCCCAACTGCCAATCGAGTTTGCCGGCAGGCTATTCAGCCAATGCCGAGCCGGTCCTTTGAGCTTAAGTGGGAGGTACTTGATGGCATGTAGATCGTCGCCGCGGGCCATGTGAATGTGGAGAAGGAAATCGTCAATCCATACTGCAGGGTCTGTTGTACCATCGTATGATTCGATGTTTACGGGTTTAAACCCTTCTGGGAATTCACGATCCATTACTTCATTAGTGAAGCATAGGGGGTGTGCGGCGCCTCTATGTCGGGTTACATCACGACGCAGTTCAAATGAGTCTGGTCTGTTTTATTCGGCCCGACCAGACTTTTAGTGTATCCGGTGTGACGGTCATCCTCACACGTTGTGGAGCGCCCTCGTGATCTGTAGATCGATCTTGACTATCCTGCTTTGTTTTCAAATACGTTTCACAGGTCCTGGGTGTAGCCCCGGTCCTTAGTATTATTGTTTGATTGGCGGCGGGGTGCGGGCTGGTGTTTGGGCTAATACGCCGCTTTGTCTCAGCCACGAGGTGGCCGGTCAGTCTTGTCCTGCGCTGGTAGTGTGGTCTCTAGCGCCTCCTCCTCAAGTTGAGGTAGCAACCTGTGCTTTGGGTAACTTTTGGTTGGGCGCTCGAGTCCGTATTCCTTGGCTGCCAGGACCTCAGTCCATCTATGTGTTAGCAGATCTTGATCAGCTTGCAGCTGCTGCTATTTTTTCTTCAAGCTTTTTGCAGTGGCTATAAGCCGGCGCTTGAAGCGCTCCTGCTCGATGGGATCATCAGGCACAATAAATTCTTCGTCGTCGAGGCTCACCTCATCTTCGGGGAGAGGCATGTAATTATCATCCTCTGACTCTCCATCTGTTGCCTGTTCCTTAGGGCTAGCTTGCCCATCCTTCTGCTCGGCCTGCTCGAAGTCTGGCTGGGCGGGATTGTTTTCGTCTTTGGCACCATCCGGATTGCTATCATCTCTTGTGCCGGTATTGCTTATTTTGCCATGGCGGGGCTTAGAGTGGCGCCGATGACGCCGGTGCTTTGATTGCTTCCCCAAGGGATTATCCTCCGTTGCCTCATCGCCATTATTTTCTTTGGGGGTGTCCACCATATATATATATATATATATATATATATATATATATATATATATATATATATATATATATATATATATATATATCATATGATGAGGTGGCTGTCCAGCGCCCTGTGGGCGGTGGTTCCTGTTCTTCTCCTGCATCGTCGTCCATACCGTCGATGTCTTCGGAGTCGAAGTCAAGCACGTCAGTTAAGTGATCGACAGTGGCTATTAAGTGGGTGGTGGGTGGGGAACCAATTTGTTCGTCGTCCGCTTCCCACTCAAGCCAGACATAGTTCGGCCAAGAGTCTTCTGATAGAGAGAGAGACCTCAATGAATTTAGCACGTCGCCCAAGGGTGAGTGCTGAAAGATATCCGCGGAGGTAAACTCCATGACCGGTGCCCAATCAGATTCGATAGCCACGGGCGCATGCAGTTCGGAACCTGTGGCTGGAGATGAGTCCGAGGGTCCGATGACACAGATATCTTTGGAGGTGAAGTCTGTGTTCGGCTCCAGCACCGATGCTGCGGCCTCTGTGACGGGGTCCATCCACCCGTCGCCGGATGGCGTGATCTGCTCCAGATTGAAGGCTGGGGCAGCCGTAGGTGCGATATCACGAACACTGTCCGATGGCAGATCTAAGTCATGCCCGTCGTGACTGTTTCACGCTCCTGACGTGGGCTCGAATCCGTCGAAGATCAAGTCTCCACAGATGTCGGTGGTGTAGTTCAAGCTCCCAAACCTGACCTGATGGCCGGGGGCGTAGCTTTTGATCTGCTAGCTCCAGACGGCCAAGTGAGTTGGCCCGCAATACGAAGCCACCGAATACGAAGATCTGTCCAAGGAGGAAAGGCTCACCCTGGACCGCATCGTTGGTGATGATTGGAGGAGCCATCAAGACTTTTCGCGACGACACAGTGGAACTCTCAATGAAAGCACCAATGTCGGTGTCAAAACCGGCGGATCTAGGGTATTACCTCCATCGAGAGGGCCCGAACCTGGGTAAACATCGTGTCCCCCGCCTCCTTTTACCATTAGCCTTAGATGCACAGTTTGGGACCCCCTACCCGAGATCCGCCAATTTTGACACCGACAGTAGCCCAACCTCAAATCCATCTTAGAGAAAACTGAGGATCCAGCAAGCTGATCATACAGATCGTTGATCCTGGGGAGCGGATACTTGTTCTTTATTGTGACCAAGTTGATGGGTCGATAATCTACAACCATCTGATCCGTACCATCCTTCTTCTTGACGAAGAGGATGGGACAAGCCGACGGAGAAAAACTAGGACAGATGAAACCCTTTTTCAAGGACTCATCGATTTGTTTCTTAAGCTCGGCTAGTTCTAGTGGTGCCATCTTATAGGGTCTACTAGAGATTGGGACAGTTCCTGGGATAAGATCTATCACGAACTCAACATCTCTGTCAGGTGGAACACCTGGAAGTTCTTCTGGAAAGACATCCGGAAAGTCACAGACTACCGGAATATCTTCGAGGTCTGGCAAAGGACTGGCATTAAGAGAGTATAGCTGTCGCTTAGCTACTCGGGTCAAGATATTGACTACCTTGCCCGGTGGGTGTGTAAGTTGAATAGTCCTAGAGAAGAAATCAATCTTAGTATGATGGGCTAACATCCAGTCCATACCCAAGATGATATTAATGTCCGAGGATTTGAGAGCTATCAAAGATGCAAGGAAGACAAGTCTATCGACATGAATTTCATTCCCATGGCTCACTCTAGAGGTTTGCCATTTGGATCCTGGGTTTGAATTACCATGGAGGTGGGCATATCACAAAATGTGGTGTTGTGCAAATGAGCATAGCCCTCGGATATAAATGAGTGAGATGCTCCAGTATCGAAAAGAACAGATGCTAGATGGCAGTTAACAAGGAGCATACCAAGAATGACGTTGGGATCATCCTGAGCCACTTCAGCCGAGACACAGTTCACATGGCCACGTGCAGCGGTGGCCGGCTTGGCGTAGTACACCTTCCCTGTTGGCTTGCCACGGCCAACAACCTTTCCGGACTGGTTGGGGTTAGGGTTGATCTAGGGACACTCTCGCATGTAGTGACCAGATTCTCCACACTTGAAACATGTCACTTTGCCGGTATGTGGGGGAGCATTGTTGGTTGATACACCATAAGACTTGGGCGGTGCATACTGCTGGATTGGGCGAGGCGCCTGATAGGATGGCCTCGGTGTGAACCTGGGTGGCAGAGTTGTGTTAGGCACCCACACTCGGTGCTTCTGAGAGCCAGAACCGGATGAGGAACCAGTGTCACGACCGTGCTTGCGTGTTGCTTCAAAATCAGTCTGAGCTGTCTCAGCACTGATGGCCTTGTTCACTAACTTCTGGAAGGAAGTGCACTCATGCAGTCGGAGATCATGGCGAAGCTCGGGGCTAAGTCCCTTGCGGAACCTTGCCTGCTTCTTGGCATCGGTGGAAACTTCCTCAGTTGCATAACGTGCTAGGTTTCCAAACTCTGTTGTATGCATCCAGAGTGAGTCTACCCTTGGTGAAACTGCAGAACTCCTCCCGCTTGCGATCCATAAGACCTTCCGGGATGTGATGCTCACGGAAAGCCTCACTGAACTCTTCCCAAGTGGTGATCTGGCCAGCTGGGCGCATGGCCTCATAGTTCTCCCACCAGAGACTGGCAGGGCCTTCAAGATGATAGGTAGCATAACTGACCTTGTCAGCTTCGGCTACGTGTGCAGAGCGTAGCTTGTGGGTGATGCTGCAAAGCCGATCATCGGTGTCGAGGGGCTCGACGGAATGATGGAAGGTGGGTGGGTGCCACTTGATGAAGTCACTGAGAGACACCAAGTCATTCCTATGGCAAAGGGTTGTGTTCTGCTCGATGCGTTCCAACAAACGGTTGGTCTCCCGTTTGTTCCTCTCGGCCTCCAGCATGATCTCAGCCAAGGAAGGAGGATGAGGCAGATTCGCATCTCTAGCCCCACTGCCTTCAGCCTGCTCCAGGGCAGCAGGGTTGTTGCAGGTGTTGACCATCCCAGGAAAACAAAACAATGGTTTAGACAAGGATGACAAAATTCGGACATAGAAGTGCAGAATGTAATGGATAACTCGGAATGCAAGATGTTTATCCGTATGACATGGGAATACAGAAACTGCCACATTTATTCCATCTTCATACACACCATACATGGTTTAGTACAAGACCAAACTGAGTACAACTGCGGTGAAAGGATGATTACATCTCATCGGAGGCATCCCAAGCTCCTATACATTATTTTTCTACACCTCCAGAATCTAGTACACACTACGTCGTATTCCACAAGACACGCAGGACTGTGGAAATACAACTACTACCAACTACTAGTTAGAGATCCATCTCAGTCATCTCCGGCTCCATAGTAGTCCTCATAGAGACCCCCCGCATAACCTGGAAGCGGGATGTGTGGATCCGAAACTCACGATCACGTCAGGACTATGGACCATACAGACTCGGATGAGGTCTCGGCCCCATGAAGGGTGGAAGACGACGCCCACACGGAGGCGTGATACCTCCAACATCTGCATAATCCATGCAAGCGGGAAGACATGTGCGGACAGGGTACAAGTCATGCATATCCAGGTAACCAGTCTGCACGGCTGGTGCGAGCCGCGTTAGGGTAGTCCAGTGGTCCTGGCGGGTGTTGTACAACTCCATGCGTAAGGCACGGTTCTCTCGGCCTCTCTCCTCCTACATCTCAGTAGTAGTGCAAATAAGTGGCTCCTCGTGAGCAGCATCGGCATAAAACCCAGTGTAATAGCCCTCTGGGCCAGTGCGTGCTGTCGGCAGATAGCAGAACTCGGTATCATTCAATGATGCATACCCAGCTTGGATGATGGAGATCATAGAGTAGGCAACGTCCTTCACGGACATCTCCATGGTGATACCAAGCCCATAGGACCAGTGCATAGGCTTGGTAGAACCGGGATAAGATGGGAAGATCCTCACAGTGCAGATAAACTGACTCTGATTGAAATCGTGGAGCTGCACGTCGATGGTATACTCAGGATACCATCTGTAACCCATCCCAATCATCACTTGTACTAACATGGCCGTATGACCGGGCAAGTCAATGACGCAGGTCAGTCGAACCACCTGGTGAACGGTGCGAGATGACATCTAAAACACCAATAATTCAAAGAAATTAGAATTTCTAGCAGAAATTGGACAACATAACGGCTGTAAATGCTCAAAAAGGATTTTGAGACACTTTGCAAAGGATTGCATAGACATTCCACAACATTATATCAAGGTTCTAGGTACAACTTAACAACATACTGAGGTAGTATAACTGAACTGGGCTTGTAATCATCAATCCTATAAGTTACTACCGGACTAGTAACACGTGAACCTGATAGAGAGAAGAGTTCCTAGTCCTTAACCCCCGGTGGAAAGAAAGGACTGACTCAGATCATCCATGAGGTAAAGGAGTAAAAAGAGCCTTACATTCTATCCCACAATCAATTCCCCTACATATAACTAAAGCATTTCTAGACTCAACATCAACAAGTTTGGCTTGAAGAACCTACAGGCAGTCCGAGTCTGATGCCAACGCTGTCAGGACCCCGACTCAATGCCACATTGATCTAGCATGTAACACCTCATATCACTTTGCGGCCTCATGCACGGTATTCCCACGGGTGTCGCCTTATCAGGCCTGGGACCATTTGCGCCTTTTGGCACACGTATATGATAGTGTCGCTAGCATCCATATGACAAGGAGCCCGGGCTGACATGGCTAGTCGTGAACCCAAAGTGGCACTAACTTACAGGGACAGGCATACATCACCCAACAACGAACGTGTCAGTCATCAGCGAGTGAATCTGGGCTGTAGGAACTGGGTTAGCAGGACTTCAATAAACATCACGTGACATTTCCCCGAAGGGACAGACACAGGAACGAAGAAGGACACATGCCGACCAGCCTAAGTGTTCCAGAGCAGTAGCAAGCTACCAAGGCTTAGTGGAAGCACTAGGAGACATTTCCCAGTAAGAGAGGCTACCACGGATAAACAACTAGGTAGTCAGATCCCACACATACCAAGCATTTCAACAACATACACACAATATGCTCGATATGTGCAAATACAACATGGCATGACAACATGACTCTACAACATCAAGTACTTTATTTAAAGCTCCAGAGAGCATACATAACATTCACATAGATACGGGTCACACAACCCAACATTCAAGTCATACAAACATATTGTCGGATTTCGGGTTCCGGCAAAACCCTTGAGGTTCGAACACTGGGGTGCGCACGAAGATCTTCCCCCTATTGATCTTGCCTCTCAGCCTCGCCACAGTCTCTAAGGTTAGCTCGATGAAATCACAACACAAGAGACACAAGGTTTATACTCGTTTCAGGCCACAATTTTGGTGTAATACCCTACTCTAGTGTGGTGGTGGTGGATTGCCTCTTGGGCTGATGATGAATAGTACAAGGGGAAGAACAACCTCCTGAGGCGAGGTGTTCTTGAGTTTGGTGGGTGGTTCTGGTCCGAATGGATCCGTCCCATCTATGGTGGTGGCTAATCCTATTTATAGAGGCCTTGGTCCTCTTCCCAAATGTTGAACGGGAAGGGATCCAACAACGGCCAATTTGAAGGGGGACAACTAGTACAAGCTTTCCTGACTAAAGGTGGTCTTCGCCTATCAAAGGCGCTGGCAGCGATGCCGTCTTGGGCTCCACGATGACCTCCGTTCTGCCATCTTGCCGGTCTTTGGTCTTGTTGCACCGATATGGAAACCTTTGCCTAATGCCTCGGTACTCCGTGCCCGTGCTTGCCCCCTTAGCACCAAAGGGGAAACGAGGACACTGCGCGCGCTGGCGCCCGCTTGGCCTTGGTCGTCATGGCTTGCGTCATGGGAACCTCGCGAGGTACCCCTTGCCTTGATCTCTCCGCCCCTCGCGAGCCTGCCTGGTGAGGCTGCTCGTGAGGAGTCCTTGTGTCATCCGCCCCGTGAGGCTCGTCCCCTCGCGAGGGTCTTGAGCACCGACTGATGAAGACGGGCCATACTGGGCCACCATTGGAGCCATGCAGCGGGCCGCAGGCAGGCAAGTCTGGGGACTCCCGTCCCCAGAACGCCGACAGTAGCCCCTGGGCCCAAGGCGCGCTTGCACTTGGCTTAACGGCGAAGCCAAAGGGAAAGTGCGGAGCGCCGCAAGCCCCCAAAGCCCACAGCCTTGATCGACACGTAGCGACTGATTGGACGTGGGCGTCTCCACTTCCCCATGCTGCCCCAATATCCACCTGGCTAGGCGGCCACGACATCCTACACAGTTAGTTCCTCCTCGCAAGTAGTGCGTTCCCATCCTTCCTTCCTCCTTGAGTCCCTGCCTCTGCTTCCAATCTAACCCGAGCTCCATCCCCTCCATCGCCATGGCGTCGTCCTGCATGGTCAAAGGAAGGAGCCTTCATCCTCAGCCAATCCGCCACTGACAATCAAGCCAGCCGTTGGCCTATCACGAGGAGGCCATGGGCAAGGTCTGCCCTGCGCTTGCTTCTAGCTTCAATGAGTGGGGAGGGACTGTGGCTTGGCCTGCGTCCTGGGCTTCCATTGATAGGACAATCACTGAGGTTCGGTTCTTCGTCGACGCCATGTGGGCCGGCTTGGTTCACCCTTTCTCTGCCTTCTTCAATGGAGTGCTTTCCCATTACCAGGTTCACATGCTGCACCTCGATCCCCAATCCATTGCCCTTCTCGCTGTCTTCGCCTTTGTTTGCGAGGCCATGGCAGGCATTGCTCCTTCCGTTGCTCTCCTGTGCCATTTCTTCTTGTTGCATCTGACCGACCCTTCGCAGTGCTTGGGGTGCCTGAGCTTCCAGGCCGTGGCAGAGATAGCCGCCTCGTGGATTGACTTTGATCTTCGGCCATCCACGAGTGAGTTCCGGACGCGGTGGGTGTATGTGGATGTTGGGGTCCTCAGCCCCCTGCTTTCGCCTCTGTTCTCGCCCTCCATCCCCAACTCCGGCTGGGGCCACGAGAGGCTCGTGAGCCCCCGCTTATCCTTCGTCTGGCTCCGGCTGAAGAGGTTGAGAGACCTTGGCATGTCTGCACCCCGGCTAGTGAGGGAGTTCCTCCGGCGTCGCATTGCCCCTCTCCAACGCCATTCACGACCGATGTGGGCCTTGACCAGGAATCAGGATCGCATGCGGCTTCAGGAGTCGGGGCTCTCGCTCGAGGCACATAGCACGGTGCTTGAGGTCTTGACCGACAACCCCTCGCCCTGCGATATGCCGCAAGAGGGTTGCCTCCGGTATCTCTGCTCAAACAGGGTGGAGTTCACCGGGCAGATGCCTCCCTTCAACGAATTGGGGCTGCGCCTGATCGGCCTTGTGGGGCCCCATGAGAATCCTGTCGTCGTGGCTCCCCTCCTTGTCGCCGACACCGAGCTTTCCCCAAGAGTGGGCATAGGGGGGAATCATCGCTGGAGGCCGGAGGAGTGGGTGTTGAGGTGCCGACGCCGCTCGAGGCTCCTGAGGCTCCATCCTCAGGAACTCATGAGGCTCGCCCTAAGGCAGTCGTTGAAGGGGAGATGCGGTCTGCGGCTCCCTAGGCCGAAGCTCCGGAGACCTCAGCGAGCTAGTGCGAGGCGGAGCCTGATTGCTCTTCCTAGCTTGGTGCACCTAAGGTCGACCGCCTGTGTGCATCCCCAGCCGCGCCTCGCGCTCGTCTCCATGTTCAACACCTTGGCCGGCTCCGCGTGGACTTCGTCGCACTTTGCAAAAGGAAGGAGTCTTTGTAGTGGCCGCACCGTCCGGCCGCTGAAACATAGGAAGTACATCACCACAGACGGGTAAGTACCTTATTCTTGTGGTTCCCCAATCGCTGCTTCCTTTCCTGACTGTGGCTTGTCAGGATCCTTCCTGCGAAGCCCGTGGAGTCTCCCGAGACAGAACCTCCTCTGACCTTGCCTTCATTGCTAGCCTTGTGCGCCCCAAGTCTGCACGCTACGCCTGGCGAGGGGTCAGCAAGAGAGGAAAGCCTGCCTGCAAGGCGTCTTGAGCCCGCACCCTTGCCGTTTTTCCTTTGCGACCTTGCGTGGAGCGCGGCCAGCCTTCCCAGGGCTCCTCCTCCGGTCGTGGACGACCGCCTGTTGGCGTCAATGCTGGGCTCCTCTTCAAGTGGCGAGCCTGCGCCGGTCCGGGCCCCTTGCGGGGTCGGGCCAGCAACCGTGGGGGCGCCAGCCCCCAGCCCCCTGCCGAGAGGGGGCGAGCTGCCTCGGGTCCCACTAAGAGCGCCCGCAACAGGGGACGACATCAGCCATGCGCTCAAGTTTGCGCGCGAACGAAGCATCGTCCGTCACGAGTTCTTCCAAAAGGCGATGGACGCGATGAGCCAACTTGGTGGAGAACTTGCGGATGTAGACGTTGGTCTTGAAGCAGAGGGCATGCGACTGATCGAGGAGCAGCACAAACGGAAGGTGGCCATCAACCTCGGGCGCCACGAGCGCGAGCTTGACAACGCCAAGGCCGAAGCATCTCTGGTGGCCTCGCGCGAGGCCTGCTCCCGAGCTTTGGAGGAGTCTCGGGAGGCAGACCATCGCTGTGAGATTGCAGAGAAGCGCGTGTGGGAGCTCCAAGCCTGGAGCGCTTCCTTGGAGCAGTAGGTTGAGTCGCTCCAGGCCGTCCTTGCATCGTTGAGGGGGACGCTTGCCGAGAGGGAGGAGATCCTGAAGCGCGAGGAAGCGTTAATGTTGGAGGCCGCCGAGCGCAGTCTTGAGCTTGAGCGGTTGGAGACGAGGATGCTAGGTGGCCCAGGTAGAGAACGCTGTTGGCGTGCACGAGGCCCGGATCCAGGAAGAGGTCGACCGTCACGTGGCCGAGGCTCGCGTAGATCTTGCAAGCGGATATGGCCTGAAGCTGAAGCTGGTTGAAGCCGAAGTTGTGGGCAGGACTGCCGCCCTTAGGTCCAAGCTAGCTGAAGAGGAACGGCGCGCGGAGGCCGCCTCAGCCGCTCTGATCTCGACGGAGGCCGAGCTGGCCCCGGCCCATGCCGAGCTGGCCCCGGCCCGCGCCGAGCTGCTTCCTCTTCAACAGCGGGTTGGCAATGCCGAGTCCCTCGCGCAGCAGAACAGGGAAGAAGTGCTCCAACGGCGGACGCTAGAGCGTATGGACGCCCCTATGCTCCAGGACCTCAGGAACAGGGCCAACGTGGCCCTGGGCAACATCTGCAATGAGAACGCCCCGCACCCCCACGTGACCGACTACGCCAGCCATCTCCGCATCTTTACTGACGTGGTGATGCGCTTAGAGAACCATTCTGAGAGAGCTCATCAGCTTGTTGAGGAGAGGGGCCGCAGCCTGCTCGAGCGCGCGTTCTCCTGCGTCTTCAGCCATCTTCAAAATATCAACCCCGACTTCGATTTTGACGCTGTGATCACCCCGGTGCTCGAGGCCATCCGGGGCAACCTGGCATGCTGGGTGGAGGACCACGTGGATGCACTTGTTAGGGCCTTTGATTCCGACGACAACGGGGTGGTAGTTGCGGCGGACGAAGGCGACGTGGTCGACGACGACAGCGGCGATGCTGGTGCCGGTGATGGCGATGTCAGTGCTAGTGACGGCACCGCCAGCAGTGCATCTGGAGACGACCTGAGGGACGCGGTGAGCGACATGTTTGACTGATCCCGTGTTTCCTTGCTGTTCATCCTGCACACAGAAGCTCGGGCTCGGCCCCAAAGGTTGTAAGAGCATTTTGGGAGGGGGTGCCCCTCATGTAAAAAGATTGCCGTCTCTAGGCTTTCAAGGTCAATGATGAATATTTGCCTCTATGAGCCTGCGGGCCCTGCTGTGCTCTTGCCGTTGTGATTTACCTTTAGACGGGGCAAGCCTTGATTCGGCCCGTGAGGCCGTGAGTTTCCGAATATTTCCCGAGGGACCTGCCGACCCGGTCGAGAGGGCCTCGTTAGAGCTAGTGCCGGTCGTTATTTGGCATGCGAGCGGCGTGCACATGCTTTGCCCAGCCCCGCTCGTGAGGGGCTCGTGAGGGGGAGGCAACCGGTGCGAAATCCAAATTAAGGCGAGAACCAAAATGCAAGGAATCACACGAACGAGAAAAGTTACCCTCCCCGCACACACAAATGAAAATTCAACTTCAACTTAAATCCGAAGCAAGGGAACACGACTACAAAAAGGGAGTCAGAAAGCCAACGGCTGCGTCCGGCGCCTAGTCTACTCTTCAAGTCTTCTCACCAGCGCGGAGCTAAGTGCTGCCACTTGGCGTGGGCGGGAGCCCCCGAGGCCCAAGGGCGGCCTCCAGAGACTTCGGGGCGTGTACAGCCCCACTCATTATTACGTGAGAGTGTCACGGGCGGCGAGCTTCACAAGCACTAGGCCTTCATCACAGGCACCGGGCCTTGCTTCATATCGCCAGACGAGGGCCCCGCCTTGCGCCACCCTCAAACACCATTGGTGGTGACCGGAAAGCCTGGACGATGCCAAAGTGCAGAGGAGACGCCAATGACGCCCTCGGCGACCATGGGTCCTCTGCCAGTGGCAGGCTTTGCAACACCTCCCCGGTAGAGGGCCTACCTCCGACGGGTGCCTTGATCCGTGCACCGCGGGGAGGGGCCTTGCTCCCGACCCCTCTCCTGAAGCCCCCAATGTGCTCCTCCTGGTGGAAGGGAGGCTGTCGATCTAGGGCAGCCGTCCGCTACTATGACCTGAACCTCCTGAGACCCATGGTTAGCGTAAGCTTGCTCTTGAGGAATTAGTGGTACCCAGTAGCTGCTGCTACCGGTGCAGTTGGTGAGGCTCCCTTGAGGCTCCTGGAAGGGCTCTGCTTCTAGCGTTTCTTCCTCCCATCCTGGCCCGAGGAACGAGCCAGGGTTGTCTTCCGGCGCATATTCCTGATCCACCATGCGGGGCACGTAAGCCTCCGAAGACGCCGCCTCAAAGACCTTGCCGTAGGGCCCCACACTCCATGTTGCCTGGCCTAGCACGCCGTCTTGAGGATGGTAGAGTGGTGGCGGCCCGCCCGGGCCATAGGCAACGCGCATGCCCTGATTCATCGGAGGTGGTGGTGGCGCGATCTGGCGCTCGGCGCCGATGGTCGAACTGGTATCGACAAAGCCTTGCGGTGCGCTTGGAAGCATGCGGGCACGGAGAGGCCTGCCGTGCAATCCACCCAGGGCCCGGGGTGCAAGTTGGAAGCAGAAAGGTGGCGACCCCAAGGCCGCGGCGTCCAGGATCTCGACAACACGCTCCAGCAACATATCCCGACCGCCTTCCATCAACCTGCACCGTAGCAGCTCCCGAGCCATAGTGAGCACAACTCTCATGTTTGCTTGTTCCCGTCGGGTGTGCAGCACCGTGGTCGTGGTGTGGCTTGAGGCCCTTGCGGCCGCCCGCACCTGCCGCGGATTAAGGGCGGGCGGCGTGTGACCGCGCCGCCCACGCCCCGCAACGTTCTGCAGTGCGCGGGCCGCCTGGGACGTGGGGTTGAGGTCTTCTTGCGCAGGCGGCATGGACCGGGCTGGCCAGGCCACCCTATGGTTGGGCTGGTCACCGGTCGCCAGACATCAAACTTGCAAGCGGCGGCGGGTTGACCGGTGGAAGGAAAGCTCCGACACACCCCTACCTGGCTCGCCAAATGTCGGATTTCGGGTTTCGGCAAAACCCTTGATGTTCGAACACTGGGGTGCACATGAAGATCTTCCCCCTACCGATCTCGCCTCTCAGCCTCGCCGCAGTCTCTAAGCTTAGCTCGATCAAATCACAACACAAGAGACACAAGGTTTATACTGGTTTCGGGCCACCATTGTGGTGTAATACCCTACTCCAGCGTGGTGGTGGTGGTGGATTGCCTCTTGGGCTAATGATGAATAGTACAAGGGGAAGAACAGCCTCCTGAGGCGAGGTGTTCTTGAGCTTGGTGGGTGGTTCTAGTCCGAATGGATCCGTCCCATCTATGGTGGTGGCTAGTCCTATTTATAGAGGCCTTGGTCCTCTTCCCAAATATTGAGCGGGAAGGGATCCAACAATGCCCAATTTGAAGGGGGACAACTAGTACAAGCTATCCTGAATAAAGGTGGTCTTCGCCTATCAAAGGCGCTGGCGGTGACACCATCTTGGGATCCACAATGACCTCCGTTCTGCCGTCCTGCTGGTCTTTGGTCTTGTTGCACCGTTATGGAAACCTTTGCCTGATGCCTTGGTACTCCGCGCCTGCGCTTACTCCCTCAGCACCAAAGGGGAAACAAAGACACTGCACACGTTGGCCCCCACCTGGCGCCCACCTGGCCTTGGTCGCCATGGCTTGCATCATGGGAACCACACGAGGTACCCCTTGCCTTGATCTCTTCGCCCCTCCCGAGCCTGCCTGGTGAGGCTGCTCCTTAGGAGGCCTTGTGTTGTCCGCACCGTGAGGCTCGGCCCCTTGCAAGGGTCTTGACCGCCGGCTGATGAAGACAGGCCGTACTGGGCCACCATTGGAGCCACACAGCAGGCCACAGGCAGGCAAGTCTGGGGACCCCCGTTCCTAGAACGCCGACAGTAGCCCCCAGGCCCAAGGCATTCTTGGACTTGGCTTAGCAGCAAAGCCAAAGGGCAATTGCGGAGCACCGCAGGCCCCCAAAGCATGCGGCCTTGATCAACGTGTGGCAACTGATTGGACGTGGGCGTCTCCACTTCCCCACGCTGCCCCAATATCTGCCTGGCTAGGCGGCCACGGCATCCTACACAGTTAGTTCCTCCTCGCAAGTAGCGTGTTCCCATCCTTCCTTCCTCCTCGAGTGCCTGCCTCTGCTTCCAATCTAACTCAAGCTCCATCCCCTCCATCGCCATGGCGTTGTCCTGCATGGTCAAAGGGAAGGAGCCTTCGTCCTCAACCAATCCGCCACTGACAATCAAGCCAGTTGTTGGCCTATCAGGAGTGCTCAACAAGTATGCCATGGGCAAGGTCTGCCCTACGAGGGTCTTGAGCGCCGGCTGATGAAGACGGCCCGTACTGGGCCACCATTGGAGCCCTGCAGCGGGCCACATGCAGGCAAGTCTGGGGACCCCCGTTCCCAGAACGCCGACACATACAAGCCAACAACAGAAGTAACATGTCTGAGTATAGATATCTAGAAAATAAAATAGGCTTGAGGAAGCCTAGCTATCCTACAAAGGTCCATCATGTGCTTAGGATCACCACCCAGGCCTCAGCTACTCGTCGACATCAAGGTCTATGAATAACCCATCAGAAGGGGTTGCAGCATCTTCTGTAAAACATAAATTAAGCAAGCATGAGTACAAAGGTACTCAGCAAGACTTACATCAGATCCTACGTACATGCACATTATCAAGAAGGGATGGTGGGGTTATTGCAGCAAGCCAGCTTTGACTCTTGGCTAAGCTATCTTACGAGACACCAACTTGTAATTGTTTTGCGCACTCGAGTACACTACACACCACTTCAATACACTACCAGGGATCCACCTCCGTCATCCTATGGAAGGCCATCCTCGTCACTCACACTTGTCTTGAGGCTTTTAGTAGTTTCCATTTACTTGTCTATGAACTGTATAGGCAACAAAGTAGTCCTTTACCGCGGACGTGACTATTCGAATAGATGATGTTAACCCTGCAGGGGTGTACTTCGTCATACACACTTTCACCACTTATTGTCGTTTACACAACATGTACTCGACAACCTTCAAGCGGAAGCCCAATGTGGGTGTCGGCCACAGCCTACGTTAACACTCAAGTCTCTAGTCCAGGTTTATCGCCTATCCAGGTTCCATCCGCAGGGAGTCCAGCCGAGGTTTCCACATATGTCCCAAATGATGTGAGCAGGGTTCCCGAGATAACAAACGGGCATCCGGTACACCGTGCCACGTACCTACCGCATCATAGCCCACCCCGAGGGTCAACGCTGCCCACGGCGTCCAGTATGCTACAAACACCAGAAACTACTTGCAACTCCTGGACAAATGACTAGGGTGGTTAAGAAGCCGAGAGGGTCCATTGGTTTCGGGTCCAACGCATGGTAGTAGCTGATTCTTAAATCACACATACATATCTCAGTGCTTAAGGACGGTTCCAATGAAACAACCCACCATGTACTCCTACATGGCCTCTCATCGATACCTTTACCAAATCGTGTTCAACACATCACACTCATTACCGACATGATCATTTCACTCTATCCCATCACCCAGATGAACCAGACCTGACACAACTCTAAGCATAGCACGCATAGCAAGGTAGGAAACACAAACATGGCTCAATCAACTCCTACACATGCTAGTGGGTTTCATCTAGTTACTGCGGCAATGTCATGTCATGCAGAGGAAATGGGTTCAACTGCCATAGCACACAGCAGTTTGAAATGCCTTGTCTTAATGTAGTAAAAGAGAGCAGGAGCAAGAACATGGGATTGTATCGATATGATCAAATGGTTGGTTGCTTGCCTTGCGGGTCCGTAGTCTGACACTGGTCTTCGTACGGGTTCTCGTGGTATTCTTCCAGAGCAGAACTTACCACATAGAGCACCAATATACAATCAATACCAAACAATATACAACAATATGATGCATGCACGAGACATGGCAAAATGAGTGTATTGGGCTAATGCAACTATGATCAGATGAGTTTGAGCCATTTTGAACCCACGAATCAAATTCCAAACTCATATATGATCTTAAATAGTGCTTTATAATGTTTTGCACTAAACATCAAGAACTTGTTTAAACATGCATGAAACCAGTACAGATGGATAGATTGGATTTTTTTATCATTTTTCATATATAACACTTTGCATTTGGAGCTACAGATTAATTTCTATGATTTTTTGAAGTTAGCACTATTTTTTGAAATTTTCTAAATAAGAATAAATCCAGAAAAGTGAGTTACTGCATCAGCAGGTCAACAAGGGCATCTAGGTCAAACCTGACTAGTGGGACCCACTGGTCAGTGTCTCTATTAATTAACTAGGTTAATTAGAATTAGTTTAATACTAATCTAGGTTTGACCAAATGGCAGGGCCCACATGTCAGTGACCCAAGGGATTTAAACCCCTGGTCAAACCATGCTAACTCGCCAGTGTTTAGCCACCGGCAACGTTCAGATGCGGCGCAGGCTGCGGGTTTCGCCCTCCGGCGACCAATTGGACGGCGGAGGCCATCTACGTGAAGCTGGGGGTGAGCCGCGTCGAGTGTTGGTGGTGGTTGAGCTCCAGGTCGCCTGAAACGACACCGGCGACGAGCCGTGTGGCTGCCGGAGTTTGGACGAAGTCGAACTTGTCGCTGTGGTGGTCTTGGAGGCTCGAGGGTAGCTCCTACGTGGCCTAGGAGGTGCTGTAAGGTGAGTGGACATGGTGGCTTGGCCGTTGGGTGGCTGGAGCTGCGTCGACAACGAGCTCAGGCGGCGACGCATGTGACGGAGCTTGATGCAGTCGATCCAGAGGGCGGCAATGGGAACGAGAAGGATGGGGAGAGGCAGAAGATCATGACGATCACGATGAGGTAGGCGGCGCGGTCGGGGACGAGCTGGATCAGCAGTGACGGTGAAGGGAACTCCGGCGACGACGAAGTCAGGTGAGGTCGGTGTAGTGGCTCGGGGCAAGCGAGCACTCGGGGCATGGCCTGCTCGATGGAGAGGAGGGTGGCGGAGCGGCTGGACACGGCGAGGCGGCACAGGGACGACGGTGGCCGTGTCTACGGTGGCGAGGCGGTTGTGGCTACGTCGGCCATGGCGGAGGGGAGCGAGAAAGAGGCGTTTGGGGAGAATGGGGTTGTCCAGGCGGTCAAGGTGGCGACGTGGAGGTCGACCAGCACGTCCAGGGGCTGAGCGGCAAGCAGGTGGCGCCGTGGCGAGCTCGCTCTCATCAGCGTCACTTCCCTGCCTGCCTGGCGGGGATGAAGCAGCTGGCTGGCATGGGCCAACACAGTGCTAGGCCGCCAGGTGGGCCGGGCGGTGGAAACGGCTAGGTAAGGTCCTTTTTCTTTTATTTCTATAACTTTGTGGCATTTCTAAAAATAACTAGGCACTTTCAAAAATCACCAAACTGCACATGCCCAATGTTTAGAATATATCCAACATGGAACATTTTAGTTTGGGATTATTTGGACATTTGAAATATTTTATAGTATTTAAATGCCCAGATTCAAATACCATATGATTTAACCCAGTGACCTTAGGATGTCCTAGAAATTTGTGCACCATCTTTTCCAGAGGTTTAAGACCAAGGCAAAGATGATGAAAATTTTAGATGGGCATTTTAGGTTCATTGAAAATAATTTTAGTAAACCCTAGTTGGTTTCAGGGGGTGCTGGGGGTTCTGTCATCTCCATTTCCATGTTTTTGATGAAGATAAACATGATGCAAGCACTCTAATGCATGAACTAGCTAGGGTGTGACAACTTGATCCCGCAACAAACTCATTAGTCACAATGCTTGCAAGGCTTATAGTGATGAGTATTACCGAGAGGGCCCAGAGATACCTCTCCGAAAAACGGAGTGACAAATCCTAATCTCGGTCTATGCCAACCCAACAAACACCTTTGGAGACACCTGTAGAGCAACTTTATAATCACCCTTTTATGTTGTGACGTTTGGTAGCACACAAAGTGGTCCTCCAGTATTTGGGAGTTGCATAATCTCATAGTCTGAGGAACTTGTATAAGTCATGAGGAAAGCAGTAGCAATGAAACTTGTATAAGTCATCAAGTGTAGTTATCGAACCCGAGACCTCAAGTTTGATGAGCGAATAGGCTAACCCAATTGATCCCTCTGTTCGCTCACGTACTATTTAAGTGAATCCTTATTATAACATGCACACAATTTTGGGCACTTGTATTCGACCTAAGTCAGTGTGCCACTGTATCTCATACTACTCCCTCCGTCTAGGTGTAATAAGTCATGTTAGAAGGTGCAGCGGGACTGAAAGTGCGTTATGTCGACTAGAGGGGGGGGGGGGTGAATAGGTGATTTTTATGAATTCTTCACTGAGGAATTTGCCGGTGAGGAAATTCCTTAGCGAAGAACTACTAGCAGCGGAATAAGTACTCAGAAGTAAGCATAACAGGATACAGACATAGTCATCATGATGAAATGAAGACAAGCACAGAGTACAGAAAGCGTAAACATAGGATAACACAAGATGAAGACAAACAGTCTGAAGAAATTGAACTGAGGAAATTGAGAAAGTCTTCAGTCAAAGTCTTCAAATACAGATATGAACAATCACTCAACACAGTAATGAGGAAATGAAAGAGTTGAGGAAATAGAACCAGTAAGGTTGGTGAAGACAATGATTTGTTAGACCAGTTCCAACTGCTGTCTCAGTTGTACGTCTGGTTGGAGCGGCCGAGTATTTAAACTCGAGGACACACAATCCAGGACACCCAGTCGCTGAGCACGCAGCTCAGGACACCAAGTCCTCACCGTATTCTCCTTGAAATAAGGTCACACAGACCTCGTCCAATCACTCGTGGTAAGTCTTCAGGCGACTTCCAAACCTTCACAGACTCGGTCACTCGGTGATCCACAATTCCTCTTGGATGCTCTAGACCATGACGCCTAACCGTCTGGAAGAAGCACAGTCTTCAAAGGTAACAAGCGTCAGATCCATGTAGGATCAATCTCTTCAGTGATGCTCAATCACTTTGGGTTTGTAGGTGTTTGGGTTTGGGGTTTTTCCTCACTTGATGATTTTGGCTCAAAGTCCTCGGAGGATGGGTTGCTCTCAAATGACAAGTGTCAGTTTCTCTCGGAGCAGCCAACCAACTTGTGGTTGTAGGGGGCGTCTATTTATAGCCTAGGGAGCAGCCCGACATGATAAGACGTAAATGCCCTTGTCTGATATGACGGTGTGGTTGTAGGGGGCGACTATCAAATTCCTTAGGGCTATTGTCGGTGTCAAAACCGGCGGATCTCGGGTAGGGGTCCCGAACTGTGCGTCTAGGCGGATGGTAATAGGAGACAAGGGACACGATGTTTTACCCAGGTTCGGGCCCTCTTGATGGAGGTAAAACCCTACGTCCTGCTTGATTAATATTGATGATGTGTGTTACAAGAGTAGATCTACCACGAGATCAAGGAGGCTAAACCCTAGAAGCTAGCCTATGGTATGATTGTTGTTCGTCCTACGGACTAAAGCCATCTGGTTTATATAGACACCGGAGAGGGCTAGGGTTACACAGAGTCGGTTACAATGGTAGGAGATCGACATATCTGTATCGCCAAGCTTGCCTTCCATGCCAAGGAAAGTCCCATCCGGACACGGGACGAAGTCTTCAATCTTGTATCTTCATAGTCTTGGAGTCCGGCCGATG
This sequence comes from Triticum timopheevii, assembly GCA_963921465.1. Lineage (NCBI taxonomy): Eukaryota > Viridiplantae > Streptophyta > Magnoliopsida > Poales > Poaceae > Triticum > Triticum timopheevii. Next base: position 341,458,718 of record OY997262.1, on the reverse strand, counting down.
ATGATAGTTCGGCTATCCGGACACCCCCTAGTCCAGGACTCCCTCAGTAGCCCCTGAACCAGGCTTCAATGACGACGAGTCCGGCGCGCATATTGTCTTCGGCATTGCAAGGCGGGTTCCTCCTTCGAATAATTTATAGAAGATTGTGAACACCAGGATAGTGTCCGGCTCTGCAAAATAAATTCCACATACTACCGTAGAGAGAATAATATTACACAAGTTCAATCTGCTGACGTATTTGGTGGCGTGACGTCACGCCACTACCAAGCCTTTACTAGAATTGTTTTTATTATACCACCTCAGCGCGTTCAGCCAAGCGGTTTCCTTGGCACGTCTTGTCGAAGCAGAGATCGTGTTCCCCTTATTCCGGGATTCCCATCAATACGGACGTGGGTAACCCAACCGCGCCATTGATTGCGGCGCTTGGGAGATAAGCGAGTTTTATCAGGCCGGTGGGGACACATGTTTTTCTCCGCCCATATAAGTGAATAAAGATCCAACCCTTTTACCTGCGCCTTCATCCTCCTTGGCTTATCCATCTCCGCGAACTCAAGCTCCAGCGCCCAAGTCCGCACATCTCACCTCAACCTTCTCCAACTATGTCCGGAGCGGGAGGCAAGTGGATGGCCTCCTCCGTCACGGAGGGGCACATCTAGAAGCTGCGCAGCACCGGATATTTATCCAGCGACATCGCGCATCGGCTCCCCGACGAGGGAGAGCTCATCCCCACCCCCAGGCCCCATGAGAGGGTAGTATTTCTTACCCATTTCCTCCGCGGACTGGGCTTCCCACTCCATCCCTTTGCCCGGGGGCTCATGTTCTACTACGGCCTGGATTTCCATGATCTAGCCCCGAATTTCATCCTCAACATCTCGGCGTTTATCGTCATGTGTGAGGCCTTCCTCTGCATCCAGCCCCACTTCGGCTTATGGCTCAAGACCTTCAGTGTCAAGCCGAAGGTTGTGAAGGGCAGCCAAGCGGAGTGCGGAGGCGCCATGGTGGGAAAATGTCCAATGTTACTTGGCTTGAGGGTACTTTCGTGGAAACCATAAAGGGGTGGCAATCGGGGTGGTTCTACATCACCGAGCCGCGTGACCCCGAATGGGCAGCGGCCCCCGAATTCAGATCTGGCAACCCCACACGGCTCACCTCCTGGAAAGAGAGCGGCCGGACATGGGGTGACTCAGAGGAGCTGACCAGACTCCAAGCCTGCGTCCAAAAGCTAGTGGACAAGAAGCTCAAGCTTGTCAACGTGGTCCAGGTCATGCTCATCCGCCGGATCCTTCCGTGCCAACGACGGGGCTTCAACATGTGGGAGTTCGATTCGGCGCAGCACCAGACTTTGAGCGGGCTCTTCGACACTACGTACGAAGATGTTTGGAAGGTGCTGTTCAAGGGCGCCGAGGCTCCCGCATCCGCTACCGAAGATCGCGGATTCAGCTCGCAGCGTCCGGCTGACGAGGTAAATAATTTTGTCCTTTACGGGACGCTTGTTTTCCATAGTTTGACTCTATGCGGGATCTAAACTCCCTTTCCTTTGATAGGACTGGCTGACGAAGGCCGAACAGACTATCTGTCCGGCCCCATTGCCAGAGGACCCAGCGGACGCCCGCTTAACGGGGCTACTAGCTCCGGCACCCCACGTGGTGCCGGAGAAGAAGGCCAAGAAGAAGGCCACGGGCACTCGGAAGAGTTCCTGTTTTCAGGTGTTATTAGATGATGACTCCGAGGCCGACTCCTTTGACAAAGGTGAGGAGGAGAAGAAGAAATCCTCTCCCCCAGCGGGGGGAGGGAGGAAAAGGAAGGCCTCCCCAACGAGGGAGGCCGAAGGGTCCAAGAAGGGAAAAACTCTTTCCTCGGACTGCTCTGCCAACGCCAGTGATGACGATGAGGACTGCCCTCCAAGGGCCAAGCCCCTGGCGAGATCGTAAGTATCCGGACTCCCGAATAACTTCATGGTTTGTCTTTTTTGCCTCACAATGTCTTTCTAATGCCGCATACAACCCTGCAGTCCGCCCAAGGATGATCTTCCCGCTTCGTCGAGCGGGTCCTTAGGTGCGTCGGATATGGATTCTCTTCCGACCGCCTCCACCCCCCGTGACACGGACGATGCCGAGGTGGGATCCCGGGAAGGGACCCACCAGGAGGAGGAGGCCCCAGAGGTGTCGCAGGACAACCTTCCGGACTTTGCACCGGACTCGGCCCCGAAACCCATAGTGGCTCCGGGGGCCGGCGGGCGGCCCCTTCGTAAGAAGGGCAAGACCGTGACGCCGGCAGCCTCCGTCCAACCGGAGGCGCCGGATAGCTTGCTGGAGGCGCTCAATGGCGCCTCCATCGAAGAGGAACACCGCACTGTTATGAGTGCGGTGATTCAGAAGGTTCAGCTTGCCAAGAGCGGGCTGACCGAAGCCTGCAGCAGCCTTCTAACAGGCTTTGAGGTAAGAAGTTTGATATATGTAAAATAGTACCGCATAGACAGTAGCCCCTGATGCTCGGTTCGGTGTTCGGAAAGAAAAGCCGGACTGAGGATCTAAAAAAGATATACGCAGGACTCATAAAAAATATGTCAATATGGGATTGCAGGCTGCGCTGCTGACCTCTGCCACACTGACTGCGGAGGTCAATACTTTGAAGCAAAGCCTCGAGCGGTCCGAGAACGAGCTCGGCCGTGCCAAGAAGCAGCTCGAGGACAATGAAGGTGAGTAAGACCTTATTAAAATTGTACCTTACAGAAAAGGATTTTGGTTGCAAAAAGAATGACAAGGATAATGTGGGTATTGCAGGGGCCACTAATGAGGTGGCGACTCTGAAGGAGGCGGTGGCCGCGGCCGAACGAAATGCGGCTGTGGAGCGCACCGAGCGAGAGAAGCAGGAGGCGCGGGTGGCGGAGGTACAGCAAGAGCTCCGGGATCTCATGGAAAAACATGAGAGCCTGGAGCGGGACTCGAAGACTCGAGAGTCTGAGCTTGCGATGGCTCTTGAGAGTGCCAAAGCCGCTAAGGCTGAAGCCTATAAGGCCCTCCAGGATGTCGAGACGTTGAAGAAAATAGCGGCGGGTAAGGTGTTTTTCATGCAAAGTAAGCATGTGAGTGTGAATTACATATCACTTACCCGAATTCGGAGCTCTCCAGGAGCGTTTGCAAATCTGCCCCGCAGTGTGTCTGATGCTGCCGCTTTCTACAGGGCCGAGGAGGGGAGCTCGACGGTGAAGGTCTTCTGGTCTCAGTATGCTGAGGCCGGACATCCGGTGCCCCTTAGCGACCAGCTGAAGCAGCTGGTCGAGCTCCACAGGGTGGCCGAACAGGCCATGAAGGGCCTCATAGTTCGGCTGTGGCCTAAGGAGGCCATGCCTGGGAGCTACTTTGGCCTGGTGCGGCGGCTGGTGGATGCGTGTCCATGGGTTGAAGTCGTCAAGCACTCCGCCTGTATTGAAGGTGCCCGTCGGGCCCTTGCCCGCGCAAAGGTGTACTCGGGCCAGATGGATGCCCAGAAGCTTGTGACGGACGCGCCACCACAGGGCAAGGAGCATCGCACGCCCGAGATGTATTATAAGAGTGTCCTGAAGGGTGCCCGCATTATTGCGGGTGAGTGCTCCAAAGATGTAATATTTGAGTAGACTCGCATTTTGTTATCCTGTGCGCTGAAAACTTAGTTCATATGCGCTAAGCAACGCTTGTTAATTTAAAATATTACCTTCTGTGTGGCTGTTTATCAAATCTGAGAGATGGCAAGTCGTCGGCTTCAGCCCCCATGCCACGAGTGCTGGGGTGTTCGGGATAAACTTGGGCACTCTTGTTCCCATTTTTGGGTCCATAAAGGGAGGCGCTCAACACAACGAATAAGGCAACCGGACTTATAATGGTTGAAGACTCTCACTTAGCCATAGAATTCTATAATTTTAAATTTCGGTGAAGCCCCTAGTCTTCGGAAGGCCGAATTTGGGGCGCTATCCACGCCTGGGCTGGACAAAGCTGGCTCCTCGCTCTAAGCGGCATAAGTCTTTAGGGACTCGCAAAAAACCTCTCGAACAGCGACCGACTCTCGCCTCATCATGACGGTCAGTTTTAGCTTTCTCCACTGAGGCGCTCGCCCAGCTCAACTGGGGCGCAATCGCAGTGGTTCTCCCAGTGCTACCTTAGCCGATACAATGGAACGTAAGGTACCAAAACATGGGAGCCGGGCAAACCCAACTATTGACCCAAGACATGATTCGGAGCCGATGCATATAATGCTATAAGTTCGGGGTGCCGCACTTGTGAAAGTGTTCGGACTTATCACACCATGATGCGGGAAACATAAGCCCCTGGTGTATTTAGCCGTACCAAAATGTACGGATGCAACATGTCATAATTGAACATATGTATAAGAAAGAAATGCAATTGGAAGCAAAAAGGTGCTGCATTACATATTCAAGAAAAACTGTTGTAAATGCAGAACGATACAAATGGTGCGATAAGCAAGGGATGGAACTATTAAACATGTCCCCCTCCAGGGGTAGGCTGCGTAATGGTGCATAAAACAGATTTAATGCTCATAATGGAGACCATCTGGATATTCGTTGTAGCCTTTCTCCTTCCCTGGCTGTTGCATCGTGAGTTCGGCAGGTCTGCTACCGGACAGGGCCTCTGACGAATGGAGTCCTGTGGGTAAAAAAGGAAAAAAAGAATCGACACACTTGAGGGCCCCTGGTGTGGTTGAGCCGCATTCTGGGCCTATCATGGTCGTGCCCCTCTCCCCTTGCCCATGGTATCTCCAAAGCGTAGTGGTGTGCGCGAAGGACCTGTCTTGAAATTTGGCAGGGGCTGGGGTCGGGGCCGCACTGCTACGCGTGCTCGGAACGTGCCAGGTGGTCTTGTTGTAGGTTACTCCGGGCGCATTTGACCGTGTCCGGTCGCTTAACGGCCGGACTGGAGAATTGCCTTAAGAGGCTGCACTGTACTTCTGCCGCGAGAGCCGCTGTATGTTCCTCCGTTCGGAGAGAGCGTTCAGTGTTTCTGTTGACCGTGATGACTCCTCGAGGGCCTGGCATCTTGAGCTTGAGGTATGCGTAGTGCAGCACCGCGTTGAACTTTGCAAACGCGGTATGTCCGAGCAGAGCATGATAGCCGCTGCGGAACGGAACTATGTCGAAGATTAACTCTTCGCTTCGGAAGTTATCCGGGGATCCGAAGACCACTTCTAGTGTAACTGAGCCTGTACAATTGGCTTCTACCCCTGGTATGACGCCTTTAAAGGTTGTCTTGGTAGGTTTAATCCTTGAGGGGTCTATGCCCATTTTGCGCACTATATCCTGATAAAGCAGGTTCAGGCTGCTGCCGCCGTCCATCAAGACTCTGGTGAGGTGAAATCCATCGATGATTGGGTCTAAAACCAATGCGGCGAATCCGCCGTGGCGGATGCTGGTGGGGTGGTCCCTTCGGTCAAAAGAGATCGGGCAGGAGGACCATGGATTGAACTTCGGGGCAACTGGCTCCATCGCGTATACATCCCTGAGTGCACGCTTCCGCTCCCTTTTGGGTATGTGTGTTGCGTATATCATGTTCACCGTCCGCACTTGTGGGGGGAAACCCTTCTGTCCTCTATTGTTGGGCGGTCGGGTCTCTTCCTCGTCATCACTGTGCAGCCCCTTGTCATTGTGTTTGGCAATTAACTTGCCTGCCTGCTTGAACACCCAACAATCCCTGTTGGTGTGGTTGGCTGGTTTTTCGAGGGTGCCGTGTATCTGGCACGAGCGGTCGAGTATTCGGTCCAAATTGGACGGACCCGGAGTAGTTCTTTTGAATGCCTTTTTCTGCTGACCGGGTTTAGAGCCTCTGAATCCGGCATTGACTGCCGTATCTTCACTATTATCACCGTTAATGCGGCGTTTATTTTTGTTGCGACGTGACCTGCCATTGCGGTCCTTGAAATCCGGACTGCCAGAATTTTTGCTGAGGTTGTTGCTGCGTGCTAGCCAGCTGTCCTCACCCGCGGAGAAGCGGGTCATGAGTGATGTGAGGGCTGCCATGGATTTCGGCTTTTCCTGTCCCAGGTGCCGGCCAAGCCACTCGTCGCGGATGTTGTGCTTGAAGGCCCTGCATCCGGACAGTCGACGATTTGGTTTTTCTTGGTTAAGAAACATGTCCAGAATTGTCTGGCCGATTCGTCTGGCTGCTGAATTATGTGGCTTAGGTCATTAGCGTCTGGTGGTCGCACATACGTGCCTTGGAAGTTATCGAGGAATGCGGCCTCCAGGTCTTCCCAACTCCCGATTGACTCTGCTGGCAAGCTGTTAAGCCAATGCCGGGCTGGTCCTTTAAGCTTGAGTGGGAGATATTTGATGGAGTGAAGATCATCACCGCGGGCCATGTGGATGTGAAGAAGATAGTCTTCGATCCAAACTGCGGGGTCTGTTGTGCCATCGTAGGATTCAATATTCACGGGTTTAAACCCTTCGGGGATTTGATGATCCATTACTTCATCTGTGAAGAATAGTGGGTGTGCGGCGCCTCTGTACTGGGCGATATCACGACGGAGCTCAAAAGAGCTTTGTCTATTTTGTTCTGCCCGGCCGGACTTACTGTGTCCGGCGTGATGGTTGTCGTCACGTATTATGGGGCGCCCACGCGATCCATAGATCGATCTTGATTGTCTTGCCTTATCCTCCAATATATCTCGCAAGTCCGGAGCATTCCCCTGTGGCCTTGTGCTTTTCGAGCGATGTCGGGGTACGGTTCTAGTGAAGGGCCTAGAGGCCTCTCTGTCATGAGCACGGGGTGGTCGGTCAGCCGTATTATCTGCTGGTGATGCGGGTTCATATGCGTCCTCCTCTAATCAGGGGAGCAACTTGCGTTTAGGGTAGCTTTTGGAGGGGCGTTCGAGCTCATGCTCTTTGGCCGCGAGGACTTCAGTCCATCTGTCGGCTAGCAGATCTTGATCAGCTCTAAGCTGTTGCTGCTTTTTCTTGAGGCTGTTTGCCGTGGCCATAAGCCTGCGTTTAAAACGCTCTTTTTCAACGGGATCCTCAGGCACGACGAATTCCTCGTCGTCGAGGCTTGCCTCGTCTCCGGAGGGAGGCATATAATCCTCTACCTCTTCTTCTGCCGCTCTCTCATGAGGGCTGGTGTCTCCGTCCTCCTGTGCTAAATCTTGCTGGAGTGGGTTGTCTTCGGCACTGTCTGGGGTGTTATTATCTCCGGTGCCGGAATCTTCATTCTTGCTGTGGAGGGATTTAGAGCGGCGTCGCTGACTCTGGCGCTTGGGCTGTTTCTTGGAGGGGTCATCCTCCGCTGTTCCTTCGCCATTCCCATCCTTTGGGATATCCACCATGTATATATCATATGATGAGGTGGCTTTCCAGTGCCCGGTAGGCGCTGGTTCTTGGTCGTCTCCGGCATCGTCGTCCATACCGTCGATGTCTTCGGAGTCGTAGTCTAGCATGTCGGTTAGATCGTCGACAGTGGCTACTAAGTGGGTGGTGGGTGGGCTTTGAATTTCTTCATCGTCCACATCCCAACCGTCTTGACCGCAGTCCGGCCAGGGCTCTCCTGATAACGAGAGATACTTTAGCGAACTCAGGATGTCGCCAAAAGATGAGTGTTGAAACATGTCTGCGGCGGTGAACTCCATGATCGGCGCCCAGCCGGATTCGATTGGAGGGGGCGCGGGAGGCTCGGAGTCTGGCACCTCGGAGTCACGGGCTTCATGAGGGACAAGATCAGTGTTCGGCTCTATCACCGTAGAGGTTGCAGCCCCCGAGGCGGTGTCTAGCCATCTGTCCTTGATCTGCGCAGCCGGCTCTGAATTGAAGATCGGAGCGAACTCGAGTGCGGCCTCCAGGATATTGTCCGGCTGCAGAGCTAAATCATGCCCATCGTGACAGTGCGGCACGCTCGGCTCGAATCCATCGAGGATCAAGTCCCCGCGGATGTCAGCCGTGAAGTTCAAACTTCCAAATCTGACCTGATGGCCAGGGGCGTAGCTTTCGATCTGTTCCAGATGGCCAAGTGAATTGGCCCATAGTGCGAAGCTGCCGAATATGAAGATCTGTCCGGGGAGGAAGATCTCACCCTGGACTGCGTCGTTGTTGATGATCAAAGAAGCCATCGAGCCTATCGGTGACGACACAGAGGAACTCTCAATGAAAGCACCAATGTCGGTGTCAAAACCGGCGGATCTCCGATAGGGGGTCCCGAACTGTGCGTCTAGGCGGATGGTAACAGGAGACAAGGGACACGATGTTTTACCTAGGTTCGGGCCCTCTTGATGGAGGTAAAACCCTATGTCCTGCTTGATTAATATTGATGATGTGTGTTACAAGAGTAGATCTACCACGAGATCAAGGAGTCTAAACCCTAGAAGCTAGCCTATGGTATGATTGTTGTTCGTCCTATGGACTAAAGCCATCTGGTTTATATAGACACCGGAGAGGGCTAGGGTTACACAGAGTCGGTTACAATGGTAGGAGGTCTACATATCCGTATCGCCAAGCTTGCCTTCCACGCCAAGGAAAGTCCCATCCGGACACGGGACAAAGTCTTCAATCTTGTATCTTCATAGTCTTGGAGTCCGGCCGATGATGATAGTTCGGCTATCCGGACACCCCCTAGTCCAGGACTCCCTCAGCTATCATGTTCCTCACTGTGTAGGTAATCCGCACTGGCGAATTCCTAACTCCTTAGTCAGAACAAATTCCTCAGCGACCAGAAGAACTTCATCTCTGTCATTGAAGAAATTGACTGAACTGTATGAGATTTCCAAAGGCTTCACTCGAAGGGTTTGCTAGGTGTAGGATTTTGAGTTGAGCATCACTTGGAAATTTTTCCTTAGTATTTCCTTGACCCCCTTTAACAGTACAGTGTTTCCTATGACTCAAGAAAGAGAAAAACAAAACTATGAAAACGAAGTCTTCAAGCTTCATATTCCTCGCATGAATATCAAGTCTTCACGGTAACACCAATTTCTTCACTTTCAAAGTCTTCATGAAAGTCTTCAGAAATACCAAAATCTTCAGTCGAAGATATTCATTTTTAGGGGTCGACTTTCCCTGTATATATCTAACTCCTCATAGACTTATAGACCTGTGTACACTCACAAACACATTAGTCCCTTAACCTATAAGTCTTCAATACACCAAAATCACTAAGGGGCACTAGATGCACTTACAATCTCCCCCTTTTTGGTGATTGATGACAATATAGGTTAAGTTTTCAACGGGGATAAACATGTGAAGTGTAAGTACTGATATTGAGGAATTTGATTGCAAGATATAGAATAACTCCCCTGAAGATGTGCATAGTGAGGAATTTGCTTTTGAAGCAATGCACACTTGAAGAGTTGAATCATGGAGATCTCCCCCTATATCTTGTAATTCATACACGCATTTGACATATGATATGAAGAATTTGAAATGCATGATGAAATATGGTGCCTGATGAAATTCAGCATGCGTGCAATAATATTAATGAGGAACAAGCATGCAGAATAACATATCGAGAGTATCAAAGCACAGTGCATCAAAAGTATCAGGGCACCATCGGGTTTAAGATTACAACTCGATCCAATAAAGTTTCAGAAGAACGAGAGTTGTAACTTAGCAAAAAAAGAACGCCCATATAATACACCCGCTTGAAGACTAACTCAAATTTCTCCCCCTTTGTCATCGAATGACCAAAAGGATCGAAACTAAGACTAACGCCCCTGAAGAATATCAAGTTGATGGAGGAGTGCCAACATTGTTGGGGTTGGTAGTCGTAGTAGGGCCTGCCGCTGTGTCGTCCAAATCTTAATTTTCATCAGTGTCGCGCGATGAAGAATAGGAGCTGGCCAGCAAGGAAGGAACTTTGACCTTCTTGAATTTCTTTGGTGGAGGTGCAGACCAGTCAAATTCTTCCTTGAGACCCATATTCTTCAGATCTACAACGCTGTAGACATGCGATAGAACAGCCCAGGTTCGGTTGAAGGTTTCATGGAGGTAGTATTGGTTTTTCTTCACTGCATTGTGTGTTGAGGTCATGTTGTGAAGAATTGAACCAAACTGACGCTTGACCCATTTATGATTGCGATCAACCTTCTGATGAAGACTGAGGAGTAACTCACGATCAGTCATCACCTTGGGAGCTATGGCTTGAGGATTTTGCTTGGCGGCAGAGTCATGTGTGGCAGAGTCATCATTGGTGGAGTAGGATGCAGCCTTGCGAAATTGACCATCCAATGGACAAATGCCTTCATATATCACAGCAGTTGCCTTGCCTTTGTCATCAGCTGAGGAATATGTCCGTTTGAGGACTTCAATCAGGGGCAAGTAGCTGCCATGGTTCAAAGTGTCAGCTTTGTAATTTAGTGAAGCCCTTGTCCTGATGAATCTCATAATCCATGGTGCATAAGGCTTCAGCTCAAATGGTGACATAGCAATATTCGCTAGAGTCCTCATGAAGAAATCAAGGAAGTTGACGGGAACGCCATGAATGATATTGAAAATCATGTTCTTCATGATGCCAACGACCTCTTCATCATTTGAGTCGTGGCCTTCGATAGGAATCATTGTCTTCGTCAGAATGCGATAGACAGTCCGGGGCACATATAGTAATTCCTTGACGATGAATTTGGTTCGAGGAGCCTGCCCTGGCTTCAAAGGCTTCATCAACACTTGCATGAAATGATTTGAAAGTTCAGGTTCACTGTAGACACAACGAGCACCGTCAAGGGGGGGACTGAGTGGGAGGGCACGGAGCAATTCAGTTGCTGGTGCCTTGTAGTGAGTATTTTCAGACATCCAGTCCAATACCCATGAATTCACATCTTCAGAGTTTCCTGTGATGTGCAGCGTTGCATAGAATTGAAGAATGAGTTCTTCATTCCAGTCACATATGTCAGTGCAAAAATTTAGCAATCCAGCATCGTGAAGAACACTTAGGACTGGCTCGAAGCACGGCAGAGACTCCATGTCTACATGAGGAATGTGTTCATGATTGAAGACTTTGTCTTTGTTGAACAGTACTGAGGAATAGAAATTTGCTTGACTAGCAGTCCAGAAACGCCTCTTCCTTATGCGAGCAGAGTCGTAGGGGTTATAGTCAGTGAAGAACACATGCTCGCTGAAGAAATCATCAGCCTTGAACTTTTGCTTCTTTGAGAATGGATCCGTTGCTTGGGCACTGGAGTGTCAGTGAGTTGCATCACAACCTCAGGAATCGCAATCTCAGGTTCTTCAGGCTGAGGAATTTCTGGTTCCTCTTCAGTGGCAGGCTGCGTGTTCAAGGGTTCAACAACAACAGCTTCTTCAGCACTAGCGGCTGGAATGTCTTCTTGCATAGACGAGGTGGGATGAGTTTCTTCAGAGCCCATTTGAACAGTTGGTGCAGGGGACTGAGGTATTTGTTGAAGTGGGGTGAAGAGTGGAGTATTGGGGTGCTAACCTTCCCAAAAGTCATCATTCCTCATGGGAATTGTGCAGCCAATGTCCACGTATTCATCTTCAATTTCTTCAACGCCAGCCTCTTCAGCTGTGAACTGAGGCATTGGTGAGTAAGCAACAGGCGATGAAGGGATCGCATCCACTTCAATTTCTTCATCAACCTGCTTTGACGAAGCAGCAGATTGAGGTTCTTCATTAGATCCGCTTGGGATCACATATTCCTCACCAAAAGGAACAAGGTCCTTTGATGACATGGTGGAAATTGGAACAACATCAATTGGATTTTCAATAGAGCTTGTCAGAGGCTTCATCTTCTTTGGAGCTGAAGATTCTGAAGCACTGGATGCTTTCCTTTTCTTCACTGCAGCTCGCTCTGTAGCCTTGGTCTTCTTCACATCGAATGCACATGGAAGAATAGGAGTTGGGGTAGGCACAGATGGAACTGAGGTTTCTGGTTGAATTTCCTCGAGCGCAACTGATGCAGTTGCCCTGACTTCTTTAGTTTCTTCAGGCGCACCACTAGTGGATGTCCTGACAATTTCTTCAGCGGCTGGAATGGAGTCATCATCCCTGGAACTAGCATTTTCTTCAGCAGCCTGAATGTCATCAGTGGTGCTGGCATGTTCTTCAGTTGGCTGAGTAGACGCTTCAGCATGAGGAACTTCTTGTTGCAATGGGGCTGCAACATTTGTGAATTTCTCAGTCAGTTTCACAAAACTGACTTTGGCTCCTTGCCAATCAGCATAGTAAGCATTGAAGTCATCACTGAGGGTTTTGATTTCAGCTTGGATCTTGAGGAGTTCATCAGGTGTCATATTGACAACGTTATTCTTCAGGAACTTCTCTTTTCTGAACTGAGTCTTCTTGATCTTCCTGGCCTTCTCAAATTTCCATTTCTCTTCAGTGATGAAATGGGTCAGCATGTGACTTTGAGTAGGAGTCAACTTGAAATCAGGCATAGGAGTATTTGGATCCTTGTGCCAGAGATCAATGTAATCAAGGATCGCCCTTGGATCCAAAAGCAGTGCCACATTTGTGCCTTTGGCTCTAGCAGCCCTTTCTTGTCGGTCTCTGATGATTTTTGCAAGTTCATCATCATTAGCTTCATCGTCAGATGGCACGTGGAAGGCAACCTGTTTCTTCTTTGGACTTGGCCGAGGACCTCGACCAGCCGTTGCCTTAGTCTTCAACAGAGTGGGGCCTGATGAAGATTTTGGTGCAGCTGAGGAAATTGCTGAGGCATCAGAGGCAATAGAGATGCCTGTTGTCCTTTGGCACGTGGCCAGATGTACAGGTGTTGAGGACTTTGCCGGAGCAACTGAGGACTTTGGAGGAGGAGCAGTAGTTGGAACTGGCCGTGAGGGCTTTGAAGATTCTGGCCGTGAGGGCATTGCTGAGGAACTTGGCCGTGAGGGCATATTTGGTGAAGCAGTTGGCTTGTGAGCATGCTTCTTTGCCATTGATTTTCTTGGCTTGACAGAGGCCTTAGTGGCAGTAGCAGCAGCAGAGTCTTCATTGAATTTCCTCACTGCTTCTTTGGCTTGTCTTGCCAACTTAGCTTGGCGTTTGGCCCATTCTTCAGGAAAATCCTCACCACGCTTGATGCTGGTGGGGTTAGCTTCTTGGCCAGGTGCCAATGGAGCTCTTGGGCATGGAGGATTAAGTGCAAATTTCTTCATATATTTTGGAGTCACATATATGTACTCCCTCCATTCTCTTGCCCATCTCCGTTCAATTTTCTGTATGTGCACCTTGTGCTAATTTTTATTTTCTTTTCCGTACTTAGCCTCATTAGGTGTGCAATAATCAGCATAGATGGCCTCAGGTATTTCAAAAGCAGTCATGACCTCAGGCTTCTTTCCTCCTTTTTGCGGCCTCTTACCATCAACCATATTCTTCAGATGAGGAATTTGAACAATCAAATTTTCTGAAGAAGTATGCAACTTTTCTTCGACGAACGCTACAAATGAGTTAAGTTGATGAGAACCTAGTGATTCAGCAGCGGACATGAGTACCTGTGAACAAAGTATAGTTGCGAGGAATTTGGAGAGGTCATATGCGTTCTCTGCAGGTTTTTCAAAAAGAACAAGTTTGAGGATTTGACCAGATGAGCCTTGAAGAATTTCACTAAGCGCTCTTTGTTTTAGGTTCCAGAGTTGTATAGATCGAGGATCCACACAATTGAGGAATCTTGAAGAAAAATGATGCTTAGAGAAACGAATCAAGAGCAGATGACTAGTGAGGTGTTTTGTGTGTGAGGATTTTAAGAATAAAACACCTTTGAAGATTTGTTGTGAAATTTCGAATCAAAAGGAGTAGTAAAAGTAACTTTTAATTACCCTGGATGAAGAACACGATGAACTGAGAAGCAAAATAGTGAAGTTCGTCAGTGTAGATCTTCCATGCCCTAACTTGGCGGAGGAAGACAGCTACGACGGCGGCGGAGTGAAGATTTCCGCAGTCGGCACGAGTACGACGGCGACGAGGTCAAGGCAGTGAAGCTCTTCCTCACCGGCGATGATGGAGTAGCGGCGGCGCTAGGGTTTGAGGAGTTCGAGCGAGAGAGAGAGCGGTCGAGCGGAGTAAAGGAAGTGAGGAAGGGATGAGGGGGTATTTATAGTCACAGTGAAAAAACTATTCGCTCGAAGATTTAGGATGAACCTGCCCCTGACCCTTCCCCTTCGCTTGACATGTGTCACCCACGTACTGAGAAGTGGAGATCGTGTTAGATCGTGGGTGAATAGATAAGTCTATCGCGGGATCCGGAATGGATTGAGCGGTAAAACCGAAAAATTTGGATAAGATTAATTTTAAAGTTCGTTCGCAAATTCTTCAGCTGTCAAGGACACAGTGAAGATTTTGAACGAGTTTCAAATAGAACGCACATGAAGAATTTGTGAATAGATTGGGTTGAGTATAGCATAGAGGGGGAAGGGTCCGATCACATTCACTTAGCAGAAAATGCAACTTGAAGAATTAGCCATAAGTGAATGCTGTATAGGACTTAAACTTATATATTTATATATCACCAATGAAGAAATATGACGGAAACATTGAAGATTTTGCAAAGTTGAAGAATTTGAAAAACTGAAGAAAACTGAGGAATTTCGAAAATGAAGATTTTCAACTTTGGTGGTGGCGTGTCCCACCGTATAAGAATGATGATTTCAGACACTGTGTACAATTGTCGTAGGGTTCTGAGAATCAAATTCTTCATTAATTTCTTCACACTTAGAGTGTTATTCTTCATTGATTTGAAGAAAAACCTTTCTTCATGTGTTGCACATCTAAGTCATCAATTTTGCATAAGTGTCAGGATGTGTGTCCTTTTCAGAGAACATTCGAAGATTCTAAGATATTTAGCTCACACCGCAACTTGCTAAATCTCTTCTCATCCAAGGGCTTTGTGAAGATATCGGCTAGCTGTTCTTCAGTCTTCATGTGCTCGATGGAGATGTCGCCCTTCAACACATGATCACGAAGAAAATGATGACGAATCTGAATGTGCTTTGTCTTCGAGTGCTGAATTGGGTTGTGAGCAATCTTGATGGCACTCTCATTGTCACAGAGGAGAGGCACATTCTTCACGTTGATGCCGTAGTCCTTGAGGGTTTGCTTCATCCATAGCAGTTGAGCACAGCAAGAACCAGCAACAATGTACTCAGCCTCTGCAGTAGACAGTGATACGCAGTTCTATTTCTTCGAGGACCAACAGACCAAAGATCGTCCGAGGAAATGACAAGTACCAGATGTTGACTTGCGGTCCACATGATCACCAGCATAGTCAGAGTTAGAATATCCAATGAGATCAAAAGTAGAGCCCTTGGGGTACCATAATCCTAGTGTTGGTGTGTGAGCTAGATATCGAAGAATATGCTTCACAGCCTTATGGTGTGATTCCTTCGGTGCAGCTTGAAATCGGGCACACATGCAAACACTAAGCATTATATCTGGCCTAGATGCACATAAGTACAATAAAGAACCAATCATGGAGCGGTATACCTTGTGATCAAAGTCAATACCATTTTCATCAGTGCATAGATGGCCATTTGTGGGCATAGGAATTTTGACGCCTTTGCAGTCTTGCATGCCGAATTTCCTCAGAACTTCCTTGAGGTATTTCTCCTGAGATATGATTATGCCGTTGTGTTGTTGACGGATTTGAAGACCTAAAAAGAATTTAAACTCTCCCATCATAGACATTTGATATTCTTCACTCATCATATAGGCAAATTCATCACTATAACGTTGGTCAGTACAACCAAAGATAATATCATCAACGTATATTTGGCACACAAACAGTTCACCATCATAAGATTTAGTAAAGAGAGTAGGGTCGAGTGAACCGGGTGTGAAGCCATTCTTCATGAAGAATTCCTTCAAAGTGTCATACCACGCCCGAGGGGCCTGCTTGAGGCCATACAGGGCCTTGTTGAGTCTGAAGAATTTGTCAGGATTCTTTGGATCTTCAAAACCTAGGGGTTGAGCAACATATACTTCTTCGTCAAGCTTACCATTGAGGAATGCACTTTTCACACCCATTTGTTGTAAGATAATATTATGATGCTTAGCATAAGCAAGTAATATGCGAGTAGCCTCAAGTCTAGCAACAGGTGCAAAAGTTTCATCGAAATCAATTCCTTCAACCTGTGTGCAGCCTTGAGCTACAAGTCGTGCCTTATTCCTCACCACAAGGCCATTTTCATCTTGCTTGTTGCGGTAGATCCACTTTGTGCCGATGATATTATGCTTGCGAGGATCTGGATGTTTGACCAGTTCCCAGACATTGTTGAGCTCGAACTGATGTAATTCTTCTTGCATGGCCTGAATCCACTCAGGCTCCAGAAATGCTTCATCTACCTTAGTGGGCTCTGTAATAGAGACAAAAGCATAGTGCCCACAAAAGTTAGATAAATGTGAAGCTTTTGAGCGTGTGAGAGGACCTGGCGCTCGAATGTCATCGATGATCTTTTCAACTTGCACTTCTTTTGCAATGTGAGGATGAGTTGGTTGTCGTTGAGGAATTTGATCAGCATTTTCTTCAGCACCATTTTCTTCAGCATTTTTATCAGGTGCACCAGCTCGATTTTCTTCGTGTTCTGGAATGAATTCTTCAACAGATTCTTCGGTAGGAATAACATCCTCAGTAGCCTTGAACTTGATAGAATCCTCAGGTTCTGGTTCATCTATCACAGAAGGTAGGTGCTCTCTTTGAGAGCCATTAGTTTCATCGAACCGCACATCTACAGTTTCAACAACCTTGTGAAGAATGTTGTTGAAGACTCTGTAGGTGTGCGAGTCCTTTCCGTAACCAAGCATAAAACCTTCATGTGCTTTCGGTGCAAATTTAGCATTGTGATGAGGATCTCTAATCCAACATTTAGCACCGAAGACTTTGAAATAACTCACATTGGGTTTCTTGTCAGTGAGGAGTTCATAGGCAGTCTTCTTGAAGAATTTGTGAAGATATACCCGATTGATGATGTGGCACGCCGTATCAATTGCATCAATCCAAAAACGACGAGGCGTTTTGTATTCATCAAGCATAGTGCGAGCCATTTCAGCGAGGGTTCTGTTCTTGCGCTCCACGACGCCATTCTGTTGAGGAGTATAAGGAGCAGATGACTCATGAGTAATACCAAGTTCATCAAGATAGCCATCAAGACCGGAATTCTTGAACTCGGTTCCATTGTCAGTTCTGATGTGCTTGATCTTCACACCAAAGTTGGTTGAAGCTTTCGAGGAAAATCGTTTGAAGATTTCCTACACTTCATGTTTGTAAGTGACAATGTGTACCCATGTGTAACGAGAATAGTCATCAACAATAACAAAGCCATATAGAGATGCATCATTCGAAACAGCAGAATAATGATTAGGACCAAAGAGATCCATGTGAAGCAATTTGTCGTGGGGAATGGGGGCCACGAGCACCTATGGGGCAGGAGGGCCCCTTGTTTGTCCGGCAAGGGAGCGGAGGGCGCACGCAGAGCGGATCGAGGCGAGAGAGCGCGCGGGGGATTTTTACCCAGCTTTGGAGCTCTCCGGAGAGATAAAACTCCTACTGCTGCTTTGTGTGTTGTATTTGTTCTTGCTCGAGAGAGCGGGCGTGGCCTCGAATCAGCCGAACCACGGAACCTCCTCTACATGCGCATGGGCCTCCTTTTTATAGGCTAAAGGGGTCACCGACAGGTGGCAGCGCAGAAAGAGGGGTAGAAAGGTAAAAATGCGGGTTGGTACAACTACTACCAACAGTGTCCCCTACCTAACTCTGACAGCAGGGGACAAGGGCATTTAATGCCCGTCCGTCGCCCCAACAGTGCAAGGAAACGACCGTTAGAGGTGCCACCGATCGCCATGATGGCCTCCTTGTCAGCTTCGCTTGCCACCTTGCACCGCCATGCTGCATAGCTACCCGCCACGTGCACCAGGAGC
This sequence comes from Triticum timopheevii, assembly GCA_963921465.1. Lineage (NCBI taxonomy): Eukaryota > Viridiplantae > Streptophyta > Magnoliopsida > Poales > Poaceae > Triticum > Triticum timopheevii. The sequence continues at coordinate 341,440,891 of OY997262.1, read as the reverse complement.
GATCTGGAGGCGACACGTCGTCGGATGCGCTGGAGCGTGGGCGCAGGGTGGCAGCCTTGCCGCGGCAAGCGCCTTGTCGCAGCCCTTGTCTTGTCACACCAGCAAGCTTGCCGCTCGCCGGGCCTTGCCGGGACGCGCGGGGCGTCGCGGCACTTTTCTTGAAGTGCCTTAGCTGGCCTTCCCGGCAAGCTCCTCTTGCCGGGGCCTTTGTCCTTCCCGGCAAGCTCCTCTTGCCGGGGCCTTGTATTCTTCCCGGCCAGCTTCTCTTGCTGGGGCCTTGCATTCTTCCAGGCCAGCTCCTCTTGCCGGGGCCTTAGTTTGAGTACTTCGATCTTGAATGGCATCAAAGTAGCCGTGGAGGATCTTGGCGGACGTCCGGCAAGCCCCGCCGCGGGTCGCTGCGACTGCCCGTGCACAAGTTCGGGATACTAAGGTACCCCTACTTTAGTACACCGACAGGAGCCCCCGGGCCTGGGCCATACACGGTGCCGAGCGCTGCTGGGCCAGGCCCAAAACAGTGCACGGGCACGCGTGGCCTAGGTCACACCGCATATCTCTCCGCTTCCGCCGCGCACGTCACCCACGACGCTGCGTCCTCTCGCGCCCCCCTTCCTAAACGTAGGTAGGCGTGGGGGCGTGGCGCATTTACTGGACGGGGCCAGTGCGCAGCTTTTGAGGCGTCTGCTCCCACGATCACGGGGTGGGGCGAGGCCGCCTCACCCGTCCACTCGGCGCTGCATACCTGCCAAGCGGCTCCCATGCGCTTGGGGTCACGGACGGTGGGAGTGGGAATCCGGGCCGTCGTGAGCAGAGGCAGCGGGTCGGTCCCGATTCCCTGCTCTCCCGTGCCTTGATTCGCTGAGCGGGGCGGCCGGGCCCCCACCTTGCTCCTTTATAAAGAGCAGGAGGGGGGGCATAGAAGCCCGCACTCATCTCCTTCTTTCTTCAGCTTCTGCTCCCCTTTCTCCCATTCGCCATGGAGAAAGGGAACCCTGGCTCTTCATCGGTGGCGGCGAGGGTCGCCGCCAGACAGCGCACCTCTCCCTCTCTCGCACCCTTGGCGGCGGAACCGGCCATAAGGGGAAGAGGGAAGGGGCAAGGTCGCGGACGAGGCCGAGGCGCTCGGGGAAGAGGCGGACGGGGCGGCGCGCCAGCTTCGCCTCCGCCGGCGGTTCCTCCCCCCACGGCGGTCCACATGGGGGACGACCCTTGCGAGTTCTTCGTCAGGCTGCGTCGGGCGCCTCGTCGTCGCCTCCGGCTTCCAACTCTGTTCGCGAGCGCGATGGTTCCGGACCCGCCCGAGATACTGAGACTGCAGATGAGGGGCTGCGGGATCAGCGGCACGCGAGTCCACGTTGTATCCCCAGCCCCTAGCGTGATGTATCTTGATCGTGGATGGAAGACGTTCGCCCGCATCCACAGCCTGACGGCGGGGTTTACCCTCCATTTTAAGTTAATGGAGGGCGACCTCCTCTCCGTCAAGGTCTTCGGGGACTCCGGCATCCGGGCGAGGTGCTGCGTGGACAGCTCCTCCGATAGCGAAGACTCCTCCTCGAGCGAGAGTGATGAGGAGGAGAGCGACAGCGACAACGAGGGTAACGGGCGGCGGAGCGGCGGGTCTGACTAGGTGTCGGGCGCCGCTCCGCGCGTCACCGGCGACCCCATCATCCGCGTCGCCGGCACCTTGAACTCCCCGGGGTCGTCTCCTTAGGCGGCTGGCGTAGGGAGGCTGCGGAAGAGGAAGAGGGCTGGCGGCAAGGCCGTCAAGTCGGAGTACGAGGGCGTGGTGCCCTCGACATCGTGCTGACGTCCTGCCGCCCCGTCTTCGAGCCCTGCTTCCAGCGCTGCCATCACCGCCCAGCCTTCGGACAGCCCCCGGGCTGTTCTCTTGGTGTCTTCTGGCACCCGTAGCTCGCCTAGGCGCTTCTTTTGCCCCTTTTCGCCTCCTTGACCTACCTCCTGAAGAGAGGGACAGGAAAAGGATTACGGGCATCTTATCTTTTTAATTTGTAAGCCTTCGGGCCTTAGCTGCATTTAAAACTTGTAATCCTCTCTTTCATGTTTTTCATCCTCTATGGACTGTAACCGAGTGGGATGTTTTTTTAATGGAAAGGGGAAGCTTTCTATGTCACGTCCTTTACTTGATTCTATGCCTTGTACGTTTTTACCCTACGCTTTGAGGGAACTTGCCGGCACGGGCACGCTTTCCGCGAGTGCTAAGTGCGGAACATCAGCAGCTTGCCGGTGGTGCCGGAGCACGCTTACCGCGGGCGTTGAGTGCGGAACATCAGCAGCCTGCTGGCAGTGCCGGTTCCGGCAAGAAACCTTGCCGCAACTAGTTGCAGCGCACTTAAGTTGTTGAGCAGGCTCGAAAACAACGTAAGGGCGCTTAGCGGCTCACTTAAGTTGCTGAGCGGACTCGAAGCAAAGTAAGGGCACTTAGCAGCTCACTTAAGTTGTTGAGCCGACTCGAAACGAAGTAAGGGCGCAACTAGCTACGAGGAGGTTCCTCCGTGCACAGGTTTTTTTTATACAAGGCACGGTCGTTCGAGGACACGGCTTCGCGTTCCCCAATCCATAAGAGGATGCATGACGAGGGATGAAAAACTTATCCGATATCATAGCCTCCGGCAACCTTGGCTTGCCGCAGATGAAAATTGATATTCGCGGCCCCCGGCAGCACTGGCTTGCCGGGGGCTAGGTGCCGGCGCGTCCTTCTTCTTCTTCCTGGTCGCTGTCATTTTGGTTATGAGAACATCTTGGCCAGTGCCGCGACGAGTTACTTTTGCAATATAACTCTATTCTGGGCACTATCTGCTATGTTACTTCCTTTACTTGATTCCGCCCCTTGTGTGTTTTCACCCTACTCTTTGAGGGAAACTTGCCGGTGCAAGCACACTTGCTGAGTGCGGGACATCAGCAGCCCGCTGGCGGTGTTGCATCCGGCAAGAAACCTTGTCGGGGCTAGTTGCAGCTTGCTTGTATTGTTGAGCAGACTCAAAACAAATCAAGGGCGCAACTTAGCCACAAGTCGATTCCTCCGTGCACAGGTTTTACACACAAGGCACGGTCGTTCAAGGAATATAACTCTTCTTGCTGTGTTATATCCTTTACTCTGTCACATCCCTTGTATGTTTTCACCCTACGCTTTGAGGGAAACTTGCCGGCGCAAGCACACTTGCTGAGTGCGGAACATCAGCAGCCCGCTGGCGGTGTTGCATCCGGCAAGAAACCTTGTCGGGGCTAGTTGCAGCTCGCTTGTATTGTTGAGCGGACTCGAAACAAATCAAGGGCGCAACTTAGCCATGAGTCGATTCCTTCGTGCACAGGTTTTCCATACAAGGCACGGACATTCAAGGAATATAACTTAAAAATTTAAAACTTGATCATGCTCAAACTTTGGTAACTTATCTTTTCTTTCGCTTGTGTTCCAGCGAGGCCATGCTCCTTTGAACGACACCCGGCCCACATCTCTACCCTTTCCTCCTCGAAGCTTCTGGCGTTAGCTTTGCGGCTATGGTAGCGGCGCAAAGCTTGCCGGTAGCGAGCAGCTCGCACATCAGCCTGAAGACGATCTTCCTCGAGGAGCAGCGCGTCATCTTTCCGCGGCTGCTCTTGCTCTAGCTCACCGCAAGGGAGCACTCGAGGCAATCCGTATGCGAGGGGAAAGGGGTCGAGAATGTCGAGCCCCCAAACCGAAAATGGCCAGGATAAAGGGATTGTTCGGAGAGCTTGAGCTGGCTGATGAATCTGTTTGGAGTGGAACTGGCACGCTTCACACTTGGTTACTCGTGCAGTTGCATCCTGGAGGGCTATAGGCCAGAAGAAACCTTGCCGGAAGACTTTGCCGGCAAGTGCTCTTGCGCCAATGTGGTGACCACATATGCCTCCATGTATCTCCGCCAACAGCTCCTGTCCATCTTCCCGGGAAATGCACTTCAATTTCACTCTGTTGAATCTTTTTCTGTACAGTATGCCATCGACAAACTGGTACATACTTGATTGCCGGGCTATTTTTTCCGCTTCTTCCTGTTGCTCGGGAAGTTCTCCTGTCTGAAGGAGGTGGACGATCTGCTATGCCCATGCCGGAGCTTGTGGCTCGACGACAAGGACTAAAGGCGCGAATGCTGCTGCGGGAACATCCGCTTCTACGGCAAGAATCTGGGATCCTGCTGGAGCGTGATGCTCCCCAGCAAGCGTGTCGGGACACAGCTTGTCGGGAGCGCCTTCTTCAACGAAACAAGCCATGGGGCTTGTCGGAGCAGACTGCTCCTCAGCACTTTTTGCGTTGATCCTGGGGACTTTCTTGGCGGTGGCTCCGGGGAGCTCTGCTGGAAAGTAGTCGCCAGTACCCAACTTTCTTTTTCTGCTCTGTCCAGTTGATGGTGTCACAGATGGCTGAGTCAGCTTGAGCACAAAAATCCCTGGTTCCACAGGCAACTTGAGTGCGGCACACTTTGACAGACCATCTGCAATGTCATTCTGAGCTCTTGGAACATGTTCCATTTGCAGGCCGTCAAAATGCTCTTCTAGCTTCCTCACTTCATCGATGTAGGCTTCCATCAACGGACTCTGATAATCTTTGTTAACTTGGCGGACGACAAGCTGTGAATCACCCCTGACAATAAGCTTCTTGATCCCAAATTCTGCCGCGATCCTGAGTCCGGCAAGCAAGCCTTCATACTCTGCAGTCTTATTTGTTGCTTGCTCCTTGGGAAAGTGCATCTGGACCACGTACTTGAGGTGCTCTCCGGTGGGTGCGACAAGTAGTTCACCCGCACCGGCGCCTTGCAGCGAGAAGGCACCATCGAAGTACATGATCCATTCCTTGCTAGCTTCCTTGACGGGGATGCTCCTCTCCGGAGTTTCTTCATCAGGTGTTGGCGTCCATTCTGCTATGAATTCCGCCAATGCTCGGCTCTGGATAGTTGAGGTACTCTCAAACTTGAGGCCAAAGCTTGACAATTCCAGTGCCCACTCGACAATCCTGCTCGTTGCCTCTGGATTCTGCAATATCCTCTTCAACGGAAAGCGAGTGACCACTGTGATCTCATGTGCTTGGAAGTAATGGCGCAGCTTCCTCGAGGCCATTACGAGGCCGAAAAGCAACTTTTGCACACCAGAGTACCTTGATCTAGCCCCCTGCAGAAGGGAACTGACAAAGTAAACTGGGCGCTGCACTATCTTTTTTTGTTTCTCTTCTTGTGGCTGCGCGGATCCATTCTTGCCGGAACCAGAACTTGCCGGATTGGGGCTTGTCGGGCCAGAGCTTGTCGGGGAAGCCCCCTGCTTGTCGCTGGACTTTCTTGCCGCGGACGCTGGCTCACCATCTGCCTCCCTCTCCGCTACTAACGCAGCACTAACCACTTGATTGGTTGCCACCAGATATAGCAGCAACTTTTCTTGTGGCTTAGGTGCGACAAGTGTTGGAGTAGAGGATAGGTATCTCTTCAGGTCCTGCAGCGCGGCCTCCGCTTCTGGAGTCCATCTCATTGGACCTGCCTTTTTCAAAATTTTGAAAAATGGCAGGGCGCGCTCAACGGACTTAGAGATGAACCTACCGAGAGCAGCAACACAGCCGGCAAGCCTTCGCACATCCTTGACGCGCTTTGGTGCTTCGATTTGCTCAATGGCCTTGATCTTGTCGGGATTAGCTTCAATCCCCCCCTGGGACAAAAAGAATCCGAGAAGCTTGCTGGAGGGAACTCCAAACACACACTTCTCGGGATTCAACTTGAGGTTGACCCTGCGCAGATTTGCAAAAGTCTCGTCCAAATCTTGGATCAAAGTCTCTTTGTCCTTGCTCTTGACCACTATGTCATCCATGTAAGCTTCTACATTTCTGTGCAGCTGTGGCTCAAAAGCATGACTGACTACTCTTGCAAATGTTGAACCAGCATTCTTTAGTCCGAAGGGCATTCGTACAAAGCAGTACGTGCCACATGGAGTAATGAACACTGTCTTCTCTTCATCCTCTTCTGCCATGAAGATCTGATGATATCCTGAATATGCATCAAGGAATGAAAGCAGATCACATCCTTCTGTGGAGTCGACAATCTGGTCAATGCGTGGCAAGTGAAATGGATCCCTGGGGCAAGCTTTATTAACATCAGTGAAGTCAATACAAAGCCTCCACCTCCCGTTTGCTTTGCGCACGACTACTGGATTGGCTAACCACGTCGGATGGAGCACTCCTCGGACCAGGCCTGCTGCTTCCAGCTTCTTGATCTCTTCTGCAATGAATTCTTGACGCTCTACTGCTTGCTTCCTAACTCTCTGCTTGATGGGCCGTGCGTGAGGACAGACGGCAAGGTGGTGCTCAATTACTTTCCTGGGAACACCGGGGATGTCAGATGGTTGCCATGCAAACACATCGACATTCGCCCGCAGGAAAGCAACGAGCGCGCTTTCCTATTTAGGATCAAGCGTGGCACTGATGGTGAAGGTGCCACCAGTGCCGTCCTCCTTGGCGGCCACTTTCTTGGTTTCTGGTGAAGCTGTCTTTGCCTTCTTGCACTTGCCGGTGGATCTCGATGGTGCGTCATCGATGGTAGCGCAGCACTCCGAAGAGGTGCGCTTGCCGGAGTAGGCATCAGAGCTACTCTTGCCGGACTTGGTCTTCTTCTTCCCCCCGGGAGCTTCAGCGGCAAGTGGTTTGCGTTCTTCTGCGGCTGCTGCTTCCCGGTAGATCTTGTCAGTACAGATGAGTGCATCCTTCTTGTCGCCTTGGACAGAAATGACACTTATCGGACCAGGCATCTTGAGCACATTATAGGCATAGTGAGAGGCCGCGATGAACTTGGCGAGCGCTGGACGGCCAAGTATCCCATTGTAGGGCAATGGGAAATCAGCAACGTCGAATGTGACTCTCTCTGTCCTGAAATTCAGCTCGCTGCCAAATGTCACTGGCAGTGTGATCTTCCCCTTCGGCTTGCTCCTTCTCGGGTTTATTCCTTGAAAGGTACCAGTCTCTTCGAGCTCGCTGTCGGGGATCTGGAGCTTCTTGAGCACTGCGGATGAGATCAGATTCATGCCGGCCCCGCCGTCAACCAGCATCTTCGTGACCCTGAGGTTGCGGATTGTTGGTGAGACCAACATCGGCAAGCACCCGACCGCAGTGATGCGATCAGGGTGATCTTCAATGTCAAAGATGATGGGCGTGCTGGACCACTTCAGGGGTTTGCGCGACTCAACGGACGGTTCTACTGCGTTCACTTCCCGCACCCACTGTTTGAGTTGGCGGTGCGAGGTGTGCAGAGAAGCACCGCCGTCGACGCACAACACCTCTGTCGCCTTCTGGAACTCCTGCTCGTCAGTCTCATCTTTCTCCATCTCATCATCCTCATCTTCGTCTTCGTCTTTGTCGCGACCGCGGGGAGGCCTGTCTCCTTGCCGCGGCTTGGCCTTGCCGCGGTGCCCTCCCCGGGCGGGATACTTCTTGCCGGATCCCCCGCCACCTTGCCGGGCCTTCTCCTTGTCGCGGCGCTCGTATTCAGCTTTCTGTAGCTCCGCCATCTGCTCAACTTTCTTGCAGGCTTGGAGATCATGGCCCTTGGTGCGGTGGATCTTGCAATACTGCTTGCCGGAGCCATCCTGCTTGTCCGCGGCCACCACAGCCTCGCCGGTGCTACCAGCTCTAGCCTTCTCGGAACCGCCTCCGCTGCCGGATTGCTCAACAACTAGCACATCCTTGGCCTTTCTCTTTCTGTTATTCCTCCTCCGGTTCCTCTTTGCCGGAGGGGCGTCCTCACTGTCAGACCCTTCTGCTCCTGCATTCTCTCCGGGGAGTCTCCTCCCCTCTTCAGCCCGTGCACACTTGTCGGCTAGGGCATATAGCTCGCTGACATCTCTGATTTTGCACATCGCCATCTCCTCCCTCATCCTGCGGTTACGCACGTTCTGATGGAACGCGCTGATAACCGCGGCAGGGTGGACGTCTGGGATGTTGCGCTGCACCTGACTGAATCTCTGTATATACTTGCGCAGGGGTTCTCCCTCCTTCTGGGCGAGCAGGTGAAGATCACTCTCCTGGCCATGGGGTTTGTGGCCGCCTGTGAAAGCGCCAACAAACTGATGGCACAGGTCCGCCCACGAAGAGATGGAGTTGTCCGGCAAGTGCATGAGCCAAGATCTGACGTTGGGCTTGAGTACCAGCGGGAAGTAGTTGGCGAGGATCTTCTCGTCGCGTCCTCCGGCAGCCTGCACCGCGATGGTGTAGACGCTGAGGAACTCTGATGGATGTATCCTGCCATCGTACTTCTCGGGCACTTCTGGTTTGAAGTTCTTGGTACTGGGCCACTGGACTTGCCGCAGCTCACGGGTGAACGCAGGGCAACCTGCCGCGTACGGCAAGTCGCCTGGTTCCCCTGGCGCATGCATGTCGACAGTGGGCCCAGCGCGCCGGTCAGATTGATGTCGCGCTTCTCTTCGACGCTCGATGCGAGTGCGAGCGTCTTCGTGTCGTCGTTCTTGGAGAACCTGGCGTTGATCGCGGCGAGCTCGCGGGTCCGACGACGCGGTGGAGTCGGTGTCGAGGTTGGCCCGGCGAGTCGGCGATCTTGGCCTTCGGGGCGGGGAGTGCGCAGTGGTGGCACCCCCAGCGGTCTTGTCGGCATCGGCTTGCGCCTGGGCGTCTTGCCGGGGCTTCGATGTGCTCGGTTGCCGGGGCTTGTCGCCGTTGGCGAAGCCAATGAGGCTATAAATGGCGGCCCTCCAGTCATCGATTTTGTCCGGCGCTGGAGTCTAATCTAGAAGCAGCTGGGCTCGGGCTAGCGCTTCCTCTGAAGTCTTGGGTGGCGGTGGCGAGCGATGCGAGGTGCGAGACATGCTCAAACTTCTAACAGTGTTAGAAGGAGTAACATCTCGCCCAGGCGACCGCACTACGCTCGCGCCAGCGTGTTGACGTGCATGTTGGCCTTGAGCGTCCCGCGACCCACCAGCTCGGCCTTGTTCAAATGCGAGTACGGTGCTAGGAGCACCGTTGCGTTGTTGATCCTGCACCTCCTGGGAGGGGTGCGGTGGATATGCAGAAGCTGAACCTTGCGGGGCCTTGTCCTTGGACCGGGTGACGACGCGCGTCCCCCCGCCGGCGCCCGCTCCTCCGCCGGCGTCTGCCCCACCGCCCGTTTGCTCCGGTGGCGGTAGGGAAGTCGCAGACGGAGCGGCCACTTCCAAAGTCTTCTTCTTTGGTGGCATGTCGACGAAGATGTTGATGTAGCGCGCGTAGACGCCGGATCAGATACGCACGACCTCGACGTCTCCCCTACCTGGCGCGCCAGAGATGTCGTGGGGAATGGGGGCCACGAGCACCTATGGGGCAGGAGGGCCCCTTGTTTGTCCGGCAAGGGAGCGGAGGGCGCACGCAGAGCGGATCGAGGCGAGAGAGCGCGCGGGGGATTTTTACCCAGCTTCGGAGCTCTCCAGAGAGATAAAACTCCTACTGCTGCTTTGTGTGTTGTATTTGTTCTTGCTCGAGAGAGCGGGCGTGGCCTCGAATCAGCCGAATCGCGGAACCTCCTCTACGTGCGCATGGGCCTCCTTTTTATAGGCTAAAGGGGTCACCGACAGGTGGCAGCGCAAAAAGAGGGGTAGAAAGGTAAAAATGCGGGTTGGTACAACTACTACCAACAGTGTCCCCTACCTAACTCTGACAGCAGGGGACAAGGGCATTTAATGCCCGTCCGGTCGCCCCAACAGTGCAAGGAAACGACCGTTAGAGGCGCCACCGATCGCCACGATGGCCTCCTTGTCAGCTTCACTTGCCACCTCGCACCGCCATGCTGCACAGCTACCCGCCACGTGCACCAGGAGTGATCTGGTGGCGACACGTCGTCGGATGCGCTGGAGCGTGGGCGCAGGGTGGCAGCCTTGCCGCGGCAAGCGCCTTGTCGCAGCCCTTGTCTTGTCTCACCAGCAAGCTTGCCTCTCGCCGGGCCTTGCCGGGAGGCGCGGGGCGTCGCGGCACGTTTCTTGAAGTGCCTTAGCTGGCCTTCCCGGCAAGCTCCTCTTGTCGGGGCCTTTGTCCTTCCCGGCAAGCTCCTCTTGTCGGGGCCTTGTATTCTTCCCGGCCAGCTTCTCTTGCCGGGGCCTTGCATTCTTCCCGGCTAGCTCCTCTTGCCGGGGCCTTAGTTTGAGTACTTCGATCTTGAATGACATCAAAGTAGCCGTGGAGGATCTTGGCGGACGTCCGGCAAGCCCCGCCGCGGGTCGCTGCGACTGCCCGTGCACTAGTTCGGGATACTAAGGTACCCCTACTTTAGTACACCGACACAATTCAAATGTACGAGTAGTGGTCATGATAGTCTTCGCTGGATGCTTGGCCTTTGTCATCTTTCCAGCTTCACAAGCTCCGCATAAGTGATCCTTGAGGAATTTGACATTCTCAATGCCAATGACATGCTTCTTATTCGCAAGCGTGTTCAGATTCCTGATGCCAGCATGACCAAGTCGTCGATGCCATAGCCAGCCTTCTGAGGCTTTTGCAAGTAAGCACATGACTGGTTGTGGTCCTGTAGAGAAATCAACAATATATAGATCTCCTCTCCTAAAGCCTTCGAAGAGTTTGGAATGGTCAGCTTCCATGATCACAACACATCGATATCTTCCAAAGACAACAACCATATCGAGATCACAAAGCATTGAGATAGACATGAGGTTGTATCCTAAGGACTCGACAAGCATGACTTTGTCCATGTGTCGATCCTTTGAGATCGCAACCTTGCCTAGACCCAATACCTGACTTTTGCCTTTGTCAGGAAGATGATGTGCTTCAAATGTGACGGTGTTAAGGGAGCATCCATCAATAGACTCTTGTCACCCGTCATGTGATTTGTACATCCACTATCCAGAACCCACTCGTTGGCTTTGGGCTGATCATCCTGCAGATGAATTAGTTCAACTTACGATCTCATATACTTCATCAGTGAAGAATATGATATCAAGTTCATCAGATGAATTTCATCAAGCAGTAAAACAGATATTTCAGTATGAGGACGTGTGAAATGAAAGTTCATTTCATCATGATTCGCCTGCGTCCTTTCAGGCATTTTTTTCAGGCCTCCAGCAAATTCTTCAGACGTTTAAAGCACGTCTGGAGACCTGACCCTGCATAAGGGATTAGTTCTTTTTCTTCACCACCCACATCTGAAGGGGTGGCAAAGAGTTCATCACTCTGCAAGCACCATATGAGAAAGGTGGCATAGAAGCCAATCCATTTTGTTTCACATAAGAGGGGTTAGGGTAAGCATATGAATAAGCAGAGAAATTCTTCGAGGACTTATGAACATAATGATTTGAAGAATAATGCGCATATTCATAGCCCTTAGCTCTACCTTGCGAAACAGAGGGGTTAGCACGATGATGATCATATGAGGACTTTGACCCATTTGAGGAATTTGATCCATGTGAAGAATTAGGTCCATATGAAGAATTGGATCTGGGGTTCCTGTTCTTCACAGGTGGTGTCATGAGGACATTCACCTGAAGACTTTCAACATAACTTTTGGGAACCCAAATTTTCTTCATAGGGGAACCGTTCCTGCAGTTAGTGCCAACATATCTAGCAAATACTTCACCATTTTGATTTCTGAACGTTGATAGTTGGAGTCAAATGACTCATCAGAAGAATGAGAAGATTCACATGTAAAGCCAGATAAGTTAGATGGATCAACTGGAGGTCCCTTTGCAGCAACCCATTAGGTTTTGGGGTACTGCTCAGGCTTCCAATATGTTCCATCAGCATTGAGTTTCCTCTCAAAGGCAATACCCTCTTTCCTAGGGTTTCTGTTGAGGATCTGCTTTTTGAGCTCATCACAAAGAATCTGATGCCCTTTGAAGCTTTTGTACATGCCTGTCGTGTACAATTCCTTCAGCCCTGCATCGTTAGTGATACTAGCAATGTCCTCAGATGAGGAATGAGTGATAGCAGAGGCAGGTGAAGAATTTGTAATAGTTGAAGCATTTGAACATTCAGGTGAAGAATTAGCAGATTCACGTTCATGGAGGAACAAATTCTTCTTGGGTAGCGCTGATTTGTTGAGCAAGTAATGAATCGCGATCCTTCTGAAGATCATCATAACTCACTCTTAGCTTCTCAAGATCTTGCTTTCTTTGAAGAAATTCATAAGAAAGCTTCTCGTGATCAGATAAGAGAGTGTTATGATGACTTTGAAGGTTTTCAAACTTAGACTGAAGTCTCTGAAGATTTTCAGATAAGTCTTTAGTGCGGTCCATTTCATCACCCAACATATCATCACTTTTGTCTAACATGTTTTGAAGTTTTTCAATAGCCTTTTGTTGTTTCACAGCAATCTTAGCAAGTTTAGAGTAACTGGGCTTAAGATTTTCATCAGATTCATCCTCACTAGATTCAGAGGAGGGGTATTTTGTTACCTTGGCACCTTTTGCCATGAAGCAATAGGTGGGAGCAAAGTCATCATTGTCTTTGTCAGCCTTGTTGGTGCGGTCAATTTCTTCAGAGTTGAAGATAGACTTGCTGACGAAAGCAGTAGCGAGAGCCAGACTCGCCAAACCAGACTCGGACTCCTGAGAAGCCTCCTCTTCCTCATGTTCCCCAGATTTAGCTTCAGAGTCCATTTCCTTGCCAATGAATGCCCGAGCCTTCTTGGAGCTGCTCTTCTTGTGAGATGAAGACTTCGAGGATTTTGATGATGAAGATTTTGAAGATTTCTTCTTCTTCTTAGAGTTATCAGAACTGTAATCCTTGTATTTCTTCTTCTTTAATTCCTTTTCCCATTGAGGACAATCCAGAATATAGTGACCAGGTTTCTTGCATTTGTGGCAAAGTCTTCTCTTATAGTCACTTGATGAGGAATCACTGCTTCTTGGGGATTTTCCAAAGAGACCACGTCTTGAGAACTTCTGGAATTTCTTCACGAGCAGTGCTAGCTCCTGGCTCAATTCTTCAGGATCACCGAGGCTACTACCAGAGTATTCACATTCAGATTCAGACACAGCCTTGTCCTTCAGGGCACGTGTTTTGCCATAGCTTGAACCATAGAGATCTCTATTTTCAGCAAGCTGGAACTCATGAGTATTTAGCCTCTCGAGGATATCAGCTAGATCTAGTGACTTGTAATCAGCTCGTTCTTGAATCATTAGTGCCAGAGTATCAAATGAGGAATCTAGCGATCTCAGCAATTTCTTCACCACCTCATGGTCGGTGATGTCAGTGGCGCCAAGTGCTTGAAGCTCATTTGAGATGTCAGTGAGGCGATCGAAGGTTTGCTGAACATTTTCATTGTCGGGCCTTTTGAATCGGTTGAAGAGATTGCGAAGAACGTCAACACGAGAGTCACGTTGAGTTGAGACCCCTTCGTTTACTTTGGAGAGCCTATCCCAGATAAGTTTAGTAGTTTCCAAAGCACTCACTCTTCCATACTGTCCTTTGCTCAGATGGCCACATATGATATTCTTCGCTTGAGAGTCGAGTTGCTTGAATCTCTTCACATCAGCAGCATTCAGAGAAGGTGTGACTGAGGGAACACCATTTTCCACAATGTACCAGAGATCGTTGTCAATTGCTTCAAGATGCATTCGCACCTTATTCTTCCAGTAGGGGTAGACCGTGCCATCGAAGGTAGGACACCCAACGGAGACCTTGATCATACCTGAGGTCGACATAACTAGAACTCCAGGTGGTTAAACCAAAATCACACAGAACAAGGGAGTACCTTGCTCTGATACCAATTGAAAGTGCGTTATATCGACTAGAGGGGGGGTGAATAGGCGATTTTTATGAATTCTTCACTGAGGAATTTGCCGGTGAGGAAATTCCTTAGCGAAGAACTACTAGCAGCGGAATAAGTACTCAGAAGTAAGCATAACAGGATACAAACATAGTCATCATGATGAAATGAAGACAAGCACAGAGTACAGAAAGCGTAAAAACAGGATAACACAAGATGAAGACAAACAGATTGAAGAAATTGAACTGGGGAAATTGAGAAAGTCTTCAGTCAAAGTCTTCAAACACAGATATGAACAATCACTCAACACAGTAATGAGGAAATGAAAGAGTTGAGGAAATAGAACCAGTAAGGTTGGTGAAGACAATGATTTGTTAGACCAGTTCCAACTGCTGTCTTAGTTGTACGTCTGGTTGGAGCGGCTGAGTATTTAAACTCGAGGACACACAGTCCCGGACACCCAGTCGTTGAGCACGCAGCTCAGGACACCAAGTCCTCACCGTATTCTCCTTGAACTAAGGTCACATAGACCTCGTGCAATCACTCGTGGTAAGTCTTCAGGCGACTTCCAAACCTTCACAGACTCGGTCACTCGGCGATCCACAATTCCTCTTGGATGCTCTAGACCATGATGCCTAACCGTCTGGAAGAAGCACAGTCTTCAAAGGTAACAAGCATCGGATCCACACATGATCAATCTCTTCAGTGATGCTCAATCACTTTGGGTTTGTAGGTGTTTGGGTTTGGGGTTTTTCCTCACTCGATGATTTTCGCTCAAAGTCCTCGGAGGATGGGTTGCTCTCAAATGACAAGTGTCAGTTTCTCTCGGAGCAGCCAACCAACTAGTGGTTGTAGGGGCGGCTATTTATAGCCTAGGGAGCAGCCCGACATGATAAGACATAAATGCCCTTGTTTGATATGACCGTTAGGTGGATAAGATATTGTGGGACAGCTGGCGCGTAGCACAGCTACGGTTGGAAATTTGACTATCAAATTCCTCAGGGCTATCATGTTCCTCACTGTGTAGGCAATCCGCACTGGCGAATTCCTAACTCCTCAGTCAGAACAAATTCCTCAGCGACCAGAAGAACTTCATCTCTATCATTGAAGAAATTGACTGAACTGTATGAGATTTCCAAAGGCTTCACTCGAAGGGTTCGGTAGGTGTAGGATTTTGAGTTGAGCATCACTTGGAAATTTTTCCTTAGTATTTCCTCAACCCCCTTTAACAGTACGGTGTTTCTTATGACTCAAGAAAGAGAAAAACAAAACTATGAAAATGAAGTCTTCAAGCTTCATATTCCTCACATGAATATCAAGTCTTCACGGTAACACCAATTTCTGCACTTTCAAAGTCTTCATGAAAGTCTTCAGAAATACCAAAATCTTCAGTCGAAGATATTCATTTTTAGGGGCCGACTTTCCCTGTAAATATCAAACTCCTCATAGACTTATAGACCTGTGTACACTCACAAACGCACTAGTCCCTTAACCTATAAGTCTTCAATACACCAAAATCACTAAGGGGCACTAGATGCACTTACAGGGACCAAGGTGCAAGCAGATTGGAGGAGAAGGAGAAACTTGACCGGTCATTCCTCCAATCAAAGCCCTGATTTATGTCTCTAAACGAAATAATTAATCCAAACAACTAAGAGATTCCGTTTTAGCTACCATGCAGGGCCACGTATTAACTCGCATGCAAGCCGACTTTGATTTCTTGACTGATCAACGCGTAGTTGCACCCCATGCATTGGGTTTTCAGGGGAGATAACAAAGCAGAGTAAGGAGCGTTTGGTTACATTGCTTAGGCTGGTCATAGTGGTGAGTAACTTGGACTAGTAACATGCATATGTTACTAGTCTATGTTACTATACGCGAAGTTTGCCGTCCGAAGCGAGCCGATCTGGCTCTCCTGAGTTAGCAAGTTTTTTCTAGCCCACCCAAGCTAGCTGGCCCACAAAAGCTAACATATTTTAACAGTTCCAAACGCCTAACCTTGCCCGGCTATGCTATAAGCTGTTCTTGCTAAGGATCCAAATGCTCCATAAGTAACAACGCTTGCTAGCAACGAGGCCAGGAGGGGATTGAGATGTGAAGTTAATGGACGACGCCTAAACATTTTGGGAATATATGATTTCCGTAAGATGACTTAACACCTAGACGGAGGTAGTACTACTCCCCAGTCTAGGTTTGATGGAATACTGGTCACCTCTTCTCTTCTTGTACGTACTCCATTTGTATCTCACTTCCTGTGGCTTCGCACTCGCACGATTTTCCTATTCTATGAACCTGTGTGTGTGCGTGTGTGTGTGCGTGTGTGTGTGTGTGTGTGTGTGTTTAACATCATGTGTGTGTTAGAGAGAGCGATAGATCGACCTACTCCTACAGAGAGATGGTGTGTAGTGTACGATTTTAGCCGCGCGAGTCGGTGCATCCTCTCGTTTTGGGGCGTCCGGTAGGGACAGGCGGATAGCTGCCACGCGTGCTCCTGACCAACCTGGCCCACCCAAAGCCCCTCCATCGCCTGCGTGCGCTTCCCGCCCGAAACGGTTAGCACCGCTCCAAAGAATTGGTGCCGCATTGATGCCCGGGAAGAGCGGACGCGACCTCTCACTGGCGCCCGCGTTGAAGGGAGAAGCGGATTCAAGAGTGATGGTTTCTTTGTCTGTCCAACTTACTGCTGGGTCTATGTGATTTGACGACTCATTGGTCATTATTACTGAGGTGGTAGGACTGTTGGATGTCCCATGCTTTCGGCGAAAGGGGTACTACTAGATTACAATTTTCTCCATTCTTACAGTGGAGGAGTGCAAGAGCGGTGAAAACACGCAGGCTCAGTGATTACATGGCCCACCTCACACTATCACCATATTTTCTGGACACCATGCGACACCTAACTCTTTACATAGTACTTACTAGTATAGTACGTACTATAATTTATCAGTGAGATAAATTTGTACAATGCTATGAAGCTTCCAGCTTCTGTTACATGTATCTTGCATCCAAGGTTGCCCGTTGCAACATTTCATCAAATACAAAGGAGACTAACATGCATGCTATTGCATCTCTATGATTGATAGATCATAGCCAATATGTACTCGCTCCGTTCCAAAATAAGTGTCTCAACTTTATGCAAACTTTAGTACAAAGTTGTACTACTACTAAAGTTGACACTTATTTTGGAACAGAGACAACTAAAGAAAAAATGATCCATGCAGTCCCTAGCCCTTGAACGTAAACTAACTAGGCTTTAATTTGCTGGCAACGTTGGAGCTTCCCAAGAAATGAAGTTTGCAACCCTTTGACCATCGGATCATTTTGTGCAGTTTCACTAAAATCGAGATGAGCATCCCTGTGGCAAAGAAATTGAAGAAGGGTGATTAGAATAAGATTACTGAGACTAGTTGATGAGACATAAACTCATCACAAATACAGTACGTAGAAGCTAGTAGAGGTATGTGCAGGGCAAAGAAGTAGAGAAATATCCACATGGAGTGATGTGGGCAGCTGGAGCAGTGGTGCAAGCCGGCTGTAAAGGGAGTTGTACCTGCGGGATGTCGGGACGTAGCTCAACCTTGAGGAGGGCGGCGGGAGGCGGAACTGGCCACGTCACGACAGTAAGCAAGGGACTAAGGCAACCTCACTAGCTTTGTGAGAGAGAACGACAGGGACCCCTGATTGGGACGTGCCGCCAGTGGGTTTTCGCCGTTGGCGACAGCGACCACATCTACACTAAGCATCCACCCCTTCCGCTGACAGACGTGATCCACCAGGATGTGAGAGATGTGGCCATAGTCATTTTGTGTGAGAGAGTGTGAAGATAGCAACTCCAGCAAGCGACCGTGTAGGCTGGCCCGTCCTGACTATGTATATAGTGGAGCGGTTTCCTTTTCTCTCCATATGAACCTATTATATTGCGTACATGCCACTGAAGAAAAAAACCTTTATTTATAAATGACGCGGCACCTACTACTCGTTCTCCTATAAACCTTGCGCGTGGCATCTCCAAAATATTAACCTTGCGATTGGATCTTCGCCTCTTCGGGAAGTCGAGCAAGAATGGTACTGTAGTATATATCGTTCTATCTACATGAGACCGAATGAATTGCTTCACGTCCACCATGTGTGCATGGGTCGAGGGGCGAGGGAGAGTGCGTACTATTACGTCCGTTTCAATATGGACTACATACGGAGCAAAATGAGTGAATCTACACTCTAAAGTATGTCTATATACATCAGTGTTTGGAGTATGTACTAGTAGTTCATATTGAAATCTACTAAAGGACATATATATTCCAAACAATATGATAATCTCTCTAACCAAGGTAGGGACGAGGAGTAAACGGAGGGAGTAGTAAAATTTTCTCCTCGTCCAGCGAGCCACCGCGCGCGTGGGCAACGGAGCGGGCGTAAGGCGTACAGTACTAGGAGTACTAGTAAGCAAGCTTCACCTCATCCTGCGAACCACCGCGCCCGTGGGCGGGGGAGACGGTGTACTAAGCAAGCTTCTCCTTGTTCTATGAGTTGATGAGACACATCAAAAGTACTCCAGTGTATAGAACCTTGCCTCTAGGGTAGGTCCCACATGGTTTGCCTCTTTTTTAACAAAACACATCAAGTTGCAATTTGTTTGTTCACCCGTGGTAGACGATCCTCCCTCCATCAAGTGGACAACTAGTACACGTGTAAAATTACCACGTGGGCTGCCTTTTCGTACAGAAATGAGCTCCATCGTGTACCCACGCGGGTGTGGTTGGGAAAGAGACGGGAGTACGTGCGCAGTGCGTGCACCTCTTCTCTTCGTGCACGTCCCCCACCTACGTGTGTGTGTGTGTGTGAGAGAGAGATACAAACCTAGACAGATGGCGTGTGCGTTCATGAGTGTTTTTTGTTTGGGGGGGGGGGTTGATTTTGTGAATGTATTTGTGGGAATATGTGTCGATGACATCTCAAACAAATTTTTGCATGCAATGTGTGTGAAATGGAGGCCTATCCATATCATATATAGAGGGCCGGGCGATCCATGAGAAGAGAGGGAGGGGTCATAGATATCAATAGAGTCGAAGAGAGGATCAAGTGGGTGGGTGCGAGATCGATGAAGAGAGCCATCGAAATTGTGTGTGTGCAAGTCAAAGATATAGGGCAACTGACCTACCGGAACATCAGAGGGCACATGTCAAGTTTGTGTGTGGGAGGGAGACATGACTAGAGCACTCGATGTATCAGTGTGTGTGTGTGAGGGTTTGGGTAGGGGTAGGCAGAGGCCTAACTATAGAGGTAGAACGACTCGTATATGTGTTGAGAAGGAGAGACCCAGCTATGTCTTGAGGGAGATCGGTCGACATCCATACATAACTAAAGGACGGGAAATAGGACGGGACAGAGAGAGAGAGAGAGAGAGAGAGAGAGAGATAGGAGAGAGAGGGAGGGAGAGGGGTAGAGTGCTGGATGGGTGATGGAGCTGCTTCTCGAAGATGGTGGGAGAGGCCTACTAGACAAACTGAGGGTGGAACTGCAATATTATCAATAAGAGTGGGGATGTGTTTCTGTGTGTGCCTATGCATGATAGCTCTGTCGGGACGCATCCATGGATGACGAAGGGGAACCATGTGTTTGGTAAGCAAACCTAACTAGATCGGTAGATCAATTGTTGTTTGTCGGAGGAAGGGAGAGACATAACTAATGAGGTAGATCGATCGACGCGTGGGGAAAAAACGAGTTATAAGGACCTAGCTAGCTATATGTATAGCGGTAGATCGGTCGATGTGCATCCATTTGTTAGAGGCAAATAAGGCCCAGCGAGACGGATAGACAGAGAGAATGGAGCTAGGAGGTGGTGCGAGAGGCCCAGCTACTAGCTTGATAGGGGGAGGAGTGTGCGGTTGTGAGATCAATGAAAAAAAGGGGCGAGAGTTTACACGTGTGTGGGATCGTATGATAGACACGAGGCAAGGACACATAAAGGAGGTGATTGAAGGTGCATGTGCATGTTGTAGGCAGACATTGCTGGAGAGGTTCACTACTAGGAAAAGGCCTACTAATGGCGCACCTAATTTGGCCATTAATGGCGCATTAGTGGTGCGCCATTAGTGCCATGCCATTAGTATATTTTACTAATGGCGCACCATTAGTATCTGGTATACTAATGGCGCACCACTGGATGCGCCATTAGTATATACAAAAGTGCGCCATTAGTATGCCTCCCAGGGGGCCATGTATACCCAGGTGCTTTGGCATACTAATGGCGCACAACAACAAGATGCGCCATTAGTAACTTCGGCATACTAATGGCGCACTGTTTAATGATGCGCCATTAGTATCCTTTGGCATACTAATGGCGCACTGTGATGTGATGCGCCATTAGTATGAATATTAGGTTTTTTTTATTTTTTTATTTTCTGTTTTTTGCACAGGTTACAAAATGTATAATTGGACAAAATATAGACAGTACACATCAACAACAGATTCATCGAATACAATAGAAGATTAGTCTCTGAATACAATTCATCATATTAGTCTCTGAATACAATTCATCATATTAGTCTCCGAATTGAAAATACCGAACAACGATAGAACATTATATTACAAGTCTCGAGACCGCGAGTAGCGAGTTTGTCTTCACATTACAAGTCGATATCGATCATCTAAACTACCATCACATAGAAGAGAGCTGCGGTCATCACGATGAGCATCATCACGATGAAACTCGTCTTCATCCGGTTCCTCCAACGCTCCCTCCCCTCTCCCGCTAGATAGCGGGCGTATCTAGATTCGGCCTCGGCCCTAGTGGTGTACTCTTTGTAACTGTTACCGCTGAATCGGTGAACCTGTCTCCGACACTCCTCCCAGTCGTCGTAGACTCCGGGAACCTTACCCTTGTACACGACATACAATGACATCGCTATGCACTAGCCAAACGAAACGTTAGTACCAATTCACAGACAATACATAAGCAATATATAAGTATGCAACAGAACGATCGGAAGAGAAAAGCAAGACATTAATAGCATCGATTACATCTAAGTTGAACGACTCTCGAAACCAAAGAGATATACTACAAGTTCATTAAAGTTTAATTACAACATGAGCCAATCGATGTTTCAGAACTAGACACAGCATCACTGCTTTCGACTCGACTCAAGGGACCGGAGCGTGGATGAAGCCGCCGTCTATCGTGGGAGTCATGAAAGAACAGGCGTTGTCAGCCTACATTTGTAGCATTGTGTCGATGTCACTGTTGGACGATTGATTTCTGAGGTAGAACTGCCCCGAGGTACGAAGGACATCTTGATGTATGATTTCCGCAAACTTTGACTGGATGCGAAAGAATTCTTGTCTGATGTCCGCGTCCTGGATTGCTGACACGCTCGCGGCCCAATCTTTGAGTTTACTCGGTAGCAGAAGTTGATGATGGTCCCGTACGATCGCCCGCATGTGATGGATGGCGTAGTAGGCACCCTTCTGACCGCCATGCGGCTGCTTGACGCAGCAGAACGTCGTATTGTGGGAGAACACTTGCTTGCCATACTTACGAATAGGCCTGGTGAAGGTGCCTCCAGATTTGGCGTAGCCGGGGAGAACATCATCAAGAACCTTCTTGACATTTGTGTAGTCTACGTTCGACTGACGGTCCGGGTCGAAATACGTGGCCATGGAATATTTGGGGCTTAGGAGGATGAGCGTGCAATGTGTGTCAATGCAGAAAACACGGAATGTTAAAAGAAAAACGATCGAAATCTAAGAATCCATATGTTACAGGCCGGTTGAGGGGAGGACTTACTCAGGAAAGTAAAACAGCTTAGTGGTTTGCCAGAATGACGCCTTCGAGGTAAAAACTCGCGACTTGCCGGTCCCCAGCGCTGCCCAAGATCTTGGCACGCATGTAGAAGGGGTCGACTATCACGATGTCCGGGGTCTTGTCGCGAATGATCCGCATCTCCATACTCAGCGAAAATAGCCGAACGAAGGTGTAGTGCAGCGGATGAAGGTTCATCATAGCGTGGATGTCATCAAACCGCAGGACGATCGTACGCCCGATGGAGTTATCCACAAAGCCCTTGCCCTCTGGCACCTTGGCCGCGAAAACCGGGTATGCCACATCCTTCTCTCTGAGACGCCGCTTCTCCAAGGAAAGAACACTGTCATGCAGACTCCGCATAGCACCGGTTGCAACATTGAGCATATTTGTCAGTAGCATCGCCCTACCCGCCACATGCACCCTCCTCGAGATATCCTCAGGTGAAGGTGGCCCGTCCTGAGCACGGATCGCACTCGGTGCCGGCTGGCTCGCACCCTTGTTAGTCTTTCTTTTGCGTCCCTTCCTCTTCTCCTGTAATGGGACCGAGTTCTGCTCACAGACTGCCTTCTTGAGTGTTTTTGGGCTGATAATATTTCGCACCTCGCCTATCTGAGGCTTGGTGAAGTCGGCAGCTGGAGGCGTCTCCTGAGAGCTGAACGGCAGACGACGCCTGTTGCAACTTGGCTTCTCCGCGGTACCAGCTAGATTGCGCACGTCTTTTGTTGGGTTGGGTTCTTGAGAAGGAGGCCCCATGAAGTCGCCATCGTACCCATGTTCGGCAAAGTACTGATCGACGTTGCCAAATGTATCGTCGTCGTCGTCGTTCTGATCCTGTGCCATATGCATGTTTGGATCCAGTGGCATAGGGATGTCCGGCACCGTTGCGGCGGTCTTGTCATGGGGCCGACTTGGCGCCGGCACGACTGGCGGTGTTGTCTTTGGGGTGGTGTCCCCCGCCCCCAAACGAATATGGCTCTTCGGCCAAAGCAGGGGCCAGCTCAGGCAGGCGCTGAGGGTCATCACGTCATCATCGTCGGCCCCGACGGGTCGAATCGGAGGTAACAACTCGTCGCAGCCTGGAAGCACCCAAACCAGTTCAACCCTAAACAAGTTGGGTGGCATCTGGGTACCGTGGAACAAGGGGTTGCCCGGTTGAACGATTTTGCCCTTGGCGACATCGACCAACTCATTGTTCATGAAGTGCAGGAGAGTGCATGGAACGTCGGCGGCGCCCTGCGAAAACATGTACGGCGTCAGGGATGCCCAGTCAAAGGCAAGGAGATGAAGTCCTCGACCGAGAGAGGCTTAATTAGTTACCGTGATGATGGTGTCGAGCTCGGCTAATGTCGAGGCACCGCCAACGGCGGGCGTGCAGTTGACGGAGGGGCCGCTTGCTGCAGAGGTGCCGGCCGGCGTACACCCGGGTGCATTAAGCTCCCGTGCCGGCATCGGAGACACCAATGCCGCCTCCGCCGGAGACACCAATGGCCCCGCCATCGCATTCTGCGAGTTGCTGGCCGTGAAGCTAGGAATCGAGGGCGGCCCCTGTTGGCCGCCCGCAATCCACGCACTCAACCCCTGGATCAAGGTAGGCACAATGGCGGTGATCGTCGCTCCGAGTTGTTGTTGCACTTGCTCTTGGACAATCTCTGGAATCCGCGCCACCTGTGCCTTGAGTTCTTGAACCTCGCGCGCCTGGCTTTCCGAGCTGGTCTTTTTCTCCTTCCGCACACCAGCGGTATAGTATGACCCCCATTTTGTGGACAAGCCTTTGCCGGCCACACGACCAACTGACGTCGGCTTACTGAGCTTATCATTGTTCTTCATTACATTCAATGCCCTATTTAGAGTGGTGTCCCAAGGGTTGCTCTTAGTCGACCCCGCGCTACTGCTTTCAGTCGCATGCTGAAGGAATGTGAACCATTTAGAAATTTGGCCTCATTAATTAGAATGCAACCATATGGAGCTAATTACGCGGGGGTGTATTCCTTACCAGAACAAGCTCAAGCGCCCTGGTCTTCGGATCCGTGGTAAGCTCCTTTGTTATTGGGTCCTCCTTGTACCGGGCCATGACATAGTTCTTGGTCTGCTTGTTACCGCTGTATTTCTCGAAGCGGGGCAGTAGGCCTTGCTCAGCACGCTCCGCGTCCTCCTTGTCCCATATAGGCTCCGCCACTCTGTAACCGCCGGGACCGAGTTTGTGTTCCCCTAAGTTCAGCTCCCGCATTTCTTTCCCCCACTGACTTGATTGGGAGTTTGCGGTGCTCGAGCAATTGATCTTGAAGTCGTTGTAGTCATCTTCGGTGATCGAAGGATTTTTCTCCTTGATCTTCTCATAACTCTCACCTTTCTCGATCATTCTCTTCACATTGCTTTTCCAAGTAGACAGGGCCTTGCTCATCTTCGTGAGGGCAGCATTGTTCACTTTATTCCCTTTGAGGCTTGTGTTTTCAAAATCAGTGGGGAACTTGTATCGTTCGTGCAGCTTCGTGAAGAGGAGGTTGCGCAAATTCCCTCGGTCAGGATGCCTCAGGTTCTCGGTGTTGATCGAGATGGTGCTCCATAGAATGCACCCGAGCTGAAGCGAGTACCCCTTGACTATTCGTTCGGGCGCCGTTGGATTCCCGTCGGAGTCCACTTCAGTAACTTCCTCATTGAGGGTGCGGAGCACGGTCGGGCGTCGGTCCTTCCGTTGCCTCTTCGGTTGGCTGCCATCTGTGTGTGCGCCGCCATCATCAGTGGTGGCATCCTCGGCGGCACCATCAGTGGTGGCATCAGTGGGGTCATCCTCGGCGTTACCATCAGTGGTCTCAGGATCGGTGGGGAAGGCGGCGTCCTCATACAAGTGAGGTTGTTCCTCCATCTCCTGGGACAGCTCCCAGAATGCCTTGCCGCCCGAACCCCCGGCCTCATCGTTGTTGGCCATGTTTCTCTCTAAATAGGAACAAAGTTTGGTCAAAAAGTTGGTTATTGTCAAGGAACAAGATCATGGTCTCATCATTTAGGGTTTGTCGACACCGAGGCATCCTAAAAGGTAAGCTTTTATCATTGAGGGTTTTTCGACGCCGAGGCACCCTAAAAGCCTAAGCTTTCATCATTAGTCACAAGTACCCCGGCCCATGCATTAGTCACAAGTACCCCATATGTCCTATTTTTAGCAAAGTCATGCTAAAATTCACGGAAAATTTCAGCATGACCTTTGCTGAAAATAGGACATATGGAGTACCCGAATTTGCTGGAACGGAAGTTAATCGACATTCCAGCAAACTTAAGGGCCTCTCGGGTGGACAAGGCAAAAAAGGCCTTCATCACAACATGGAAAATACATTGGGATGTGAAGAGGTGAAACAATATATGCATCTCCAAGAAGTATCATTCAACATTTTGGACAAACCACTACAAGCAATACTGGATCAGAATGTTTTTTATACATAACTGCTAAAACTCTAGGAGTTAACCGAGCCATCAACAGAATGTGGACTTAAAAAGAGAGAGTCACGGACAGTGACATGATACATTTTCATAAAATTAGCTAGTTTTACTTATGGTGCACAAAGGAACAAGTACTGCAGTGCACTTGGAAAAAAATGAGCACCGCAAAACAAGAAGACTCGTTTCAGGTAAACGGAAGCTGTCGGCTCCATCAAGTGGAGGAAAAAACAAGTGTAATTGCAAATGAATGCAAACCACGTTAAGACTTAACTGCTAAGGCCTAGTTTGGCAACACGGTTTTTCCAAAACCATGGTAATTGAAAACCTCGGTATTCTAATGTGTGGGCAATGAATACTTTGGTTTCTAAAAACTGCAGTTTTTCTCAGTTTTAGCAAAACTATAGAGATGTTTGGCAAGTGCAGTTTTTCTTAGTTTCTTGGTTTTGAACACTCGTTGCATGGATAATCCTAGATACAGCTAGCTGAACCAAATTGAGCTATAACAAAGGAGTTATACAACGATGTGATTAGCTTGTGCTAATTAACGACTGGTGCATGCGGCATGCCTATAGCCTTGTCATGCACACGAACATCCTCTAGCTGCTAGGATATGTTGTTGAGTAATCTTGTATCTCTGGCCACATGGAATCGATCGGCTAGCTAACTTAGACTGTTGTGTATAACTTTGCTCAGTAACTTAGACTAGTTGAGTACTGTTGAAAAATGACAGGTTAAACTGACCTCAAAGTCTGCTGACAAAATCAATACCAACTGATTGATCGTGGCCAGCCAGTTTATAATCAACGGGAACTATAAGATTTAAAAGAAAACCAATTAAATAGGTAGTCGGTAAGTCGATCGGCATAAGCAACGGTTCACACGTCACCTATAGAGGACAGTAAAAGTACACTAATAAAACTCAGGAAATAAGAAGTAAAAGTACCCTCAAAACAAGTATTAACAGACTAGTATATATATATATATATGTTATGTTGGCATAGATACCATCTGAATGCACCAACAAACCTCCCTTTTACTCCCTCCGTGTATCAAAATATAAGACGCTTATGATAGTGTCTTATATTTTGATGTAGACCAGACGGAGTATTATCCATGGCCTACTTAATTTAGCTCACTGCTGCCATGTGCCAATTACTTAACTTTCCGGTTTTAATCATGTTGGTGTTCCTTCAATCACCATCCCCCCATTCTGACATGCTTTCAACTTCACCATATACTAACTACACTATTGTTGTTGGCCTATTGCTGCTCTATCTTATCTATGCAATTTTAACCTTTGTTTGTATTCCCCATCCACACACATGTCGTCTGTTGGCCTGTTGGCCTGTTGCAATTTTATCTATGCAATTTTAACTATTGCTGCCTACTGAATTAGCTCACACACTGCTGCCAATTAATCAACTCTCTGATTTTAATCATGTTTGTGTTCCTTCCATGACCCCAATCCTCGTTTCAACCCCACCAAACTAACTACACTATTGCTATCTATTGCTGCTAATTCAGAACAAATTTAGTGACAGAGGAGGAGCATTCAGACGGTACCTTGGGTGGGCAGAGAATGAGCTCCGGGGAGGTGGTCGGGGAGGAGCTCCGGGAGGGAGAGGTCGAGGGCGGCGTCGCGGAGGTCGGAGAGGTCACTGAAGGCGCTGGTGGCGACGGCGCCGGTGAGCCCCAGCAGCGAGAGCGCGGCCGCGTGACGGGCCCACACTGCGGCGCCCTCGTTCGACGGCGGAGGCGGAGGAGGTGGAGGCGGAGCGGCCTTGGGCTTGGGCTGGGCGGAGAGGCGCCGCAGGAGGAGCGGGGCGGGCATCGAGGCGTGGAGGCGGCGTCGGGGCAGCGTTGAGGCCACTGGCGACGAGGGCGGCTGGGTGATGGCGTCCAACGAGGTGGGGCGACAGGGAGAGCGGCGCCGAGGAGACAAGGACGACAGGGCGGCGGGGCGGCGGCGTCGGGAGAGGAGAGGGCGGCGTCGCGGCGTCGGGGCGTCGGGGCGGAGACGAGGACGACGGGGCAGCGTCGAGGCGGCGTCGGGGTGGCGTCGAGGTATCGGGGCAGCGGCGTCGGGAGAGGAGAGGGGAAGGGGATCAAGGGCGAGGGCGAGGGAGAGAGAGGGGATAGGTTTGGGCCGGGGAGGAAGTATGGATGGTGGCACAATACTAATGGCGCACCACACCTTGGTGCGCCATAAGTACATCCATACTAATGGCGCACCTCGCCCTGGTGCGCCATTAGTATTTTTTTTTGATTTCTGCTCGAGCCAACAGGTTATCTTCCACCGGACCTGATCCACATCAAGCTCCCTCTACTAGCTCGACTGGTCAGCTGCCAGTTCTCGACTGGACCGGGGGGTGCTCGGCGGCGAGGGGAACCGGATCTGGCGAGGTGTGATAGCGATCGAGATGGAGGGGGATCGAGATTGAGTGTCCATGAAATTTAAAAATATTCATGATAGTTCAAAAAGTGCCCATGAAATACAATCGAGAAATGAAGGCTACGATTTAAATACAATCGATCTTAGCTAGCTATCTATTCACAATCTTCTTGCCCTTCTTTTTCGCAAATGGAGTTCTTCTGTGGAACGGACGTCCTTTAGGTAGGGTGGTCCTACTTCTTCTTGTGGTGTATGCTGCTACTTCATCATCGTCGTCATGTTCGATCCTCGGGTCGCCGTACTTGTCGAAGTCTTGCTCATTGGCTACTCCATCCATTCCGATGATCTTCCTTTTGCCTCTCCTCACGACAACACGACTGGGCTTTGGCGGGTCGGTAATGAAGAAGCATTGGTCCACTTGGGAAGCCAGTACCCATGGCTCATTTTTCACGGTGACGTTTGCGCCCGCGGTCTTGGATTTGGCTTCGGGTATAACCATGGTGGTGAAATATCGGTCTTCTTTTAGGACGCTCTTGGCCCATCTGACACGGAACATCGTCACCTTCTCTCCAGCGTAGCTCAGCTCCCAGATCTCCTCGATCCTTCCGTAGTATCTGTCCTTGTCCTTACCGGTGTAGGATTCCATCGTTACCCCAGAGTTCTGATAACCATCGCTCTTCATGTCCTTGTCCTCGGTGTAGAATGTGTAGCCATTGATATCGTACGCCTCATAGGTCATCAGGTTGTGCTCGGCGCCCTGTGACAAGGTGAACATGAGTTGTTCTTCCGCGGAAGAATCTTCATGTAAAGGGTACGACAGAAGCTTCTGCTTGAACCAACGCGTGAAACATGAGTTGTGGTCTTTGAGTATATCTTCGTTCGTCCTCTGTTGGCCTCGGTCATTGTACGTCTTCTCAATAAAGGTTTTGTGCTCTACCACCCAAGGATCGACCACGTCTATGTGTTGTACCGCGACTTGATTTGCTCTTTCAAAGTCTGCGAGTCGACCCTCGAAGTCGACATGCATTTTGCGACGACCGTCACGGTGACCCCATCCAGCGAGCCTGCCGAGGTGCCTGTTGATGGGCAGACCAACGGGGTTCTCGATGCCTAGATAATTCGTGCAGTAGGAGATGCACTCTTTGGTCAGAAAGCCCCTGGCTATACTTCCCTCTGGACGTGACATGTTCCGAATGTATCCTTTGATGACACCATTCATCCTTTCGAACGGCATCATGCTGTGCAGGAACGTCGGCCCGAGTTGGATGATATCCTCCACGATATGGACCAACAGATGCACCATAACATCAAAGAATGCGGGCGGGAAGTACATCTCAAGCTCGCATAGTATCACCACGATCTCTTCCTGTAGCCTTCTGAGTTGCCTCACGCCAATCGACTTCCAAGAGATGACGTCGAAAAAGTTGCATAGGCCAAATAGCGTTTGACGGACGTGCGCGTCCATGATCCCACGGATTGCAACTAGAAGTATCTGCGTCATCAGCACGTGACAGTCGTGAGACTTCATCCCGCTGAACTTCTGCTTCGCTGGGTCTAGGTATCTGCTTATCTTCCCCGCATAACCGTAAGGAAGTTTTACTCCTAGGAGGCAGGTGAAAAACTGCTCGATCTCCTCCTGACTTAGAGTGAAGCACGCGGGAGGGTAGTCATTTCCGGTCTTCTTGGCCTTTTTGCCTTTGCGACGACTTTCTGTGTCCTGCTTCGCCTCATCATCATCATCATCATCATCATCATCATTAGCATGAAGCTCCTGCCTGATGCCCATTGATTTCAAGTCTGCCCTTGCATTCGGCCCATCTTTGGTCCTCTCTGGCATGTTGAGCAGGGTACCAAGCAGACTCTCGCACACGTTCTTCGTGATATGCATGACATCAAGGCTGTGAGGCACACGGTGGATCTTCCAGTACGGCAAGTCCCAGAAAACAGACCTCGTTTTCCATACCTTCGGCAGCGGCTCTGGCGCCTTTCGCTTCTTTCCCGGCTCTGGCGCCTTTTGCTTCTTTCCCGGCAGTGGGCAGTCTTTCCAATTTTTCAACAGCTTGTCTATATCCTCGCCGCTCCTCGTACACGGGCGTTTTCGGGGTTCAGTTTCACCATCGAACAGATCCTTGCGTTTCCTCCACGGGTCATCGTCGCGAAGCCACCTTCGATGTCCCATGAACACGGTTTTTGAAGACCCGGGATCTCTATCTAGCTGGCGATACATTGTGTCATCCATGCACCTTACGCATCCAGAAAATCCGTGGACTACCTGCCCCGCGAGATATCCGTAACCGAGATAGTCGTGCACCGTCGTGAGCAGTGTGGCTCTCATAGGGAAATATTCTTTCTCTGTGGCGTCCCACGTATTGGCTGGCGTTTCCACAGCATGTCAAGCTCCTCTTTCAGCAGCCCCAGATACAGATTGATGTCATTCCCTGGTTGTTTCAGCCCTTCAATTAGCATACTCATGTGAATGTACTTCCTCTTCATGCACAACCAGGGGGGAAGGTTGTACATCCACACAAACACAGGCCAGGTGCTATGTGTGCTTCTCTGGCTGCCAAACGGATTGACTCCATCGGTGCTCGCGCCCAGCACGATGTTCCTTGGATCGTTCCCAAATTCTGGGTGTTC
Organism: Triticum timopheevii; assembly: GCA_963921465.1. Lineage (NCBI taxonomy): Eukaryota > Viridiplantae > Streptophyta > Magnoliopsida > Poales > Poaceae > Triticum > Triticum timopheevii. Next base: position 341,410,923 of record OY997262.1, on the reverse strand, counting down.
GAAGTTCAACGCTTGCCACTGGCTCGCATCCTTAGGGTGACTCAGCATCTTGTCTTTTTTATCTATCTCCGGATCATTTGCGTCATCTTCTCGCTTCTTCTCCTCCCTATCCGCGTGCCAACGCAGGAGCTTTGCTACCTTAGGGTCCGCGAAATACCGCTGCAGACGAGGAGTGATCGGAAAGTACCACACCACTTTTCGAGGAGCTTTCTTCCTCTTCTTGTATCGAGTGACGCCGCACACCAGACATATGGTAGACTCCGCGTGCTCGTCCCGATAAATGATGCAATTGTTCATGCACACATGGTATTTCACGTGCGGTAAATCCAGAGGACACACGATTTTCTTCGCCTCCTCCAAACTGGTCGGGCACTTGTTCCCCTTGGGAAGACGTTCGTGCCAGAATGACATGTTCTCGTCGAAACATGCGTCGGTCATTTTGTGTTTTACCTTCATCTCCAGAGCCATGAGCGTTACTTTCAGGCGGGTATCCTCGGGCCTGCATCCTTCATACAATGGATTAACCGCGTCTAACTCAAGTTGATCCATCTTGGCTTTCTCTCGGGCGGCAGCTCTTGCGTTATCCATATGCTTGAGAAGCAGCTCTTGAATATGAGGGTCCTACACCCAGCCCATCGATGGTCCAGCGTCGTCTGCTCCGCCGGCATCATCATATTCATGATCATGCCCGTCGTCTGCTCCGGCATCTTCCTCATCATCATGTTCTGCATCTTCTACATGATGACTGTGTACAGCATCACCGTCGTGATCATCTCCTGGGGATTCTTCGTCTTCTCGCCCGCCCGAGCCGCAGTGGTTGTCTTGCTGCCCTTCCTCATTTCTTGCCCGCCCCCCATGGACGACTTCATAGTCATCTTCATCACCTTGCCACCGGTAGCCATCCATGAAACCACGCAAGAGCAGGTGGTCCCGCACCTGCCCGGAATCCAGGTCCGCAATAAGGCTCTTCAGCTTGCATCTTCGACACAGACATCTTATCTCCGTCTCGTTCTTTTGAAGCATCTCGGCCTTTGCGGACCTCAAAAACCTATTCACGATGCCTTCGGTCATCATGTGGACCATGGTCGCCTGCGGGGTAGAGCAAAACGATATTTTAGAACCAAGAAAAATTTTGGCATGACTTTCCCTAAAAATAGGACCAAAAAGAATGCTTCATGCCAAAATTCTTGCCGAAACGGAAATGAATCAACATTCCGGCAAAATATTGACAACTATCGCATTTCAAATACCGGTACACCTCCAAACACAAACACATATGCAACACCACAAACATATGCAACACCACGAACATACATAGATCTAGCTAGGCCATAAAAAGTGCATGTGCACATTGTTGTAGGGAGAACAACATAAATATAGCTTCCCCCCTTACTTACCTATCAAAACAAGGTAATTTAACCACTTAATTTGAATGAATCTATGGTGGAAATGAGGTGAAAAAGAGGAGGCACCCGAGACAAGGAGGAGGTGGAGAGAATGAAGTGGGGAGAAAGTGAGTGTGGGTAGGAGAGGCTGTCCAAAATATCTTGTTGCTGCCCACTTACTAATGGCGCACCAACACTAAATGCGCCATTAGTAATCCAGGTTACTAATGGCGCACCCTCTGGCGGTGCGCCATTAGTAGTTTTGCAAAAAAAACATACTAATGGCGCACTGTTCTATAGTGCGCCATTACTAGTTTAAACTAGTAATGGCGCACGGTTGAACAGTGCGCCATTAGTAGTATTGCAAAAAAAGGAATAAAAAATATAATAAAAAAACAACATTAGTGGCGCACTTTCCAACGGGTGCACCATTACTAGTTACAACTAGTAATGGCGCACTGTGTCTGGATGCGCCATTAGTATGTTTGGATAGGCGCACTAGTTCAAAGAATTTTTTTTTGATACTAATGGCGCACCTTGGGCCAGGTGCGCCATTAGCAGTTTCAACTCTAATGGCGTATCAGAAGGTGGTGCGCCATTAGTATATACTAATGGCGCACCCCTTGTCTGGTGCGCCATTAGTGTCAATCCCATCTATAGCCCTTTTTCTAGTAGTGGTTTATCGATTGGTGTGTGTCAGAAAGGAGTTGTGGAGACTCTGGGAGAACGACCTAAAGAAAAAAATGAATGTGCGCGATGGATAGAATGTTGAGGGAGGGGGAGGGCGAGGAGGGCATGTGCATGCAGGAGAGAAAGTTAGTGGTTGCTACAAAGGTTAGAGGATTGTGTGGGTGTAAGAGACTAACAAAGATCATAATTTGATATGAAAGTGGATTCATATATTTGAATAGGAGATCATAGTGTTATAAACATATGCATGCATGAATATAGCGGTGATACGCGTGTTGTGGTTTTGCACATGTTATACCATAATGTGATGATGCATGGCGTTTGCAACTCACAGCTAAATGTCAAACAATCTAAACCATACTATACATCAAACAATCTCACATTTTATTTGAATTTGTGATAATGTGTGGCATTTGCAGCTTACAACTAAATATTGAGCAATCTAAACAATACTATATATCGAACATTCTCACATTTTATTTGAATTTGTGGTAATGTGTGGTGTTTGCAACTCACATCTAAATACTTGTAGGCGTAGGGGGCGGGGCACCATACATTATGTGATAAACACATTATAGATATGAGACATGGTTTAGATTATGAAGATCTAGCTAGAGCTTGAAATGTACTATGATTTGAAATCAACATAAAGTGGATTCAAAAAATTGAGTTCGAGTTCATATAGTACACATAGTTCATATGTAACTCGAGACTAATCATGTGGTGTGATGTGAAGATAATACACAAATGATGGTTTAACTTGACGATAATGATGATTGTAGATCTTATTAAAATAGAGAAACGAATTCAAATGGTTTGACTTCACAACAATCATTATTGTAGATCTTATTCAAACAGAGAAACAAATGCAAATTTAGTTCATTTTGAAGCGGTAGTATATACGTTTGGAATGCACTAAAACGTTCATTTGAGTAGTAGGTTGCATGCATTATACACATAGCGAAATATTTTAATTGAACATAACATGAATTCAAAGTTTTGAATGACATTTTTAGTGCGAATTGATTTGGTATAGTACATGTTAGGCTTGTCCGGGGATTTCAACCCGCGCCTTGTTAGCCCAAAAAAATTAAGATATATCTTTGTCTCGTTGTGCTCCGACAACACCCTCGATCTCAACCCGCGCCTTGTTATTCCAAAATTACAACGCGTGCGAAAACTCCCACGTCCTGTGAAATCCCGACACGTGAAATGCCCGTGATACCCCTGAACCAAAAGAACCGCCTCAAATCGGTGGGGGTACTTTCATAACTTACCCCACATTTCGGACAAGCGCGTCCCTAAGCCATGGTTCCCCACTCCCATCCCATCCGCTCACCCATTCGTACACCAAGGCCGTGAAAACCCATGAAGCCCCACACCCTCCTCCGCCCGCTACCCAGCTGGAGTCTCTTCCCCGATGACATCATCCACAGCAACACCTCGACATCCCTCATCCATCGTACCGAATGAGGATCCATCATCGATCTTGTCATCCCGCTGGTTCGCTCACCCCGTCCTCCACCTCTAAGGAGCTGCCCTGACGTTCCCCTCGTCTTTCGCGCCACCTCCATTCCCACACTGCCGTCTTCACCTGCACCACCGGAAGAGCAGCATCATCACTGCTTCCTCGGATGAAGCTGCAGCCTAATCGGCGCCACCAAAGGGTTGTGCACTAATCGCTGCATTTTCTTCTTGGTTTGATCTCACGGTGCTGTCGGCGCTCGGTCTCGAGCTGACACGATGCAACTCCATCCACAACGGCGTCGCCGGCCACTTCCCCCACGGTGTCGCTCCCTCGGCGGCAACATCCACATCAGTAGGAGCTGCTGCTGCTTTAGCTCTCGCACTACTGCTGCTCTGCTCTTGCTCTCGGTCCACTGCCTGGTCTGCTCTTGCCATTGCTCTTGCTCGTGCTGCTGCTCTCGCTCTTGCTCTTGCTTGCGATGCTGCTCCAATTTAGCTACACTTCAATCGACTGAATCGACTTTTGGGTCAGTCGATTTTCAGGGGGAGGGGGGGATCGCCGGAGTTAAGGAAGAACCAGCCGCAACAGGGAGGGGGGCTCACCGGAGAGGTACGCCACTATATATCTTAGGGTTCAGGGTGGGGGCGGTGGCCATCGGCGGTGGTGGGGCGGTGGCGTGGGGATCGCCAGAGAAAAAGCTCGGCACGGGGGGGGGCTAGAGGGATGGCCGGGGAGGTGGTGGACCGGTGGTGGGGAGTGTTTTTGGGGCGGGTGGGGTGGCGCACCGCTAGCTGCAGGCGGCGGGGGGCAGCTGTTTGGCCGGTGGGGGCTGCCGGTTCAGGGGGTGGAGGTTGAAGATGAACTGCAGGCCCTTGATTTTGTATCCAGTGGCTGCAAAATCGACTGACCAGAGGTGAAAAAGTCAGTCGACTGACGTGTAGCCTCACCTCTAGTGCGTTCAGTTTCGACAGTAAAATTCAGTTTCGACAGCAACATTTAGTTTTGATAGTTAAGTTCAGTTTTGACAATTAATTCAGTTTCAACAGTGAAGTTCAGAGATAACCGGCTGATGTATTTTACATCTAGCACTTTGTGCTTATGTATTTTACGTCATCTATTAGAGATGCTATTAGAATTCCACTCAGGTTAACGTTGTCTCTCTTATCCTGCTTCAGCCTCGGAGTCATACAACTCACCGGAGCTGCTCCAACGATGAAACCCTCCATCACAGCGGAGCAGTACCTCAGGCCCCATCTCCAGACGCCTAAGATCTTCTTCCCCTCCTCCGACAGCCAAGTCAACCGGAGCATCCTCACCGACCAACCCAATCACGCTGAGATTGACATGGCTTCGCCAAAGAGGTTGTACACTTGTTGCATCTCTTTTTTACTCTACATGTTATATATATTATCCACTGAGCACACGTAGTAACGTGAAATACGATTATTTTATCCTACTATATGAAAAGAAGTGAGGTACCAGGCAACTTAGCTATCTCTGATGGACTCTCTTGAATGCCATCATTATTTATCTCTGCGCGTTTGAGCTGTGCATTTGTCGATGGGCCTGGGAGTTGAGCTAGTAGGGTAGTGGCCTGGGTCCAAAGTAATAGAAGTAGCACAAAAACATTTTTTAGTGTAGGCTTTTCCTTGCTCAAGCCTGCCTACTAGAATCGCCAGTGCTTGAAAGGAAAAGTGAATGAAAAACATAGGAATTGGAAAGTTTCCTATGGTACTACTATTCATGAATTTGGTTCAAAGGAATGGAGCAAAGGAAAACTGTAGGATTTGTTCCTTTAGTGTTTCCTTGAAAGAAAAACCGTAGGAATTTTAATTTCCACTTGTCCTCCTTTTCAAATTCCTATTCATGAAGCACAAGACTAAGAGACAGTAGCATAATAGCATCATAACCGTACATTTTCTTGTGGTTTGACTTATTGTCACCATGCTTCTTTGCATCCTGTGATCTTCCAATTCTTGTGAGTCAAACACCTAGATTGGTAGAAATCCTGTGTTTTTAAATTCTCTGTTTTGCACGTGCATTCCTATCTTATTCCTGTCTATTTCCTATCCATGCATTGTTGGAATCCTCCAATTCAAATGAGCCCTTACAGAATTACTTCTCTTACAGATAGTTGTCAAAGAAATATTTGCGTGGTTTGTCCAGCTCCTGCTGCACCGTCGTCCACCCTAGCTCAGCTGCTCCAACGACAGAAGGGTCCAGCACAGCAGGGATCCGGCCTCCAGACTGTCTTTCACCACTTAGATCTTCTTCCCCGCCGCCGACAGCCATGAAAACTGCATTACCATCATCAACTGAGCAGATGACCTCAAGGACTACACGGGTCCGCAAGAGAGGTCGTACTCTTTCGTGTCTGCTTACGTTATGGATCGCTTAATATTACATGCTACTTTATCGTCCTGTTCACTGATTAGACTTTGAGTCAGCTCCAAACTAATGGTCAAACTTGACTTTTTAAATGGTTGTGGGGTACATATCACGGCCGCAATCAATAGTATCTATCTACTATTTGGTAAATCTCTGGTGTCTACTATGAGTTTCATGTTGGGTGGGAAACAGACAGTAAAGAAGCCATTATCCGTATTTTTTAGCTGAAGCCATTATCTGCCTGCTATTATTGGTTTTGGTCTATCCACAGGTTGCTACCATCACTCTGGATTTCTGCATGCACTCCTTACATAATCTCACTATGTTTTATTCCTATGCATGACAGTTATTGTAAACAATGGAACTGAACATGTAGAGCAAAAGAGACGAGCCTTGCGTGGCAATGAAATTTCATGCAGATGTCGCTCCATGGTAGGCGCAAAGGCAGCCCCCCTCCTCCCATTTTGGATTGTAATCAAGAGGAAGATATCTGTTCCAAGGGGGATTCAGAAGGAGAAGACCACCCCTATTTACCCCCCTGAGGTATTCGCTCTAACTTGGCATGCTCATGTTGGTTATATCATGCATGTGGTGCCTTGCATTGCTTACTTTATACATCAAATATGTCATCTGCTTAGTTTAGACATCCTTTGTGCGAATGCCATCTGTTTAGCTTATTCATCAGTTTTGTGAATTATGCAACACCATCTTTTTTAGCCAGGCATCATATATGTGAATTTTGCAATGCCATCCTGCTTAGCCATTCATCCTATATGTAAATTATATCAGGCCATCATTTTTTTCTATTACGTATTACATTTGTCAACAATGATAGTACATTCAACTGCTCTTCGTGTGCATCAGCCATTTCACACGGTGATGGAAAATTATGGAGTGAAAACAAGGTCTTCGGAGCAGACTATGCTATCTGAAGAAGTGCATATCTCGCTGGTTACAGATAGCTCCTCAGAGGAGGATTCAGAGACAGATAACCAGTCCTATCCCCCCCAAGGTGTATGCTCTAACTTGGTAGGGTTATGTTGCTCATATCATGCGTATGGTGTCTTGCATTGCTATGTCATTTGATTAGTTTAGACATGCTTTGTGTGAATGCCACCTGTTTAGTGTCTAATTACCATATATGTGAATTATGCATTGCCATCTTGTTGCAAGACACTATATATGTGAACTATGCAATGCTATCTTGTTGCAAAGGCATTATATATGTGAATTATGCAATTCCATGCTGTTTAGCCAATCATCATGTATGTGAATTATATCATGCTATCATTTTTTGTATTACGTGTTCCATTTGTCGACAATGTTTGTATATTCAACTACTCTTCCTATGCATCAGCCATTTGAAGTGGTGATGGAAGTATCTAGAATGAAAACAAGGTATTTAGAGCAGATAATGCTACCTGCTGAAGCAGACATCTTGCTGGTTACAAAGAGCTTCTCAGAGGAGGATTCAGAGACTGATGACCAGTCCTATTTCCCCCTGAGGTCTATGCTCAAACTTGGCAGGGTTATATTACCCAAGTCATGCATGTTGTCTTGCATTGCTTAGTTTTTACATCATATATGGATTGCCATCGGTTTAATTGCTTACTATATAAATCATATATTTGAATTATATCAATCCATCATGTTTACATAGTACGTACACATCATCTATCTGAATTATGGCATGACAACCCATTTAATAAAGACATCATATAGTTATATCATCTCATCCTGTTTAGTGTTTATTGTCATCATATTTTGAGTTATGGCATTCTATCCATGAATATATGTGAATTATGGCATGCCAACCTATTTAATAAACACATTATATAGTTATATCATGTCATCCTGTTTACATAGTCATCATATTTTGAACTATGTCTTTCCATATTTTTTAGTTAGCCATCATAATGTGAAATTGTGTCATGCTATCCTGTTTAGTTAGCCATCATATATGTGAAATTGTGTCATGCTATCCTGTTTGGTTAGACAACATAAATGTGAATTATTTCATGCCCTCTTTTATTCCCCACTATCCATTGCACATGTCTATCACACAATGTCTGTACTTTCAATTACTTTTCTTGTTTAGCAGCCATTTGAATTGGAGAGGGTGATGGCAGTATCTAAGGGAGTAACAACACGGTCTTCAGAAAAGATTGTGCTACCAATTGATGCAAATAGAACCACGATTGTACTTGCCCAAGAACCAGCTCCACCACACATAAGCCAGACTCGCAGATTGTACCCCTACCCAGTTGGACAGAGAACCAGCTACACCCCTTCTAACCCCAACCCCGGCAGATATTAACCCAGTTCCAGTTGACACAACACCGTCTCCACCACAGAGCACCCAAACACGAGCAGTTAGTAAGGGAACTACAGTGCCCAAAGCACAAGGACCACCACTCCGAATAACTCAACGCTTAAAGGAGAAGAAGATTTGTTCTCAGGTCAGTTTCTGTAGCTATGGTTCATACTCCTTTGCTCTTGCATTACTGTATTTAATCATACCAACTATTTTCAAATTTGAAGGATGGAATTGAAACTCCAATGGCGCAACAGGTATGTTTTAAACCTGTTTCTTTAACTGGTTTGCCGTTGTAACTTGCTCTATGTTGATTTCAGTTTCAATTGAATAAATAGTTATGTTCTCATGTCATGCACATTACAAATGTTGTTATTTCTCTATAGTTTCCCACACTTATATTCTGTCTATTCTGCTTTGTCTTGAACAAATATTATTTGAACTGTGTCTTTATCTTGATTCGGCAACAAAAACTAGAATGATATAGACCATAAAGTGACCATGGTACATAGATATATGTTTGTTTCATGCTGTTAACCTGTCCACTTTACTACTGAACTCATTTACAAAAATGAGCTTCATATACAACATGGTAAACCTGTGATGTGTCTGCTTGTTTCTCTTTTAGAATGCGGACAAAATATTGGAGAACAGTACCCCGTTATGCAATGGTAAAGGAAGTAATGCAGATAAGGTTCAAGTTAGTGAGACATCCCTGTTGGTCTCCAAGAAAGCTGATAAAAACTATCTTGACGATAGTGAGAGAACCCAAAAGTCCTGTCTTGATGTAGTGTTCGAGTTACTGGCCACTACTGCTGGCACAAGCTCTTCGACCTTGCTGCCTCAGTCAGTTCGTCTACTTGAGTCTCAACTTCAAGTTGAAAGACATCGATCAGATGTGCTGTGACAGGAAGCTGAAGGACTGAGGAAGTCCTTGCAGAATTCAGATGCATACTTTCTAGTGCAATAACAAGTGCTGGAGGATTTAAGTGCCAAACAAGAGAAAGTTAATAAGCTTGCTAAGCATCTTGCTAGCATTATGGGTACCCAGGATATTGTTTCTTGAAATCTTCTAAAGTGGTTTCAGTTCTGTACTTGTTTTGCTGCGGCGTTTATTTGCACTGGTTGCCAACTTTGATAACCAGTGTATATGATATGCTGCTTTGTTCCCTATATTTGCACTGGTGTCGAACTTTGATGCCCAGTGGATGTAATATGTGTAATAGCCGTGCTAGCCTAGCGTAAGTTGCCTGCTTATTTGTTTCCTTATTTCCTTGTTTATTTGTTTGCTTGTAGTGAGTGCAGTTCTTTTTCCGCGGTTTGCTAGTGGCCGCAATAACCTATTTTTTAAAACTAGGCCACAATAACCATGGGCTACATATTTACTGTAGTGACACTGGGCCACCTACGGGGCGTAGAAACAATGGGCCTTCTATGGGCCATAGAAACAATGGGCCTGCTACGGGCCGTAGAAACAATGGGCCTCCTACGAGGCATAGAAACAATGGGCCTTCTCGGGCCGTAGACACAATGGGCCTTCTTCGGGCCGTAGACACAATGGGCCTTCTACATGCCGTATCATCAATGGGCCTTCTACGGGTCATATGATCGATTGGCCAAACATTCACCAATAACAGACCGTATTATGGCCGTAAATGGGCTAGAGTTGGAATCGTCCGTTCATGGGCCGGCCATAATGGGTCGTCGTATATAGGCCGTATTTGATGACGCTATGAAAATGGCCCAACGTACTAACGGGCCACAAACGGGCCGACTATAACCACAGGCTGAATTTGGCCCACAAGTAGAAAATGACAGTATCGGGCCATTAGTAACCGAATGCTGGAAATGAGCCCAAGAATAAATGGGCCCTGAGAAGGCCGAAAGATAACATGGGATGCAAACAGCCCAATGGATTAATGGGCCGTTAATGGGTATAAAGTGATACACTGTTCATTACGGGCCAGTTTCACCACTGGCCGTTAATGGGCCAAGAGTTACAAAGGGCCTCATATGGGCTGAAAGACATCATGGGCCATACATGGGCTAGAACTTAAAATTAGCTAGAATCATATTGGACGGCCCAGATGACGCTACTGGGCCTAATTCGGATAGGTCGTAATGGGCCCTGGGTTAGTGGGCTGTAAATGGGCTATATGCAAACATGCCGTTAACAGGCTTTCCGTGGGCCGGCCCGCCACCTTTTGACCAAGTCAAACGGGGCGGCCTTTTTTACAGGAATGGGCCTCTGTTGGGCTGTTCCATGTGTCAACGTATCATAGGCTCCTTCGGTCCAATGAGTTGATGACATTTGTCCCAATGGTGAGCCGACACGTGTTTCCTCCAGCCAATGATGATTTTACACATGGAAAATCCCCATTGGTCGGGGCTGTTAATGGGTTATCGGATCCAAAACCAGACCCGATAGATTAACGGCGTTCCGTTATGGTGGATGCCACGTGTCGGTTACCCTTGACGAAAGCACTTTTGTGACGCGCGATTTATCGTCATGGAAGTGGACACTTCCGTGATGATAATTTTGGTAATGTCACAGAACACTTCTATGAAAGCACATGTATGACTATCTTGATTCTGTCATAAAATCGTCATGGATGTACATGCATGACAAAAAACGTGACCTACTGTGACAAACACGTATGATCACGGAAGTGTATTTTTTTAGTGATTGTAACCAAATGAACAAATAGAAACTTTCAAGTGGGCATTCCAACATTGGATGATTGCAATGAACAACGAGTACCCATTGCACCTTATGACAGATCAAGATAAGGTGATGGAAACAAAAATGTCAGATGTCTTCCCAAACACGATTCATAGGTGCTGCAAATGGCACGTCCAGCAAAAAGCAAGGGAAAAGTTGGGTAGGATACTAAGCATGGCTGAAATCTTTGAGCAGTTTTTCTATGGGGTTATCAATGATTCAGAGACAGTGGATGCATTTGAGGAGAATTGGCAGCACATGTTGCATTGCTTTGACTTGGTTGAGAATAGACATCTATGCAACATGTGGCGTATGAGAGAGACCTGGGCTCCAGCATACTTCTGGAAGAACTTCCCATTTACAAGCACCACAGGACGATCTGAGGGTCTCAACTCCTACTTCAAGACTCTCATCAACTCTCAAGACTCGATCTCGAGGTTTCTACAGCAATATGAAGTGTTTCAAGAAACAATGTTGGGCCATGAAGACCATCAAGCTTTCAAAGGGCATGCAACAACCGCGCCACTTTACTCAAGGTACGTGTTGTGCTTTGGGGGAGAAGCAAATAACAAAAATACTTGTTGAATTTTTTAGTATAAGGGACTAAGAAAAAGGTCAAAACATTGAATTTTTCATTGCAAAAACAATTTCAGATACAACTTTGAGCGCCAAGAAGTTAACTTCTATACCTGGAACGTGTTTGGAAGTTTCAAAAAGAGGTGATGGCATCAACATGATTCATCATAAACCAAGTACCTGCTCTTGACAATACAAGCATGAGGTTTGAGCTGCACTCAAATTACTTTGAGAACCCTCGAATATTTTTGGTGAATGATGTGTTGGCAGAGGAGCAATTCGAATGTAGCCGCAACTGTTTTGAGATGAATGGGATTATTTGTGCACACATCATAAGAGTAATGGTGCACCTCAATATCCAAATAATACCACAACGTTACATGCTAGAGAGGTGGTCGGAAGTTGCGACAACAACAATGGGCACTAGTGGATATCTCCTATATTTTGGACACCCTACAACCAACACTCTCAAGTACAACTCCTCGTGTAGAAAGTATACATGGCTGGCTTCCCAAGCTTGCAGCAATGATTTTGCCTTCAAGATAATGAATGATGCAGCTCAACAACTCGAGCCACTCATAGTTGCAGCGAGACAAGGGGCACTCCAAGAGCAATAGGAAGCAAACCAGCGGCAAGCAACGAAACGACAAAACTTCCCGCAACAGCAGCAACAAGCCCCCGAGCCAACCACCATGCCACACCTGGTGGCGATGCCATGCTTTAGAACCCCACGTGTCTTCCGAAGAAAGGGAGGTCGACTAAAAAATCAAAAAGGAGAAAAAATCTGCTTGAGCAATGAGAAGATGCGCACAAGAGTAAAATTAAGAAAGATGAAAAAAGGAAACCATGCCTAGAGGTAAACTTGGACCGAAGAAGAAAACACCTCCTTGCTCGTATTGCAACGAAGATGGTCATGGTGTCCACACATGTCACTACTTGAAGTCTGCAATGGGGGTCAAGAAAGCCAAAGAAAAACGAGCTTCTGTGAGTTATATGATGATGCTTTTCTATTTCTCACTTTTACCTAAAATCTTCTTTTTGTGTTTCCATAGATTAAAGAGTTTGATATGTAAGCATATCTCTTGCTGTTTTTATCTAAAATCAACACAAATTTTCTTTTGCAGGCCTGATTTCATTGAAATAGATGGCTTCCATACATCTCTCCAGCATTTTCATGCATATCTAAAGCCAAGAGCGGAGATTGACAATGAGGTCATGACCTTATACCTGAAGACATTCAACTATGATCAGTTAGGGAAGAAGAAGAAGCCAAAAAAAATTTGTTTTCTCAGTGTTGATGAGTGTCAGTATTCAAATCTCTTTTTTCTATCTGTTGTTTCAATGCTTTTTTGATTTATCATATAGTTGTGGTCTGCCCTCTAATATTTTTTTTGTTTTTTGTGATTTTCTCCAATAGTTGAAACTTAGTGCTGAGCCAGATGTGCTTGATCCGAAGGTGTGCGAAAAAGAATTTAGGAATGCTTGCTCAGAAAATCACATTTTGAAATCTGACCTGGTAAGTTCTTATCTTGTTCCATCTTACATTCTTTTTCTATTTTTTACATTCTTTTTCTAAATGGATTTTCTGGTTGCGCTTTGTTTTGATGTATTGCAGCTATTCTTCATGGTTGCTCACAAAACGCACTGGGTAGTAGTAGTTGTGAACATCATCCAAAAGGAGTTCAATGTCTTTGACTCCATCAGGAACTCGGAAGACCTTTTTTAGATGGACAGGATCACTAATAATGTGGTAATGCTCATGTTGGAGTTTGGCGCAACAAATCTTTTCCTTGTTTTTGCTTTTCCACACCACACACATACTCACGCATTTTCGTTTGTCCCCTTTTTATCAGGTTTGATCAGATCGCCACTATCAAGAGTGTTGCAATGAGGGAGCCACTTTTTAAGCACAATCTCGAGTCTTACTCACTTTTCACCCCACTTGACTACCCTCAACAAAAAACTTAGTAAGCATTTTTGTCCCAGCAGAATATGTGTTTATTTTGCATTTAGAGACATTTTCTCTTTTTTCACCGAAAGCTACTTTGCATTTTATAACTATATAACTTCTATTTTTTTCAGCTATAACTGTGGCTACTACAGTATTTTATACATGGAGAATTGGGATGGACTTGTTATGCTGTCATTTGGCGAGGCATTTTCTTTTGATAGTAAACCATATTTTTGTGTAATTATTTTCAACTTGATTGGGATCTTTTTAATTTTTACTTGTTTGCTGTCTTATTGCTTCATCATCTCCCTAGGATTACATCCCAAACCTTCGGATACGCATTGCAACAGATCTATTGAGACACCCAACGAACAAGTTGGACCCCGCGCAGCAGCTGAAGCTGCTTCTTCAACGTTAGATGGAGCTTTTCAAGGTTCTGCCACAGGAGTCGTGGTGGCGGAGGCCTAGTACTGCTGATGCACTTTTGTAGCTATCTCGAGTGTAGTTGAGAGCATGTTTCTTGTAGCCAGCTCGAGTGTAGTTGAGAGCATGTTCTTGTAGCCAGGTCGACTGAACTTTTTCACAACTCAACTCTGAGTGAAGTTCACGGAATGTTTCAGTGTGTGATTGTATGCAAGAATTTGTTTTGTGAAGCCTATGCAAGATTGTTTGTCAGCTTATGCAAGGATTTTTTGTTTTTACTTGCCTCTTCAATAAGATTGTTGATATACTTTGACCTGTCTTGAGATCTTTTTCTCACAAGTAGTTACAGTGTGTGTGTGTGTGTGTGTGTGTGTGTGTGTGTGTGTGTGTACATCTTTTTTTATTTGGATTTAAGTAATTACTGTGAAGTTCGACACCATCTCTTTTTTTAACATACCTGCTTATGACTCAACAATGAAAGTCAATACATGGTAGTCACAAATGTAATCGTGTGCGAGGTTGAATAATCACAACAATAGGGTGGGGTGGGGGCAATTGACCGGCTATTGTTTCTCTTCATCTTCATAATTTTTCAATCTCACTAAAACAAAAGGAAATCTAGTGTGACATCCTTTCTATGTGGCAACAGGCATGTCACAAGTTTTTGAAGGAAATATGCCCTAGAGGCAATAATAAAGTTATTATTTATTTCTTTATTTCATGATAAATGTTTATTATTCATGCTAGAATTGCATTAACTAGAAACATAATACATGTGTGAATACATAGACAAACATAGTGTCACTAGTATGCCTCTACTTGACTAGCTCGTTGAATCAAAGATGGTTAAGTTTCCTAGCCATAGACATGAGTTGTCATTTGATTAACGGGATCACATCATTAGGAGAATGATGTGATTGACATGACCCATTCCATTAGCCTAGCACTTGATCGTTTAGTATATTGCTATTGCTTTCTTCATGACTTATACATGTTCCTATAACTATAATATTATGCAACTCCCGTTTACCGGAGGAACACTTTGGGTACTACCAAACGTCACAACGTAACTGGGTGATTATAAAGGAGTACTACAGGTGTCTCCGAAGGTACATGTTGAGTTGGCATATTTCGAGATTAGGTTTTGTCACTCCGATTGTCGGAGAGGTATCTCTGGGCCCTCTCGGTAATGCACATCACTATAAGCCTTGCAAGCAATGTGCCCAATGAGTTGGTTACGGGATGATGCATTACGTAACGAGTAAAGAGACTTGCCGGTAACGAGATTGAACTAGGTATTGGATACCGACGATCGAATCTCGGGCAAGTAACATACCGATGACAAAGGGAAGAACGTATGTTGTTATGCGGTTTGACCGATAAAGATCTTCATAGAATATGTAGGAGCCAATATGGGCATCCAGGTTCCGCTATTGGTTATTGACCGAGAATAGTTCTAGGTCATGTCTACATAGTTCTCGAACCCGTAGGGTCCGCACGCTTAAGGTTTCGATGACAGTTATATTATGAGTTTATGAGTTTTGATGTACCGAAAGAGTTCAGAGTCCCGGATGAGATCGGGGACATAACGAGGAGTCTCGAAATGGTCGAGACGTAAAGATCGATATATTGGACGACCATATTCGGAGTTCGGAAAGGTTCCGAGTGATTCGAGTATTTTTCGGAGTACCGGAGAGTTACGGGAATTCGCCAGGGAGTATATGAGCCTTATTGGGCCATACGGGAATAGAGGAGAGAGGCCAAAATGAAGGAGGCCTGCGCCCCCCCTCTGGTCCGAATTGGACAAGGGGCGCAGCCCCCCTATCCTTCTTCCTCTCCCCCTCTTTCCCCTTCTCCTACTCCAACAAGGGAGGTTGAATCCTACTAGGACTAGGGAGTCCTAGTAGGACTCCACACTTGGCGCGCCCCCTCCTAGGGCCGGCCTCCTCCCCCCTTGCTCGTTTTTATACGGGGGCAGGGGGCACCCCATGACACACAAGTTGATCTACGGATCGTTCCTTAGCCGTGTGCGGTGCCCCCCTCCACCATATTCCACCTCGGTCATATCATCGCGGAGCTTAGGCGAAGCCCTGCGCCGGTAGAGCATCATCATCGTCACCACGCCGTCGTGCTGATGGAACTCATCCCCGACAATTTGCTGGATCGGAGTCCGGGGATCGTCATCGAGCTGAACGTGTGCTGAACTCGGAGGTGCCGTACGTTCGGTGCTTGGATCGGTCGGATCGTGAAGACGTATGACTACATCAACCGCGTTGTGCTAACACTTCCGCTTATGGTCTACGAGGGTACGTGGACAACACTCTCCCCTCTCATTGTTATGCCATCACCATGATCTTGCGTGTGCGTAGGAAAAATTTGAAATTACTACGTTCCCCAACAGTGGTATCAGAGCCTAGGTTTTATGTGTTGATGTTATATGCACGAGTAGAACACAAGTGAGTTGTGGGCGATACAAGTCATACTGCTTACCAGCATATCATACTTTGGTTCGGCGGTATTGTGAGATGAAGCGGCCCGGACCGACATTACGCGTACGCTTACGCGAGACTGGTTTCACCGTTACGAGCACTTGTGCTTAAAGGTGGCTGGCGGGTGTCTGTCTCTCTCACTTTATCTGAATCGAGTGTGGCTATGCCCGATCCTTGCGAAGGTTAAAACAACACTAACTTGACGAACTATCGTTGTGGTTTTTGATGCGTAGGTAAGAACGGTTCTTGCTAAGCCCGTAGCAGCCACGTAAAAATTGCAACAACAAAGTAGAGGACGTCTAACTTGTTTTTGCAGGGCATGTTGTGATGTGATATGGTCAAGACGTGATGAGATATAAGTTGTTGTATGAGATGATCATGTTTTGTTGAAGTTATCGGCAACTGGCAAGAAGCCCTATGGTTGTGTCTTTGTTGCATAAGATGCAAGTGCCAAATAATTGCTTTACTTTATCGCTATGCGATAGCAATAGTTGCAAGAGCAATAGTTGGCGAGACGACCATGTAACGACACATTGATATAGATCAAGATGATGAAGATCATGGTGTCGTGCCGGTAACGATAGAGATCATGACAGTACTTTGGAGATGGAGATCAAAGGCGCAAGATGATCATGGCCATATCATGTCACATATTTTGATTGCATATGATGTTTATCTGTTATACATCTTATTTTGTTTTGTTTGACGGTAGAATTTTAAGATGATCTCTCACTAATTATCAAGAAGTGTTCTCCCTGAGTATGCACCGTTGTGAAAGTTCTTCGTGCTGAGACACCACGTGATGATCGGGTGTGATAGGCTCTACGTTCAAATACAACGGGTGCAAAACAGTTGCACACGCGGAATACTCAGGTTAAACTTGACAAGCCTAGCATATACAGATATGTCCTCGGAACACGGAGACCGAAAGGTCGAACGTGAATCATATAGTAGATATAATCAACATAGTGATGTTCACCATTGAAAACTACTCCATCTCATGTGATGATCGGACATGGTTTAGTTGATTTGGATCACGTGATCACTTAGATGACTAGAGAGATGTCTGTCTAAGTGGGAGTTTTTAAGTAATATGATTAATTGAACTTTAATTTATCATGAACTTAGTCCTGATAGTATTTTGCAAATTATGTTGTAGATCAATAGCTCGCGTTGTTGCTTTCATATGTTTATTTTTATATGTGTTCCTAGAGAAAACTATGTTGAAAAATGTTAGTAGCAATGATGCGGATTGGATCCGCGACCTGAGGTTTATCCTCATTGCTGCACAGAAGAATTATGTCCTTAATGCACCGCTAGGTGACAGACCTATTGCAGGAGCAGATGCAGACGTTATGAACATTTGGCTAGCTCAATATGATGACTACTTGATAGTTTAGTGCACCATGCTTAACGGCTTAGAATCGGGACTTCAAAGACGTCTTAAACGTCATGGACCATATGAGATGTTCCAGGAGTTGAAGTTAATATTTCAAACAAATACCCGAGTTGAGAGATATGAAGTCTCCAACAAGTTCTATGGCTAAAAGATGGAGGAGAATCGCTCAACTAGTGAGCATGTGCTCAGATTGTCTGGGTACTACAATCGCTTGAATCAAGTGGGAGTTAATCTTCCAGATAAGATAGTGATTGATAGAGTTCTCTAGTCACCATCACCAAGTTAGTAGAACTTTGTGATGAACTATAGTATGCAAGGGATGACGAAAACGATTCCCGAGCTCTTCGTGATGATTGAATGGACAAAGGTAGAAATCAAGAAAGAGCATCAAGTGTTGATGATTAACAAGACCACTAGTTTCAAGAAAAGGGCAAAGGGATAGAAAGGGAACTTCAAGTAGAATGACAAGCAAGTTGTCACTCCCGCGAAGAAGCCCACAACTGGACCAAAGCCTGAAACTGAGTGCTTACACTGCAAAGGAAATGGTCACTGGAAGCGGAAATGCCCTGAATATTTGGTGGATAAGAAGGATGGCGAAGTGAACAAGGGTATATTTGATATACAGGTTATTGATGTGTGCCTTACTAGTGTTTATAGTAGCCCCTTAGTATTTGATACTTGTTCAGTTGCTAATATTAGTAACTCGAAATAGGAGTTATATAAACAGAGACTAGTTGAAGGGGAAGTGACGATGAGTGTTGGAAGTGGTTCCAAGATTGATATGATCATCGCACACTCCCTATACTTTTGGCGTTTGCGTTGAGCATGAATATGATTTGATCATGTTTATTGCGATACGGTTATTCATTTGAAGTTAAAGAATAATTGTTATTCTGTTTACATGAATAAGACCTTCGATGGTTATACACCCAATGGAAATAGTTTGTTGGATATCGATCGTAGTGATGCACATATTCATAATATTGATGCCAAAAGATACAAAGTTAATAATGATAGTGCAACTTATTTGTGGCACTGCCGTTTGGGTCATATCGGTGTAAAGCGCATGAAGAAACTCCATAAAGATGGATTTTTGGAATCTCTTGGTTATGAATCATTTGATGTTTGCGAACCGTGCCTTTTGGGCAAGATGACTAAAAACTCCGTTATCTGGAACAATGGAACAAGCTACTGACTTATTGGAAATAATACATACCGATGTATGCGATCCAATGAGTGTTGATGCTCGTGGCAAGTATCATTATTTTCTAACCTTCACAAAATGATTTGAGCAGATCTGGGTATATCTACTTGATGAAACATAAGTCTGAAATAATTAAAAGGTTCAAAGAATTTTAGAGTGAAGTGGAAAAATCATCGTAACCAGAAAATAAAGTTTCTACGATCTGATAGCGGAGACGAATATTTGAGTTATGAGTTTGGTCTTCAGTTAAAACAATGTGGAATATTTTCACAGCTCACGCCACCTGGAACACCACAACGTTATGGTGTGTCCGAACATCGTAACCGCACTTTATTGGATATGGTGCGATCTATGATGTCTCTTATCGGTTTTACCACTATCGTTTTGGGGTTGTGCATTAGAGACAGCTGCATTCACGTTTAAAAGGGCACCATCTAAATCCATTGTGATGACACCGTATGAACTATGGTTTAGCAGTAAACCTAAGCTGTCGTTTCTTAAAGTTTGGAGTTGCGATGCTTATATGAAAAAAATTCAACCTGGTAAGCTCAAACCCAAATCAGAGAAGTGCGTCTTCATAGAATACCCAAAGTTAACTATTGGGTACACCTTCTATCACAGATGCGAAGGCAAGTTATTCATTGCTAAGAATGGATCCTTTCTAGAGAAGGGGTTTCTCTAGAAAGAAGTGAGTGGGAGGAAAGTAGAACTTGATGAGGTAACTGTACCTTCTCCCGAATTGGAAAATACTTCATCGCTGAAATCAGTTCCAGTGATTCCTACACCAATTAGTGAGGAAGCTAATGATGATGATCATGAAACTTCAGATCAAGTTACTACAGAACCTCATAGGTTATCCAGAGTGCGGTCCGCACCAGAGTGGTACGGTAATCCTGTTCTGAAAGTTATGTTACTAGACCATGACAAACCTACGAACTATGAGGAAGCGATGATGAGCCCAGATTCTGCGAAATGGCATGAGGCCATAAAATCTGAGATATGATCCATGTATGATAACAAAGTATGGACTTTGATTGACTTTCTCAATGATTAGCAAGCCATGTTAAATAAATGGATCTTCAAGAGGAAGACGGACACTGATAGTAGTGTTACTATCTACTAAGCTCGACTTGTTGCGAAATATTTTCAACAAGTTCAAGGTGTTGAATACGATGAGATTTTCTCACTCGTATCGAAGCTTAAGTCTGACTGAATCATGTTAGCAATTGCCACATTTTATGAAATCTGGCAAATGGATGTCAAAACTGCATTCCTTACTGGATTTATTAAAGAAGAGTTGTACACGATGCAACCAGAAGGTTTTGTCAATCCTAAAGGTGCTAACAAAGTGTGCAAGCTCCAGCGATCCATCAATGGACTGGTGCAAGCATCTCGGAGTTGGAATATATGCTTTGATGAGTTGATCAAAGCATATGGTTTTATACAGACTTTTTGAGAAGCCTGTATTTACAAGAAAGTGAGTGGGAGCTCTATAGCATTTCTGATATTATATGTGCAAGACATATTGTTGATTAGAAATGATATAGAATTTCTGGATAGCATAAAACGATACTTGAATAAAAGGTTTTTCAATGAAAGAGCTCGGTGAAGCTGCTTACATATTGAGCATCAAGATCTATTGAGATAGATCAAGACGCTTGATAAGTTTTTTCAATGAGTACATACCTTGTGAAGATTTTGAAATAGTTCAAAATGGAACAGTCAAAGAAGGAGTTCTTGCCTGTGATGCAAAGGTGTGAAGTTGAGTAAGACTCAAGACCCGACCATGGCAGAAAATAGAAAGAGAATGAAAAGTCATTCCCTATGCCTCAGTCATAGGTTCTATAAAGTATGCTATGCTGTGAACCAGACCTATTGTATACCTTGCTCTGAGTTTGACAAAGGAATACAATTTTGATCTAAGAGTAGATCACTGGACAGCGGTCAGGAATATCCTTAGTGAGGACTAAGGAAATATTTCTTGATTATGGAGGTGATGAAAGAGCCCGTCGTAAAGAGTTACATCGGTGCAAGCTTTTACACCGATCCAGATGACTCTAAGTCTTAATCTGGATACATATTAAAAGTGGGAGCAATTAGCTAGAGTAGCTCCGTACAGAGCATTGCAGACATAGAATATTTGCAAAATACATACGGCTCTGAATGTGACAGACCCATTGACTAAGCTTCTCTCACGAGCAAAACATGATCACACCTTAGTACTCTTTGGGTGTTAATCACATAAGCGATGTGAACTAGATTATTGACTCTAGTAAACCCTTTGGGTGTTGGTCACATGACGATGTGAACTATGGGTGTTAATCATATACAGATATGAATATTGGTGTTAAATCACATGGTGATGTGAACTAGATTATTGAATCTAGTGCAAGTGGGAGACTGAAGGAAATTTGCCCTAGAGGCAATAATAAAGTTATTATTTATTTACTTATTTCATGATAAATGTTTATTATTCATGCTAGAATTGTATTAACTGGAAACATAATACATGTGTGAATACATAGACAAACATAGTGTCACTAGTATGCCTCTACTTGACTAGCTCGTTGAATCAAAGATGGTTAAGTTTCCTAGCCATAGACATGAGTTGTCATTTGATTAACGGGATCACATCATTAGGAGAATGATGTGATTGACATGACCCATTCCATTAGCCTAGCACTTGATCGTTTAGTATATTGCTATTGCTTTCTTCATGACTTATACATGTTCCTGTAACTATGAGATTATGCAACTCCCGTTTACCGGAGGAACACTTTGGGTACTACCAAACGTCACAACGTAACTGGGTGATTATAAAGGAGTACTATAGGTGTCTCCGAAGGTACATGTTGAGTTGGCATATTTCGAGATTAGGTTTTGTCACTCCGATTGTCAGAGAGGTATCTCTGGGCCCTCTCGGTAATGCACATCACTATAAGCCTTGCAAGCAATGTGACCAATGAGTTGGTTACGGAATGATGCATTACGTAACGAGTAAAGGGACTTGCCGGTAACGAGATTGAACTAGGTATTGGATACCGACGATCGAATCTCGGGCAAGTAACATACCGATGACAAAGGGAACAACGTATGTTGTTATGCGGTTTGACCGATAAAGATCTTCGTAGAATATGCAGGAGCCAATATGGGCATCCAGGTTCCGCTATTGGTTATTGACTGAGCATAGTTCTAGGTCATGTCTACATGGTTCTCGAACCCGTAGGGTCCGCACGCTTAAGGTTTCAATGACAGTTATATTATGAGTTTATGAGTTTTGATGTACCGAAGGAGTTCGGAGTCTCGGATGAGATCGGGGACATGACGAGGAGTCTCGAAATGGTTGAGACGTAAAGATCGATATATTGGACGACTATATTCGGAGTTCGGAAAGGTTCTGAGTGATTCGAGTATTTTTCGGAGTACCGGAGAGTTACGGGAATTCGCCGGGGAGTATATGAGCCTTATTGGGCCATACGGGAATAGAGGAGAGAGGCCAAAAGGAAGGAGGCCTGCGCCCCCCCTCTGGTCCGAATTGGACAAGGGGCGCAGCCCCCCTTTCCTTCTTCCTCTCCCCCTCTTTCCCCTTCTCCTACTCCAACAAGGGAGGTGGAATCCTACTAGGACTAGGGAGTCCTAGTAGGACTCCACACTTGGCGCGCCCCCTCCTAGGGCCGGCCTCCTCCCCCCTTGCTCCTTTATATACGGGGGCAGGGGGCACCCCATGACACACAAGTTGATCTACGGATCGTTCCTTAGCCGTGTGCGGTGCCCCCTCCACCATATTCCACCTCGGTCATATCGTCGCGGAGTTTAGGCGAAGCCCTGCGCCGGTAGAGCATCATCATCGTCACCACGCCGTCGTGCTGACGGAACTCATCCCCGACACTTTGCTGGATCGGAGTCTGGGGATCATCATCGAGCTGAACGTGTGCTGAACTCGGAGGTGCCGTACGTTCGGTGCTTGGATCGGTCGGATCGTGAAGACGTACGACTACATCAACCGCATTGTGCTAACACTTCCGCTTACGGTCTACGAGGGTACGTGGACAACACTCTCCCCTCTCGTTGCTATGCCATCACCATGATCTTGCGTGTGCGTAGGAAAAATTTGAAATTACTATGTTCCCCAACAGTTTTGCTACAGTTTCTCTACTGTGTTTTTTATGGAAAAGTTTTTAAAACAGGATGCTTAAATGTACTTGTATGTTTAAGTAGTCAGCAAGAACATCATGCATTGATGACCCAAGGAAACCTTTCAAAATAAAAGCTACGATAGTGGAAGTACAAGGAGCCAGCAACAATATCATAAGCAATAGGGGGAATTGTAATTTCAAAAAAAGAATGAAATTATATCAGGCACAACTCAATCCACGATAAAATAACTTTGTTTGTCCTCTAATGTAAATTGCACTATTCTCTTTGTCCAGAAACTAATCTATGTAACCAATAGTACAAATGTGTAGTAGCAAAAGAATTTTCCTTTTCTTTTTTTGGTCGAAGTTGATCATAGTCTAAGCTCTGTTGCTCTATCCATGCTATCATATGTCTTCATTGCAGCTTTTAAGTAGGGACATTCTTGAACAACATGACCTTGCTCTTCGCAGTAGGGACATTTCTTGACCCCGATTGCAGCCTTCAAGTACTGACATGTGTGGACACCATGACCATCTTCGTTGTAATACGAGCAAGGAGGTGTTTTCTTCTTCGGTGCAGGTTTTCCTCTGGGCTTGGTTTCCTTTTTTTCATCTTTCTTAATTTTACTCTTGTGCGCATCTTCTCATTGCTCAAGAAGAATTTTTCTCCTTTTTAATTTTTTAGTCGACCGCCCTTTCTTCGGAACACGCGTGGGGTTCTGAAGCATGGCATCGCCACCAGGTGTGGCACGGTGGTTGGCTCGGGGGCTTGTTGCTGCTGTTGCGGGAAGTTTTGTCGTTGCGTTGCTTGCCACTGGTTTGCTTCCTATTTCTCTGGGAGTGCCCCTTGTCCCGCTGCAACTATGAATGGCTTGAGTTGTTGAGCTGCATCATTCATTATCTTGAAGGCAAAATCATTGCTGCAAGCTTGGGAAGCCAGCCATGTATACTTTCTACACGAGGAGTTGTACTTGAGAGTGTTGGTTGTAGGGTGTCCAAAATATAGGAGATATCCACTAGTGCCCATTGTTGTTGTCGCAACTTCCGACCACCTCTCTAGCATGTAACGTTGTGGTATTATTTGGATATTGAGGTGCACCATTACTCTTATGATGTGTGCACAAATAATCCCATTCATCTCAAAAAAGTTGCGGCTACATTCGAATTTCTCCTCTGCCAACACAACATTCACCAAAAATATTCGAGGGTTCTCAAAGTAATTTGAGTGTAGCTCAAACCTCATGCTTGTATTGTCAAGAGCAGGTACTTGGTTTATGATGAATCATGTTGATGCCATCACCTCTTTTTGAAACTTACCAAACATGTTTCGGGTATAGAAGTTAACTGCTTGGCGCTCAAAGTTGTATCTAAAATTGTTTTTGCAATGAAATAGTCAATGTTTTGACCTTTTTCTTAGTCCCTTATACTAAAAAATAAAACAAGTCTTTTTGTTATTTGCTTCTCCCCCAAAGCACAACACGTACCTTGAGTAAAGTGGCGCGGTTGTTGCATGCCCTATGAAAGCTTGATGGTCTTCATGGTCCAACATTGTTTCTTGAAGCACTTCACATTGTTGTACAAACCTCGAGATTGAGTCTTGAGAGTTGATGAGAGTCTTGAAGTAGGAGTTGAGACCCTCAGATCGTCCTGTGGTGCTTGTAAATGGGAAGAAGTTCTTCCGGAAGTATGCTGGAGCCCAGGTCTCTCTCATACGCCACATCTTGCATAGATGTCTATTCTCAACCAAATCAAAGCAATGCAACATGTGCTGCCAATTCTCCTCAAACTCATCCACTGTCTCTGAATCATTGATAACCCCATAGAAAAACTGCTCAAAGATTTCAGCCATGCTTAGTATCCTACCCAACTTTTCCCTTGCTTTTCGCTGGACGTGCCATTTGCAGCACCTATGAATCGTGTTTGGGAAGACATCTGATATTGTTGTTTCCATCGCCTTATCTTGATCTGTCATAAGGTGCAATGGGTACTCGTTGTTCATTGCAATCATCCAATGTTGGAATGCCCACTTGGAAGTTTCTATTTGTTTCATTTGGTTACAATCACTAAAAAAATACACTTCCGTGATGATACGTGTTTGTCACAGTAGGTCGCGTTTTTTGTCATGCATGTACATCCATGATGATTTTATGACAGAATCAAGATAGTCATACATGTGCTGTCGTAGAAGTGTTCCATGACATTACCAAAATTATCATCACGGAAGTGTCCACTTCCATGACTATAAATCGTGCGTCACAAAAATGCTTTCGTCAAGGGTGACCGACACATGGCATCCACCATAACGGAACACCGTTAATCTATCGGGACCGGTTTTGGATCCGGTAACCCATTAACAGCCCCGACCAATGGGGATTTTCCATGTATAAAATCATCATTGGCTAGAGGAAACACGTGTCGGCTCACCGTTGGGACAGATGTCATCCACTCATTGGA
Source organism: Triticum timopheevii (assembly GCA_963921465.1). Taxonomy (NCBI): domain Eukaryota; kingdom Viridiplantae; phylum Streptophyta; class Magnoliopsida; order Poales; family Poaceae; genus Triticum; species Triticum timopheevii. The sequence goes on along the minus strand of OY997262.1, from coordinate 341,385,324 downwards.
CCGAAGGAGCCTATGATACGTTGACGCATGGAACATCCCAACAGAGGCCCATTCCTGTAAAAAGGCCGACCCGTTTGACTTGGTCAAAAGGTGGCGGGCCGGCCCAGGGAAAGCCTGTTAACGACATGTTCGAATATAGCCCATTTACAGCCCGCTAACCCATGGCCCATTACGACCTATCCGAATTAGGCCCAGTAGCGTCATCTGGGCCGTCCAATATGATTCTAGCCCATTTTAAGTTCTAGCCCATGTATGGCCCATGAAAGGCATCACCGTATCTGAATTAGTCAAGAAAGGCATCACCTTATGCATCAACCTTAATCTTCTTTATCTTTGGCACATTGTCTGGGGAGAGGGCCACCCTTTTCTTGTTTGAATGTTTACTAGGACGGTTGGACCCACCCCTGACCTCAACATTCACCTCAGTTATCTCATGCAAACCCACTACTACTGCACAACATTGCAACAACACAAACACACAACGAGAGAAAAATGAGAATGCAAAAAGGGAACGCACTGACAAAACTCTTTGATAAAAGGAGCTTGTGTTCTGAAGCAAGAAAAAACCTTGAGGTCCGTCGGAGGAAGCATTTTTGAATGAGATGGGGGACACATCAAACACATGCCCCGAAATGTCATTTTCCCTAGGGAGCTTTGGTGCTGTGTCAAATGTTGCAGTTGGGAGGTTGTTAGGCCTTTCAACTTGAGGAGTGTTGTCAAACGTTGGCACTGATGGGATTGAATTCTGCACATCAGAGCTAGAAGCATTTGGTGTCTGCACATGCTTGACTGGTATGTATACTTTTTTGATTCATCCACTCATAGTCTTCGATCCCCTCCGAGAAAAGAGCGCAAGATGGGCCATCTTCCCACTCCAAGGCAGTTATCGCCATTGCCTGTAGCGTGCCCTGGGAAAGAACTGGTGTTTCAACCTTGTCAGAAGCTCCTGAAGGATCCATCTTGCAAGCATCTTGGGGTTCACCTTTCCGCCCTGATGTATAACTTCCTCCTGCTCCACACAATCCTTCCCATGATAATGATTGCTACTCTCACCTTGTTGCAACGCAGCACCCCTCAAACGCTCAGCAAAGCTTGTGCTTCGACCCGCCCCATGTTCTGCTTCCACCCCAACCTTCTCACCTAATGCACCGGTCTCCACTACTTTCGGAGCAGCAACTACACCACCAGGTTGTGCCTTGTTCTGGTCATGAGCACATGCTTCTACCCGGGAATCAGGATCCGATAATAGACACTTGGAAGAGTGGATAGCAATGACTGCTGCAGTGGTTGCTGGGGTACCAAAAGTCACCGCTCTTGTGCGCTCGACACTGCTTGTTGCAATGACTCTTGGGGCGACAAAACCTTCACTCCTGTGCTCATGGTTTGACACTGCATTGGAGTGCGCTTCCATCAACATGAGACCCAACTGCTTGCAGAAAGTTGACTGCATGACCTGCCCAAAAGAGGTAACATCATTCTTCACCTCTGTCGTATAGAGATTTTTGTGCTTCTCATATATAGGCTTCAAGTGCAAAGGGATCTGGCACCGAAAAAAGAAACAAAAAAATGGGGGTAAGCATAAATAAATATGAAAAGAAGATCGAATGAACACAAAGAAACAAAATCATGCACTTAAATTAATTGGTTTTAAAATGGTGGTGCATTTCTACCTCTAACTCTTGGCAGGAAGGGAGCGGCTGTAGCAACTCATCCAGAGAGACGCAAAACTCAGCACGTAATTCACCCTCAACACTGACTTGAGTGTTGGCTTTGTCAGCTCTATTAGTGATATTTGTTGGATGATGTTGATTCTGACCCTCACATTGCTTGTCCACCTTCAGTATTGCATATGGTGTTTGAGACAAAGGACGATGCTGCATACAACAAACACCAAAAGAAGAAAGTGAGATGTTTATCACCAAAAGAAATCTATAAAAAAAGGAAGATTGGGTCTGCTCTTACATTGCGCTTTCCAAAATCAACCTTCTCGAGGGTGAGCTTGTTCCTGTCAAATTATTTAACAAGCTCAAAATCTGCATTGCACACAAAGCAAGCCCTAGGAAGCGAGTAGTTGAACGTCTCCTCACTAATAAATGACCAAGGCACATCCAGGAAATCCATGTGAATTAACTACTTATATTTTTGTAAAAAGAAAACAAATCAGAAGGTTGTATCGTACATATGATTGTTGCGAGCAGAATAAAATAATATAAAATAAAGCAAAAATATGAACCAATGAAAACATAGACAAAATGGTTTGCGTTTGGCATACCACGAGCATAGGTAGACAGCCGCCTATCCAAAAGCCACTTGCCCCGGCCTCCCTATTTTGTTGGTACTTCCTCGCCTCCCTCAACGCAGTTGCCAACACATGCTCGTCCCACGCAAACTCATTCAGTTCATCCAAGTCCTTCAAGCTAGCAAGGTAGTCCAATGAGACCATGTTGCCGGTGCCAGGAACTAGCATGAGAGCAAGGGATAAAAGAACCCAAGTCCTCTCTAAAGTAACAACATCATCATCCGCTGCTTTCTTGATTACAGAAATGGATTTCTTCTGGAGCCCTTGTGCCTTCTCGATATATGTCACGCAGCTCGCAACGCTCGTTCCTCTTCAGCAGCTCCACTGCCCTTGGTCCGGATGGGACATTAAAAAAAATGTGCACCATGTCTCTAGTGAACAATATAGTCTTCTTTTTATGGCTGACAAAAAGGCACATGTCAAATTTGAGGACGGAAAACATTGCTATGCAATTCCAAATAAAGAACATTGCAATAGGCACATGTCAAATTCGAGGACGAAAAACATTGCTATGCAATTCCAGATAAAGAACATTGCAACGGAGAGACACACAAAATGAAATGGGACAGAGGGTGATTCGAAGGTACCTGAACAAAGAACGCTTAGTGTCAATTCTCATAACTACTCAGTCAATAGCTCAAGAGGTACAGAAAATGGTCTGATCTTCATCAACGACCCAAAACTAGACGTCTCTAGCACTACCCTCTTGTTAGCATTGAGCTCCTTGTCTACAACCTCACGCAAACAGATAGCTGAAAAGCGTGTTGAAAAGGACCCATCGGAAGATTCATCATCATCAATTCTTGGATCACTTCAAACAAAAGAACAAAAAGGAAATGTTGAGAACACCCATTCCCCTTACTTATGCTCCAAATGCAAAGCATATAAGGAAAAAAGTGAATGTCTAGCCATTAACAACACTAAAAGCTATAGAGAAGCAATGCATGAAAATCTGAAACTCGTGAAAAAAATCTGAAATATACTTGGTCATTGCATGAAAATGCTGGTTGGTCATTCATTTTAGGTCACATAAAAAAATGCAATGTAGCATCTTCACTAACTTCTGAAAGGGAAAACCTAAATAGCTGTCACTAACAAATATCTAAATAAAAATAAACACAAACAACTACTGCAAATGCAAGATAGGTGACAAAAAAATCTCTGCAATTTCCATGCAATATGGGTAAAATCCCGGGTTAACATGTACCGCAATGCAACACAACTGCCTTCTGAACAACACAACAACAGACAAAACTACACTAAAATGTACAACTCACAAGTACGACAATGCAAAAAACCGCCTAATCATATCTCTACATCATCAGACCGTCTACACACACAAAAAACAGCAGCAACCATCTGCATAAATCCACATGCAGTCGACGACATTGCAGCAGTAGTCATGAGCACCACCGAAACCTGTCAAAAAGCAGCACACACATAGGACATCACTGATGACCTTCAGCAAGGTGTATGGGCTCTGGCAAAGCACCTGCTCCAGATCCAGAACAAAGACCACCGCGCATATCCCAAAATAGATGGCCAATGGCGAGCCTGCCCCTAAAACTCCGGCGAGCCAGCCATCCGCCTCCCCTAAAATAGATCGCCTGGGATGTTGAACCTACACAATTTCTACTACGAATTTCTACTGCGGCCATTTTTGGACTGATTTGTGGGAGGATCGAAGGTACCTGTCCTGCAGATCATCGTCATCCATGTCTTGAGCCGCCTCCTTGTGGGCCTCCTCGCACGCTTTCCCTTGTCGACCTCACATCAGCTTCCCTGCCCTGGGAGCTGGACGCTGCGACGACCGTCGCATCAGAGATTTGGAGCTTGCTTGGGGGTGAGGAAAGAATAGAAAAGGGGAAAATGTTGCAATGTCGTATGGATGGGGGGAAGGGGGTGCAGTGAGACAACCTGACCTGATAGACACGTCCTTGTTAGCTCGTGTCGAGTGCTACATCGGGGCCATCAGATCTCTCACGTTCGAATGATGCACGAGGAGGTTTGCACGAGCGACAAATCAGTTGGATGGAAGGGAGCGTTTTCCGATATTTGGGGTATTTTTGACAGAGGTAGCTAAACACAACTCACAAGGGTCTAAAACAGCCCACTAAGCCCGATCAACAAATGCCCATAAAAAAGGCCAATCAACAGATGCATCCAAGCAGTCTGTTCTCACCGTCGGATGGTCCAGAATAGTCCAGTCAACCAGGAAAGAAGCAGTTTTGCTAATTGGGCTGGGAGAAAAAGGCCCAGTTAACCAGAGGGCTCAGATTTTTCTCCAGGAGTAGCAGCCCTATAGGACATACGGCCCATGCGGAAGTGCACTCGGATCTGATGGTCTAGGACGACCAACCAGGAGATCAGACGATTAGGGTGAGAGGGTTGGTTTTAGGTTCAGTTTTATTGTCCTAAATATTAAGAAGTTCATTAAATTAAAAGAGTTCATGTATTTTAACAACATCCGAATTTTGAAAAAATGATGTGAAAAAACATGAATCTTGAAAAAATGCTCATGAATTGAAAAAATGTTCATGAATTTCAAATAATGTTTGTGAATTTGATTTTTTTTTTATTACAAGATGTTCATAGACTTTTAAAAATCTTCATGAACTTTAAATATTCATGAATTTTACAAATATCCTAGATTCAAAAAAAAGTTTAGTATTTCCAAAAAAACATATATTTTAAAATGCTTGAAACTTTAATAAATACTCATAAATTAGCAAGTAAAAAATAAAAAGAGAAGAAGAAACAAAAATAAAATAAAACAATACCATGAAGAACATTACCATAAACCATATTGCATAGATCAAATATCTTATTGCATTCCCCGGCTAATCGGTGGACCGCTCCTCCCAAGGGTGTGATTAAGTTGAACACTAGCGCCTCTTTCCAGAAGGATTCGGGGAGAAGTAAAGTGGGCGCAGTGGCCAGAGATTGGATGGGCAGGGTTCTTGTCTCGGTTAGCCGTCAAATTGACACTTGCAAGTCTGTAGAGGAAGCTGAAGCCATGGCAGTGTCTGTCGGATGTCGGCCCAGTTGTAAGGGAATATTTCTCCCTATGTGGTTTTGGTGATTGATGACAATGCATTTGTAGACTAATCGTGTGCATTGAGCATTTCAGATATCTCATGTCTAGGCACAAGACAATTCAGTGCCCCTTGGAACCTAGTGAAGACGACGCTTTTCTACATTTTTTTCCGATGGATTTGAGTCATAGGAAAGCCGTACTATTAAGAGGGGGTCCGCTTCGGAAAGGTTAGGGTGGAATCAACACGTACATGTCTGTTCCTTTGCACCACCTTTCCTTTGCTTCTTTGGAGCACCGACCGTTTATCCGTGTCTTTACAAAATGAAGGACTCCAAGTGCTATTGTGCTATGGCGTGTGGTAGTACTTCTCAAGGGAGCAGTAGTACCGTAGTGGCCCACGGTAGTACCAGCCAGGGAAGCGGTAGTATCGCGCTATGCGGTAGTACCGCGCCTCTGGAGCAGTAGTACCGTGGCCTCTTGCCCAGCACACTGACGTGCGCGGAAGTAGGCCTGGAAGTAATTTTCTACTTCCGCGCCCTACATGGTAGTACCGCTCCTACCGTGCGGTAGTACCGTGCCAGATTCTTGCACAAACCGAATCTCATTGGAAGTAGCCACAGACGTAATTTTATTAGTCCGTGCCTTCCCAGCCTAGTTGAACTCTGCCTTGCGGTAGTACCGCAAGGACGCGCGGTAGTACTGCTCCGGCGGTTCTACTGCTCATGGATTTAACAGGGCCTCGTCTGGTCTCTGCCGCGGGAGCGGTACTACCACACCATCGAATGGTAGTACCGCATGGCCTTGCGGTAGTACCACAAGTTGGTACGGTAGTACCGCAGGTCGCAGGCTGATGAAGTGGGTAACGGTTGGATTCCCCCCCCCCCCCACTATATAAAGGTGGTCTTCTTCCCCAAGTTGACCAACTCTTCCCTCCCCAAGCTCCATTGTTGCTCAAAGCTCCATTTTCACCTGATCTCTCTCCCTAGCCAATCAAACTTGTTGATTCTCTAGGGATTGGTTGAGAAGGCCCCGATCTACACTTCCACCAAGAGAAGTTTGATTCCCCCCACTAATCCCTTGCGGACCTTGTTACTCTTGGGTGTTTGAGCACCCTAGACGATTGAGGTCACCTCGGATCCATATTCCATTGTGGAGAAGTTATGGAGATTGCCCCAACCTTGTTTGTAAAGGTTCTGTCGCCGCCTTCAAGGGCACCAATAGTGGAATCACGACTTCTCGCATTGTGTGAGGGCGTGAGGAGAATACGGTGGCCCTATTGTCTTCTTGGGGAGCATTGTGCCTTCATACTACTCCAATAGAGACATACTTCCTCTCAAGGGGAAGGAACTTAGGTAACACATCCTTGTCTCCATCGACTCCACTCTTGGTTATCTCTCACCTTTACTTGTGCAAGCTTATACTGTGTTGTATCCCTTGCTTGGTTGTGTGCTTGTTGTTGTTACATCATATAGGTTGCTCACCTAGTTGCATATCTAGACAACCTACTTTGATGCAAAGTTTAATTTGGTAAAGAAAAGCTAAAAATTGTTAGTTGCATATTCACCCCCCTGTAGTCAATTATATCGATCCTTTCAATTGGCATCAAAGTCTCGTCTCTTTATTAAGGACTTTACCATCCGAAGAGTAAGGTTGACACCATAGACGGTGGGGAGGAGCACCCCGGTGTGAATCCATCCTCGTCTACGGCTGTAACATCCCAAATTTTCAATTTGGAATGTTATATATTAGATCATCTTTGCACATCATTTTTTTCATGCATTTTGGTTGATCCTAGAAATTCTACGCAACTCAAGGACCCACAGAAAGAGTTGGGGATTTCATTATTTTCATATTTGAGTTTTCTCAAATTTTGGAAAGAGGATCATTTGGTTTTAATTATTTTTCTCTCTGAATATTTCCAATATGAAAATAAAAGAGAGGGGATAAAATGACTTCTCCAAAATAAAGAAATATGGGAGGAAGAATAATAAAATCAAATAAGAGTTTTATTTGGAGTTTTATTGCTATTTTATTTGAATTAGGAAAAAAGTGCATTTTTCAAAATTGCAGTAGAGGACCAAATAAATGTTCACTTTGTCCGCAATATTATTAGAGGACCGTGAAAATTTATTTCAGGATTTTTGGAGTCTGTTTAGTATTTCTTTTATTTCTTTTTCTGCGTGTCGGAATTATTTTAAAAAAAGGTCAACTGACCTAACCGGGCCGTGTCCAACCTGGACTCCGACCCGACCAACCTTCTATAAGCCGGGAGGACCGATCCCGCCAAACCCTAGCCCCGCCCCGCCCCCACCCGCGCCGCCCAGCCGCCGCCAGCCGAAGCAGCCTCGTCTCGCTGCGCCGCCACCATCCGCCGCCACCATCGCCGGAGCTGCCTGCCGCCGATTTCCGGAGCCGCCGCCATCCCGCCCGCCGAGGTAGCCGCGCCGCCGCCGCTGGTTTTCATTAGAAAACCGATCGGTTTTTATTTAGAAACCCTAGATGCGTTTTTTTAGTTTCGGTTCGCTTTTTTGGTCTAGTTAAATAGCGGACGTTCATCTATACATTCGTATTAACGAACGTTGTTCGTCCGTTTAGCACACACAGCGAACGTTCGTTTGTTAGCTTGTTCGTCAAATTTTCTTTTTCCAGGGTTTTTCCGTGATTATTTTCGATCGTGATTTTAGCCCTGATCTTCGTTTTAGTTTATCTTTTCGCCGTTTATCGGAATCAGGTGAATCAAGCGCCTAGATCTTTGTCTCGAAGCCCTCTTTCTGTTTAACCTACTTGAACATGATTTTGCTACTGTAAAATTTGACTTCAGTCCAGATTAGTTAACGGATCTTGTTTCTTTCGTGGTTTGAGTTTCATTGCTCCGTTTGATTTGATTCTTTTTGCAAACCGGACTTCTTCAGTTGAACTTTCTAGTTAGTTATTCTTATTTGAGTTTTACCCGTGCTTCTAGTCGAGTGCTCATTGTATGTTATTGTTTGTTTATGATAGAACACCCAGAGTGCGAAGCGTGCTACTACGAGTCCCTAGGTTTTGCAGATCATCAGCAAGGCAAGTAACACTTTGATCATACCTCTTTATTACCGAGTTTTTATGCATTAGTCTACACCCTCAAACATTGCATGGTTAGGATCTGTTTTAACATGTGAGTTTTGGGAAGTACATGATGAGCTAGAACCTATTGTCCTTTTATTATCAAACCTTTGGGAGTTACTTCTACGTTATGCTCAGGATTGCTATGCTATGCTCGTAGACGTGGTTTGGGTGAGTGTATCCACGACAGATGTGAGTTTTGTTAATTAATGGTTAACTTAAGGTGTCTACATAAATACACATCTGGGCGGATTGCTTGAGGCACCCTTGAGTACCCAGTGGTTGTTAGGGCACCTGGAGAATCCAATGTTGTCCTAGGATATCCCAGAGTACCCATGTGATCATCCTACGATTCGCCACCCAGGCTCAAAGGGATCATAAGATTATTCATGCTAGAAACTTCCGTGTGCAGCCACAAGCTATTATGGGCTCGAGCATAGTTGAGTATGTTGCATGACCTCTTTCAGTGGTGGGCTAGCAGATGTAGGGGAAAGGAGGTGTAACTGTCCATCCAGGGTAAAGAGTTAATGTTTCTAAAAGACTGTGTCTCGGTCATCCATTTCCCAAACAACTTGTAGTGCGAGAAATCCAACGGAGGGGATCGAGTCTTGTGGAGAAAAGTACGCAAACCTCTATAGAGTGTACAAACTAATCATGATTAGCCATGTCCCCGGTTATGGACATCTTGTGTATCTGGTTCTTGGATTATCATGTTGATCTCATCACTCTAAATTAATTTGATTGGGTTAAAGATGATTGCTCAATTGGGGCTGAGTTTGAGGAACCGTCTCAATGTTTAACAACCACCATGATAGTTAAATAAATTTATTCCTTTGTTGTAGGGCAAAATTGGCTTTTATGCAAAACTGTAACCATAGAACTTTCCACTAGCCATATATGCATGTAGTGATAGCATTTATTATATTCATTACTCTAAGTGTTACATTACCAGCATATTCCATGTGCTGACCCGTTTCGGGCTGCAACATATCATGTTGCAGACTTTTCAGACGACGAGTAAGGTGCCATAGGTCGTTGTCGTTCACTCAGCTATGCCGTTGGAGTTGGTGGACTCACTTTATCTTCCAAGCCTTCCGCTGTTATCGTATTTATATGGCCTTAAGACATATTATTGTAATAAGTTCTCTTTTGAGACATTCTTTGTAATAAGTGTGTGATTGCAACTCTGTTATAAATCCTTGAGTATTGTTCGTGTCAGCATTACCGATCTAGGGATGACACTGATGCACAGAGAATGGATTGTTTGAGGTCTGGTTGCTACAAGATGGTATCAGAGCACACGCTGACTGTAGGACACGACCACTAAGCTAAGACCATAGTGCACTCTTCTCTACTCATTTCTGACTTCTCTCCATTTTCTACTCTATAGGATGGCGGATGCAAGGAACAAGTTTACCCAACCGGATGAAGATACACCTTTTGGACGACACTTGAAGGAAGTCACTAGGTACCTAAACATCGGAATACCAAGCTTCACCGGGACCTACATCGCCACTTTACCAGAAGAGGAATGTTGGATAATTCGAGTTCAAGTTCCAGGAAGGACATTCTTGCCAATCACTGAACCCATAGAGTTTTCCTTTGATGCACCGACCTGGAGCCTAGGAAAGAGCATGGCAGCTCACATCACCTTGGGACGCATTGGTGAAGTTTACCACAAGGATATCAAGGATACTATCTACCAGATTTGTGGGCGCCGAGATGAGCAATGGGAGATGATCAGCACCAGGAGGGACAGGTCCATTGCAGCTTTCATCCAGGAGTTAAACCAACACATTCGCCGCCAGGAGAACCAAATGTGCGCAGGCATGATAGATCTGAAGAAGGCAATGATCAAGATCACGGAGCTAGAAGAAGAACTCAAGTCTACACGCGATGGATATGAGGAGGAAATGACGATACTAGTGGAGAAGAACGACGACTTGATGAGGAAGCTAGGAGTATTCATGGGAGACCCCGTGCCAGGAGGAGATGATGACGATTCCATTCGTTCGGATGACTACATCACCATCGACGACACTGACTCAGACCCCGACGATAGTGATGATGACTATGTTGATGAAGCTGGAGTGGATATCATGGAGTATTCTACAGATTAAAACTTCTAGTCGACCACCATATCAGTAGTAGTATTCCCCCATGTATATAATATAGTCCAAGCATTTTTGTAATGATAGTTAGACCGAATGTATGCCCTTGATTGAATTGATTGGAGTGATATGATTGTGTTTGTCTCATGTGCATATGGGTAGTGTTTTCCCTTTAGGCCTCATTCTATTATGTTTTCTCATCTTTTCTAAACCCATCAGATGCCTCCAAGACGAGACAATGGATTTGCTTTTCCACCGGAGCTCACTCAGTTGACCCAGCAGCAGAATACCCTGATGCAGCTACTAGTTCAGAATCAAAACCAAGGGAACAACAACAACAACCCACCACCACCACCACCACCTGTTGGTCGATCACTTAGCCCGTTTCCTAAGGCTGAATCCACCGGTGTTCTCTAGTAGCACCGAGCCGATTGTTGCAGATGATTGGATCCGCAAGATTGGGAGGGAGTTGACTATTGCAGGATGCACAGATGCGGAGAGAGTGCATTTTGCCGCACACTAGCTTGATGGACCCGCAGCATCATGGTGGGAGAATTTCACAGCCACCTATCCCATTGACACTGTTACATGGGATGAGTTCTAGCAGGCTTTCCGTACTGCCCATGTTTTAGCAGGAGCTATGGCCATGAAGAAGCACGAGTTTTGCAACTTGCGCCAAGGAGGACATACAATGGGCCAGTATGTGCATGATTTTAGTAAGTTAGCATGTTATGCCCCTGATGACGTTGCTACAGATGCCGCAAAGCAGGAGAAGTTTCTGGAAGGACTGAATGATGAGTTAAGCATGCAGTTGATGGTGGCAACCTTCAACAACTACCAGGAGTTGGTAGATAGAGCTATCATGATTGAAGGGAAGTAACAGCAGATAGACAGCTGCAAGAGGAAGTATGTGTCACGCCCAAGATGCGACCCTATCCTAAAGGAACTCGAAGGTCCCACCAAGGATAGAAGCGCATCTTGAAGACGCTTTTGCAAGGTGGATATCATTACATCAACATTACATAATAGATGGGGATACATACACGAGGCATACAATGCCACACAAATGCAACAATACATCATACACAATATCAACATCCGACTACAGATGAAACACAAACAGAAACTCAAATGACATCCACCCTGTTAGCCTAGGCTGCTGACCTGGAACCTATCCCTTGATCGAAGAAGAAGCAGAAGAAGAACTCCAAAACAAGCAAACATCGCTCTCGCGTCAAGATCATCGCATAACCTATACCTGCAACTGTTGTTGTAGTAATCTATGAGCCACGAGGACTCAGCAATCCCATTACCATGGGTATCAAGACTAGCAAAGCTTAATGGGTATGGAAAGGATAAGTGCTGAGATTGCAGCAGCGACTAAGCATATATGGTGGCTAACATACGCAAATAAGAGCAAGAAGAGAGCAAACAGAATAGTTGTGAAGCTAGCAATGATCAAGAAGTGATCTTGAACTCCTACTTACGTCAAACATAACCCAAAACTGAGTTCACTTCCCTGACTCCGCAGAAAAGAGACAATCACGGCTACACACGTGGTTGATGCGTTTTAATTTGGATCTGGTGTCAAGTTATCTACAACCGGATATTAACAAATTCCCATCTGCCACATAACCGCGGGCATGGCTCTCGAAAGTTTATACCCTGCAGGGGTGTCCCAAATTAGCCCATGATAATCTCTCGCGATCAACAAAGGATATTCCTTCTCCCAGGAAGACCCGATCAGACTCGGAATCCCGGTTACAAGACATTTCGACAATGGTAAAACAAGACCAGCAAGACTGCCCGATGCGCCGACATCCCGATAAGAGCTGCACATATCTCGTTCTCAAGGCAACACCGGATGAACACTACGTACAACTAAAACCAGCCCTCAAGTTTCCCCAAGGTGGCACTGCAAGTGGCTCTGGTTCGGACCAGCACTTAGAGAAGCATTGGCCCGGGGGGGCTAAATAAAGATGACCCTCGAGAGAGCGACTCTCAAGGGAAAAGTAGGTGGTGGTGAGGCAAATGGTAAAACCAAGGTTGGGCCTTGTTGGAGGAGTTTTATTCAAAGCGAACTATCAAGGGGGTCCCATAAATCACCCAACTGCGTAAGGAACGCAAAATCCGGGAACATAATACCGATATGACGGAAACTAGGGCGGCAAGAGTGGAACAAAACACTAGGCATAAGGCCGAGCCTTCAACCCTTTACCAAGTATATAGATGCATTAATTAAATAAGAGATATTGTGATATCCCAACAAAATCCTTTCCACCATGGAGCAATCTTCAACTTCACCTGCAACTAACAATGCTATAAGAGGGGCTAAGCAAAGCAGTAACATAGCCAAGCAACGGTTTGCTAGGAAGGGTGAAAAGGTTAGAGGCTGACATGGCAATTTGGGGAGACTTGAAGAGCAAAAGATAGGTAGCGCATCATAGCGATAGAACGAAGCAACTAGCATAGCAATGATAGTAGTGAGATCCAAGGTGACGGTCATCTTGCCTAAAATACCGCTAGGAAGAAGAACGAGTCCATGAAGAAGACGAATGGGAGTAGTCGAACGAGTCCTCACAATTGCAACATTACCGAAACTAAGAAGAAACACCGGAAAGAAACAAACAACATGGTAAATGCACAAGCATTAACATGACATGATGCACAATCAAGTATGATGCATGTCCGGTTTAATGAGGTAAGGCATGGCAAAGTGCAACCAACCATACTACAAGTTATGTGGAGCTCAATATGCAACGAGTTGCATATTGACGAAACACCACATCAATTATTTAGTTCTCTCTCGTTTAGTAACACAACAATATTACATGTTATTAAACATGGCAAGGGTGAAGCATAATTAAACTACCTATTTAGGCAAGTTTAAATGAGGCCGGAAACACAAACAACAATTCCAGAAAATCCCCATGTTATTGAGGAATTAAATGTAACAACAATTTAAACATTTTAAATGTTGTTATCATGATGTGGATGACATGTACAAGTTATATGCAAATTTTATGAAAATATTGACATGAGCAAGTTATGAAGCATTTGGTCACCATGGAAGAACGAAAGGGGTGCCACGGCAATGACAACGGAAATGGTGCCACGGCAACATTCCGGTTCTGATAACTCGTTGAGCGACCGGTGCAAACGAAGATGTGGATGTGCGGAACATGCAAAAGATGGTGGGGTGATCCCGGATACCGGGTTCCCCACGGGTCGACGTCTTGGCAACCGAGGAGGAACATGCAAAGACAACTCGGACACGGTTCGAACATGAGCATCTCATACAACATGCATTCGTTCTCGGAAGGTCATCTCGGCGGTCATACCTTTGAAGCGTGCATTTTCGGAGCGGTTCAAGTTCGTTGAGGGAAGTAGACGTTCTCGCGATGTAGAGGAAGTAGTGGTACACGGCGACGGTAGTGAAAGTAGTGGTTCACATTTCGTAGTCGTACACACTCCATAGAGGATCGGAGTAACGGCGAGGAACTTGACGTCCACGGGGTCGACGGTAGAGGTACACCCGTTGTCGGGGTACTTGTTGGTACGGTCTTGGCGACGGTAGTTGTACATGTTCGAAGATGTTCAAGTCGTCGGTGTCGTGGTACTTGGGGTCTCGGTCAGGGCGTTCCTAGTCTTGAGGAGGTCCCCGAAAAAGAGCTTGGCGTCCATGAAACTAGCAGCAGAGCGCCCAGGTCTCGGGTCCTGATCTTCAGGAGGTCAGCAGTGACTGCAGGAACATGGGGAGGCTACACCGGGGCCCAAGGCAAGCAGGTGGCCAATGGCACAAAGCAGCAGAGATGGCCGCAGTATCATCGGGGGTGCGTAGGAGGTGGAGCTCGAGCAGAGGAGGCTCGAGGCGCGGTGGAGCTCCTGGTGGTCGCAGCGTCCGACGAGGAGATGCGGGAGGCAGCGGGGTCCAACGGGTCCTGCAGAAGAGGGGCCGAAGCAAGGCAAGGAGGGCGACGGGGACGGCATGGAGGCGAGGTGCGGGCGAGCAGGGCGCCTCGTCCTGGATGAAGCAGAGGATGCAGGGCGCTGGCAACAAGTCGGCGCCGCGGGGCATCTGGCTGCAGCGGCACTTGACGGAGGGAGGAGGCAGAGATGAGGCGTAGGGCGCCGAGGAAGACGGAGGAAGATGGAGGGCAGCGCTGGAGAGAGGAGACCCAGCGTGAGGCACGCGCGTGCTGGAGATGAGCGACGGTCGCTGCAGCGGCGTCCATGGGAATCTGGCACAGCACGCGGGAGGAGGAGGCGAGGCAGAGGAGGGGCACGGGCGCAGGCGATGGAGGGTTGCTGTGGAGGCCGGCATCCATGGCAACAGGGGAGGCGCACGAACAACGGCGAGGAAGGGCCGCTGGAGTTGGCCGCCCCGATGGGGTTACGGAGGCTGAGCACGGGGATCTGCTCCTCTCTGTGTGTCGCAGCGCAGGAGGAGGACGATGGCGAGAGGGGATCGGGCATGAGCGAGAGAGGGATGGCGGCGCGCGTGGGAACGAGGACGAGGAGGAGATGGATCGGGGGGAGGCTAGGGTTATAGGTTTAGGTGGGCTGGCTGGGCTAATGGGTCGGCTTAGTTGGTCAGGCCTAAGAGGCCGGCTGGGCTGGCTCTCTCTCCCTCATATTCTTTAGCAGAAAAGAGTTAGAGAGAAGAAAAGAAGAGAGGGTTAGGGAAAGAATTTGCGCATGCGGACAATTTTCCCGGACTCATAAAAATGAGCTTGATCCAAGAAAAATAGAGAGTGAGCATGGGTGTGAAGTTGAATTCAAACTCATTTGAATTTAATTCAAATGAGTGTAGCAAGGAAGTGGTTATTTGGTAGACCCAAAAATGTTGAGAATTTTGGAAGAGCCTCGATAAATGAGATAAGAATTGTTGGCAAAGTTTGAGGCAAGGAATTGAGGTAGAAAATGTATGGAACTTAAACTGTAAGTGTGTTATGGTTTATTCCTAAAGAATGGAATATTTATCATAGCTCCCTAATAATATTGGGAGGGTAATTGTTATAAAGAGAAATCACCATGTGCGTTTCCCTCAATTTAAATGGATCGAAGATCCATACAATTTATTTAGATGAGTTTTTTAAAATTAATGATATGATGGCATGATGACATGATGCAATGCAAGAGATGGCATGATGAATGCACAAGACAAGACTCGGAATAGCTGGAAGTCTTCTGGAGCGTCGGTCTCGGGGCGTTACAGTATGGACAAGGGAAGTACAATTCAGGAGCTCGGCAGAGACCTCGTTTTACCCTGAACTCGGGAGGGCACATTCACCATAACCATGGAGGCCAAAATTCCAATGGAGGGATTCCGCATAACCATAGTGGCCCCAAGAATGGGAATGGGAATGGAGGAAGCAATGGTCAGAACCGTTCCAACCCAGCAACGCCCGCCAAGAAGGATCTAAGTCACATTACTTGTTTCAAGTGCGGGAAGAATGGACATTACGCCATGGAGTGTTCTGAAGCAAATAATGGAAATGGCAATGGAAGCTCTAGGAAGAAGCCCAACCCTTTCAACAGGGCACAAGTGAACCACGTTAGCGTGGGGGAGGTTGAAGAGCAGCCAGATGCAGTAATAGGTAAGTTTTTGGTTAAGTCATTTACTACAATCGTCCTTTTTGATACTGGTGCATCGCATTCATACATATCAAGGGGGTTTGTGGATAAGTATAAGTTGCCCACCAAAGTTCTTAGAACACTGATGTTAGTAAGTTCGCCAGGAGCAGAGCATATGGCAAGTCAAGGATGTTTTTAGATGCCATTAACCATAGGTAGGCATGTTTTCCCCTCAGATCTAATAATTCTGGAGTCACAAAGGTTGGATGTGATTCTGGGTATGGATTGGCTATTGATGTATGGAGGAAACATCGATTGCGCCAGTAAGTCAATTATGCTCACCACCCCAGAAGGAAGGAGGATTAAGTATGTATCCCGACATAAGCCAAAGAGGACTCAAGTGAATTCCTTATCAGGAGTTGTACATGAGGGAGTACCAGTGGTAAAGGATTTCCCTGATGTATTTCCGGAGGGGTTGCCAGGCATGCCACCGGATAGAGACATTGAGTTTTTGATTGAGCTTTTGCCAGGCACCAGGCCATATTCAAAGAGACTGTATCGGATGCCCACAAAGGATTTGGAGGAGATTAAGAAGAAGATTAAGGAGTTACTGATAAAGGTTACATTCGACCAAGTTCATCACCTTGGGGATGTCCAGTACTTCTAGTGGAAAAGAAGGATGGATCGTTAAGGATGGTTGTAGATTATCATGGGTTGAATGAGGTGACGATCAAGAATAAGTACCCACTGCTGATGAATCAATAATTTGTTTTACCAGTTGCAAGGAGCTAAGGTATTTTCCAAGATCGATCTATGATCAGGATACCACCAGCTGAAGATTCGAGAGCAGGATATACCTAAGATAGCTTTTACCACAAGGTACGGGCTATATGAGTATACCGTTATGTCATTTGGTCTAACTAACATGTCTGCATATTTCATGAACATGATGAACAAGGTGTTTAGAGAGTTTTTGGATAAGTTCGTCGTAGTGCTCATTGATGATATATTGGTCTACTCAAAGAATGAAGAGCATAAGGAGCATTTACGATTGGTTCTTGAGAAGCTCAGGGAACATCAGTTGTATGCCAAGTTCAGCAAGTGTGAGTTTTGGTTGAAGGAAGTTGGATTTCTCGGACATGTTATATCCGAAGAAGGAATAACAGTAGACCCTAGCAAGGTTGTTTATGTGACTAAATGGGTAGCACCCACGTCAGTTGGAGAGATCAGGAGTTTTCTTGGACTCGCAGGATATTACCGGAGGTTCATTGAGAATTTTTCCAAGATTGCAAAGCCCATGCCAGAGTTGTTGAAGTAGGATACCAAGTTCAAATGGACTGAGGAATGTGAAGTTAGTTTTCAGGAGTTGAAGAAGCATTTGGTTACAACCCCAGAGCTGATTCTTCCAGACCAACATAAGGATTATCAAGTGTATTGCAACGCTTCACGTAGAGGACTTGAAGCAGTGCTTATGCAGGAAGGAAGAGTTGTTTCATATGCCTCACGACAGCTTAAACCTCATTAGCAAAATCATGCTACACATGATTTGTGAAGGAAATATGACCTAGAGGCAATAATAAAGTTGTTGTTTATATTTCCTTATATCATGATAGATGTTTATTATTCATGCTAGAATTGTATTAACCGGAAACTTAGTACATGTGTGAATATATAGACAAATAAAGTGTCACTAGTTTGCCTCTACTTGACTAGCTCGTTGAATCAAAGATGGTTGTGTTTCCTAACCATAGACATGAGTTGTCATTTGATTAACGGGATCACATCATTAGAGAATGATGTGATTGACATGACCCATTCAGTTAGCTTAGCACTTGATCATTTAGTTTGTTGCTATTGCTTTCTTCATAACTTATACATGTTCCTATGACTATGAGATTATGAAACTCCCGAATACTGGAGGAACACTTTGTGTGCTACCAAACATCACAATGTACCTGGGTGATTATAAAGGTGCTCTACAGGTGTCTCCGATGGTACTTGTTGAGTTGGCATAGATCGAGATTGGGATTTGTCACTCCCGAGTGTCGGAGAGGTATCTCTGGGCCCTCTCGGTAATGCACATAACTATAAGCCTTGTAAGCAATGTGACTAATGAGTTAGTTGTGGGATGATGTATTACGGAACGTGTAAATAGAATTGCCGGTAATGAGATTGAACTAGGTATTGAGATACCGACGATCGAATATTGGGCAAGTAACACACCAATGACAAAGGGAACAACGTATCTTGTTATGCGGTTTGACCTATAGAGATCTTCGTAGAATATGTAGGAGCCAATATGAGCATCCAGGTTCCGCTATTGGTTATTGACCGGAGACGTGTCTCGGTCATGTCTACATAGTTCTTGAACCCGTAGGGTCCGCACACTTAACGTTCGGTGACGATCAGTATTATGAGTTTATGTGTTTTGATGTACTGAAGGAAGTTCGGAGTCCCGGATATGATCAAGGACATGAAGAGGAGTCTCGAAATGGTCGAGACGTAAAGATCGATATATTGGATGACTATGTTTGGACTTCGGAAGTGTTCCGGGCAAGTTCGGGCATATACCGGAGTACCAGGGGGTTACCGGAACCTCCCGAGGAGTATAATGGGCCTCATGGGCCTTAGTGGAGAAGAGGAGGGGCGGCCAAGGAAGGGTCGTGCGCCCCCTCCCCCTCTAGTCCGAATCTGACAAGGAGGGGGGCGGCGCCCCCCTTTCCTCCGCCCTCTCTCCTCCTCCCCCCTTCTCCTACTCCTACTAGGAAAGGAGGAGTCCTACTCCTGGTGGGAGTAGGACTCCTCCCTTGGCGCGCCCTCCTCCTCGCCGGTCGCCTCCCCCCTAGACCCTTTATATACGGGGGCGAGGGGCACCCCAAGCCACATAAGTTGATCAGTTGATCTTCAGCCGTGTGCGGTGCCCCCTCCACTATAATCCACCTCGATCATATCGTAGCGTGGCTTAGGCGAAGCCCTGTGTCGGTAGCATCATCATCACCGTCATCACGCCATCATGCTGACAAAACTCTCCTTCGACACTCTGCTGGATCGGAGTTCGTTGGACATCATCAAGCTGAACGTGTGCAGAACTTGGAGGTGCCGTACGTTCGGTACTTGGATCGGTCGGATCGTGAAGACGTACGACTACATCAACCGCGTTGATAAACGCTTCCGCTTAGCGATCTTCAAGGGTATGAAGATACACTCCCCCTCTCGTTGCTTTGCATCACCATAATCTTGCGTGTGCGTAGGAAAATTTTGAAATTACTACGTTCCCCAACAATTTGGAGTTAGCAGCCGTTGAGGGAGTCCTGGATTAGGGGGTATCCGGACAGCCGGACTATTTACTTTGGCCGGACTATTGGACTATGAAGATACAAGATTGAAGACTTCGTCCCGTGTCCGGATGGGACTCTACTTTGCGTGGAAGGCAAGCTTGGCAGTTCGGATATTAGATCTCCTTCTCTATAACCGACTCTGTGTAACCCTAGCCCCCTCCGGTGTCTATATTGTTGGGGAACGTAGTAATTTCAAAATTTTCCTACGCACACGCAAGATCATGGTAATGCATAGCAACGAGATGGGAGAGTGTGTCCATGTACCCTCGTAGACCGAAAGCGGAAGCGTTATGACAATGTGGTTGATGTAGTCGTACGTCTTCACGATCCGACCGATCCAAGCACCGAATGTACGGCACCTCCGAGTTCAGCACACGTTCAGCTCGATGATGATCCCCGGACTCCGATCCAGCAGGGTGTCGGGGATGAGTTCCGTCAGCACAACGGCGTGGTGACGATGATGATGTTCTACCGACGCAGGGCTTCGCCTAAGCACCGCAACGATATGACCGAGGTGGAATATGGTGGAAGGGGGCGCCACACACGGCTAAGGAACGATCACGAAGATCAACTTGTGTGTCATGGGGTGCCCTCTGCCCCCGTATATAAAGGAGGGTGGGGGAGGTGCGGCCGGCCCCTAGGGGTGCGCCTGGAGGAGTCCTACTCCCACCGGGAGTAGGACTCCCCCCTCTTGCCTTGTTGGAGAAGGAAGCGGGAAGAGGGAAACAGGAAAGAGGGGTGCCCCCCTTCCTTGTCCTATTCGGACTAAGGGGGAAGGGGGCGCGCGGCTTGCCCTGGACGGCCCTCCTCTTCTCCCTTATGGCCCATGTAGGCCCATTAACCCCCGGGGGGGGGGGGGGGTTTCCGGTAACCCCCCGGTACTCCGGTAAAATCCCGATTTCACCCAGAACGATTCCGATATCCAAATATAGGCTTCCAATATATCAATCTTTATGTCTCGACCATTTAGAGACTCCCCGTCATGTCCGTGATCACATCCGGGACTCCAAACAACCTTCGGTACATCAAAACTTATAAACTCATAATAAGACTATCAGCGTAATATTAAGCGTGTGGACCCTACGGGTTCGAGAACTATGTAGACATGACCTAGAACTGTTTCTGGTCAATAACCAATAGCGGAACCTGGATGCTCATATTGGCTCCTACATATTCTATGAAGATCTTTATCAGTCAAACCGCATAACAACATACATTGTTCCCTTTGTCATCGGTATGTTACTTGCCCGAGATTCGATCGTCGGTATCCAATACCTAGTTCAATATCGTTACCGGCAAGTCTCTTTACTTGTTACGTAATGCATCATTCCGTAACCAACTCATTGGTCACATTGCTTGCAAGGCTTATAGTGATGAGCATTACCGAGAGGGCCCAGAGATACCTCTTCGACAATCAGAGTGACAAAACCTAATCTCGAAATACGCCAACTCAACATCTACCTTTGGAGACACCTGTAGAGTTCCTTTATAATCACTCAGTTACGTTGTGACGTTTGGTAGCACACAAAGTGTTCCTCCGGTAAACGGGAGTTGCATAATCTCATAGTTGTAGGAACATGTATAAGTCATGAAGAAAGCAATAGCAACATACTAAATGATCAAGTGCTAAGCTAACGAAATGGGTCAAGTCAATCACATCATTCTCCTAATGATGTGATCCCATTAATCAAATGACAACTCTTTTGTCCATGGCTAGGAAACATAACCATATTTGATAAACGAGCTAGTCAAGTAGAGGCATACTAGTGACACTATGTTTGTCTATGTACTCACACATGTATTATGTTTCCGGTTAATACAATTCTAGCATGAATAATAAACATTTATTATGATATAAGGAAATAAATAATAACTTTATTATTGCCTCTAGGGCATATTTCCTTCAGTCTCCCACTTGCACTAGAGTCAATAATCTAGTTCACATCAGCATGTGATTCAACACCAATATTCACATCTGTATGTGATTAATACCCATAGTTCACATTGTCATGTGATCAACACCCAAAGGGTTTACTAGATTCAATAATCTAGTTCATATCGCTATGTGATTAACACCCAAAGAGTACTAAGGTATGATCATGTTTTGCTCGTGAGAGAAGTTTAGTCAACGGGTCTGTCATATTACAGAGTCGTATGTATTTTGCAAATATTCTATGTCTACAATGCTTTGCACGGAGCTACTCTAGCTAATTGCTCCCAATTTCAATATGTATCCACAATGAGACTTAGAGTCATCTGGATCGGTGTAAAAGCTTGCATCGATGTAAGTCTTTACAATGAACTCTTTTATCACCTCCATAATCGAGAAACATATCCTTATTCTACTAAGGATAATTTTGACCAATGTCTAGTGATCTACTCCTAGATCACTATTGTACTCCCTTGCCAAACCAGGGCAGAGTATACAATAGGTCAGGTCCATAGCATGGCATACTTTTATAGAACCTATGACTGATGCATAGGGAATGACTTTCATTCTCTTCCTATTTTCTGCCGTGGTCGGGATTTGAGTCTTACTCAATTTCATACCTTTGCAACACATACAAGAACTCTTTCTTTGACTGTTCCATTTTGAACTACTTCAAAATCTTGTCAAGGTATGTACTCATTGAAAATCTTATCAAGCGTCTTGATCTATCTCAATAGATCTTGATGCTCAATATGTAAGTAGTTTTATTGAGGTCTTTCTTTGAAAAACTCCTTTCAAACATTCCTTTATGCTTTCCAGAAAATTCTACATCATTTCCGTTTAATAATATGTCATTCACATATACTTATCAGAAAGGCAGTAGTGCTCCCACTCACTTTCTTGTAAATACAGGCCTTTTCAAAAGTCTGTATAAAACCACATGCTTTGATCAATTCATCAAAGCGTATATTCCAACTCCGAGATGCTTGCACCAGTCTATTGATGGATCGCTGGAGCTTGCACATTTTTTAGCACCTTTAGGATTGATAAAACCTTCTGGTTGTATCATATACAACACTTCTTTAAGAAATCCATTAAGGAATGCAGTTTTGACACCCATTTGCCAGATTTCATAAAATGTGGCAATTGCTAACATGATTCGGACAGACTTAAGCATCGATATGAGTGAGAAAATCTCATCGTATTCAACACCTTGAACTTGTCGAAAACCTTTTGCAACAAGTCAAGCTTTGTAGATAGTAACACTACTATCAGTGTCCGTCTTCCTCTTGAAGATCCATTTATTTGACTTGACTTGCTGATCATCGAGCAGGTCAACCATATTCCACACTTTGTTCTTATATATGGATCCTATCTCAGATTTTATGGCCTCAAGCCATTTCGCGGAATCTAGGCTCATCATCGCTTCCTCATAGTTTGTAGGTTCATCATGGTCTAGTAACATGACTTCTAGAACAGGATTACCGTACCACTTTGGTGCGGATCTTATTCTGGAAGACCTACGAGGTTCGGTAGTAACTTGATCTAAAGCTTCATGATCATCATCATTAGCTTCCTCACTAATTGGTGTAGGAATCACAGGAACTGATTTCTGTGATGAACTACTTTCCAATTCGGGAGAAGGTACAATTACCTTATCAAGCTCTACTTTCCTCCCACTCACTTCTTTCGAGAGAAAACTCCTTCTCTATAAAGGATCCATCTTAGCAATGAATATCTTGCTTTCGGATCAGTGATAGAAGGTGTACCCAACAGTTTCCTTTGGGTGTTCTATGAAGATGCACTTCTCCGATTTAGGTTCGAGCTTATCAGGTTGAAACTTTTTCAAATAAGCATCGCAGCCCCAAACTTTAACAAACGACAACTTTGGTTTCTTGCCAAACCACAGTTCATAAGCCGTCGTCTCAACGGATTTCGATGGCGCCCTATTTAAAGTGAATGCAACTGTCTCTAATGCATAACCCCAAAATGTTAGTGGTAAACCGATAAGAGACATCATAGGTCACACAATATCTAATAAAGCGCGGTTATGACGTTCGCACACACCGTTACGCTGTGGTGTTCCAGGTGGCATGAGTTTGTGAGACTATTCAACACTATTTTAACTGAAGGCCAAACTCGTAACTCAAATATTCATCTCCACGATCAGATCGCAAAAACTTTATTTTCTTGTTACGATGATTTTCCACTTCACTCTGAAATCCTTTGAACCTTTCAACTATTTCAGACTTATGTTTCATCAAGTAGATATACCCATATCTGCTCAAATCATCTGTGAAGGTCAGAAAATAACGATACTCGCCACGAGCCTTAATACTCATTGGTCTGCATACATCAGTATGTATTATTTCCAACAAGTCAGTATCTCGTTCCATTGTTCCGAAGAACGGAGTTTTAGTCATCTTGCCCAAAAAGGCACGGTTCGCAAGCATCAAATGATTCATAATCAAGTGATTCCAAAAACCCATTAGCATGGAGTTTCTTCATGCGCTTTATACCGGTATGACCTAAACGGCAGTGCCACAAATAAGTTGCACTATCATTATCAACTTTGCATCTTTTGGCATCAATATTATGAATAATTGTATCACTATGATCGAGATCCAACAAACTATTTTCATTGGGTGTATTACCATCGAAGGTTTTATTCATGTAAACAGAACAACAATTATTCTCTGACTTTAAATGAATAATCGTATTGCAATAAACATGATCAAATCATATTCATGCTCAACGCAAATGCCAAATAACATTTATTTAGGTTTTAACACTAATCCCGAAAGTATAGGGAGTATGCAATGATGATCATATCAATCTTGGAACCACTTCCAACTCACATCGTCACTACACCCTCAACTAGTCTCTGTTTTATTCTGTAACTCCTGTTTCGAGTTACTAATATTAGCAACTGAAGAAGTATCAAATACTCAGGGGCTACTATCAACACTAGTAAGGTACACATCAATAACATGTATATCAAATATACCCTTGTTCACTTTGCCATCTTTCTTATCCACCAAATATTCAGGGCATTTCCGCTTCTAGTGACCATTTCCTTTGCTATATAATTACTCAGTTTTAGGCTTTGGTCCAGCTTTGGGCTTCTTTGCGGGAGTGACAACTTGATTGCCATTCTGCTTGAAGTACCCTTTCTTTCCCTTTTCCCTTTTCTTGAAACTAGTGGTCTTGTCAATCATCAACACTTGATGCTCTTTTCTTGATTTCTACCTTCGTCGATTTCAGCATCACGAAGAGCTCGGGAATCGTTTTCGTCACCCCTTGCATTATAGTTCATCACGAAGTTCCAGTAACTTGATGATGGTGACTAGAGAACTCTGCCAATCACAATCTTATCTGGAAGATTAACTCCCACTTGTTTCAAGCGATTGTAGTACTGAGACAATCTAAGTACTTGCTCACTAGTTGAGCAATTCTCCTCCATCTTTTAGGCGAAGTATTTGTCAGAGGTCTCATACCTCTTGACACGGGCATGAGTCTGAAATAACAATTTCATCTCTTGAAACATCTTATATGTTCCATGACGTTTCAAAAACGTTTTTGTAGTCTCGGTTCTAAGCCATAAAGCATGGTGCACAAAACTATCAAGTAGTCATCATATTGAGCTAGCCAAACGTTCATAACGTCTGCATCTGCTCCTGTAATAGGTCTGTCACCTAGCAGTGCATCAAGGACATAATTCTTCTGTGCAGCAATGAGGATAAACCTCAAATCACGGACCAAGTCCGCATCATTGCTACTAACATTTTTCAACTTAGTTTTCTCTAGGAACACATATAAAACATAGGGAAGCAACAACGTGAGCTATTGATCTACAACATAATTTGCAAAATACTACCAGGACTAAGTTCATGATAAATTTAAGTTCAATTAATCATATTACTTAAGAACTCCCACTTAGACAGACATCTCTCTAGTCATCTAAGTGGTCACGTGATCCAAATCAACTAAACCATGTCTAATCATCACGTGAGATGGAGTAGTTTCAATGGTGAACATCACTATGTTGATCATATCTACTATATGATTCATGTTTGACCTTTCGGTCTCCGTGTTCCGAGGCCATATCTGTATATGCTAGGCTCGTCAAGTTTAACCTGAGTATTCCGCATGTGCAACTGTTTTGCACCCGTTGTATTTGAACGTAGAGCCTATCACACCCGGTCATCACGTGGTGTCTCAGCATGAAGAACTTTCGCTATGGTGCATACTCAGGGAGAACACTTCTTGATAATTTAGTGAGAGATCGTCTTAAAATGCTACCGTCAATCAAAGCAAGATAAGATGCATAAAGGATAAACATCACATGCAATCAATATAAGTGATATGATATGGCCATCATCATCTTTTGCTTGTGATCTCCATCTCCGAAGCACTGTCGTGATCACCATCGTCACCGGCACGACACCTTGATCTCCATCGTAGCATCGTTGTCGTTACGCCATCTATTGCTTCTACGACTATCACTACTGCTTAGTGATAAAGTAAAGCAATTACAGGGCGTTTGCATTTCATACAATAAAGCGACAACCATATGGCTCCTGCCAGTTGCCGATAACGTCGGTACAAAACATGATCATCTCATACAATAAAATATAGCATCATGTCTTGACCATATCACATCACAACATGCCCTGCAAAAACAAGTTAGACGTCCTCTACTTTGTTGTTGCAATTTTACGTGGCTGCTACGGGCTGAGCAAGAACCGTTCTTACGTACGCATCAAAACCACAACGACAGTTCGTCAAGTTAGTGTTGTTTTAACCTTCGCAAGGAACGGGCGTAGCCACACTCGGTTCAACTAAAGTTGGAGAAACAGACACCCGCTAGCCACCTGTGTGCAAAGCACATCGGTAGAACCAGTCTCGCATAAGCATACGCGTAATGTCGGTCAAGGCCGCTTCATCCAACAATACTGCCGAACCAAAGTATGACATGCTGGTAAGCAGTATGACTTGTATCGCCCACAACTCACTTGTGTTCTACTCATGCATATAACATCGACGCATAAAACCTGGCTCGGATGCCACTGTTGGGGAACATAGTAATTTCAAAATTTTCCTACGCACACACAAGATCATGGTGATGCATAGCAACGAGATGGGAGAGTGTGCCACGTACCCTCATAGACCGAAAGCGGAAGCGTTATGACAACGGGGTTGATGTAGTCATACGTCGTCACGATCCGACCGATCCAAGCACCGAATGTACGGCACCTCTGAGTTCAGCACACGTTCAGTTCGATGACGATCCCCGGACTCCGATCCAGCAGGGTGTCGGGGATGAGTTCCATCAGCACGACGGCATGGTGATGATGATGATGTTATACCGACGTAGGGCTTCGCCTAAGCACCGCAACGATATGACCGAGGTGGAATATGGTGGAAGGGGGCACCGCACACGGCTAAGGAACGATCACAAAGATCAACTTGTGTGTCATGGGGTGCCCCCTGCCCCCGTATATAAAGGAGGGAGTGGGCAAGTGCGGCCGACCCCTAGGGGTGCGCCTGGAGGAGTCCTACTCCCACTGGGAGTAGGACTCCCCCCTCTTTCCTTGTTGGAGAAGGAAGCGGGAAGAGGGAAAGAGGAAAGGGGGGCGCCCCCCCCTTCCTTGTCCTATTCGGACTAAGGGCGGAGGGGGCACGCGGCCTGCCCTGGCCGGCCCTCCTCTTCTCCCTTATGGCCCATGTAGGCCCATTAATCCCCGGGGGGGGGGGGGGTTCCGGTAACCCCCCGGTACTCCGGTAAAATCCTGATTTCACCCGAAACAATTCCGATATCCAAATATAGGCTTCCAATATATCAATCTTTATGTCTCGACCATTTCGAAACTCATAATAAAACTGTCAGCCTAATGTTAAGCGTGCGGAGCCTACAGGTTCGAGAACTATGTAGACATGACCTAGAACTGTTTCTTGTTAATAACCAATAGTGGAACCTGGATGCTCATATTGGATCCTACATATTCTACGAAGATCTTTATCGGTCAAACCGCATAACAACATACGTTGTTCCCTTTGTCATCGGTATGTTACTTTCCCGAGATTCGATCGTCGGTATCAAATACCTAGTTCAATATCGTTACTGGCAAGTCTCTTTACTCGTTACGTAATGCATCATTCCGTAACCAACTCATTGGTCACATTGCTTGCAAGGCTTATAGTGACGAGCATTACCGAGAGGGCCCAGAGATACCTCTCCGACAATCGGAGTGACAAAACCTAATCTCGAAATACGCCAACTCAACATCTACCTTTGGAGACACCTGTAGAGCTCCTTTATAATCACCCAGTTACGTTGTGACGTTTGGTAGCACACAAAGTGTTCCTCCGGTAAAAGGGAGTTGCATAATCTCATAGTTGTAGGAACATGTATAAGTCATGAAGAAAGCAATAGCAACATACTAAATGATCAAGTGCTAAGCTAACGGAATGGGTCAAGTCAATCACATCATTCTCCTAATGATGTGATCCCGTTAATCAAATGACAACTCTTTTGTCCATTGCTAGGAAACATAACCATCTTTGATAAACGAGCTAGTCAAGTAGAGGCATACTAGTGACACTATGTTTGTCTATGTATTCACACATGTATTATGTTTCCGGTTAATACAATTCTAGCATGAATAATAAACATTTATCATGATATAAGGAAATAAATAATAACTTTATTATTGCCTCTAGGGCATATTTCCTTCATATATAAACCGGAGGGTTTAGTCCATAGGACGACAACAATCATAATCATATGATAGCTTCTAGGGTTTAGCCTCTACGATCTCGTGGTAGATCAACTCTTGTAATACTCATATCATCAAGATCAATCAAGCAGGAAGTAGGGTATTACCTCCATCGAGAGGGCCCGAACCTGGGTAAACATCGTGTCCCCGGCCTCCTGTTACCATTAGCCTTAGACGCATAGTTCGGGACCCCCTACCCGATTTCTGTCGGTTTTGACACCGGCATTGGTGCTTTCATTGAGAGTTCCACTGTGTCATCACGATAAGGCTTGATGGCTCGTCTCGTTCTCAAGGACAACATCACCTCTAGGGGAGCCCTGGCTCTAGGCCAAACTCTCCGACTAGGCGGCTTCGTCATGACTGCCCGATCGGTTGTCGCGCCGACGATGACTTCTCAGGTCATCAAAAACAGCCTCCATGTTGATTCGGAACTCGCCGAAGAGATGGATCCAATGGAGCTCTCCTCCCTTAATGAGCTCTTGGATCGCATCGCCACTCTGGGTGTCGCTACGGACTATAATAGGATTGGGCTTAAACCCGACCAAAGGGAGATTAACTCTCCGCCGGTCACCCATGAGATAGTGGTAGTGGAAGAGCAACGCATGGATTCTCCCTCTATTTTAAGGATGAACTATGTCCGGATTTCCGAGCTCTCCGAGCCGGATACCCGTTCGCGGGAGGACAAGACCCAAACGCCGGACTTAGAATCGGGCGACGGGCCGGAAAAATTGGGCAACATCCCGGAGCCCGAGCTACCAAGCTCGGAAGCTTCTCTGCCCCTGGGTCTCAGATCAGGTTAGGGTTCAGACTTAAATCTGCCCACCCACCCAGATTCAAGTAATCTTTCCCACATCAGGCAAGAGCCCCAAGAGATAGTACATCACTACTGGGCCAGATTCCTTCTTGTGATAAACAAGGACCAGGACTGTCGCGAGGAAGACGCAATCTCATTCTTTTGCGAAAATTGCACGGGCAAGGGGATCCTCAATGCTATAAGTCACCGTGACATAGTACACTTTGCTGACTTAGCGGCCATAGTACAGAAGTACTGCACGATGGAAAGCGCCTAGAAAACCCAAACAAAATTTTGGGATACTCTGGCTCTCACTAAAGCGTTTGTCCGAACTAAAAGGGTAAACTCTCGCAAGTCACCCGATTCAATTACCAAGAAACCAAGGCCCACTGCAAGGTGTGGAACCATATTAGAGGAATGGCTCAACGGGCCATGCAAAATTCATAGCACACCGGTACCATGCCAACACATAGCCTTAGAGCATGTTGGATACTCCGGCAGGTAGGAAAGAGCGGCGAGGAGCTCCTCATCAACCATACTGCAGAGCAACATCCCGCTGATAATAACATTGCGGTACTGACAGTCTTTGAGACTTTCACCTCAAATAATAGGCGCAAACGAGCTCTCCGCAGCCTCGCCGAAGTTTGCCATGTGGAACAATAAATCCGTGGAACGACACGGCTATAACTTTCAATGCCGGTGATGAACCTCAATTTCGAACAGTCCGGGCACCAGCCGCTTTGGTCCTTAGTCCAATCGTGGACGGCTTCCGGCTCACTAAAGTGCTCATGGATGGCGGAAGCGGATTAAACCTCATCTACGAGGAAACCCTCAAGAAGATGGAAATAGACAAGAGCCGCATTGAGCGAAGCAGCACGACCTTCAGGGGAATCATCCCTAGTCAGGAGGCACGATGTGCGGGAAAAATCACACTGGATGTGGTATTTGGCACACCGGAGAATTACAGGTCTGAAGAAATCACATTCCAAGTGGCCCCGTTCAACAGCGGATACCACGCCCTTTTAGGGCGGGGCGCAGTCACGAGCTTTCAAGCTATACCCCATTACGGGTACATGAAGCTCAAAATGCCCGGGCCTAGTGGAATCATCACTCTAGCTAGTGATCCGGACGTCGCACTCCGCACCGAAAACAAGACCACCGCATTGGCCCTCGAGGCATTATCCGAAGCCCTCGCGGCCGAAGAACTAACCACGCTGTGCTCCACAGTGGACAGGGACGACGTGATACTCGATAAACAACCCAAGTCCACCTCTTTCAAACCAGCGGATGAGATAGTCAAATTCCAGGTCCACCCAACGGACCCCACAAAAATAGCTTCCATTGGGACACAACTGAACCCCACAATAGACACTGCACTGCGAGATTTCTTGCGTGAGAATTGGGATATCTTTGCTTGGCATCCTTCGGACATGCCAGGCATCCCACGCAGGCTGGCCAAACACAGCTTAAATATACTGAAGGGATATAAGCCAGTCAAGCAGACTCTTAGGCGCTTCTCAGAGCCTAAACGGCAAGCAATGGGAGAAGAGCTAGCCAAGATACTTGAGGCCGGATTCATCAGAGAAATAAAACATCCAGATTGGCTAGCAAACCTGGTAATGGTACCAAAGGAGGACAAATCATGGCGCCTATGTGTCGATTTCAAAGACCTCAATAAGGCTTGCCCTAAGGATCCCTTCCCCCACCCCCGCATTTCTCAAATCATCGACGCTACCGCAGGACATGACTCGTTGTGTTTCCTCGACGCATACTCCGGATACCATCAAATCAAGATGGTGGAGTCCGACCAAGCCACAACGGCCTTCATCACACCATACAACCCCTTCTGTTTCAACACCATGCCTTTCGGTCTCAAAAACACCGGCACAACCTATCAACGCATGATTCATACATGCCTGGAGAAGCAAATCGGCAAAACAGTGGAGGCATACGTGGACGACGTGGCCATCAAAACAAGACACGTCGAAACTTTAATAGATGACTTGAGGCTCACGTTCGACAATCTCTGAACATACGACATCAAGCTCAACCCGGAAAAATGTGTCTTCGGTGTACCTTCCGGGAAGTTGCTCGCCTTCATCGTTTCCAATAGACGAATTGAAGCAAATCCTGCAAAAATCTGAGCTCTGTCATAGTTGGCTACCCCAAAAGACCTCAAGCAGATCTAGAAACTAACTGGATGTGTGGCTGCCTTAAGCCACTTCATCTCCCGATTGGGAGAAAAGGCACTACCTCTTTATCGCCTTCTTCGCCACACCGAACACTTCGAGTGGACGGACGAGGCAACGGCCGGACTGGAAGAAATAAAGGCCCTCTTGGCCAGCAATCCAATCCTGACTGCGCCAAATACTGGCGAACCTATGATATTATATATAGCCGCAACACACCAGGTTGTAAGCGCAGCGCTCGTCGTCGAACAAGAAACGGACAGTCACAATTTCCCGCTTCAAAAGCCGGTATACTACGTGTCCACTGTCCTCACTCCATGCAAATCCCTATACCCACACTATCAAAATATAGCATACGCGGTCTTCATGGCATCCCGGAAACTACGACACTACTTTCAAGAGTGTTTGATCACGGTGGCCTCCGAAGTACCACTCAATGACATAATAAATAACCACGATGCCACGGGCCGGATTGCTAAGTGGGCTATCAAGCTCCTTCCGTTCGACATAACATACAAACCACGGCGAGCCATTAAGTCGCAAGTATTGGCTGACTTTGTCGCCGAATGGACAGAAGCCGAACTCCCTAAAGAGTATGACGCATACTCCAATTGGATCATGCACTTCGACGGCTCTAAGACGCTGACCGGATTGGGAGCGGGTGTTGTCCTGACATCCCCCACCGAAGACACGGCCTAATACGTACTGCAAATACTATACACAGACTCCAACAATGCAGCCGAATATGAGGCTCTGTTGCATGGTCTTCGGATGGCAGTATGGGCATCCAACGCCTAGAAGTGTGCGGGGACTTGAACCTCGCAATATCACAAATAAATGGAGACTTTG
This sequence comes from Triticum timopheevii, assembly GCA_963921465.1. Taxonomy (NCBI): domain Eukaryota; kingdom Viridiplantae; phylum Streptophyta; class Magnoliopsida; order Poales; family Poaceae; genus Triticum; species Triticum timopheevii. Next base: position 341,353,320 of record OY997262.1, on the reverse strand, counting down.
ATGCCAAGGATCCGAAAATGGAGGCCTACCGTAATGCCGTCCTCAAAATGTCAACTCGGTTCGAGGGGCTCGAATTCCACCATGTGGTCCGAGAAAACAATCAAGCGGTGGATATCCTCGCCCGCATCTGTGCTAAACGCGACCCCATCCCACCTAATATCTTCTTGGAAAGGTTGTTCAAGCCATCCGTGGTATGGGAAAGGGAGACCGGCAATACTAGTCTGGATCTGAATATAACCCCAGATTCAGAACCATCTAACGTAATCGGAGGCTCTGCCACCGAAATAACACCTTCAGCCCACGAAATCATGGCTGTCATCACCCCATGGACCGAGCCCTTCTTAGACTACCTAAATAGGCAAGAGCTCCCCGAGGACCAAAATGAGGAACATTGTGTTGTGCGGCGCTCCAAGGCCTACAAAGTCCATGAGGGAGAGCTTTATAAGAAAAGCGCCACCGGAGTGCTCCAAAGATGCATCTCTGAAGAGGAAGGGTAGCAGCTATTGGCTGAAATCCATGCCGGACTCGGTGGGCACCATGCCGCAGCTCGGGCAGTTGTAAGCAAGGCCTTCCGTACAGGTTTTTACTGGCCGACAGCCCGGGTAGATGCACAGGACCTTGTCCAACATTGCGTCAGTTACCAACTCTTCGCCAATCAGAGCCATATGCCCCCTACTGCTCTCCAAAAAATCCCCATAACTTGGCCCTTGACGGTCTGGGGGCTTGATATGGTCGGACCCCTTAAAGGGGGAAGCCATAAGAAAAAATACTTATTGGTCATGGTGGACAAGTTCACGAAATGGATAGAAGCCAAACCAAATAAAACGGTTGAATCCGGACCAGTGATAGACTTCATATCAGGGGTTGTGCACCGTTATGGTGTCCCCCATAGCATCATCACTGAGAATGGCTCCAATTACACAGCCGATGAGGTGAAAACTTGGTGCGGTAATATGGGCATTAAGCTCGATTACGCCTCTGTCTATCACCCCCAAACAAATGGACAAGTCAAACATGCAAATGGTCTTATCATGAGCGGCATCAAACCCAGACTAGTGCGATCCTTGAAGGAATCAGATATGTGCTGCGTCTAAGAGCTCGACTCTGTACTCTGGGGGCTGCGGACCACGCCAAATCGCACCACCGGATATACACCATTTTTTATGGTGTACGGCGCAGAGGTAGTACTACCCTGCGATATAATTCATGACTCACCTCGCGTACACATGTACGAAGAGAAAGAAGTCGAGCTAGATCGGTAGGACAACTTAGATGCCCTGGAGGAGGAGCGTGACGTCGCAAAAGCTCGTTCCGCATTCTATCAGCAGCATGCTCGAAGGTATCAAAGCAGAGAAGTACGTGCCAAAACTTATAACATTGGCGAACTTGTTCTACGCCTATCGGAGAAGAAGAAGGACAAGCTCAAGCCCAAGTGGGAGGGTCCCTTCATCATTGATAAAGTTCTCATCGAGGAGCGTACCGTCTGTGTAATGCATCAGATAATAGACTCGAGCCGAACCCATGGAACGCGGCCAGACTCTGAAGGTTCTACGCCTAGTGCCGAACTCAGTGTTCGTCTCCTTACCTCCGCATTTTCAATTATGTCCTCCTTTTTTCTTTCTCTTCCTCCTTTTACACACAAATCCTTAAATGCTTTACGGATGCTTCGATCGCTCCGGCCACACTATGCGTGCTCAATATACCTGGCAGCTTCCTATACGAAAGCTTAAGATAATTATTTTTTCATGGATTCATGCCCACCACATATGTGTCACCTTTTCATATGTGCCTTTTCTTCACCATTATATGCATTGATATGACTTATGTTTTGGCCATGCTGGGTTGCCTAGCTCTTGTGTTTATGCCCTACGTTCCCGTTAATTCGGCTAGGGCATAAGGGGAGCACCTCTGCAATTGTTACTGCCGGTTCAGCCGGATGTGTACCTCAGACTGGGTGAAGCCGAAAGCTAGCATTCTTAAGGGAATATTCGGTCGGTGAACAAAAGATGTTTTTTGTTTATTACAACATAATTCCCTAGATGTTTTGTCTCCTGCGTCTCCATTCGCAGTTCGGTCATGCACATTGATGCATGCATACCCAGGGAAAGGAACCATTAATGGAACTATTCTCTCTGGAAGATGTTTCTTAGTATCCATGTAATATAACATAACTAGTTGGGTACTTGTCTGTTCAAGCACTTATGACCCCTACGCCTGGTTTCCACGTGTACCCCAGTTTTACATAACCGAGCGGGTATTCGGATAACTTCGGACTGCCTGGTCCGGAGGCTGAAGTGAAAAGGTCTGCCAAGACAAATGATTTGCAATCCGACTAGGGACTACATACGTCCATTGAAGTACATAGTCACTTGGACTGGATAAATTCTTCTTCTATACCATCCAATAGGCTGTCTAGCCTACAATCCTGTTGGGAATACTTTGCGGCTAATTCTACTTGGTCATACACCAAACTTACAGGAATCTCTTTCCCATCTGGCCCCACCGGTCCGACCTCGACCATATGGTTTGGGTCAGCCTTGGCGTATCGCGTCTTCACCATGGACCAGGCTTCCCTTGCACCTTGTCGGCAGGCCGATACCTTCCATAACCGGAAGCGCCTCCGTGCTCCCTTGAGCATATCCACAAGCTCCCACATGCATCCTGGCAGGGAAGCGGATGTCCACAAGCCCTGGGCAATACCTTGCATCACCTGCCGAGCTTGTTCGTGCAGTTGTGAGAGATCTTGCAGCAGATCACCTGCGGATCCAGGCATCTCCCCTTCAGGACCACCTGTTAGCATACCTATAGACATAACTTTGTTAATATGTTTCCTCGCCGAACTGTACTGCAGTTCGTTTAAGCACTTACCATAAATGCCGCGTCGAAGCCTTTTGTTCTCCTTCACGAAGTCCGCAAGCTGAGCTCGAACATCTGCTAATTCTACGCGCAACCGGATATTGGCATCTTGGAGATTGTTCTTCTCTTGCCTAACCTGCGTAAGTACACGCTCGCCAGCCTTTAGCTGTCTTCGAACATGTGGCTCATTATCTTTTACGATCTCTCGATTCTCTCCAGGATTGTCTGCAGAATCTTTTGTTAGATTTGTAAAGCATGCCGAATACTAACTGGTATACATCCTTAAAATTTCTTTATTAAGTCAAATATTACCATATGAGGCCCTCTGGGATTCCTCTAGTTTGGGAACTGCAGCCCGCAGCTGGGTCTTGCATTCCTCTAGCTCTTGAGATAAATGGGTATTCTTCTCTACAAGAACCTATACATACAATGATCCTTAAATCAGTTGTGCCAACTGTTTCAAGTCTCAGGGGCTACTGATATAGATGCTTATCAAATTTTCTTACCCGTATATCCTTTGCATACTGTTCTGTCGCTCTGGCGAGTCCATCTTGAGCAGTGCGGATGTATGCGTCTCCTGAGTTGAAGGCATTGAACGCATCTTCAGAAAAAATACCGTCGCGGAGTACCGCCCATCTCCGTCGGTGATTCATGGCACTCTCCACTTCGGAATTCGTAGCGGAGAACCTGTCTGCATCCACTATAGGAGGACAATTCGGCATTATCCCCACATCAGCCTCCACCCATGAGGCCGATTCTGGAATCCTTCTGGCGGAGGCGTGGCCGGCAGGGTCTCCAGATATAGTCCGGCGACTACACTTTCTGCCAGGACATAATGGACACTGTTACATTTCAACGGTGATAATCATGAAGCAAGTTTAAATTGTACCTCTGTGACGGCGTCTCAATCCTAACCGCCTTCCTCTTAAGCCTGTCTGGCCCGGGTGCCCTTTGCTGATGAGCCCCCATGGGCTCAGCGTGGCGTCCCGACGGCCATTTCTATAAAAGTACAATACATGTGCATAAGGTATGGTATAAAAAGGAATCCTTCTCGGAAGTTAGGACTTCGGCTTTACTTACGTGCGATACAGGGAGCAAACCGGGATAATCAGCGATGATGGCCACCAAGGTGCCGTCACAGCTTGCCTGGTAAAATGTCCCATCGACGAGCTCCACAGATATATCCGGATCTTCTTCAAGTCCGGGGTCGAGAGCCCGGCCAGGATCCTCTGGCTGCGGAGATGGGCTGTTGAACTCTTTCACGGCCTTTTTCAGTTCCTGCTTTGAAATAGCAAGGTAAATAATTGTGACAAGGGATGCAAGAATGAATAGAGTTGAGTAAAGGATGACAACTTACCCATCTTGGGGGTTGTACATGGAAAATCCATCCCGTGACTTAATGCGGAGGAACTCCTCTTCTTCTCCTTTGTACAAATCGGACAATATTCTCGCCAGAGCGGTGGTGGAGTCCGGACCTTTACGACCGCAGCGGGTGGCGTCGTCTTCTCCATTGAAGTGCCACATGGGTTTCCCCCGGTATTGAAGTGGCTGCACCCCCCGCAGTATTTTTATCCTGCCCATCAGGTAGAGGACTTCTTTGTTATCTTCCTCCTGGGGGCTCCGAGGGCGCCAACTTTGGCGTTTCTTTAGCGGAGCGTTAGTGAACTCAGGAAGGCCCGTCCAGATTGGGTCCAGAAGGGGAACATCATCTACATAAAACCACTCCGAAGGCCCGTCTTCGGATGCCTTCTTTGGAGTGCCGGACAAGTATCCGGTCTGGGCGATGCGCCATATTTCGGCTCCGCCCACTTGATATGTAGATCCCTCCTAATTATGAGGGATGAGGCAGAATAGCCTCTTCCATAACTCGAAATGAGCCTCGCAGCCCAGAAATAGCTTGCAGAGGGCAACGTAACCTGCGATGTGCAGTACGGAGGCAGGGGTGAAGTTATGCAGCTGGAGGCCGTAGAACTCCAGGAGCCCGCGGAGGAATGGGTGGACTGGAAACCCGAGTCCTCTCAGCAAATATGGGACAAGGCATACCCGCTCCCCCTGAGATGGGTTAGGAAAGCTCTCTGCTTGCTCCCCGCCATTATAGGTGGCTAGTCTGGCTCGGGCGGGGACCATGTATGCAGGTGGAAGAAACCCTTGGGTCTGCAACTCTACTAATTGGCTATGGGGGACAGAACACTTTTACCAATCACTTGGCTTAGAGCTAAGGGTGCGAGAAGAGGAGCTGCGGCGAGCGGCCATGATGGAATGATTTTTTCCGGGCGCGCTCTGTTGAATGCTTGCTTGGGGGAAGATGGTGAGATTTGGATCTGAGGATCCCTGCCTCTTCAAATAGATGGTTCACTTACAGGGTCAGGGTGGCAAATGTAAAAGTGCCTTGGCTCCTCGTATTCACTTGACACATGGAGATAGCCATTATTGAAGCATAGAAACCGATGAGTACAACATTGATGGGAAGCCGGACACTGTTTGCTACAACAGGTACTCTGGGTTTGGAGAAGAACCTGCCTTGCAATGCCGAAGGCAATCTGCATGCTGGACTCCTCGTCATTGAAGCCTGGTTCGGGGGCTACTGAGGGAGTCCTGGATTAGGGGGTATCCGGACAACTAGACTATATACTTTGGCCAGACTGCTGGACTATGTAGATACAAGATTGAAGACTTCGTCCCGTGTCCGGATGGGACTCTTCTTTGCATGGAAGGCAAGCTTGGCAATTCATATATTAGATCTCCTTCTCTGTAACCGACTCTGTGCAACCCTAGCCCCCTCCGGTGTCTATATAAATCGGGGGGTATAGTCAGTAGGATGATAACAATCATAATCATAGGCTAGCTTCTAGGGTTTAGCCTCTACGATCTCGTGGTAGATCAACTCTTGTAATACTTATATCATCAAGATCAATCAAGCAGGAAGTAGGGTATTACCTCCATCGAGAGGGCCTGAACCTGGGTAAACATCGTGTCCCCAGCCTCCTGTTACCATTAGCCTTAGACGCACAGTTCGAGATCCCCTACCCGAGATCCACCGGTTTTGACACCGACAGCTGTAGTGCATGCATTGAAGACATGGAGACATTTTCTTATCGGAAACCATTGTGAGGTGTACACGGATCACAAGAGTTTGAAGTATATCTTCACACAGAAGGAGTTGAATCTCAGGCAAAGGAGATGGTTGGAGCTCATTAAAGATTATGATATGAAGTTGCATTATCATCCCGGAAAGGCTAATGTAGTAGCCGATGCATTGAGTCGCAAGAGTTATGTCAATATGCTCATAACCGGAGAATTACCCAAGGAGTTAGTAGAGGATCTTCGTGAGCTATGTTTGGAAATAGTTCCGAGAGGTTATGTAGCAGCATTGGAAATCCATTCCACTTTGATGGATAAGATCAGAGAATCCCAGGAGACGGACAAGGAGATTGCTTAGATAAAGGAAAGGATGAGCAAAGGAAAGGCCAAAGGATTTCATGAGGATGAGGACGATACTTTATGGTTTGAGGATCGCGTATATGTGCCTAATGACCCAGAGATCAGGAAGTTGATTTGCAGGAGGCCCATGATTCACCGTATTCAATTCACCTAGGAAATACCAAGATGTATCTGGATTTGAAGGAAAGTTTCTGGTGGACAGGAATGAAGAATGATATTGCTGAGTATGTAGTAGTATGTGATGTATGTCGGAGAGTGAAGGCATATCATCAGAAGCCAGCAGGATTGCTACAGCCATTGCCGATACACGAATGGAAGTGGGATAAGCTTGGCATGGATTTTATTATGGGATTTCCTAGGACTCGTTCAGGCTATGACTCTATATGGGTTGTAGTCGATCATTTGACGAAGGTAGCTCATTTCATTCCAGTGAAGACCACTTACACCAGTGCTAAGTTGGCAAAGATATACATGACCAGGATTGTATGTCTGCATGGAGTTCCGAGGACCAATGTATCAGATAGAGGAACCCAGTTTACCTCAAAGTTTTGGAATCAGTTGCATGAAACTTTGGTACCAGGCTAGAGTTTAGTACAACCTTTCATCCACAAACAGATGGACAGATCGAGAGAGTCAATCAGATTCTGGAGGACAAGTTGAGAGACTATGCACTAGATTATGGATCTAGTTGGGACGACAATTTGCCGTATGCGGAGTTCTCTTATAACAACAGTTATCAAGCCAGTTTGAAGATGGCCCCTTTCGAAGCTTTGTACGGAAGGAGGTGCAGGACACCGCTATTATGGGACGAAATTGGAGACCGTCAGTTGTTCGGACCAGATTTGATTAAGGAGTCTAAAGAGAAGGTTAAGCTGATTCGCGACAAACTCAAGGTAGCCCAATCCAAGCAAAAGAGCTATGCGGATTCTAAATGCAAGGAGACAGTTTATGAAGTCAGAGACAGAGTATATCTTCGTGTGTCCCCACTTTGAGGAGTTAAGAATTTTGGAGTTAAGGGAAAGTTAGCACCATGTTTTGTGGGACCATACAAAGTTTTGGAACGTATGGGAGAAGTTGCTTACAAGTTGGAATTGCCAGAAGGATTGTCAGGAGTTCATGATGTGTTTCACATTTCCCAGTTGAAGAAATGCCACATAGAGATGGCTGATATTCCTCTGAGAGATACAGTGCCACTGGAAGCGATTCAGTTGGATAGCGATTTGACTTATGAGGAGAAACCAGTGAAGATTCTTGAGTTTGCCAGCCGAGTCACACGCAGCAAGGTTATCAAGTTTTGCAAAGTTCAGTGGAGCCACCATATCGAGGATGAATCCACCTAGGAACGAGAAGAAGACCTACGGAAGGACCACCCGCACCAATTTTCTAGCCAACCCGAATCTCGAGGGCGAGATTCATCTTATGGGGGGTAGGTTTATAACATCCCAAAATTTCAATTTGGAATGTTATATATTAGATCATCTTTGCATATCATTTTTTCATGCATTTTGGTTGATACCAGAAATTCTACGCAACTCAAGGACCCACGGAGAGAGTTGGGGATTTCGTTATTTTCATATTTGAGTTTTCTCAAATTTTGAAAAGAGGATCATTTGGTTTTAGTTATTTTTCTCTCCGAATATTTCCAATATGAAAATTAAAGAGAGGGGATAAAATGACTTCTCCAAAATAAAGAAATATGGAAGGAAGAATAATAAAATCAAATAAGAATTGGGGTTGAGTTGGAGGAACCTAAATGGGGTTGATCTCATCACTAAATTAATTTGATTGGGTTAAACATCATTGCTTAATTGGGGTTGAGTTGGAGGAACCTTCTCAATGTTTAACAACCACCATGATAGTTAAATAAAATTTATTCCTTTGTTGTAGGGAAAAATTGGCTTTATGCAAAACTGTAACCATAGAGCTTTCCACCAGCCATATATGCATGTAGTGATAGCATTTAATCTGTTCATTACTCTATGTGTTACATTGCCAGCATATTCCATGTGCTGAGCCGTTTTGGGCTTTTTCAGATGACGAGTAAGGTGCCATAGGTCGTTGTCGTTCACTCAGCTATGCCATTGGAGTTGATGGACTCACTTTATCTTCCAAGCCTTCCGCTGTTATCGTATTTAGATGGCCTTAAGCCATATTATTGTAATAATTTCTCTTTTGAGACATTCGTTGTAATAAGTGTGTGATTGCAACTCTGTTATAAATCATTGAGTATTGTGCATGTCGACATTACCGATCCAGGGATGACACTGATGCATAGAGACTGGACTATTTGAGGTCTGGTTGCTACAACGGCCGATGGGGGATCCTTGGTCTCTCATGAGGAATTCAATGCGGCTTTGGATACATTGAAAACCTCCATGACGACCAAGGTCAAAGGCATGTTTAAGGAGTTTCTTGATGGTCTTAAATTATCCACCACACCTTTGGAAGTGGTCGATCCCTCTAACAAGGTGACGGATGCTAACTCTGATAAGGGGGAAGCTACTATTGATAAAGTTCCTTTGCCTAGTGGTAGAAGTGGAAACGACATCTTTGCCCATGTTGAACCACCCCTCACTTATGGAGGATCGGTTCCCTCCACTCATTTGAATCATGTTGGTCCTCCCTCTAAGTTTGTGAAAAATGAGGATTTTGCCTCTTGGGTCTACCGTTTTAAACGTCATTTAAATCATAGTTCTACTAATCTTTGGAGAATTATTGAGCAAGGTTTATACCCTCATGACCCAAGCAACCTCACTCCTAGAGAAGCCGTGGATCATCAATTCAACGAGTCCGCTCTCTTCATTATCCAAGATGCAATTCCACCCAAAGATATTGCGCATCTCCGACCTTTCACCTTGGCCAAGGAAGCATGGCAACATGTTGTTTCCATTTACAAGGGAAGCACAAGCATTCAACACTCCAACTATGAAGTCGTGCAAGATGAAGCCGACTAGTTTGCGATGAAGGAAGATGAAGAACCTCGTGAGCTCTACCAGAGATTAACCACTCTCGCGATCTCACTCCGAGATCATGGGAGCAAGGATACAGATGAAAATTGGATCAAGCGCAAGTTTCTCAAGGCCATGATGCCCCACCATAAGGCCATGTCATCCGTCATCCGTCAAAGGCCGGACTTTCATACCTTGTCCTCAAGTGAAGTGTTGCATGAGTTTGTTTCTATGAGAATCTTGGACAAGACCGCCGACAATGCGGTGATGTGCTCTTGTTGGGTAAAGAAACCCAACCTTGCTTTGAAGTCCAAGGCTAGTGTGAAAGAAGACGATTAAGAGGAAGAAGAGGAGAGTAACCCCGAAGATACAAAATATGCCTATCATGAGCACATGGCTCTCGCTTCAAGGCAATTTTGGAGCAAGAAGAACTCAAGGCCCAACTTCAACAAGAACAACTCAAGTGGCACCAAGGGCAAGAAACGTGTGAGGATATGCTATAATTGTGGCAATGTGAGCCACTTTGTTGTGGAGTGCCCTTACGAGAAGCGGGAAGACAATGGTGGCAAGATTATCTGAAAAGACAAAGCCAAGTCCTTCCCCAACAAGAACAACTTCACCAAGAAGACTCCTCCCAAGGGGTTGGTGGCACAAGAAGAGTACAATGAGGACGATGATGATGAAGACAGTGAGACAGTGTCCATGGCTTCCGTTGCCATTGCCACAACTCCATGGGCGTCCCTCTTTGACTCACCCAACAAGAACATCACTACCAAGTGCCTCATTGCCAAAGCCACCAACAAGGTAACCGCCAACATCAAAACTACCATCACTACTGATCCTTCCTTGATGGATTGCATTGATGAAAGTGAGGGGCCTAATGAGGAAGTAAATGAATTTGAGTCTTTTATGATTAAGCTCAAGCGTAAATCCAAGAAGCACTTTGTTGCTCTCTTATAACAACTTGGTGAAGCCAATGACACGATCGAGGCTCACGAAGAAACCATCTCTAAGATGGAAGGACATAGTCGTGACTATGCCAATGAGATATCGGATCTCTCTAATGTGCTTGAGGAAGAGCGTGGTCACCATTGGCTCTTGAGGAGTCACACAATGATGATCATGCTAAATTAAAGAAAGATCTTGATCATGCTCATGTTGTATCTCGTGTGCTCAGTTCCAAGAAGGGTAAACTTGGGGTTGACCATGCTAGACTCAAGGAGGAGTTTTATATACTTGACAAGGCTCACAAGGCCTTGAATGGTGCTCATGCTAGCCTCAAGGAGTCCCATGATCAACTCCAAGTGAAGCTAACCAAGGAGAAAGCCACTTTACTTATATGGTCTTAATTGATAATGCAAATGCTACTAACCCGTGTTGTGAGCATGTGCATCTTATGGAGGAGAATGCCAAGTTGAAGGAGCAACTTGAGAAAGGCCATGTGTCTTGAATACAAGGTGAGAAGAACCTCAACGATCTTTTGAGCAATCAAAAGGAAGTTGTGGGCAAGGAGGGAATTGGGTTTGCACCCAAGTCCAAGAACAAGAAGAATAATGACAAGGCCAAACAACCTCTTCCTCTCAAGCAAACCTTTGTGAAGGAGGGATAGGGTGCTTCTAAGGAGAAGAAGAACAATGTGAAGGGTGGTGGTGTCAAGAAGGGCCTTTCCACTCCTTCCAACAAAGCCAACGACTTTAACCCTTCTTATGTGCTATGTTGTGCTAGTGATGGGCATGTTTATGCCAAATTTGTTGGTTCTCCTTATGAGTACATTGAATGGTCTATTTGGGTTCCTAAGGCCCTTGTTAATAACATCAAAGGACCCATTACAAAATGGGTACCTAAAACCAAGCATTGATCTCTTGTAGGTGTTTGCTTCTGATGGGGGTCATGGTTGCTCGATAGTGGAGCCACAAATCATATGACCGGAAGCAAGGACTTGGTGGTGGAAGTGCACAAGGTCTCATCTATGCCCACCAATGTCGAGTGGGGTAATGCCTCATCTTCTAAGGTATTGGATCTTGGCAAGGTTGTCATTTCTCATGATCTCACGATCGAGAAAGTCATGCTTGTTGAGTCCCATGCATACAATTTACTCTCCGTTCGTCAACTTGCACTCATGGGCTTTGCCACTTTCTTTGTTATTAATACCGTGGCCCTCTTGTGGAGCAAGACTCTTAAAGTAGCCTTTTTGGGCATGTCGACAACAGTATTTATGTGATCAACTTTTCAGAGCGACCCACTAAGACCGCGACATGCCTAATGGCTAAAGTTGACGTGGGATGGCTTTGGCATCGCTGTTTAGCCCACGTCAATATGAGATCTTTGCAAAGTCTTCTCAAGGGGGGCCATGTCCATGGACTAAAATGTTAGTTTTGCCAAAGATCGTGCTTGTAGTGCTTGTATCGAAGGAAAGCTACATGAGAAGGCTCACCCTCCCACGACAATCATCTACTCTAAGAGGCCCTTGGAGCTCCTTCACTTGGATCTCTTTGGGCCTCCATCCTTTGATAGCCTTGGGGGTATAAAGTATTGCTTGGTGATTGTGGATGATTATTCAAGATACACTTGGGTATATTTCTTCAAGAGGAAGAGTGAGACTCAACAAACCGTCATCAACTTTGCAAATGAAGCTCAACGTCAACACAATGCAAAGATCTTGATAATAAGAAGTGACAATGGCACCGAGTTCAAGAACTACACCTTGGATGAGTTTCTTAGTGATGAGGGGATCAAGCATGAATATTCCGCACCTTACACCCCTCAACAAAATGGTGTAGCGGAGAGGAAGAACCGGATGTTGATGGACGTGGCAAGGACCATGATGGCGGAGTTCAAGTCTCCCTACAAATTTTGGGCCGAAGCCATCAACACCGCTTGTCATGCATCCAATCGGCTCTATCTCCACAAAGGCTTGAACAAGACTCCATATTAGATACTTACCGGCAACAAGCCCAACCTCAAGTACTTCCGGGTGTTCGCTTGTAAGTGTTTCATTCTCAAGAAAGGTGTTTGTTTGTATAAATTTGAGGCTAGAGCTCATGAGGGCATATTTGTTGGTTATACTACAAACACTCATGCTTACCATGTCCCCAACAAGTCCACGGGACTCATTGAGGAGACGTGTAATGTGGAATGATATGTCTCCAACGTATCTATAATTTATGAAGTATTCATGCTATTATATTATCATTCCTGGATGTTGTACAATCATTTTATAGTCATTTTATATCATTTTTTGATACTAACCTATTGACATAGTGCCCAGTGCCAGTTGCTGTTTTCTACATGTTTTTTACATCGTAGGAAATCAATATCAAACGGAGTCCAAACGCAACGAAACTCCTAGAGGATTTTTTTGGGCCAGAAGACATCCAGTGGGCCAAGGAAGCACCTGGGGGTGGCTCGATGGGAGCAGCACCCACCAGGGCACGCTAGGAGGCCCAGGCGCGCCCTGGTGGGTTGTGCCCACCTCGGGTGCCCCCTGAACCACCTCTTCGCGCTATAAATTCCCAAATATTCCAAAATCCTTCGGGGTAGCCCCAGATCAGAAGTTCCGCTGCAGCAAGGCCTTTGTATCCACGAGATCCAATCTAGACCCCGTTCTGGCACCCTGCTAGAGGGGGGAATCATCACCGTGGCCATCTTCATCATCCCGACGGCCACCACGATGAGGAGGGAGTAGTCCACCCTCAGGGCTAAGGGTTTGTACCAATAGCTATGTGTTTAATCTCTCTCTCTCTCTCATGTTCTTGAGAAGTCACGATCTTGATGTATCGCGGGCTTTGTTTATATAGTCGGATCATATGGTGTTTTCCCCTCTCTATCTTGTTGTGATGAATTGAGATTTTCCCTTTGAGATTACATTGTTATCAGATTGAATACTTTTATGGATTTCAGAACACTTGATATATGTCTTGCAATTGAATACTCGTGGTGACAATGGGTATCGTATTGATTCACTTGATATATGTTTTGGCACTCAACTCGCAGATTCCCGAGGTGACATTGGGATAATCTATGCATAGGGGTTGATGCACGTTCTTATCTTTGTTACTCCGGTAGAAATCTTGGGGCACTCTTTGAAGTTCTTTGTGTTAGATTGAGTATTATGAATATGAACTTGCTTTGGTGTTATTTTGGTACGAACTCTAGGATAGATCAAACAGAAATAATAGCTTTGTGTTATTTTAGTACGAACTCTGGAATAGATCAAACGGACCGAATAGCTTTGAGGTGGTTTCGTACCCTACAAACAATTTATTCTTGTGTTCTCCGCTAGCTAGGAACTTTGGAGTGATTCTTCATCGCACTTTGAGGGATGGTTCTATGATCCAACTATGTTATCATTGTTGAGAGATTGCACTAGTGAAAGTATGCACCCTAGGCTTCATTTCCATCATTGCAATACCGTTTGTGCTCCATTTACTATTTACTATCTTGCTGTTTTTTTATTGTTCGCACTACAAAAACTCATATATACTATCCATACTACACTTTTATCACCATCTCTTCATTGTACTAGTGCACCTATACAATTTGCCATTGTATTGGGTATGTTGGAGACACAAGAGATTTCTTGTATTTGGTTGCAAGGTCGTTTGAGAGAGACTATCTTCATCCTACACCTCCCACGGATTGATAAACCTTAGGTCATACACTTGAGGAAAAATTGCTACTGTAGTACAAAACTCTGCGCTTGAAGGCTCAACACGTGTCTACAAGAATAAAGTTGCGTAGTAGACATCAAGCTCTTTTTTGGCGCCGTTGCCTAGGAGGTGAGTGCTTGAAGGTATATCTTTAGATCTTGCAATCCAATCTTTTAGTTTCTTGTTTTATCACGAGTTTGATTTATAAAAGAAAACTACAAAAAATGGAATTGAGGTTGGATCATATTATGGATCATCTTTATAATGTCTTTCTTGAAAATGATGTATCGGAAAATTGTTCTAAATTGTTAGAAAAATAAGTCAATAAAATGCTTGGCACAAAATATTTGAATGATGAGCATGATTGCAATGTTGCTAGTATGAATTCTTTGAATATCCATGATGCTAGTGATATGAAAAGCCATAAGCTTGGGGATGCTATGTTTGATGAAGATGATATTTCTAGTCCCCCAAGTTTTGATGAGAAAATTTATTATCATGATAGCATGCCTCCTATTTATGATGATTATAATGATGAAAGTGGATTCAGAGAGGTCATGACTTTATTTAATGATGAATCCACCATTTTAGATGAGGTTTAAATTGACTATGATAACAAAGTTGCTATCTATGATGATTATGGCGATGACATGTATTCTATAAAGAATAATGATAACCATGAAACTTGTCGTCATGATTTTAATTTTCACTCTCATGATAGTTATTTTGTTGAGTTTGCTCCCACTATTATTGATGAGAATAAATTTGCTTATGTGGAGAGTAATAAGTTTTCTATGCTTATGTGTCATGAAAAGAATGCTTTAGGTGATGGTTATATTGTTTAATTTCTTCATGATGCTACTGAAAATTATTATGAGAGAGGAACATATGCTTTTACATATCTCAATAATATCAAGTTTCCTCTCTATGTGTTGAAAGTTTTGAAGTTATGCATGTTTTGCCTTCCTATGCTAGTTGATTCTTGTTCCCATGAATTAGTTGCTCACATAATCCCTATGCATAGGAAGTGGGCTACGCTTAAATGTGCTTGCCATGTGATTCATGATGCTCTTTTTCATGTTTCAATTCTTATCTTTTATGTGAGCATCATTGAAATCATCATGCCTAGCTAAAAGGCATTAAAGAAAAGTGCTTGTTGGGAGACAACCCAAAACTTTTATCTACTGTTTTTGTGTGTTCATATGATTATGCTACTGTAGTAATCATGTTTCATTGTTTTTGTTTCAATAAAGTGCCAAGTAAAGCCTTTGGGATCATGTTGGGTGATAGTTGATTTGATCTAGCTGAAAAACAGAAACTTTTGCGCTCACGAAAACAACTATCATTTTTAACAGAAGAGTGATTTTGAGTTGATTCTTTTTGAAGAAAATTAATATACAAATTTATCACGTGTTCCAATTTTTTCATAATTTTTCGAGTATCAGAAGTATGGTTTGAGTAAACATTACTACAGACTGTTCTGTTTTTGACAGATTCTGTTTTCAATGCATAGTTTGCTTGTTTCCTTGTTTCTATGGCTTATATTGTTCAATATAAATTGTGGAAATAGTATGCTACAGTAGGCATTGTGTGTAAACAATTATGAATCCTTTCTTTTACAGTACCAAAAGTGAAATGGTTTGCTCTTTTATCATACTAACCTATCTCACAAAGTTCCATTAAGTTTTGTGTGATTGAAGTTTTCAAGTTTTGGGTGAGATGTCGATATGAGGAGAATAAGGAGTGACAAAACCCTAATCTTGGGGATTCCCAAGGCACGCCAAGTTAATATACAAGGAAGATCCAAGCAACTAAGCTTGGGGATGCCCCGGAAGGCATCCCCTCTTTCGTCTCCAACATCATCGGTAACCTCACTTGGAGCTATGTTTTCATTCGTCACATGATATGTGTTTTGATTGGAGCGTCAATATATTTTGTTACGACTTGCTTGCTTTTATTTATAGTAATGTTTTGCATCTTTTATTTCAATAAAAGTGGCAATGATAGCCTTTGCCATGCTTATTTTGCAAGTATACTTGTTGTTGTTTGAAAACAGAAAGTTTACCGCTGTTGCAAAAATTCCCTAGAAAAGTCAGAATGTGATAAAATGTTGAAACTTTTTTCAAAATAAGCTCTGATAAATTTTCTACAGTGTGGTATTTGTTTCATAATTTTTGGAGTTTAAAAAGTATTTATACTCTTGCATTCTTTATAGACTATACTATTTTGACAAATTGCTGTTATGTTTGCATTGTTTGCATATGTTTGCTTGTTTAATGATTCTATTTGAGGATAGGAGTATTAAATATGCAGAGGAATTAAGTATGAAATGTTGAATAATAATTTTAGTGACTTGCTACAGTAGATAATGATAAGGTTTTTGCATTGGTTTATACTAACTTATCTCACGAGTTCTTGTTGAGTTTTGTGTGGATGAAGCTTTTGAGATTTAGGAAAACCGTGATATGAGAGGAATTAAGGAGACACAAAAGCTCAAGCTTGGGGATGCCCAAGGCACCCCAAGATAATGTTTCAATAAGTCTCAAGCATCTAAGCTTGGGGATGCACCGGTAGGCATCCCACCTTTTTTATTCAACAATTATCGGTTAGTATCGGTTGAGCCTAAGTTTTTGCTTCTTCACATGAGTTGTGATATTCTTGAAATGTCATTTTATTTTCATTTTGCTTCCTGTTTTAATAAAATACTTAGATCTGAAAGTTTTTTAATAAAATATAGTCCTCAAATAGTTGCCAGGGAGGCTAAGTAAGCGGCATTCACATCCCGTCAACGAAGCTCTTTTATATGGAATTGCTCTAGTGCTTCACTTATATCCTATGAGTAAATTGTTGAATAAATTTAATATCATGAAGTTCAAATTATATCATGCTTAGTGGTAGCTTCACATTGGGTTTATAAAGTGAAATCTTTTGAGGCTTGAAAATCACAATATTGGTCATACAAGCAATTCACGAATAAATAGTATAAGGAAGAGAACTTTCACATGCAAATATACTATCTTGGAAATCTTTTGTGATTGTGAGCCCCCATCAAAATATTATATGCCAAAATTGTAGACGTTGGATAAGGAAGACAACGTAATGATTTATGTTTGTTCATATTCACATAGAAGTTATATTGTCATAAGTGGTGCTTGCCCCCTATGTTTGCTAGCCAAAAATTCCGCACCAAGTAGAGATACTACTTACGCATCCAAAAACCCTTAAACCCAAATCTTATTTGCGAGAGTCCACCATACCTACCTAAGGATTGAAGATCCTTCAAGTAAGTTGTCATTGGTGCAATAAGGCAATAAAAATTGCTTCTAAAAGTATGAGATCATTTAGTGTAAGAGAAAATTGAGCGTTTTACGAACTTGTGATGGTAAAGAATAAAAGCGACAGACTTCATAATAAAGGTTGCCATCACAAGGGGCAATATAACATGACGTTCTTTTGCACTAAGGGGTTGAGCATACAAACAAATAAGCGCATGGCAACCTCTGCTTCCCTCTGTGAAGGGCCTATCTTTTACTTTTATGTATTTACTTTCATGCAAGTGTTAAAGTTTTTCTCTCTATTCCTTTTTATTTTTATCTTTTCGCAAGCATCATGTGGTGAGGAAATATGTAGGCACATATATCCAGTTGGATATGGGTAGCATGAGTTATTATTGTTGACATCACCCAAAGGTGAATATGTTGGGAGGCGAAGTTATAAGCCCTTATCTTTCTATTTGTCCGGTTGAAACATTTTTCTCATGTGTATGCGGTGAGTGTTACCAATCATAGAAGACTATATGATGGCTGAGTATGTGAAGCTCTTACTTAGACTCTGTTGAATAAGTTGAATTGCAATTGCTTGGTGACTGAGAACACAGGTTGTTGAGTTTCAAGAGAATTCATTGTTTGAACCTTAACATGTGAATTGGTTGCTACTATAACATGAGAAGTTTTGTAAGAAAGAATTGCTATTATGATGCTAGAAAAAGTGATTGAAATTATAATTGATCAAACTTATGCACTTTGCTAGCATTCACAATTCATAAATTATTTCTTTTATCATTTACCTACTGGAGGTCGAGTAGGAATTAAGCTTGGGGATGCTGATACGTCTCCAACGTATCTACAATTTATGAAGTATGCATGCTGTTATATTATCATTCTCGGATGTTTTACAATATAGTCATTTTATATCATTTTTTGGTACTACCTATTGACATAGTGCCTAGTACCAGTTGCTGTTTTCTACATGTTTTTTATATCACGGGAAATCAATATCAAACAGAGTCCAAACGCAATAAAACTCCTGGAGGATGTTTTTTGGGACAGAAGACATCCAGTGGGCCAAGGAAGCACCTGGGGGTGGCTCGAGGGGAGCAACACCCACCAGGGCGCGCCAGGAGGCCCAGGCGCGCCCTGGTGGGTTGCGCCCACCTCGGGTGCCCCCTGAACTGCCTCTTCGCCCTATAAAATTCCCAAATATTCCAAAACACTTCGTGGTAGCCCTAGATCAGCATTTCCGCTGTTGCAAGGCCTCTGTATCCACGAGATCCAATCTAGACCCCGTTCTGGCACCCTGTCGGAGGGGGGAACCATCACCGGTGGCCATCTTCATCATCCCGGCGGCCACCACGATGATGAGGGAGTAGTCCACCCTCGGGGTTGAGGGTTTTTATCGGTAGCTATGTGTTTAATCTTTCTCTCTCATGTTCTTGAGATGTCACAATCTTGATGTATCGCGGGCTTTGTTAGTATAGTCGGATCATATGGTGTTTTCCCTTTGAGATTTCGTTGTTATCGGATTGAATACTTTTATGGATTTGAGAACACTTGATATATGTCTTGCAATTGAATACTCGTGGTGACAATGGGGTATCGTATTGATTCACTTGATATATGTTTATCACCATCTCTTCGCCGAACTAGTGCACCTATACAATTTGCCGTATTGGGTGTGTTGGGGACACCAGAGATTTCTTGTATTTGGTTGCAGGGTCGTTTGAGAGAGACTATCTTCATCCTACACCTCCCACAGATTGATAAACCTTAGGTCATCCACTTGAGGGAAAATTGCTACTGTCCTACAGAACTCTGCGCTTGGAGGCCCAACACGTGTCTACAAGAATAAAGTTGCGTAGTAGACATCTTGGAGTTTGACGAGAATAACGGCTCCCAAGTGGAACAAAGTTGTACTTGTGATGTAGGTGATGAATTTCCTCCCCAAACCATAATAAGAATGGGTGTTGGTCATATCCTACCCACTGAGGAACCCCTTGTGGCCGAAGGAGAAGGACAAAGTTCCACTCAAGTGGAGCCATCACCAACCCAAGACCCACACGCTTTCGAAGAACAAAGTGAAGGCCCTCAACCAAGTGAACAAGATTAAGGGCAAGATCAATCCCAAGATGGTGTTGAACCACCAAGTGATGCCCAGGGTCAAGTTATCCCTCCTGTGCAAGTTCAAGATCAAGAGCAAGCTCAAGATCAAGAACAAGCTCAAGACGACATTCAAGATGATCAAGTTACCGCTCCTCAACTATCTCTTGAGGAGGAATTGGAGCGTCGTGCTGCCAAGATTGCTTCAAAGCTCACTACCAAAGACCATCTTATGAAGAATGTGCTTGGAAGTTTGAGAAAGGGGGTAAGCTCGTGGACAATTAGCAAACTATTGTGAACATCACGCGTTTGTTTCTTGTGTTGAACCCCAAAAGGTCTATGAGGCGCTCGAGGATCCGGATTGGCTCAATGCCATGCATGAATAACTCAACAACTTCAAGCACAACAAGGTGTGGAGATTGGTGCCAAGGCCAATGGGGAACCATAATGTCATTTTAACCAAGTGGATATTCAAGAACAAGCAAGATGCTCATGGAATTATCGTTCGCAACAAGGCTCGTTTGGTAGGGCAAGGCTACTCCCAAGTCGAGGGTATCGACTACAGTGAAACCTTTGCTCCTGTTGCTTGCCTTGAATCTATTTGTTTTTTGATTGCTTATGCTTCTCATAATAACTTCAAGTTGCAACAAATGATCCTATTAATGAGTTGGTGTATGTCAAACAACCCCTGGGGTTTGAGGATCCCGAGTTCCCCAATCATGTGTACCAACTCGATAAGGCACTCTATGACCTTAAACAAGCCCCACGTGCATGGTATGAGCACCTTACCGAGTTGTTGCAAGATCATGGGTTTGAAATTGGGAAAATCGACCCCACTCTTTTTACTAAGAAGGTCAAAGGGGAGTTGTTTGTACGCCAACTATATGTTGATGTTATTATCCTTGTGTAACATCCCAAATTTTCAATTTGGCATGTTATAATTAGATCATCATTGCATATCATATTTTATTGCAATTTGGCTTGATCCTAGAAATTCCACGCAACTCGAGGACCCACAGAGAGAGTTGGGGATTTCAATATTTTCATATTTGAGTTTTTCTCAAATTCTGAAAAGAGGATCAATTGGTTTTGATTATTTTTTTCCTAATATTTCAAACAAATAAACGAGAGGAGATAAAATGACTTCTCCAAAATAAA
This sequence comes from Triticum timopheevii, assembly GCA_963921465.1. Taxonomy (NCBI): domain Eukaryota; kingdom Viridiplantae; phylum Streptophyta; class Magnoliopsida; order Poales; family Poaceae; genus Triticum; species Triticum timopheevii. Next base: position 341,332,893 of record OY997262.1, on the reverse strand, counting down.
TGAAATATTAGAGGAAAAATATTAAAATCAATTTGTTATTTTATTTGGAGTTTATTGCAATTTTATTTGAATTAGAAAAATTGCACGTTTTCGAAATTTGCATTTTAGGGCCAAGAAAATGTTCATCTTGCTCTAAATATTTTATTTAGACGGCGAAAATTTGTTTTGGAATTTTTAGATTTTTATTTATTTTTCTAGAATTTATTTTCGACGGAACGTTATTAAAAAAAATCTCCGCGCGCCCGACTGGGCCGAAGCCCAGCCGAGACGGGCAGGCCTGCCCCGCGCCGCCGCCTCGCCCGACCGACTCCGACCGGGAGTCCGGCCGGAGTACGCCGCCGCCGCCAAGTCCGAGGACTCCTCCTCCTCCTCGACCCCTCCCACAAGCCGCCGGACCTCCCCTCCCCTCCTTAAATTCCCGCCCCCACCGCCGCCTCTCACCACCACCACCAGCCCCGCCGCCCGAGTCGCTCCCCGCCGCCGCCCGCTGCTACTGCCGCCGCCGCCTCCCGCCGCCGCCCGAGCCACCCCGCCACCGCAGCCGACCGCCGGAGCCCCGCCGGAGGTAACCGAAGCCGCCGCCGTCGCCTTCGTTTTTTTTAGCAAACCGATTCGTTTTTTTTAAACCCTAGTTTTTTTGTTTAGATCGGTCGGTTTTTCTGGTTTATTTATTTAGCAAGCGTCCGCTCGTCCATTCGTTTTAACAAACACTGTTCACTCATTAGCCGCAGACAGCGAATGTTCATTCGTTACCTGTTCGTCAGTTTTCTCTTTCTAGGGTTTTCCCGCGATTATTTTCGATCGCGATTTCAGCCCAAATCTTAGTTTTAGTTTATATTTTCGCTCGTTTATCGGAATCAGGCGATTCAAGTGCCTAGAGTTTCGTCTCGAAGCCCTCTTTCTGTTTAACCAAGTTGAACAAGATTTTGGTATTGTAAAACTTGACTTAAATCTAGATTAGTAATCGGATCTTGTTTCTTTCGCAGTTTGGGTTTCGTTGCTTCGTGTGATTTGATTCTTTTTGCAAACCAGAGTTCTTAAGTTGAACTTTCTGGTTAGATCTCCTATTCGAGTTTTACTCATGCCTCTAGATTGATTGCTTATTGTATGCTTGTTTGTTTGCGATAGAGTACCCGGAGTGCGAAGCATGCTACTACGAGTCTCTAGGTTTTGCAGACCATCAGCAAGGCAGATGACACTTTGATCATACCTCTTTGCTACCCAGTTTTATTGCATTAGATCAATCCATCAAAAACTGCATGATTAGGATCTGATTAATATCTGGGTTTTGGGAAGTAGATGAGGTAGTACCTATTGTCCTGTTTATTACCAAACCTTTGGGAGTTATTTGTACGTACTGCTTATATTGCCATGCTATGCTAGTAGACGTGGATTGGGTGAGTGTATCCATGACATATGTGAGTTTGTTAATTAATGGTTAACTTAAGGTGGCAACTTTAATACACATCTGGGCGGATTGAGGCACCTGGAGAACCCAGTGTTGCCTATATTTTTGGAAACCCTGGGGTACCGTGTGATTTTCCTATGGACCGCCACCCAGGCTCAAAGGGATCATAAGATTATTCATGCTAGAAACTTCCGTGTGCAGCCACAAGCTATTATGGGCTCTAGCATAGTTGATTAAGTTGCGTGAGCTCTTGAAGAGATAGACTACCAGATGTAGTGGGTTGTAGGTGGTACTGTCTACCCGGAGTAGAGAGTTAATGCTTCTGAAAGACTGTGTCTCAGTCATCCATTTCTCAGACACCTTGTAGTGCAAGAAATACAGCAGAGGCGATCGAGTCTTGTGGGGAAACGTGCGCAAACCTTTGCTGAGTGTACAAACTAATCATGGTTAGCTGTGTCCCCGGTTATGGACATCTTGAGTATCTGGTTCTTGGATTATCATGTCGATCTCATCATCTTACTTAATTTAATTTGTTTGGGTTTAATGATGATGCTTAATTGGGATTGAGTTGGAGTAACCTTCTCAATGTTTAACAACCACCATGATAGTTAAATAAAATGTATTCCTTTGTTGTAGGGGAAAATTGGCTTTATGCAAAACTGTAACCATAGAGCTTTCCACCAGCCATATTGCATGTAGTGATAGCAATTTTATATTTATTATTCTCTATGTGTTACTTTGCCAGCATATTCCATGTGCTGACCCGTTTTCGGGCTGCAATGTTCATGTTGCAGACTTTTCAGACGACGAGTAAGGTGCCTTAGGTCGTGATCTTTCACTCAGCTATGCCGTTGGAGTTGATGGACTCACTTTATCTTCCAAGCCTTCCGCTGTTATCTTATTAGATGGCCTTAAGCCATATTATTGTAATAAGTTCTCTTTTGGAGACATTCGATGTAATAAGTGTGTGATTGCTACTCTATTATAAATCCTTCAAGTACTGTACGTGTCAGCATTACTGATCCAGGGATGACACTTGTCGGATTGCAGGTTCCGGCAGACCCTTAAGGTTCAAACTCTGGGGTGCACGCGAAGATCTCTCCTCTACCAACTGACGTCTCGTCGCCTTGCAAAGGATCTAGGCTACACGATGAACAACACAGGAGACGCAAGGTTTATACTAGTTCGGGCCACTGTTGTGGTGTAATACCCTACTCTAGTTTGAGGTGTGGTGGATTGCCTCTGGGGCTGATGATGAATAGTACAAGGGAAGAACAGCCTCGCGAGGGATGTTCTTGTGGTGGTGTTGTCCCTTTGGAGGGGTCAATTCCAGATGCCCCTATACTATGGTGGCTAGCCCTATATATAGAGTAAGAGGCCCTGGTCCTCTTCCCAAATATTGAGCGGGAAGGGCGCCAACAATTGGCCATTTTGAAGGGGAACATTAGTACGCTTATCCTGACTAAAGTTGGTCCTCGCCTGCCAAAGACCCTCACAATGACGCCGTCCTGGGCTCCACGGTGACCTCCATTCTACCGTTTCGCTGCTCTTGGTCTTGTTGCACCAAAATGGTAGCCTTTGCCTGATGCCTTGGTCTGTGCTTGCTCCCTTTGCACCAAAGGGGAAACAAGGACACTGCGCAGGCCGGCACCTGCCTGGCGCCCGCCTGGCCTCGATCATCATGGCTTGCGTCATGGACACCTCACGAGGTACCCCTGCCTTGATCTATCCGCCTCCTCGTGAGTCAGCCTGACGAGGATACTCCTGAGGAAGCTTCCTGTCATCCGCCCCGCGAGGCTTGGCCCCTCGCGAGGGTCTTGAGCTTGAGTTGATGAAGATGGGCCGCACTGGGCCACTGCTCGAGCCACGCCGCAGGAAGGCAAGTCTGGGGACCCCTGTTCCCAGAACGCCGACAGTAGCCCCCGGGCCCAAGGCATGCCCGGACTTGGCTTAGCAGAGAAGCGAAGGGGCAAGTGCAAAGCACCGCGGGCCCCAACAGCCTGCGGCCTTGGGCGCCGCGTGGCGGTTGATTGGACGTGGGCATCTCCGCTTCCCCACGACGCCTCGGCAACTGTCTGTCTGACAAAAGGGCGGTCCCGGGCCAGGCTTGCTTTCCTCGCCTTCATCAGTCATTGCCCCAGATCCCCTTTCTCGCTCTCCTCCTTCTCGCTTCCGAAATTCTCCAGATCTGCCTCAATCCCTCACCTTCTGCAAGCCATGGCACCTCGCAAGTGTCGGATTTCGGGTTCTGGCAGACCCTTAAGGTTCAAACCCTGGGGTGCGTGCGGAGATCACTCCCCTACCTACTCACGTCTCGTCGCCTCGCAAAGGATCTAGGCTACACTAAGAAAAACACAAGGGACGCAAGGTTTATACTGGTTCAGGCAACCATTGTGGTGTAATACCCTACTCTAGTATGTGTTGTGTGGATTGCCTCAGGGGCTGATGATGAACAATACAAAGGAAGAACAGCCTCGCGAGGGATGTTCTTGCGGAGGTGATGCCTCTTGGGAAGGGTTGGATCCGGATCCCTTTCTACTGTGGTGGCTAGCCCTATTTATAGAGCGAGGCCCTGGTCCTCTTCCCAAATATTGAGCGGGAAGGGCGCCAACAATTGGCCATTTTGAAGGGGAACATATAGTACACTTATCCCGACTAAAGTTGGTCCTCTCCTGCCAAAGGTTCTGACAATGAAGCCTTCCTGGGCTCCATGATGACCTCCATCCTGCCGTTCTGCTGGTCTTGGTCTCGTTGCACCGAAATGGTAGCCTTTGCTTGATACCTTGGCCTGCGCTTGCCCCCTTTGCACCAAAGAGGAAACAAGGACACTGCCCAGGCCGGCGCCCGCCTGGCGCCCGCCTGGCTTCGGTCATCATGGCTTGCATCACGGGCACCTCGTGAGGTACCCCGCCTTGATCTCTCCGCCTCCTCGCGAGCCAGCCTAACGAGGCTGCGCCTGAGGAAGCTTCCTGTCGTCCGCCCCGCGAGGCTTGCCCCTCGCGAGGGTCTTGAGTTTGTGTTGACGAAGATGGGCCGTACTAGTCCACTCCCTGAGCCACGCTGCAGGCCGCAGGCAGGCAAGTCTGGGTACCCCCGTTCCTAGAACACCGACAGTAGCCCCCGGGCGCAAGGCGCGCCCGAACTTGGCTTAGCAGGGAAGCGAAGGGGCAAGTGCAAAGCGCCGCGGTCCCCAACAGCCTGCGGCCTTGGGCGCCGCGTGGCAGTTGATTGGACGTGGGCGTCCCCGCTTCCCCATGATGCCTCGGCAACCGCATGACTTGACAAGTCCCTGCATGCGAAAATGGGTCATGATTACCTGTGATCATGGAGGCCGACGGTTGGCCTCCTCCGGCTATATGTACGAAACGGTGCGAGCCCTTCCAGTCCATCCCTTCGTGCTACTCCCTTTCTTCTTCCCGGCTTCTCGCCATCCCCATGGCTCCGCCGAAGAGGTCATCAGCCGTGGAGAAGGGAAAGGCTCGTCAGGAAGGGCCCAACTCTCCTCCGACCAAATGTGGCCGGGGCCGCCCTCGCAAGCATCCTATGGCCCACGCGATGGCTTCCTGTGGTCGTGGAGGCAGTCCTTTACACGGAGATGGGCGCCCAGCTGCCGATGGGAGGTACGCTATGGCTGCACGACCCCCCAGGCCGCTCTTCCACTCGGCGGAGGTGCTACCAGAGTTCGTCATGTGGTCGGTGGACCCAACCAGCACCTGGCTCCAGCTCCCCCGCTTCTTTGTAGGTGAACTTCCGGCCGGCGCTCCGAGCAGCCTCTGGCTTCAGGCGGATGGTTGCTGCAGCAGGGCCTCCTGGGCTTCACTGGAGGTCTCCGTCGCAGGGGAGGCGGCCCTAACCCGCGGCTAGCAAACATTTGCCCGCGCGCGCGGCCTGAGCCGGCGATGCACCCTGCACTTCAAGTTCGACGGTGATGCCACCCTCTACATGAGGGTGCTCGGGGAAGTCGGCCGCTGTGCTGGGTGCTGCCCCAAAGTCGACGACCGCGGCCGTGAGCCCAGCCCCGGTGTTGATCAGGATGAAGGCGGCGGCAGGCGTGCGGGCGGCGGTGCCCGGGGCCCGCCAAGCTTCGGCGACTCTCCTTCAGACGACAGCTCCTCCAGCGGTGGCCGCGACCAGCCCCTGTGCCGTCGCGCCTGCCTGGGGGAAGGCAGTGGGCCGATCCGCCGCCGCGCCCCGGTGAAGCGGGAGATGGGATCCAGCTGAGCCCCGGAGGCGGAACAAGCCCCCGCCGTGAGTTGGTGCCGAGCGAGTCGCGTCTGTTTTGTTTTTCTTCCTTCCCTGCGCAAAAGAAGGTAGTATGGGGCCCCGTGGGGACGCGTTGAACTGTTGCTATTAATTATCGTGCTGTTTCTGCTATTTCCATGTTGTGTTTTCGTGCCGCGTGCTCATGCGCGTAAATTACTTGGCTCGGGGAGGCTTGTCATGGTCTTTACCTCCCGAGGCCGGTGCCTCGCCACGCGTTTCATGTCCTGCAAGGGTTAGTCGGTAGGGGTAGTTTCCAGCCTTGGTAGCAGGAGCACCAACCCAGGTCCCGTGCTTGCGTCGCAATGCCCGTGGGGCACGGAATGGGAGGAGTGCTCCCGCAACAAACTCGGATAGGGAAGCTTCAAACGACCAGGGGCAGAAAACACTCGCGGGGGTGCCCGCGTACCTCCCTTGTGAGACTTGCATGAGAGAAAAATGAGGCAAATAAGCGAAAAAGACAAAGGGTCACAAACTAGAGACGGCAACAGCTTCAATAAAACTTCAAATAGGAATGAACAAGCCAACTGCGGAAAGCAAATGAAGAAGCCGAGTCCGGCACCTAATCTAGTCTTTGATGTCTTCTCACCAGCGCGGAGCTAAGTGCTGCCACTAGGCGTGGGCGGGAGCCCCCGAGGCCCGAGGGAGGCACTCCGGAGACTCCGGCACGTGTTCAGCCCCACTCATTGTTACGTGAGAGTGTCATGGGCGGCAAGCTTCACAGACATTCGCCTTCTTCACAAGCACCGGGCCTTTTCCAAAATGCGACAGTTTCACAGGCATTCGCCTTCTTCACAGGCACCGGGCCTTTTCCAAAATGCGGCAGCTTCACAGGCATTCGCCTTCTTCAGAGGCACCGGGCCTTTTCCAAAATGCGGCAACTTCACAGGCATTCGCCTTCTTCACAGGCACCGGGCCTTTTCCAAAATGCGGCAGCTTCACAGGCATTCGCCTTCTTCACAGGCACTAGGCCTTTTCCAAAATGCGGCAGCTTCACAGGCATTCGCCTTCTTCACAGGCACCGGGCCTTTTCCAAAATGCAGCAGCTTCACAGGCATTCGCCTTCTTCACAAGCATCGGGCCTTGCTCAGGGGTAAAACCTTCGGAGATGTTGAATGTTCCATGCATTCTGGATGGGCACCCCCTCCTGGGTCTCCAAGCGTGCGGCGTCGGGCCTGGAAACATGAACAACCTTGAATGGGCCCTCCCACATGGGAGAGAGCTTATGCAGCCCCTCCCTGGAGAGAACCCGTCTGAGCATGAGGTCCCCTACCTCAAGAGTCCTGGGGCGGATGTTGCGGCAGTGGTATCGCCGCAGCGCCTGTTGGTACCTTGCCGCTTGCAGCGCAGCTTCTCAACGGTGTTCCTCCCCCAGCACGAGATCCGTCCCCCAGATGGCGTCCTGCTGCGCCTCGTCGAACGCCAGGACCCATGCGGAACAATGCCTGACCTTGTGAGGGAGAACGGCCTCAGCTCCGTAGACAAGGAAGAACGGGGTCTCGCCAGTCGGCTTGGTCGCGGTCGTGCGGATAGACCACAGCACGGATTGGAGCTCATCGTACCATCCCCTGCCGCAGGCCTCCAACTTCTTCTTGAAGGTCCTGGTTTTGAGGCCCCTCAGGACCTCCGCGTTGGCTTGTTCGGCCGGGCCGTTGCTCCGGGGGTGTGCCGCCGAGGCGTAGCATATCTACGTTCCAAGGTTAGCACAGTATGTTTCGAAGAGATTGCTGGTGAACTGTGAACCGTTGTCGGAGATAATGCGGTTAGGCACCCCAAATCGGCTCACGAGGCCCTTGATGAACTTGGCTGCTGAGCCCGCGGGTATGGTGCAGACAGCTTCCACCTCAGCCCACTTAGTGAACTTGTCCACGGCGACGTAGAGGTAGCGGTAGTTGTCGCACTGCCCAAAGGTGACAGGAAGGAGAACTTGCCCTATCAGAACGGTGGAACCATCAGTGACTGCTGAGAAAGGCTTGGTTGGCTGAAGCTGATTGTATGGCACTTGGAGATTGTTGAATGTCTCGACAGACAGGACGTTGAGTCCTGCTCCGCCATTGATGAGGGTCCTGGTGACTTGCACATTGCTGATGATCAGGGAGCAAAGCATCGGGAGGACTCCGGCCTTAGCTGCGCACTTGAGCTGATCCGCTGAGCTGAATGTGATAGCGCACGCTAACCACCTGAGAGGGCGCGTGGCCTCAAGCTTGGGGAGGACTGCATTCACCTCGCGAGCAAACTGTTTGAAGATGCGCTGAGAGGCTGGGTCCTGAGCGCCGCCCAAGATGCAGGAGATTGCGCGCGGTTCCTGGAAGCCCCCAGCCCCTTCGTCCTGATGATGGTATTCATTCCTCCTCGGCTGAGGTGGCAGAGGAGGGAGGCCTGTGTTGGCTTGAGGGCAATCCTCACGAGGCTGATCCCTCTAGCCTCCCTCGCGAGGCTGGTCCTACCAGCGGTCCTCGCGAGGTCGGTCGCGCCACCCTTGGCGAGGGCCACGGTCTTCCCATCGTCCTCCACCTCTTCCTCCTCCTCGGCCATATCCCCATTCGTTGCGCTCGGGGCGTCGGCCGACACGCCCATCTCGCACAGCCCTGAGCTCTTGGCATTCATTGGTGTTGTGGGTGTGGAGGTCGTGGTACACGCAGTACCGGCTGCCCTTGGATGACTCGGGCTGGTCCCTGCCTTGCTTGGTGTCTGGCTCTGCTGCAAGCACAACAACCCCCTTGCGCTTCACGTCCTTGACCTTGGGCTTCTTCTCTTCTGGATCGGCGGCCGGAAGCTTAAGGAGGGAGAGGCGCCCTTCCTCAGCCCTGGCGCACTTGGTCGCCAAGTTGAACAGCTCCAGGGATGTGCACAGGTCTTCATGGATTGCTAGCTCCTCTTTCATCTTGATGTCATGCACGCCGTTAGAGAAGGCTGGGATGATGGCCTCCTCAGTCACCCTGGGGATCTTGAGGCGAGCGTTGTTGAAGTGCTGGATGTACTTTTGCAGGGTCTCTCCTGGGTGTTGCTTGATGCGGCGCAGGTCGCCCATGGCCAGGGGCCGGTCACGAGTGCCTTGGAAGTTGGCGATGAAGCGAGTGCGCATCTCGTCCCAGGAGGAAATTGTGCCAGGAGCCAGGTTCAGGAGCCAGGGGCGGGCACCGTCCTTGAGCGCCATGGGAAACCAGCTCGCCATGACCTTCTCGTCCCCGTTGGCGGCTTCGATGCCCAGCTCATAGAGCTGTAGGAACTCCACAGGGTCAGCCGTGCCGTCATAGCACGGGGGCAGATCTGGCTTGAACTTGCCCGGCCAGGCCATGCTGCGCAGCTCGGTGGTGAAGGCACGACAGCCCGCAGTGGCCACTGGAGGCCTTTGGTGGCGAAGGGCTTGATCTTGGAGGTCTCCGCGCACCGCCGCCAGGAGGGTCTTGGCGCGCTGGAGCAGGAGCGCGGTCATGACTTGCCTGTGCGGGGAGTACACGGGTAGCTTCTTGAGGACGAGGGATCTCTTGGCGGCTCTTCTCTTGCTGCATGGGCGCCGGACGGAGCGGGTCCTGTTCAGGGGTCGCGCGCCTTGGGGCCAGGGCGCCTTCTTGAGGGGGAGGCGGTTGAGGCGCCTCCAGAGCTGCATTGCCCGCGCAGGGCAGGGGGCGGTGTAGCGAGTGGGATGATGTAGGATAGCCCCCTGCGGCACTGACGAGCTCGATGATGCGGGCAAGCCACTCATCGTAGAGGTCGTCGATGGTACGGTAGTACAGGAGCTCTCGTGCCAGGAGTAACGCGGCATGCGCGTCCGCAGGTGCGCGACGGGCGTGCGACGACGAGCCTGCTGGAGTCAGTGATGGGGTGGCGGTGCGGCCTTCTCGCCGCACTGAAGGATGCAGGGATGAGGCATGCTGCTCGTTCCCCGCCGGACCGGTCGCGCCGTGGGCGGCAGGCGACGAGGAACAATGGAAGGCCCTCCGACGTGGGCTGTCTGGGCGACTGATGTCTACTACACAACCTTCTTCTTGTAGACGTTGTTGGGCTTGCAAGTGCACAGGTTTGTAGGACAGTAGCAAATTTCCCTCAAGTGGATGACCTAAGGTTTATCAATCCGTAGGAGGCGTAGGATGAAGATGGTCTCTCTCAAGCAACCCTGCAACCAAATAACAAAGAGTCTCTTGTGTCCCCAACACACCCAATACAATGGTAAATTGTACAGGTGCACTAGTTCGGCGAAGAGATGAAGATACAAGTGCAAAATAGATGGTAGATAAAGGTATTTGTAATCTGAAATTATAAAAACAGCAAGGTAACAAGTGGTAAAAGTGAGCGTAAATGGTATTGCAATGATAGGAAACAAGGCCTAGGGTTCATACTTTCACTAGTGCAAGTTCTCTCAACAATAATAACATAGATAGATCATATAACAAGCCCTCAACATGCAACAAAGAGTCACTCCAAACACACTAATAGCGGAGAACAAACGTAGAGATTATGGTAGGGTACGAAACCACCTCAAAGTTATTCTTTCGGATCGATCTATAAAAGAGTTCATACTAGAATAACACCTTAAGACACAAATCAACCAAAACCCTAATGTCACCTAGATATTCCATTGTCCCCTCAAGTATCTGTGGGTATGACTATATGATATGCATCACACAATCTCAGATTCATCCAACCAACATAAAAGTACTGCAAAGAGTGCCCCAAAGCTACTACCGGAGAGTCAAGAACGTGTGCCAACCCCTATGCATAGGTTCCCAATGTCACGAAACCCGAAATTTGATCACCAAAACATACATCAAGTGGCACATGATATCCCATTGTCACCACAGATAATCACGGCAAGACATACATCAAGTGTTCTCATAAAAGACTCAATCCGATAAGATAACTTCAAAGGGGAAACTCAATTCATCACAAGAGAGTAGAGGGGGAAAACATCATAAGATCCAACTACAATAGCAAAGCTCGGGATACATCAAGATCGTGCCATAGAGGTAACACGAGAGAGAACACGAGAGAGAGAGAGAAATCAAACACATAGCTACTGGTACATACCCTCAGCCCCGAGGGTCAACTACTCCCTCCTCGTCATGGATAGCGCCGGGATGATGAAGATGGCTTCTGGTGATGGGTTCCCCCTCCAGCAGGGTGCCGGAACAGGGTCCCGATTGGTTTTTTTTGCAGCTTTGGAGGCTTTCGGCGGCGGAACTCCCGATCTAGGTTCTGTTCTGGAAGTTTTTGGGTACGTAGGTATATATGGGTGCAGGAAGTACGTCGGTGGAGCTACGGGGGTCCCACGAGGCAGGGGGCGCCCCCCACCCTCGTGAGCACCTCCCGTATCTCCTGACGTGCACTCCAAGTCCATCGGGTGGCTTTCCTTCCAGAAATAACTTCTCCAGTTGATTTCGTTCCATTTTGACTCCGTCTAATATTCCTTTTCCTCGAAACACTGAAATAGGCATAAAACAACAAATCTGGGTTGGGCCTCCGGTTAATAGGTTAGTCCCAAAAATAATATAAAAGTGGATAATAAAGCCCAATATTGCCTAAAACAGTAGATAAAGTAGCATGGAGCAATCAAAAATTATAGATACGTTGGAGACGTATCAAGCATCCCCAAGCTTAATTCCTGATCGTCCTCGAGTAGGTAAATGATAAAAAAGAATTTTTGATGCGGAGTGATACTTTGGCATAATTTCAATGTAAATCTTCTTAATCGTGGTATGAATATTCAGATCCGAAAGATTCAAGACAAAAGTTCATATTGACATAAAAGTAATAATACTTCAAGCATACTAATCAAAGCAATCATGTCTTCTCAAAATAACTTGGCCAAAAGAAAGTTATCCCTACAAAATCATATAGTCTGGCTATGCTCTATCTTCATCACACAAAGTATTTAATCATGCACAACCCCTATGACGAGCCAAGCAATTGTTTCATACTTTAGAAATCTCAAACTTTTTCAACTTTCACGCGATACATGAGCGTGAGCCATGGACATAGCACTATAGGTGGAATAGAATGGTGGTTGTGGAGAAGATAAAAAGGAGAAGATAGTCTCACATCAACTAGGCGTATCAACAGGCTATGGAGATGCCCATTGATAGATATCAATGTGAGTGAGTAGGGATTGCCATGCAACGGATGCACTAGAGCTAAAAGTATATGAAAGCTCAACAAAAGAAACTAAGTGGGTGTGCATCCAACTTGCTTGCTCACGAAGACCTAGGGCACTTTTGAGGAAGCCCATCATTGGAATATACAAGCCAAGTTCTATAATAAAAAATTCCCACTAGTATATGAAAGTGATAACATATGAGACTCTCTATCATGAAGATCATGGTGCTTAATTTTGAAGCACAAGTGTGGAAAAAGGATAGTAGCATTGTCCCTTCTCTCTTTTTCTCTCATTTTTTTATTTGGCCTTTCTCTTTTTTTTTCTTTGGCCACTCCTTTTTTTTATTTATTTTTCATAAAGTCCGGAGTCTCATCCCGACTTATGGGGGAATCATAGTCTCCATCATCCTTTCCTCACTGGGACAATGCTCTAATAATGATGATCATCACACTTTTATTTTTCTTACAACTCAACAATTACAACTCGATACTTAGAACAAAATATGACTCTATATGAATGCCTCCGGCGGTGTACCAGGATATGCAATGAATCAAGAGTGACATGTATGAAATTTATGAAGGTGGCCTTGCCACAAATACAATGTCAACTACATGTTCATGCAAAAAGCAATATGACAAAAGTAATGTGTGTCATATGAACGGAACGGTGGAAAGTTGCATGGCAATATATCTCGGAATGGCTATGGAAATGCCATGATAGGTAGGTATGGTGGCTATTTTGAGGAAGGTATATGGTGGGTGTATGATACGGCGAAAAGTGCATGGTATTAGAGAGGCTAGCAATGGTGGAAGGGTGAGAGTGCGTATAATCCATGGACTCAACATTAATAAAAAGAACTCATGCACTTGTTGCAAAAATTTAGAAGTCATCAAAAACCAAAGCATTAAACACATACTCCTAGGGGGATAGATTGGTAGGAAAAGACCATCGCTCGTCCCCGACTACCACTCATAAGGAAGACAATCAATAAATAAAATTGTGCTCCGACTTCATCACAAAGCGATTCACCATACGTGCATGCTACGTGAATCACAAACTTCAACACAAGCATTCTTTAAATTCATAATCACCCCAACTAGCATTGCTTTGATATTATCACCTCCATATCTCAAAACAATTATCAAGCATCAAACTTATCTTAGTATTCAACGCACTCAAAAGAAAGTTTCACATATCTTGAATACCAAGTATATTATCTTTAAGCAAATTACGATGCTATTAATGACTCTCAAAATAATCTAAGTGAAGCATGAGAGATCAATATTTTCTTTAAAACAAATCCACCACCGTGCTCTAAAAGATATAAGTGAAGTACTAGAGCAGAAATTATCACGCTCAAAGGATATAAGTGAAGCACATAGAGTATTCTAGCAAATTCTAATTTGTGTATGGCTCTCTCTCATTAAAGTATTTCAGATCTTGATACTTCATTCAAACAGCTAGCAAAGCTAAAGAAAACTACATTGCAAGGATAGCACAACTCAAGTGAAGACGCAAAAACTTAGGCTCAACCGATACTAACCGATAGTTGTTGAAGAAGAAAGGTGGGATGCCTACCGGGGCATCCCCAAGCTTAGATGCTTGAGACTTCTTGAAATATTATCTTGGGGTGCCTTGGGCATCCCCAATCTTGAACTTTTGTGTCTCCTTAATTCCTCTCATATCATGGTTTCTCTTCTTTTTCAAAAGCTTCATTCACAACAAACTCAACAAGAACTCGTGAGATAGGTTAGTATAAACCAATGCAAAACCTTATCATCCTCTACTGTAACAAAATCACTAACATTATTATTCAACATTGCATACTAAATGTCTCTGTATATTTAACACTCCTATCCTCAAATAGAATCATTAAACAAGCAAACATATGCAAACAATGCAAACATAACAGCAATCTGTCAAAACAGTACAGTCTGTAAAGAATGCAAGAGTATCAATACTTACCTGACTGTAAAAATTATGAACTAAAATTCACACTCTAATAAATTTATCAGAGCTTAATATTCAAAAAGATTCAACGTTATACCATGCTCTGACTTTTCTAGGGAATTTTTGCAACAGCGGTAAACTTTCTGTTTTCAAACAGCAACATGCAAACTAGCAAAATAAGCATGGCAAAGGCTATCCTTGACTTTTTTATTGAAACTAAAGAAAAAACTAACAAAATAAAATGACTCTCCAAGCAAAACACATATCATGTGGCGAATAAAAATATAGCTCCAAGTAAAGTTACCGATGAACGAAGACGAAAGAGGGGATGCCTTCCGGGGCATCCCCAAGCTTAGTTGCTTGGTTGTCCTTGAATTTTACCTTGGGGTGCCTTAGGCATCCCCAATCTTAGGCTCTTTCCACTCCTTATTCCATAGTCCATCGAATCTTTACCCAAAACTTGAAAATTTCAACCACACAAAACTCAAAACAAAACTCGTAAGCTCCGTTAGTATAAGAAAATAAAACCACCACTTAGGTACTGTAATGAACTCATTCTAAATTCATATTGGTGTCATATCTAATTTATTCTAACATATTTATGGTTCATACCACTTAATACTAGCCATAGATGCATCAAAATAAGCAAACAACACATAGAAAACAGAATCTGTCAAAAACAGAACAGTCGGTAGTAATCTGAAACGTATACTTCTGGAATCCCAAAAATTATGAAATAAATTGCTGGACCTAAGTAATTTGTCTATTAATCATCTGCAAAAAGAATCAACCTAAAAGCACTCTCCAGTAAAAAATGGCAGCCATTCTCGTGGGCGCAAAAGTTTCTGTTTTCTACAGCAAGATCATATAAACTTCACCCAAGTCTTCCCAAAGGTTCTACTTGGCACTTTATTGAAACAAAAGCTATAAAACATGATTAATACAGTAGCATAATCATGTGGGCACACAAAAATAGTAAGGGTAAATATTGGGTTGTCTCCCAACAAGCGCTTTTCTTTAATGCCTTTCTAGCTAGGCATGATGATGACAATGATGCTCATATAAAAGATAAGAATTGAAACATAAAGAGAGCATCATGAAGCATATGACTAGCACATTTAAGTCAAACCCACTTCCTATGGATAGGGATTTTGTGAGCAAACAACTTATGGGAACAATAATCAACAAGCATAGGAAGGTACGACAAGCATAGCTTCAAGAATTTAAGCACATAGGGAGGAAACTTGACATTATTGCAATTCCTACAAGCATATGTTCCTCCCTCATTGTCGGTGTACTAAAGTAGGGGGGCACCTTAGTCCCCCGAACTTGTGCACGGGCAGTCGCAGCAACCCGCGGCAGGGCTTGCCGGGCATCCACCATCACCCCCGACGGCTACTTCGACGCCGCTCAAGGACCAAGTACTCAAGCTAAAAACCCCGGCAAGAGGAGCTTGCCGGGAAGGACAACCAAGGCCCCGGCAAAAGAAGACGGCCGGGAAGAATACAAGGCCCCGGCAAGAGGAGCTTGCCGGGAAGAAGACGAGACCCCGGCAAGAGGATCTTGCCGGGAAGGCCACCCGAGGCACTTCAAGGAACTTGCCGCGACGCCCCTCGCGTCCCGGCAAGGCCTGGCGGGCGGCAAGCTCGCTGGTGCGACAAGACAAGGGCTGCGGCAAGGCGCTTGCCGCGGCAAGGCTGCCACCCTGCGCCCGCGCTCCAGCTCGTCCGACAACGTGTCGCCACAGGATCGCCCCTGGTGCACGTGGCGGGCAGCTGTGCAGCATGGCGGTGCGAGGTGGCAAGCGAAGCTGACAAGGAGGCCATCGTGGCAATCGGTGGCGCCTCTAACGGTCGTTTCCTTGCACTGTTGGGGCGACCGGACGGGCATTAAATGCCCTTGTCCCCTGCCGTCAGAGTTAGGTAGGGGACACTGTTGGTAGTAGTTGTACCAACCCGCGTTTTTACCTTTCTACCCCCCCCCTCTCTACGCTGCCACCTGTCGGTGACCCCTTTAGCCTATAAAAAGGAGGCCCATGCGCACGTAGAGGGGGTTCGGGGGTTCGGAATTTCGGCTCCACAGCTTAGGGTTCGGCTGGTTCAACGCCGCGCCCGCGCTCTCGAGCAAGAACAATACACAAACACAGAGCAGCAGTAGGGGTGTTATCTCTCCGGAGAGCCCCGAAGCTGGGTAAAAAACCCCCCACGCGCTCCCTCGCCTCGATCCGCTCTGCGTGCGCCCTCCGCTCCCTTGCCGGACAAACAAAGGGGCCCTCCTGCCCCATAGGTGCTCGTGGCTCCCAGCCGTCGCCCACGACATCTCTGGCGCGCCAGGTAGGGGGGCGTCGAGATCGTGCGCATCTGATCCGGCGTCTGCGCGCGCTACATCAACATCTTCGTCGACATGCCTCCAAAGAAGAAGACTTCGGAAGTGGCCGCTCCATCTGCGACTTCCCTACCGCCACCGGAGCAAACGGGCGGTGGGGGAGACGCCGGCGGAGGAGCGGGCGCCGGCGAGGGGACGCGCGTCATCACCCGGTCCAAGGACAAGGCCCCGCAAGGTTCAGCTTCTGCATATCCACCGCACCCCTCCCAGGAGGTGCAGGATCAGCAACGCCGCGGTGCTCCTAGCACCGTACTCGCGTTGGAACAAGGCCAAGCTGGTGGGTCGCGGGACGCTCAAGGCCAACATGCACGCCAACACGCTGGCACGAGCGCGGTGCGATCGCCTGCACGAGATGATGCTCCTTCTAACACTGTTAGAAGTTTGAGTTTGTCTCGCGCCTCGCGTCACTCGCCACCGCCGCCCAAGACTCCAGAGGAAGCGCTGGCCCAAGCCCAACTGCTTCTAGATTACCCTCCAGCGCCGGACAAGATCGACGACTAGAGGGCCGCCATCTATAGCCTCATTGGCTTCGCCAACGGCGACAAGCCCCGGCAAACGAGCACATCGAAGCCCCGGCAAGACGTCCAGGCGCAAGTCGATGCCGACAAGACCGCCGGGGGTGCCACCACTGCGCACTCCCCGCCCCGAAGGCTGAGGTCGTCGACTCGCCGGGCCAACCTCGACACCGACTCCACCGCGTCGTCGGACCCGCGAGCTCGCCGCGACCAACGCCAAGTTCTCCAAGAACGACGACACGAAGACGCTCGCACTCGCATCGAGCGTCGAAGAGAAGCGCGACGTCAATCCGATAGGCGCGCTGGGCCCACTGTCGACATGCATGCGCCAGGGGAACCAGGTGATTTGCCGTACGCGGCAGGTTGTCCTGCGTTCACCCGTGAGCTGCGGCAAGTCCAGTGGCCCAGTACCAAGAACTTCAAGCCAGACGTGCCCGAGAAGTACGATGGTAGGATACATCCGTCGGAGTTCCTCAGCGTCTACACCATCGCGGTGCAAGCTACCGGAGGCCGCGATGAGAAGATCCTCGCCAACTACTTCCCGCTGGTACTTAAGCCCAACGTCAGATCTTGGCTCATGCACTTGCCGGACAACTCCATCTCTTCGTGGGTGGACCTATGCCATCAGTTTGTTGGCGCCTTCACAGGCGGCCACAAACCCCATGGCCAGGAGAGCGACCTCCACCTGCTCGCCCAGAAGGAGGGAGAACCCTTGCGCAAGTATATACAGAGATTCAGTCAGGTGCAGCGCAACATCCCAGACGTCCACCCTGCCGCGGTTATTAGCGCGTTCCATCAGAACGTACGTAACCGCAGGATGAGGGAGGAGATGGCGATGTGCAAAATCAGAGATGTCAGCGAGCTATATGCCCTGGCCGACAAGTGTGCACGGGCTGAAGAGGGGAGGAGACTCCCCGGAGAGAATGCAGGAACAGAAGGATCTGACAGTGAGGGCACCCCTCCAGCAAAGAGGAACCGGAGGCGGAACAACAGAAAGAGAAAGGCTAAGGATGTGCTAGCTGTTGAGCAATCCGACAGCGGAGGCGGTTCCGAGAAGGCTAGAGCTGGCAACTCCGGCGAGGCCGTGGTAGCCTCCGACAAGCAGGATGGTTCCGGCAAGCAGTATTGCAAGATTTACCGCACCAAGGGCCATGATCTCCAAGCCTGCAAGAAAGTTGAGCAGATGGCGGAGCAGCAGAAAGCTGAATACGAGCGCCGCGACAAGGAGAAGGCCCGGCAACAAGGCGGAGGATCCGGCAAGAAGTATCCCGCCCGGGGAGGGCACCGCGACAAGGCTAAGCCGCGGCAAGGAGACAGGCCTCCCCGCGGCCGCGACAAAGACGAAGACGAAGATGAGGATGATGAGATGGAGGAAGATGAGACTGACGAGCAGGAGTTCCAGAAGGCGACAGAGGTGTTGTGCGTCGACGGCGGTGCTTCTCTGCACACCTCGCACCGCCAACTCAAACAGTGGGCGCGGGAAGTGAACGCAGCAGAACCCTCCGTTGAGTCGCGCAAGCTCCTGAAGTGGTCCGGCACGCCCATCATCTTCGACATTGAAGATCACCCTGATCGCACCACTGCGATCGGGTGCTTGCCGATGTTGGTCTCACCAACAATCCGCAATCTGAGGGTCACGAAGATGCTGGTTGACGGCGGGGCCGGCCTGAATCTGATCTCATCCGCAGTGCTCAAGAAACTCCAGATCCCCGACGGCGAGCTCGAAGAGACTGGTACCTTTCAAGGAATAAACCCTGGAAGGAGCAAGCCAAAGGGGAAGATCACACTGCCAGTGACGTTTGGTAGCGAGCTGAATTTCAGGACAGAGAGAGTCACATTTGACGTTGCTGATTTCCCATTACCTTACAATGGGATACTCGGCCGTCCAGCGCTCGCCAAGTTCATGGCAGCCTCTCACTATGCCTACAATGTGCTCAAGATGCCCGGTCCGATAAGTGTCATTTCTGTCCAAGGCGACAAGAAGGATGCAATCATCTGTACCGACAAGATCTACCGGGAAGCAGCAGCCGCGGCAGAGCGCAAGCCACTTGCCGCTGAAGCTCCCGGGGGGAAGAAGAAGGCCAAGACCGGCAAGAGTAGCTCTGATGCCTACTCCGGCAAGCGCACCTCCGTGGAGTGCTGCGTTACCGTCGAGGACGCACCATCGAGCTCCACCGGCAAGTGCAAGAAGGCGAAGATAGCTTCACCAGAAACCAAGAAAGTGGCCGCCAAGGAGGACGGCACTGGTGGCACTTTCACCATCAGTGCCACGCTTGATCCTAAATAGGAAAGCGCGCTCGTTGCTTTCCTGCGGGCGAATGTCGATGTGTTTGCATGGCAACCATCTGACATCCCCGGTGTTCCCAGGGAAGTAATTGAGCACCACCTTGCCGTCTGTCCCCATGCGCGGCCCGTCAAGCAGAGAGTCAGAAAACAAGCAGTAGAGCATCAAGAGTTCATTGCAGAAGAGATCAGGAAGTTGGAAGCAGCAGGCCTGGTCCGAGGAGTGCTCCATCCGACGTGGTTAGCCAATCCAGTAGTCGTGCGCAAAGCAAATGGGAAGTGGAGGCTTTGTATTGACTTCACTGATGTTAATAAAGCTTGCCCCAAGGATCCGTTTCCCTTGCCGCGCATTGACCAGATTGTCGACTCCACGGCAGGATGTGATCTGCTTTCGTTCCTCGATGCATACTCAGGTTACCACCAGATCTTCATGGCAGAAGAGGATGAAGAGAAAACCGCATTCATTACTCCATGTGGCACGTACTGCTTTGTATGAATGCCCTTCGGACTAAAGAATGCTGGTTCAACATTTGCAAGAGTAGTCAGTCATGCTTTTGAGCCACAGTTGCACAGAAATGTAGAAGCTTACATGGATGACATAGTAGTCAAGAGCAAGGACAAAGAGACTTTGATACAAGATTTAGACGAGACTTTTGCAAATCTACGCAGGATCAACCTCAAGTTGAATCCCGAGAAGTGTGTGTTTGGAGTTCCCTCCGGCAAGCTTCTCGGATTCTTTGTGTCCCAGAGGGGGATTGAAGCCAACCCCGACAAGATCAAGGCCATTGAGCAAATCGAGGCACCAAAGCGCGTCAAGGATATGCGAAGGCTTGCCGGCTGTGTCGCAGCTCTCAGTAGGTTCATCTCTAAGTCTGCTGAGCGTGCCCTGCCATTTTTCAAAATTTTGAAGAGGGCAGGTCCAATGAAATGGACTCCGGAGGCGGAGGCTGCGCTGCAGGACCTGAAGAGATACCTATCCTCTACTCCAACACTTGTCGCACCTAAGCCACAAGAGAAGTTGCTGCTATATCTGGCGGCAACCAATCAAGTGGTTAGTGCTACGTTAGTAGCGGAGAGGGAGGCGGATGGTGAGCCAGCGTCCACGGCAAGCAAGTCCAGCGACAAGCAGGGGGCTTCCCCGACAAGCTCTGGCCCGACAAGCCCCGATCCGGCAAGTTCTGGTTCCGGCAAGAATGGATCCGCGCAGCCACAAGAAGAGAAACAGAAGAAGATGGTGCAGCGCCCAGTCTACTTTGTCAGTTCCCTTCCGCAGGGGGCTAGATCAAGGTACTCTGGCATGCAGAAATTGCTCTTCGGCCTCCTAATGGCCTCGAGGAAGCTGCGCCATTACTTTCAAGCACATGAGATCACAGTGGTCACCCGCTTTCCGCTGAAGAGGATATTGCAAAACCCGGAAGCAACGGGTAGGATTGTTGAGTGGGCACTGGAATTGTCAAGCTTTGGCCTCAAGTTCGAGAGTACCTCGACTATCCAGAGCCGAGCCTTGGCAGAATTCATAGCAGAATGGACGCCTACGCATGATGAGGAAATTCCGGAGAGGAGCATCCCCGTCAAGGAAGATAACGAGGAATGGGTCATGTACTTCGACGGTGCCTTCTCGCTGCAAGGCGCCGGTGCGGGGGCGCTACTTGTCGCACCCACCGGAGAGCACCTCAAGTACATGGTCCAAATGCTCTTTCCCAAGGAGCAAGCAACAAATAATACTGCAGAGTATGAAGGCTTGCTTGCCGGACTCAGAATCACGGCAGAACTTGGGATCAAGAAGCTTATTGTCAGGGGTGATTCACAGCTTGTCGTCCGCCAAGTTAACAAAGATTATCAGAGTCCGTTGATGGAAGCCTACATCGATGAAGTGAGGAAGCTAGAGGAGCACTTTGACGGCCTGCAAATGGAACATGTCCCAAGAGCTCAGAATGACATTGCAGATAGTCTGTCGAAGTGTGCCGCACTCAAGTTGCCTGTGGAACCAGGGACCTTTGTGCTCAAGCTGACTCAGCCATCTGTGACACCATCAACTGGGCAGAGCAAAAAGAGGAAGTTGGTTACTGGCGACTACCCTCCGGCAAAGCTCCCTGAAGCCGCCGTCGAGAAGGTCCCCAAGATCAACACCAAGAGCGCTGAGGAGCGGTCTGCTCCGGCAGGCCCAGGACCTTGTTCCATTCGAGCAGAGGCTCCCGACAAGCTGTGTCCAGACACGTTTGCCGGGGAACGTCCTGCTCCGGCAAGCCCCAGGCCTTGTTCCGTTCGAGCAGGGGCTCCCGACAAGTTTGGCTCCGGCAAGCTTGTCGGGGAACATTACGCTCCGGCAGGATCCCAGGTCCTTGCCGTAGAAGCAGATGTTCCCGCAGCAGCATTCGCGCCTTTAGTCCCTGTCGTCGAGCCACAAGCTCCGGCATGGGCACAGCTGATCGTCCATTTCCTTCAGACAGGAGAACTCCCCGAGGAACAGGAAGAAGCGGAAAAAGTAGCCCGACAATCAAGTATGTACCAGTTTGTCGATGACATACTGTATAGAAAAAGATTCAACGGAGTGAAATTGAAGCGCATTTCCCAGGAAGATGGACAGGAGCTGTTGGCGGAGATACATGGAGGCATATGTGGTCACCACATTGGCGCAAGAGCCCTTGTCGGCAAAGCCTTCCGGCAAGGTTTCTTCTGGCCGACAGCCCTCCAGGATGCAACTGCACAAGTAACCAAGTGTGAAGCGTGCCAGTTCCATTCCAAACAGATTCATCGGCCAGCTCAAGCTCTCCAAACGATCCCTTTATCCTGGCCATTTTCGGTCTGGGGGCTCGATATACTTGGCCCTTTCCCCCGAGCTGTCGGGGGCTTTGAGTACTTGTACGTTGCAATCGACAAGTTCACAAAGTGGCCGAAAGTGGAGGCAGTGAGGAAGGTGACAGCACAGTCAGCAGTCAAGTTCTTCAGGTCAATTGTTTGCCGTTTTGGAATCCCTAACAGGATCGTCACCGACAATGGCACACAATTCACGAGCCGCACCTTCATGCAGTACGTCCAAGATCTTGGCACCAAGATCTGCTTCGCTTCTGTTGCTCATCCAAGAAGCAACGGTCAAGCGGAGAGGGCGAACACTGAAGTGCTGCGTGGGCTCAAGACCAGAACTTTCGACAGGCTGCACAAGTGCGGAAGAAATTGGATCGAGGAGCTGCCGGTGGTTCTTTGGTCGATCAGGATGACGCCAAATCGAGCCACTGTCCAGACACCTTTTGCTCTTGTCTATGGAGCAGAAGCAGTTCTCCCCACGGAACTCGTATACGGGTCACCTCGAGTGCTCGCTTATGATGAGCTTGAGCAAGAGCAGCTACGGCAAGATGACGCGCTGCTCCTCGAGGAAGATCGTCTTCAGGCCGCTGTGCGAGCTGCTCGCTACCAGCAAGCTTTGCGCCGCTATCATAGCCGCAAAGTTAATGCCAGAAGCTTCGAGGAAGGCGACCTTGTTCTTCGGCGTGTTCAATCCGCCAAGAATTCCAACAAGTTGACGCCGAAGTGGGAAGGCCCTTATCGGGTGAAACGAGTCACTAGGCCCGGCGCTGTCCGCCTTGAGACCGAAGACGGCCTTCCGGTGAGCAATTCCTGGAACATAGAGCATCTTCGCAAGTTTTACCCATAAGGCGCGGTTGCCGGAATGTGCTCCGGCAACCAACTTTTGTACAAGCCTTGCCGCAGCTGCATGTAACCCTTTGTACAAAGCCGGGCGCAGATCCCGTGCGCAAATAAAGTTCATGTGCTCCGCACATCTTGTCGAAATTCATGCATTTTTTCTTTCTTGCATGTTTTACCTGACACTTTATGCAGCACTCATCCCTGGTAAGAAATAGAGAGCATTAAGGCCCCATACAACTGTTTTCTCTCCTTCCTTTTTCTCTAAAAGGAGGTCCCTTCACCCACAAGTTCACGGGGGGGGGGGGGGAGGAGAGGATGAAGGTATGGACCAAGCGCCGTTCAAAGAAGTGCTGTCTTGCCAGGGTACAGACGACGGAAAAAGATAAGTTGCCAAAGTTTGAGCACTATCATTTCTTAAAATTTTAAGCTATCCTCCTTGAACGATTCTGCTTTGTATGGAAAACCTGTGCGCGGAGGAACCTCCTCGTAGCTAGTTGCGCCCTTACTCCGTTTCGAGCCCGCTCAACGGCTTAAGCGCGCTACGACTAGTTGCGGCAAGGTTTCTTGCCGGAACCGGCGCCGCCAGTAGGCTGCTGACGTCCCGCACTCAGCGCCCGCGGCAAGCGTGCTCCGGCACCACCGGCAAGTTGCTGATGTTCCGCACTCAGCACTTGCGGTAAGCATGCCCGTGCCGGCAAGTTCCCTAAAAGCGTAGGGTAAAGACATAAAAGAAAGGACCAAGTAGAGGAGATAGCACGGCAAGCGTCACTCAGAGCAAAGTTATATTCCTTGAACGACTGTGCCTTGTGTGTAGAACCTATGCGCGGAGGAACCGGCTCGCGGCTAAGTTGCGCCCTTGATTTGTTTCGAGCCCGCTCAACAATACAAGTGCGCTGCAACTAGCCCCGACAAGGTTTCTTGCCGGACGCGGCACCGCCAGCGGGCTGCTGATGTCCCGCACTCAGCAAGTGTGCTCGCGCCGGCAAGTTCCCCTCAAAGCATAGGGTGAAAACACACAAGGGGCGGAATCAAGTAAAGGAAATGACGTAGCAGATAGTGCCCTGAATAGAGTTATATTACGAAAATAACTTGCTGCAGCACTGACTAAATTGTCCCGTGGCTCAGATAAAGGGCGACAAGGAAAGGAGGAGAAAAGTGATCTAATCCACGCTCTCTCCGTCAACCCTCTTGACCTCATTCACCTTGTCCACGATGGGTGCGACGATGGCTTTGAGTTCTTCAAGATCGGCGCCCGCCGGCAGTCTCTTGAGGACGCGGGTGAGGTCGAGGCTCGGGTTGCGGAAGAGTATCTTCACCAACACCTTCTCCAAGACCTTGGCACAGATTGCGCGCGACTCGTCCGCCAGCTTCTTCGGGATCCTTTCCCGGAGTTGCCGGAGGGCCGTCGCCACGCCCTTGAAGAAAAGAGTGAGCCTGGCGCTGGGCACAAGATTTTCGTCGGTGGAGTACCCGAAGCCCGCCAAGTCCAGTCCCGCCAGCTCCTCGTCAATGGATGCAGCGATGTTGACGAGGCCCTTCGTCCAGAGCTCCACCGTGGTCTTGAAGGCGTTTTGAGCCTCGGCGGCCCTCGTCAGCAGCTCTTCGTTGCCCTTGAGATCTTTCCTCAAGGCATCTTCTCGCTTCTTGGCGGCATCCACCGTCTCCGCGAAGGTGGCCGGTTTTAGCTTAAGGCCGGCGCTCGAGTCCTTGGCGGCGTTCAGGTCCTTGATCTTCTCGGCAAGCTGAACTTGCAGATCGCCATGGGCGCGCGCGTCCTTCTCGCGTTCGCGCTGGAGTGCGGCAAGCTCTTCGTCCTTCATTTTCAAGACCGCCTCCAGCTGCGTCGCCCTCACTTCCAACTCCTTCTTGGTGGCCTCGGCAGCCACGGCGGCATCCTTTGCCTCCTTGAGTGCCCCGCCAAGCGATTGCTCCCGGGCGGCGAGCTCATCTTCGTGGCTGTCCAAGTTCACCTTCTTCTGTATTAGCTCACCATCCCGCTTGGACAGCTCCTCGGCGGTGAGCCGCTGCTGCTCTTCGGCTTCAGCCTTCTCCAGGAGAAAAGCCTTCTTCGCCTCCTCGAGCTGCGCCCTCTCCTCGGCAATAGATCGGAGGGCCTCCTGGTTACGGCTCTTGAGCTCCTCCATGTGCTTCTCTATGTCGGCTCCCGCCCGCGCGACAAGCGCTTCCCGGGACTCGAGTTTTGCTTGCCGGGCGCGATAGAGTGACACCAGCTTTCGGAGCAGCTGCTCCTCCTCGGACTCGCCCCTGCTGCTGCTTGGCTCGTCAACCACCGCCAGCCCAGCGGAGGCGAGCACTTCTCCGTCGAATTCCTCCCCTTCCACCGGTGCCCTGGAGCTCGACGTCCAGGGAAGCTTGATGTACACGCCCTCGCCGGCCTTCAAATATGCGCCTGGCTGGGGCTCCTCGGGGCCCGGCGCTGCATCAGCGGCGGAGGGGTCGGCGGATGGTGTAACGCCTTGCGCTCCTGCGTCCTTCGGGTCGTCAGTATGATCACCAGATCCCTCGCCGGCCCCTGCGCCAGCAGCCTTGGCGGCCCCCTCATCGGCACGATCATCAGCACCGGCCTCTTCCTCGCCAGCGGCGGCACCTCCAGTGTTGCCGCGTGCACCTTCCTCGCCGGCGGCCTCGGTTTCCATCGGGTCTACGAGAGGGGGATCTGAGGACAGGAAGAGGAAGGAAGAGTCAAACAAATATCCAAAAAAGAAGATCAGAAGAAGATTCCAAGGGAAGATTTCCGTCGAGGAAGGTTACCTATGTTGGGCTCTGTGATTGTGGGCTCCGCCACTGGAGACTCACCGGTCCCACCCCTCGCCGGGGAACCGTCCCTTGCCGGGGACCACTCCCTTGCCGGAGAGCTCTCCCTTGTCGGGGAGTCGCCCCTTGGCGGCGTAGTTGACGCAGACTGCACCTCCGGAGCGGCTTCTGGTTCCTCCTGATGGGCTTGATCTGCTTCTACACGAGCAAAACAACAATCAAGATGCCAGCAAAAGAAGAAGCACCCACGCGCGCCCCATAATCGAAAGTAAATC
Organism: Triticum timopheevii; assembly: GCA_963921465.1. Taxonomy (NCBI): domain Eukaryota; kingdom Viridiplantae; phylum Streptophyta; class Magnoliopsida; order Poales; family Poaceae; genus Triticum; species Triticum timopheevii. Next base: position 341,307,303 of record OY997262.1, on the reverse strand, counting down.
GAACACTTACGCTGGGGGCTATGCTGGGGGCTGCCGCGAGGGGAAGGCATCGGGTCCGTCAAGGTGGTCTCGGACGTGTCTTCTGCAGTCGCAGCAGGATCGTCCTCGATGACAACCACAGGAATCTTGGCCCTTTTCGCCGCCCTCTCGGCCAGAGTCCTGAAATAGAACAGGAATTAAGAGGAAAGCAAATTAGACACCGGGCAAACAATAACAAAGATCAAGAACAGTGAGAAGAAAGCCTCACTCCTCCTCATCCTCCTCTTCATCATCATCGGAGCTCAGCGCGGAGAGGTCGAAGTCCGGTACCCTCTCTGCGCGGTGCAACGGGGGAGTGGGCTCCCTTTGGCGCTTGCCGGGAGCTGCGGTCGGATCAGGCGTGGCGTCCCGGGAAGACCCCGCCTTGGTTGCCGGCGCAGCCTGGGACCCTCCCGCGGCAGCAGTACTTGCCGCGGTGGAGCGTGTCCCACGGCGCCTCGGTTGCTGGCCGGCCTGCTCCTCTGCCGCATCTCCAACTCGACGGAGGCGTCTTCTCGGCTGGAATTGGGGCCACGCTAGGGGCTCCACCTGCGGCAAGCTACTCGAAGACGGCTGGCCGCTCGCGCCCCCGGCAGGATCGCTCGTTTCGGCCTCGGGCCCCCCTTGTCGGCGTCCTCTTCGACAAGCTCTTCCCGATTGGCGGGACTCGCCGCCTGGGCCGCCTCCGCCTCCGCCAACGTGAAGCCGAACTCGCCCGCGGCGGCAGCTGCTGCCGCCTCTTCGGCCCTGGTGGCAATGTACACCATCTCATCGGCGGTGGTGGCGCGAGTAAGAAGCTTCTGCTCATCGGGGTTGACCGCTGCCTCCGACAGATTATCGAAGAATCGTTGCACGTCCTCGGCGGTAGGCTCTATCCAAGTTGCACTTATCCCGTGCGAATCGCATTCTGGCATCATTGCACAGATACGATCGCGCCGGGAGTTGTTGCACAAGGGGACGACGCCCTGCGGCAACCTGAACCATTCTGGATGGTTGGCGTCATGCTTGAACAGCTCCCTCAGCATCGCGTCAAGCTCCAGGACGGTGAAGTTGAAGTTGAGGCCTGGGCGCAGCCTCATGAAATCCGCCGGGCCGCCAAACAACCAGGCGGGCCTCCCCCTCTTTTGCAGGGGGGCAATGCGACGGCGGAGGAAATCCGCGCCAACCGCCCCCGCTGTAAGCCCAGCATGCCTGAGCCGGAGGATTCGGATGGTGGCAATCTTCAACTTGGCGTCATCCGGCGACAGAGTGCTCCAATCGTCGCCACGCACCACCCGGGTCTGGCGCAGCCTGGTGAACGGCTGCGGATCGGCATCACAGATCCAACACCATTCTGCCCTCCACTCGTCCCACTTGCTACGAAGCTCGCCCGCCAAGTACACCTCCTTCATGCCAATCCGGGAGGTCCAGGCGATTCCGCCAGCCAGTGGCTCCCCTTTCTCGGCACGAGGGGAGAAATAATGGCGAAAAAGAGCGACATTGGGGAGGATGCCAACGAAGTTCTGGCAAAGGTGTGCGAAAACCGCCATTGTTAGAACGGCGTTGGGGGTGAAATCAAGAAGATGAAACCCGTAGGTGTTCATGATGTCGCAGAAAAAATCGGAAAAAGGCGGGCAGAGCCCGCAATAGAAGAACACAGGAAAGAAGTAGTAACCTCTGGGGCACTTTTTCGATTTGGAAGCCTCAGCGGAAAGCACCTGCGTGCGCGGATGCGCCCGCGTCTCCGCCGACCAGAAGAGGTAGAACTCCTCCCGCAGCGCCTGACGAGAGAGCTTAGGATTGAAAAGCACTCGCTTCTTGCGGAGCGCCTCGAGCTCCTGCGCCTCGGCCGACTTCGCGGCCTTCGCAGCCTTCGCAGCCTTCCCGGTTTTCGGAGCCATGGCGAAAGCGGTGGGGGAAGGCAAAGACGGCGGCGGCGACGGCGGCGATGGGCGGCGGAGCGCTGCTCTCTTTCGGCTTGGGAAGCGGAGGGGAGCGGCGGAGCTTTCGAAGGAAGGAACTGCAAGTGGCGAAGATGGGGAGAATGGCCCTGTTTCCTCTGCTTATAAACAGGGGATGCGGAAGTTACGCATTCCCTGGGTTAAAAAAATTGCCCACGATCCCTCCCACGACGCCGCGTTTGACGCGTGCCGTTGCGAGGGAAGGGCGTGGTATGCGCAGAGTCAGATTTAGTGTGGACCTAGGCCGCGCGTGCCCGTGCACTGTTTTGGGCCTGGCCCAACAGCGCTCGGCACCGTGTATGGCCCAGGCCCGGGGGCTCCTGTCGGTGTACTAAAGTAGGGGGGCACCTTAGTCCCCCGAACTTGTGCACGGGCAGTCGCAGCAATCCGCGGCAGGGCTTGTCGGGCATCCACCATCACCCCCGACGGCTACTTCGACGCTGCTCAAGGACCAAGTACTCAAGCTAAAAACCCCGGCAAGAGGAGCTTGCCGGGAAGGACAACCAAGGCCCCGGCAAAAGAAGACGGCCGGGAAGAATACAAGGCCCCGGCAAGAGGAGCTTGCCGGGAAGAAGACGAGACCCCGGCAAGAGGATCTTGCCGGGAAGGCCACCCGAGGCAGTTCAAGGAACTTGCCGCGATCCCCCTCGCGTCCCGGCAAGGCCTAGCGGGCGGCAAGCTCGCTGGTGCGACAAGACAAGGGCTGCGGCAAGGATCGCCCCTGCGCCCGGGCCCCAGCTCGTCCGACGACGTGTCGCCACAGGATCGCCCCTGGTGCACGTGGCGGGCAGCTGTGCAGCATGGCAGTGCGAGGTGGCAAGCGAAGCTGACAAGGAGGCCATCGTGGCGATCGGTGGCGCCTCTAACGGTCGTTTCCTTGCACTGTTGGGGCGACCGGACGGGCATTAAATGCCCTTGTCCCCTGCCGTCAGAGTTAGGTAGGGGACACTGTTGGTAGTAGTTGTACCAACCCGTGTTTTTACCTTTCTACCCCCCCCCTCTCTACGCTGCCACCTGTCGGTGACCCCTTTAGCCTATAAAAAGGAGGCCCATGCGCACGTAGAGGGGGTTCGGGGGTTCGGAATTTCGGCTCCACAGCTTAGGGTTCGGCTGGTTCAACGCCGCGCCCGCGCTCTCGAGCAAGAACAATACACAAACACAGAGCAGCAGTAGGGGTGTTATCTCTCCGGAGAGCCCCGAAGCTGGGTAAAAAAACCCCCGCGCGCTCCCTCGCCTCGATCCGCTCTGCGTGCGCCCTCCGGTCCCTTGCCGGACAAACAAAGGGGCCCTCCTGCCCCATAGGTGCTCGTGGCTCCCAGCCGTTGCCCACGACACTCATAATAATTTTCAGTAGCATCATGAATGAATTCAACAATATAACCAGCACTTAAAGCATTCTTTTCATGATCTACTAGCATAGAAAATTTACTACTCTCCACATAAGCAAATTTCTTCTCCTTCGGAATAGTAGTGGGAGTATCATGAGAGACTTGAACACTAAAAATTGTTTCCACATTAAAAGAATAATGTTCAGAAAAAGGGTAATCATAATCATGACAAGATTTGTAAATATAATCCTCACTACTTTTATAGCATAAGTTTCATCACAATAATCATCATAAGTAGCAACTTCGTTCTCATCATAATCGATTGAAACCTCTCCCAAGATAGTGGAATCACTAAATAAAGTTGACACTCTTCCAAATCCACTTTCATGTTCATCACAATAAGATTCAACATCCTCCAAAAATAGTGGGATCACTACTTCATAAAGTTGACTCTCTTCCGAACCCACTTTCATCAATATAATCATCATAGGTAGGAGGCATGCTATCATCATAACAACTTTGTATATCAAAACTTGGGATCCTAAAAATATTATCTTCATTAAACGTAGCATCCCCAAGCTTGGGACAAACATTAATTCCAGCAAATATATTCTAAAATATTTCATCCTCATCAAACATAGCTTCCCCAAGCTTGGGCCCTTTCATATCATAAGCATAATCACTCTCATCATTAAAAATATTGATAGCACCAATAGTATAGCAATTATCATCATCACAATGAGTAGTAGGAGCAACTTCACTTGGGAGGGATACCTTTGTACCTTTGTTGCTCCTTCTTTTCTTCTTCTTCTTCACATTATGTGTGGGTTCAACCTTCCTCTTTGAGCTCCTTATTGATGAGATTGGTTGAATAGAAAGCTCCTCCTCGTTACCTGATTCATCATAAGAAATAATAGGAGGAGATTGGGAAGCCTCTTCCCTTTCATTAGTATTCTCATCATCTTCCATTTGCTTTCTTTTCTTTATTTAATTGGCAATATAAGGATTTTCAATGCAATTCTCCGCACAATACATATAAATTTTCTCTAGATCAAAATCAAGAATTTTATCAAGACTAGATTTTGGAATACCCTCAGTTATACGTTTCATTTCTTCATAACCCAAAAGAAGGCTAAGCTCTTAATGATGCTCAAGGGTAATCAAATTATCACAATATTTGGACATGACTTGATCGTGAAACAAATAGCATTGGAGCTTTAAATGACCATGTTCATTGCAAAGTTCACAAGGAGCGCGAAAAATATTGAATCTTTCAGCACATCCATCTAGCTCTTCTTGCAACAATTTGGTTTCTAAGTACTTATGCCTCTTGCAATATCTATCTTCCCTATTTGGTGTGTACTTACAAACCCAATGCACTCCACAAAAATTGACATGTTTATAGGAGAAATTTTCATCATAACTAGTGCAATCATCATTAGCATCATGGATATTCAAAGAATTCGTACTAACAACATTGCAATCATGCTCATCATTCAAAGATTTAGTGCCAAACAATTTAATGCATTCTTCTTCTAACACTTTAGCACAATTTTCTTTTCCATCATACTCACGAAAGATATTAAAAATATGAAGCGTATGAGACAAACTTAACTCCATTTTTTTTGTAATTTTCTTTTATAAACTAAACTAGTGCTAAAACAAGAAACAAAAAGATTCGATTGCAAGATCTAAAGATATACCTTCAAGCGCTAACCTCCCCGGCAACGGCGCCAGAAAAGAGCTTGATCTCTACTACACAACCTTCTTCTTGTAGATGTTGTTGGGCTTGCAAGTGCACAGGTTTGTAGGACAGTAACAAATTTCCCTCAAGTGGATGACCTAAGGTTTATCAATCCGTAGGAGGCGTAGGATGAAGATGGTCTCTCTCAAGCAACCCTGCAACCAAATAACAAAGAGTCTCTTGTGTCCCCAACACACCCAATACAATGGTAAATTGTATAGGTGCACTAGTTCAGCAAAGAGATGAAGATACAAGTGCAAAATAGATGGTAGATAAAGGTATTTGTAATCTGAAATTATAAAAACAGCAAGGTAACAAGTGGTAAAAGTGAGTGTAAATGGTATTGCAATGATAGGAAACAAGGCCTAGGGCAAGTTCTCTCAACAATAATAACATAGACAGATCATATAACAAGCCCTCAACATGCAACAAAGAGTCACTCCAAAGACACTAATAGCGGAGAACAAACGTAGAGATTATGGTAGGGTACGAAACCACCTCAAAGTTATTCTTTCGGATCGATCTATAAAAGAGTTCGTACTAGAATAACACCTTAAGGCACAAATCAACCAAAACCCTAATGTCACCTAGATATTCCATTGTCCCCTGAAGTATCTGTGGGTATGATTATATGATATGCATCACACAATCTCAGATTCATCCAACCAACATAAAAGTACTTCAAAGAGTGCCCCAAAGCTACTACCGGAGAGTCAAGAACGTGTGCCAACCCCTATGCATAGGTTCCCAATGTCACGAAACCAGCAAGTTGATCACCAAAACATACATCAAGTGGCACATGATATCCCATTGTCACCATAGATAATCACGGCAAGACATAGATCAAGTGTTCTCATAAAAGACTCAATCCGATAAGATAACTTCAAAGGGGAAACTCAATTCATCACAAGAGAGTAGAGGGGGGAAAACATCATAAGATCCAACTACAATAGCAAAGCTCGGGATACATCAAGATCGTGCCACAGAGGGAACACGAGAGAGAGAGATCAAACACATAGCTACTAGTACATACCCTCAGCCCCGAGGGTGAACTACTCCCTCCTCGTCATGGATAGCGCCGGGATGATGAAGATGGCCTCTGGTGATGGGTTCCCCCTCCGGCAGGGTGCCGGAACAGGGTCCCGATTGGTTTTTTTGTGGCTCTGGAGGCTTTCGGCGGCGGAACTCCCGATCTAGCTTCTGTTCTGGAAGTTTTTGGGTACGTAGGTATATATGGGTGCAGGAAGTACATCGCTGGAGTTACGAGGGTCCCACGAGGCAGGGGGCGCGCCTAGGGGGGTACCCTCGTGAGCACCTCCTGTATCTCCTCACGTGCACTCCAAGTCCATCGGGTGGCTTTCCTTCCAAAAACAACTTCTCCAGTTGATTTCGTTCCGTTTTGACTCCGTCTGATATTCCTTTTCCTCGAAACACTGAAATAGGCATAAAACAGCAAATCTGGGCTGGGCCTCCGGTTAATAGGTTAGTACCAAAAATAATATAAAAGTGGATAATAAAGCCCAATATTGCCTAAAACAGTAGACAAAGTAGCATGGAGCAATCAAAAATTATAGATACGTTGGAGATGTATCAGCGACATGGGCCGCGCGGGCAGCCCGACGCTCTGCGCGGGCTCGACGAGCGTCAGACATGGATGCGACAGACGGAGAAACACAAGACGGCAGAAGGCATGATTCCGGCACACACCTACCTGGCGCGCCAAATGTCGGATTTCGGGTTCTGGCAGACCCTTATGGTTCGAACTCTCGGGTGTGCGCGGAGATCACTCCCCTACCTACTCACGTCTCATCACCTCGCAAAGGATCTAGGCTACACTAAGAACAACACAAGGGACGCAAGGTTTATACTGGTTCAGGCCACCATTGTGGTGTAATACCCTACTCTAGTGTGTGGTGTTATGATTGCCTCAGGGGCTGATGATGAACAATACAAAGGAAGAACAGCCTCGCGAGGGATGTTCTTGCGGAGGTGATGCCTCTTGGGAAGGGTTGGATCCGGATCCCTTTCTACTATGGTGGCTAGCCCTATTTATAGAGCGAGGCCCTGGTCCTCTTCCCAAATATTGAGCAGGAAGGGCGCCAACAATTGACCATTTTGAAGGGGGACATCTAGTACACTTATCCTGAGTAAAGTTGGTCCTCGCCTGCCAAAGATTCTGACGATGACGCCTTCCTGGGCGCCACGATGACCTCCATCCTGCCGTTCTGCTGGTCTTGGTCTTTTTGCACCGAAATGGTAGCCTTTGCTTGATACCTTGGCCTACGCTTGCCTCCTTTGCACCAAAGAGGAAACAAGGACACTATGCAGGCCGCCGCCCGCCTGGCGCCCGTCTGGCTTCAGTCGTCATGGCTTGTGTCATGGGCACCTCGTGAGGTACCCTGCCTTGATCTCTCTGCCTCCTCGCGAGCCAGCCTGACGAGGCTGCGCCTGAGGAAGCTTCCTGTCGTCCGCCCCGTGAGGCTTGGCCCCTCCCTGAGCCACGCTGCAGGCCACAGACACGCAAGTCTGGGTACCCCCGTTCCTAGAACACCGACAGCAAGACTCTTGCCGGGGCCTGGTACTCACCTGCATTGGATCCCCCGAACGTGTCAGAGAAGAACCTCGCCCTCACCTGCTAGATGATGGTGGCGCAGGGCAACGAGGGGGCGGCTACGCTCAAGATCGGCTCCACCCAGCCAGAAGACAAGGGGAGCACCTTCTATCCGCTCTTCGTAGCGCCATCATCGCCGGTCTGGTGCCTTCCTTTTCTGAGTTCTTCCTCGTTGTTCTTCGCCAATACAACTTGCAAGCTCTTCACCTCCACCCCAACTCTGTTCTCCTTCTGGCGATTTTCACCTACTACTGTGAGGCTCATGTTGGAGTGATGCCCTCAGTGGCTTTGCTGTGCCATTACTTTTCCCTCCGGGTTTCTGGTGCCCACATCACCGCCCGTGCGAGCTTCATCGCATACTCCAACTCCAATGCCATATCGAAGCCCGGGAAGCGGATCGAGGGCTTTCGGAGCAAGTGGGTCATGGTGGACGCTGGGCACATCCACCCTCGACTGTTGCTGCCCACGGGTCAGCCCAAGGCCGTTCATGCATGGTCTCACGCGGAGGTTGTCGACCCCCGTGCGAAGGCGGTGGTGAAGAGGATGAACGGCGGACCTGAGGCCAGGCAACTTGGTGACGGTGAAGCTAACCGGGGCTATGCTCCTGAGGGAGTTCCTGGAGCACCGGGTGGCTCCGCTTCGGGAACACTCACTCCCATTGTGGAGGCTCGGGGAAGCAGACGCCGCCCTCCGCCTGACCTCCACGGCCCTTGCCGATGAAGATCTGGCCGCGGCCCTCCACTCCTTGGTTGGAGGAGACATGGCGAGACTGGAGGGTGCTCCTATCCCCCTGTTCCTTCGTAATGACTGGGAGCAGGTGGTGAACTCCATGCCCACCTTCAATGGGGAGGGGCTAGTACCTGCGGAAGTTCCCTAGGATCTGGCGGCGCTGGCGACGGTGAACGTGTCATCCGATGACTCTAGCAGGGAGGAGGAAGAAGAGGAGGAGGAAGAAGAGTCCGACTCTAAGGCGACCGATGGAGAGTCGGGGGAGTCCTTCGCTCGGTGCAGGTCCCGTGCCCTCCGCTCTATGCCGGATGACGACGAGGCCGGCGACGGGCGAGGCGGGGAGAGCTCACCCTTGGTCCCGAGGAAGGACAGGACGGGGCTGGTTCCCCACGGGTCTGCTCTGGCTCCAAGGAGGCCTGAAGCCAGCTGCAACTCTTCTGACGCGCCCTCTGCCTTCGGGCCTCCTGAGGCCGACCCCAGCAGTAGGCTCTCAGGCTTCAAGTTCGGCCGAAGGCTGCTTGAGTCCGTGAACGATGACCAGTAAGTGTCTGATTCTTGTTTAGCTTTCTATTCCCGTCACCAAGGCTTGACGTCTGCATCCTTTGGCTAGGCCGGCGCCTGCAGCGAAAAGGTTGAAAGGGGCCTCAGCGGCCCTGCTTGGGGCAAGCTCGCCTGCCGGGGTTGCATCTTCGTCTACGGGAAAAGGAGGTAGCGAGGCTCGTGCCTCCCCTGCCCGGTCATCCTCGCGAGGCCAGGAGGTGCGTACTGGCATGGATCCAGCCCCTGTGGCCCAGGCGACTCCAGAGGCGTCCGCGCTTGATGCTGTCGTCGAGGCCACCGAGGCTCAGAAGGCCCCAATGCCTGACGCTGTGATCACGCTGCCGTCTTCTCCTCCTACTCCACCGACTGCCATTTCTCCGACTCCTTCCACCGTCTTGGATCGTGCTGCTGCCGAGCTGGGCCGGCTGCGAGAAGATCTCCAGGGCGCCGACCCCTGCCTGGTGGCCGGGCGCTTGTAGTTGGCCTCTGGCTGGGTCCGTTCTGACGCCTCCGTCTAGGCGGCGCTGAGCTAGGCCGTGACGACCTGCGATAAGGAGAAGCAGGCCACTTACCAAGCCAAGGCCGCTCGCGACGTTGCCTTCGGTCATGTTGCTGATGCCCGGGGCCGCTGCAAGACATTGGAGGACGAGCTGCAAGGCCTGTGCGACAAGCTTGCCAAGGAGGTCCGCGACAGCCAAGAGAAGGAGAAGGAGATGAAGACTCGAGAAGCTGTCGCCAGGGATCAGGATGTCGAGCTTGATAAGCATCGTGGCCGGTTGGAGACGCTGGAGCAGGCGCTGAAGGCAGAGAGGATCAAGCTGGACGGCAAGGCAAAGGTTCTGGCTGAGGATCGGGTGGCCTTTGCGAAGCTGGAGGAGAAGGCTCGCGCCGTGCTGAAGACGCTTTATGATGGCGGCTTGGAGAAGCCGTTGGCTGGCGCAGAGGATGGCCCCACCAAGCTGCTGCCCTTCCTGGTCCGTGCACTTGAAGACGTCGCAGACGGCCTTGGCCCTATTGCCGAGGCCGAGGCGCGTGTCCTTTCTTCTACGGCGCTGACGCGTGTCCTCAGCCACGTCTACCTTCCCGACCCCAACGTCGACCTCGACAGCCTGCTAGAACCTATGAGCGGCGAGCTTGCTGCTACTGCTGCCGAGGCTATGAGGGGCCGAGCTGAGGCCTTGCTGGCGAGGTTCCGCGCCTTCAGCACCAGGCCCGGGCAAGATGCTGCCAGCTCTACTGCCTCAGGAGGTGGAGCCGCTCACCGCGACCCCGCCACGACTGATGGCGCCACCGGGAAGTGATCCCTCCGTGGCTTGGGTCCTATTTTAATTCCTGCAACATGCATCATGCCTCATGGAGGCGTTTAAACTTGCGTTTGGCATTGTGAAAACAAGCTATGGCCTGTAATATTTTCTTTTGAATTCCTTAGGATTTGCGTTTTTCCTTCCTAGTTGCTTGTGTTCTACGTCGGCAGAGCCCGGCCCCGCGCATACCTCAGCCACCGTTCGCCCCGACCGGAAACCAGGACGGGACCAAGGAGTGAGGGTCTACGTGACTAGTTAGGCTCCTGAGTCATGATGCTCAGGAGTCCCCCTTGACGCGCGGACAGCAAGTAGGAAAGGGAAACATAGGAGTGGATTTGTCGTTCTACGTCGGCAGGTTCCGGCCGCGCGCATACCTCAGCCGCGTTTAGCCCCGACCGGAGACCATGACGGGACCAAGGAGTGAGGGGCTACGTGACTAGTTAGGCTCCTGAGTGGAGATGCTCAGGAGTCCCCCTTGACGCTCAAACGGTCTTCGTACCTTGGCTCCACTCGGGGGCCTGGCTGGGTGGCGTGTGCCCGGGCGTGACCCGGACGTAGCCCCCGTGTCTAGCCCCCTCATGTGGCGCTCCTGAGGGGAGGCGTTATGGTAGGGCCGGACACTGAGCTCTGGGCTCCCTAAGGTTGATGCGGCCGTGGGCCGCCCTCAGTTATTTATCACCAGCGCGGAGCATAGCGCTTCCGTATGTGTACGGGCATAGCCGCTCGTCGGCAGTGCCGTCAGCCAGCACGGAGCATGGTGCTTCCACTGGTAGTGGGAGGGGGGGCCCTCCGGGAGGAGCCCCTGGGGCGTGTACAGCCCCGCCCTGACACGTGGCCGGCACGGTAGGGCTTGACGAGGTGTATCTGGGCACCCGTGAGCTAGCGCGGGACTCACGGGGCCCTACCTCAAGGCGGGTTGCGCCTGGCTCTGGGCCTTGTTTGTAGTGTGTTCCTGCAAGATTGCTTAGATGCCAACGCTCTACGTTCTCAGGTCCCGGCCCTCGAGCAAGCTCAGCCGTCGCTGGTATGCCAGGTCGCGATGCCGTGGACAAGGCCAAGAGGTGAGGGCGGGAGAGCCAGTAAAGAGCCCGTGAGTCGCGATGCTCAGGTGCCCTCCTTTTAGCGTGCAAGCGGTTAGCATGAGGGAAGAAGGGCACCGTTGGAGGCATCAGGTAATAATCATGGCGGGCCAAATACACAACCTGGATAGATGCGGGAGCAACACACACCACTGGGTCAAGCCCGAGCGGCTTGGGGATAATGCACCCCGAGGGGCGCCCCCAACAAAGTAACCTAAAGATATGAACAAAAGGGACACGCCGCAGGGACGGACCCATGTGGCCTGGGAATGATGCAGCCCTGGGGCACTCCCAGCTGAAATGGAACTTGAAAGGTGTAACCTGATACTGTTGGAGATGGAGGAATGTTGAGGTAGCGGAAGGAGCGTGGTGTGGAAGCCGGTCCTCATGAGCCCCCAGGGCCCAGAGCCTCGGGAGGCTCCGGGGGCGCAGGCGGCTCTTCAAGGACCATCTCCATCTCCGCCAGGACTGCGCAATGCCTGACCTACTGAGCCTCCAGAATGCTCCTCAGCAGGTGCTGATGAGCGGCGGCCGCGTTCGGCAGGCCGAGAGGCATGCGAAAGTAGCTGTGGGGTGGACCCTCGCGACGTCCCACGCGCGAGGGCCAGAGGCGCTCCTGAGATGCGGCTCGGTTGAGCCCTGGTACGTCGATGCAGATGCGCAGCCCACCATCCTCCCGTGGGTGGGGAGCTACAGTGGGTAAGCGGCGGCTGCCGCGCATGATTCTTGACTCCTGCAGCTCCTGAGTGTTTCTTGCGATGAACTCCTGAGGGTTTGGCCCTCCTTGCCTCACACCATCCTGAGGGAAACGTGCTTTGAAACACGCCTCCAAGTGGTGCCCGAGCGCCTCCCTCGTGACCTTGGCAAAGTCGGTGGCCCTCCAGGAGAGAGCCACCGAGCCTTGCCCGAGGAGGGCGCCGGGCGCGCCTTCCTATGCGATAGAGGGAGGCGCCCCTTGGACGGGCGCGGATCCTGGTGCGGCGCCCCTAGAGGTGCCACCCTCCTTATGGTTCGGGACAGGTGATGTCTTCTTCTTCTTAGGAACTGCCTCGGGAAGGCCCCCGCTCCTGTGATCTGGGTCTTTGATTGCCGCGGCCTAGAAGGCATGCTCGAGAGAACACACTGCATCCTTCTCCTCACAGGGGACTGTGATGACTCCACCGCTTCCTGGCATCTTGAGGACATTGTAGCCATGGTGAGTCACCGCCATAAACTTGGCCAGGGCCGGATATCCAAGGATGGCGTTGTAGGGCAGGCGAATATGGGCGACGTCGAAGTCGATGAGCTCAGTGCGGTAGTTTTTGCGCTGTCCGAAGGTGATAGGGAGGCGGACCTGCCCTATCAGGGTGGTAGAACCATTAGTGACTCCTGAGAAGGGCTTGGTTGGCTGAAGCTGATCATACGGCACTTGGAGATTGTTAAAAGTTTCGACAGACAGAATGTTGAGTCCTGCTCCACCATCGATGAGGGTCCTGGTGACCTTCACGTTGTTGATGACTGGGAACCAGAGCATCGGGAGAACACCAGCCATTGCTGCGCACTTGAGTTGGTCCGCTGAACTGAACGTGATGGCACACGTGGACCACCTGAGAGGGCGCAAGGCTTCAGTTTTTGGGAGGAGTGCATTCACCTCGCGAGCAAACTGCTTGAAGATGCGCTAAGAGGCTGGGGCATGAGCACCGCCTAGGATGCAAGCAATTGCGCACGGCTCCTGGAAGCGCCCAGCCCCCTCGTCCTGATGCTGGTCTTCATTCCTCCTTGGTGGTGGCGGTAGCGGCGGGAGGCCTGCATTGCCCTGCGGGCGATCCTCGCGAGGTTGATCCCTCAAACCCCCCTCGCGAGGCTGGTCCTGCCAGCGGTCCTCGCGAGGTCGGTCACACCACCCTTGGCGAGGGCCACGGTTTTCCCATCATCCTCCACCTCTTCCTGCTCCTCGGCCATAGCCCCGATCGTTGCGCTCGGGGCATCGGCCGATACGTTCATCTCGCACAGCCTTGAGCTCCTGGCATTCGTTGGTGTTGTGGGTGTGGAGGTCGTGGTACACGCAGTACCGGCTGACCTTGGGCGACTCCATCTGATCCCTGCCTCGCTTGGTATCTGGCTCGGCTACGAGCACAACTGCTCCTTTGCGCTTCACGTCCTTGACCTTGGGCTTCTTCTCCTCCGGATCAGCAGCTGGAAGCTCGAGGAGGGAGAGGCATCCTTCCTCGGCCCTGGCGCACCTGGTTGCCAAGTTGAACAGCTCCAGAGAGGTGCACAGGTCCTCATGGATTGCTAGCTCTTCCTTCATCTTGATGTCTCGAACGCCATCGGAGAAGGCTGAGATGATGGCCCCCTCAGTCACCCTGGGGATCTTGAGGCGGGTGTTGTTGAAGCGTTGGATGTACTTTTGCAGGGTCTCTCCTGGCTATTGCTTGATGCAGCGCAGGTCGCTCATGGCCGAGGGCCGGTCACGAGTGCCCTGGAAGTTGGCGATGAAGCGAGTGCGCATCTCGTCCCAAGAGGAGATCGTGCTGGGAGGCAGGTTGAGGAGCCATATACGGGCGCCATCCTTGAGCGCCATGGGAAACCAGTTCGCCATGACTTTTCATCCCCGTTGGATGCCTCGATGCCCAACTCGTAGAGCTGGAGGAACTCCACTGGGTCAGTAGTGCCGTCGTCGTGAGGAGGCAGATCTGGCTTGAAGTTGCCCGGCCAGGCCATGCTACGCAGCTCGGCGGCGAAGGGACGGCAGCCTGCAGTGGCCACAGGGGGCCTTTGGTGACGGATGGCTTAATCTTGGAGGTCTTCGCGCGCTGCCGCCAGGAGCAGTGTGGGGTCTTGGAACGTTGGAACAGGAGCGCGGTCATGACGTGCCGGTGCAGGGAGCACGCGAGCACCTTACTAAGGGCGAGGGATCTCTTGGCAGATCTTTTCTTGTTGCACGGGTGCTCGACGCGGCGGGTCCCATCCAGGTGCCGCGCGCCTTGGGGCCAGGGCGCCTTCTTGATGCGGAGGCGGCGGAGGCGCCTCCAGAGCTGCGTTGCCTGCATAGGACGGAGGGCGATGCAGCAAGAGGGACGGCGCCGGGGATCCCCCTGCGGCGCTGACGAGCTCGGTGATGCGGGCAAGCCACTCATCGTAGAGGTCGTCGACTGGGCGGTAGTGCAGGAGCTCACGTGCCAGGAGCAACACGGCGCACGCATCCGCGGGAGCGCGACGACCGTGCGACGACGAGCCCGCTGGAGTGAGCGATGGGGTAGCGGTGCGGCCTTCCCACCGCACCGAGGGATGCAGCAACGACGCCTGCTGCTCGTTCCCCACCGGGCCGGTGGCAGCGTGGGTGGAAGGCGATGGGGAATGACAGGAAGGCCCGCCGACGGGGGCCGTCTGGGCAATATGGGCCGCGAGAGCAGCCCGGCGCTTAGCACGGGCTCGACGAGCGTCAGACATGGATGCGACGGACGATGAAACGCAAGACGGCGGAAGACGCGATTCTGGCGCACCCCTACCTGGCGCGCCAAATGTCGGATTGCGGGTTCCGGTAGACCCTTGAGGTTCGAACTCTGGGGTGCACGCGAAGATCTCTCTTCTACCAACTCATGTCTCGTCGCCTCGCAAAGGATCTAGGCTACACGATGAACACCACAGGAGACTCAAGGTTTATACTAGTTAGGGCCACCGTTGTGGTGTAATACCCTACTCTAGTTTGTGGTGTGGTGGATCGCCTCTGGGGCTGATGGTGAATAGTACAAGGGAAGAACAGCCTCGCGAGGGATGTTCTTGTGGTGGTGATGTCCCTTTGGAGGGGTCGATTCTAGATGCCTCTATACTATGGTGGCTAGCCCTATATATAGAGTAAGAGGCCCTGGTCCTCTTCCCAAATATTGAGCGGGAAGGGCGCTGACAATTGGCCATTTTGAAGGGGAACATCTAGTACACTTATCCTGACTAAAGTTGGTCCTCGCCTGCCAAAGACTCTGACGATGATATCGTCCTGGGCTCCACAGTGACCTCCATCCTACCGTTCCGCTGGTCTTGGTCTTGTTGCACCAAAATGGTAGCCTTTGCATGATGCCTTGGCATGTGCTTGCTCCCTTTGCACCAAAGGGGAAACAAGGACACTACACAGGCCGGCGCCCGCCTGGCGCCCGCCTGGCCTCGATCGTCATGGCTTGCGTCACAGACACCTCACGAGGTACCCCTGCCTTGATCTCTCCACCTCCTCGCGAGCCAGCCTGACGTCCTCCCCGCGAGGCTTGGCCCCTCGCGAGGGTCTTGAGCTTGAGTTGATGAAGATAGGCCGCACTGGGCCACTGCTCGAGCCACGCCGCAGGCCGCAGGCAGGCAAGTCTGGGGACCCCCGTTCCCAGAATGCCGACAACACTGATTCACAGAGATCATACTGTTTGAGGTCTGGTCGCTACACTTTGGTTCCCCTAACAAAGCTTTCAATGAGGAATTTGCTGCTCTCATGACCTCGAAGTTCAAGATGTCCATGATGGGAGAGTTAAAGTTCTTTCTCGGGTTTGAAATCAAGCAAAGAAGAGAATGAACCTTAATGAACCAAGCCAAATACACTCAAGACATGCTCAAGAGATTCAAGCTAAGTGATGTCAAGTCGGCTTCCACTCCAATGCCCGTCAAATGCCAACTTGACATAGATCCCAATGGTAAAGCGGTGGATCAAAAGGTATATCATTGCATGATTGGCTCCTTGCTTTACCTTTGTGCATCTAGACTAGATATCATGTTGACTGTGGGAATTTGTGCACGGTTTCAAGCAACATCTAAGGAAAGCCACTACGTGGCGGTCAAGAAAATCTTTCGATATTTGGCTCATACCCCAAACTTTGGCTTATGGTACCCAAGAGGAGCTAACTTCAACCTTTTGGGCTATTCGGACTCGGATTGGGTGGGAGACAAAGTGGATAGGAAGTCAACCTCCGGAGGGTGCCAATTTCTTGGTTTCTCTTTGGTGAGTTGGTCTTCTAAGAAGCAAAGTTGTGTGTCTCTCTCATCCACCGAAGCGGAGTTTGTGGCCGCCGGAAGTTGTTGTCCTCAACTTCTATGGATGAGGAAAACTTTAAAGGATTACGGTGTCATTTGTGACAAATTGCCTCTTTGGTGTGACAATGAAAGTGCCATCAAGATCTCTCTCAACCCGGTGCAACACTTAAGGATGAAGCATATTGAGATTCAGTATCACTTCATCTGGGATCACATTAGGTGAGGGGAGATCGAGCTCAAATATGTCAACAATCATGATAGCCTTGAAGATATTTTCACGAAGCCCTTGGATGAAGCAAGATTTCGCGAGTTTAGGCATGAGCGAAATATCATTGATCGAGCAATGTGGCTTGAACCCTTGCACACCCCACCATACTCATCTTGATGTCTTGTTTAGGTGTAGGCATGGACATAGGGGGAGTGTTGTTCTCTCACCGAACTCTCCCTCCCCCCATTATGCATAAATTGATCATCTCTTTCACATTAGCCATTTTTTATGGTACTTGTGCTTCAAAGATGAGTTTTGGTCATGGGCCCAAGGATAATTCTTCGCGGTGCCATACCAATTGACTCAAACATAGGTGGCTCCGGCCACCGCCCTCTCCTTTTGAGAGGTTCTGTTTCGTGTTTGGTCCTCGTTGTCTTTTGCCTTCTTTCGAGCCGTGTTTTGTGTTTGAGTTGCTGCGTGTGTGTGCTCGTTTGCGTGTCCGGTTGCTTGAAGGTTGCTTTGCAAAGGCCGTGTTTTTATGTTCTTGTTGAAACTTGCACTTTCTTGGGTTTACGGTACTACCATGGCAAGCCACAGTACTACCACAGGAGATGGGTTGCTTGTGCGTGCACAACTGCATCCCAAGCACGGTACTACTGCTTCCATCGCGAAAGTATTTTTCTACTGCCGCTGGAAGAGCGGTACTACCGCCCTATGTGCGGTACTTCCGCCCGAGACGTACTACCACGATGATCCGCGGTACTACTACACCATCGCGAGTGAGTGGGGGTTAAGAGCGGGCAGGGGGAGTTCCAACTCCCCCATACCCATTCGTCTCTTTTCCCCACTTCGTCTCTCTCTCTCTCTCTCTATCTTGCCCAAGAACGGCGCCGGAGGACCTCGCCGGATCTCCGTCTCCGGCCGCTCTCCTCGCATTCCGACCGGTGGGATCGATCCCCAACTCGCCCTCTTGCCATGGAACCCGGTATCTCCCTTAGTCCTTCTCTCTTTGTCTCATCATTTTGCTTCTAGGTTTTGGGAGATGCATGTGTAGTTCTTGAGATTTTTGGCTAAATCGTTGCAAGAGGAGGGTGTAGGAGAGTGCTAGTGTTGTAGAGATGCTATTTGGTATGTTGCAACACTATAATTTCGATCAACGGTAGTACCAATCTAAATTTCTGGATGTTCCTAGATCCGCTCTTGCTAGATTCAAATCCATGCGGTACTACCGCTCCTCTCGTGCAGTACTACCGCTCTAGCAAGATCTGCCCCGTACGGTACTACCGCTCCGTTGGAAGGGTACTACCGCCCAGCCCACGGAAGTAAAAATTTACTTCCGCTCTAGGCGCGGTACTACCGTGCCATCCCGGTGCAGTACTCCCATGACTGGCGCTGTAACTTTTTACATCAGCCTCATGGTGCGGTACTACCGTTGACATATGAACTACCTTGTTGTGACTACCCAATCTCATTTCTACATGTTTTGTTTGTTTTGGCCTTGGTCTTTCCAATGACCCTTCTCGTTCTTCTCGTGTGTTTGTGTTGTGTGTCATAGGTGGTGGCTCCAATGTCCATCGCTCGAATCCCAGCCGCAACACGAGCTCCAAGCGGCTTTGCAATCAAGAAGCACCTGAGGGCTCCAATGCCCCACAACGCAGCATCAAGAAGACCGCTAACAAGTTCAACACTACTAGGAAAAGGGTTATAGATGATATGGCCTCTAATGGCGCACCAGACATGTGGTGCACCACTACTATATAGCAGTGGCGCACCATGTGTCGGTGCGCCATTAGTGTGATAGACACTAATGGCGCACCAGACACACGGTGCGCCACTAGTAACAAGTTTTTTATTATTATTTTCCAAAAAATACTAATGGCGCACCAGGTTTCAGTGCGCCATTACTAGTTAACCAGCGACAGAGTCCGCCACTACTATAAATTTTTCTTTTTTTGCAAAACTACTAATGGCGCACCACCAGCTGGTGCGCCATTAGTAACCAGGGTTACTAATGGTGCATTTGTAGGTGGTGCGCCATTAGTAACCTGGGACCTGCTAGATATTTTGGACAGCCACACCTACACACTCACTTTCCCCACTTCATTCTCTCCACCTCCTCCTCCAAGCTTGTCTCGGCTGCCTCCTCCTCCTCACCTCATTTGCACCATAGATTCATCAAAATTAAGTGGTTAAATTACCTTTTTTGATAGGTAAGTAAGGGGAAAGCTATCTTTTATGTTGTAGATCTACTTTTTCTCTCCGTCCAACAACGTGCACCTGCACTTTTTATGGCCTAGCTAGATCTATGTATGTTTGTGGTGTTTCATATGTTTGTGGTGTTGCATATATGTTTGTGTTTGCAGGTACCGGTATTTGAAATGCGATAGTTGCCAATATTTTGCCGGAATGTTGATTCATTTCCGTTTCGGCGAGAATTTTGGCACTATGCATTCTTTTTGGTCTATTTTTAGGCAAAGTCATGCCAAATTTTTTCTTGGTTCTAAAATATCGTTTTTCTCTACCCCACAGGTGACCATGGTCCGCACGATGACCGAAGGCATCGTGAATAGGTTTTTGATCTCCGTGAAGGCCGAGATGCTTCAAAAGAACGAGATGGAGATAAGATGTCCATGTCGAAGATGCAAGCTGAGGAGCCTTATGGACCCGGATTCCGTACAGGTGCGGGACCACCTGCTCTTGCGTGGTTTCATGGATGGCTATCGGTGGCAAGGTGATGAAGATGATTATGAGGTCGTCCATGGGGGCTGGGCAAGAATTGAGGAAGGGCAGCAAGACAACTGCGGCGAGGGCGGGCGAGAAGACGAAGAATCCCCAGGACATGATCACAACGGTGATGCTATACACAGTCATCATGTAGAAGATGTCGGACATGATGATGAGGAAGATGCCGGAGCAGACAAAGGGCATGATCGTGAAGATGAAGATGCTGGAGCAGACGACGATGGACCATCGATGGGCTGGGTGTAGGACCCTCATATTCAAGAGTTGCTTCTCAAGCAGACGGATAATGCAAGAGCTGCCGCCCGAGAGAAAGCCAAGCTGGATCAACTGGAGATAGGCGAGGTTACTCCATTGTATGAAGGATGCAGGCCCGAGGATACCCGCCTGAAAGTAACGCTCATGGCTCTGGAGATGAAGGTAAAACACAAAATGACCGACGCATGCTTCCACGAGAACATGTCATTCTGGCGCAAACGTCTTCCCAAGGGGAACAAGTGCCCGACCAGTTTCGAGGAGGCGAAGAAAATCGTGTGTCCTCTAGATTTACCGCACGTGAAATACCATGTGTGCATGGGGACGAGCACGCGGAGACTACCATATGTCCGGTGTGCGGCGTCACTCGATACAAGAAGAGGAAGAAAGCTCCTCGAAAAGTGGTTTGGTACTTTCCGATCACTCCTCGTCTGCAGCGGTATTTCGTGGACCCTAAGGTAGCAAAGCTCCTGCATTGGCACACGGATAGGGAGGAGAAGAAGTGAGAAGATGACGCAAATGATCCGGAGATAAATAAAAAATACAAGATGTTGAGTCACCCTAGGGATGGGAGCCAGTGGCAAGCGTGGAACTTCGAACACCCAGAATTTGGGAAGGATCCAAGGAACTTCATGCTGGGCGCGAGCACCGATGGAGTCAATCTGTTTGGAAGCCAGAGAAGCACACATAGCACCTGGCCTGTGTTTGTGTGGATGTACAACCTTCCCCCCTGGTTGTGCATGAAGAGGAATTACATTCACATGAGTATGCTACTTGAAGGGCCGAAACAACCAGGGAACGACATCAATCTGTATCTGGGGCTGCTGAAAGAGGAGCTAGACACGCTGTGGAAAACGCCATCCAATATGTGGGACGCCGCAGAGAAAGAATATTTCCCTATGAGAGCCGCACTACTCACGACGGTGCACGACTATCTCGGTTACGGATATGTCGTGGGGCAGGTGGTCCACGGATTTTCTGGATGCGTTAGGTGCATGGATGACACAACGTATCGCCAGCTAGATAGAGATCCCAGGTCTTCAAAAACCTTGTTCATTGGACATTGAAGGTGGCTTCGCGACGATGACACATGGAGGAAACGCAAGGATCTGTTCGATGGTGAAACCGAACCCCGAAGACGCCCGCTTACGAGAAGCGGCGAGGAAATAGACGAGCTATTGAAAAATTGGAAAGATTGCCCACTACCGAGAAAGAAGCAAAAGGCGCTGGAGCCGGGAAAGAAGCGAAAGGCACCAGAGCCGCTGCTGAAGGTATGGAAAACGAGGTCTGTTTTCTGGGACTTTCCGTACTGGAAGATCCACCGTGTGCCTCACAGCCTTGAGGTCATGCATATCACGAAGACCGTGTGCGAGAGTCTGCTTAGTACCCTGCTCAACATGCCAGAGAGGACCAAAGATGGGCCGAAAGCAAGGGCAGACTTGAAATCAATGGGCATCAGGGAGGAGCTTCACGCTAATGATGATGATGATGAGGCGAAGTAGGACACGGAAAGTCGTCGCAAAGGCAAAAAGGCCAAGAAGACCGCAAATGACTTCCCTCCCGCGTGCTTCACTCTAAGTCAGGAGGAGATCGATCAGTTTTTCACCTGCCTCATAGGAGTAAAACTTCCTTACGGTTACGCGGGGAAGATAAGCAGATACCTAGACCCAGCGAAGCAGAAGTTCAGCGGGATGAAGTCTCATGACTGTCACGTGTTGATGACGCGGATACTTCCAGTTGCGATCCGTGGGATCATGCATGCGCACGTCTGTGAAAAGCTATTTGGCCTATGCAACTTTTTTGACGTCATCTCTCGGAAGTCGGTTGGCGTGAGGCAACTCAGAAGGCTACAGGAAGAGATCGTGGTGATACTATGCGAGCTTGAGATGTACTTCCCGCCCGCATTCTTCGACATTATGGTGCATCTGCTGGTCCATATCGTGGAGGATATCATCCAACTCGGGCCGACGTTCCTGCACAACATGATGCCGTTCGAAAGGATGAATGGTGTCATCAAAGGATATGTTTGCAACATGTCACGTCCATAGGGAAGCATATCCAGGGGCTTTCTGACCGAAGAGTGCATCTCCTACTGCAGGAATTATCTAGGCATCAAGAACCCCGTTGGTTTGCCCGTCAACAGGCACCTCGGTAGGCTCGCTGGATGGGGTCACCGTGAGGGACGCCGCGAAATGCATGTCGACTTCGAGGGTCGACTCGCCAACTTTGAAAGAGCAAACCTAGTCACGCTACAACACATAGACGTGGTCGATCCTTGGGTGGTAGAGCACAAAACCTTTATTGAGAAGACGTACAATGACCAAGGCCAACAGAGGCTGGACGGAGATATAATCAAAGAGCACAACTCATGTTTCACGCGTTGGTTCAAGCAGAAGCTTCTGTCGTACCCTTTACATGAGGATTCTTCCGCGGAAGAACAACTCATATTCGCCTTGTCCCAGGGCGCCGAGCACAACCTGATGACGTATGAGGCATACGATATCAAAGGCTACACATTCTACAACGAGGGAAAGGACATGAAGAGCGATGGTTATCAGAACTCCGGGGTAACGATGGAATCCTACATCGGTAACGACAAGGACAGATACTACGGAAGGATCGAGGAGATTTGGGAGCTGAGCTACGCTGGAGAGAAGGTCCCGATGTTCCGTGTCGGATGGGCCAAGAGCGTCATAAAAGAAGACCGGTATTTCACCACCATGGTTATACCCGAAGCCAAATCCAAGACCGCGGGCGCAAACGTCACCGTGAAAAATGAGCCATGGGTACTGGCTTCCCAAGTGGACCAATGCTTCTTCATTACCGACCCGCCAAAGCCCAGTCATGTTGTTGTGGGGAGAGGCAAAAGGAAGATCATCGGAATGGATGGAGTCGCCAATGAGCAAGACTTCGACAAGTACGGCGAACCGAAGATGGAACATGACGACGATGATGAATTATCAGCATACACCACAAGAAGAAGCAGGACGTCTGTTCAAGAGAAGAACTCCATTTACGAAAAATAAGGGCAAGAAGATTGTGAACAGATAGCTAGCTAAGATCGATTGTATTTAAATTGTAGCCTTCATTTCTCGATTGTATTTCATGGGTACTTTTTGAACTCATGAATATTTTTAAATTTCATGGACACTCGATCTCGATCCCCCTCCATCTCGATCGCTATCCCACCTCGCCAGATCCGGCCCCCCTCACCACCGAGCACCCCCCGCACCCTCTCCCCCGCTCCACCAGCCGCCGCCGCCGACCCCCCGCACCCTCCCCCGTTCCACCGCCGTCGATGACCCACCGCACGCTCCCCGGCTTCACCACCGTTGACAACCCCCCGCACCCTCCCCCGCTCCACCACCACCGATGCCCCCCACACCCTTCCCCGCTCCACCACCGCCGCTGACCCCCCGCACCCTCCCCCGCTCCACCGCCGCCGCCGATCCCCCGCACCCTCCCCTGCTCCACCGCCGCCGATGACCCCCCGCACCCTCCCCCGCTCCACCGCCACCGATGACCCCCCTCACCCTCCCCCGTTCCACCGCCACCGCCGACCCCCCCGCACCCTCCCCCACACCCTCCCCGGCCTGCTCCACCGTCACAAATGAATGCAACTAAAATTCCAAAAAAACAAATTTGATTATATTTTCAAATAACAAATTTGATGATATTTTCAAATAATAAATTTGATGATACTTTTTTCATATTCATAAATATTTTCAAATAACAAATTTGATGATATTTTTTAAAAAATTATTTCTGTTTCATATTCATATTCATTTTCTAAAAAATATTAGATGCAACAAAAAATAATTAAATTTTTTTTAATTATGGCGCACCTCTGGCTGGTGCGCCATTGCTATCTAAAAAAAGATTACAAATGGTGCACCGATTGGGGGTGCGCCATTGCTATCTAAAAAAACATACTAATGGCGCACCGCTGCGGGGTGCGCCATTAGTAATCTCCCCCACCCAGCTAATTCCTCCCTCTCCCTCGCTAGATCCCTTCGTCCCTCTCCCTCGCTAGATCCACCCGCTACCCCGATCCACGACATCGCCGCCCCGACCCCCGACGGACTCCACCCCCGCCGCCCCCACGCCCCCGCGCCCCCCACCACTCTAGCTTCCCCGTGCCACCGCCCCCGGGCCCCCCACCACTGCAGCTCCTCCGCGCCGCCGCCCCCGCGCCCCGAGCCGGAGAAGGAGGACCAGGAGGAGGAGGAGGAGACGACGACCGCCTCTACCTCAACTCAGCTAGGCCACGTGATGCCGCCGTCCGCGCGCTGCTCTGCTCTGTTGCGGTGTGGTCTTGTGCCGGCCCCGAGCCCTAGGGATCCGGCATGAGCGCGGCTTCCTCCGGGTCCAAGGCGGCTGGCCGGCGTCGTGTACGCCCTCAACTGCAGGTGACCCCCTCTCCTCCACTTCCTTCTTCTTCTTCCTCTTGCCCTCAACCTCTGCTCTGAGTCTCGACCGTTGTGCAGGGTCCGTCCATCTCTGGCGAGCTCACCACACCACGCGAGCTCAACGGCTCTGATAGGCACCACCACGCAGGTCCTCATCCACCCTTAATTTCAAGGTACAGTAATAATCAGCTTGCTTCCTAATTGCCTCTGATCCTAGCCAGGTAAAATTAGAACTAATACATGTATGCTTGGTCTTTATTTACAAAGAAGTAAATCGCATGGATATATATCTGCTCTGCTTTGCTAGCACTGCTGCTTCAGTCTGTTTTGTGTTGCATTGAGAGGCAGAAGTTTCTTTTCTTGGTCTGTCGGCAGTAAGGTCATCTAATAGTAGCATGTAGTTTATCTTGTGTGGCTTGATCTAACAATTATCGGTGTGTTTGTCACACAAGGTGCCGAGGGCAGTAAGCTTAGTTGCTGCAGGAAGTCAGAGTGATTATGACCATGCCCAAGGTTTGCCCCATGTGGCATGAATTAAACTAGGATGAGGAGTGACAAATTGAAGTGAATTTGTTTGTGATGTACTGTAGTCAAGAGGACCTGATTTCTGTTTTCTTACACAACGAGTTACCCTTAATTGTGAAAAAAAACAAGTTACCCTTGGTTCTGTTTGTGTTGTGTGCCTGTGTCATCTGTTATTCTGTGTATGTTATTGAGCTTTACATCTATTAAGTTGTATCTTGAATTCTTGATAGAGATGCACTTGATTCGCAAGTAGTTTTAGTGTTTTTTTCTAGATGACTCATCCAAGCAGTAAATTTGGATTAAGTTTTACTTACTAAACTGGATTTCTGTCATCTTAAGACCATCTACAGTCCACTTAAGCTTTACCATTTGATAGTAGGTTATTTTCGGCCAATTTCCCAATTACATTATCCTTAAGCTTTAGAGCTTTCTGTGGCTTCTTTTCGGCAGCAACAACCTGTGCTTGCAATCTACCAATTGCATCATCCTTCACCTTAAGAGCATCGACACTGTGCTAAAGGTTTTCAGCTGTCTGTATGTGTTGCGTTGCACTACCAGCAGCTTCTGCTCACGATCTTTCAAGCTCATGGTTTGTGTAGTTACTTGTTTTTACTTTAGTTGTGGATGCTTTCTTCTTGTATCATAAATGAAGTCAAAGAAAGCATTTCTGAGATCAAAGATGATTCCTCATTTCTACCGTTGTTATGTGCATTTGTGTGGCTTCGTTGTGTAATTTTTATTCACTCAGTTCCAGGGCTTGAAGTTGGTGCTACTTCCTGGATTTAAATTAGTTGCCAATTCACATGTCAACTACTGAACCCTCATGAATATTCATCCATTCTGGTAGTTCTCATCTCACAACCATTCTGAAGCACTCGAACCGCAATGTCTTAGAATAGCCCACCACAGTTTGTTTAAAAAAATGTTTGTTTGCACCTCATCTACTGCTTGAAATATATTAAGCCTGAACCATCACACCTGCTTAGCATATGATGGGGTCCAAAATCTGTATAACAGTTTAATTTTTTTTGCATGGAAAGGTTCACCCAAATTGCCATTAAGAGAAACCAGAGCTCACTACAAAGTCTCAAATACTAATCTTTATAACTATGTGCTTTCTTTTCTATATTTTTTGACAGGTGGCACATATATTTCGGATGCCATATTTGTTGGTTTTTTCTGGAGGGTGATGATGTCATGTCTCTACCGTAGATTAAAATAAATGGAAGTTTAAAAATATGAGAGAAGTTGTCTAGACAAATTACAATTTTTATGTAAAAAAGAATAGCAGGGATATTTTACAACTCCTGTGTGTGTAGTTGCTTGTTTTTACTGTAGTTGTGGCTGCTTTCTTCTTGTATCATAAAAATATCCCTGCTGATGTACTTGTGATGATGTTGTACTTGTGATGATGCTACTTGTGATCTTCTGAAATGACCCATTGGCGACTTCATTACGCGGGGATAATAATTTTGTAGGTATCCCGAGAGGCCCTTGAGTTTGCCGGAATGTCAATTAACTTCCGTTCTGGCAAATTCGGGTACTCCATATGTCCTATTTTCAGCAAAGGTCATGCTTAAATTTTCCGTGAATTTTAGCATGACTTTGCTAAAAATAGGACATATGGGGTACTTGCGACTAATGCATGGGCCAGGGTATCTTAGTACTTAATTAAGTAGGATCAACTGCCCCACCATTCTTGCTGCATTAACCATAGGTGGCAATAGAGCCAAGTGATTAGGCCCAAGCGTCGACAAACCCTAAATGATAAAACCTTGGCTTTTAGGGTGCCTCGGTGTCGATAAGAACCTAAATGATGAAAGCTTAGGCTTTTAGGGTGCCTCGGAGTCGACAAACCCTAAATGATAAAAGCTTAGTTTTTAGGATGCCTCGGTGTTGACAAACCCTAAATGATGAGACCATGATCTTGTTCCTTGATAATAACCAACTTTTTGACCAAACTTTTTTCCTATTTAGAGCAAAATATGGCCAACAATGATGAGGCCGGTGGTTCGGGCGGCAAGCAATTCTGGGAGCTCTCCCAAGAGATGGAGGAAGAACCTCACCGCTATGAGGATGCCGCGGAAGACACCGATCCTGACTACACAACGCCTAGTGGCATTGGGGATGACACCATTGATGGTGCCGCCGAGGATGCCACCACTGATGATGGCGGCGCACGCACAGATGGCAGCCAACCAAAGAGGCAACGGAAGGACTGGCGCCCGAACGTGCTCGGCATCGTCAAGGAGGAATTTACTGAAGTGAACTCCGACGGGCATCCAACGACGCCCAAAGAATTAGTCAAGGGGTACCTCGGTTCAGCTCGGGTGCATTCTCTGGAGCACCGTCTCGATCAACACCAAGAATCTAAGGCATAAGGACCGAGGGAATTTGCGCAGCCTCCTCTTCACGAAGCTGCACGAACGATACAAGTTCCCCGCTGACTTTGCAAACACACGCCTCTCAGGGAATAAAGTGGACAGTGCCGCCCTCACGAGGATGAGCACGTCCCTGTCTACTTGGAGAAGCTCAGTGAAGAGAATGATTGAAAAAGGTGATAGTTATGAGAATATCCAGGCGAAATATCCTTCGATCAGCGAAGATGACTACAAGGAGTTCAAGATCAAGTGCGAGAGCAGCGCAACCGTGGAATCTAGTCAATGGAGGAAAGAAATGCGGGAGTTGAACTTAGGGGTCCACCAACTCGGTCCCGGCGGTTACAGAGTGGCCGAGCCTATATGGGATAAGGAGGACGCGGAGCGTGTCGATCAAGGCCTACGGCCCCGCTTCGAGAAATACCGTGACAAGCAGACCAGGAACTTTGTCAGGGCCCGGTACAAGGAGGACCCGGTAACAAAGGATCTTACCACGGATCCGAAGACCAAGGCGCTTGAGCTTGTTCTGGTAAGGAATACACCCCCGCGTAATTAGCTCCATATGGTTGCATTCTAATTAATGAAGCCAAATTTCTAAATCGTTCACATTCCTTCCACAAGAGACTGAAAGCAGTAGCGCAGGGTCATCTCAGAGCTCCCCTGCTTGGAATAGCACTCTAAATAGGGCGTTGAACGTAATGAAAAACAAGGATAAGCTCAGTAAGCCGTCGTCAGCTGGTCGTGTGGCCGGCAAAGGCTTGTCCACAAAATGGTTGTCATACGCTGGTGGGCGAAAGGAGAGAAAGACCAGATCGGAAAGCCAGTCACGCGAGGTTCAAGAACTCAAGGCACAAGTGGCGCGGATTCCGGAGATTATCCAAGAGCAAGTGCAACAACAACTGGGAACGATGCTCACCGCCATGGTGCCTACCTTGATTTAGGGGCTGACGATGTGGATTGCGGGCGGCCAACAGGGGCCGCCCCCGATTCCCAGCTTCACGGCCAGCAACTCTCACAACACGCAGGCGGCTCCATTGGTGTCTCTAGCGGAGGCAGTATTCGTGTCTCCGGCACCGGCACGGGCATTGGAGCTTAATGCACCCGGTGGGTGTATGCCGGCTGGCACCTCGCCAGCAAGCGGCCCCTCCGTCAGTTGCACGCCCGCTGTTGGTGGTGCCTCGACATTAGCCAAGCTCGACGGCATCACGGTAAGTAAGCCTCTCGGCCGATGACTTCATCTCCTTGCCTTTGACTGGGCATCCCTGAGGCCCTACATGTTTTCGCAGGGCGCCGCCAACGTTCCATGCACTCTCCTGCACTTTGTGGGCGGTGAGTTGATCGATGTCGCCAAGGGCAGGATCGTTCAACCGGGCAACCCCGTGTTCCACGGTAATCCGATGCCACCCATAGTGTATAGGGTTGAACTGGTTCGGGTGCTGCCAGGCTATGACGAGTTGTTACCTCCGATTCGACCCGCTGGGGCCGACGAAGATGATGAGATGACCCTCAGCGCCTACGTAAGCTGGCCCCTGCTTTGGCCGAAGAGCCCGATTCGTTTGGGGGCGGGGGACAACACCCCACAGACAAGACCGCCAGTCGTGCCGGTACCAAGCCATGGCAAGAACACCGCAACACTACCGGACATGCCGGACATCCCTATGGCACAGGATCCGGATATGCATATGGCACAGGATCCGGACAACGACGACAACGACGACGGTACATTTACCAATGTCGATAAGTACTTTGCCAAACATGGGTACAGTTACGAATTCTACGGGCCTCCTTATCAAGAACCCAACCCTGAAAAAGACGACCGCAATCTAGCTGGTACCGCGGAGAAACCTAATTGCAACAGGTGTCGTCTGGTGTTCAGTTCTCAGGAGACGCCTCCAGCTGCCGCCTTCACCGAGCCTTAGATAGCCGAGGTGCGAAATATTATCAGCCCCAACACGCTCAAGAAGGCGGTCTGTGAGCAGAACTCGATCCCATTACTGCAGATCAAGAAGAAGGGACGGAAACGAAAGACTAACAAGGGCGCCGGTGCGAGCCAGCCGGCACCGAGTATGATCCGTGCTCAGGATGGTCCACCTTCACCTAAGGATATCTCGAGGAGGGTGCATGTGGCAGGTATGGTGATGCTACCGACAAATATGCTCAATGCTGCAATCGATGCTATGCGGAGTCTGCATGACAGTGTTCTTTCTTTGGAGAAGCGGCGTCTCTCCCAGAATGATGTGGCATACCTGGTTTTCGTGGCCAAGGTGCCAAAGGGCAAGGGCTTTGTGGATAGCGCCATCAGGGGTACGATCGTCCTGTGGTTTGATGACATCTTTGCTATGTTTAACCTTCATCCACTGCACTACACCTTTGTTCGGCTGTTTTCGCTGAGTATGGAGATGCGGATCATTTGAGACAAGACCCCGGACATCGTGATAGTCGACCCCTTCTACATGCGTGCCAAGATCTTGGGCAGCGCTGGGGATCGGCAAGTCGCGAGTTCACACCTTGAAGGCGTCATTCTGGCAAACCCAGATAAGGATATCTTCCTCGTGCCTTACTTTCCCGAGTAAGTCATCCCCTCACCGCCCCGTAACATATGATTTCTTAGATTTCGATTGTTTTTTTCTAACATTCCGTGTTTTGTGCAGTGACACACATTGCACACTCATCCTCTTAAGCCTGAAATATTCCTTGGCCACGTATTTTGACACAGGCCATGAGTCGAAGATAGACTACACAAATATGAAGAAAGTTCTTGATGATGCTCTCCCCGGCTATGGCAGATCTAGAGGCACCTTCAAGAGGCCAGTTCGTAGGTGCGACAAGCACGTGTTCACCCACAATACGATGTTCCCCTGCGTCAAGCAGCCGCCTGGCGGTCAGAAGGATGCCTACTATGCCCTCCATCACATGCGGGCGATCGTACAGGACCATAATCACCTTCTGCTACCAGATAATCTCAAAGATTGGGCCACTATCTTGTCGGCAATCTAGGACGCGGACATCAGACAAGAATTCTTTCGCATCCAGTCAGAGTTTGTGGAAATCATCCATCAAGATGTCCTTGGTACCTCGGGGCAGTTCTACCTCAGATCTTAACCGTCCAACAGTGAGATTGAAATAACGCTACAAATGCAAGCTGACAACGCCCGCGATTTCATGACCATCACGAAAGACGGCGGCTTCATCCACGCTCCGGTCCCCTGAGTCGAGTCGAAAGTAGTGATGCTATCTGAAATATCGATTGTCTCATGTTGTAATATTAAACTTTAATGAACTTGTATGTCTCTTTGGTTTGGACAGTCGTTCAACTTATATGTAATCGATGCTATTTATTAGTAGGACCATGAATCGTGCTGTTATAGTTGTAATATTAAACTTTAATGAACTTGTATATCTCTATGAATTGCTACTAACGTTTTGTTTGGCTAGTGCATAGAGATGCCGTCGTATGTTGTGTACAAAGGTAAGGTTCCCGGAGTCTACGACGACTGGGAGGAGTGTCGGAGACAGGTTCACCGTTTCAGCGGTAATAGTTACAAAGGGTACGCCACTAGGGCGGAGGCCGGAGTTAGATACGCGCGGTATCTAGCGGGAGAGAGGAGGGAGCGTTGGAGGAACCGGATGAAGACCAGTTTCATCGCGATTATGCTCATCGTGATGACCGCAGCTCTCTTCTATGTGATGGTAGTTTAGATTATCGATATCGACTTGTAATGTGAAGACAAACTCGCTACTCGCGGTTTCAAGACTTGTAATGTTATAACTTTGTTCGATATTTGAAATTCGGAGACTAATATGATGAATTGTATTCGGAGACTAATCTTCTACTGTATTTGATAAATCTGTTGTTTATATGTTGTGCTCTCTATATTATGTGCAGTAACATGTTTTGTAACCTGTGCAAATATCAGAAAAGAAAAAATCCCTAATATTCATACTAATGGTGCACCACTCAGCACACGAATGGCGCACTGCAGAAAGGACACTAATGGCGCACCACACCCTAGTGCGCCATTAGTATGCCAAAGCACATGGGTACATATGGCCCCCTGGGAGGCATACTAATGGTGCAAGGTTGGCTATACTAATGGTGCACTGCATGGTGCGCCACTAGTATACCAGATACTAATGGCGCACCAGGGGTGCGCCATTAGTATTTAATTCTAATGGTGTGGTGCTAGTGGCGCACCAGTAGTGTGCCATTAGTAGGCAAAACTGGTGCGCCACTAGCAGGCCTTTTCCTAGTAGTGCAAGGAGCCAGCTGTTGGCATGGACGAGATGCCTCAAGCCGAGTTCATCACTCGAAGGAGGATCAACCCCTGTGTGAACCCTCATGAGAATGTTAGAGGGAATGAGTTGTTCTGGACCAAGCAGCAAAACCTCATCTACATCGATGTGATTAAGTCCAAGCAGAACATCTATGTTCCAATGCAGTGGATTGATATGAATCATCTGAAGAAGGCCTGGGCCTACTTTGGTGAGGCGTTGGATTTGGTGGAGCAGTTTGGCATTGAAGAGTTTATCATGTTCCACATGGACTTTGATCCGTAGATCTTGGCTCAGTTCTTTGCTTTCATCCAGTTCCACAGGATGAGGAGCAGACTATGACTTGGATGACCAATGGGAAGAGGATGTCTCCTAAGTGGAAGGAATTTATGGAGATGCTGCACGTTCGTAATGAGGGGCTCAATGTGCCCATTGGTGTCCGCCCTCATGGCAACCCAGAGTCCGCCAACAAGAACAAGCTTCAACCATTCCTTGTGGAGAAGAAGTTAGCCAATGGCACGCAGTCTTGGGTACTCAACCCTTTCCTTGATGTCATTCACCAGATCTTCCGCAACACTCTCTTTCGGCGCATTGGTGACAAGGACAACGTGCAAGCTTATCTCGTGGATATGATGCTTCTTTGCGAGGAGGCGCATCGTCAAGTTCCCCAACCTTTGGACGTCTCTCATATCATGTGGGTTGAGCTCCAGTTTGCGGTCTACAATCACAAAGTTCCCATCTATGGTCCATACCTGCACCTCTTGATCTCGAAGACTTGGGAGAAGCTCTTTCCGGATGAAGAGTTTCTTGGTCCAAACTAGGTTCGCCATGACCCTATCAAGTTGCGTCAGAAGAACAAGTGGGCCAATACCACTACCCAGGCTGAGGCTGAGGCTGCTAGGATGAATGTTGATGAGGATGAGGTTGAGGAGGAGGAGGAGGCTGAGGACAGTTTTGCGGGGTACGCTCCTCCCTCTACTGAGCCCTCTTGGGCTAAGAAGCTGAAGGCAAAGATGAAGGCTCTATTCTGCATGCAGGCCAAGGGGCAGTACAAGACCCATATTGCTCAGAAGGAGAGTTGCTAGCGCGACAAGAGGATCTTGAGGACGTTCGGCGAGCACGCGTCGAGCGGGTCAGAGAAGAACATCACTCCTGAGACTGAATGGATGATGAAGCAGGGCTATCTGTGGACTGAGTCAGAGGAGGAGTCCATTCCCACTGTCGAGACCGATGAGGATATTGTTGGGTGATCTCTGTAGAGGGAGCTAGTACCTGTGTTGTAGGTGTCCTCTCTGCCTTTTTGGTGTCTCGATGCCAAAGGGGGAGAGAGTGTAGGATTTGCGAGTCATGTCTCTTTGTTTTCGTTTCATTGGACCTTTTTTCGTTGCTTTGGTTTGTTGGTTCGTGTTTGTGTTCGTGTGAGACCCGGAGACTATCATATGGTGTGAAACATATGCACTCAAGCTTATCTTATTGTCTATTATGCTTAGTAGTTTGTGAGCTTGTGCTATCTTGTGCCCTTTGCTTTATACTCATATACATTACCTTGCCTCCATGCTTAGTGTCATTTATATTGTTGCAAGGATTGCCTTGCCTATAAAATATAGGGGGAGTGTTGATCCTAGTATGTGTGTCGTGTATTCCAAAGCATGTCTATAGAGTGCACACATCTAGGGGGAGCCTGTCTATATTTTATAGATGTTGGGTTTGGTTATGTTCATTTTTATATCCTTATGTGCAAATCTTGTATTGTCATCAATCCACCAAAAAAGGGAGATTGTAAGGGCATATTTCTCCCTAAGTGGTTTTGGTGATTGATGACAATGCATTTGCGGACTAATTGTGTGCATTGAGCATTTCAGATATATCATGTCTAGGCACAAGACGATTTGGTGTCCCTCGGAGCCTAGTGAAGACAGTGCTTTTCTACATTTCTTTTCAGTGGATTTGAGTCGTAGAAAAGCCGTACTATTAAGAGGGGGTCCGCTTTGGAAAGGTTAGGGTGGAATCAACATGTACATGTCTGTTCCTTTGCACCACCTTTACTTTGCTTCTTTGGAGCAACAACCGTTTATCCGTGTCTTTACAAAATGAAGGACCCCAAGTGCTATTGTGTTGTGGCGTGTGGTAGTACTGCTCAAGGGAGCAGTAGTACCACAGTGGCCCATGGTAGAACCGGCCAGAGAAGCGGTAGTACCACGCTATGCGGTAGTATCGCTCCTCAGGAGCGGTAGTTGAAGGAAATATGCCCTAGAGGCAATAATAAAGTTATTATTTATTTCCTTATATCATGATAAATGTTTATTATTCATGCTAGAATTGTATTAACCGGAAACTTAGTACATGTGTTAACACATAGACAAACAAAGTGTCACTAGTATGCCTCTACTTGACTAGCTCGTTGAATCAAATATGGTTGTGTTTCCTAACCATAGACATGAGCTCTCATTTGATTAACGGGATCACATCATTAGAGAATGAGGTGATTGACTTGACCCATTTCGTTAGCTTAGCACTTGATCGTTTAAGTTTGTTGCTATTGCTTTCTTCATGATTTATACATGTTCCTATGACTATGAGATTATGCAACTCCCAAATACCGGAGGAACACTTTGTGTGCTACCAAACGTCACACCGTAACTGGGTGATTATAAAGGTGCTCTACAGGTGTCTCCGATGGTACTTGTTGAGTTGGCACAGATCAAGATTAGGATTTGTCACTCTGATTGTCAGAGAGGTATCTCTGGGCCCTCTCGGTAATGCATATCACTATAAGCCTTGCAAGCAATGTAACTAATGAGTTTTTTGCGGGATAATGCATTACAGAACGAGTAAAGAGACTTGCCAGTAACGAGATTGAACTAGGTATTAAGATACCCACGATCGAATCTCGGGCAAGTAACATACCGATGACAAAGGGAACAATGTATGTTGTTATGCGGTTTGACTGATAAAGATCTTCGTAGAATATGTAGGAGCCAATATGAGCATCCAGGTTCCGCTATTGGTTATTGACCGGATATGAGTCTCGGTCATGTCTACATAGTTCTCGAACCCATAGGGTCTGCACGCTTAACATTCGGTGATGATCAGTAATATGAGTTTATGTGTTTTGATGTACCTAAGGTAGTTTGGAGTCCCGGATGAGATCGGGGACATGACGAGGAGTCTCGAAATGGTCGAAGACATAAAGATTGATATATTGGACGACTAGATTTGGACATCAGAAAGGTTCCGAGTGATTCGGGTATTTATCGGAGTACCGGAGAGTTACAGGAATTCGCCGGGGAGAAGTATTGGGCCTTATTGGGCCATACGGGAAAGAGAGAGAGGCTGCCTAGGGCAGGCCGCGCGCCCCCCCAAGGCCTAGTCCGAATTGGACTAGGGGGAGGGGCTGCGCCCCCTTCTTCCTTCCCTTCTCTCTTCCCCTTCCTTCTCTCCTACTCCTACTAGGAAAGGAGGAGTCCTACTCTCGGTGGGAGTAGGACTCCCCCCATGGCGCGCCCTCCTCCTTGGTCGGCCGCCTCTCACCTAGCTCCTTTATATACGGGGGCAGGGGGCACCCCAAGACACACAAGTTGATCAGTTGGTCTTTTAGCCGTGTGCGATGCCCCCCTCCACCATAATCCACCTCGATCATATTTTAGCGGTACTTAGGCGAAGCCCTGCATCGGTAGCATCATCATCACCGTCATCACACTGCCGTGCTGATGAAACTCTCCTTCGACACTCTGCTGGATCAGAGTTCGTGGGACGTCATCAAGCTGAACGTGTGCAGAACTCGAAGGTGCAGTGCGTTCGGTACTTGGATCGGTCAGATCGTGAAAACGTACGACTACATCAACCGCTTTGTCATAAAGCTTTCGCTTACGGTCTACGAGGGCACGTGGATGACACTCTCCCCTTTCTTTGCTATGCATCACCATGATCTTGCATGTGTGTAGGAATTTTTTTGAAATTACTACGTTCCCCAACAGTGGCATCCGAGCCAGGTTTATGCGTAGATGTTATATGCACGAGTAGAACACAAGTGAGTTGTGGGTGATACAGGTCATACTGCTTACCAGCATTGAGGGAGTCCTAGATAAGGGGGTATCCGGACAGCCGGACTATATACATCATCCAGACTATTGAAGCATGAAGATACAAGAGTCAAGACTTCGGCCCGTGTCCGGATGGGACTCTCCTTTGCGTGGAAGGCAAGCTTGGCGATCCGGATATTGTGTTTCCTTCCTTGTAACCGACTCCGTGCAAACCCTAGCCCTCTCTGGTGTCTATATAAACCGGAGAGGTTGGTCCTTAGAAGGCCGATCAAAATTACAATGATACCATCATAGGCTAGCTCTTAGGGTTTAGCCTCTACGATCTCGTGGTAGATCTACTCTTGTACTACTCATATCTTCAATATTAATCAAGCAGGAAGTAGGATTTTACCTCCATCGAGAGGGCCCGAACCTGGGTAAACATTGTGTCCCTTGCTTCCTGTTACCATCAGCCTAGACACACAGATCGAGACCCCCTACCCGAGATCCGCCAATTTTGACACCGACCAGCATGTCATACTTTGATTCGGCGGTATTGTTGGATGAAGCGGTCCGGACCAACATTACGCGTACGCTTATGCAAGACTGGTTCTACCGACGTGCTTTGCACATAGGTGGCTGGCGGGTGTCAGTTTCTCAAACTTTAGTTGAATCGAATGTGGCTACGCCCGGTCCTTGTTGAACGTTAAAACAACACTAACTTGACGAAATATCGTTGTGGTTTTGATGCATAGGTAAGAACGGTTCTTGCTCAGCCCGTAGCAGCCACATAAAACATGCAACGACAAAGTAGAGGATGTCTAACTTGTTTTTGCAGGGCATGTTGTGATGTGATATGGTCAAGACATGATGCTAAATTTTATTGTATGAGATGATCATGTTTTGTAACAAAGTTATCGGCAACTGACAGGAGCCATATGGTTGTCGCTTTATTTTATGCAATGCAATCGCCCTGTAATTGTTTTTACTTTATCACTAAGAGGTAGCGATAGTCGTAGAAACAATAGTTGGAGACATGACAACGATGCTATGATGGAGATCAAGGTGCCACGCCGGTGACGATGGTGATCATGACGGTGCTTTGGAGATGGAGATCAAAGGCACAAGATGATGATGGCCATACCATATCACTTATATTGATTGCATGTGATGTTTATCTTTTATGCATCTTATTTTGCTTAGATCGACAGTAGCATTATAAGATGATCTCTCACTAAATTTCAAGGTATAAGTGTTCTCCCTGAGTATGCACCATTGTGAAAGTTCTTCGTGTCGAGACACCACGCGATGATCGGGTGTGATAAGCTCTATGTTCAAATACAACGGGTGTAAGATAGTTTTGCACACGCAGAATACTCAGGTTAAACTTGACAAGCCTAGCATATGCAGATATGGCCTCGAAACACTAAGACCGAAAGGTCGAGTGTGAATCATACAGTAGATATGATCAACATAGTGATGTTCACCATTGAAAACTACTCCATCTCACGTGATGATCGGACATGGTTTAGTTGATATGGATCACGTGATCACTTAGATGATTAGAGGGATGTCTATCTAAGTGGGAGTTCTTAAGTAATTTGATTAATTGAACTTTAATTTATCATGAACTTAGTCCTGGTAGTATTTTGCAAATTATGTTGTAGATCAATAGCTCGTGTTACGGCTTCCCTATGTTTTTATATGTTCCTAGAGAAAACTAAGTTCAATGATGTTAGTAGGAAAGATGCGGACTAGGTCTATGATCTAAGGTGTATCCTCATTGCTGCACAGAAGAATTATATCTTTGATGCACAGCTAGGTGCACACCTATTGCAGGCGCGGATGCAGACGCTATGAACGTTTGGCTAGCTCAATATGATGACTACTTGATAGTTTGGTGCACCATGCTTAACGGCTTAGAATCGGGACTTCAAAGACGTTTTGAAATGTCATGGAGCATATGAGATGTTTCAGGAGTTGAAGTTAATATTTCAAGCAAATACCTGAGTTGAGAGATATGAAGTCTCCAACAAGTTCTATAGCTAAAAGATGGAGGAGAATTGCTCAACTAGTGAGCATGTGCTCAGATTGTATGGGTACTACAATCACTTGAATCAAGTGGGAGTTAATCTTCCAGATAAGAAAGTGATTGACAGAGTTCTCTAGTCACCATCACTAAGTTACTAGAACTTCGTGATGAACTATAGTATGCAAGGGATGAAGAAAACGATTCCCGAGCTCTTCGTGATGCTGAAATCGACGAAGGTAGAAATCAAGAAAAGAGAATCAAGTGTTGATGATTGATAAGACCACTAGTTTCAAGAAAAGGGCAAAGGGAAAGAAAGGGAACTTCAAGTAGAATGGAAAGCAAGTTGTCACTCCCGTGAAGAAGCCCAAAGCTGGACCAAAGCCTAAAACTGAGTGCTTCTACTGCAAAGGAAATGGTCACTGGATTCGGAAATGCCCTGAATATTTGGTGGATAAGAAGGATGGCAAAGTGAACAAGCGTATATTTGATATACAGGTTATTGATGTGTACCTTACTAGTATTTATAGTAGCCCATGAGTATTTGATACTTGTTCAGTTGCTAAGATTAGTAACACGAAATAGGAGTTACAGAATAAACAGAGACTAGTTGAGAATGAAGTGACGATGTGTGTTGGAAGTGGTTCCAAGATTGATATGATCATCATCGCAGACTCCCTATACTTTCAAGATTAGTGTTGAACCTAAATAAATGTTATTTGGTGTTTGCGTTGAGCATAAATATGATTAGATCATGTTTATTGTGATACGATTATTCATCTAAGACAGAGAATAAATTGTTATTCTGTTTACATGAATAAAACCTTATATGGTCATACACCCAATGTTGATGGTTTATTGAATCTTGATCAATGTGATACACATATTCAGAATATTGATGCCAAAAAGATGCAAAGTTGATAATGATAGTGCAACATATTTGTGGCACTGCCGTTTGGGTCATATCGGTGTAAAGAGCATGAAGAAACTCCATAAAGATGGACTTTTGGAATCACTTGATTATGAATCATTTGATACTTGCGAACCATGCCTTATGGGCAAGATGACTAAAACTTCGTTCTCCGGAAGAATGGAACGAGCTATTGACTTATTGGAAATAATACATACCGATGTATGCGATCCAATGAGTGTTGATGCTCGTGGTGAGTATCGTTATTTTCGGACCTTCATAGATGATTTGAGCAGATATGGGTATATCTACTTAATGAAACACAAGTCTGAAACATTTGAAAAGTTCAAAGAATTTCAGAGTGAAGTGGAGAATCATCGTAACAAGAAAATAATGTTTCTACGATCTGATCGTGGAGGAGAGTATTTGAGTTACGAGTTTGGCCTTCATATAAAACAATGTGGAATAGCTTAACAGCTCATGCCACCTGGAACACCACAACGTTATGATGTGTCCGAACGTCATAACTGCACTTTATTGGATATGGTGCGATCTATGATGTCTCTTATCGGTTTACCACTATCGTTTTGGGGTTATGCATTAGAGACAGTTGCATTCACTTTAAATAGGGCACCATCAAAATCCGTTGAGACGGCGCCTTATGAACTATGGTTTGGTAAGAAACCAAAGTTGTCGTTTCTTAAAAGTTTGGGGCTGCGATGCTTATGTGAAAAAGCTTCATTCTGATAAGCTAGAACCCAAATCGGAGAAATGCGTCTTCATAGGATATCCAAAGGAAACTGTTGGGTACACCTTCTATCACAGATCTGAAGGCAAGATCGTTCCTAAGAATGGATCCTTTCTAGAGAAGGAGTTTCTCTCGAAAGAAGTGAGTGGGAGGAAAGTAGAACTTGATGAGGTAATTGTACCTTCTCCCAATTTGGAAAGTAGTTCATCAAAGAAACCAGTTCCAGTGACTCCTACACCAATGAGTGAGGAAGCTAATGATGATGATCATGAAACTTCATATCAAGTTACTACAGAACATCGTAGGTATTCCAGAGTAAGATCCGCACCAGAGTGGTACGGTAATCCTATTCCGAAAGTCATGTTACTAGACCATGATGAACCTACGAACTATGAGGAAGCGATGATGAAATATTGTTAATCGGAATTGATGTAGAATTTTCTGGAAAGCATAAAGGAGTGTTTGAAAGGAGTTTTTCAAAGAAAGACCTCGGTGAAGCTGCTTACATATTAAGCATCAAGATTTATTGAGATAGATCAAGACGCTTGATAAGATTTTCAATGAGTACATACCTTGACAAGATTTTGAAGTAGTTCAAAATGTAACAGTCAAAGAAAGAGTTCTTGCCTGTGTTGCAAAGGTGTGAAGTTGAGTAAGACTCAAAACCCAACCATGGCAGAAGATAGAGAGAGAATGAAAAGTCATTCCCTATGCCTCAGTCATAGGTTCTATAAAGTATGCTATGCTATGTACCAGACCTATTGTGTACCTCACTAGGAGTTTGGCAAGAGGGTACAATAGTGATTTAGGAGTAGATCACTGGACAGCGGTCAAAATTATCCTTAGTGGAATAAGGAAATATTTCTCGGTTATGGAGGTGATAAAGAGTTCGTCATAAAGAGTTATGTCGATGCAAGCTTTGACACCGATCTGAATGACTCTAAGTATCGATCTAGATACATCTTGCAAGTGGGAGCTATTAGCTAGAGTAGCTCCGTGTAGAGCATTGTAGACATAGAAATTTGCAAAATACTTACGGATCTGAATATGGCAGACCCGCTGACTATACTTCTCTCATAAGAAAAACATGATCACACCTAAGTAGTCTTTGGGTGGTAATAACATAGAGATGTGAACTAGATTATTGACTCTAGTGAACCCTTTGGGTATTGGTCACATGGCGATGTGAACTTTGGTTGTTAATCACATGGTGATGTGAACTATTGGTGTTAATCACATGGTGATGTGATCTAGATTATTGACTCTAGTGCAAGTGGGAGACTGAAGGAAATATGCCCTAGAGGCAATAATAAAGTTATTATTTATTTCCTTATATCATGATAAATGTTTATTATTCATGCTAGAATTGTATTAACCGGAAACTTAGTACATGTGTGAATACATAGACAAACAAAGTGTCACTAGTATGCCTCTACTTGACTAGCTCGTTGAATCAAAGATGGTTGTGTTTCCTAACCATAGACATGAGTTGTCATTTGATTAATGGGATCACATCATTAGACAATGATGTGATTGACTTGACCCATTTCATTAGCTTAGCACTTGATCGTTTAAGTTTGTTGCTATTACTTTCTTCATGACTTATACATGTTCCTGTGACTATGAGATTATGCAACTCCCTAATACCGGAGGAACACTTTGTGTGCTACCAAACGTCACAACGTAATTGGGTGATTATAAAGGTGCTCTACAGGTGTCTCCGATGGTACTTGTTGAGTTGGCAT
This sequence comes from Triticum timopheevii, assembly GCA_963921465.1. NCBI lineage: Eukaryota > Viridiplantae > Streptophyta > Magnoliopsida > Poales > Poaceae > Triticum > Triticum timopheevii. The sequence continues at coordinate 341,266,781 of OY997262.1, read as the reverse complement.
AGATCAAGATTAGGATTTGTCACTCCGATTGTCGGAGAGGTATCTCTGGGCCCTCTCGGTAATGCATATCACTATAAGCATTGCAAGCAATGTAACTAATGAGTTTGTTACGGGATAATGCATTACAGAACGAGTAAAGAGACTTGCCGGTAACGAGATTGAACTAGGTATTAAGATACCGACGATCGAATCTCGGGCAAGTAACATACCGATGATAAAGGGAACAACGTATGTTGTTATGCGGTTTGACCGATAAAGATCTTCGTAGAATATGTAGGAGCCAATATGAGCATCCAGGTTCCGCTATTTTTTATTGACCGGAGATGAGTCTCGCTCATGTCTACGTAGTTCTCGAACCCGTAGGGTCCTCATGCTTAACGTTCGGTGACGATCGGTAATATGAGTATGTGCTTTGATGTACCGAAGGTAGTTCGGAGTCCCAGATGAGATCGGGGACATGACGAGGAGTCTCGAAATGGTTGAAGACATAAAGATCGATATATTGGACGACTATATTCGGACATCGGAAAGGTTCCGAGTGATTCGGGTATTTATCGGAGTACCGGAGAGTTACGGGAATTCGCCGGGGAGAAGTATTGGGCCTTATTGGGCCATACGGGAAAGAGAGAGGGGCTTCCTAGGGCAGGCCGCGCGCCCCCCAAGGCCTAGTCCGAATTGGACAAGGGGGAGGGGCTACGCCCCCTCCTTCCTTCCCTTCTCTGTTCCCCTTCCTTCTCTCCTACTACTACTAGGAAAGGAGGAGTCCTACTCCCGGTGGGAGTTGGACTCCCCCCTTGGCGCGCCCTCCTCCTTGGCCGGCTGCCTCCCCCCTAGCTCCTTTATATACGGGGGCAAGGGGCACCCCAAGACACATAAGTTGATCAGTTAACATTTTAGCCGTGTGCGGTGCCCCCCTCCACCATAATCCACCTCGATCATATCGTAGCGGTGCTTAGGGGAAGCCCTGCATCGGTAGCATCATCATCACCATCATCACGCTGTCGTGCTGACGAAACACTCCTTCGACACTCTACTGGATCAGAGTTCGTCGGAGGTCATCAAGCTGAACGTGTGCAGAACTCGGAGGTGCCGTGCGTTCGATACTTGGATCAGTCGGATCATGAAGACATACGAATACATCAAACGCGTTGTCATAACACTTCTGCTTACGGTCTAGAAGGGTACATGGACGACTCTCTCCCCTCTCGTTGCTATGCATCACCATGATCTAGCATGTGCGTAGGAACTTTTTTGAAATTACTACGTTCCCCAACAGTAGTACCGTGGCCTCTAGCCCAACACACTGACGTGCGCAGAAGTAGGCGCGGAAGTAATTTTTTACATCCGCGCCCTACGCGGTAGTACCGCTCCCAGTGTGCGGTAGTATCGTGCCGGATTTTTGCACAGACCGAATCTCATCGGAAGTAGGCACAAACGTAAGTTTTTTAGTCTGTGGCTTCCCAGCCTAGTCAAACCCTGCCTTGCGGTAGTACCGCAAGGACGCTCAGTAGTACCGCTCCAGCGGTTCTACCGCTTATGGCTTTAACGCAACAGGGCCTCGTCTAGTCTCTGCCGCAGGAGTGGTAGTACCGCATTGTCGAGCGGTAGTACCGCAAGGCCTTGCGGTAGTACCGCAAATTGGTGCGGTAGTACCGCAGGTCGCAGGCTGATGAAGTGGGTAATGGTTGGATCTTTTCCCCCACTACATAAAGGTGGTCTTCTTCCCCAAGTTGACCACCTCTTCCCTCCCTAAGCTCCATTGTTGGTCAAAGCTCCATTTTCGCCCGATCTCTCTCCCTAGAAAATCAAACTTGTTGATTCTGTAGGGATTGGTTGAGAAGGCCCCGATCTACACTTCCACCAAGAGAAATTTGATTCCCCCACTAATCCCTTGCAGATCTTGTTACTCTAGGGTGTTTGAGCACCCTAGACGGTTGAGGTTACCTTAGAGCCAAATTACATCATGGTGAAGCTTCGTGGTGTTCTTGGGAGCATCCAATTAAGTTCTGGAGATTGCCCCAACCTTGTTTGTAAAGGTTCGGTCGCCGCCTTCAAGGGCAACAATTGTGGAATCACGACTTCTCGCATTGTGTGAGGGCGTGAGGAGAATACGGTGGCCCTAGTGGCTTCTTGGGAGCATTGTGCCTCCACACCGCTCCAACGAAGATGTACTTCCTCTCAAAGGGAAGGAACTTCGGTAACACATCCTTGTTTCCACCGACTCCACTCTTGGTTATCTCTCACCTTTACTTGTGCAAGCTTATATTGTGTTGTATCCCTTGCTTGCTTGTGTGCTTGTTGTTGTTGCATCATATAAGTTGCTCACCTAGTTGCATATCTAAACAACCTACTTTGATGCAAAGTTTAATTTGGTAAAGAAAAGCTAAAAATTGTTAGTTGCCTATTCACCCCCTGAGGGAGTCCTGGATAAGGGGGTATCCGGACAGCCGGACTATATACTTTGGCCGGACTGTTGGACTATGAAGATACAAGATTGAAGACTTCATCCCGTGTCCGGATGGGACTCTCCTTTGCGTGGAAGGCAAGCTTGGCGATTCGGATGATAGATCTCCTTCTCTGTAACCGACTCTGTGTAACCCTAGCCCCCTCCGGTGTCTATATAAACCGGAGGGTTTAATCCATAGGAGGACAACAATCATAATCATAGGCTAGCTTCTAGGGTTTAGTCTCTGTGATCTCGTGGTAGATCAACTCTTGTAATACTTATATCATCAAGATCAATCAAGCAGGAAGTAGGGTATTACCTCCATCGAGAGGGCCTGAACCTCGGTAAATATCGTGTCCCCAGTCTCCTGTTACCATCGACCTTAGACGCACAGTTCGGGACCCCCTACCCGAGATCCGCCGGTTTTGACACTGACATTGGTGCTTTCATTGAGAGTTCCTCTACGTTGTCGCTGTAAGGCTCGATGGCTCCTTCAATCTTCAACAACGCAGTCTAGGGTGAGACTTTTCTCCCCGGACAGATCTTCGTGTTCGGCGGCTTCGCACTGCGGGCCAATTCGCTTGGCCATCTGGAGCAGATTGACAGCTACCCCGTGGCCATCAGGTCAGGTTTGGAAACTTGAACTATACGGTCGATATCCGCGGAGACTTGATCTTCGACGGATTCGGGCCTACATCAGGAGGGCCGAACAGTTACGACGAGCACGACTTAAATCTGCTGTCGGACAGTATTCGGGATATCGCCCCTGCAGCTACTCCAGACCTAAATCCGGGGCAGACCGCGTCATCCGAGGATGGGTGGATGGACCCCTCCATGGAAGCCGCATATTCTTCAACGATAGAGCCGAACACAGATTCCGCCATTAAGGGAATTAGCGTCACCGGACACCCGGACTTGTGTCCGGACGTGGGTTCCAAACCGCGCGTGCTCGGGCCCATCGAGTCCGATTGGGCTCCAGTAATGGAGTTCACCGCCGTGGATATCTTTCAGCACTCCCCCTTTGGCGATGTGCTAAATTCATTAAGGTCTCTCTCTTTGGTAGGAGATTCGTGGCTGAACTATGTCCGGCTCGAGTGGGAAGCAGGCGATGAAGAAATTCGTTACCGACCCACCACCCACTTCATAGCCACGGTCGATGATCTGACCGACGTGCTTGACTTCGACTCCGAAGACATCGACGGTATAGACGACGATGAAGGAGAAGAACAGGAACCACCGCCCACAAGGCGCTGGACTGCCACCTCTTCATATGATATATATATATATATATATGATGAACACCCCCAAAGAAAACAAGGGCAATGAGGCAATAGAAGATAACCCCTCAGGGAAGAAATCAAAGCATGGGCGTCATCGGCGCCGCTCTAAGCCCCGCCACAGCAATACCGGCACAGGAGAAGAAAACAATCTAGATGGTGCCGAAGAGGAATACAATCCTGATCAACCTACCTTTGAGCAGGCCAAACAGGAACACGGGCAGGTCAGCCCAGATGAATAGGCGACGGACGAATACTTGGAGGACGACAACTATATGCCTCCCTCCGAAGACGAGGTGAGCCTCAGCGACGATGAATTCGGCGTACAGGAGGATCCCATAGAGCAAGAGCGCTTTAAGCGCCGGCTTATAGCCACTGCAAGAAGCCTCAGGAAGAAGAAGCAGCAGCTCCGAGCTGATCAAGATCTGCTCACAGACAGATGGACCGAGGTCCTGGCGGCCGAGGAATACGGACTCGAGCGCCCCACCAAAGGTTACCCAAAGCACAAGTTGCTACCTCAACTAGAGGAGGAGGCCATAGAGCCTTCACTACCAGCACAAGACGAGGCTGACCGGCCACCTCGTGGCCGGGATAAAGCGGCATATCAGACCGAATACCAGCCCGCACCCCCACGCCAGTTTACTACGGCCCGGGGCAATATGCAGGACCTGCGAAATCTATTGGAAAACAAAGCGGGACAGCCAAGATCGATCTACGGATCACGGGGGCGCGCCCCAACACTTGACGACGACCGTCATGCCGGATACACTAACAAAAAGTCCGGCCGGGCCAAACATAACCGGCCAGACATAGTCACACTGCGTAATGACATAGCCCGGCATAGAGGCGTCGCACCCCCCCCCCTTTGCTTCACTGATGAAGTAATGGATCACGAATTCCTAGAAGGGTTTAAACCCATAAACATCGAGTCATACGATGGTACAACAGACCCCGCGGTATGGATCGAAGACTTTCTTCTCCACATTCACATGGCCCGCGGTGATGACCTACACGCCATCAAGTATCTTCCCCTTAAACTCAAAGGACCAGCCAGACATTGGCTGAATAGCCTGCCGGCGAACTCCATCGACAGTTGGGAAAATCTTGAGGACGCATTCCTCGACAACTTCCAAGGCACTTACGTGCGACCACCGGATGCTAATGACTTAAGTCACATTACCCAACAGCCCGGAGAGTCATCCAGGAAATTCTGGACTCGGTTCCTAACTAAAAAGAACCAAATTGTCAAGTGTCCGGACGCCGAGGCCTTGGCGGCCTTCAAGCATAATATCCGCGACGAGTGGCTCGCTCGACACCTCGGCTAAGAAAAACCGAAGTCCATGGCGGCCCTCATGACACTCATGACCCACTTTTGCGCAGGTGAGGACAGCTGGCTGGCTCACAGTAGCACCACGCCAGGAAACTCCGGCACTTCAGATGTCCGCGACAATAACGGAAAGCCACGGCGCAATAGACATAAGCATCGGAATAATGGTGACAACGCCAAAGATACGGCAATCAATGTCGGATTCAGCAACTCAAAATCCGGTCAGTGGAAAAGTCATTCAAAATAAACAATCCGGGATCGTCCAGTCTGGACCGCATACTCGACCGCTCGTGCCAGATTCACGGCACCCCCGAAAAACCAGCCAATCACACTAACAGAGATTGCTGGGTGTTCAAATAGGCTGGCAGATTGAATACCGGAAACAAGGACAAGGGGCTGCACAGTGATGATGACAAGGAGCCTCGGCGTCCAAACACTGGGGGACAGAAGAAATTTCCCCCAAGTGAAAACGGTAAACACGATCTATGCCACCCATATTCCCAAACGGGAACGAAAGCGTGCACTGAGGGACGTCTATGTGATGGAGCCAGTCGCCCCAAAGTTCAACCCATGGTCATCATGTCTGATCACCTTCGATCGTACGGACCATCCTACCATCATCTGTCACGACGGCTCAGCCGCATTGGTCCTTGATCCAATCATCGACGGATTCCACCTCACGCGAGTCCTTATGGACGGTGGCAGTAGCCTGAACCTGCTTTATCAGGATACGGTGCGCAAAATGGGCATCAATCCCTCATGGATCAAACCCACCAAAACCACCTTTAAAGGTGTAATTCCAGGGGTACACGCTCGCTGTACGGGCTCAATAACACTGAAGTGGTCTTCGGATCTCCGGATAACTTCCGAAGCGAGGAGTTAATCTTCGATATCGTCCCTTTCCATAGTGGCTATCATGCACTACTTGGACGAACCGCGTTCGCTCGATTCAATGCGGTACCTCACTATGCATACCTTAAGCTCAAGATGCCAGGACCTCGCAGGGTTATAACAGTCAATGGAAACACAGACCGCTCCCTCCGTACGGAAGAGCACATTGCAGCCCTCACGGCAGAAGTACAAAGCAACCTTCTTCGACAAACAGCCAATTCGGCAATGACAACCCTAAACACCGTTAAGCGAGTCCAGAGCACCATGCAACAGGATCGTCAGGCCCGCCAAGAGCTTGATTCGCAATCCGGCCTCCGCCCCAGCCCCATTCAGGCGGCATTTGTGCCATGTGTACATACCTACGCACTCAAAATACCATGGGGATAGGTGGAGGCGAGACGACGATGCGGCCTACAGTGCGGTTCAGCCGCCATGAGGCCCGCATCCCCTTTTTCTTTCTTTCTTTCAGGACCCTACTTTCGGGCAGCCCCTTCAGAGAACCGGACTATCGGACTCATCATAGGAGGAAACACCAAGGAGGCAAGAGGCTTTGCACACAAGGAAATACCCAGGTGGTCTCTGTTAATGATCGTTATACCTGTTTTACATACCCGCATGCAGCCTGCCTTTGGATAGGACATGTCAAATAGTCCTATTTGTTTCTGCTTCACGCATTAATTGTACACACACGCCTTGACGTATTATCCAAATGACAACGGGAAATAGTATACAGCGTAAGCTTCTTATTACCATCTTCATATTTTCCCTGGAATATTTATTTAATATTGCATCCATACACTTTGGTACGATTAGTTTGCCAGGGGCTTTTTATTGAGCCCCATAACATGACAATAAAAGTCTGAACACTTTCGACAGTGCGGCACCCCAAACTTATAGCATTATATGCATCAGCTCCGAATCATGTCTTGGGTCAATAGTTGGGTTAGCCTGGCTCCCTTGTTTTGGTACCTTGCATTCCGTTATATCGGCTAAGGTAGCGCAGGGAGAACTACTGCGATTGTGTCCCGGTTCTTCCGGACGAGCACCTCAGTAGAGAAAGCTGAAAACTGACTGTCATGATGCGACGAGAGTTGGTCGCTGTTCGAGAGGTTCAAAATCCTTAAAGATTTTTTCCGCTTCAGGCGAGGAATCGGCCTCATATGATTTAGGCGTGTATAGCGCCCCGATTCGGCTTTCTTAATATTAGGGGCTTCGCCGAAATTTAAAATGGTAGACTTCTATGGCTAAGTGAGAGTTATAAAGCCGCATAGTCCGATTGCCTTGTTTGTTGCGCTGAACACCTCCTTAAAGGACCAAAAAATTGGATAAAGAGTGTTTAGGTTTTCCACGAACACCCCAGTACTAGGTACAAGGGTGCAGAAGCCGACGACTGGCCTACTTTCAGAATTTTATAAACAGACGCACAGAAGGTAATATTTTAAATCAAACAAAGCGTCATATAAGTGCAAACAAACTCGTTTTCCTATTACAAAAACGACACGAGTACATTCACTCAAAGATTATGTCCTTGGTACATTCATTGGCCACAAGGCGAGCGCCTTTCATAACGCCATCATAATATTTTTTGGGATAGCGATGCTGCTTACCCTCAGGTGGTCCTTCCTTCACAAGCTTCTCAGCATCCAGCTTGGCTCAATGCATCTTCGCGCGGGCAAAGGCCCGGCGGGCACCCTCAATACAGACGGATTGCTTGATAACCTCAAGCCGCGGACAGGCATTTACCATCCGCTTTATAAGGCCAAAATAGCTATCGGGCAGAGGCTCACCAGGCCACATCCGGACTATCAGGCCCTTCATGGCCAGTTCGGTCACCTTGTGGAGTTCGACCAATTGCTTAAATTGGTCACTCAAGGGCATCGGATGTTCGGCTCTGGCATACTGAGACCAAAACAACTTCTCCGTTGAGCTCCCTTCTTCGGCACGGTAGAACTCCGTGCCATCCGATATGCTGCGTGGCAGATCTGCGAATGCCCCTGGAGAGCTCCGAATGTGGTTAAGTAAAAGAAATGTCTCCTCCACATGCTTGCTCTGCATAATGAATGCCTTACCCTCCGCTATCTTCTTGGCCTCCTGGATTTCCTAGAGGGACCTTTGGGCTTCGGCCTTGGCATCTTTCGCGCTCTCGAGGGCTTGGCAAGCTCTGACGCTTGTGTCTTGAAATCATGCTCCAAGGACTCGAACTTCTTGCCGAACTCCTGGAGCTCTTGCTGTACCTCTCCCACCCGAGCATCTTGTTTTTCACGCTTGATGCACTCCGTGGCCGCCTTGGCTTCAGTCTCGGACAGCGCTTTCTTCAGGGCCGCCACTTCGGTCGTGGCCCCTATTAAAAATCATGATGCTTTTTGTTAGCATCATCAATTTTTCTCCTCTACATAACACACGGACGGGGTATCACTTACCTTTGTTCTCCTCGAGCTGCCTCTTCACAAGGATGAGCTCTTCTTCGGCCTGCCCCAGGTCCCGCCTGAGTCCGGCGACCTCAGTTGTGCGCGCAGCGGTGGTTAGCAGCAACGCCTGCTTATTAACATAGACAAGTACTGTCAGACTCCTGCGGTTTTTAGTTGACCCTCCGTTTGGCTTTTCTTTCCGAACACCAAACAGAGTATCAGGGGCTACTGTCTATTGGGTGATATTTTCTCACACTTTTTCATTACTTACCTCAAAGCCTGTTAGTAGGCTGGTGCAGGCTTCGGTCAACCCGCTCTTTGTGGACTAAACCTTCTCAATTACCGTACTCATAAGAGTACGGTGCTCATCGTCAATGGAAGCGCCTCGAAGCACTTCCAACAAATTATCTGATGCCTCCGGCTGGGCGGAGGTCATCGGCACGGCCGGCTCACCCTCCTTCGCGAGGGGCTGCCTACCAGAATCCGGAACCCTTGGAGGCTCCGGTGCAGTAACCGGCTGGGAGCCAGACTTGTTGTGGCTCCCATCAGCATAATCCATGGGGGTCCTACCCCCCATATGCCCGGCATCTGGGATTTTGCCTTGGGCGTCTCCAGAACCATCGCCCCCTGCTCTGATATCCTTTGGGACAACACCTCGTTGTCATTTGCAGGTCGTGGGGAGGTGGCCGTCGGGAGTGAATTCATCTCCGACTCACTCAGAGACCCTTCCGAAGAGGATACCCCGAGATTGGACCTAGCCAGACTGCACGTACGTGTTCGGCGTTATTGCAAACTATGAAGTTAAAGTCGCACGAACAGTACTACGGAGTGCGGATACTTACAACATCGCCCGGGGCTTGCCCCTGGGCAGCCACTCCTCCTCGCTATAGGCGGTCATGGTGGAGTGATCCGGAAGGGACGCCTTTCCCTTCTTGTCCTAGCCTCCCCCTGTGGGGCGGCTTTCCTTTTCTTCTCCTCCCCAGTGCGGGGAGGGGGCATTTCTTCATGTTTCCCCCCGTCTCCATGGGAGGAAACTGTCTCGGCATCCTCGAACGACGAGTCTATCACAGTCCTACGCCGGAGACCTTTCCTGGTCCGCGCGGCCGCTTTCATGGACCTTTCGGCCTCCCCGGATGGGGCAGCCTTCCTCTTCTTCTCCTCCCCTTCATGGGAGGAGTGCGCCTCATCATCTTCGGGTGAGGTGTCCGGAGCAACCTCGCGCCGGAGACCCTTCCTGGTCCCCATGGCCTTCTTTTCGGCCTTCTTCTCCGGCACCTTGTAAGATGCCAGAACCAGCATCTCCGTTAGGAGTGCGATTGTTGGATCTTCAGGTAGTGCAGCCGGACAGTCGATCTGCTCCGCCATCTTCACATAATCTTGTTTTGTCAGCATGATGACTTAAAGTCCTCTCACGAAAATGCTGGGAAAGGTGCATCTTGTGATGTTTAGAGAACTTACCGGATTGGCGGGTCGCGTGGCGCTGAGCCCGCGGTCCTCGGAAGTGGGAGGAGGAACTTCGCCGGTCTTGAACAACACCTTCCAGACGTCCTTATGCATCGTGTCGAAGAGCCCATGCAGCATCTGGTGTTCGGCCGGATCGAACTCCCACATATTGAATGCCCATCTTTGACACGGGAGAATCCGACGGACGAGCATGACCTGGACCATGTTGACAAGCTTGATCTTATTGTCCCTCATACTTTTGATGCAGGTCTCGAGTCCGGTCAGCTCCACAGGTTCGCCCCAGGCCAGGCCCTTCTTTTCCCAAGAGGTGAGCCGCATGGGGATTCCGGATCGGAATTTGGGGGCCGTCACCCAATTAGCATCGCGCGGCTCGGTGATGTAGAACCACCCTGATTGCCACCCTTTAATGGTCTCCACAAAGGAGCCGTCAAGCCATGTAACGTTGGGCATTTTTTCCACCATGGCGCCTCCGCACTCCGCCTGCTGGCCGCTCACGATCTTCGGTTTCACGCAGAAGGTCTGCAGCCACAAGCCGAATTGGGTCTTGATGCAGAGGAAGGCCTCGCACACGACGATGAACGCCAAGATGTTGAGGACGAAATTTGGGGCCAGATCATGAAAATCTAGCCCATAGTAATACATGAGCCCGCGGATCCGCGGACGAAATGAGGGAGGAATACTACTCTCTCCCGAGACTTTGGGGTGGGGGTGATCTGTCCCTCCGCTGGAAGCCTGTGCGCAATGGTTTCGGCCAGGTATCCGGCCGCCCGAAGCTTGGTAATATCCTCCTCCATGACGGAGGAGGCCATCCACTTGCCTCCCGCTCCGGACATGCTGCGGATGGTCCTACGGAGAAGGTGAGAACTTGGGTGCTGGAGCTCGAGGGTGCAAGAATGAATGAGCAAAGGAGGAAGAAGGCGTGGGTGAACCTTATCCCTTTATAAAGGCGGTGGAAAATGTGCACCTCCCCACTTGCCTCTCGAAATCACTCATTTTCCAAGCGCCACGATTGATGGCACGGTTTACCCATACTCGTATTGATGAGGATCCCGCGATAAGAGGGACACGATCTCTGCTTCGACAAGACGTGCCAAGGAAACTGCCTCGCAATGTGTGCGGTAGCTGGTTGTAAAAAATGGTTCGAATAATGGCCGGGCCGTGGCGTGATGTCACGCTACGAAGAGTTGTCAGCAGATCAGATTTGTGGATTATTGTTCTCTCTATGGTGGTATGTAAAATTTGTCTTGCAGAGCCGGACGCTTAAGTGTTCGAAATTTACCTTGGAGTATTCGGAGATGGAACCCGCCCTGCAATGCCGAAGACAATCTGCACCGGACTCATCGTCATTGAAGCCTGGTTCAGGGGCTACTGAGGGGAGTCCTGGATAAGGGGGTATCCGGACAGCCGGACTATATACTTTGGCCGGACTGTTGGACTATGAAGATACAAGATTGAAGACTTCGTCCCGTGTCCGGATGGGACTCTCCTTTGCGTGGAAGGCAAGCTTGGCGATTCGGATGATAGATCTCCTTCTCTGTAACCGACTCTGTGTAACCCTAGCCCCCTCCGGTGTCTATATAAACCGGAGGGTTTAGTCCGTAGGAGGACAACAATCATAATCATAGGCTAGCTTCTAGGGTTTAGTCTCTACGATCTCGTGGTAGATCAACTCTTGTAATACTCATATCATCAAGATCAATCAAGCAGGAAGTAGGGTATTACTTCCATCGAGAGGGCCCGAACCTAGGTAAACATCGTGTCCCCAGTCTCCTGTTACCATCGACCTTAGACGCACAGTTCGGGACCCCCTACCCGAGATCCGCCGGTTTTGACACCGACACCCCCCCTCTAGTCAACTATATCGATCCTTTCACCTATCAAAATTGTACCGTGGAGAGATTGTAGTGGAACTGGATTGCGCTGTTGTCATCAATGACCTGACCTCCAGTAAGTTGGTGGCCTCGGAGTGGTACCCGCTGATTCATGATATTAAACTACTGCAGCATGTTTTCAAATCGGCTAACTTTGTCGCTGTTAGACGTGGAGGCGATGGACTGACCCATGGTCTTGCGGCGCTGGCAGAGACTAAAGGCAATGAAGACAAGATCGATGATATTCCTGATGATGTGCGAGAGTTGTGGCTCTCTTAATGTAATTATAACTCTGAGTGATTTCTACTCAGGTTATCCTAAAAAAATCATATTGCATTCAATTCATAGAAATACTAGGGTTCCTCAATACCACCGAGAACTAGAAAAACTACTCAGGCATGGGGACACTACAAATCATCGAGGTGTTCATATTAATAGCTGATGAATGATTATAGTGATACACGTATGAATCCACAATATGTTTTTGGATTACAATGATATTGATAGAAGAGTCGATGATGAGCATGGATGGTGACGTGAGGATGGATGTCGATGTCGTGGCCCCCGTGATCGAAGCAATGTCGAGGTGGATGCCCTTCTACCGATTCCACTGTTGGATCACTTTCGGAGGTGATTTCAGACGGCCACTACTACCACCGGAACGAGCCGCCGAAGCGCTGTTGTAGTCACTCCCTTACCGGAATCGATTGGCCATCAACAGCGGAGCTTAGTTGGGGCCAGCAGGTGCCATGGCCCCCCAGCCTCACTAGTAAAGTTGAAGGAAATTTTTTGGGGGGCTGTTTAGATTAGATTTTTTTAGCTTTTGGTCCCCCCAAACAACCATATTTGCTACCCCACCCCCCCACCCCCGACATCCTGTCTAGCTCCGCCACTGTTGACCATGTCGATGATAGCCTGAAAATCTTTGTGCACCTGCCCCAGACAGCGGGGCACTTGCTACCTCACTATTAAAGTCCATGAAAATTATACGTCTATAATGCAAAACCAATAAGTAAAATATGATGCAAGATGCACTTATCACCGAACAGTGTGACTGCTCAATGCCGACCGGCCCGAGCAACCACGTTGGAGTTGTCCCAATCAAGCTAGAGTTTTTTTTTTCCTTATGTAGCATAAAATGGCATGGCTAAAGATTAAAAAAAAACATTGAGAGCATGAAAGGACACTCCAATTTTGTCTCCTCTTCTTGATTTTTGGAAACAAACCGAACTCGGAAATTCCTTCACCAACAAAGGAATTTAATTGACCTTTCCATGTATGGCGTTCTCATGCAAGGAAACCATGCCACTATTCCGGCTCTGAACTTTCTGCAAGAGGCAAGTGATCAAACTCAATATGAAAAGATGGTTAGGCCGGTTTGGTTCCAAAACTGTAGTCTCGCTGACGACCGATCTCTCCTACCTTCCGGGGCCATGAAGCTCCCAGCTCCCTATCTGGTGTGACGTGCTGACGCGCAAGTTTTAATACTGTTCAGCGACTCTCACCGGCCGACTTGTTTGTGTCGCCAGCTCCAGCGAGGCTGCAGACTGCAGTACGATCGACGTCCCGCCTTATACGAGCAGCCGCAGTATGAACGGCAGTTTTCACATGCTCCTTACTTAGTTAGGGTAGTTTTTGCACTTGGAAAATATTCAGACATCACTGGGAGCATATTTGTGTTGAAAGAGAAAAACTGGATTTTGCCCGTCTATAACCTTACCTTGCCTGGCTAGTAGTCGTTTGGGAAGGAGTGGCCGTCTGAGAGATGGATGTTTCGTTGGCCTATCGCGATTTGGACTTTGGAAGCTAGCGCTTGCAGGAGGATAGATAGTACGTCGCGTGCGTAATCTGACCTGCCGCCCCGAGCCTGCAACTGCTCCCATATAAACCCGCGGGGAAACGGGGGCCGCCGGAGGCCTTCCTCCCCTTCTTCCTTCCGTGTCGCTCTGAGGCAGAGAGCGGACAGGAAGGAGAGAAAGAGAGATGCGAGTAGCGGACGACGCGCCAATGGAGAGGAGGATGATCGGTGCCGCCCGTCGCTCCTTCTTCTTCTTCGACTCGTCTTCTTCCTCGCTTCTGCTCTTCCTCCTGCTATCGCTCCTCTCAGGTACGGCCGGCGATACCTCCGTCTCTCGCTTCTCTTCCATCTTTCGCGCGTGATTAACTGCATGTGATTGCATGGTACAGCTTTTTTTAATTAAAAGTTGTTGCTCAAATTTTGTGTTTCTTGTTTTGAACATTGATGTGAAAAACATATACTCCCTCCAATTCAAATTAATTGACGTTGCTTTAGTACAATTTTAATTAATACTCTTTTTGTTTTATAATATTTTTGACGCTACACTGGTGTAAAAAAAAAGTTCTACATTATAGGATGGATGAAGAGAATACAGGTTTGCAAACACGAACACGGAGAAAACAAGACGCGTTGACCGGATATACCGTATCATGCAAAACAGCTGTAATGGTATTATTCAAGATGAATTGTGCCTAGCGATAGTTCTTCACTTCTTCTAAGAGGTCGTTCTCCACGGATCAGCTTACCGTATGTTCAGTCGGCTGTCCGACATGGCTTTGATTGGGAAGACGGCGAGTTTTCCACGTTGTCTTGTGGAAACAATAAATTTTCCACATCGTCCCGTGACCCCCCTGTTGAAATCATGCACATTCGATATTGACACTCCGTTTGATATTTTTCATCTGGTTGTATTGCGTGCATCACTATAATTTTTTTTTGTGTATTTTTGGTCGAGTGCGACCTCTTAGCCGAAAGCATTGCTACGAGCCAGTGTAACTTTTTTCATGTTGTCATCAGTGGATATTTTCTTGCCAATCATATTGACCTTCTCTTTTGGACGTGTCGCCGCACCTACGCTGACGGCAGCCAACAATGGCATTGTATCGGCGGCGACCGCGCCACTCAAGTTCGGCATCAACTACGGCCAGATAGCGGACAACCTCCCGCACCCGGCGCAGGTGTCCGGCCTCCTCCGGTCGCTCAACGTCAACAGGGTCAAGCTCTACGACGCCGACCCGGCCGTCCTCACGGCCTTCGCCGGCACGGGCGTCGAGTTCACCATCAGCAACGGGGACCTCCTCAACATGTCCGACGCTCGCAACGCGCGCGCCTGGGTGGCGCAGAACGTCCAGCCCTTCCTCCCGGACACCCGCATCACCTGCGTCATCCTCGGCAACGAGGTGCTCTCCGGCACCGACACGGCCGCCATGCAGAGCCTCCTCCCCGCCATGCAGGCCGTGCACCAGGCGCTGGTGGACCTGGGCCTCGACGGCCAGGTGAACGTGTCGACGTCCCAGTCCGTCAACGTGCTCGCCAGCAGCTACCCGCCGTCGGCCGGCGCGTTCAGGGAGGACCTCGCCCAGTACATGCAGCCGCTGCTGGACTTCCTCGCCGAGGTCGGCTCGCCGTTCCTGATCAACGCGTACCCGTTCTTCGCCTACAAGGCCAGCCCCGGGAGCGTGTCGCTGCCGTACGTGCTGTTCGAGCCCAACCCCGGCGCGCACGACCCCGGCACCAACCTCACCTACGACAACATGCTCTACGCCCAGATCGACGCCGTGTACGCGGCCATGGAGGCCATGGGGCACAAGGACATCGCCGTGCGGATCTCCGAGACCGGGTGGCCGTCCGCGGGGGACGCCGACGAGGTGGGCGCCACTATACAGAATGCCGCCACCTACAACGGGAACCTGATGAAGCGGGTCGCGGCGGGCCAGGGGACGCCGCTCAGGCCGGATGTGCCCGTGGACGTGCTCGTCTTCGCCCTGTTCAACGAGAACATGAAGACCGGGCAGGCATCCGAGAGGAACTACGGGCTGTTCTACCCCAACGGCACGTCGGTGTACGACCTCGGGTTCGACGGGGCGTCGTTCGGGCCGTCGTCGCCAACGGCATCGCGGTTTTCCTCTTCTTCCAAGCCGACGGTAAGTAAGAAAGCTCTGCATCCATCTTACTTACGCTTGAATGCAAATTTCACATGCAAATCGATCGGGATCAAAACTATTCCAAAAAGACGCTATATTTTCTCAGCTACATTGATTTCGAAAAAGAAAACTTTACAAAACCTAACAAGGTGGAAAAACTGCACTCGAAGTACTTTGAGCGGTTGAGAAGAACTGTAGGTACATCACCGTGACCATGGTTCTGTCGCTGTTTCTAAGCTCACCATTTTCTTTGCGTCTGTTTGCTGTTGCAGATATCTTTTCCGGTGGGGGTGGTTGTCCTGTTTGCAGCATTTCTCTTGTAATCACCATCCAGAAGTGTATTTAGGCATTTAGCTATTGTGATTGGCCACTAACCGATAGTTCAGTTTGTGCCAACATGCATGGCACATGAGATAAGCTGATCGTACATTGTTGTCGCACTAGGTAAGCTTATATCTTGATTCTTGACCATATCACTATTTGTAATTCAGCTGTTCTGGTTCTTTTTTCATGGGGGAAACCAGTTTTCTTTGTGGATAAAAAACACGTTTTTAGATCACGTACAAACGCATGCACTTACAACATGCAACACACTCATACTCTATGAAAGCACCTATGAACACACTACCCCTATGAACACCTTCAAGAAATTAAGCCGACACGATCTTGTTATTGACGAAGTCGACACAGACATCTCGAAGTCGACGAACATGTCATGCAAGTGAATGAATAGTGCCAAAAACCTTGAAAATATGCGACCACATGTGCCAACTTACAGACTTGAATCCTGGTGTGCTGATTTCACCACAAGAAATCTAACCATGTACATAAAGGATTTTCATTCAATCGTCATATCAAAGTGATACAACCGCACTGAGTGTAAAACCGTCGTCAGCATTACTAGATGTGCATAAACATACTCTTACACAGACAAAAATATATACTGGGCACTGTTCCATAATCGAATCCCATCGTTAATACCACGTAGGTGAATACTGGAACTTGTGCACATGGCGAGGAGAGCTGGTGGTCCAGATTTCACGAGTATTTAGACCTGAGAGCCAAAACAGATTTCCGCATTAAAAGTTTCTATAAGATACATTCAGAGATCTCTTGGGCTCTTGGCTCATGACTGGAGATTTGACTGCCAGCTCAGGTCTTGTCACCATATTTTCTGAACTCCATTCTATGCAAATACCACAATTTCTGCATATGAAAAGTGTGAGAGTGGAAAAAGGAAATACTTTTATAAACCGAAAGAAGGAGAGTGAAATGCCCGGAGCAAGCACTGTGCTAGACTATCACAGGAGCACAAAGAAAAGTAGCAAAGAGCCATAGAGAGCAAATCGATCGCAATGTCCAAACTTTTCTCTCCTCGGTCTAATCCTCCACTAGGTTTATTCAATCAACTATACATATAGTAGATTGGATAGTGGTAAAAGATCAATAAGATCAGTAGTGGTATCATACATAGGTACAAGTAGTTTGAACCGTTTGACATTTGGAATTTGCTGTGAATAAACTTGTATGTATATATGGTGGTTAGGACCTATCATGTTTCTGTTGTACACAATGAGGATATCAGGTTCATGAGATGGTGGGTGTCTTATGGGCGTTATATCAACGACTTGCATAGTACCCATGCTCTCTCTCTCTCTCTCTCTCTCTCTCTAGCGCATAGGCAACTACACATTTCACGATGCAGGTGCGACAACTGACGCACCACACCACGCGGCTTTCACTTTGCTTTGCACGCTTTTGCCCGGCCGGCGCAACAGCAGCAGATGAAGGCTTGGGTGGTTGTGGCCAGGCTTGCCGACCTGCATGTGAAGGAAATGCCCTAGACGCAATATAAAATTGTTATTTTATATTTTATTATTCATGATAAAGGTTTATTATTCCTGCTAGAATTGTATTGATCAGAAACTTAAATACAATATGAATACATAAACAAATACTTTGTCCCTAGTAAGCCTCTACTAGATTAGCTCGTTGATCGAAGAAGGTTAAGGTTTCCTAACCATAGACATGTGTTGTCACTTGATAACGGGATCACATCATTAGGAGAATGATGTGATGGACAAGACCCATCTTTTAGCTTAGGATATGATCGTTCAGTTTATTGTTGCTACTTTCTTGAATGTCAAATACATGTCCCTTCGACCATGAGATCATGCAACTCCTGAATACCGGAGGAATACCTTGTGTGCTATCAAACGTCACAACGTAACTGGGTGATCATAAAGATGCTCTACAGAAATCTCCGAAGGTGTTTTTTGAGTTGGCATGGATCAAGGTTGGGATTTGTCAGGATTTCTTAAAGAAGAGTTGTATATGATGCAACCAGAAGGTTTTATCGATCCTAAATGTGCTAACAAAGTGTGCAAGCTCCAGCGATCCATCTATGGATTGTTGCAAGCATCTCGGAGTTGGAATATATGCTTTGATAAGGTGATCAAAGCATATGGTTTTATACAGACTTACTGTGAAGCCTGTATTTACAAGAAAGTGTGAGCTCTGTAGCATTTCTGATATTATATGTGGATGACATATTGTTGATTGGAAATGACATAGAATTTCTGAATAGCATACAAGGATACTTGAATAAGAATTTTTCAATGAAAGACCTCGGTGAAGCTACTTACATATTGGGCATCAAAATCTATAGAGATAGATCAAGACGCTTAATAGGACTTTCACAAAGCACATACCTTGGCAAAGTTTTGAAGGAGTTCAATATGGATCAATTAAAGAAAGGGTTCTTGTCTGTATTCAAGGTGTGAAGTTGAGTAAGACTCAAAACCCGACCAAAGATAGAGAGAGAATGAAAGGCATTCCCTATGCCTCAGCCATACATTCTATAAAATATGACATGTTGTGTACCAGACCAGTTGTGTACCTTGCCATGAGTTTGGCAAGGGGCTACAATAGTGATTCAGGAGTGGATCACTAGACAACAGTCAAAATTATCCTTAGGTACCTAAAGAGGACTAAGGAAATGTTTCTCGGTTATGGAGATGATAAAGGGTTTGTCGTAAAGGGTTACGTTGATGCAAGTTTTAACACTGATCCAGATGACTCTGAGTCTCATTCTGGATACATATTGAAAGTGGGAGCAATTAGCTAGAGTAGCTCCATGCAAAGCAGTGTAGACATAGAAATTTGTAAAATATCTCTCACAAGCAAAACATGATCACAACTTAGTACTCTTTGTGTGTTAATCACATGGCAATGTGAACTAGATTATTGACTCTAATAAACTCCTTGGGTGTTAGTCACATGGCGATGTGAACTATGGATGTTAATCACATGACGATATGAACTAGATTTTATTGACTCTAGTGCAAGTGGGAGACTGGTGGAAATATGTCCTAGAGGCAATAGTAAAATGGTTATTATTGTATTTCCTTAATCATGATAAAGGTTTATTATTCATGCTAGAATTGTATTCACCGGAAACTTAAATACATGTGTGGATACATAAACAAATACCGTGTCCCTAGTGAGCCTCTATTAGACTAGCTCGTTGATCAAAGATGGTTAAGATTTCCTAACCATAGACATGTGTTGTCACTTGATAACAAGATCACATCATGAGGAGAATGATGTGATGGACAAGACCCATCCGTTAGCTTAGCATATGATTGTTCAGTTTATTGCCATTGCTTTGTTAATGTCAAATACATATTCCTTTGAATATGAGATAATGCAACTGCCGGATACCGGAGGAATATCTTGTGTGCTATCAAACTTCACAACGTAATTGGGTAATCATAAATATGCTCTACAGGTATCTCCAAAGGTGTCTGTTGAGTTGGCATGGATCGAGATTAGGATTTTCACTCCATGTATCGGAGAGGTATCTCTGGGCCCTCTCGGTAATACACATCACAAGAAGCTTGCAGGCGAAGTGACTAAGGAGTCAGATACAAGATGATGTATTACGGAACGAGTAAAGAGACTTGCCGGTAACGAGATTGAACTAGGTATAAAGATACTGACGATCGAATCTCGGGAAAGTAACATACCGGCAGACAAAGGGAATTATGTATGTTGTCATAACGGTTCGACCGATAAAGATCTTCATAGAATATGTAGGAACTAATATGGGCATCCAGGTTCCGCTATTGGTTATTGACTAGAGAGGTGTCTCGGTCATGTTTACATAGTTCTCGAACCTGTAGGGTCTAGACGTTTAACGTTCATTGACGACATAGTGTTATATGAGTTATATGATTTGGTGACTGAATGTTGTTTGGAGTCCCAGATGAGATCATGGACATGACGAGGAGCTCTAGAATGGTCCGGAGGTAAAGGTTGATATATAGGACAATGATATTCAGACACCAGAAGAGTTCCGGAGTGCATCGGGTAATCATCGGATCATCGGAAGGGGTTCTGGACACCCCCGGGAGGTGGTCTATGGGCCTAATGGGCCAAGGGGAGAGACATACCAGCCTACAAGGGGGATCACACGCCCCTCTCCCTAGCCGCCGACCCTAGGGAAGGAAAGAGGGAGGGCTAGCCCCTCCTGCCTTCCCCTCCTCATGGGAGAAAGGGAAGGGGGGCTCCACCCTCCCCTGCCTTTCCCCGTGCGCCTAAAAAGGCAGGGGGCGCGGTTAGGAGCAGGAGCCCAAGTGGGATTCTGCCCCACTTGTTGCATCTCCTGGATGCCTCATTCCTCCCTCCCACATATATATATGTGGGAGGGGGCGCCATACAAAGCCACGACAATCTCTTAGTCGTGTGTGGCGCCCCTCTCCACAGTTTCGTCCCGCGGTCATTTTTTCGTAGTGCTTAGGCGAAGCCTTGCGGAGATAGCATCACCATCACCGTCACCATGCCGTCGTGCTGCCGGAACTCATCCACTAGTTTGTCGTCTTGCTAAATCAAGAAGGCGAGGACGTCACCGAGCTGAACGTGTGCTGAACGCGGAGGTGACGTACTTTTGGTACTTGATCGGTTGGACCGCGAAGAAGTTCGACTACATCAACCGCGTTACTAAATGCTTCCGCTTACGGTCTACGAGGGTACGTAGACACTCTCCCCCTCATTGCTATGCATCTCCATGGATAGATCTTGCGTGTGCGTAGAATTTTTTTGTTTTCCATGCAATGTTTCCCAACAGGTGAAGCACCTATCGTTATCCGGATGAGGCTCGTCACACATACCCCCGTCGTCGGTGCAGTAATCGCACTCGGGGATCCTATCATCGTGAGACATCTCCTGTGTTCATAATTCGAAGATTAAAAATCGACGGCAAATACCAGGAACTCATAGACAGATTATTATTCAGCACGGGTTGACTTCCGGTATGTCGAGTCTTCCTCGAAAACTCACATATCACGTGGTGTATATGGTGGGCACTCCCTCTCTGATACCTGAGTGCATTAAACCCAAATGTCTAGCACAAGGGAAAGAAGGAGCAGCAACCCCCATAACAAGAGTCGGGATTCTTCCTCTCTGATATATCGACCATCGGTGATGGTCGCATCCTTCTTCCCTCGTGCATTACCAATGTCTATCACGAGGAGGAGAGGAGGAAGCGACCCCACAACAACAGTTGGGATTCTTCCTCTCTGATATGTCAACCGTATATGGTGGACACTCCCTCACTGACATTTCGACCGTCGGTGATGGTCGCTTCCCCCTTCTCTCGTACATTACCAAGGTATATCACGAGAAGATGGGGATAGGAAACGAACCCCACGAAAATAGTGGGGAGCCCTGATAAACTAAAAGTCAACCCTAAGCATCAGTCAATTAACATTGCATATATTGAGTAATGACATAAAAAATGGCCTATGTTTTGCCGGAATGTCATTTAATTCCCATTCCTACAAATCACTGGCGCTCGATATGTCCTACTTTCTAGCACAAGTCATGCCAAAAGTCACGAAAAATTTCGGCATGACCTTTGCTAAAAACAGGACATATCGACCGCTTGAAATTTGCTGAAACGGAAATGACTCGACATTCTAGCAAAACATAGGCCACTCTGAGGTGTTCCCTGCAAAATGATACACATGTACAAATAGAAAAGCAATACATGTCCAATATCCACCTTCTCTACAGCAGCACATGTCCAAAATCATACTCATTGTTGATCAAGTACAAGCTCTTCATCTTTAAGTCAGAAACATATATTCATTGGTGGTCTTCTGTAGCTTGTTCTTCAGGATCTGGTTATCCTTCTTCGCGCACCTCCTCTCTTCTTCACACTAGTTTCTCTGCTTCAAAAAGTGGAGCTAACATTTAAAAATTACAAACTATACAAGTTTTATACTTTTGCTGCATACAACATCATCGTGCATTTTAAAACAGGATGAAACAGTGGGTTGGCAATTTTAGTTATAGTTGAAAGTTGCATAAACTAAAAGTAGACATGATGCTGATCAACTTTCATATATAACACTTTGTCATATGAGGCACAGTTGAATTTATATGAATTAAAAAATGCCTAAATGATATTAAAAGTGTGCCAAAATTTAGTTAAATCAAAGTGACCAATACGTTTTTTACCAACTAAAATATTAACTAATCTAGTAAACTAGAAACTAATTCAGTAAACTAGAAACTAGAAACTAATTTAGTTAAATGAGGGAGGAGGGAGCAGGGCTGGTGGCTGGAGGAGGGACTGTTGGAAATATGCCCTAGAGGCAATAATAAAAGGATTATTATTATATTTCCTTGTTCATGATAATTGTCTTTTATTCATGCTATAATTGTATTATCTGGAAATCGTAATACACGTGTGAATACTTAGACCAAAACATGTCCCTAGTGAGCCTCTAGTTGACTAGCTCGTTGATCAACAGATAGTCATGGTTTCCCGACTATGGACATTGGATGTCATTGATAACGGGATCACATCATTAGGAGAATGATGTGATGGACAAGACCCAATCCTAAGCATAGCACAAGATCGTGTAGTTCGTTTTGCTAGAGCTTTTCCTATGTCAAGTATCTCTTCCTTAGACCATGAGATCGTGTAACTCCCGGATACCGTAGGAGTGCTTTGGGTGTACCAAACGTCACAACGTAACTGGGTGACTATAAAGGTGCACTACAGGTATCTCCGAAAATGTCTGTTGGGTTGACACGGATCGAGACTGGGATTTGTCACTCCATATAACGGAGAGGTATCACTGGGCCCACTCGGTAGTGCATCATCATAATGAGCTCAAAGTGACTAAGTGTCTGGTCACGGGATCATGCATTACGGTACGAGTAAAGTGACTTGCCGGCAACGAGATTGAATGAGGTATTGGGATATCGACGATCGAATCTCGGGTAAGTAACATACTGTTTGACGAAGGGAATTGTATACGGGGTTGCTTGAATCCTCGACATCGTGGTTCATCCGATGAGATCATCGAGGAGCATGTGGGAGCCAACATGGGTATCCAGATCCCGCTGTTGGTTATTGACCGAAGAGCCGTCTCGGTCATGACTACATGTCTCCCGAACCCGTAGGGTCTACACACTTAAGGTTCTGTGACGCTAGGGTTGTATGAATATGAGTATGCAGCATACCGAAAGTTGTTCGGAGTCCCGTATGAGATCCCGGACATCACAAGGAGTCCCGGAATGGTCCGGAGGTAAAGAATTATATATAGGAAGTGCTCTTTCGGCCATCGGGAAAGTTTCGGGGTCACCCAGTATTGTACCGGGACCACCGGAAGGGTCCCGGGGGTCCACCGGGTGGGGCCACCTATCCCGGAGGGCCCCGTGGGCTGAAGTAGGAGGGGAACCAGCCCCTAGTGGGCTGGTGCGCCCCCCCTTGGGACCCTCCTGCGCCTAGGGTTGGAAACCCTAGGGTGGGGGGCACACCACTTGCCTTGGGGGGCACTCCACCCCCCCTGGCCGCCGCCCCCTTGGGAGATTCCCATCTCCAGGGCCGGCGCCCCCCCAGGGGGCCTATATAAAGGAGGGGGGGAGGGAGGGCAGCCGCACCCTGAGTCTTGGCGCCTCCCTTCCCCTGCTACACCTCTTCCTCCTCCCGTAGTTGCTTGGCGAAGCCCTGCCGGAGCCCTGCTGCATCCACCACCACGCCGTCGTGCTGCTGGATCTTCATCAACCTCTCCTTCCCCCTTGCTGGATCAAGACGGAGGAGACGTCACGCTGACCGTACGTGTGTTGAACGCGGAGGTGCCGTCCGTTCGGCGCTAGGATCTCCGGTGATAGGATCACGACGAGAATGACTACCTCAACCCCGTTCTCTTGAACGCTTCCGCACGCGATCTACAAGGGTATGTAGATGCATCTCTCTCTCTCGTTGCTAGATGAACTCATAGATGGATCTTGGTGAACGTAGGAAATTTTTTTATTTTATGCAACGTTCCGCAACAGTGGCATCATGAGCTAGGTCTATGTGTAGTTCTCTATTGCACGAGTAGAACACAAATTTGTTGTGGGCGTAGATCTTGTCAACTTGCTTGCCACTACTAGTCTTTTCTTGCTTCAGCGGTATTGCGGGATGAAGCGGCCCGGACCGACCTTACACGTACACTTATGTGAGACGGGTTCCACTGACTGACATGCACTAGTTGCATAAGGTGGCTAGCGGGTGTCTGTCTTTCCTACTTTAGTTGGAGCGGATTCGATGAAAAGGGTCCTTATGAAGGGTAAATAGAAGTTGACAAAATCACGTTGTGGTTATTCGTAGGTACGAAAATGTTCTTGCTAGAACCCAATTGCAGCCACGTAAAAGATGCAACAACAATTAGAGGACGTCTAACTTGTTTTTGCAGCAATTGTCATGTGATGTGATATGGCCGGAAGTTGTGATGAATGATGAATGATATATTGTGATGTATGAGATCATGTTCTTGTAATAGGAATCATGACTTGCATGTCGATGAGTATGACAACCGGCAGGAGCCATAGGAGTTCTCTTAATTATTGTATGACATGCGTGTCAATGATTTAACGCCATGTAATTACTTTACTTTATTGCTAAACCGTTAGCTATAGTTGTAGAAGTAATAGTTGGCGAGCAACTTCATGGAGGCACGATGATGGAGATCATGATGATGGAGATCATGGTGTCATGCCGGTGACGAAGATAATCATGGAGCCCCGAAGATGGAGATCGAAGGAGCTATATGATATTGGCCATATCATGTCACTACTTTATATAATTGCATGTGATGTTTATTATGTTTTATGCATCTTGTTTACCTAGAACGGCGGTAGTAAATAAGATGATCCCTTATAATAATTTCAAGAAAGTGTTCCCCCTAACTGTGCGCC
This sequence comes from Triticum timopheevii, assembly GCA_963921465.1. Taxonomy (NCBI): domain Eukaryota; kingdom Viridiplantae; phylum Streptophyta; class Magnoliopsida; order Poales; family Poaceae; genus Triticum; species Triticum timopheevii. Next base: position 341,241,900 of record OY997262.1, on the reverse strand, counting down.
GTTGCTAAAGTTCGTCGTTTCGAAGCACCACGTGATGATAGGGTGTGATAGATCCTTACGTTCACATACAACGGGTGTAAGACAGTTTTACACATGCAAAACACTTAGGGTTAACTTGACGAGCCTAGCATGTACAGACATGGCCTCGGAACACAAGAGATCGAAAGGTCGAACATGAGTCGTATGGAAGATACGATCAACATGGAGATGTTCACCGATGATGACTAGTCCGTCTCACGTGATGATCGAACACGGCCTAGTCGACTCGGATCGTGTAACACTTAGATGACTAGAGGGATGTCAAATCTGAGTGGGAGTTTATTAAATAATTTGATTAGATGAACTTAATTATCATGAACTTAGTCTAAAATCTTTGCAAAATATGTCTTGTAGATCAAATAGCCAACGCTCATGTCAACATGAACTTCAACGCTTTCCTAGAGAAAACCAAGCTGAAAGATGATGGCAGCAACTATTCGGACTGGGTCCGGAACCTGAGGATCATCCTCATAGCAGCCAAGAAAGCATATGTCCTAGAAGGACCGCTAGGTGAAGCACCCATCCCAGAGAACCAAGACGTTATGAACGCTTGGCAGTCACGTGCTGATGATTACTCCCTCGTTCAGTGCGGCAATGCTTTACAGCTTATAACCGGGGCTCCAAAAGCGTTTTGAGAAACACAGAGCATATGAGATGTTCGAGGAGCTGAAAATGGTTATTCAAGCTCATGCCCGGGTCGAGAGATATGAAGTCTCTGACAAGTTCTATAGTTGTAAGATGGAGGAAAATAGTTCTATCAGTGAGCACATACTCAAAATGTCTGGGTTACACAACCGCCTGTCCCAGCTAGACATTAACCTCCCGGACGAGGCGGTCATTGACAGAATCCTTCAGTCGCTCCCACCGAGCTACGAGAGCTTTGTGATGAACTACAATATGCAGGGGATGGTAAAGACCATTCCTGAAGTATTTTCAATGCTGAAGTCAGCAGAGGTTGAAATCAAGAAAGAACATCAAGTGTTGATGGTCAATAAGACCACTAAGTTCAAGAAGGGCAAGGGTAAGAAGAACTTCAAGAAGGACGGCAAAGATGTTGCCGCGCCTGGTAAGCCAGTTGCCGGGAAGAAGTCAAAGAATGGACCCAAGCCTGAGACTGAGTGCTTTTATTGCAAAGGGAAGGGTCACTGGAAGCGGAACTGTCCCAAATACTTAGCGGACAAGAAGGCCGGCAACACTAAAGGTACATGTGATATACATGTAATTGATGTGTACCTTACCAGTACTCGTAGTAACTCCTGGGTATTTGATACCGGTGCCGTTGCTCACATTTGTAACTCACAGCAGGAGCTGCGGAATAAGCGGAGACTGGCAAAGGACGAGGTGACGATGCGCGTCGGGAATGGTTCCAAGGTCGATGTGATCGCCGTCGGCACGCTACCTCTACATTTACCCACGTGATTAGTTATGAACCTCAATAATTGTTATTTAGTGCCAAGTTTGAGCATGAACATTGTATCTGGATCTCGTTTAATACGAGATGGCTACTCATTTAAATCCGAGAATAATGGTTGTTCTATTTATATGAGAGATATGTTTTATGGTCATGCCCCGATGGTCAATGGTTTATTCTTAATGAATCTTGAACGTAATGTTACACATATTCATAGTGTGAATACCAAAAGATGTAAAGTTGATAACGATAGTACCACATACTTGTGGCACTGCTGCCTTGGTCACATTGGTGTCAAGCGCATGAAGAAGCTCCATGCTGATGGACTTTTAGAGTCTCTCGATTATGAATCATTTGACACATGTGAACCATGCCTCATGGGCAAAATGACCAAGACTTCGTTCTCCGGAACAATGGAGCGAGCAACCAACTTATTGGAAATCATACATACTGATGTGTGTGGTCCGATGAGCGTTGAGGCTCGCGGAGGATATCGTTATGTTCTCACTCTCACTGATGACTTAAGTAGATATGGGTATGTCTACTTGATGAAACACAAGTCTGAGACCTTTGAAAAGTTCAAGGAATTTCAGAATGAAGTAGAGAATCAACGTGACCGAAAGATAAAATTCTTACGATCAGATCGTGGAGGAGAATATTTAAGTCACGAATTTGGTATGCACTTAAGGAAATGTGGAATCGTTTCACAACTCACGCCGCCTGGAACACCTCAGCGTAACGGTGTGTCCGAACATCGTAATCGCACTCTATTGGATATGGTGTGATCTATGATGTCTCTTACCGATTTACCGCTATCATTTTGGGGATACGCTCTAGAGACAGCTACATTCACTTTAAATAGGGCACCGTCTAAATCCATTGAGATGACACCGTATGAATTATGGTTTGGGAAGAAACCTAAGTTGTTGTTTCTAAAAGTTTGGGGATGCGATGCTTATGTCAAGAAACTTCAACCTGAAAAGCTCGAACCCAAGTCGGAAAAATGCGTCTTCATAGGATACCCTAAGGAAACCATTGGGTATACCTTCTACCTTAGATCCAAAGGCAAGATCTTTGTTGCCAAGAACGGATCCTTTCTGGAAAAAGAGTTTCTCTCGAAAGGAGTAAGTGGGAGGAAAGTAGAACTCGATGAAGTACTACCTCTTGTACCGGAAAGTAGTGCAGCTCAGGAAAATGTTCCTGTGGTGCCTACACCGACTGGAGAGGAAATTATTGATGATGATCAAGGTACTTCGGATCAAGTTGCTACTGAACTTCGTAGGTCCACAAGGACACGTTCCACACCAGAGTGGTATGGCAACCCTGTCCTGGAAATCATGTTGTTAGACAACAGTGAACCTTCGAACTATGAAGAAGCGATGGCGGGCCCAGATTCCAACAAATGGCTAGAAGCCATGCAATCCGAGATAGAATCCATGTATGAAAACAAAGTATGGACTTTGACTGACTTGCCCGATGATCGGCGAGCGATAGAAAACAAATGGATCTTTAAGAAGAAGATGGACGCGGATGGTAATGTCACCATCTATAAAGCTCGACTTGTCGCTAAGGGTTATCGGCAAGTTCCAGGAGTTGACTACGATGAGACTTTCTCTCCCGTAGCGAAGCTTAAGTCCGTCCGAATAATGTTAGCAATTGCCGCATACTATGATTCTGAGATATGGCAGATGGACGTCAAAACGGCATTCCTTAATGGTTATCTTAAGGAAGAGTTGTATATGATACAGCCGGAAGGTTTTGTCGATCCTAAGAATGCTAACAAGGTGTGCAAGCTCCAGCGATCCATTTATGGGCTGGTGCAAGCATCTCGGAGTTGGAACATTCGCTTTGATGAGATGATCAAAGCGTTTGGGTTTATGCAGACTTATGGAGAAGCCTGCGTTTACAAGAAAGTGAGTGGGAGCTCTGTAGCATTTCTCATATTATATGTAGATGACATACTTTTGATGGGAAATGATATAGAATTCTTGGACAACATTAAGGCCTACTTGAATAAGTGTTTTTCAATGAAGGACCTTGGAGAAGCTGCTAACATATTAGGCATCAAGATCTATAGGGATAGATCGAGACGCCTCATAGGTCTTTCATAAAGCACATACCTTGATAAGATTTTGAAGAAGTTCAAAATGGATCAGTCCAAGAAAGGGTTCTTGCCTGTATTGCAAGGTGTGAGATTGAGCTCGGCTCAATGCCTGACCACGACAAAAGATAAAGAAGAGATGAGTGTCATCCCCTATGCCTCAGCCATAGGATCTATTATGTATGACATGCTGTGTACCAGACCTGATGTAAACCTTGCCGTAAGTTTGGTAGGAAGGTACCAAAGTAATCCTGGCAAGGAACACTGGACAGCGGTCAAGAATATCCTGAAGTACCTGAAAAGGACAAAGGACATGTTTCTCATTTATGGAGGTGACGAAGAGCTCGTCGTAAAGGGTTACGTCGATGCTAGCTTCGACACAGATCTGGATGACTCTAAGTCACAAACTGGATACGTGTATATGTTGAATCGTGGAGCAGTAAGCTGGTGCAGTTGCAAGCAGAGCGTCGTGGCGGGATCTACATGTGAAGCGGAGTACATGGCAGCCTCGAAGGCGGCGCATGAAGCAATATGGATGAAGGAGTTCATCACCGACCTAGGAGTCATACCCAATGCGTCGGGGCCGGTCACTCTCTTCTGTGACAACACTGGAGCTATTGCCCTTGCCAAGGAGCCCAGGTTTCACAAGAAGACCAGGCACATCAAGCGTCGTTTCAACTCCATCCGTGAAAATGTTCAAGATGGAGACATAGATATTTGCAAAGTACACACGGATCTGAATGTCGCAGATCCGTTGACTAAACCTCTTCCGCGAGCAAAACATGATCAACACCAGAACTTTATGGGTGTTCGATTCATCACAATGTAACTAGATTATTGACTCTAGTGCAAGTGGGCGACTGTTGGAAATATGCCATAGAGGCAATAATAAAAGGATTATTATTATATTTCCTTGTTCATGATAATTGTCTTTTATTCATGCTATAATTGTATTATCCGGAAATCGTAATACACGTGTGAATACTTAGACCAAAACATGTCCCTAGTGAGCCTCTAGTTGACTAGCTCGTTGATCAACAGATAGTTATGGTTTCCTGACTATGGACATTGGATGTCATTGATAACGGGATCACATCATTAGGAGAATGATGTGATGGACAAGACCCAATCCTAAGCATAGCACAAGATCGTGTAGTTCGTTTTGCTAGAGCTTTTCCTATGTCAAGTATCTCTTCCTTAGACCATGAGATCGTGTAACTCCCGGATATCGTAGGAGTGCTTTGGGTGTACCAAACGTCACAACGTAACTGGGTGACTATAAAGGTGCACTACAGGTATCTCCGAAAGTGTCTGTTGGGTTGACGCGGATCGAGACTGGGATTTGTCACTCCGTATAACGGAGAGGTATCACTGGGCCCACTCGGTAGTGCATCATCATAATGAGCTCAAAGTGACCAAGTGTCTGGTCACGGGATCATGCATTACGGTACGAGTAAAGTGACTTGCTGGCAACGATATTGAACGAGGTATTGGGATACCGACGATCGAATCTCGGGCAAGTAACATAACGTTTGACGAAGGGAATTGTATACGGGGTTGCTTGAATCCTCGACATCTTGGTTCATCCGATGAGATCATCGAGGAGCATGTGGGAGCCAACATGGGTATCCAGATCCCACTGTTGGTTATTGACCGGAGAACCGTCTCGGTCATGACTACATGTCTCCCGAACCCGTAGGGTCTACACACTTAAGGTTCTGTGACGCTAGAGTTGTATGAATATGAGTATGCAGCATACCGAAAGTTGTTCGGAGTCCCGGATGAGATCCCGGACGTCATGAGGAGTTCCGGAATGGTCCGGAGGTAAAGAATTATATATAGGAAGTGCTCTTTCGGCCATCGTGAAAGTTTCGGGGTCACCCGGTATTGTAGCGGGACCACCGGAAGGGTCCCGGGGGTCCACCGGGTGGGGCCACCTATCCCGGAGGGCCCCGTGGGCTGAAGTGGGAGGGGAACCAGCCCCTAGTGGGCTGGTGCGTCCCCCCCCCTTGGGCCCCCCCTGCGCCTAGGGTTGGGAACCCTAGGGTGGGGGGCGCACCACTTGCCTTGGGGGGCACTCCACCCCCCCTGGCCGCCGCCCCCTTGGGAGATTCCCATCTCCAGGGCCGGCGCCCCCCAGGGGGCCTATATAAAGGAGGGGTGAAGGGAGGGCAGTCGCACCCTGAGTCTTGGCGCCTCCCTTCCCCTGCTACACCTCTTCCTCCTCCCGTAGTTGCTTGGTGAAGCCTTGCCGGAGCCCTGCTGCATCCACCACCACGCTGTCGTGCTGCTGGATCTTCATCAACCTCTCCTTCCCCCTTGCTGGATCAACACGGAGGAGACGTCACGCTGACCGTACGTGTGTTGAACGCGGAGGTGCCGTCCGTTCGGCGCTAGGATCTCCGGTGATAGGATCACGACGAGAACGACTACCTCAACCCCGTTCTCTTGAACGCTTCCGCACGCGATCTACAAGGGTATGTAGATGCATCTCTCTCTCTCTCGTTGCTAGATGAACTCATAGATGGATCTTGGTGAACATAGATTTTTATTTTATTTTATGCAACGTTCCCCAACAGGGACGAGGATGGAGGGGGAGGGAGGAGTCTTACCGAGGTTGGGGATGGTGGCAGTGGTGGACGGCGGCAGTGATGGCGGGAGGAAGAATGGCGAGAGGGATTGAGCAGAGGGAGAGTGAGGTGGACGGGCCGTTTGAAGAGGATAAGGCTGGCTTAGCGGTAGCATGGGGAACGGGCCAGCGCTACTGCTAAGCTTGTTAGATGTAGCGCGGGCCTCGCACCCAGCTCTATGCTAAGCCAGGCCCACCGTGCCTATAGTGTCCCTCGGGGCTAGCCATAGTAGCAGCATTGGCCAGGCAGCTACGCTGCTACTACCATGTTAGTGGTAGCGCGGGCCCGGCATCATGCGCTGCTACTATGGCTAGCCCCCGAGGCACTGTAGGCCCCCTTAGCGGTAGTGTCGGTCTGTATGGCCGGCACTGCTGCTACGGTTTACCTGCAGCACGGCTTCCAAGGGCATGCTACTGCTAGGTATCAGCAGTGCATCCCACTTAGCACACGCTACGGCTAAGCATCTACATATACCCTTTTCCCTAGCAGTGAACCTTATTCCATCTTCAGGGAGCCATCGCCGTCTCGCCTTCCCGACCAGGACACAAACCCTAAGAAAACTCGAAGAAATATGTAAAAACGGAGCCCTCCCACCAGCAAGGGCGAGGATCCATTCCGCTCCCATATGCTTTCTACGCAACACAGTTCCCATATTGAAAAGATCTACGAACATAGACTTACAGTAAACACCCCGTTGGTATTTAGTCTTCGTCTGAAAATGCAGGGCACATGAGATGGCTAAGTATAGTTTCCTTAGGACATCTCCAACGGCAACCCGCAAATTTCCTCCCGCGTCCGTCCCCGTAAAGAGGGTAACCAGTTTGTGGACATGGATGCGGGAGGCCGCCATCCAATGCTACCCGCATACATTGCAAACACTTCAATAATCCGGATGGAACTCATGCAAACATGGGCGGGTTTCATACAAACCGGACGACATTCATGCAAACACGGCGGGTTTTCATTACATTTCGAACATTTAGAACAAAAAAAAAACCGACCCAACCCTAAACCTATCTACAGCGGCGGCGATCGGCGTCCAAGCCCGTGTCATCCTCCATCCGCCATCTCCATGAGCACCGGCGATAAGACGTGAAGTGAAGGTGTTGTCTCCGAGGAGGAAGTATATAACACGGGAGACGAACCGACCCACATGGGACACCAGGCTCTGCCGCCTCTCGTGGCCTAATCATCCTTAGAGGAGTCCACGACCTGTCCATCAGCCATGGACGTGAGTTCCACGATGGAAATGGTGGCGTCGGCGCTATCGTCGTCCCAACGGGCTGCTTGATAGTTCGTCGGCAGCGCGTAGGAGGCGCAGTTGGCGTTGTTCTCCTCCGCGATCGCCTGGAGTTGTGCCTTGGAGGCAGCCGCTTCCTGGCGAACGTCGTCTTGAGCGCTGACGACATCGTGATGGCACACTACTCCGCGACGAAGTTGTGGTTCACCGCGGCCATGGCCGCCACGGCCTCCTTGCTCGTGCGCTCGCCGTGGATCTGGCCCTCCGCCAACTGTTGCTGCTCCAGGAGAAACATGTACCGTTGTCCTCTTGCGCCTGCTGGAATGCTGACAAAGGCGCCGACACAGGCTCCATCTCCGCCATGGCGGCATTGTAGTGCGCCTGCGCCTGCTCCATGGTGAAGCTGACATGCACAAGAGGCATGGGAGCCGGGGCAGTGTCGTCGGAGCATGTCTCCATCGTGGTGTCGTCCTCGTCATCGGAGACCTCAGGCGAGCTGGACGGCAAGCTTGCCTCGATCCGCCTGGCACGATGGCTCTGCCAAGCAGCGGCAAGGGCGGCCACCGTGCGCTTCATCTCAGTGAAAAGGCTCTCCCACAAAGCTTCGTCGCCTATAGTCATGGCGGAGTACAAGGGAGGAGGATGGGTAGCGGCTTGTGTTGTGGAGTGGAGAGCCGGGCGTGGCCTTCTTTAAATAGCGGATTCCAATGAGGCCAGGCGTCCGGGTGCGTCAAAGCGTGGCGTCAGAGTGGGTTTCTTGGCCGGCGAGCCTGCTTAATGGCGGCATACAGATAGACGGGGCATTCAACGGGCATGGAACATATTCGTCCCATCCTGTCCAATCACACGTCTCCGGCATTGAACATGCGCGGACACCGGAGACGCGTCGCGGGCGGTGCCCTCGTCAGGCACGCTGCTTCAATGACGGAGGTAGTGAGAGGTCGCGTCCGCCCTGAGCCGTCTTCAATATGGAACGACGTGCTCTACAGCGGCATGAATGCGCGCAGCTGACGACGGGCGGGAACACACGAGCAAGGGAGGAGGAAGTTTGGGTGGGCCAGGGCGGTCGGAAGCGGGCATGGTCCGGACTCCCGTAAAGTAGCCATGCTGACGTTCCCTAAGAAAAGGAAATGATACTTCTTATAGGAGGTACAAAAAGAATTCCGTCTCCCAAATGCATTGGCCGTGCAAGTTAAGAAAGTCCTTAAATTGCATGGATATGAAAAGGAAGATACGATCTACGTCTTTCCTTCATCCCAAGGACGACACGATCTTAATAAGGACTACGCTATGGAAAGCCAGCCGGGCGTTCATCCCATTTGAGTTTTCCATCGCCAGAATTCGACTTGATTCTTCATCGCCGATGGCTAGCCTCCCGTCCCAGGCGACGGAGTCCAGGATGGAACGCTTCGCGATCCCCGGCTTCTCTAAGCTGTGGCTGATGCCCCCCGGCTCCCCGTCGATCCTGATCCGCTGGTTGTCCTTACGCGGCGTCTACTGGGATGTCAAGCTGGCTCCCATTGATTTCATCCAAGGCGTACCTAACAGCGTCCTTGTCTCGGTCTCTCTCCACGACGGCAAAAGCTCCGCCTCACGCTTCAATGTCTCCATGGAAATCCTAGACAACACCTGGGAGCGCGTCGTCTTCCACGAGGAGAGCATAGTCGGGGGCGGTGACGCCTGGCACATGACCATGCGCCATTGCGCCTCAATAGGAGAGATCTGGAGGTAACATCTTGCGTTCACAACGACAACATCCCCGTGAGGTGCACTCTCACGTTCATCGACGTGAAGAAGCAGAAGAGGCAAAAGAAGGCAGCAGCTAGATCCAAATGGTGGCGCCGGCTTAGAGGAAGCTTATATCGAAATCTGCTAGCTCTAAAGTGCAACTCCAACCTTTCCAAGGCATCAATGATATGATGGCCGATGAAACGTATGATGTGATACCCTACAGCTGCTTGTCGCCGTCGACAATTCACCACTCGATCTCGATCTCGGGCTACTCAAAATTTGCACAGATGCCAACTGCCTCGTTGCTGACTCTGCGCAAGTTTCGCTTCGTCGGTTTCGCTTGGTGCATCATACTCTACCCCAATGGGTCTAACGAAACGTCAGCCGACTCCATCTCCATCAAAGCAGTGGGACACTCAGCAAGCGACATCTCCGTCGTGCATCCAGATTCAAGGATCGACATCGCCATCGAAATCTTGGACAAGAGCAACAAGCACGCTCTCTTCTACAAGAAGCAGATGCTAGGCGGCCACAACTTCGTCTTCAGCCCCTTAATCGTCAAGAAGACTGAGCTAGAGGCAGCGTCGTGCCTAAATGAAGATAGCTTCACCATCGCATGCACCCTAACGTTTCTTCTTGACAGGAAGCAGCAGCAAGAAGAGAAGGGAAAGATAACAACAATGGTAGGAGGAGATGACCCATGTCCCTGGAACAATGGCACCACCGACGACTAGAGTCAGATTCAGTCCACAACTCCACACTCCGATGTTGAGCGATGAATTGTTCAGAAACCTTTAAACTTCCAAGGCAAATCTCCTAGTAGTACTTGTTGTGAGGAACACATTTTCTTTTTCCTTTTAAAAAAAGATTTACGCCGTGTCGGTTCTTTCACATGTCTGGAATTCATGTTCAATTGAGTTGCATATATACCTAGCCCTTACCGCGACGGTTCCGGAGATTCTGGCCTCCCGCACGACGGCGGTGGAGGTGGTTCCCTCCCGTTTGGCTTCGGTGCTGCTTCTCCCTCCGCGGGGCGCTTCTCTCCGGTCCTCTTGGCCTCGTGTTGGTGTTCGCAGTGAGGCGGCGTGGGTGGCGGCGCAACCGCGTTGGCGCATGGTGGTGGGCGGCGGTCTAGCTGGTCGGCTCCGGTCCGTTGGGCGGTGGGGTTGGAGTGCGGGAAAAAACCTTGCCGGTTCTTCGGCTCCGATGCGGTGACACCTGCGGGTGCCACCATTCCTTTCTGGAGGATGTCGGTGATATCCATCCCCCACCTCCCTCCGCGTGCCGGAGGAAACCTTAGGACAAGTCCTGGTAGCAGCGTCGTCGGCGTCGCATTCCTTCTTGGAGGTGCTGCTTGGTGCGCGGCGGTTCGGAGCCTCGGGCGGTGGTGGTTTGTTTCTGGAGGGCGTAGCAGTGGCGGGTCATCCGCGCTTTGTCAAGCTGCCGTTGTTAGCATTTGTTTCTTCTTCTTTTTCTTTGGGCTTGATGTGTTGTTCACCCCAGCGTTCCTTGTATCGGTGTTGGTTGCTTTGGAATACAAAGCGGGGGAAAACCCTTTTTCGGTATATGCCTAGCCCTTGATTTACCCAAAATTACAAATATTCAACGATTATATCATATGGCTGTGTTTGTTCGTATGCCTAGTCCTTGATTTACCCAACGATTACCCAGCAGGAGAAAGCTACAGACTGAAATCTGAATAAGACTGAAAATAAATCTGAATAAGACTGAAAATAATACTGAACCTAACCATGAAATACAGAAACCTAAAACTGAAGAAACGATGTGCTGTTCGCATCCGTGTCTTGCCAGTAGGAGAAACACACTTGGCACTTCATCCTGTGCAGGGGATAAATCAAAAACAAACTGAGATACAGAAATAATACAAACATGAAGGAACCATGCATTGTCCGCTGAGTGATATAAGTCAAAATACTTGACTGAAAAAGGGAATGCTTGACAGTATATGACTTTCCATTCCTTTAGAAAAGAAGCACATGCGAAACTACTTCTGAAGATAGAGACTAATGAAAACTGAAAAAACATCAGTTGCTGCGGGTGGAGAACACACACCTGAATCAAATGAAACAAGCATGCATGCTAAGCCGGAGGAAGCATCTGAGGGTGATGCTGCTTACGATCCAGAGCACAACCACCTGGAGCCACCCCAAGGGGAATCATCTCAGGTAACAACACACTGCCCTTCCTTCCCTGAAATTTTCATTTATACATACATGCTGCATTTATGTGATCGCCTTACTTGTGAATCATTTTATACATAAAGAAAATGTACTAGAGTTAGATAAGGCTTGTGTCCCTGTTCTTCCACTTGGCAGAGAAGAACTCGATAAAAATGCGATCACCTTCCTGCATAAAAATCTGATAATTGATCAATCGCTGAATATACAGACACTTGACAGAGACTGAAGAAATTAAAACTAAAACTGTGCAATCATGAGGAAAATGAAAACTAGAACTGAGATACTGATAAACACTAGTGTGGGAGACTTGCTGAGTTAATCATGAACAGACTGAACAAAGAGGCAAACTGGACACTCAGGACAAAAGAAGATAATTGATGGCTGAGGAATAATAAAACGTTTATTTCAGGAATGAAAATGACTTGGTAAAACTAGCTAACTGTCCTAGGGGAATGAATGACCATAACAACGAAGACTGACTACAAAACTGAAACATGAAGATAATCATGACTGTAACTGAAGGAAAAAGTGACACATACTAGATTTCTTTTACAGAGAAAGACTGAACATGAGATAACGAAAAAAAACACCTACTGAATATGACTAAGATGATGCAAGAACAACTGAACAATGATGAGTCAACTATCTGAACATTGGCTTATAGTCTAACAGAAGATGCGACGACGATCTGAACAATTACTAAAACTGAATACTGAAATGACAAAACAACTAAGGACAAGGAACATGAATGAGTAGCACGAGAAAGATACAGATAACTGAAACCTGAATAAGATTTAAAATGACACTGAACCTAAAATACAGAAATCTGAAACTGAAGAAAACTGTGGACATATATACTGAAGGACTGAAATAGACAATGAATAAAAATTGAACACTGAGCACTCACGGAAACAAACGAATGAATAAACTGAACAATCACAACATGAAGGACTGAAATAAGAGGGAAAAAAATCGCATAATGAAACTAAGGAACAAATGAGACTCAAACTGAAAAGGAGATGCTGAAACTAAGGAAAGGAGATACTGAAATTGAAACCTAGAAAAATGAAAATGATTCTGAGAAGACTACAACCAAAGAGAGAAAAACCAATTGAACTGAGATACTGAGGTACGCTAAGAAAACTAAGGTGAGTGAATGAAAGATGACTTAAACTAACAAAAGAAGATAACTGATCTTCTCTTGATGATAAAAATGATGGACTTTGAAATGAAGGGGAAAAGTTATGCTAACTAACTTAGACACAAATGCCTGTGTGGCCCTCCTAGTCTTTCTGCTCATGCCTAAACAATGACGAAAGAAACTGAAGAAACTACTCAGTCTTCACATTACTTCTGCAGCTCATGTTCCTCGTGATAAAAAAGGGTGGACTAAACGTTACCCAAAAAAAGCACTAAACAAAGGCTAAAGCTCATGGTGGACTGAACATTGCTAATCTCGACACTTGGTTGAAATCAAATACTAATGGATCACACGGTGTCATTCATTTCTGCAGCCTTAATATCAGCTTGTGCTTGCAAAGGCATTTCACACTCAATATGCCCAGCCCATGCCGTGAGGTGGAGTCTACATGAACAAAACCAACTATGTTAAGGAAAATTGATAGGAAACGAACAACTTTATAACATCACATAATCTGGTACTACTAGTCTACTACAACCATACTGATGCGGCAAAAAAAGTAAAAACAAACTGATGACTAACAGTAAAAAGTAAAAAAAATGTTGCATCTCATGGCTGTACAAAACAAACTGCTCACTATAGCTCCGACTCTTAATAACAGATTTCATTAATAAAATGAAAAGTTATTCACATAATAAAAAGAATTAAAATGAAGAAGGAGAAGAGATCAAGTTGTAAACTAATAGCCTGAATGCATTCTTGCTAGCTGTTGTCCTTAATAACACGATACAAAAACACTTGATTTACGTGCATTGCTGCCACTGAAGTTCATCTACCAGCCGCTGTCATAATGCCTCTTCACACTGAATAAATCATTGCTAGCCGCTGTACTTATCTACGACGCCGCATAACAGAAAGAAACCCTTCGCCTACGCGCATTAGCCACATCTAACGTTTTTGGCCATAGCAAGCCTGTGCAGACCTCGGCTGCCTGCTAGCTCATGATGGTTCCGACCGACCATGTTGGCCGAGGTTTGAGCTGTCAACATCCCTGTAGTTTTTGGATTATTGCTCACACGAGGCTCCATAAACTTATAACTGTCCTAAATCCACGTCGTCGTCGGGTAATGGATGCTACCGCAGTGAGAGAATGGTGCCGTCTCCGGCACGCCGACCTGCGTAAAAATAACTGAATCTTTATAATCTACAGAACATGCTTAAAAAAACTTAATAATCTAGTACCAAAACTAGATCACATCCACTTGCTTGAGAATGACTGAAATAAACATGAGTTGCGAGTGACATGCCGCACTGCTTGTATACCTCCAAAAATATGAACTAAACTTCATAATTTCAGTATAGGACTGCCACCTAAACAGTTTATGCCAGAAAATGTATACATGCACCTACTCCCTGTTAGAAATAATTCTTTAGTATTAACATAATAGGATCTTGATCTCTAGATTAAAACACCTCTTCTGTAGAATATTGGGAACTAACCGTGATTTTTCAGAGACCATCAGGGGCTCCATGCAGCTGCCGTGAGCCTCCAGCGGAGTGGAGTTTGTTGGGGAAGAAGCAGCAGCATGAAGATGGACGTGCAGAGTGCTGGACGCCGCCGGCACTACCCTCCTGGTGGCCGGCAGTGGTGGACGGTCTTCTGGACCCTTGGCGCTTCTTTAGGATCGGCAGTTGAGGTTCTGTGTGTTTGTAATCGTCATCCATACATGGGACATATACCTCCTTTTATGTATAAGCGCTAGGGAACAGGGACCGGACCAAAACGTTGGTTTGGCACCTCCGATCATGGTGCATCTTTACGGTAGGTAAGGAGACTTTGTCTCTCCCTGATTTCTCTCAGTTTGTTACACTGAGATCAATTCCAACATTCTCCCCCTTGATCGTAAGGTTAACAAACATCATAAGCCCACTCTTATCATAGAAATAATATACCAAAGTAAGATGTTGCAATGACCAATGAAATTTCATTGAACCTCAATAATTATAGTATAGCATTCTATCTCAAAATGGATATCATTTTACTTAAAGGGAGTTGGTTCATTTGACGGTCCTAAATTCCAGGATCAAAAGGCTTTCTAAACCCATGCTAACAACATGATCATACAATTGGGTGGTAAGCCTTTGATAAACGGATCCGTAAAACATTCAAACATACTCATACTCTCAACTTCAATAGCTTGATCCTGGATTCTATCTTTCACAACACTAAACATATTGTCAATGGTTTTGGCAACACCATTTAACTTGTTGTTACTCGCATAGAAAACTGCGATTCATATTGCAGTATGTGGTTACAAAATGCTGTCTACCACCATAATTTTGGGAATAAATTTCTTGACATACAACCTGCCCAATAGCCTCTTAACATGCCACATAATTAAGTGCATTATTTCTAATGCCATCAGCGTCATTATGGAGCTTTTCCACGATATAGCTCCATATGCGAGAGTGAGGATGTAACATGACGTGGAAACTTTAATATTCACACATCTCGCAGAAACAATGTCTAAATAACCTAGGATAACCAGGTTATCAGACTTCTCATCAGTGAGCATGTAAACTTTATTGTCTTGCATATCTGCAAGACTTTTGATGGCTTTTCCAGTGGTCCATTTTTGGACTTACTTGTATATTTGCCAATTTTCCCGATCACAAATAAGGGCATGTTCATACTTGAATACACATGTTGCTTCTGACAGCTGAAGCATAAGGAACCACATTATCTGATCAGTTCATAATGGTTCCTTGGACACTAAAATGTCCGCCTTTATTGCCCTTAACTTTAGCAGCAGGTGAGATAGAGTACTACCACATAATATTTTCTTCCGTACTCTATCGAAGTATGTCGTCATAAGAGAACTTATACTCCTTTTGGACCTATATCTTGATGAAGCCCGATACAAATAAAGTATAAGGCATCACCAAGTTCCTTTTATGTCAATAGAAGATAGAAATTTCTTGGCCCGCCAAAAAATATTCCAACTTCACATTTAGTGAACTTACTCCCCTTTGTCCCAATGCTCGTCTTATTTCACAATTGAATTTCTTGAGGCAACATACCTTATGTTAACTTCATCTATTTGACAAAACCCGATGGTTGAGTCATATATACACTATTAATTAGTCAACACAAGAGCATGTTATAATCATAACACAAGCGTCATAACAACTTAATGAGGAAACTCTATTGAGTTCCATACATCATTAGAGCTCACTATCAGACAAGCCTCTAAGATGATCATTAGCACACATTATCAATCACACGGAAATTGTGAAGTCTCAACATTAAGTGTTGCAATATGCATTCTTCTCACCTTCCCGGATGCATATGAACAAAGATCTAATGGAGTTATCCTTAAGATTCTTGCTCATACTCTCCAGGTTCCCTGATGATCACTTTATTTAAAAGATGGAAAACATACCCAAAAACTTAATAATAATCATTTTAGTTCTAAACCACAACACCGTCGGGCTGAAGATGGAAAAGAACTCAATGAACTGTTATTATAAATGAAATATAACCACGAGCCACATGATACTAACAAACTTGCCACTTGAGTGAAATGTGACATATAATTATAAATGACGTTGGTCAAATATATAATCAACATGTTACATCATGATGGTCATTACACCAGCAACCTTGTCACTTTAGCATTCATGTGTGCTTCATAATGCTCATAAGGGATTACACATTAACATAATAAAGGGAGTGATTTTTTTCGTTCATTCTTCTAAATAAGACTTGTTGCATCTTAATTAGAGAACCAAAATTAGTGTGTGCTTTTCATACATTCTCCAACCAGGACTTCTCGTTGGTTCCATCTTAATTAGAGAATTAACGCACATATTTTTCTTAGCTTTATATGATATAAGTAGGAGAAGTGAACGTGATATCTCATATTAAAAAGACTTCCATTCTCCCCCTCGAAATGTGGTCGAAAACCACAATTTTGATAAGGTCTCTTAAAATTCTCTTATATCTTTAGTTATACCATATCACTTAATCTTTACAATTTACAAATGATTCATTCAGTGAAAACATAACTTGTCTCACCCTAGAATGGGACTAACATTACATAATTGGAGATGACTTAATACAAAATCATGTCATCTGTTCGAGAGACAAAATTAAGGTTCTCCAATAACTAGAACATGAACAAACATCATCAATAAGATGAAGAATGAAGTTATCTCCAAAAGCTAGTGGAATAAATCCAATAGTTTTGACTTTAATATCCCTTGCATTAGTAATATGCATGATGGCAAATGCATCTTGAGATCTCTCCCAATGTCTGCCTTATCATCATGATTAACATCCTTCAACCTTAGTGGCAAAGAAAACACTGGGAGATTCCTCCATGTGCAAAATTTATTTACAGAAGGTTCATCTATGCCAAAACGGAAGTTTGGCATCATTATTAATGTTCATTGCTAAAAAAAGACACCATTATGAGCATCACAACAAAACATCAAGCATGAATTAACCATGCAATGAGATGAATCAAAGAGATGCTTAATTGTTATTCTGATCCATATTCATAAATGACACATGAAAAAAATCAACGTTGGTCAGAATATCATCATATGCCATTATAACATTTTTTTAGATCTCTAAACAAAACTTCCCGTTGGTTCCATTTTGACTAGAGAGTCATAAAGCACATAATTATGAGCAAGAACTTTGGCTAAATTAATAGCTAAATTACCATAAAGCAACAACATAAAACCATGTTTGCCATCATACACAATGATACCTTTTGTCACGCAAGTTGACACTGATAATAATAGTGAACTTAAGTGTCAAAATTATCATAAAAATTTCTCAAAGACATAAATGAAAATGGCATAGAATTAACATAAAAATATAAATGTCTTTGCCACTGAGTAAACATTGATATTAACATTCACAGTGAAAATGACATTAACATTATCATAAGGATATCATAATATTTTCCCCAAAAACAATTATATAAAATTTGGACATAAGCTTACACAAGGATTCACCAAATAATAATATTTGGTAAATTATAACGGTCAGATAAAAGGCAACACGTACTTTGGATAGATTTCATAAAAAAAAGTCATATAATGACTAGGATTTTGCATATCACATAAAGTTCTTTAAACAAAATTTCTTTGTTTAGATAATCAACCATAATTTTATCAATACCATTATGGTCCATTTAAGCTTATTTCAATAGTGCATGTTTTAATTCTACAAAAGAAATGAACCAACATAATCTTTAGTATTTGTCAACGAGCACACTAGCTCAACATTATTAGATGCACCGTGAGGTACGGAAAAACCACACCACGCGACCATTTAGTGACGATCACATCATTAAAAAAAATGCCATAAGTATGGCATCAACGTAAAACTCACACTCAATGAAAATTTTCAAATAAAATTTTCAGAAAATTCAATGAGTGATTCACATTAATTTCTTCATTGAAATGACACCGAAAATATGATCATCATAAAAGGTGTCATTAAGATGGCATCAACATTAATGTCACATTAAATTTCCAAATAAAATTCCCTTTGGCACAACTTTATTCAGAAAATTATAAACATAATTATAGGCAAATTCTAATATATTAGTGCATAAGCATAATTATAAACTTAACAAGTGCACTAAACCTTCATAAAATGCCCATAACAACCCACGACGTTCTATTAACAAAATCTTATCATCATTGAAGGATTCCATAAAATGACATAAATCTTAATTGCTTAAAAGATGACATAAGCAAAATCTTTAACACATTTTCTGGCAGCTCTTAAATTTATTATACAGTGGATAGCCAAAACAAAAAACTTAAATGCACTGCCAAAAAATACAGAAAACTGCCACAAAAAATTGGCCCAAAAATACCCACGGCTACCCAAAGTAAGCCCAGTAGCATAGCAGCTACACGTAAAATAAAACAAACTTTTCTGGTCGGCTGAGGCAACTTGGGCCACAGTCCGGCCGTGAAAACAGCCCATATGGCGCCCGATGGCCTGCTCGGAGCCGCGATTTCTTGTGAATCGTCCGATCGAAACGGACAGTCGGCATCGCTCGCGAACGGAACAAAATCGCCGCCCGAGCTAACCCTAGGTCATTTGACCTCCTCCTCCCCGGATTTCTCGCTCTCGCACAGAGCGGCGACAACAGCAGCGGCTCGATGAGCTCGCCAGCCATGGCGGCGCGGGAGCTCCGCTCGCCGGCCAAGCGTGCAGCGGATTGAATCCCGCGCGCTTTGCCGTCGAACGAGGCCTCTGCGTCTGCGCGCGCCCGATGATTCGTACGGTGGAGAGGGATGCACCGGCCACCACCGATTTAGGGGGCGATGGCGACGTGCACGGCGATGGCCTCACATGCGCACATCCATAATAGCGGCGCTGGCGGCTCTAAACCCTCGGCGCGTCGTCCTTTAGCAGCTCAGCGGCGGCCGATTCTTTCAGCGCGTCGTCCCAGGAGACGACGGCGTCACCGGCGTCGGGATCCCGAAGGTACACCGGCGCGGCATCATGAGGTGTGCCCCAAAAGCTCTTCTTTTTCTTGATTACATCATTTTTTGGGCGCTGATTTGCGGAATTCCTAGTTCTAGGGTTTCAAATTGGGGATTTTCTGGAGTTTGCAATTCCCCCCTTCTGATTGCTTAAACAGGGCTAGTTGAAAGATCAACATAATACGGAAGCATGGCTCAATTAGTCTAGCCGTTGAACATGATCATCATCATCGAATTAACACTAGCCAATAGCAATTAGAATCTTAACCGAAGCAATTAACCCTAAACATGGATCGTCAACTTAACAGAGAGTCTTATACTTTAATCATTAATCTTAAGCCTGCATAATTTGATCTTAACACATAATCCTAATGTGCTAACAGTAAAATGTTATAATCTAATCATGACCAATTAGCAGCACTAATACAAAAAGTTAGACCATGACATTAATAATTAAGATTTAACATGGTCTAGTTAGGGTTGTAAACAGAGATCAATCATGCTCATGATACCAATGTTAGAAATAATTCTTTAGTATTAACATAATAGGATCTTGATCTCTAGATTAAAACACCTCTTCTGTAGAATATTGGGAACTAACCATGATTTTTCAGAGACCATCAGGGGCTCCATGCAGCTGCCGTGAGCCTCCAGCGGAGTGGAGTTTGTTGGGGAAGAAGCAGCAGCATGGAGATGGACGTGCAGAGTGCTGGACGCCGCCGGCACTACCCTCCTGGTGGCCGGCAGTGGTGGACGGTCTTCTGGACCCTTGGCGCTTCTTTAGGATCGGCAGTTGAGGTTCTGTGTGTTTGTAATCGTCATCCATACATGGGACATATACCTCCCTTTTATGTATATATAAGCGCTAGGGAACAGGGACCGGACCAAAATGTTGGTTTGGCACCTCCGATCTTTACGTTAGGTAAGGAGACTTTGTCTCTCCCTGATTTCTCTCAGTTTGTTATACTGAGATCAATTCCAACACTACCCGCACCATCTACTTAGTAAATGAAAAATTGACACTCAACACTTCGTAGAAACAAAAATAGACATCTACATCCAAGACAACATGCACTTGGTGAGGGATATTTCGGGGATAGGATGACACACGCGGAAGAGGTGGCTGCAACAAATCCAGGGCGCGTTTCTGAATTCTGATGAATCACTAAAAAAAATCTCCATGGTTGAACTAAGCTACCGCAAAACATTCCTGCCAAAAGCCAACGAACTAAACCACCGGCGCCGGCGAGAATCACGACGAACTGAATCAAGCACGAAGGAGGGCAGACACATAGAACAAAAAATTGGACAGAGCGGGGACTGCAGGGGGACGAATAAATACACCTTGCGCCTCATCGGCGCCGGCGACTACTACTGCCCCAACCGACTGAAGTTTGCTGGTGGCGAGCACGACGGGGCAGCTCCGTTGAGCTCCTCTTAATGCCCACATCTCTCCGACCTGGAGCCATCCCTGTGAAGCACGCCTCGTGCCTAAGAGCTCTCCATGCGGGGACTGGCCGCGCACCATCTCCGCCTCACCGGCGAGAAGACTCGCCTTCCCCTCCGCCATCTCCGCCCCGCCTCGGTCAACCCCCACCAATGCCCTTCTCAGCTACTCCGTAGAACAAACGGCCGCCGCCCCACAAAACTGAATAGAAAATTCAAAAAACACCTTTTTTTTTAACAAAACCATAAAGCTTTATTCAACCGTCACCAAATTTACATGAACGAAATCAAGATTTTCGAGATGGCCTAACCAAATATGAATGCCAGTATCCAGAGATAAAGCATGCTTTGCAAGTTCGTGAGCTTCAACATTTAGAGGTTTTACGTTCATGGCTAATCAAACAAGAAAACTTTGTAGAATGATATATGATTTTATGTACGACAGCCCCATATTGCGTCGATGTTCCAGTCTGGATTGCTTCTACGGCCACTCTGCAGACACGACTGATATCACAGATCGATAACGACAGAACGACAAGTCCACGACAAAACAACAAGTCCACGACAAAAACTGAAGGCCCAACAAAACAACAAGTCCACAACAGAACGACCCGGTACGTGATGCTTGAAAATATAGTAAACTGAGAAATAAACACAGTTTTGTACAGAGTTTTAGATTGATTTTTTTCTAAATGTTACTAATATCGAGTCGATACCAACTATACCTGGGCAAGATGAGGATGGTTCTGGCTAAGGGGGGATGGAATAGAGAAGAGCTCCCCCCCTCCCTCCGCCCCCCCCCCCCCCCCCCGAGGGGCTCCAACCCTAGCTGCCAGATCACCACTCCTTCCTCTCCCTCCCCTTCATCGTCGCCGGTGGACGGCGCTGGGCATAGTGAAAGATCGTGGATGTCGTCTAGAGGAGGGGGGGGGGGTGAATAGGCGCTTTAAAATAATTATGGTTTAGACTTAAACAAATACGGAATAAACCTAGCGGTTAATCTGTCAAGCACAAAACCTACAACAACTAGGCTCTTGAGGTGCCCAAAGTCCTCAAGAAGTTTAGCATGCGCAACTTCAAACTTCTCATTTTTAGTTTCAAAATCATTGGCCACCTCAAGAGCTCTATCATGAGATTCCTTCACTCTAGATAATTCTAGAGCAAAAGTCTCCTCAAGAGATTCATTGGTGGTTTGTTCAAGTTCAAGAGCTTGAGAGAGGTCTGCAATCTCATTAGCGTAGTCACGCTCATGACCTTCCATTTTTTCAATGGTGACCTCAAGCTCCTCTAGATGAGATTCCAACTCCTCTATATATTTCTTGCCCTCAATAGTAATAGATATGATTTCAATGAAGTTGGAACAAGCAATTTTATTCTTATGAAGAGCTTTAAAAATCATTTCCCCTTTAATTTTTAAGGAGGCAACATTATCATTCTCTTCATCATTATCCTCATCATTATTAGCATCAACATCATCAACAAGAGACATATTGGGGTTCAAGGTAGGAGATATCTTTGAAGCCTTGGCCATAAGGCAAACCGCAATAGATGATGATGTAGGATCCCTTGAAGCACCATTTAAAACCACATCTTGTTCCATGGAGTGTTGGGTTTCCTCTACATTGTTAGCACAACAACTCGAGGAAATACAAGCATTTTTATCATGGCAACAAGATATAGCAAAGCATATCATCATGAGATTTAGTCAAGAAATTTCTACAAGATATGCACGGACTATCAACACAAGCATGAGAAACATGTAGGGTGCTCAAAGTGTTAAAGTGCAAAGAAGATGCACTGCAATAAGATAGTGATGAAGGATCATCCACAATAAGCATACTATCATCATTGCAATGACCAACACTACTCACCATTTCATTACCTTGTGGAAAACCACATGTAGGCGAAGTAGAAGAAGTTGAGAACACAATACGGCCGGAGGTGGAGGGAGAACAATCATTCCCACAAATCTTGGACACGCCATATTTATCTTGAAGCTTTGTCCACAACTCATGAGCATCCCGGAACGGCATGAGTTGAAATATAACTACATTTCTCAAAGCATCGAAAAGCACATTAGAAGCTTGAGCATTGAGATAAGAGTTTTTCTCATCCTCTAAAGATAATCTTGGGGGATCCTTTGGAGGAGAAAAACCCATATCTACAATTCTCACTAAATTTTGGTCCATGACCCTAAAGAGATTAAGCATGCAAATTACCTAAACATCAAAAATTGTGCCATCGAAACTAAGAGTGTGAGAGAATCCTAATCCCCTAGTCGACATCTTTACTCTCTAGGCGGTTGAGCCTAACAAAGAGAGACGAGACTCTGATACCAATTGAAAGATCGTGGATGTCGCCTAGAGGGGGGCGGGGTGAATAGGCGCTTTAAAATAATTATGGTTTAGGCTTGAACAAATGCGGAATAAACCTAGCGGTTAATTTGTCAAGCATAAAACCTACAACAACTAGGCTCACCTATGTGCACCAACAACTTATGCTAAGCAAGATAAACTACTAGATGATAGTAAGATATATGACAAGAAACAATATGGCTATCATAAAATAAAGTGCATAAGTAAAGGTCTCGGGTAAGAGATAACCGAGGCACACGGAGACGACGATGGATCCCGAAGTTCACACCCTTGCGGATGCTAATCTCCGTTTGGAGCGGTGTGGAGGCACAATGCTCCACAAGAAGCCACTAGGGCCACTGTAATCTCCTCACGTCCTCGCACAATGCAACATGCCGTGATTCCACTAAGGGACCCTTGAGGGCGGTCACCGAACCGTACAAATAGCAACCCTTGTGGGCGGTCACCGAACGCATACACTTTGGCAAACCTTGGGGGCGGTCATCGAAACCCGTCAAATTGCTCGGGGCGGTCTCCACAACCTAATTGGAGACCCCCAATGGTTGACCGGAGCTTTACACCACAATGATTGAGCTCCGAACACCACCAACCGTCTAGGGCGCACAAGCACCCAAGAGGAACAAGCTCAAGGGTACGAAGAACCCAAGAGTAATAAGCTTCTCAACTTGTAACTTCCACGTATCACCATGGAGAACTCAAACCTATGCACCAAATGCAATGGCAAGGGCACATGGAGTGCCCAAGTCCTTCTCTCCCAAATCCCACCAAAGGCACAAATACTAGCGAGGAAAATGAGAGGAAGAACAAGGAGGAGAACACCAAGAACTCCAAGATCTAGATCCAAGGGGTTCCCCTCACATAGAGGAGAAAATGATTGGTGGAAATGTGGATCTAGATCTCCTCTCTCTTTTTCCCAAAAACTAGCAAGAATCCATGGAGGTATTGAGAGATAGCAAGCTCGAAGAAGGTCAACAATGGGGGAAGAACACGAGCTCAAAGGATAAGGTTCAATGGGGAAGAAGACCCCCATTTATAGGTCCCCAAGAATCTGCCTGTTATGTCCAGAAAACTGTAAGACTGGTACAACTGGTGCACGAACCGGTACAACCGGTCAAATGAAAAACCAACCTGTAGGAAAAAGACCTAAGCGGTACAACAGCCCGGGGAACCGGTAGTGCCGGTTAAACTAAACTAACCGGTACAACTGGTCAACAAATGCCCAAGAACTGCTCCAAAACAGAAACTAGTCCGGCAGTAGCGCGGTACATGGCCGATACAACCTTTGGACCAATTCTAGAGCGGTACAACCGCTCCAAACACTGGTTGTACCGGTCAACCGGTACAACCGCTCTAAGGGGCGGTACAACCTCTCTATGTAAAATAGGTAAGATCAAACCAGCCACAACTTCCGCATACGAGCTCCAAATTCAACGAAATCAAGTTTGTTGGAAAGCTAAAGACAAGAGAAAACACAATCTTGATATAAATATCAAGAAATAGCAATAGATAAATTACCCAAAATAAAATGGCGAGAACCCTTTCTCAATTAAGACCGGTAAAAACTCCAACACCGGAAACACAAAAGAAGATGCATAAGAAATCGGTTTTCAAAGAACTCGAGCTTGTCATCAAGATGACCATAAGCTCTAAGACTCACAAATATAACCAACAAAGAACCATGAAAGATGATGCAAGGATGCAATGGTTTGAGCTCTCTACGAATGATACAACCAAGCTACTCATCGAGAGCCCCCTCTTGATAGTACGACAATCGATCCTATAACCCGGTCTCCCAACTACCACCATGAGACCAGTAAAATAGAAAACCTATCAAGGGCAAACATTTGCCTTGCACATGGTCCACTTGAGCTAGATGATGACGATCTTGACTCCCTCAAGTTGGACCACCTTTCTTGATTGCATTGGCTCGATGAAGACTAGATGATTGATCCCCCATAATCCACTATGGGTGAGACACTCTTCGGCACATCTTAACAAGTCCATTGACACCACAATGTATGGCAAGATTCAAGCACTTGATCTCTTCGTGATGCTCCACTTGAACTTGCACACGACAATCTTGATGATGATCACCACTTGATGTCATCCTCTCCATGGGTTGAGTGATATCTTCCTCTTGACGCAAGCCCATGAACACATACCTAACCCCACACAGAACTCTCACATAGACCATGGGTTAGTACACAAAGCGCAATGGACAATGCTTACCATACCATGGGATCACTTGATCCCTCTCGGTACATCTTCTACACTTTGTGAGTTGATCAACTTGATTCACTCTTGACTTAGTCTTGATCAACCTTGAGTCTTTCCAACTCTCTTCATTTGGATGATGTCTTGAAGGTAAACATGAATGATCACACAATCTTCTTCTTCAAGACATGCTTGCAATAAGCTCAACACTCACATGACCAATCTTAGAATAATTCCTTACTAGCACCTTGGTCAACTCATAAACTCTTTGAAACCAACACATGGACTTCAAGAAATGCCCATGGAAAAATTCTTCAAATATAACTCAAGGCAACCATTAGTCCATAGATATTGTCATTAATTACCAAAACCAAATATGGGGGCACCGCATGTTCTTTCAATCTCCCACATTTTGGTAATTGAGGACAATCACTTTCAAGAAAGTTTATATAAGGAATTATGCATCACCATGCAATGCAACAACCAATAATGCATGCGTAAGAGATGCAAACGCTTGGGAACACAACCAAAGCAAGAAAAGATGACTCTCTAAAATTCTCCACAAAACTCTCTGAAACTTCTCCCCCATTGGCATCGATTGCCAAAATGGGAGAAAAGCTTAGAAGGCCAATATAAATCGTGTTTCTCCATAAATTGTGTATTTCTCCACAAGAGAGTGGAATGCAATACACATATCCAACGATAAATACTTGGAGGAAGACAAACTATATTGAGGCTCAAAGATTGCAAAAGAAAGATATGCCACAAAGACATAACAAAGAGAGAAACAAGCAATCAAAAGATACCAATTGAAGCAAGCTATCAAAAGATACCAATTGAACCAACTAGACCAAAGATCCTACGAGCCACATGAATAAATGATATTATGATATGAGCAAAGGAGTGATCTAAAGAAACTAGGGAATCTCCCCATGATTTGTGCACACATAAGAATTTTTGAATTAGGATACAAAGTGCACAAAATAGGATCATAGATCCCCCAAAATCAATAGAAACTTACAACAAGTGTAAGTGAGCATATAGGAAACAAAGCCTAGCACTTGCAACAAACACATGGTTGAGCAACATGTAAAAGAGGCAACTTCAGAATAGGCTCAACCAAAATGATGTGTGTGATTCATGGCAAAGCACTTGAGAAGACTAAAATAAGGATGAGCATTAAGCATCAACATAGTCTTGGATAAATGAGATACACGGTGCATGACATTCCTCCCCACACACACCCAACTAACAAATGGGTTCACAAGCTCACTAAAAAGAAAACGACAAAGATTGTGACAACCCATGGTGAAGATAGAAGAAGAAAGCCTCATCAAGACGAGGGATACCAATTAAGATGGCAAAAGCCTCATAAGGACAAGCATGAGGAAAATAATCTTCACCACACAAGAGTGCATCAAGATGCAACGAGATAAGAAATGCACTCAAGGCAAAAGCTTTCACGGAGCCACCAAAGAAATAACATAAGAAAGACAAGGTGGACGTGAAAGAAAGGATATCATCTAGAGATGTAATTTCTCTCAAGTGTATAAGGTTCTAGGTAGACGAAATCATGATGATATATATCTACAAAGAAGGATGTACACCCAAAATAGTTACAACACGAAGGAACAAGATATCCAAAAGGAAGTCATACATATACCAATAAGATATTTGCTTGGAAGCATAGCACATGGCTAGATATGGTCTTATTGTATATAAATGAATCCCTACCACACAACCATTAAAGACATCACAACTAGCAACATGAGATCATCGTTGAGATGCTTTGAGAAAGGAAACGAGTATCACAAGATGGAATGAATATCATGCCAAGATGCAACCTACACAAGGTTGAAGCAAGAAATGCATGCATGAAGTATATGAAGATATTTTTTACCGAGTTAACATTGGAAGGATGTAGTAGAAACCAATTGAAGGTAGTAGATAGTATTTCAGTGAGCATCCTAGCTTGACTCCAATAAGCACATGGTGACACCACCTCCCTTGTGAGTGAGCCGAGCATCCAATGCATCTCCAATTGTTCCTAGACCAGTATCAGAAACAAAATGGTACCCAAACTCATTGGGACCAAAGAGTTAGAAACACCAATATACATAGGACAAACTCCACATAAATATGTGCATATAGATATGGACATGAATTCCATGCACATCTCATCCAATTTGAGACTTGGTGGAGTTTCCCCTATATATTGGGTTAGAGAAAGAAAGCATGCCAAAGAAAATACATTAAGTAAATATGCATGCTAAAGACTTTCAAGAACCAACACCAAATGAAAAAGGAATACCAAGTGAAAAGGATACCAAAATGAGAAACCATCACTTGGAAGATATCATTAACGGATACATCAAGGAATGAGATATCCATTGGCATGCTCAAAAAGAATGATGTCAAACTCCCAAAAGAGAGAATGGTTCCAAACAAACCAAGTGCTCTACAAAGTTTCATGATGTCACAAAGTACCAAAAAGAAACGGTTTGCATTCCACCAACACACACTTGATAAGGATCACAAGGTGAGCATTCTAAGAAAAATAGGATAGCTCCCCTAAGCATTGTGCATTATAGAGAATTTGCATTTGAATACAAAAAGCACAAGATGGGATCAGCACTTTCACTATATCTATACAAACACTAGACAATCTCAAGGAAATAACAAGATCCACAAGTGGTATGGAATACACTGGGAGTTGACACAATCCTAGGCAAGAGATAAGGAAAATAAAAGCAAAGGCCAATGTAAACATGATCAATAATTTCTACCACACATAAGTGAGTACAGATTGTCAAAAGACAAGAAGTATTTGGAAATAATTCCGTTGGTAGATAGCAAGGATATCCAACATCATCGTCACACCAAACACAAGCAAATTGCAACTTGTAGAGCTAACATGCCACCTAGGAACAAGATAATTTACAATATCAATTCTAGGTGACAATATCTCAAATGTACACATTTCCTAGGCTTGTAATATGCACATAGCATATTACTCCCCCATGACGTGATACCAATAAAAACTTAACAAGAGGCAATAAGAGGATCCAACAAGAGATAATTAATGGACTATTTAGAATTTGAATTTCTCATGAGAAGACATACCACATAGTGACTAGATAAGCTTGCAATATACTAGGTGGTATTCCTCATGTACACACATTTGTGGGACCATGAGGTGCACAAAGCACATCACTCCCCCGAAATGGGATGTTTTATTAATCTATCACACGAGCCAATTAAGATATAAACAAGATGCAAAAGGCTCAACGCATGACACACACGTACATCATGTGCAAACCAACACACACATACTTGATTGCTCAAGATAATCAAATTGGAAGCACAACATATACAAACACATGCAAGGAACAAAACCAAACATGCAAAGGGTCAAGTAACTATCAATGTGAACACTTTAAGCACGAGTTACCGCAAGGAGGAACATTGGATATAAGATAGAAACTTGATAATTCGAATGACTTGGCTTGAGACAATATGAATGATGAAAATCCCCTTAATTCTTCATAATGTAGCCAAGTCTCCAATGCCCTCCGTAGACACCTATTGATCAAGTTTGAGCTAGTTGGTCCCCAACCAAGTTGGGTCCTAATACGTTAGTCACAATAGGCTTGGCTACCCAAATGGTTCTTTGCTTGACACCACTTTGAGTACACAAACTTGGCAAACACATTTCCAACCTTATCCTTCCCAAGAGAATAGATATCATCAATAATAATTGGGTTGGATGAGTTACCACTAGTGCATGAAGAAGCGAGGTGCTTTCTCACGACATAAGTAGAAATGTCTACTCTTCACTTTCTTCAACTTGAGAAGCATTAGCTTGAGTATTCTTGGGAAGAGGCATTTCTTCAACTTGTGGTTGAGCATGAGATTGAACTTGTGGCCGCTTCCCTTGTTGCTTGTCACTAATGGCCTTCTTCTTCAATGGGAAAGATCTAACATAATGCCCTTCAATTTTTCACTTGAAGCAAACAATCTTGGCCGAATTCTTGACTTGTTCTTGGCCCTTCTTCTTGTTCAACTTGGACTTCTTCTTCTTATTGGAGTTGAATCCAAGTCCACCTTTGTCATTGGGGGATTTTGAAGGAAATATGCCCTAGAGGCAATAATAAAGTTATTATTTATTTCCTTATCATGATAAATGTTTATTATTCATGCTAGAATTGAATTAAGTGGAAACATGATACATGTGTGAATACATAGACAAATTGAGTGTCACTAGTATGCCTCTACTTGACTAGATCGTTAATCAAAGATGGTTATGTTTCCTAGCCATGGACAAAGAGTTGTCATTTTATTAACGGGATCACATCATTAGGAGAATGATGTGATTGACTTGACCCATTCCGTTAGCTTAGCACTTGATCGTTTAGTATGTTGCTATTGCTTTCTTCATGACTTATAC
Source organism: Triticum timopheevii (assembly GCA_963921465.1). Classification (NCBI taxonomy): domain Eukaryota; kingdom Viridiplantae; phylum Streptophyta; class Magnoliopsida; order Poales; family Poaceae; genus Triticum; species Triticum timopheevii. The sequence continues at coordinate 341,212,405 of OY997262.1, read as the reverse complement.
ATGTTCCTATGACTATGAGATTATGCAACTCCCGTTTACCGGAGGAACACTTTGTGTGCTACCAAACGTCACAATGTAACTGGGTGATTATAAAGGTGCTCTACAGGTGTCTCTAAAGGTACTTGTTGGGTTGGCGTATTTCGAGATTAGGATTTGTCACTCCAATTGTCGGAGAGGTATCTCTGGGCCCACTCGGTAATGCACATAAATATAAGCCTTGCAAGCATTGCAACTAATGAGTTAGTTGCGGGATGATGTATTACGGAACGAGTAAAGAGGTTTGCCGGTAACGAGATTGAACTAGGTATTGAGAAACCGACTATCGAATCTCGGGCAAGTAACATATCGATGACAAAGGGAACAACGTATGTTGTTATGCGGTTTGACCGATAAAGATCTTCGTAGAATATGTGGGAGCCAATATGAGCATGCATGTTCCGCTATTGGTTATTGACCGGAAACGTGTCTCGGTCATGTCTACATAGTTCTCGAACCCGTAGGGTCCGCACGCTTAAAGTTTGATGACGGTTATATTATGAGTTTATGTGTTTTGATGTACCGAAGGTAGTTCGGAGTTTTGGATGTGATCACGGACATGATGAGGAGTCTCGAAATGGTCGAAACGTAAAGATAGATATATTGGACGACTATATTTGGACACCGGAATGGTTTCGGGTGAGATCGGGATAATACCGGAGCACCGGGAGGTTATCGGAACCCCCCGGGAGGTATATGGGCCTTAATGGGATTTAGTGGAAAGGAGGGGAAAGGAGCAAGGGAGGGGGCGCCCCCCCCCAAGCCCAATCCGAATTGGGAAGGGGGCCGGCCCCCCCTTTCCTTCCTCCCTCCTTCCTCTTCCTTCCCGCTCCCTCTCCAAGTAGGAAAAGGAGGAGTCCTACTCCCGGTGGGAGTAGGACTCCCCCCTTGGGCGCGCCTCCTCCTCCGGGCCGGCCTCCTCCTTCCCTCCTTTATATACGGAGGAGCGGGGAACCCCATAGACAACAATTGATCCCTTGGATCTCTTAGCCATGTGCGGTGCCCCCCTCCACCGTAGTCCACCTCGATAATATCGTAGCGGTGCTTAGGCGAAGCCCTGCGTCGATAGAACATCATCATCGTCACCACACCGTCGTGCTGACGGAACTCTCCCTCAAAGCTCAGCTGGATCGGAGTTCGAGGGATGTCATTGAGCTGAACGTGTGCTGAACTCGGAGGTGCCGTGCGTTCGGTACTTGATCGGTCGGATCGTGAAGACGTACGACTACATCAGCCGTGTTGTGCTAACGCTTCCGCTTTCGGTCTACAAGGGTACGTGGACAACACTCTCCCCTCTCGTTGCTATGCATCACCATGATCTTGCGTGTGCGTAGGATTTTTTTGAAATTACTACATTCCCCAACAGTGGCATTCGAGCCTGGTTTTATGCGTAGATGTTATATGCACGAGTAGAACACAAGTGAGTTGTGGGCGATACAAGTCATACTGCTTACCAGCATGTCATACTTTGGTTCGGCGGTATTGTCGGATGAAGCAGCCCAGACCGACATTACGCGTACGCTTACGCGAGACTGGTTCTACCGACGTGCTTTGCACATAGGTGGCTGGCGGATGTCAGTTTCTCCAACTTTAGTTGAACCGAGTGTGGCTACGCCCGGTCCTTGAGAAGGTTAAAACAGCACTAACTTTACAAACTATCGTTGTGGTTTTGATGCATAGGTAAGAACGGTTCTTGCTCAGCCCGTAGCAGCCACGTAAAACTTGCAACAACAAAGTAGAGGACGTCTAACTTGTTTTTGCAGGGCATGTTGTGATGTGATATGCTCAAGACGTGATGTTATATTTTATTGTATGAGATGATCATGTTTTGTAACCAAGTTATCGGCAACTGGCAGGAGCCATATGGTTGTCGCTTTATTGTATGCAATGCAAACGCCATGTAATTGCTTTACTTTATCACTAAGCAGTAGCGATAGTCATAGAAGAAATAGTTTGCGAGACGACAATGATGCTACGATGGAGATCAAGGTGTCGTGCTGGTGACGATGGAGATCATGACGGTGCTTTGGAGATGGAGATCACAAGCACAAGATGATGATGGCCATATCATATCACTTATATTGATTGCATGTGATGTTTATCCTTTATGCATCTTATCTTGCTTTGATTGACGGTAGCATTATAAGATGATCTCTCACTAACTTTCAAGATAAAAAGTGTTCTCCCTGAGTATTCACCGTTGCCAAAGTTCGTCGTGCCCAGACACCACGTGATGATCGGGTGTGATAAGCTCTACGTCCATCTACAACGGGTGCAAGTCAGTTTTGCACACGCAGAATACTCAGGTTAAACTTGACGAGCCTAGCATATGCAGATATGGCCTCGGAACACTGAGACCGAAAGGTCGAGCGTGAATCATATAGTAGATATGATCAACATAGTGATGTTCACCATTGAAAACTACTCCATTTCACGTGATGATCGGTTATGGTTTAGTTGATTTGGATCACGTGATCACTTAGATGATTAGAGGGATGTCTATCTAAGTGGGAGTTCTTAAGTAATATGATTAATTGAACTTAAATTTATCATGAACTTAGTACCTGATAGTATTTTGCATGTTTATGTTGTTATAGATAGATGGCTCGTGTTGTTGTTCTGTTGAATTTTAATGTGTTCCTTGAGAAAGCAAAGTTGAAAGATGATGGTAGCAATTACACGGACTGGGTCCGTAACTTGAGGATTATCCTCATTGCTGCATAGAAGAATTACGTCCTGGAAGCACCGCTAGGTGCCAGGCCTGCTACAGATGCAACTGCAGATGTTGTGAACGTTTGGCAGAGCAAAGCTGATGACTACTCGATAGTTCAGTGTGCCATGCTTTACGGCTTAGAACCGGGACTTCAACGACATTTTGAACGTCTTGGAGCATATGAGATGTTCCAGGAGTTGAAGTTAATATTTCAAGCAAATGCCCGGATTGAGAGATATGAAGTCTCCAATAAGTTCTACAGCTGCAAGATGGAGGAGAATAGTTCTGTCAGTGAGCATATACTCAGAATGTCTGGGTATAACAATCACTTGATTCAACTGGGAGTTAATCTTCCGGATGATTGCGTCATTGACAGAATTCTCCAGTCACTGCCACCAAGCTACAAGAGCTTCGTGATGAACTATAACATGCAAGGGATAGATAAGACAATTCCGGAGCTCTTCGCAATGCTAAAGGCTGCAGAGGTAGAAATCAAAAAGGAGCGTCAAGTGTTGATGGTCAATAAGACCACCAGTTTCAAGAAAAAGGGCAAAGGGAAGAAGGGGAACTTCAAAAAGAACAGCAAACAAGTTGCTGCTCAAGAGAAGAAACCCAAGTCTGGACCTAAACCTGAGACTGAGTGCTTCTACTGCAAGCAGACTGGTCACTGGAAGTGGAACTGCCCCAAGTATTTGGCGGATAAGAAGGATGGCAAGGTGAACAAAGGTATATGTGATATACATGTTATTGATGTGTACCTTACCAGAGCTCGCGGTAGCACCTGGGTATTTGATACTGGTTCTGTTGCTAATATTTGCAACTCGAAACAGGGACTACGGATTAAGCGGACACTGGCTAAGGACGAGGTGACGATGCGTGTGGGAAACGGTTCCAAAGTCGATGTGATCACCGTCGGCACGCTACCTCTACATCTACCTTCGGGATTAGTATTAGACCTAAATAATTGTTATTTGGTGCCAGCGTTGAGCATGAACATTATATCTGGATCTTGTTTAATGCGAGACGGTTATTCATTTAAATCAGAGAATAATAGTTGTTCTATTTATATGAGTAATATCTTTTATGGTCATGCACCCTCAAAGAGTGGTCTATTTTTGATGAATCTCGATAGTAGTGATACACATATTCATAATATTGAAGCCAAAAGGTGCAGAGTTGATAATGATAGTGCAACTTATTTGTGGCACTGTCGTTTAGGTCATATTGGTGTAAAGCAGATGAAGAAAATCCATACTGATGGACTTTTGGAATCACTTGATTATGAATCACTTGGTACTTGCGAACCATGCCTCATGGGCAAGATGACTAAAACACCATTCTCCGGAACTATGGAGCGAGCAATTGATTTATTGGAGAACATACATACTGATGTATGTGGACCAATGAATGTTGAGGCTCGTGGCGGGTATCGTTATTTTCTCACCTTCACAGATGATTTAAGCAGATACGGGTATATCTACTTAATGAAACATAAGTCTGAAACATTTGAAAAGTTCAAAGAATTTCAGAGTGAAGTTGAAAATCATCGTAACAAGAAAATAAAGTTTCTACGATCTGATTGTGGAGGAGAATATTTGAGTTACGAGTTTGGTCTACATTTGAAACAATGCAGAATAGTTTCGCAACACACGCCACCAGGAACACCACAGCGTAATGGTGTGTTCGAACGTCGTAATTGTACTTTTCTAGATATGGTGCGATCTATGATGTCTCTTACTGATTTACCGCTATCATTTTGGGGTTATGCTTTAGAGACGGCCGCATTCACATTAAATAGGGCACCATCAAAATCTGTTGAGACGACGCCTTATGAACTGTGGTTTGGCAAGAAACCAAAGTTGTCGTTTCTTAAAGTTTGGGGCTGCGATGCTTATGTGAAAAAAAGCTTCAACCTGATAAGCTCGAACCCAAATCGGCGAAATGTGTCTTCATAGGATACCCAAAGGAGACTGTTGGGTACACCTTCTATCACAGATCCGAAGGCAAGACATTCATTGCCAAGAATGGATCCTTTCTAGAGATGGAGTTTCTCTCGAAAGAAGTGAGTGGGAGGAAAGTAGAACTTGATGAGGTAACTGTACCTGCTCCCTTATTGGAAAGTAGTTCATCACAGAAATCGGTTCCTGTGACATCTATACCAATTAGTGAGAAAGTTAATGATGATGATCATGAAACATCAGATCAAGTTCTTACTGAACCTCGTAGGTCAACCAGAATAAGATCCGCACCAGAGTGGTACGGTAATCCTGTTCTCGAGGTCATGTTACTAGACCATGATGAACCTACGAACTATGAAGAAGCGATGGTGAGCCCAGATTTCGCAAAATGGTTTGAGGCCATGAAATGTGAGATGGGATCCATGTATGAGAATAGAGTGTGGACTTTGGCTGACCTGCTCGATGATCGGCAGGCCATTGAAAATAAATAGATCTTCAAGAAGAAGACTGACGCTAATGGTAATGTTACTGTCTATAAAGCTCGACTTGTTGCAAAAGGTTTTCTACAAGTTCAAGGGGTTGACTACGATGAGACTTTCTTACCCGTAGCGATGCTTAAGTCTGTCCGAATCATGTAAGCAATTGCCGCATTTTATGATTATGAAATTTGGCAAATGGATGTCAGAACAGCATTCCTGAATGGATTTCTGGAAGAAGAGTTGTATATGATGAAACCGGAAGGTTTTGCGATCCAAAGGGAGCTAACAAAGTGTGCAAGCTCCAGCGATCCATTTATGGACTGGTGCAAGCCTCTCAGAGTTGGAATAAACATTTTGATAATGTGATCAAGGCATATGGTTTTATACAGACTTTTGGAGAAGCCTGTATTTACAAGAAAGTGAGTGGGAGCTATGTAGCATTTTTGATATTATATGTGGATGACATATTGTTGATCAGAAATGATATAGAATTTCTGGATAGCATAAAGGGATATTTGAATAAGAATTTTTCAATGAAAGACCTCGGTGAAGCTGCTTATATATTGGGCATTAAGATCTATAGAGATAGATCAATACACTTAATTGGACTTTCACAAAGCACATACCTTGACAAAGTTTTGAAGAAGTTCAAAATGGATCAAGCAAAGAAAGGGTTCTTGCCTGTGTTACAAGGTGCGAAGTTGAGTCAGACTCAATGCCCGACCACTGCAGAAGATAGAGATAAAATGAAAGATGTTCCCTATGCTTCAGCCATAGGCTCTATCATGTATGCAATGTTGTGTACCAGACCTGATGTGTGCCTTGCTATTAGTTTAGCAGGGAGGTACCAAAGTAATCCAGGAGTGGATCACTGGACAGCAGTCAAGAACATCCTGAAATACTTGAGAAGGACTAAGGATATGTTTCTCGTTTATGGAGGTGACAAAGAGCTCGTCGTAAATGGTTACGTCGATGCAAGCTTTGACACTGATCCTGACGATTCTAAATCGCAAATCGGATATGTGTTTATATTGAATGGTGCAGCTGTCAGTTGGTGCACTTCTAAACAAAGCGTCGTAGCGGGATCTACATGTGAAGCGGAGTACATAGCTGCTTCAGAAGCAGCAAATGAAGGAGTCTGGATGAAGGAGTTCATATCCGATCTAGGTGTCATACCTAGTGCATCGGGTCCAATGAAAATATTTTGTGACAATACTGGTGTAATTGCTTTGGCAAAGGAATCCAGATTTCACAAGAGAACCAAGCACATCAAGAGACGCTTCAATTCCATCCGGGATCAAGTCCAGGTGGGAGACATAGAGATTTGCAAAATACATACGGATATGAATGTTGCAGACCCATTGACTAAGCCTCTTCCACGAGCAAAACATGATCAACACCAAGGCTCCATGGGTGTTAGAATCATTACTGTGTAATCTAGATTATTGACTCTAGTGCAAGTGGGAGACTGAAGGAAATATGTGTCAGATTTCGGGTTTCGGCAGACCCTTAAGGTTCGACCTCTGGGGTGCGCGCGGAGATCACTCCCCTACCTACTCACGTCTTGTCGCCTCGCAAAGGATCTAGGCTACCCGAAGAACAATACAAGGCACGCAAGGTTTATACTGGTTCAGGCCACCATGGTGGTGTAATACCCTACTCCAGTGTGTGTGGTGTGTGGATTGCCTCAGGGGCTGATGATGAACAATACAAGGGAAGAACAGCCTCGCGAGGGATGTTCTTGCGGAGGTGATGCCTCTTGGGAAGGATTGGATCCAGATCCCTTTCTACTGTGGTGGCTAGCCCTATTTATAGAGTGAGGCCCTGGACCTCTTCCCAAATATTGAGCGGGAAGGGTGCCAACAATTGGCCATTCTAAAGGGGAACATCTAGTACACTTATCCTGACTAAAGTTGGTCCTCGTCTGCCAAAGGTTCTGACGATGACGCCTTCCTGGGCTCCACGATGACCTCCGTCCTGCTGTTCTGCTGGTCTTGGTCTTGTTGCACCGAAATGGTAACCTTTTCCTGATGCCTTGGCCTGTGCTTGCCCCCTTTGCACCGAAGGGGAAACAAGGACACTGCACAGGCCGGCGCCCGCCTGGCTTCGGTTGTCATGGCTTGCGTCATGGGCACCTCGTGAGGTACCCCGCCTTGATCTCTCCGCCTCCTCGCGAGCCAGCCTGACGAGGTTGTGCCTGAGGAAGCTTCCTATCGTCCGCCCCGAGAGGCTCGGGCCCTCGCGAGGGTCTTGAGCTTGTGTTGACTAAGATGGGTCATACTGGGCCACTCCTTGAGCCACGCCGCAGGCCGCAGGCAGGCAAGTCTGGGTACCCCCATTCCCAGAACACCGACAGTAGCCCCCGGGCCCAAGGCGCGCCCGAACTTGGCTTAGCAGAGAAGCAAAGGGGCAAGTGCGAAGCGCCACGGGCCCCAACAGCCTGCGGCCTTGGGCGCCGCGTGGCGGTTGATTGGACGTGGGTGTCCCCACTTCCCACAATGCCTCGACAACTGCATGACTTGACAAGTCCCTGCGTGCAAAAATATGTCATGATTACCTGTGATCGTGGAGGCCGTCGGTTGGCCTCCTCCGGCTATATGTACGGAACGGCGCGAGCGCTTCCAGTCCATCCCTTCCTGCTACTCTCTTTCTTCTTCTTCCTCGCCCTTGCTCCAACTTACGTCAATGGCGCCAATCCGTCGGTTTTCTGCAGAAGAGAAAGGGAAGGCCCCCCGAGAGGGTCCTGTTCCGCTTCCGCCGAAGAAACGGCCAGCCCTCTGCCGTGGAGACGGGGGTGCTTGGCAGGGGGTGTCGAGGCCCTGATTCGAGCGGCCGCCGCCCGGGTTTCCGCTGCCCTTGTACGCCTGGATCAAGGGCCCTGAAGACGCAGGTGCTGAACGACATCGCCAGTGCCACCATCATCGCAAGTGGATTACGGCGGTGCGCGTCGTTCCTCCTGGAGTTCACGCCGAGGGCTCCTCCCATGAGCTCGTGCTTCACGCCTCCATGCCTCCTTGATCTTGGATTCGCCTTCCTCCCTCCTTCGCCTTCGAGATCCCGCTGAGGGGGCCTCTTGAGCTCTGGCTGCAGCACGCTGACTGTAGTACCCCTGCGACCAAAGTGGAGGTCGAGGTCGTCGCTCCAGGCAAGGTCTACATGACCCGGGGCTGGGGCGAGATCGCCCGGGCCTTCCGATCGGAGGGGGCCCTCGGGATCCACCTGGATTATGATGGCACCTCCCTGATGCTCGTCAAGATCTTCGACGAGGTAGGACGCCGGCTGGAGTGCTGCCCCAGAGGCAGCGGCCGGAGCTCCGGAGCGGCGAGGACCAGGCCTGCCGCCCGCCCTTCCAGCAGCTCCTCTGATGGCAGCGGGCGTGTCGGAGGGTCCAGTGACTCTTTCGGACTCTTCCTGACTCTGGCGACGAGCGACGACAGCTATGAGCCTCCGAGCTCGCGCTGTGCCCGAGGTAGGGCCGGCGCGCCTGGCGGTCTGCGCGGCTGATCCGGAGGGGGTTGGCACTGGCCTTGCGAGGCCCACTGTTGATGATGGCGTCTTCCGTCACGGTTCCTGTAGTTAGGACTCCTTAGGACTCGCATCTTTTGTCCCTGCGAGGAACCAAGAACACACCCCGCGGGGGCTTGTAAGGTGCATGTAGTCTCTTTTGTTAATATGATCCTTATCACGAAGCAGTGTGAGATGCTCGTCCCGTCTTAGCTTGGCCCCTCCTTTCTCACCTCGCGAGGGCTTGGTGCTCTGCGCCGATAGGTCCCGGTCCCCAGGCAAGCTTCAGCCGCCGCTGGTATGCCAGGTCGCGATGCTGTGGTCAAGGCCAGGAGGTGAGCGGCCCGAGGTCCAGTAAGAGCCCCTGAGTCACGATGCTCAGGAGGTCCCCTTTAGCGCTCAAGCAGCCACCGCTCGGTGAGAAAGGAGCACAACGTCGCTATTACGGGGCTGCATTAGGTGCAAGGTTGGTGTTGCGATAGCTGGTAGCTCCGGGGAATGAGTTATCTCAAGAGCCTGAAGCCACTCCTTGGCGCGCCGCCAGGCCCGCGCGTCGGCAGCTGAAGAGTTGCCTAGCGTGGTCCTCGCGAGCCTCTTCCCTCTCTCCTTTACTCCCCTTCGTGCTCTTCGTCCTTGGGTCCCGGCCCTCGAGTGAGCTCAGCCGTCACTGGTATGCCAGGTCGCGATGTCGTGGTCAAGGCCAGGAGGTGAGGGCTGGAGAGCCAGTAAGAGTCCATCAGTCGCGATGCTTAGGTACCCCCCTTTTAACGTGCAAGCGGCTCGTGCGGATGAGAGGGAAGGAGACACCGCAAAGGCCTTGCCCGACGCTGCTCCTTAAAGAGATCCTGCGAGCTCACCACAAGGAAAACGAAGGTTGCCGTTACAATTGCCAGCCAGCTACTGGTTGCTCTGGAGGGATGACGAGGGCACTGAGGACCTGGTGAGGTGGCGCCTTGCGAGGATATCACGGCCAGAGCTCAGCCACTCAGGTTTGTCGATGTTGCAGGGACGGACCCATGCGCAAGCGTCGTGCCGTTAGGGACCAGCTCCATGAGTTGGTGTCCATCGAGCGGGTGATTAAGTCAAGCACGTTAAGCATGAAGGAGCAAATCCATTTAGATAGATGCAGAAAAAGGCAAATGCCGCTGGGTCAGGCCCGAGTGGCTTGGGGATAATGCAGCCCAAGGGGCGCCCCCAACAAAGTAACCTAAAGACATGAACAAAAGGGATACATGCCGCAGGGACGGACCCACGTGGCCTGGGAATGACGCAGCCCTGGGGGCGCTCCCAGCTGAAAATGAAACTCGAAGGATGTCACCTGATGATGTTGAAGATGAAGGAATGCTGAAGTAGCGGACGATGTGCGCTGCAGAAGCCGACCCTCACGAGCCCCCAGGCCCAGGAGCCTCGGGAGGATCCGGGGGCGCAGGCAGCTCTTCAAGGACCAACTCCACTTCTGCCAGGACTGCGAATGCCTGACCTCCTGAGCCTCCAGAATGCTCCCCATAAGACGCTGGCGCGCGGCAGCCATGTTCGGCAGGCCAAAAGGCATGCGAACATAGCTGTGGGGTGGACCCTCGCAGCGTCCCACGCGCGAGGGCCAGAAGAGCTCCTGAGAGGCGGCTCGGTTGAGCCCTGGTATGTCGATGCAGATGCGCAACCCACCATCCTCACCTGGATGGGGAGCTACGGTGGGTAAGCGGTGGCTGCCACTCATGACTCTTGACTCCTGCAGCTCCTGAATGATTTCGCTGATGAACTTCCGAGGGTTTGGCCCTCCTTGCCTCGTTCCTTCCTGAGGGAAACATGCTTTGAAACACGCCTCCAAGTGGTGCCCGAGCGCCTCCCTTGTGACCTTGGCAAAGTCGGTGGCCCTCCAGGAGAGGGCCCCCGAGCCTTGCCAGAGGAGGGTACCGGGCGCGCCTTCCTATGCGACAGAGGGTGGCGCCCCTTGAACGGGCGCAAGTCCTGGCACAACACCACCGGAGGGGCCTGCCTCCCGAGGGCTCGGACCAGGTGATGCCTTCTTCTTCTTAGGGACTGCCTCGGGAGTCTTCTGTTCCTGTGATCTGGGTCTTCGATTGCCACGGCTTGAAAAGCACGCTCAAGGGAAAACACTGCATCCCTCTCCTCACAAGGCACTGTGATGACTCCACCGCTTCTTGGCATCTTGAGGACATTGTAGCCATGATGAGTCACTGCCATGAACTTGACCAGGGTTGGGTACCCTAGGATGGCATTGTATGGCAGGCGAATGTGGGCGGCGTCAAAGTCAATGAGCTCGGTGCAATAGTTGTCGCGCTGCCCAAAGGTGACAGGAAGGCGAACTTGCCCTATCAGAACGGTGGAACCATCAGTGACTCCTGAGAAAGGCTTGGTTGGCTGAAGCTGATTGTATGGCACTTGGAGATTGTTGAATGTCTCGAAGGACAGGACGTTGAGTCCTGCTCCGCCATCGATGAGGGTCCTGATGACTTGCACATTGCTAATGATTGGGAAGCAAAGCATCGGGAGGACTTCGGCCGTGGTTGCACACTTGAGCTGATCCGCCGAGCTGAACGTGATGGCGCACACTGACCACCTGAGATGGTGCGTGGCCTCAAGCTTGGGGAGGACTGCATTCACCTCGCGAGCAAACTGTTTGAAGATGCGCTGAGAGGTTGGGGCCTGAGCGCCGCCCAAGATGCAAGCGATTGCACGCGGCTCTTGGAAGCCACCAGCCCCTTCGTCCTGATGATGGTCTTCATTCCTCCTCGGCTGAGGTGGCAGAGGAGGGAGGCATGCGTTGCATTGTGGGCGATCCTCACAAGGCTGATCCCTCCAGCCTCCCTCGCGAGGCTGGTCCTGCCAGCGGTCCTCGCGAGGTCGGTCACGCCACCCTTGGCGAGGGCCACGGTCTTCCCATCGTCCTCCACCTCTTCCTCCTCCTCGGCCATAGCCCCGGTAGTTGCGCTTGGGGCATCGTCCGATACGCCCATCTCGCACAGCCCTGAGCTCTTGGCATTCGTTGGTGTTGTGGGTGTGGAGGTCATGGTAGACGCAGTACCGGCTGCCCTTGGATGACTCAGGTTGATCCCTGCCTCGCTTGGTGTCTTGCTCTGATGCAAGCACAGCAGCCCCCTTGCACTTCATGTCCTTGACCTTGGGCTTCTTCTCTTCTAGATCGGCAGCCGGGAGCTCGAGGAGGGAGAGGCGCCCTTCCTCAGCCCTGGCGCACTTGGTCGCCAAGTTGAACATCTCCAGGGATGTGCACATGTCTTCATGGATTGCTAGCTCCTCTTTCATCATGATGTCACACACGCCATCAGAGAAGGCTGAGATGATGGCCTCCTCAGTCACCCTGGGGATCTTGAGGCGAGTGTTGTTGAAGCGCTGGATGTACTTTTGCAGGGTCTTTCCTGGCTGTTGCTTGATGCGGCACAGGTCACTCATGGCCGGGGGCCAGTCACGAGTGCCCTGGAAGTTGGCAATGAAGCGAGTGCGCATCTCGTCCCAGGAGGAAATCGTGCCAGGAGCCAGGTTCAGGAGCCAGGTGCGGGCACCGTCCTTGAGCGCCATGGGGAACCAGTTCGCCATGACCTTCTCGTACCCGTTGGCGGCTTCAATGCCCAGCTCGTAGAGCTGGAGGAACTTCGCAGGGTTAGACGTGCCGTCATAGCGTGGGGGCAGATCTGGCTTGAACTTGCCCGGCCAGGCCACGCTGCATAGCTCGGCGGTGAAGGCACGGCAGCCCGCAATGGCCACGGGAGGCCTTTGATGATGCAGGGCTTGATCTTGGAGGTCCCCGCGCACTGCTACTAGGAGTAGCGTTGGGACTTGGCACGCTGGAGCAGGAGCGCGGTCGTGATGTGCCGGTGCGGGGAGCACGCGGGCAGCTTCTTGGGGACGAGGGATCTCTTGACAACTCCTCTCTTGCTACGTGGGTGCTGGATGGAGCGGGTCCTATCCAGGGGCCACGCGCCTTGGGGCCAGGGCGCCTTCTTGAGGAGGAGGCGGCGGTGGCACCTCAGGAGCTGCGTTGCCCGTTCAGGGCAGGGGGGGGGGGTGGGGGGGGCGATGCAGCGAGAAGGATGGTGCAGGGGAGCCCCCTGTGGCGCTGACGAGCTTGGTGATGCGGGCGAGCTATTCCTCGTAGAGTTCGTCGATAGGATGGTAGTGCAGGAGCCCTTGCGCCAGGAGCAGCGCGGCGTGCGCATCCGCGGGGGCGCGACGGGCGTGGGACGACGAACCGGATGGAGTCAGCGACGGGGTGGCGGTGCGGCCTTCCCGCTGCACCGAGGGATGCAGAGACGACGCCTGCTGCTCGTTCCCCGCTGGGCCGGTGGCAGCATGGATGGCAGGCGACGGGGAACGACAGGGAGGCCCTCCGACGAGGGCTGTCTGGGCGACATGGGCCGTGAGGGCAGCCCAGCGCTCGGCGCGGGCTCGACGAGCGTCATACATGGATGCGACGGACGACGAAACGCAAGGGCCGAAGGCGTGATTCCGGCGCACCCCTACCTGGCGCGCCAAATGTCGGGTTTCGGGTTCCGGCAGACCCTTAAGGTTCGAACTCTGGGGTGCGCGCGGAGATCACTCCCCTACCTACTCACGTCTCGTCACCTCGCAAAGGATCTATGCTACCCGAAGAACAACACAAGGGACGCAAGGTTTATACTGGTTCAGGCCACCATGGTGGTGTAATACCCTACTCCAGTGTGTGTGGTGTGTGGATTGCCTCAGGGGCTGATGATGAACAATACAAGGGAAGAACAGCCTCGCGAGGGATGTTCTTGCGGAGGTGATGCCTCTTGGGAAGGATTGGATCCGGATCCCTTTCTACTGTGGTGGCTAGCCCTATTTATAGAGCGAGGCCCTGGCCCTCTTCCCAAATATTGAGCGGGAAGGGCGCCAACAATTGGCCATTTTGAAGGGGAACATCTAGTACACTTTTCCTGACTTAAGATGGTCCTCGCCTGCCAAAGGTTCTGACGATGACGCCATCCTGGGCTCCACGATGACCTTCGTCTTGCCGTTCTGCCGGTCTTGGTCTTGTTGCACCGAAATGGTAACCTTTGCCTGATGCCTTGGCCTATGCTTGCCCCCTTTGCACCGAAGGGGAAACAAGGACACTGCACAGGCCGGCGCCCGCCTGGCTTCGGTCGTCATGGCATGCGTCATGGGCACCTCATGAGGTACCCCGCCTTGATCTCTCCGCCTCCTCGCGAGCCAGCCTGACGAGGGTGCGCTTGAGGAAGCTTCCTGTCGTCCGCCCCGCGAGGCTCGGCCCCTCGTGAGGGTCTTGAGCTTGTGTTGACGAAGATGGGCCGTACTGGGCCACTCCTTGAGCCACGCCGCAGGCCGTAGGCAGGCAAGTCTGGGAACCCCTGTTCCTAGAATGCCGACAGTATGCCCTAGAGGCAATAATAAAGTTATTATTTATTTGCTTATATCATGATAAATGTTTATTATTCATGCTAGAATTGTATTAACCGGAAACATGATACATGTGTGAATACATAGACAAACCGAGTGTCACTAGTATGCCTCTACTTGACTAGCTCGTTAATCAAAGATGGTTATGTTTCCTAGCCATGGACAAAGAGTTGTCATTTGATTAACGGGATCACATCATTAGGAGAATGATGTGATTAACTTGACCCATTCCGTTAGCTTAGCACTTGATCGTTTAGTATGTTGCTATTGCTTTCTTCATGACTTATACATGTTACTATGACTATGAGATTATGCAACTCCCGTTTATCGGAGGAACACTTTCTGTGCTACCAAACGTCACAACGTAACTAGGTGATTATAAAGGTGCTCTACAGGTGTCTCTAAACGTACTTGTTGGGTTGGCATATTTCGAGATTAGGATTTGTCACTCCGATTGTCGGAGAGGTATCTCTGGGCCCACTCGGTAATGCACATCAATATAAGCCTTGCAAGCATTGCAACTAATGAGTTAGTTGCAGGATGATGTATTACAGAATGAGTAAAGAGACTTGCCGATAACGAGATTGAACTAGGTATTGAGATACCGACGATCGAATCTCGGGCAAGTAACACACCGATGACAAAGGGAACATCGTATGTTGTTATGCGGTTTGACCGATAAAGATCTTCATAGAATATGTGGGAGCCAATATGAGCATCCAAGTTCCGCTATTGGTTATTGGCCAGAAACGTGTCTCATTCATGTCTACATAGTTCTCGAACCCGTAGGGTCCGCACGCTTAAAGTTCGACAAATGTTATATTATGAGTTTATGTGTTTTGATGTACCGAAGGTAGTTCGGAGTCCCGGATGTGATCACAGACATGACGAGGAGTCTCAAAATGGTCGAGACGTAAAGATCGATATATTGGACGACTATATTTGGACACCGGAATGGTTCTGGGTGAGATCGAGATAATACCGGAGCACCGGGAGGTTATCAAAACCCCCCGGGAGGTATATGGGCCTTAATGGGCTTTAGTGAAAGGAGGGGAAAGGAGCAAGGGAGGGGGCGCCCCCCCCCAAGCCCAATCCGAATTGGAAGGGGGCCGCCCCCCCTTTCCTTCCTCCCTCCTTCCTCTTCCTTCCCTCTCCCTCTCCAAGTAGGAAAAGGAGGAGTCCTACTCCCGGTGGGAGTAGGACTCCCCCCTTGGGCGCGCCTCCTCCTCCTGGCCGGCCCCCTCCTTCCCTCCTTTATATACGAAGGAGGGGGCACCCCATAGACAACAATTGATCCCTTGGATCTCTTAGCCGTGTGCGGTGCCCCCCTCCACAATAGTCCACCTCGATAATATCTTAGCGGTGCTTAGGCGAAGCCCTGTGTCGGTAGAACATCATCATCGTCACCATGACGTCGTGTTGACAGAACTCTCCCTCAAAGCTCAGCTGGATCGGAGTTCGAGGGACGTCATCGAGCTGAACGTGTGCTGAACTTGGAGGTGTCGTGCGTTCGGTACTTGATCGGTTGAATCATGAAGACGTACGACTACATCAACCACGTTGTGCTAACGCTTTTGGTCTACGAGGGTACGTGGACAAGACTCTCCCCTCTCGTTGCTATGCATCACGATGATCTTGCGTGTGCGTAGGATTTTTTTTGAAATTACTACGTTCCCCAACAGATTTTTGCACACTCAAGATATTGTTAAGTGTGGATTTCCCTTCATGACACTTTTCCAAGTATTTCTTCAAAGAAGTGACTTGGGCCTTGAGCTCTTTGATTTCCTCTACATGGTTAGTCTCAACACAAGCACTAGAGGAAGTATAAGCTTCATCGATTAGAGCAACAAGGCAAGGAAAGCAATTCATCACAAGATGTGCCAATGTTATGCATAGATGAATTACGAGAACTAGCATAAGGCAATATAGCATTTTGACTAAAAGTAGTGCTAGTATCCAGATGAGGCTCACTAGATGTTACCTTAGCAATCATGGCCTCATGAGCTATCTTTAGCGCATTATGGGATACTAGAACATCATCATGAGAGCTTGAGAGCTTTTCATGGCTTTCTTCCAATTTCCCCTAATTGCTAGATAGCAACTCAAGTTGAGCCCGAAGCTCAACGTTCTCCTTCAAAATGGATGCTTCACAAGTAATAGAGTTAGTAGCACAAGCATCATCAATAATAGCAAGAGGAGAAGGCAACTTGGCAAGCTCTTTTGACTATGAAGCTTTAAGTTGTACATGAGACTCGGTGAGTTTGATGAGCTCACTCCTAATGACCCTTGAGCCATTTTCGAGGTGCCCGAAGTCCTTAAGAAGTTTAGCATGCGCAACTTCAAGATTCTCATTTTTAGTTTCAAAATCATTGGCCACCTCAAGAGCTCTATCATGAGATTCCTTCACTCTAGATAATCCTAGAGCAAAAGTCTCCTCAAGATATTCCTTGGTTGTTGTACAAGTTCAAGAGCTTGAGAGAGGTCTGCAATCTCGTTAGCGTAATCACGCTCATGACCTTCCATTTTTTCAATAGTGACCTCAAGCTCCTCTAGATGAGATTCCAACTCCTTTGTATATTTCTTGCCCTCAATAGCAATAGACATGATTTCCATGAAGTTGGAACGAGCAATTTTATTCTTATGAAGAGCTTTAAAAATCATTTCCCCTTTAATTTTTAAGGAGGCAACATTATCATTCTCTTCATCATTATCCTCATCATTATTAGCATCAACATCATCAACAAGAGACATATTGGGTTTCAACGTAGGAGATACCTTTGAAGCCTCGGCCATAAGGCAAACCGCAATAGATGATGATGTAGGATCCCTTGAAGCACCATTTAAAACCACATCTTGTCCCATGGAGTGTTGGGTTTCCTCTACATTGTTAGCACAACAACTCAAGGAAATACAAGCATTTTTATCATGGCAACAAGATATAGCAAGCATATCATCATGAGATTTAGTCAAGCAATTTCTAGAAGATATGCACGGACTATCAACACAAGCATGAGAAACATGTAGGATGCTCGAAGTGTTAAAGTGCAAAGAAGATGCATTGCAATAAGATAGTGATGAAGGATCATCCACAATAAGCATACTATCATCATTGCAATGACCAACACTACTCACCGTTTCATTACCTTGTGGAAAACCACATGTAGGTGAAGTAGAAGAAGTTGAGAACACAATACGGCCGGAGGTGGAGGGAGAACAATCATCCCCACAAATCTTGGACACGCCATATTTATCTTGAAGCTTTGTCCACAACTCATGAACATCCCGGAACGACATGAGTTGAAATATAACTACATTTCTCAAAGCATCGAAAAGCACATTAGAAGCTTGAGCATTGAGATAAGAGTTTTTCTCATCCTCTAAAGATAATCTTGGGGGATCCTTTGGAGGAGAAAAACCCATATATGCAATTCTCACTAAATTTGGGTTCATGACCCTAAAGAGATTAAGCATGCAAATTACACAAACATCAAAATTTGTGCCATCGAAACTAAGAGTGTGAGAGAATCCTAATCCCCTAGTCGACATCTTTACTCTCTAGGCGGTTGAGCCTAACAAAGAGAGACGAGGCTCTGATACCAATTGAAAGATCGTGGATGTCGCCTAGAGGGGGGGTGAATAGGCGCTTTAAAATAATTACGATTTAGGCTTGAACAAATGCGGAATAAACCTAGCGGTTAATTTGTCAAGCACAAAACCTACAACAACTAGGCTCACCTATGTGCACCAACAACTTATGCTAAGCAAGACAAACTACTAGATAATAGTAAGATATATGACAAGAAACAATATGGCTATCACAAAATAAAGTGCATAAGTAAAGGGCTCGGGTAAGAGATAACCGAGGCACACGGAGACGACGATGTATCCCGAAGTTCACACCCTTGCGGATGCTAATCTCCGTTTGGAGCGGTGTGAAGGCACAATGCTCCCCAAGAAGCCACTAGGGCCACCGTAATCTCCTCACACCCTCGCATAATGCAACATGCCGTGATTCTACTAAGGGACCCTTGAGGGCGGTCACTGAACCCGTACAAATAGCAACCCTTGTGGGCGGTCGCCGAACCCGTACACTTTGGCAACCCTTGGGGGCGGTCACCGAAACTTGTCAAATTGCTCGGGGTGATCTCCACAACCTAATTGGAGACTCCAACGCTTGCCCGGAGCTTTACACCACAATGATTGAGCTCCGAACACCACCAACCGTCTAGGGCGCCCAAGCATCCAAGAGGAACAAGCTCAAGGGTACCAAGCACCCAGGAGTAATAAGCTTCTCAACTTGTAACTTCCACGTATCACCGTGGAGAACTCAAACCTATGCACCAAATGCAATAGCAAGGGCACACGGAGTGCCCAAGTCCATCTCTCCCAAATCCCACCAAAGCAAGAAATGCTAGGGAGGAAAATTAGAGGAAGAACAAGAAGGAGAACACCAAGAACTCCAAGATCTAGATCCAAGGGGTTCCCCTCACATAGAGGAGAAAGTGATTGGTGGAAATGTGGATCTAGATCTCCTCTCTCTTTTCCCCCAAAACTAGCAAGAATCTATGGAGGTATTGAGAGATAGCAAGCTCGAAGAAGGTCAACAATGGGGGAAGAACACGAGCTCAAAGGATAAGGTTCAATGGGGAAAAAGACCCCTTTTATAGGTCCCCAAGAATCTGCATGTTATGTCCAGAAAACTATAAGACCGGTACAACCGGTCAAAGTAGAGGAAAAATCAACCTATAGGAAAAAGGCCTAAGCGGTACAACATCCCGGGGAACTGGTAGTACCGGTTAAACTAAACTAACCGGTACAACTGGTCAATAACCTCCCAAGAACCGCTCCAAAATAGAAACTACTCTGGTGGTAGAGCTGTCCATGGCCGGTACAACCTTCGAACCAATTCTGGAGCGGTACAACCGCTCCAAACATTGGTTGTACCGGTCAACCGGTACAACCGTGATGTCTACTACACAACCTTCTTCTTGTAGATGTTGTTGGGCCTCCAAGTGCAGAGGTTTGTAGGACAGTAGCAAATTTCCCTCAAGTGGATGACCTAAGGTTTATAATTCTGTGGAGGCGTAGGATGAAGGTGGTCTCTCTCAAACAACCCTGCAACCAAATAACAAAGATTCTCTTGTGTCCCCAACACACCCAATACAATGGTAAATTGTATAGGTGCACTAGTAAGAGATGGTGATACAAGTGCAATATGGACGGTAGATATAGGTATTTGTAATCTGAAAATATAAAAACAGCAAGGTAACTAATGATAAAAGTGAGCACATACGATAATGCACTGCTAGGAAACAAGGTCTAAGGTTCATACTTTCACTAGTGCAAGTTGTCTCAACAATAATAACATAATTGGATCATATGACTATCCCTCAACATGAAAGAAAGAGTCACTCCAAAGTCACTAATAGCGGAGAACAAACGAAGATATTATGGTAGGTGTACGAAACCACCTCAAAGTTATCCTTTTTGATCTATCTATTCACGAGTCCATAGTAAAATAACATAAAGCTATTCTTTCCGTTCAATCTATCATAGAGTTCGTACTAGAATTTCACCTTAAGACACAAATCAACCAAAACCCTAATGTCACCTAGATACTCCATTGTCACCTATAGTATCCGTGGGCATGATTATATGATATGCATCACACAAAGTACTTCAAAGAGTGCCCCAAAGTTTCTACCGGAGAGTAAAGACGAAAACATGTGCTAACCCCTATGCATAAGTTCATTGAACCCACAAGTTGATCACCAAAACATACATCAAGTAGATCACGTGAATATCCCATTGTCACCACAGATAAGCACGACAAGACATACATCAAGTGTTCTCAAATCCTTAAAGACTCAATCCGATAAGATAACTTCAAAGGGAAAACTCAATCCATTAAATGAGAGTAGAGGGGGAGAAACATCATAAGATCCAACTATAATAGCAAAGCTCCCGATACATCAAGATTGTATCACCTCAAGAACACGAGAGAGAGATCAAACACATAGCTACTGGTACATACCCTCAGCACCGAGGGTGAACTACTCCCTCCTCGTCATGGAGAGCGTCGGGATGATGAAGATGGCCACCGGTGAGGGATCCCCCCTCCGGCAGGGTGCCGGAACAGGGTCCCGATTGGGTTTTGGTGGCTATAGAGGCTTGCGGCGGCGGAACTCCCGATCTAGATTATTTTCTGGAGGTTTCAGTATTTATAGGATTTTTTGGCGTAGGTCTCATGTCAGGGGGGTTTCCAGGCTGTCCACGAGGCAGGGGCGCGCCCTAGGGGGGTGGGCATGGCCCCCACCCTCGTGGGCAGCCTGGGACTCTTCTGTCCCAACTCTTGCACTCCAGGGGCTTCTTTTGGTCCATAAAAATTCGTCAAAAATTGGCACGTCAATCGGACTCTGTTTGGTATTCCTTTTCTGTAAAACTCAAAAACAAGGAAAAACAGAAACTGGCACTGGGCTCTAGGTTAATAGGTTAGTCCCAAAAATCATATAAATTGGCATATAAATACATATAAAATATCCTAGATGGATAATACAATAGCATGAATACTTCATAAATTATAGATACGTTGGAGACGTGTCAGCATCCCCAAGCTTAATTCCTGCTCGTCCTTGAGTAGGTAAATGATAAAAGAAAGAATTTATGAAGTGTGAATGCTAGCAGGTGCACAAGTTTGATCAATGATAATTTAAATCACCTTTTCTAGCATCATTATATGTCATAACAGTAGTTCATCTCATAAAACTTTTCATGATCAAGTAACAAGCTATTCACATGTTAAAGCATAGACCATAAACTTTCTTGAAAACTAGCAAACCATGTTCTTAGTCATCAAACAATTGCAATTCATATTATTTTCAGGAAGGGTCTATGTCAGAGCTTTGATTTAGCAAACTCCACATGCTGAACTATCATTTAATCTTTCACAATTGCTAACACTCACGTGATAATTATGGGTTCAAAGTTTTAATCGAACACAGAGAAAGATAGGGGCTTATAGTTTTGACTCCCAACCTTTTACCTCAAGGGTAATGTCAATAATAATAATTTATGAACGCCTACATCCAAGTGGATATATATATATATATAGGGAAAATGCATCCTACTACCGGGTGTAGTTACACCCATTTCTTATATACTACCATGTGGTATGTATAATCTATTTTATTATTTTTAGTATGTTTATATACTATATCTAAGATACTCCAAAGTGAATTATATGGAAAAATTGCAAGTGAGCCCATAGTTTTATTGTATTTGTGAAATACGTACATATTTGTACGCAAAATGGAGTATGCACAAAATATGATACATACTACCAAAAAAATAGTATGTATACTATCTAAACATTCTTATATACTACATACTACGCGTACGTACTCTTCGATGTGATAGATACTACCTAGAACGTACGAAACAAAAGTGGGTGTAACTACACCCGGTAGTAGGAAAGATTTGTCCTATATATATATATATATATATATATATATATATATATATATATATATATATATATATATATATATCTGGATCACCCCAACACAAAGTGCTTGCCAAAGGAAAAATGTAAAAAGGAAAGGTGTTGATCACCATGACTCTTGTATAAGGGTAGAAGATAATAGTAAAAGATAGGCCCTTCGCAGAGGGAAGCAGAGGTTGTCATGCGCTTTTTTGGTTGGATGCATAAAATCTTAATGCAAAAGAACATCACTTTATATTGCCACTTGTGATATGGACCTTTATTATGCAGTTCATCGCTTTTATTGCTTCCATAACAAGATCGTATAAAGCTTATTTTCTTTGCACTAATAGATCATACATATTTAGAGAGCAATTTTTATTGCATGCACCGATGACAACTTACTTGAAGGATCTTACTCAATCCATAGGTAGGTATGGTGGACTCTCATGGCAAAACTGGTTTAAGGGATATTCGGAAGCACAAGTAGTATCTCTACTTAGTGCAAAGAATTTGGCTAGCATGAGGGAGAAAGGCAAGCTCAACATGTTGGATGATCCAAGACAATATAACTTTTCAGATATAGGAAAACATAACCCATTACGTTGTCTTCCTTGTCCAACATCAACCTTTTAGCATGTCATATGTTAATGAGTGCTCACAACCACAAAAGATGTCCATGATAGTATATTTATATGTGAAATCTCTCTTCCTTCAATATTCTTTCATGAATTTTTCAAATGACCAATACAATGTTTGCTAACTTTCAATAAATTTACAACCTCTACTTCTTATAGCGAAGTCATTACTCCCCATGGCATAAGCATATGAAAGATATATAATTTCAGATTTATGATATTCAATTCATTCAACCATTTACTCATAAGATATAAGTGAAGCACACGATTAAATGACAAACTACTCCAAAAAGATATAAGTGAAGATCAAAGAGTAGTTAAATAATTATGTAGCTATGTGAAGACTCTCTCTCATTTAAGAATTTCAGATCTTGGTATTTTATTCAAACATCAAGCAAAACAAAGAAAAATGACATTGCAAGGATAGCGCAACTCATGTGAAGAAGCAAAAACTTAGGTTCGACCGATACTAACTGTTAATTGTTGAAGAAGAAAGGTGGGATGCCTACCGGGGCATCCCCAAGCTTAGATGCTTGAGAATTCTTGGAATGTTATCTTGGTGTGCCTTGGGCATCCCCAACCTTGAGCTTTTGTGTATCCTTAATTCCTTTTATATCTCGGTTTCCTAAATCTCAAGGACTTCATCCACACCAAACTCAGCCAAGAACTCGTGAGATAAGTTAGTATAAAACAATGCAAAAAACCTTATCATTCTCTACTGTAACAAATTACTAACATTATTATTCAACATTGCATACTAAATTTCTCTACATATTTAATACTCCTATCCTCAAATAGAATCATTAAACAAGCAAGCATGTGCAAACAATGCAAACATAACAGCAATCTGCCAAAACAGTATAGTCTATAAAGAATGAAATATTCATCATACTTACCTAACTCCAACAATTATAAGAAAAATACTATGCTGTAGAAGATTTATCAGAGCTCATTATGCAAAAACTTATACAATATGCATCACACAATCTCAGATTCGTCTATTCAACCAACACAAAGTACTTCAAAGAGTGCCCCAAAGTTTCTACCGGAGAGTCAAGACGAAAACGTGTGCCAACCCCTATGCATAAGTTCATTGAACCCGCAAGTTGATCACCAAAACATACATCAAGTAGATCACGTGAATATCCCATTGTCACCACAGATAAGCACGGCAAGACATACATCAAGTGTTCTCAAATCCTTAGACTCAATCCAATAAGATAACTTCAAAGGGAAAACTCAATCCATTACGTCAGAGTAGAGGGGGAGAAACATCATAAGATCCAACTATAATAGCAAAGCTCGCGATACATCAAGATCGTATGACCTCAAGAACATGAGAGAGAGATCAAACACATAGCTACTGGTACATATCCTCAGCCCCGAGGGTGAACTACTCCCTCCTCATCATGGAGAGCGCTGGGATGATGAAGGTGGCCACCGGTGAGGGATCCCCCCTCCGGCAGGGTGCCGGAACAGGGTCCCGAATGGTTTTTGGTGGCTACAGAGGCTTGCGGCGGCGGAACTCCTGATCTAGGTTATTTTCTGGAGGTTTTAGTATTTATAGGATTTTTTGGCGTAGGTCTCATGTCAGGGGGGTTTCCGAGCTGTCCACGAGGCAGGGGGTGCGCCCTAGGGGGGTGGGCGTGGCCCCCACCCTCGTGGGCAGCCCTGGACTCTTCTGGACCAACTCTTGCACTCCAGGGGCTTCTTTTGGTCCATAAAAATTCATCAAAAATTGGCACATCAATTGGACTCCGTTTGGTATTCCTTTTCTATAAAACTCAAAAACAAGGAAACAACAGAAACTGGCACTAGGTTCTAGGTTAATAGGTTAGTCCCAAAAATTATATAAAATAGCATATAAATACATATAAAATATCCTAGATGGATAATATAATAGCATTAATACTTCATAAATTATAGATACGTTGGAGACGTATCATACCGCTCTAAGGGGCGGTACAACCTCTCTATGTAAAATAGGTAAGATCAAAACAGCCACAACTTTCGCATATGAGCTCCGAATTCGGCGAAATCAAGTTTGTTGGAAAGCTATAGACAAGAGCAAACACAATCTTGATATAAATATCCAGAAATAGCAATAGATAAAATACCCAAAATAAAATGGTGAGAACCCTTTCTCAATTAAGACCGATAAAAACTCCAACACCAAAAACACAAAAGAAGATGCATAAGAAATCAGTTTTCGAACAACTCGAGCTTGTCATCAAGATGACCATAAGCTCTAAGACTCACAAAGATAACCAAAAAAGAACCAAGAAAGATGATGCAAGGATGCAATGGTTTGAGCTCTCTACGAATGATACGACCAAGCTACTCATCGAGAGCCCCCTCTTGATAGTACGGCAATCGATCCTATAACCCGGTCTCCCAACTACCACCATGAGACCGGTAAAATAGAAAACCTATCAAGGGAAAATCTTTGCCTTGCACATGGTCCACTTGAGCTAGATGATGACGATCTTGACTCCCTCAAGTTGGACCACCTTTCTTGATTGCATTGGCTTGATGAAGACTAGATGATTGCTCCCCCATAATCCACTATGGGTGAGCCACTCTTCGGCACATCTTAACAAGTCCATTGGCACCAAATGTATGGCAAGCTTCAAGCACTTGATCTCTTCGTGATGCTCCACTTGAACTTGCACACGACAATCTTGATGACGATCACCACTTGATTTCATCGTCTCCATGGGTTGAGTGATATCTTCCTCTTGACGCAAGCCCATGAACACATACCTAACCCCACATAGAACTCTCACATAGACCATGGGTTAGTACACAAAGCGCAATGGACAATGCTTACCATACCATGGGATCACTTGATCCCTCTCGGTATATCTTCTACGCTTTGTGAGTTGATCAACTTGATTCACTCTTGACTTAGTCTTGATCAACCTTGAATATTTCCAACTCTCTTCATTTGGATGATGTCTTGGAGGTAAACATGAATGATCACATAATCTTCTTCTTCAAGACATGCTTGCAATAAGCTCAACACTCACATGACCAATCTTAGAATAATTCCTTAATAAACTCATAAACTCCTTGAAACCAACACATTGACTTCAAGAAATGCCTATGGACAAATCCTTCAAACATAACTCAAGGCAACCATTATTCCATAGAGATTGTCATTAATTACCAAAAACATACATGGGGGCACTGCATGCTCTTTCACATAGCCTATGCGTGCGAAAGTGGCGGCGCAGGCACTCCTCCTTCTCGCGGGTCATAGGGTGACGTGGGGCACCCTGGCTCGAGAATGCGACCCTGATCTGGACTGCGGCGGCGCCGGTCTGGTTTATGACGGCCCAGATCTGGACTACGGTGGTGTGGCGGCCGGCCGACGTCCTAATGGCAGTTGTGATGGCAGTGTTGGCGACGGCGATGGTTGTGGCGTGGCAGCGGTGGAGGCATCGCTGGCTGCGGGCGCGGTGGCCTACCCTGTTCGGGAGGCGGCGGCGCTGCGGGCAGCGGCAACAGTCGTGCGTCATGTGCCTTTGGATCAACGACGACGGCATGGAGGGCCTGGTGGTCGCATCGGCGGCACCTCCGGTTAGATCTTTTCTGACCAGTGCAGCTGGCGGTGGTGGTCATCTCTTCCGTCAGAGGTGGACGGCCTGCAACTGGGTGGTCGGATCTCGAGATTCATCATCTAGTCCTAGCTATGAGTCGGGGGGACATAGTTGCTGGTGAAAACCGAGCCGTTGGTGGGCGATGGAGGCGTTTTGCATCGTTACCTTGATGAAGGGATTGTCGTGTAACTGTTGTCAACCCACTCATGATGCTTCAGGGGAAACCCTAGGATTTAGTCTTCCAGATCGGACGATGACGGTACTACGATGTCGTTTCTCTTTCGGGAGCATCGTTTGTGGAGCTGCGCTGGAAGACAAAGGCGGGAGGTGGAGCGGCTTCATCTTGCATGGAGCTTCGTTGGAGCTGTCAAGTCATGCCTAGGCGATAGGTGCTACGCTGAGTCATGCATGGTTGGTAGGTGCTACGCCAGAGTCTTCGCGTCTGGATGGACGAGCGCAGGGCGGTGGCGCCGTTGGGCGCTGTGGTGGCGTCGGTGGATGTTCGGACTAGCAAGGAAGATGCAGATCTCTCTCCTGGAGATGGGCCAGTGGTCCGATGATGATGGCGGCTTCTAAATCGTATGCATGTGGTGTGCGCTTTAGGTAGGCGCACTGATTGTTGGACCTGATATGTTATGTGGATGGATCGGCGACGACACCGGTTTTAGGTATGGGGAGTGAGAGCACTCCACATTATCGAGTTTGTAGGTGTGAGTGGTGGCTTCTGATGGATTGATGTATATTCTTGTCAGACCTTTGTGGAATAATTAATAAAGATGGTTGCATGCATCGATTGATGCAGAGGCCGGGGGTTTAACCTCCTTTTCAACAAAAAAAATCCAAACGAGGTTAGGATCTTACATATGAGATTAGAGCATCTACAGCTGGGCTTCCCAAACCTTCCCTATATGTCCGGGCGAACGGCCCGGTCACTTGCCGGTCCAAAAAAACCGACCTAGATGAACCCCTCGTATCGGCCCCAAACCCCGGGGCTGGCCGACACCATCATATCCAGACAAAATCTAGAGTGGATATGGGAGGCTCGAACGCGTCCACCACGTCAAATCCGACCCACCTTGAACCCATATATATAGGGATTGATTATTCGTCATCCTGGGTGAGGAATAGTTGTTCTTCAGCACCCCCCCCCTCCCTCTTTTTTAACATCAACGCACTGTAATTTTATGTTCCGTAAAGTTTAACTTATTTCAGACATAAAAAGAGGATGTAAGAAAATATATGTTTGCCATAAAAAATATTTTATGCTATGTTAAATTACAAACATAAAAATATAGTGTAAAATATACATAAAATGTGATTTTTCTGGTCTTATGACCTATAGTTTTCTTTTTCTATGCCAAATTTTACATACTGAATCAATATGAAGGTAATTATTTGTATTTCAAATGTAAATTATTTATGAAATGACCGTAAAATTACCTCTGGTGAAGAATAACTTATTTTGCCTCCTGGATGATATATATTTCATCCACATCCACATCTGCATCTGAATCCACACTTGCTCCCAGACCAAACTCTACACACTCCACTCAGCTGCACTCCGCCCCAAGCTCTCATCCAGTGATCTCCGGCCTTATCCGGTATGACGAGCATCAGATCCGAGTCCTCCGTCACTCTACGGATTTGGAGCTCATTCCATACGGACACGAGGAGAAGATGGTCACTGGCTAGCTTAAAATTAATAAAGCCAAACAAGGCTAGAATTTTACATACGAGCTTACAAACCAAGTTCAGTACAAATAGCAAATAGGGACCAAGAACCAAAAGGTAGCTAGGAGAGAGACATCAGGTTGCTACGCTTATGTTCATCACATGGACTTTTTTAATCTTGATAATCCTCGTTTTGGCCTCATCGAAATCAGTACTCTTCCCATGAGGGGCCCACTGCTGCAAAAGCTGGAAACATTTGAAGGAAGGAGATGTTGATCCATGAGACATGCCCTTTGGTTCTCAGGTGTATGTACATATAATGTAAGAAAAAAGAATAGAAGTTTATTAGAATAAATTTGACTTTCTTTTGCACTAGTATATAAATTTTCATGAAAAAAACAACATTGACTTGAGGCAAAAAAACAATATTTGTTGCAATTACAAGTCACTATTCACACTACTTTGACCGAAAACTTTGTCTTTAAATGAAGTCATGGTTTTTTCTTTTTGTGAAGTTTTTTTACAAGTGCAATGTAAGGTCAAGTTTATTTCAAAAATAATTTTCAATTTCTTTGACTTTTTATTTAGTTAATATTTTTTATATAAGGTGTATAGACACCCATAGATCAAGCGTTCATGTCCATGTTGATATGGTTATCTCTGAACATGTCCAGAATAAGGATGTTAGGGTCAGCCGTAATGTCAAACATTCTACGGAAGGAAGCGTATAGGCGAACCAACATGTCGTGGATGGTTAGGAGAATAGTGGTATTCTCAACCCACCAAAGTTCAAGTCCTAGACTTGACATTGGCGCTCGCATTATTCCTGGATTATTTCAGGCTTCCAGCGATATTCGTTCAGTGGGATTCCCAACTCACCAGGGTTCAAGTTCTACACTTGACATTGGCTGGACGGTTAGGAGGCAGTGGTATCCTCAACCCACCAGGATTCAAGTCCTAGACTTCGACAATGGTGCTTCCGGCGATGTTCGTTCAGTGGGAGAAGATGTTCCCCTCACTTACGAGGTGCCTGTGGTGAATTCGTAAAACCACAAGATACTATACCAGCTCAGTCTCTCGGAGTTGCTTATAGAGATAAGTTATGCATGCGCACATTCATATGTATGAGTATGCTCGTGTATGTAAGCGACTTTGATTGTACCGTGTTCAGAAAAAAGAAGAAGAAAGTATATAGATGAGTGTCCGTCCCATTACCAACCTCGTGTTAGTACTAATCTTGATGCATGTAGTTAGTTGGATTAGTGGCTGGTGCGGTGTGCGTGCATGCAGCAGGTTAGGCAAGTTTGAGTTAGTCTGCAGTTTGTTAGTGCATGCAGCAGTCGTTGGAGGCAGCCGTGTCGTGCGTATAGGAGTGCGTCGTCCGCGCGGCCGGAACGTACGGATCAAGATGCATGTGGAGTTTGTTGTGTACGTGCGCGTATCGGCCGGAGGAGTTGCGTGGGCGCTGCGTCGCTGTATGGCTACAAAAGGCCTTGTAATTGCTGATGTAACCGGGGGGGAGCTGAGTACGTGCTCAGGGAGAGTAAAAAGGATGCCGTTCGAGCGGCTGGTGGCGTATGTGCGCCTGAAAAACACTTGTGTCTCTGTCCTTCTTCCTTGTCTTTCCTTCTTCTTCCTCTGGTGATCTAGTTTAGAGAGAGAGAAAGGTGCAGCGAGAGAGAGAGCGAGAGCAAGGGCATAGCCACGGCAACAACAATTGGTATCAGAGCCAGGTTCGGAGGAGCTCACCGGCGATGGCGCTCGTCCCGTGCGGCGGCGGAGCACGGTGACGCCGTGCGTGCGGGGAGCGCGGCGGCCACGGCGGACCTGCGCGGTGGCGCAGAGGCTGCGGTGGCGCGGCGCGGCTCGGCGGAGGGAAGGCCAAGCTTCGGGACACGCTGGATCGGCCGCGTTGGTCGCGTCGGAGCGCGATCATGGCGCGGGCTGGTGGCGTGTGGAGCGTGGCAGAACAAGCCGCGGCGATGGGCTCACCGCGTCGGGCGCGTGTATGGGCGCGCGCCAAACGTAGCGGGCACGTCGGGACCGCGGGTGCGGACCACGTCGGGGCGCTGGAGCCGGTTGCGCAGATCGCGTATGTGCACAGTGGGAGCGCGGGCCGGTAGCGCGGGGACGTGGGGAGTGCGCGCGAAGGGCACGGCGGTCGCGGAGACGCAGAGGTCGCGACGGCTCGGGGCGACAGCCGTGGAAGGTGCGTGGCACGGAGGCGCGGCGTGGCGGACGCGGAGGCGGCACGCGGTGACCGTCTGGTGCTGTCGGGCTCGTCGGGCGCGGCGGATGCGCGCGGGACGTGCGGGATGCACTGGTGCGGTCGGGCTCGTCGGGCGCGTCGGGTGCACGCGGGACGTGCGGGGCGCGGAGGGACGACAGGCGTGTGTCGCCGGTGGAGGAGGAGCTCGGCATATGTCGTCGGAGACGTGACGGAGCACGGTGGGACCGGCGTCAGTGCGCCAGGTCGGGTCCACGGGCTGGGTCACGGTGGTGACGACATCGACGACGGGAGCTGCAACAACTCCGGGGACAGCAAGTCAAGATTAGGAGGGAAAATGTTAGTACTAATCTTGATGCATGTAGTTAGTTGGATTAGTGGCCAGTTGCGTTAATGAGCCGCCCATAAAAGAGACGGGGATTTAGATCCAATTCACACCATCTTCCCTCCGCGAGTCTTCATCAGAGTGCCTTCGTCCGGGATCCATTCCATCATGGCTGGTTGGTGCAGCTCCTCCTCTCGCCCCTCCAGCCCTCGGCCCGGAGATTGGGGGTGGTGTTCCGTCCCGCATAGCGAGCTAGTAGTGCTTCAGTCCAAGGGGCTCCTCCCCCAGCATATATGGTCCCAGTTCGAGCCGGGATTTCCACCTATAGCGGCGGAGAGCAGGCGGAGAGCGTCCCCAATCCCTCTCAAGGAGAGCGGGTATGCCTAGTCCCTTATTTAATAAGAGGACTCGGATTTCCAATTCATCCGTTTCTCCGAGGGCTACTGGAGTTCTACCGCCTCTAGCTACACGACCTCACACCTGCCTCCATACTGCATATCGCAGGCTTCGTGGCCCTCTGCGAGCTGTTCTTGGGCGGTGAGGCCCATTTCGCGCTGTGGAAGAGGTTGTTTTGCCTCGTGCCCCGTTCTCAGGAGGGGTCTATTTATCAAGTGGGCGGAGCCGAACTATGGTGCATCGCCGGGACCGGATATCTATCCGGTACCCCAAAGAGGACGTCCGAGGACTGGCCCTCAGAGTGGTTCTATATAGATGACGTCCCCTTGCTGGACCCTGTACGGATCGGCCTCCCTAAGTTCAATAATGCTCCGTTGAAGAAGCGCCTGAGTTGGCGTCCGCGGAATCCTCAAAGGGAAACTGACAGGGACGTCCTTTACATGATGAGCCGGATAAGGTTGTTGGCTCATTCCGGACTGACCATGATCAAGGTCATGGCCATATGCATTATGCGAGGGGTGTAGCCGCTTCAATAAAAAGGCCACCCCATGTGGGATTTCAACGGGGAGGACGACGCCACCCGGTGCGGTCGTAAGGGGCCAGATTCGGCCGCCACTTTAACGAGAATCTTATCCGCTTTGTACAAGGGAGAAGAAGAAGAATTCCTCCGTGCCAACCCGGAGGGCGGATTCTCCATGTACAATCCTCCAAGTTGGGTGAGCAAACATTTTCACTTACCTACCCGCTTTCTAAATTCCCATAGTTGAGTACTTAGTCTAGCAATGTTAAACGCAGGAGCTGCGCCAGACTGTGAAGGAGATAAACAGCCCTCCTCCACAACCCGAGGACCCGGAACGGTCCCTCGATCCGGACTCCCAAGAGGACCCGGACTTATGTGTGGAGTTAATCGATGGGGTGTTTCATCAATTGAGCAAGGACAACACCTTAGTGGCCATTACGGCCGACTATCCCAGACTACTTCCAGCCTCAAAGGTAACCGAGACCGAAGTCCCAATATTTTCAAGGAGATCCATCCATGCTTTATCTTGAATGCCGTGAACTAATAGTGTTTCATTTCGCAGGGTAAATCCTTGAGGCGGAAGGTCGAGCCCACGGCGGGCAGCCAACAAGGGTCGCTGAAGCCAGGCGGGCCAAAAAGAAGTGCGGACCAGATCGAGATTCCGGCGCAATGGTATGGCGTGCGAATTTAACGCCTAGGGTTTATGCCCTCAAGTTATACTAACACTCATGCTTTTCTTAGAAAGAAGAGAGCCCGCCGGACTATATCCACCGGCCAAGGTTCAAGGCCGGGTCCGGAAGCGGAGGCGGACACAGGGCGCGCCTCGGGCGTTCCTCCGGCAGAGGACGCAGACGGGTTATCTGCCACCAATTCAGAGGTGGAGAGTGCCATGAACCACAGACGTCGCCGGACTGTTCTTCGTGACGCATGTTTTTCCCCAGAGGCATTAAATGCCTTTAATACATGGGATGCGTGTCTCCGTGCCGCTCAAAATGGTCTAGCCAGAGCCACAGAGCAGTATGTAAAAGACATACATGTGAGTAAAATTGAAGGTGATATATGTCAGTAGCCCCCGAGACTTGAAACAGTGAAGATAACTGTTTTAAGGATCATATGCAATGCAGTGTCTTACAAAGAAGAACACGCAACTGTCCCAGGAGCTTGAAGATTGCAAGGCCCAACTTGAGGCCGCACTGGCCACTTCAGATAATGCCAAGGGGACGCCCTTAGGTAATATATGCTTCGAAAGATAATTCTGTTGTGAAGTGCGGCATGTGTGCAACTCTGACGATAATAGTGCAGATGGGGCCAAAGTAAATCCGGACAAGCAACAACTCCTACGCCAACTAAAGGCTGGCGAGAGCGTGGTGACGAGGGTGAGGCAAGAGAAGAACAAACTTCAAGACGCCAATACCCAGCTGGGCGAGGAACTAAAGGATGTTCGTATTCAGCTGTCTGCTTCCGTAAAGGAGAATCGGCGACTTCGACGTGGCATTTTTAGTAAGTGCTTGAACGAATCTTCGAAAAAAGAATTCGACGAGGAAGTCGATTGACAGAGCTATGTCTGTAGGTCTGCTGACAGGTCGTCCTGCGGAGGAAATGCCTGGTTCAACGGGAGACATTCTTCCCGAGCTGTTGCAACTGCACGAACGAGTTCGACAGGCAATGCAGAGCATCGTCCAGGCTATGTGGCCATCCCTCTCCATGCCCGAAGGCCTTGGGGAGCTTGCAAAGAAGCTGGAGGGAGTGCGGCAGCGCTTCCGGTTGTGGAAGATATCGGCCTGCCGTCAAGGTGCCAGGGAGGCCTGGGCCATGGTGAAGACTCGGTACACGAAGGCTGACCCGAACCACATGGCCGAGGTCGGCCCTATGGGTCCTGACGGAAAGGAGATCCCTGTCAGCTTAGTATATGGCCAGGTAGAGCTGGCTGCAAAGTATTCCCAACAGGACTGTAAATTAGACCGCCTGTTGGATGGTATTGAAGAAGAATATACCGAGTCGGATTGACTCTGTAATTTAAAATGACATGAAAAATGCCTTCTAGCCGGATTGTAGATCATTTGTCATTGCGGACCTTTTCGCTTCGACCTCTGGACCCTATAGTCCGGAGTGTGTCCGAATACCCTCTCGATTATGTAAGAACCGGGGCATGCATGGAGACAAGGCATAGGGGTCATAATTGCTTTAGCAGACAAGTGCCCAACTAGTTATGTTATATTACATGGTTAGTAAGAAACATCTTCCAGGGAGAATAGTTCCGTTAGGGGTTCCTTTCCCTGGGAGGCATGCCCTAAAGTGCATGTCCGAACTGCTAAAAAGAGCAGGAAAACATCTGGGGGTAGATAAATAAACAAGAAAAATCATCTTTTAGTTCACCGACCGAATATTCCCTGAAGAACGCTAGCTTTCGGCTTCACCCAGTCTGAGGTACACATCCGGCTGACCCGGCAGTAACAATCGCAAAGGTGCTCCCTTTACCACCTAGCCGAACGAACGGGAACGTAGGGGTAAGCACAGGAGCCAGGCAACCCAGCTTGGCCAAAACTTAAGTCATATCGATGCATATAATGGTGTATAAAAGGTTCATGTGGAAGTGTCACACATGTTTTGGGCATGAGGCCCATTTTATATAAACTTCTGATAAAGAAGCCCCCAGGTATGATGAGCACGGGTGGCGCGTCAAGTATGTGCGAACAATGCACATGCAAGCCCCTAAGGGCTTGGGAGAAAAAAAAGGTAGGGAGAAGGAGAGAAAGCCCGGACAGCTAATGTGAAAAATAAAAATAAAAAGGGGACAGAGGAAGGAGACGAACACGGCGTCCGGCGCTAGGTGTAGAATCTTTGTAGGCATGCTGCGTTCCATGGGTTCAGCTCGAGTCGGTTGTCCGATGCGTTTCGCAGACGGTACGCTCCACCAGTCAGTACTTGGTCGATTATGAAGGGACCCTCCCATTTGGGATTTAGTTTGTCCTTTTTCTTGTCCGGCAGGCGTATAACTAGTTCGCCAACGTTATAAGTTTTGGCCCGTACTTCTCTGCTTTGATATCTTTGAGCCTGCTATTGATAAAATGCAGAACGAGCTTTTGCCATGTCGCGCTCCTCCTCCAATGCGTCCAAGCTGTCCTGCCGATTGAGCTCGGCTTCTCTTTCTTCGTACATGCGCACTCGAGGTGAGTCATGAATTATGTCGCATGGCAGTACCGCCTCTGCACCGTATACCATGAAAAATGGTGTTAATCCGGTAGTGCGATTCGGCGTGGTCTGCAGCCCCCAGAGTACGGAGTCAAGCTCCTCTACCCAGTGCGTGTTAGATTCCTTGAGGGATCGCACTAGTCTGGGTTTGATGCCGCTCATAATGAGATCGTTGGCTCGCTCGACTTGACCATTGGTTTGAGGGTGATAGACTGAAGCGTAGTCAAGCTTAATGCCCATGTTTTTGCAACTGAGTTTAACTTCATCGTCCGTGAAGTTTGTGCCGTTGTCAGTTATGATGGTGGGGGGACGCCGTAACGGTGTACGACCCCGGATATGAAGTCTATCACCGGTCCGGATTCGGCCGTCTTTACAGGCTTGGCCTCTATCCATTTGGTGAATTTGTCCACCATGACCAGTAGATATTTTTGCTTGTGGGTTCCTCCTTTAAGGGGTCCGACCATGTCAAGCCCCCAAACCGCAAAAGGCCAGGTAATGGGTATAGTTTGTAGGGCGGTAGGCGGCATGTGGCTTTGGTTGGCGAATAATTGGCAACCGACGCATCGCTGCACTAAGTCCTGAGCGTCTGCCCGGGCCGTTGGCCAATAAAATCCGGTACGGAAGGCCTTGCTTACAAGGGCCCGGGCTGCGGTGTGGTGCCCGCCGAGTCCGGCATGAATATTAGCCAGAAGGTTTCGCCCTTCCTCTTCGGAGATACACCTTTGAAGGACTCCGGTTGTTCTTTTCTTATAAAGCTCTCCCTCGTGGACTTTGTAGGATTTAGATCGCCGCACTATGCGGCGGGCCTCGTTTTGGTCCTCGGGAAGTTCCTGCCTAGTTAGGTAGGCTAGGAATGGTTCTGTCCACGGGGCAATGACTGCCATTATTGTGTGGGCTGATGGTGTTCTTTCGTTGGCAGAGCCACCAACTGTGTCAGAGTGTTTGGTGAGGGGCAGTGTGGTTGTGTCTGGGCTATTGTTTCCGGATTCTCCCTCCCATGATACGGATGGCTTGAACAGCCTCTCTAGGAAGATGTTGGGAGGGACGGCATCGTGCTTGGCGCCAATGCGTGCCAACACGTCTGCTGCCTGGTTATTCTCCCAGGCTATGTGATGAAATTCGAGCCCCTCAAACCGAGCTGACATCTTTAAGACGGCGTTGCGGTAAGCTGCCATTTTCGGATCCTTGGCGTCGAAGTCTCCATTTATTTGGGATATCGCGAGGTTTGAATCCCCGCGGATCTCTAGGCACTGAATGCCCATGGAGACTGCCATCCGGAGACCATGTAGAAGGGCCTCGTATTCGGCTGCGTTGTTGGAATCCATGTACATTACCTGAAGTATGTATTGGACTGTATCTCCGGTTGGGGACGTCAGAACGACGCCATCCCCCAGGCGAGCCAACATTTTGGAGCCGTCGAAGTGCATGATCCAGTTGGAGTATGCGCCGTACTCTTTAGGGAGCTCGGCTTCAGTCCATTTAGCGATGAAGTCGGCCAAAACCTGCGACTTAATAGCTCGCCTTGGCTTGTAAGTTATGTCGAACGAGAGGAGCTCGATGGCCCATTTGGCAATCCGTCCCGTTGCGTCGCGGTTGTTTATAATATCATTAAGAGGTACTTCGGATGCCACTGTTATTGAACACTCTTGAAAATAGTGTCGCAGCTTCCGGGATGCCATGAACACCGTGTATGCTATCTTTTGATAATGTGGGTACCGTGACTTGCATGGAGTTAGGACAGTTGACACATAGTAACTGGTTTTTGGAGAGGGAACTTGTGTCCGTCCGTTTCTCGTTCAACGACGAGCACCGCACTTACAACTTGATGGGTTGCCGTGATGTATAATAGCATTGGTTCGCCCGTGTTGGGCGCGGCCAGGACCGGATTTGTTGCCAGTATGGCTTTGATTTCTTCGAGTCCGGCCGTGGCGGCATTCGTCCACTCGAAGTATTTGGTGCGCCGCAGGAGGCGATAAAGGGGTAATGCCTTTTCTCCTAAGTGGGAGATAAAGCGGCTTAGAGCCGCCACGCATCCTGTCAATTTTTGTATTTGTTTGAGGTCTTTTGGGATATCCAATTGTGACAGAGCTCGGATCTTGGCTGGGTTTGCTTCAATTCCTCTACCGGATACGATGAAGCCCAAGAGCTTTCCGGCTGGTACACCGAAAACGCATTTTTCCGGGTTGAGCTTAATGTCATATGTTCGGAGGTTGTCGAACATGAGCCTCAAGTCGTCTACTAGAGTATCGACATGTTTGGTTTTGACGACCACATCATCTACGTACGCTTCAACTGTTTTGCCGATCTGGTTGGCCAGACATGTCTGAATCATGCGCTAATATGTTGCGCCGGCGTTTTTGAGCCCGATGGGCATCGTGTTGAAGCAGAATGGGCCGTATGGGGTGATGAATGCCGTTGCGGCTTGGTTTGACTCTGCCATCTTGATTTGGTGCTAGCCAGAGTATGCATCGAGGAAACACAATGAGTCATGTCCTGCAGTGGCGTCGATGATTTGATCAATTCGGGGGAGTGGGAAAGGATCCTTTGGGCAGGCCTTATTTAGGTCTTTGAAATCGACATATAGGCGCCAGGATTTGTCCTTCTTTGGTACCATCACCAGGTTTGCTAGCCAGTCCGGATGTTTTATATCTCTGATGAATCCGGCTTCCAGCAATTTTGCTAGCTCCTCTCCCATGGCTTGTCTCTTGGGTTCGGAGAAACGCCGTAGAGTCTACTTAACGGGCTTAAACCCTTTTAGGATGTTCAGGCTGTGCTCATCCAGCCTGCGTGGGATTCCTGGCATATCTGAAGGTTGCCAGGCGAAAATGTCCCAATTTTCGCGCAGGAATTCTCTGAGTGCGGCGTCTACATCGGGTTTTAGTTGTGCCCCGATGGAGGCCGTTTTTATGGGGTCCGTTGGATGGACTTGGAATTTGACTATTTCGTCCGCTGGTTTGAAAGAGGTGGACTTGGATCTCTTATCTAGTATCACATCGTCCCTGTCCACCGTGGAGCGCAACGCAGTTAGTTCCTCGGCCGCTAGGGCTTCGGATAATGCCTCCAGGGCCAGTGCGGCTGTCTTGTTTTCGGCGCGGAGCGCTATGTCCGGATCGCTTGCAAGAGTGATGATTCGTTGGGTCCGGGCATTTTGAGCTTCATTTACCCATAATGGGGTATGGCTTGAAAAATTGTAAATGCTTCTCGCCCTAACAGAGCGTGGTATCCGCTGCTGAACGGGGCCACTTGAAATGTGACCTCCTCGGATCTGTAATTATCCAGCGTGTCGAACACCACATCCAGTGTGATTTTCCCTGAACAGCACGCTTCCCGGCTTGGTATTATTCCTCTAAAGGTTGTGTTGCTTCGCTCAATGCGGCTCCAGTCTATTTCTATTTTTCGCAGGGTTTCCTCGTAGATGAGGTTAAGTCCGCTGCCGCCGTCCATGAGTACCTTTGTAAGTTGGAAGCCGTCCACTATCGGACTAAGGACCAATGCGGCTGGTGCTCGGGCTGTCCGGAATTTAGGTTCGTCACTGGCATTAAAGGTAATAGCCGTGTCACTCCATGGGTTTATTGTTGCTAGTTGGTAGACTTCGGTAAGGCTGCGGAGTGTTCGTTTCCTCGCATTGTTTGATGCGAAGGTCTTGAAGACTGTCGACACCGTACTGGCGTTTCTGGGGTGGTGTTCTTTGGATTCTGGAGTTAGAAGCTCCTCACCACTTCTGGCCACCTGCCGGAGTATCCAACATGCTCTAAGGCTGTGAGTTGGTGTGACTTCTCCTGAACTATGAATTTTACAGGGTCCATTGAGCCATCCCTCTAGTACGGTCCCATACCCTATAGAGGGTTTTTGTTTTTTTGATATTTGGCTCAGATGCCTGGCGATAATGCGCACTTTTGTTTCGGACTCGTGTTGTATTCAGGGCCGGATTGTCCCAAAATTTATCTTCGGTTTTCCGAACGCTTTCTGTTGCATAGTACTTTCGTACTATGGATGTCAAGTCAGCGAAGCGTGTAATTTCGCGGCGATTTATGGCGTTGAGGATTCCGATGTCCGTGCAGTTGTTACAGAAGAATGAAATTGCTTCTTTCTCACAGCAGTCCTTTATCACTACAAGAAATATGTCAACTAGTGACCTTTTGTCAGTGACCCTGGAAGAATTGGTCATAGATCTATGACCATTTGAGACCAATTGGTCAAAAGCTGTTCGGGGGGCTCCAAACCGTAAACCATTGAGACCATTTTGGTCAGAAAGGTCGTAATTTCCTTACACCAAATGGTCACAAAGCAAACAGGGCTGGCCGCTGCCTTATTTCTAGTTGTTAACGACCAAAATAGATGGTCATAGCCTTGTAGATTGTGGTTGGTTGTGATGACTAGGCGCCACCTCATCAGTTTTGCCTATGTGTCATGTCCATGTGGCAGTTTTTGCCCTAGGTTGTGAAGCAACCTATATTTCTGTCATTCCAAAAATTCCCAAAAAAATCTCATAAATTTTTTGGATCATATCTTCATCAAATATGTCAAAAACCTTCCTTGCCTAGTTCAAAAATAACTCAACAATATTCATTTCCCTATTTTGTTCAGAGCAGCAATTTGTGAAGGAAGTACCACTTTGGCATGTCCAAATAGTATCCATTTTCTACAGTGCTTTCCTATTCCCAAATAACCATCCTCCACCAAATTCCAGCTCAATCCATTCATTATTTTGAGCCGAGCTTCAACATTTGTAGTTATGTCCTGTGTGGTAGTTTGCAAAGCAAGTACCACCTAGGCTCCTCCTTTTGAGCTGAAAATTTGTGAAGACGGTCTTCTTAGTAACTGATCATCCTCAGCCAAAACTCACGCCCATTAGCCATGTACATTTCCCGTACCGCTAATCAAACACTTGGCTGTTAATTCATGTTTGAGCATCGATCGGTCTCCTCGTGAGAATGTTATGTTGTGATTTTCTTCTTAGCACCTACCTGGGGAGTACCCAACCCACTAGACATGCTTGGGCCGCCCAGAACACGTGGCAACGCCACGGTCACGCTGTGACCACGCGACGGGCATGCGAGCTTACGCGCTCTAGAGTTGGGGCCCTCGGCCACCGTCCAAACCTCGATGTCTCACCACCAAACCATGTATTTCTGATTAAATAGATACTTACTTACCTAGAAATGATTTTTGGAAAAAATAAAGAGCAAACTATGAGGCAGCTGCAGTTCAAATTTGACCCGCTTCCAACTGAATCGACGGGAATTTGTCTTTTTCACCAGAGGTGGATCAAAAATTTTGACACCCAACCATTTTGTCAATTGTGCATTATATATGGCCTAGTATTTTATAAAAATGATTCGGTCCAATTTTGCAACAATTATTTGGTAGTTCCTTCACAAAAAAACCTCCTTTTGGGCACTCGGAAAATGAAAAATGAATTTTCCGTGCAAAGAAAATGAAAACTTCCTTAGGAAACATTGTTTGCCATTCCAATATGCACCCTTGTGCACAATATGAGATCATTTGAACAAACTATGCCATGAATGTGGCCATAAGGTTGATCATTTGGCTTGAAAGCCATTGATCTCCACACGTGATAGCTCGTTTCTGAGAACACTTTTTTAAAATAATTTCCGTATTGCAAGTTTGTTATTTTCTCTGGAAACTTGGTCACATATAATGACACAATGCGAAGGTTTTCCAATTTTTTTGATTTTTTTGAATTTTTTATGCCCGTTTCAAAATGTGGTCAAAACGGCGGGCTTGACCGTTCCTAGCTAGTGGTTGAATCTTGGAAATTTTTTGGTGTTTCTATGATTAAATAGATACTTATGTACCTAGAAATGATTTTTGGAAAAAATAAAGAGCAAACTATGAGGCAGCTACAGTTCAAATTTGACCCGTTTCCACCTCAATCGACGGCAATTTGTCTTTTTCACCAAAGGTAGATCAAAACTTTTTTCACCCAACCATTTTGTCAATTGTGCATTATATATGGCCTAGTATTTTATAAAAATGATTTGGTCCAATTTTGCAACAATTATTTGGTAGTTCCTTCACAAAAAACCCTCCTTTTGGGCACTCGGAAAATGAAAAATGAATTTTCCGTGCAAAGAAAATGAAAACTTCCTTAGGAAACATTGTTTGCCATTCCAATATGCATCCTTGTGCACAATATGAGATCATTTGAACAAACTA
Organism: Triticum timopheevii; assembly: GCA_963921465.1. NCBI lineage: Eukaryota > Viridiplantae > Streptophyta > Magnoliopsida > Poales > Poaceae > Triticum > Triticum timopheevii. The sequence continues at coordinate 341,172,069 of OY997262.1, read as the reverse complement.
TGCCATGAATGTGGCCATAAGGTTGATCATTTGGCTTGAAAGCCATTGATCTCCACACTTGATAGCTCGTTTGTGAGGACACTTTTTTAAAATAATTGCCGTATTGCAAGTTTGTAATTTTTCCTGGAAACTTGGTCACATATAATGACACAATGCGAAGGTTTCCCAATTTTTTGATTTTTTTTTGAATTTTTTATGCCCGTTTCAAAATGCGGTCAAAACGGCGGGCTTGACCGTTCCTAGCTAGTGGTTGAATCTTGGAAATTTTTTGGTGTTTCTATGATTAAATAGATACTTATGTGCCTAGAAATGATTTTTGGAAAAAATAAAGAGCAAGCTATGAGGCAGCTACAGTTCAAATTTGACCCGTTTCCAGCTGAATCGACGGCAATTTGTCTTTTTCACCAAAGGTAGATCAAAACTTTTTTCACCCAACCATTTTATCCATTGTGCATTATATATGGCCTAGTATTTTATAAAAATGATTTGGTCCAATTTTGCAATAATTATTTGGTAGTTCCTTCACAAAAAAACCTCCTTTTGGGCACTCGGAAAATGAAAAAAGAATTTTCCGTGCAAAGAAAATGAAAACTTCCTTAGGCAACATTGTTTGGAATTCCAAGATGCACCCTTGTGCACAATATGAGATCATTTGAACAAACTATGCGATGAATGTGGCCATAAGATTGATCATTTGGCTTGAAAGCCATGAATCTTCACGCTTGATAGCTCCTTTCTGAGAACACTTTTTTAAAATAATTACCGTATTACAAGTTTATTATTTTTCCTGGAAACTTGGTCACATATAATGACACAATGCGAAGGTTTTCCACTTTTTTGATTTTTTTTGAATATTTTATGCCCGTTTCAAAATGCGGTCAAAACGGCGGGCTTGACCGTTCCTAGCTAGTGGTTGAATCTTGGAAATTTTTTGGTGTTTCTATGATTAAATAGATACTTATGTACCTAGAAATGATTTTTGTAAAAAATAAAGAGCAAACTATGAGGCAGCTACAGTTCAAATTTGACCCATTTCCAGCTAAATCGGCCGAAATTTGTCTTTTTCACGAGAGGTGGATCAAAACTTTTGACACCCAACCATTTGGTCAACTGTGCATTATATATGGCCTATTATTTTAGAAAAATGATTTGGTCCAAATTTGCAACAAATATTTGCTAGGTCCTTCACAAAAAAACTCATTTTGGACACTCAAAAATTAGAAAATGAATTTTCTGTGCAAAGAAGATGAAAGCTCTATTTTGCAATATTGTTTGTCATTTTAATATGCACACTTATGCAAAAATACGATATCATTTTGACAAACTATGCCTTTGTTATGTTTAGGAAAATCAGAGTGGATTGGATGGACCAATGAGATGCGAGGAACGGCCTTCACGTGGATCACCAAATTGGACTCAATCTGAGCCATCCGTGGCGCACCCATCCAACGGTGGAGCTTCTCCCGAGAAAAAAAAACCCTAACTCACCCACCCACCCTCCCCTCGAGCCCACAGATCTGGTCCATCAACCGCTGACCCACACTTTCCCCCTCCCCTCGACCCCCAGATCCCACTTCCTCCTCGCTCTCTGTCGATCCCCTGCATTCCAGCCGCCGCCGCCGCTCGCCTCCATCCTCTCTCCAACCCCGGTCGGCCTCCACTCCACTCCACCGCCGGCTCCAACCCAACCACCGTCGCCCTCCCCCTCCTTTCCCCTCACCCAAGAACGAGAGGGGGGGAGAGAGCCGACGGTCAGATCCACTCCCCAGCCGCCGCGGCCCTCCACCGCGTCTCGCCCACCAGGGACCGGGCGAGGAGCTCGCTGGCCGTCGTCGAGGTAAGCGCATGCCCGGCTCCTCCCACCCGTCGCGCCAGGGCATTTGCTCTTGTCCCTCGCCCGGATCTGACCCTGATCTATGGTTTTGCGGCCGCAGATGTCGTCCGAGGCAGCGAAGGTGGTGGTGCCGGAGTCGGTCCTCCTCAAGAGGAAGCGGGAGGAGCTCTGGGCCAACTCCTCTCTCCCAACCTCCCAACCTTAGCCCCGCCGCCGCGTCAGCACCTCCGCCATGGTTGGTTGGTTGGATGCCCTCCTCAACCAGGCAGCGCAGCGGCAGAGGACCCCTCTGGTGACCAACCATGGAGATTTTCCTAGGGTATTGGTCGGCGCGTCTCCGGCTGGCATTCTCCGGTGAGCCTACAGCTTCTCCGACAACCCACATGGTACGCCCTCCTCCTCCAGCCCCTCGACTCCCCTATCCTGCTCTTCCTCTTATTCCCTTTCCTCATCTTATTTTTCTAGATCTACTGATCTGATTCTTGTGGTTGGTTGGTTTGTGCTAGCTTCGACTATGATTCAAGGAGATGAGCCCAGCGTGGCGGTGGCTGGTGGGGCGGACGTAGGACTACAAGCCCTTCTTCTTCACCTTCGCAGCGGCTACAGCGTCATGCAGCTCACCAGCTCCCGCAACGACAAGCTCGAGGCCCACCTCCGCTCCAACGCTCGATCGAAGACCACCGTGCGTGCCTCCCCCTCCCCCTCTCCCTCCCCCCTCATCGTTTACCAGATCGTGCGTCGTGCTTGATTTGATTTGTCCAGGCAAGTAGAAGAAATGTCACCGGAAAGGGGATCGATATGATTTTGAGCCCCTAGTCGTTTAGCAGAATCTATGCCTTGCTTGATTTGAACATAATCCGGTAGTCCCTGCTCTGGATTGTAGTAACTCGTCGTTACAGTATATGAATCAATTACTTTAGTAGGTGTTGACTGCTCACAGCCCATATATGTTGAACGATACTAGCTGCCATACCAATGTGATGTTGCTTGCTTGATTGATGACTGGTTGTCATTAACTAGAAAAGAGAAGAAAACCTTGCCAATTTATTCCTGTGTGTTTATAGAATGACATGGTTGGCTAATTAAGCCATGTTCGTGTATCTTTTAGAATTTGCTTCATTGGTAGCACATTCAAATATATTAATTAATTTTGTGCATGTTGGAGAATTTAGATGACGATAGCAAACTGTAATCATGAATACTTGTATAGAAACTTGCACGACCATCTTGCTTAATTTTGTGATATTCCTCCATACTAGGAGCTAATCAGTCGCACTGTTATTCAGCTTTCATTGGCAATTTTTATTTCACTAAAATCATCTTTACTTTTCTATGCTCATGTTCAAGCCTGGTAGTATATTTTTTTCCAAATGGTCTATTTACTTGATTTATCTGTTGTTTGATTTTGCTCCATCAGCTTTCCCGATGTCCTTCTACATATATATGTTGGTTGTAATCTTCTTGCAGAATGCAAGTACTTGATATTCCATTCTGTTCTTGTAGGTGAATGGAACTTGTGTTGTTGGTAGAACTCCGTTGAGGACTTCTACCCATGTTGAAGAGCATGTTCTGTGGTATCCAAGAGTAGCTAGCTTTTGTACTGGCAGAGCGGTCTATTTGTAGATCCCAGAAGTTTGAAGTTCCTAGGTATGCAAGATTCGATGGTTAAACTGGTTGATGTGATGTGAATGAGTGTATGGAAACTGGTTGTTGTGATGTGAATGAGTGTATGTATTTTCACGTGTTCTGTTCTGTATAACATATTGTAATAAACTTATTTTAGCTGTTATTTGAAGGTTTTCATATGCTTTCTCTCTTCTGTCTGTTTGATACTTACATATATATTGCTTATTAATAAGCTGTGAAAAATCTGACTTTTGGGACCCATCTGTAAAGTGGAGCCAGGAAAATAAGCTGGAAATAAAAAATAAATTGACTGCAAAATGTTGTGTGCTAGAAAATAAAAAGGCCAAATTGTAAGCCAGGCCCAGGTAGCTAACCAAAACTAACATAAAATACATATATTAAAAGGGCTTGCCTAAAAAAATACATGGGCCGAATTACTGGGTCAGACCCATGTAGCTAATAAAAGCACAGGAAAAAAATACATTAAAAAGGCCGAATTATTGGGCTAGGCCCATGTAGAAAACCAAATTGGACCGGGCTGAATCTTGTGCCACATCAGCTTGCCACGCTAGATGCCTACATGGACTGGGGAGGCTGCTAGTGACCAAAACGCCACAGTAGGAATATTTTGGTCGTAAACGTCCACGACCTTCTCATAGAGAAGGTCGCTATAGTCAGTTTACGACCCTCAGCTTTTGACCTTCTGTTTTTGGTCACAAAAAGGTCGCAAATGAAAAACTATGACCTTTCAATGACTAATAGTGGAGGTCACAAGATAGCATATTTCTTGTAGTGTACCCCGTTCATAACCAGGAGGAATCTGGCCCAATAGCGGTGTACTGTTTCCTCGGGTTCTTGCCGTATTTGGGATAAATCCCTTATAGTTGGGTGGGCGGGTGGATTTAAATCTGGAACCTTGCCCGATATAAGATTCAGGGGCCAAGAAATTTCCAAATTCGTAAGCTTGCTTTCTTGGACATTATTCAATGAATCTGGCCTGCTGCCTGACTTTAGGTTCAGGGCTTGGGCAACATCCTCCCCTCCGTGGGTGTCTGGCTTGGAGGGGTCAGGAATCCGGACACATCTGGTCCTTAGAGCGGGCGAAGATTCGCCGCATTGTTCATCCACCACTTCAACGTGGTGGGTGACCTAGGGAGAGTCGATCTCTCTCTGATGGGGTCTAAGCCCAATCTGGCCGTAATCTGTAGCGACTCCCAGGGCGGCAATGCAATCCAAGAGATCGTTCAGGGAAGAGAGCTCCATCGGATCTAACTGCTCGGCGAGTTCTGAGCTGATGTGAAGATTGCTTTCGATGGCCCGAGAGGTCATCGTCGGCGCGGCGGCCGAACAGGCGGTCATCAAAAAACTGCCTAGCCGGAGAGTTTGGCCGATAGCTAGAGCTCCTTTAGCAACAGCGCCGTCTTTAAAGACGGGGTGCGGCATCCTTCCTGACGGTGATGACACAGAGGAACTCTCAATGAAATCACCAATGTCGGTGTCAAAACCGGCGGATCTCGGGTAGGGGGTCCCGAACTATGCGTCTAGGCGGATGGTAACAGGAGACAAGGGACACGATGTTTTTACCCAGGTTCGGGCCCTCTCGATGGAGGTAAAACTCTACTCCTGCTTGATTAATATTGACGATATGGGTAGTACAAGAGTGGATCTACCACGAGATGAGAGAGGCTAAACCCTAGAAGCTAGCCTATGGTATGATTGTTGTTCGTCCTATGGACTAAAACTCTCTGGTTTATATAGACACCGGAGAGGGCTAGGGTTACACAGAGTCGGTTACAATGGGAGGAGATCTTCATATCGTATCGCTAAGCTCGCCTTCCACGCCAAGGAAAGTCCCATCCAGACACGGGACGAAGTCTTCAATCTTATATCTTCATAGTCCGGGAGTCCGGCCAAAGGTCATAGTCCGGCCATCCGGACACCCCCTAATCCAGGACTCCCTAAGCACCCAAACAAGAAGCACAGGTAAAACTCAAATAAGAAGATCCAACTAGAAAGTTCAACTGAAGAACTCCGGTTTGCCAAAAGAATCAAATCAAATGGAGCAACGAAACTCAAACTATGAATAAAACAAGCTTCATTTAATATGGACTAATGTCAAATTTTATAGTACCAAAATCATGTTCAAGTTGGTTATACAGAAAGAGGGCTTCGAGACGAAGATCTAGGCGCTAGTTTCATCTAAACTGGACAAACGAGCAAAAAGTTATACTAGATCGAAGATTAGGGCAGAAATCGCGATCGAAAATAGTCGCGGTTAAACCCTGGAAAAACAAAACGTGACGAACAGGCTAACGAACGAACGTTCACTATTTGTGAATAACTGACAAACAACGTTCATTAAAACAAATGAACGATCGGACGCTCGCTAAATAACTAAATCGGAAAAAACCCGAACCGATCTATTTTTTAAAAAATAGATCTAGGGTTAAAAAACCGAACGGTTTTTAGAATAAACCGAAATGGCGGCGGCGGAGGCAACTACCTCCGGCGAGGTCCGGTGGGGCGGCGGCGTCGCCAGGGCTCCGTTGGGGCTCGGCTGCGGCGGCGAGGGGCGACGGCGGCGCAGGCGGCACCGGCTTGCGGCGCGGGCTGCGGCGACGGGCGGCCCCGGTTGCGACGAATGCGGGTGCGGGCGGCGGTGGGTGGCGGCAAAGGCGGCGGGGCAGGCGGCTTATATAGGGGTCGGGGGGCGGAGGTTGAGTTGGGGGAGGGGGCGGCCGGCAGCGTCAGGCGTCCTGACTCCGACGAATCCGAGTCCGGCATGGGAGGGAGGCGGCGGCGCTGGGTGGGCCGGCCTGCTCGGCTGGTCTTCGGCCCACTCGGGCAGGAAACTTTTTTTTATATACATTCCGCCAAACAGAAAAATCCTAATAAATATTTAGAAAATCCTAAAAATGCCAAAGACAATTTTCACCGTCTAAATAGAATATTTAGAACAAAGTGAACATTTTTCTGGCAAAAAAACAATTTTGAAAACATGCATATTTTTTTCTAATTCAAATAAAATAGCGATAAATGTCCAACTCGAAATAAAATTTGATTTTAATATTCTTCCTCCAATATTTATTTTATTTTGGAGGAGTCATATTATCTCCTCTCTTTTATTTTATATTGGGAATATTTTTGGAGAGGAAAAATAATTAAAACCAAAATGATCCTCTTTTCAATATTTGAGAAAATTCAAGTATGAAAACAACGAAATCCCCAACTCTCTCCATGGGTCCTTGAGTTGCTTAGAATTTCTAGGATCAACCAAAATGCAGTAAAATATGATATGCATAAGATGATCTATGTATAACATTCGAAATTGAAAATTTGGGATGTTACAAACCTACCCCCCTTAAGATGAATCTGGCCCTCAAGATGCGGGTTGACTAGAAAATAGGTGTGGGTGGTCCTTCTCTAGGTTTTCCTCTCGTTCCCAGGTGGCTTCCTCCTCGGTATGGTGGCTCCACTGAACTTTGCAAAACTTGATAACCTTGTTGCATGTGACTCGGCTGGCAAACTCGAGAATCTTCACTGGTTTCTCTTCGTAGGTCAAATCACTATCCAGCTGAATCACTTCCAGTGGCACTGTATCTCTCAGAGGAATAACGACCATCTCTGCGTGGCACTTTTTCAACTGGGAAATGTGAAACACATCGTGAACTCCTGACAATCCTTCTGGCAACTCCAGCTTGTAAGCAAATTCTCCCATACGTTCCAAAACTTTGTATGGTCCCACAAAACATGGTGCTAACTTTCCCTTAACTCCAAAATGCTTAACTCCTCGAAGTGGGGACACACGAAGGTATACTCTGTCTCCGACTTCATAAACGGTCTCCTTGCGTTTAGAATCCGCATAGCTCTTCTGCCTGGACTGGGCTACCTTGAGTCTGTCGCAAATCTTTTTAACCTTCTCTTCCGACTCCTTAATTAAATCTGGTCCAAACAACTGACGGTCTCCAACTTCATCCCACAATAACGGTGTCCCGCACCTCCTTCCATACAAGGCTTCGAAAGGGGCCATCTTCAAACTAGCTTGATAACTATTGTTGTAAGAGAATTCTGCATACGGCAAATTGTCGTCCCAACTAGATCCATAATCTAGCGCACAAGCTCTCAAACTGTCCTCCAAAATCTGATTGACTCTCTCGGTTTGTCCATCTGTCTGTGGATGAAAGGCTGTACTAAACTCTAGCCTAGTACCCAAAGTCTTATGCAACTGATTCCAGAACTTTGAGGTAAACTAGGTTCCTCTATCTGATACAATGGTCCTCGGAACTCCATGCAGACATATGATCCTGGTCATGTATATCTTTGCCAACTTCGCACTTGTATAGGTGGTCTTCTCTGGGATGAAATGAGCTACTTTCATCAAGCGATTGACTACAACCCATATAGATTCATAGCCTAAACGAGTCCTAGACAATCCCGTGATAAAATCCAGGCCAAGCTTGTCCCACTTCCATTCGGGTATCCGCAATGGCTGTAGCAATTCTGCTAGCTTCTGATGCTTTGCCTTAACTCTCTGACATACATCACATACTGCTACATACTCAGCAATATCCTTCTTCATTCCGGTCCACCGGAAACTTTCCTTCAAATCCAGATACATCTTGGTGTTTCCTGGGTGAATCCAATATGGCGAATCATGGGCCTCCTGCAAAATCAACTTCCTGATCTCGGGATCATTAGGCACATATACGCGATCCTCAAACCATAAGGTATCATGCTCATCCTCACGAAATCCTTTAGCCTTTCCTTTGCTCATCCTTTCCTTTATCTCGGCAATCTCCTTGTTAGTCTTCTGGGCTTCTCTGATCTTATCCATCAAGGTAGACTGAATTTCCAATGCTGCTACATAACCTCTCGGAACTATTTCCAAACATAGCTCATGAAGATCCTTTGCTAACTCCTTGGGTAATCCTCTGGTCATGAGCATATTAACATAACTCTTGCGACTCAACGCATCGGCTACTACATTAGCCTTTCCGGGATGGTAGTGCAACTTCATATCATAATCCTTAATGAGCTCCAACCATCTCCTTTGCCTGAGATTCAACTCCTTCTGCGTGAAGATATATTTCAAAATATTGTGATCCGTGTATACTTCACAGTGGTTTCCGATGAGAAAATGTCTCCATGTCTTCAATGCATGCACTACAGCTGCTAACTCCAAATCATGAGTAGCATAATTGTTCTCATGAGGTTTAAGCTGTCGCGAGGCATATGAAACAACTCTTCCCTCCTGCATAAGCACTGCTCCAAGTCCTCGATGAGAAGCGTCGCAATATACTTGATAATCCTTACGTTGGTCTGAAAGAATCATCACTGGGGTTGTAACCAAACGTTTCTTTAACTCCTAAAAACTGGCTTCACACTCCTCAGTCCATTTGAACTTGGTGTCCTTCTTCAACAACTCTGTCATGGGCTTTGCAATCCTGGAGAAATTCTCAATGAACCTCATAATATCCTGTGAGTCCAAGAAAACTCTTGATCTCTCCAACTGATGTGGGTGCTACCCATTTAGTCACAGAGACAACCTTGGTGGGGTCTACTGCTATTCCTTCTCCGGATATAACATGTTGAGAAATCCAACTTCCTTCAACCAAAACTTGCACTTGCTGAACTTGGCATATAATTGATGTTCCCTGAGCTTGTTGAGAACCAAACGCAAATGCTCCTTATGCTCGTCTTCATTCTTCGAGTAGACCAATATATCATCAATGAACACCATGATGAACTTATCCAAAAACTCCATAAACACCTTATTCATCATGTTCATGAAATAGGTAGGCGCATTAGTCAGACCAAATGACATAACGGTATACTCGTATAGCCCGTACCTTGTGGTAAAATTTGTCTTGGGTATATCCTGCTCTCGAATCTTCAGCTGATGAATCCTGATCACAAATCGATCTTGGAAAATACCTTAGCTCCTTGCAACTGGTCAAACAAATCATTGATCATCAGTAGTGGGTACTTGTTCTTGATCGTCACCTCATTCAACGCACGATAATCAACAACCATCCTCAATGATCCATCCTTCTTCTCCACTAAAAGTACTGGGGCTCCCCAAGGTGACGAACTTGGTCGAATATAACCTCTATCCAGTAACTCCTTAATCTGCTTCTTAATTTCCTCCAAATCCTTTGCGGGCATCCGATACGGTCTCCTTGATATTGGTGTTGGGGAACGTAGTATTTCAAAAAAAAAATCCTACGCACACGCAAGATCATGGTGATGCATAGCAACGAGAGGGGAGAGTGTCGTCCACGTACCCTCGTAGACCGTAAGCGGAAGCTTTATGACAACGCGGTTGATGTAGTCGTACGTCTTCATGATCGACCGATCCTAGTACCAGACGTACGGCACCTCCGCGATCTGCACACGTTTAGCTCGGTGACGTCCCAGGAACTCACGATCCAGTAGAGCTTCGAGGGAGAGTTCCGTCAGCACGACGGCGTGATGACGGTGTTGACGAAGCTACCGACGCAGGGCATCGCCTAAGCACCACTACTATATGACCGAGGTGGATTATGGTGGAGGGGGCACCGCACACGGCTAAAGATCAATGATCAACTTGTGTGTCTTGGGGTGCACCCCTGCCCCGTTATATAAAGGAGCTAGGGAGGAGGCGGACGGCCAAGGAGGAGGGAGCGCCAAGGGGGGAGTCCTACTCCCATCGGGAGTAGGACTCCTCCTTTCCTAGTAGGAGTAGGAGAAGGGGAAAGGAGGAGAGAGGAGTGAAGGAAAGGGGGTGCCTGCTACGTCTTGAGCTTGCGTTGGTTTTCCTTGAAGAGGAAAGGGTGATGCAGGACATTAGCGTAAGTATTTCCCTCAGTTTTTGAGAACCAAGGTATCAATCCAGTAGGAGGCTCCTCACAAATCCCACGCACCTACACAAACAAACAAGAACTCGCAACCAACGCAATAAAGGGGTTGTCAATCCCTTCAAGGCCACTTGCAAAAGTGAGATCTGATAGAGATAACATGATAAGATAAATATATTTTTGGTATTTTATGATATAGATTGGAAAAGTAAAGATACAGATAAAAGTAGATTGAAAGCTTATATGATAAGAGATAGACCCGGGGGCCATAGGTTTCACTAGTGGCTTCTCTCGAGATAGCATAATTATTATGGTGGGTGAACAAATTACTGTCGAGCAATTGATAGAAAAGCGAATAATTATGATATTATCTAGGCATGATCATGTATATAGGCATCACATCTGTAACAAGTAGACCGACTCCTGCCTGCATCTACTACTATTACTCCACACATCGACCGCTATCCAGCATGCATCTAGAGTATTAAGTTTATGAAGAACAGAGTAACGCTTTAAGAAAGATGACATGATGTAGAGGGATAAACTCATGCAATATGATATAAACCCCATCTTTTTATCCTGGATGGCAATAATACAATACATGCCTTGTTGCCCTTGCTGTCACTGGGAAAGGACACCGCAAGATTGAACCCAAAGCTAAGCACTTCTCCCATTGCAAGAAAGATCAATCTAATAGGCCAAACCAAACTGATAATTCGAAGAGACTTGCAAAGATAACTTAATCACACATAAAATAATTCAGAGGAGATTCAAATATTTCTCATAGATAAACTTGATCATAAACCCACAATTCATCGGATCTTGACAAACACACCGCAAAAAGAGTTACATCGAATAGATCTCCAAGAAGAGGAAGGACAACTTTGTATTGAGAATCAAAGAGAGAGAAGAAGCCATCTAGCTAATAACTATGGACCCGAAGGTCTATGGTAAACTACTCACAACTCATCAGAGAGGCCTTGGAGATGATGTAGAGGCCCTCCGTGGTGTATTCCCCCTCCGGCGGAGCGCCAGCGACGGCTCCAAGATGGGATCTCGCGGATACAGAAGGTTACGGTGGTGGAAATAGTTTTTCGTGGTTGCCTTTGATTTTTTCGGGGTACATGGGTATATATAGGAGGAAGGAGTACATCGGTGGACGATCGAGGGACCCACGAGGGTGGGGGGCACGCCCACCTGTAGGGGGCACGCCGGGCACCATCGTGGCCACCTCGCTTGTTTCTTGACTTCCACTCTGTCGGTGTCAAAACCGGCGGATCTCGGGTAGGGGGTCCCGATCTGTGTGTCTTAGGCTGATAGTAACAGGAAGCAAGGGACACAATGTTTACCCAGGTTCGGGCCCTCTCGATGGAGGTAAAACCCTACTTCCTGCTTGATTAATATTGAAGATATGAGTAGTACAAGAGTAGATCTACCACGAGATCGTAGAGGCTAAACCCTAAGAGCTAGCCTATGATGGTATGATTGCGATTGTGATCGGCCTTCTAAGGACCATCCTCTCCGGTTTATATAGACACCGGAGAGCTAGGGTTTACATGGAGTCGGTTACAAGGAAGGAAGCATAATATCCGGATCGCCAAGCATGTCCTCCACGCAAAGGAGAATCCCATCCGGACACGAGCCGAAGTCTTGAGTCTTGTATCTTGACGCTTCTATAGTCCGGACGATGAATATAGTCCGGCTGTCCGGATACCCCCTTATCTAGGACTCCCTCAATAGCCCCTGAACCAGGCTTCAATGATGATGGGTCCGGCACGCAGTCTTGTTTTCGGCATTGCAAGGCGGGTTCCTCCTCCGAATACTCCAAGGTTATTATCGAACACGTAGGCCGTGTCCGGATCTGCAAAATGATCTTCACATACCACCGTAGAGAGAATGATACTTCAGCTGACAACTTTTAGACGATGTGACATGCCATTACAGCCAGGTCATTATTCGAACCGTTTTCACAACCAGCCACAGCGCGCATTGCGAGGCGGTTTCCTTGACACGTCTTGTCAAAGTAGAGATCATGTCCCCTTATCACGGGATTCTCATCAATACGGGTATGGGTAATCCCCCCATGCCATCAATCGTGGCGCTTGGGAAGTAAGCGATTCTCAACAGGCTAGTGGGGAGGTGCACCGCTTCCATCGCCTCTATAAAGGGATAAGAGTTCCCCATTCTTACCCACGCCTTCTTCCTCCTCTGCCCACTCTTGCCTCCCTGAGCTCCAACGCCCTAGTCCAAGTCTCCTCCGCACAGCTAAACATGTCCGGAGCAGGAGGGGAATGGGTGGCTTCCACCATGAAGGAGAAGAACATCGCAAGTCTTCGGGCGGCCGGATACTTGGCCGCAGACATAGCGCACCGGCTACCAGACGGTGGGTAGGTCATTCCAACTCCAGGACCCCACGAGAGGGTCTTGTTTCTTGCCCACTTCGTCTGTGGACTGGGGTTTCCACTCCACCCCTTCATCCGCGGGCTCATGTTCTACTACGGGCTAGATTTCCATGATCTAGCCCCGAACTTCGTCCTCAACATCTCGGCGTTCATCGTCGTGTGCGAGGCTTTCCTCCGCATTAAGCCTCATTTCGGCTTGTGGCTCCAAACCTTCTGTGTGAAGCCAAAGATCGTAAGCGGCCAGCAAGCAGAGTGCGGAGGAGCCATGGTGGGCAAAATGCCTAACGTCACCTGGCTTGACGGCTCCTTTGCGAAAACCGTGAAGGGGTGGCAATTAGGGTGGTTCTACATCACCGAGCCACGCGATGCCAACTGGGTGGCGGCCCCCGAGTTCCCATCTGGAACACCTATGCGGCTCACCTCCTGGGAACAGAAGGGCATGTTATGGGGCGAATCTACAGAGCTGACCGGACTCATCAACTGCATCAAGGGCATGAAGGACAAGAACATCAAGCTTGTCAACGTGATCCAGGTCATGCTCGTTCGCCAGATTCTGCCGTGCCAAAGGCGGTCATTCAATCTGTGGGAGTTTGTCCCGGCCGAACACTAGACGCTCCAGAGGCTCTATGGCATGAAGCACAAGAACGCGTGGAAGGCGTTCTTCAAGGCCACCAAAGTACCTCCTCTCATAACCGAGGACCATGGGCTCCACGTAGCACGGCACCCTCCCCAGGTGAGTTCTCAGGCTGCCACCGGGTTCAGTTCTTCCCAATGTATTCATGGAGAATTCCTAAGTGATTGTGTATATTGTTCAGGAGTATGTGGAGGCAGCGGAGCGAATTGATTGTCCGGCTCCGCTGCCAGAAAGCCCAGCTAATGATCTTCTGATGAAGATGCTGGTCCCGGCGCCCTATAAGGGGCCGGAGAAGAAGGCCGATAAGAAGGCCCCGGGGACCCGAAAGGGTCTCCGACGTAAGGTTGCACAAGCCTCGTCTGAAGACGACGAGGCGCACTCCTCCCTTGAAGGGGAAGAAGAGGAAGAAGAGGAGGCCGCCCTATCCGGAAAGGATGGGGGGCCAGAGATGGCGGACCAGGGGACCAGGAGAGGCCCTCAGTGCAAGGCCGTCATACCCTTGTCGTCTGATGATGACGAGGCAGATTCCTCCCGCGGAAGCGGGGGGAAACAAGAAGAAACTCCACCTCCCCGTACTGGGGGAGAAAAAGAGGAAGATCGCCCCAGTGGGGGAGGCTGGGACGTCCAAGAAGGGAAAGGTGTCCCTTTCGGACTACTCCGCCACCGACAACGAGGAAGGGTGGCTGCCCAGGAAGAAGCCCCTAGTGCGATCATAAGTACCCGCACTCCATCATAATTTCTCTTCATAGTTTTGTTTGTAATGCCGAACTTGCATGCAGTCCGGCAAGGGCCCATCCCGAAGTGTCGTCTTCGGACGGGTCCTTGAGTGAGTGAGAAATGAACTCACTCCTGACGGCCATGTCTCCTCGGCCTGCGGACGACATGGAGGTGTTGTCCCAAAGGCTCCCAGAGATGGGAGAGGTGGCCCTGGAGGCGCCTCAAGGCAGCGTCCCAAACGTCGGACTCGCGGAGTTCAAGATCCCCGCGGATCGTGTTGATGAGAGCCACGGTAAGTCGGGCTCTCAGCCGAACACTGTTTCGGAGCCTTCAGTGGTTCCGGACTTAGGCGGGCAGCCCCTCGTTAGGGACGGAGGGCCGTCTGTATCAAGGACTTTCGTTGCACCCGAGGCGTCGGATTGTCTGCTGGAAGCGCTTCGAGGCGCTTCCATAGATGAAGAGCACCGTACTCTAATGAGTGCGGTGATTCAGAAGGTTTCGTCCGCCAAGAGCGGACTAACCGAATCCTGCACCAGCCTACTAACAGGCTTTGAGGTAAGTAGTAAAAATGTGTGAAATTACCACCCGATAGGTAGTAGCCCCTGATACTCTGTTTGGTGTTCGGAAGGAAAAACCAAACGGAGGGTCAATTATAATCCGCAGGAGTCTAATAGTGAGTTTGAATGTGAATAAACAGGTTGTGTTGCTGGCCGCTGTCGCCCGTACGGTACGGCCGAAATCGCCGGCCTAAAGCAGGACTTGGAGCAAGCACAGGGAGAGCTCGGCCTCACGAGGAGGCAGCTCGAGGAGAGCAAAGGTGAATGATTCCCCTCTCTCATACAGTAAGTATAAATAAAATTTGATTATGCTAACGACGAAGCGTCGTGATTTGGTAGCAGAGGCCACCACTGAAGTGGCATATCTCAAGAAGGCGTTGTCCGAGGCCGAACACAAAGCGGCCTTGGAACACAAGGAGCGCCAAAAGCAAGAAGCCCGAGTGGGCGAAGTACAAGAAGAGCTCCAGGAGCTCGGCAAGAAGCTTGAGTCCGCGGAGCATGAGCTTAAAGCAAAAGAGGTCGAGCTTGCGAAGGCCCTTACAAATATAAAAGACGTCAAGGCCGAAGCCGAGAGGGCACAGCAGGAGATCCAGGAGGCCAAAAAGATAGCGGAGGGTAAGAAATTTTTTATGCAAAGCAAACATGTGGAGGAGGAGTTTCTTTTACTTACCCGAGTCCGGAGCTCTCCAGGGGCATTCGCAGATCTGCCACGCAGCGTATCAGATGCCGCGAAGTTCTACCGTGCCCAGGAGGGGATCTCAACGGAGAAGCTGTTCTGGTCCCAGTATGCTGGGGCCGAACATTCAACGCCTCTGAGTGACCAACTAAAGCAGTTGGTCGAACTCCACAAGGCGGCCGAAGTGGCTATGAAGGATCTCATAGTCCGGATATGGCCTGGTGAGCTTCTGCCCACGAGCTACTTCGGTCTGATCAAGAGGATGGTGGATGCCTGTCCGCGACTGGAAGTCATTAAGCAATCCATTTGCATTGAGGGTGCCCACCGGGCCCTTGCCCATGCAAAGGTGCATTGTGGCAAGCTGGATGCGGAGAAGCTGGTGAAGGACGGGCCGCTAGAGGGCAAGCCGCATCGCGTCCCCGAGAAGTATTATGATGGTGTTATGAAGGGTGCTTGCCTCGTGGCCGATGAATGTACCAAAGACATAATTTTTGAATGATTTCACCTCTGTCATGTTTGTAATTTGAAGATGAAGTTACTTGCGCTATGCAGCGCTTTTGTTATTTAAAATATTACCTTATGTGCGGTTGTTTATCAAATTCTATTAGTAGGCAAGTCGTCGGCTTCCGCCCCCATGTAACTAGTAATGGGGTGTTCGTGGAAAACCCGGGCACTCTTTATCCAAATGTTTGGTCCCTTAAGGAGGTGACCAGCGCAGCGAACGAGGCAATTGGACTATACGGCTTTATAACCTTCACTTAGCCATAGAAGTCTACAATTTTAAATTTCGGCGAAGCCCCTAGAATCCGGAAGGCCGAATTGGGGCGCTATACACGCCTATATCAGACAAAGCCGAACTATCGCCTAAAGCGGAAAAATCTATAAGGATTTTAAGACCTCTCGAATAGCGACTAGCTCTCGCCACATCATGCCGGTCAGTTTTGTGCTTTCTCTACTGAGGTGCTCGTCTGGAAGAACCAGGGCACAATCACAGTAGTTCTCCCTGTGCTACCTTAGCCGAATTAACGAAACGTAAGGCACCAAAACAAGGGAGGCGGGCTATCCCAACTGTAGACTCAAGACATGATTCGGAGCTGATGCATATAATGCTATAAGTTCGGGGTGTCGCACTGTTGAAAGTGTTCGGACTTGTCTTGCCATATTATGGGGCATCATAAGAAGCCCCTGGCAAACTAAGCGTACCAAAGTGTACGGATGCAAAATCAAATAGACATTTGTAAAAAAATGCTCAAATAAGAATAATAAGCTGACGCTATATATGGTCTCCCATTGATGAATAATATGTTTAAGCGTATGTTTACAATGAATGCATTAAGCGGAGATAAATAGGATTATTTGACATATCCTATCCAGGGGCAGGCTACGTACAGATAGATAAAGCAGGAATAACGATCGTAAATAGATTCCACCTAGGTGTTTCCTGTTGTGCCCGAAGCCTGTTGCCTCCTGGGTTTCCTCTCCTATGCAAGTCCCACAATCCGGCTCTTCTAGAGAAGCTGCACTAAAGCAATGTCCTTAAGGGTAAATGGAAAGGTTACGAAGCGATACCGTACTGTTGACTGAGCCACTGCTATGCCTCCGCCTGTGCCCATGGTATTTTGAGTGCGTAATCGTGTACGCGTGGCACGGATGCAGCTTTGATGGGATTTGAGCGGAGGCCGGACTGCTAGTCGTTCTCTTGACGTGCCTGCTGATCCTGTTGCGGGGTGTTCCGCCCTCGCTTGACAGAGCTTGAGGTTGTCGTCACTGGATTGGTGGTTTGCTGGAGGAGGCCGCATTGTACTTCGGCCGCAAGGGCTGCCGTGTGCTCTTCTGTACGGAGAGAGCGGTCCATATTTCCGTTGACTGTTATGACCCCGCGCGGGCCTGGCATCTTGAGCTTGAGGTATGCATAGTGTGGTACCGCATTGAATCTAGCGAATGCGGTTCGTCCGAGCAGTGCGTGGTAACCACTACGGAAAGGGACGACATCGAAGATTAGCTCTTCACTTCGGAAGTTATCCGGAGATCCGAAGACCACTTCCAGTGTTATAGAGCCCGTACAGCAGGCCTCTACTCCAAGAATGACACCTTTAAAGGTGGTTTCGGTGGGCTTAATCCTTGAAGGATCAACGCCCATTTTGCGCACGGTGTCCTGATAAAGCAGGTTCAGGCTGCTTCCTCCGTCCATAAGGACTCTTGTGAGGTGAAATCTGTCTATAATTGGGTCTAGAACCAATGCGGCTGAGCCGCCATGACGGATGCTAGTAGGATGATCCCTACGATCGAAGGTGATCGGACAAGCTAACCATGGGTTGAATTTGGGGACGACTGGCTCCATCGCTTAGACGTCCCGTAGTGCTTGCTTCCGTTCCCACTTGGGGATGTGGGTGGCATAGATCATGTTAACCGTTTTCACCTGGGGGGAATTTCTTCTGTCCCCCATGTTCGGACGCCGGGGCTCCTCGTCATCGTTGCTATTCAGCCCCTTGTCCTTGTTTTCGGCATTTATTTTGCCGGCCTATTTAAATACCCAACAGTCTCTATTGGTGTGGTTGGCTGGCTTGTCCTGGGTGCCATGAATTTGGCACAAGCGCTCCAGTATACGGTCTAGACTGGACGGTCCCTGATTGTTGCGTTTGAATGGCTTCGTCTGCTGATCGGATTTGGATCCGCTAAATCCGGCATTGACCACCGTGTCTTTGATGTTGTCACCGTTGTTCCGTCGCTTGTGTCTGTCGCGCCGTAGCTTGCAATTGTTGTCACGGACGTCTAACATGCCAGAATGTGGCGTAGTGCTGCCACGAGCCAACCAACTGTCCTCACCCGCGCAAAAGTAGGTCATTAGTGTCATGAGAGCTGCCATAGACTTGGGTTTCTCCTGGCCAAGGTGTCGAGCGAGCCACTCGTCACGGATATTATGCTTGGAGCCCGCCAGGGCTTCGGCGTCCGGACAGTCGACTATTTGGTTCTTTTTAGTTAGGAACCGAGTCAAGAATTTCCTAGCTGATTCTCCGGGATGTTGAGTAATGTGGCTCAAGTCATCGGCATCCGGAGGTCGCACATATGTGCCTTGGAAGTTGTCAAGAAATGCATCTTCCATGTTTTCCCAACTGCCAATGGAATTTGCGGGCAAGCTGTTTAGCCAGTGTCGGGCGGATCCTTTGAGCTTAAGGGGAAGATACTTGATGGCATGTAGATCGTCTCTGCGGGCCATGTGAATGTGGAGAAGGAAATCGTCGATCCATACCGCAGGGTCTGTTGTGACATCATATGATTCGATGTTTGCGGGTTTGAACCCTTCTGGGAATTCATGATCCATCACTTCATCGGTGAAGCAGAGGGGGTGTGCGGCGCCTCTGTGACGGGCTATGTCGCGACACAGTCCGGCTGCGTCTGACTGGTTATATTCGGCCCGGTCGGATTTGCTGGTAGTGTATCCGGTATGACGGTCATCGTCATGTGCTGCGGTGCGCCCCTGTGATCCGTAGATCGATCTTGGTTGTCCTACAGCGTTATCCAGTTTATCGCGCAGGTCCTGAGTATTGCCCCGGGCCGTGGTAAACCGGCACGGGGGTGGGGGCTGGTATTCGCACTGATATGCCGATTTATCCTGACCTCGAGGTAGCCGGTCAGCCGTGTGGCGCTCGAGTCCATATTCCTCGGCTGCCAGGACTTCTGTCCATCTATCTGTGAGCAGATCTTGATCAGCTTGAAGCTGCCGCTGCTTCTTCTTCAGGCTTCTCGCAGTGGCAATAAGCCGGCGCTTAAAGCGCTCCTGCTCTGCGGGGTCTTCCGGTACGCCGAACTCGTCGTCGCCGAGGCTAATCTCATCTTCGAAGAGGCGCATGTAATTGTCCTCCTCCGGATACCCGTCCGTCGCCTGTTCATCTGGGCTGTCATGCCCATCTTCCTGTTCGGCCTGCTCGAAGGCGACCTATTCGGGGTTGTATTCATCGTCGGCACCGTCCGGATTGTCTTCGTCTCTGCTGCCGGTATTGCCTTGGTGGGGCTTGGAGCAGCGCGGGAGACGCCCATGCTTTGCTTTCTTCTTGGAGGAGTTATCCTCCGTTGCCTCATCGCCATTGGTTTCTTTCGGAGTGTCCACCATGTATATATCGTATGAAGAGGTGGTTGTCCACCGTCCTGTGAGCGGTGGCTCCTGTACGTCTCCTGCACCGTCATCCATACCGTCGATGTCTTCGAAGTTGAAGTCGAGCACGTCGGTTAAATCATCGATCGTGGCGACAAAGTGGGTGGTGGGTGGGCAGCGAATTCCTTTGTCGCCTGCTTGACACTCAAGCCGGACATAGTTCGGCCCAGAGCCTCCTGACAAAGAGAGAGACTTCAATGAGTTCAGCATGTCGCCAAAAGGCGAGTGTTGAAAGATGTCTGTAGCAGTAAACTCCATTACCGGAGCCCAACCTGGCTCGGCTGGCTCGAGAGCGTGCGGACGCGAGCCAACAACCGGATATGAGTCCGGGGGCCCAGGGTTACAGGCCTCCATAGAGATGTGACCTATGTTCGGCTCCACCGCCGGTGAGCATGCGGCCTACGGGGTGGGGTCCATCCCTCCGTCCTCGGGCAACGCAACCTGTTCCGGATTTAGATCTGGGGCTATTGCAGGGATGATGTTCCGAGCATTGTCCGACAACAGGTCTAGGCCGTGCTCGTCGTGACTGTCCGGCGTTCCTGGCACAAGGCCGAATCCGTTGAAGATCAAGTCTCCACGAATATCCGCCGTGTAGTTCAAGTTTCCGAACCTGATCTGGTGGCCAGGGGCGTAGCTGTCGATCTGCTCCAGATGACCAAGCGAATTGGCCCGCAGTGCGAAGCCGCGGAACACAAAGATCCGTCCGGGGAGAAAAGTCTCACCCTGGACTGTGTTGTTGACGATTGAAGACACCATCAAGCCTTGAAGCGACGACACGGAGGAACTCTCAATGAAAGCATCGATGTCGGTGTTAAAACCGGCAGATCTCGAGTAGGGGGTCCCGATCTGTGCGTCTTAGGCTGATGGTAACAGGAAGCAAGGGACACAATGTTTACCCAGATTCGAGCCCTATCGATGGAGGTAAAACCCTACTTCCTGCTTGATTAATATTGAAGATATGAGTAGTACAAGAGTAGATCTACCACGAGATCGTAGAGGCTAAACCCTAAGAGCTAGCCTATGATGGTATGATTGTAATTGCGATCGGCCTTCTAAGGACCATCCTCTCCGGTTTATATAGACACCGGAGAGCTAGGGTTTACATGGAGTCAGTTACAAGGAAGGAAGCATAATATCCGGATCGCCAAGCTTGTCCTCCACGCAAAGGAGAGTCCCATCCGGACACGAGCCGAAGTCTTGAGTCTTGTATCTTGACGCTTCTATAGTCCGGACGATGAATATAGTCCGGCTGTCCGGATACCCCCTTATCCAGGACTCCCTCACACTCCAAGTCCTTTGGATCACGTTTGTTCCAAAAAGATCGCTCCCAAAGGTTTCACTCCGTTTGGACTCCGTTTGATATTCCTTTTCCGCGAAACACTGAAATAGGCAAAAAAACAGCAATTCGGGCTAGGCCTCCGGTTAGTAGGTTAGTCCCAAAAATGATATAAAAGTGTAAATTAAAGCCCATAAACATCCAAAACGGGTTATATAATAGCATGGAACAATAAAAAATTATAGATACGTTGGAGACTTATCAAGCATCCCCAAGCTTAATTCATGCTCGTCCTCGAGTAGGTAAATGATAAAAATAGAATTTTTGATGTGGAATTCTACCTAGCATATTTCTCAATGTATTTCTATTTATTGTGGCATGAATGTTCAGATCCAAATGATTCAAAATAAAAGTTCATATTGACATAAGAAATAGCAATACTTCAAGCATAGTAATAAAGCAATCATGTCTTCTCAAAATAACCTGGCTAAAGAAAGTTATCCCTACAAAATCATATAGTCTGGTTGTTGCTCTATCTTCATCACACAAAGTATTTAATCATGCACAACCCCGATGACAAAGCAAGCAATTGTTTCATACCTTAGTATTCTCAAACCTTTTCAATTTTCACGCAATACATGAGCGTGAGCCATGGACATAGCACTATATGTGGAATAGAATGGTGGTTTATGGAGAAGACAAAAAGGAGAAGATAGTCTCACATCAACTAGGCGTATCAACTGGCTATGGATATGCCCATTAATAGATATCAATGTGAGTGAGTAGGGATTGCCATGCAACGGATGCACTAGAGCTATAAATGTATGAAAGCTCAACAAAAGAAAATAAGTGGGTGTGCATCCAACTTGCTTGCTCACGAAGACCGAGGGCATTTTGAGGAAGCCCATCATTGGAATATACAAGACAAGTTCTATAATGAAAAATTCCCACTAGTATATGAAAGTGACAACATAAGAAACTCTCTATCATGAAGACCATGGTGCTATTTTGAAGCGCAAGTGTGGAAAAAGAGATAGTAGCATTGCCCCTTCTCTCTTTTTCTCTCATTATTTTTTATCTTTTTTTTCTTTTTTCATTTGGCCTTTTTTTTATTTGAAGTCCGAAGTCTCATTCCGACTTGTGGGGGAATCATAGTCTCCATCATCCTTTCCTCACTGAGATAATGCTCTAATAATGAAGATCATCACATTTTTATTTATTTACAACTCAAGATTACAACTCGATACTTAGAACTAGATATGAATCTATATGTATGCCTCCGGCGGTGTACCGGGATATGCAATAAATCAAGAGTGACATGTATGAAAAATTATGAGGTGGCTTTGCCACAAATACGATGTCAACTACATGATCATGCGAAGAGTAATATGACAATGATGATGCGTGTCATAATAAACGGAACGGTGGAAAGTTGCATGGCAATATATCTCGGAATGGCTATGGAAATGCCATAATAGGTAGGCATGGTGGCTATTTTGAGGAAGGTATATGGTGGGTGTATGGTACCGGCGAAAGTTGTGCGGCACAAGAAAGACTAGCAATGGTGGAAGGGTGAGAGTGCGTATAATCCATGGACTCAACATTAGTCATAAAGAACTCATATACTTATTGCAAAAATCTACAAGACATTGAAAACAAAGTACTACATGCATGCTCCTAGGGGGATATATTGTTAGGAAAAGACCATCGCTCGTCCCCGACCGCCACTCATAAGGAAGACAATCAATAAATAAAATTGTGCTCCAACTTCATCACAAAGCGGTTCACCATACGTGCATGCTACGGGAATCACAAACTTCAACACAAGTATTCTTTAAATTCACAATTACCCAACTAGCATGACTCTAATAGCACCACCTCTATATCTCAAAACAATTATCAAGTATAAAATTGATCATAGCATCCAATTCACTTTCTATGATAGTTTTTATTATAGCCAACTTGGATGCCCATCATTCTAGGACCAATTTTATAACCATAGAAAATACCATGCTGTGCTAAGAGAATATCAAAATAATATAAGTGAAGCATGAGAGATCATCAATTTCTACAAAATTAAGCCACTACCGTGCTCTAAAAGATATAAGTGAAGCACATCGAGCAAAACTATCAAGCTCAAAAGATATAAGTGAAGAACATAGAGTATTCTAATAAATTCCAATCAAGTGGGTTTCTCTCCCAATAGGTGTGTACAGCAAGGATGATTCTGGTAAAGTAACAATCAAAGACTCATATCATACACGACGCTCCAAGCAAAACACATATCATGTGGCGAATAAAAATATAGCTCCAAGTAAATTACCGATAGACGAAGACGAAAGAGGGGATGACTTCCGGGGCATTCCCAAGCTTAGGATTTTGGTTATACTTGAATATATTGGGGCTCCATGGGCATCCCCAATCTTAGGATTTTTCCACCCTTTATTCCATAGTCCATCAAATCTTTACCCAAAACTTGAAAACATCACAACACAAAACTCAACAGGAAATCTCATAAGCTCCGTTAGTGCAAGAAAGAAAAACCACCACATAAGGTACTGTAATGAACTCATTCTTTATTTATACTGGTGTTAAACCTAATGTATTACAACTTCTCTATGGTTCATACCCCTACATACTAGCCATAGATGTATCAAAATAAGCAAACAACACACTAAAAGCAGAATCTGTCAAAAACAGAACAGTCTGTAGCAATCTGTAACTTTCGAATACTTATGGAACTCCAAAAATCCTACCAAAATATGACGTCCTAGTAAACTTGTCTATTGATCGACAGCAAAAATAATCAACGCAAAATCATGTATCTGTGATTTATTGATTTTTTTTCTCGTGAGCGCAAAGTTTCTGTTTTTCAGCAGAATCAAATTAACTCTTACCATAGGTTATCCTATAGGTTCTACTTGAAACAAACACTAATTAAAACAAGAAAAAACATGTCAACAGAAAGTAGATGCAATATTTATTGAATAACAGCAAGGAAAAATATTGGGTTGTCTCCCAACAAGTGCTTTTCTTTAAAGCCTTTTTAGCTAGGCATTGAGATTTCAATGATGCTCACATAAAAGACAAGAATTGAAGTATAAAGAGAGCATCATAAAACATGTAACAAACATATCTAAGTCTAAGATACTTCCTATGCATAGGCATTTTATAAGCAAACAAATTATCATAGCAAGAAAAAACTGGCATATGCAAGGAACTGGAAAGAAACAATAGCAATCTCAACATAACAAGGGTAATTTGTTATCATGAAAATTTCTACAACCATATTTTCCTCTCTCATAATAATTACATGTGGGATCATAAGCTAATTCAACAAAATAGCTATCACATAAAATATTTTCAACACGATCCACATGCATGCAAAGTTGACACTCTTCCAAAATAGTGGGATTAACATTAACTAAAGTCATGACCTCTCCAAACCCACTTTTATCAAAAACTTCATAAGATTGAACATTATCCAAATATGTGGGATCTAAAGTTGACACTCTTCCAAACCCACTTTCATTATTATTGCAAACATTATTATCAATCTCATAATCATCATGGGGCTTAAATAAAATTTCAAGATTATAAGAAGAATCACCCCAATCATGATCATTGCAACAAGTAGTAGACATAGAAAAACTAGCATCCCCAAGCTTAGGGTTTTGCATATTATTAGCACACTTTACATCAAGAGAATTTATAGTAAAATCATTGCAATCATGCTTTTTATTCAAAGATCTATCGTGAATTACTTCATAAATTACTTCATCACAATTTTCAGATTCACGAATTTCAAGCAAAACTTCATAAAGATAATCTAGTGCACAAAAATCACTAGCAATTGGTTCATCATAATTGGATCTCTTAAAAAGATTAGCAAGCGGATGAGCATCCATAGATCTTAGGTTCTCTGTTTAGCAATAAATAAACAACTATTCCAACCAAACAAGCAAACGAGCCAAGTAAGACATCAAAGCAAACGAAAAGACGAACAGAAGAAGGGCGAATAAAACGGCAAGGGTGAAGTGGGGGAGAGGAAAACGAGAGGCAAATGGCAAATAATGTAATGTGAGGGAGATGAGTTTGTGATGGGTACTTGGTATGTCTTGACTTGAGTGAAGACCTCCCCGGCAACGGCGCCAGAAATCCTTCTTGCTACATCTTGAGCTTGCGTTGGTTTTCCTTGAAGAGGAAAGGGTGATGCAGCATAGTAGTGTAAGTATTTCCCTCAATTTTTGAGAACCAAGGTATCAATCCAGTAGGAGGCTCCTCATAAGTCCCACGCACCTACACAAACAAACAAGAACTCACAACCAACGCAATAAAGGGGCTGTGGCACCCCAGCTCAGAGTGACCGGTTTACCTTGCATTGCCAGCCTAGAGACCTTGTCTTCTCGCAACACACAACAACTTGGTACAGAAAGACAACCGCTTTATTCATGCTAGCGGAGCACAGTTTATATTACAACAGTTAGCGAGGCCAAGCGGCACACATGGTGCGTCTGAAAAATATGTACATTATTTAGTGAACATAAAGCGGGTGAGGGGGTGTCCGGATTGCCGGACTATGACCTTTGGCCGGACTCCCGGACTATGAAGATACAAGATTGAAGACTTCGTCCCGTGTCCGGATAGGACTTTCCTTGGCGTGGAAGGCAAGCTTGGCGATATGATATGAAGATCTCCTCCCATTGTAACCGACTCTATGTAACCCTAGCCCTCTCCGGTGTCTATATAAATCGGAGAGATTTAGTCTGTAGGACGAACAACAATCATACCATAGGCTAGCTTCTAGGGTTTAGCCTCTCTGATCTCGTGGTGGATCAACTCTTGTACTACCCATATCATCAATATTAATCAAGCAGGAGTAGGGTTTTACCTCCATCGAGAGGGCCCGAACCTGGGTAAAAACATCCTGTCCCTTGTCTCCTGTTACCATCCGCCTAGATGCACAGTTCGGGACCCCCTACCCGAGATCCGCCGGTTTTGACACCGACATTGGTGCTTTCATTGAGAGTTCCTCTGTGTCGTCACCGTCAGGAAGGATGCCGCACCCCGTCTTTAAAGACGGCGCTGTTGCTAAAGGAGCCTTGGCTGTCGGACAAACTCTCCGGTTAGGCGGCTTTTTGATGACCGCATGTTCGGCCGCCGCGCCGCCGACGACCTCTCGGGTCATCGAAAGCGATCTCCACATCAGCTCGGAACTCGCCGAGCAGTTAGATCTGATGGAGCTCTCTTCCTTAAACGAGCTCTTGGATTGCATCACCGCCCTGGGAGTCGCTACAGATTACGGCCAGATTGGGCTTAAACCCGATCAGAGAGAGATTGACTCTCCCCAGGTCACCCACCACGTTGAAGTGGTGGAGGAACAATGCGGGGAATCTTCGCCCATCCTAAGGACCAGATATGTCCGGATTCCTGATCCCTCCAAGCCGGACATCCGCGGAGGGGTGGACGTCGCCCAAGCCTTGAACCTAAAGTCAGGTAGCGGGCCTGATTCATTGAATAATGCCCAAGAAAACAAGCTTCCGAGTTCGGAAATTTCTTGGCCTCTGAGTCTTAGATTGGGCGAGGTTTCGGATTTAAATCCACCCACCCACCCAAATATAAGGGATCTATCCCAAATTCGGCAAGAGCCTGGGGAAGCATTACACCATTACTGGGCCAGATTCCTCCTGGTTATGAACAGGATAAAAGACTGCCGTGAGAGGGATGCAATTTCATTCTTCTGTAACAACTGCACGGACATCGGAATCTTCAACACCATAAGTCGCCGCAAAATTGCACGCTTCGCCGACTTGACATCCATAGTACAAAAGTACTGTGCGGCAGAAAGCGTTCGAAAAACCGAAACAAAATTCTGGGACAATCCGACCCTGAATTCAATCCCAGTCCGAAACAAAATGGCACATTATTGCCAGGCACATGGGCCACACAGCAAAAAACAAAAACCCTCTATAGGGTATGGAACCGTACTGGAGGGATGGCTCAATGGACCCTGTAAAATTCATTGTACAGAGGACGTCACACCAACTCATAGCCTTAGAGCATGTTGGATACTCCGGCAGGTGGCCAGAAGTGGCGAGGAGCTTCTAACTCCAGAATCCGCAGAGCACCACCCCAGAAACACCAGCACGATGTCAACAGTCTTCGAGACCTTCGCATCAAACAATGCGAGGAACCGAATGCTCCGCAGCCTTACCGAAGTCTACCAAGTAGCGACAATAAACCCATGGAGCGACACGGCTATTACCTTTAATGCCAGTGACGAACCTACATTCCGGACAGCCCGAGCACCAGCCGCACTGGTCCTTAGTCCGATAGTGGACGGCTTCCGGCTTACAAAGGTACTCATGGACGGTGGCAGCAGATTGAACCTCATCTATGAGGAAACCCAGCGAAAAATGGAAATAGACTGGAGCCGCATTGAGCGAAGCAACACAACCTTTAGAGGAATAATCCCCAGCCGGGAAGCGTGCTGTTCAGGGAAAATCACACTGGATGTGGTGTTCGGCACGCCGGATAATTACAGATCCGAGGAGGTCACATTTCAAGTGGCCCCGTTCAACAGCGAATACCACGCTCTGTTAGGGCGAGAAGCATTCACAATTTTTTAAGCTATACCCTATTACGGGTACATGAAGCTCAAAATGCCCGGGCCCAACGGAATCATCACCCTTGCTAGTGATCCGGACACAGCACTCCGCGCCGAAAACAAGACAGCCGCACTAGCCCTAGAGGCATTATCCGAAGCCCTAGCGGCCGAGGAACTAACCGTGTTGCGCTCCACGGTGGACAGGGATGACATGATACTCGACAAAAGATCCAAGTCCACCTCCTTCAAGCCGGCAGACGAAATAGTCAAGTTCCAATTCCATCCAACGGACACTACAAAAACGGCCTCCATCGGGGCACAGCTAAGCCCTGATGTAGATGCCGCACTCAGAGAATTCTTACGAGAAAATTGGGACATTTTTGCCTGGCACCCTTCAGACATGCCAGGAATCCCACGCAGGCTAGCCGAGCACAGCCTGAACATCCTAAAAGGATTCAAGCCCGTTAAGCAGACTCTTCGGCGTTTCTCCGAACCTAAGAGACAAGCCATGGGAGAGGAGCTAGCCAAACTACTGGAAGCCGGATTTCATCAGAGATATAAAACATCCGGACTAGCTAGCAAACCTGGTAATGGTACCAAAGAAGGACAAATCCTGGCGCCTATGCGTCAATTTCAAAGACCTAAATAAGTCATGCCTAAAGGACCCCTTCCCCATCGCCCGCATTGATCAAATCATCGACGCCACTGCAGGACACGATTCATTGTGTTTCCTCGATGCATACTCTGGCTACCACCAAATCAAGATGGCAGAGTCAGACCAAGCCGCAACGGCATTCATTACCCCATACGGCCCATTCTGCTTCAATACAATACCCTTCGGGCTCAAAAATGCCGGCGCAGCATATCAGCGCATGATTCAGACATGTCTGGCCAACCAGATCGGCAAAATGGTTGAAGCGTATGTGTATGACGTGGTCATCAAAACCAAACACGTCGAAACTCTAATAGACGACTTGAGGCTCACGTTCGATAACCTCTAAACATAAGACATTAGGCTTAACCCAGAAAAATGCATTTTCGGCATGCCAGCCGGAAAGCTCTTGGGCTTCATTGTATCCGGTAGAGGAACTGAAGCAAACCCAGCCAAAATCCGAGCTCTGTCACAATTGGATATTCCAAAAGATCTCAAGCAAATACAAAAATTGACTGGATGCGTGGCGGCTCTGAGCCGCTTCATCTCCCGCTTGGGGGAAAAGGCATTACCCCTTTACCGCCTCCTCCGGTGCATCGAACACTTCGAGTGGACGGATGCCGCCACGGCCGGACTCGAAGAAATAAAAGCCATACTGGCGACAAACCCTGTCCTGGCCGTGCCAAACATCGGCGAACCAATGTTGTTATACATCGCGGCAACTCACCAAGTTGTAAGCGCAGTCCTCGTCGTCGAATGAGAAACGGAAGGACACAAATTGCCTGTCCAGAAACCAGTGTACTACGTGTCCACTGTCCTCACTCCATGCAAGTCCAAGTACCTGCATTACCAAAAAATAGCATACGCAGTATTCATGGCATCCCGGAAGCTATGACACTACTTTCAAGAGTGTTCGATAACAGTAGCCTCCGAAGTACCTCTTAACGATATCATAAACAACCGCGACGCAACGGGCCGGATTGCCAAATGGGCCATTGAGCTCCTCCCGTTTGACATAACATATAAGCCACGGCGAGCCATCAAGTCGCAAGCCTTGGCCGACTTTGTCGCTGAATGGACTAAAGCCGAACTCCCTAAAGAGTACGACACATATTCCAACTAGACCATGCACTTTGACGGCTCAAAAATGCTGGCGGGACTGGGGGCTGGCGTCGTCCTGACGTCCCCAATAGGAGATACAGTCCAATATGTACTCCAGATAATGTATACGGACTCCAACAATGCAGCCGAATATGAGGCCCTTCTACACGGCCTCCGAATGGCAGTCTCCATGGGCATTCAACGCCTAGAGGTGCGTGGGGATTCGAACCTCGCGATATCCCAAATAAACGGAGACTTTGACGCCAAAGATCCGAAAATGGCAGCTTATCGCAACGCCGTCCTAAATATGTCAGCTCGGTTCGAAGGGCTGGAATTCCACCATATAGCCCGGGAAAATAATCAGGCAGCAGACGTCCTGGCACGCATCGGCACAAAGCGCGATGCAGTACCCCCCAACATTTTCCTGGAAAGGCTATTCAAGCCATCCGTACAATGGGAAGGGGAATCCGGAATTAACAATCCGAACCGGGCCGCATCACCTGACCCTGAACACACTGACACAACTGAAGACTCCATCAACGACGTCACGCCCTCAGCCCACGTAATAATGGCAGTAATTGCCCCGTGGACAGAACCATTCTTAGCCTACTTAACTAGGCAGGAACTCCCCGAGGACCAAAATGAGGCACGCTGCATAGTGCGGCGATCTAAAGCCTATAAAGTCCACGAAGGAGAGCTTTATAAGAAAAGCACCACCGGAGTCCTTCAAAGGTGTATCTCCGAAGAGGAAGGGAGGAACCTTCTGGCAGAAATTCATGCCGGACTCGGCGGGCACCACGCCGCAGCCCGAGCCCTTGTGAGCAAGGCCTTCTGTACCGGATTTTATTGGCCGACGGCCCGGGCAGACGCTCAGGACTTAGTCCAGCGATGCGTCGGTTGCCAACTATTCGCTAATCAAAGCCACATGCCGCCTACCGCCCTACAAACCATACCCATTAGTTGGCCTTTTGCAGTCTGGGGGCTTGACATGGTTGGACCCCTTAAAGGAGGAACCCACAAGCAAAAATATCTACTGGTCATGGTGGATAAATTCACCAAATGGATAGAGGCCAAGCCTGTTAAGACGGCCGAATCCGGACCGGTGATAGACTTAATATCCAGGGTTGTGCACCGTTACGGCGTCCCCCACAACATCATTACTGACAATGGCAGAAATTTTATGGCCGATGAATTTAAACTATGGTGCAAAAACATGGGCATTAAGCTCGATTATGCTTCAGTCTATCACCCACAAACTAACGGTCAAGTCGAGCGAGCCAACGGTCTAATCATGAGCGGCATCAAACCCAGATTAGTGCTATCCCTCACGGAATCTAACACGCACTGGGTAGAGGAGCTTGACTCCGTACTCTGGGGGCTGCGGACCACGCCGAATCGCACTACCGGATTCACACCATTTTTTATGGTATGCGGTGCAGAGGTAGTCCTGCCCTGCGACATAATCCATGACTCACCTCGTGTGCGCATGTACGAAGAAAGAGAAGCCGAGCTCGATCGGCAGGACAGCTTGGACGCATTGGAAGAGGAGCGCGACGTGGCAAAGGCCCGTTCCGCATTCTATCAACAGCAGGCTCGACGATATCAAAGCAGAGAAGTACGGGCCAAAACTTACAATGTTGGCGAACTAGTTCTACGCCTGCCGGACAAGAAAAAGGACAAACTCAAGCCCAAATGGGAGGGCCCCTTCATAATCGACCAAGTCCTGACTGGTGGAGCGTACCATCTGCGAAATGCATCGGACAACCGACTCGAGCTGAACCCATGGAACGCAGCACGCCTATGAAGATTCTACGCCTAGCGCCGGACTCTGTGTTCGTCTCCTTCCTCTATCACCTTCCTTTTTTAAAAATTTAGCTGCCTGGTATTTTTCTCCTCCTTCATTCATTCTTTCTCCCGAGCCTTTAGGGGCTTGCCTGCGCGATTGTTCGCACATAATTGATGCGCCACCCGCGCTCATTATGCCTGGGGGCTTCTTTATCATAAGCTTATATACACGGGCTCCATGCCCAAAACATGTGTGACTCTTCCACATGAACCTTTTATGCACCATTATATGCATCGATATGACTTAAGTTTTGGCCAAGCTGGGTTGCCTGGCTCCTGTGCTTACCCCTATGTTCCCGTTTGTTCGGCTAGGTGGTAAAGGGAGCACCTCTGCGATTGTTACTGCCGGGTCAGCCGGATGTGTACCTCGGACTGGGTGAAGCCGAAAGCTAGCGTTCTTAAGGGAATATTCGGTCGGTGAACTAAAACATGACTTTCCACTTGTTTATTTATCTGCCCCCAGATGCTTTTCTGCTTTCCTACGCAGTCCGGACATGCATTTTAGGGCATGCCTCCCAGGGAAAGGAACCCCTAACAGAACTATTCTCCCTGGAAGATGTTTCTTACTAACCATGTAATATAACATAACTAGTTGGGCACTTGTCTGCTAAAGCACTTATGACCCCTACGCCTGGTCTCCATGCATGCCCCGATTCTTACATAACCGAGAGGGTATTCGGACGCACTCCGGACTATCGGTTCCAGAGGTTGAAGCGAAAAGGTCCGCAATGACAAACGATCTACAATCCGGCTAGAAGGCATTTTACATGTCATTTTAAATTACATAGTCAATTTGACTGGGTATATTCTTCTTCAATACCATCCAATAGGTTGTCTAATCTACAGTCCTGTTGGGAATACTTGGCGGCCAGCTCCACCTGCCCATACACTAAACTGACAGGGATCTCCTTCCTGTCGGGCCCCAAAGGGCCAACTTTGGCCATGCGGTTTGGGTCAGCCTTTGTGTACCGCGTCTTCATCATGGCCCAGGCCTCCCTAGCGCCTTGACGGCAGGCCGATATCTTCCATAAACGGAAGCGCTGTCACACTCCCTTCAGCTTCTCTGCAAGCTCTTCAAGGCCTTCGGGCAGGGAGAGGGATGGCCACAAAGCCTGGACGACGCCTCGCATCGCCTGCCAAACTCGTTCATGCAATTGCAATAGCTCGGGGAGAAGATCCCCGCAGAACCATGCATTTCCTCCGCGGGCTGACCCGTCAGCATATCTGCAGACATAGCTCTGTTAATCGACTTCCCCGTCGAACTCTTTTTTTAAGATTCGCTTAAGCACTTACTAAAAATGCCGCGTCGAAGTCGCTGATTCTCCTTTACGGAATCAGACAGCTGAGCACGAACATCCTTCAGTTCCTCGCCCAGCTGGGTGTTGGTGTCTTGAAGCTTGTTCTTCTCTTTCCTCACCCTCGTCAGCATGCTCTCGCCGGCTTTTAACTGGCGTAGGAGTTGTTGCTTGTCTGGATTCAATCCGGCCCCATTTGCACTGTTATTGTCAGAATTGCACACATGCCGCACGTCCCAACAGAATTACCTTTCGAAGCGTATATTACCTGAGGAAGCCCCCTTGGTGCTCTCTGAAGCGGCCAGTGCGGCCTCAAGTTGGGCCTTGCATTCTTCCAGCTCCTGGGACAGTTGCGCATTCTTTTTTGTAAGATCCTACATATCATATGATCCTTAAATCAGTTATTTTAACTGTTTCAAGTCTCGGGGACTACTGACATATATAACCATCAGATTTACTCACCCGTATGTCTTTCACATACTGCTCGGTGGCTCTGGCTAGACCATTTTGAGCGGCACGGAGGTACGCATCTCCCGTATTAAAGGCGTCCAACGCCTCTTGGGAAAAACATGCGTCACGAAGAATAGTCCGACGACACCTGTGGTTCATGGCACTCTCCACCTCTGAATTTGTGGCAGACAGCCTGTACGCGTCCTCTGTCGGAGGAACGTCTGGTACGCGCCCCGTGTTCACCTCCGCTTCCGGACCCGGCCTTGAAGCCTGGCCGGTGGATATAGTCCGGCGGGCGCTCTTCTTCCTGAGGAGAGCATGAGCGTTAGTGTGACTTGAGGGCATAAACCCTAGGCGTTAAAATCGTACGCCCTACTATTGTGCCGGAATCTCGATCCAGTCTGCACTTCTCTTTAGCCCGCCTGGCTTCAACGGCCCATGTTGGCTACCCACCGCGGGCTCGGCCCTCTGCCTCAAGGATTTCCCCTGCAAAACGAAACACTATTGGTTTATGGCAATCCAAATAAGGCATGGATGTATCCTCTTGAAAGTGCTGGGACTTCGGTCTCGGTTACCTTTGGGGCCGGAAGTAGTCCGGGATAGTCGGCCGTAATGGCCACTAAGGTATTGTCCTTACTCAATTGATGAAACACCCCATCAATTAGCTCCACACATAAGTCCGGATCCTCTTGGGAGTCTAGATCGAGGGACCGTTCCGGGTCCTCGAGTTGTAGAGGTGGGTTGTTTATCTCCTTCACGGTCTGGCGCAGCTCCTGCGTTAAAATCGCTAGACTAAGTACTCAATTGTGAGAATTTGAAAACAGCTAGGAAAGTGAAAATGTTCACTTACCCAGCTTGGAGGACTGTACATAGAGAATCCGCCCCATGGGTTGACACGGAGGAATTCCTCTTCTTCTCCCTTGTACAAAGCGGATAAGATCTTCGTTAGAGTGGTAGCCGAATCTGGCCCCTTGCGACCGCACTGGGTCGCGTCGTCCTCCCCGTTGAAATTCCACATGGGGTGGCCTCTGTACTGAAGCGGCTGCACCCCCCGCATAATGCATGTGTCCATGACCTCGATCATGGTTAGTCCGGAATGAGCCAGTAACCGTATCCGGCTTATCAGGTAAAGGACTGTTGGAGAACGTAGTAATTTCAAAAATTTCCTACGCACACGCAAGATCATGGTGATGGCATAGCAACGAGAGGGGAGAGTGTTCGTCCATGTACCCTCGTAGACCATAAGCGGAAGCGTTATGACAACGCGGTTGATGTAGTCGTATGTCTTCACGATCCGACCGATCCAAGCACCGAACGTACGGCACCTCCGAGTTCAGCACACGTTCAGCTCGATGACGATCCCCGGGCTCCAATCCAGCAAAGCTTCGGGGAAGAGTTCTGTCAGCATGACGGCGTGGTGACGATGATGATGTTCTACCGGCGCAGGGCTTCGCCTAAACTCCGCGACGATATGACCGAGGTGGAATATGGTGGAGGGGGGCACCGCACACGGCTAAGGAACGATCCGTAGATCAACTTGTGTGTCTTTGGGGTGCCCCCTGCCCCCGTATATAAAGGAGGGAGGGGGAGGCCGGCCGGCCCTTGTTGGGCGCGCCAGCAGGAGGAGTCCTCCTCCTAGTAGGAGTAGGACTCCTCCTTTCCTACTCCTACTAGGAGGGGAAGGAAGGGGGAGAGGAGGGGAAGGAAAGAGGGGGGCGCCGCCCCCCCCCCCCTCCTAGTCCAATTCGGACCAGAGGGAGAGGGGGCGCGCGGCCCTTCCTGGCCGCCCCTCTCTCTTCCCACCAAATCCCATGTGGCCCATTAACTCTCCAGGGGGGTTCCGGTAACCCTCCGGCACTCCGGTTTTCTCCGAAATCACCCAGAACACTTCCGGTGTCCGAATATAGTCGTCCAATATATCAATCTTTATGTCTCGACCATTTCGAGACTCCTCGTCATGTCCGTGATCACATCCGGGACTCCGAACAAACTTCGGTACATCAAAACTTGTAAACTCATAATAAAACTGTCATCGTAACGTTAAGCGTGCGGACCCTACGGGTTCGAGAACTATGTAGACATGACCTAGAACTATTCTCGGTCAATAACCAATAGCGGAACCTGGATGCCCATATTGGTTCCTACATATTCTACGAAGATCTTTATCGGTCAAACCACATAACAACATACGTTGTTCCCTTTGTCATCGGTATGTTACTTCCCCGAGATTTGATCGTCGGTATCCAATACCTAGTTCAATCTCGTTACCGGCAAGTCTCTTTACTCGTTCTGTAACACATCATCTTATAACTAACTCATTAGTTACAATGCTTGCAAGGCTTAGGTGATGAGTATTACCGAGAGGGCCCAGAGATACCTCTCCAACAATCGGAGTGACAAAACCTAATCTCGAATTATGCCAACCCAACATGCACCTTCGGAAACACCTGTAGAGCACCTTTATAATCACCCAGTTATGTTGTGACATTTGGTAGCACACAAAGTGTTCTTCCGATAAACATGAGTTGCACAATCTCATAGTTGCAGGAACTTTGTATAAGTCATGAAGAAAGCAATAGCAACATACTAAACAATCAAGTGCTAGGCTAACGGAATGGGTCATGTCAATCACATCATTCTCCTAATGATGTGATCCCATTAATCAAATGACAACACATGTCTATGGTTAGCAAACATAACCATCTTTGATTAATGAGCTAGTCAAGTAGAGGCATACTAGTGACTTTATGTTTGTCTATGTATTCACACATGTATCATGTTTCGGTTAATACAATTCTAGCATGAATAATAAACATTTATCATGATATGAGGAAATAAATAATAACTTTATTATTGCCTCTAGGGCATATTTCCTTCAGTCTCCCACTTGCACTAGAGTCAATAATCTAGATTACATAGTAATCATTCTAACACCCATGGAGTCTTGGTGCTGATCATGTTTTGCTTGTGAGAGAGGCTTAGTCAACGTGTCTGCAACATTCAGATCCGTATGTATCTTGCAAATCTCTATGTCTCCCACTTGGACTTGGTCCTGAATGGAATTGAAGCGTCTCTTGATGTGCTTGGTCCTCTTGTGAAATCTGGATTCCTTTGCCAAGGCAATTGCACCAGTATTGTCACAGAAGATCTTCATTGGTCCCGATGCACTAGGTATGACACCTAGATCGGAAATGAACTCCTTCATCCAGACTCCTTCATTTGCTGCTTCCGAAGTAGCTATGTACTCCGCTTCACATGTAGATCCCGCTACGACGCTTTGTTTAGAACTGCACCAACTTACAGCTCCACCGTTTAATAAAAACACATATCCGGTTTGCGATTTAGAATCGTCCGGATCAGTGTCAAAGCTTGCATCGACGTAACCATTAACGACTAGCTCTTTGTCACCTCCATATATGAGAAACATATCCTTAGTCCTTTTCAGGTATTTCAGGATGTTCTTGACCGCTGTCCAGTGATCCACTCCTGGATTACTTTGGTACCTTCCTACCAAGCTTATTGCTAAGCATACGTCAGGTCTGGTACACAGCATTGCATACATGATAGAGCCTATGGCTGAAGCATAGGGAACATTTTTCATTTTCTCTCTATCTTCTGTTGTGGTCGGGCATTGAGTTTGACTCAACTTCACACCTTGTAGCACAGGCAAGAATCCTTTCTTTGCCTGATCCATTTTGAACTTTTTCAAAATTTTGTCAAGGTATGTGCTTTGTGAAAGTCCTATTAAGCGTCTTGATCTATCTCTACAGATCTTGATGCCCAATATGTAAGCAGCTTCACCGAGGTCTTTCATTGAAAAACTTTTATTCAAGTATCCTTTTATGCTATCCAGAAATTCTATATCATTTCCAATTAATAATATGTCATCTACATATAAAATTAGAAATGCTACAGAGCTCCCACTCACTTTCTTGTAAATACAGGCTTCTCCAAAAGTCTGTATAAAACCATATGCTTTGATCACACTATCAAAGCGTTTATTCCAACTCCGAGATGCTTGCACCAGTCCATAAATGGAACGCTGGAGCTTGCACACTTTGTCAGCACCTTTTGGATCAACAAAACCTTTCGGCTGCATCATATACAACTCTTCTTCTAGAAATCCATTCAAGAATGCAGTCTTGACATCCATTTGCCAAATTTCATAATCATGAAATGCAGCAATAGCCAACATGATTCGGACAGACTTAAGCATCGCTACGGGTGAGAAAGTCTCATCGTAGTCAACCCCTTGAACTTGTCGAAAACCTTTTGCAACAAGTCGAGCTTTATAGACAGTTATATTACCATCAGCGTCAGTCTTCTTCTTAAAGATCCATTTATTCTCAATGGCTTGCCGATCATCGGGCAAGTCAACCAAAGTCCATACTTTGTTTTCATACATGGATCCCATCTCAGATTTCATGGCTTCTAGCCATTTTGCGGAATTCGGGCTCATCATCGCTTCCTCATAGTTCGTAGGTTCATCATGGTCAAGTAACATGACTTCCAGAATAGGATTACCGTACCACTCTGGTGCGGATCTTACTCTGGTAGACCTACGAGGTTCAGTAGAAACTTGATCTAAAGTTTCATGATCATTATCATTAGCTTCCTCACTAATTGATGTAGTTGTCACAGGAACCGGTTCTCGTGATGAACTACTTTCCAATAAGGGAGTAGATACACTTATCTCATCAAGTTCTACTTTCCTCCCACTCACTTCTTTCGAGAGAAACTCCTTCTCTAGAAAGGATCCATTCTTAGCAACGAATGTCTTGCCTTCGGATCTATGATAGAAGGTGTACCCAATAGTCTCTTTTGGGTATCCTATGAAGACACATTTCTCCGATTTAGGTTCGAGCTTATCTGGTTGAAGTTTCTTCACATAAGCATCGCAGCCCCAAACTTTAAGAAACGACAACTTTGGTTTCTTGCCAAACCACAGTTCATAAGGCGTCGTCTCAACGGATTTTGATGGTGCCCTATTTAACGTGAATGCGGCCGTCTCTAAAGCATAACCCCAAAATGATAGCGGTAAATCAGTAAGAGACATCATAGATCGCACCATATCCAGTAAAGTACGATTACGACGTTCGGACACACCATTTCGTTGTGGTGTTCCAGGTGGCGTGAGTTGCGAAACTATTCCACATTGTTTCAAGTGTAGGCCAAACTCATAACTCAAATATTCTCCTCCACGATCAGATCGTAGAAACTTTATTTTCTTGTTACGATGATATTCCACTTCACTCTGAAATTCTTTGAACTTTTCAAATGTTTCAGACTTGTGTTTCATCAAGTAGATATACCCATATCTGCTCAAATCATCTGTGAAGGTGAGAAAATAACGATACCCGCCGCGAGCCTCAACATTCATTGGGCCACAAACATCAGTATGTATGATTTCTAACAAATCAGCTGCTCGCTCCATAGTTCCGGAGAACGGCGTTTTAGTCATCTTGCCCATAAGGCACGGTTCGCAAGTACCAAGTGATTCATAATCAAGTGATTCCAAAAGTCCATCAGTATGGAGTTTCTTCATGCGCTTTACACCGATATGAACCAAACAGCAGTGCCACAAATAAGTTGCACTATCATTATTAACTCTGCATCTTTTGGTTTCAACACTATGAATATGTGTATCACTACTATCGAGATTTAATAAAAATAGACCACTCTTCAAGGGTGCATGACCATAAAAGATATTACTCATATAAATAGAACAACCATTATTCTCTAATTTAAATGAATAACCGTATCGCATCAAACAAGATCCAGATATAATGTTCATGCTCAATGCTGGCACCAAATAACAATTATTCAGGTCTAAAACTAATCCCGAAGGTAGATGTAGAGGTAGCGTGCCGACCGCGATCACATCAACTTTGGAACCGTTTCCCACGCGCATCGTCACCTCGTCCTTGGCTAGTGCTCGCTTATTCCGTAGTCCCTGTTTCGAGTTGCAAATATTAGCAACAGAACCAGTATAAAATACCCAGGTGCTACTACGAGCTCTAGTTAGGTACACATCAATAACATGTATATCACATATACCTTTGTTCACTTTGCCATCCTTCTTATCCGCCAAATACTTGGGGCAGTTCCGCTTCCAGTGACCAGTCTGCTTGCAGTAGAAGCACTCAGTTTCAGGCTTAGGTCCAGACTTGGGTTTCTTCTCTTGAGCAGCAACTTGCTTGTTGTTCTTCTTGAAGTTCCCCTTCTTCTTCCCTTTGCCCTTTTTCTTGAAACTAGTGGTCTTGTTGACCATCAACACTTGATGCTCCTTCTTGATTTCTACCTCCGCAGCTTTTAGCATTGCGAAGAGCTCGGGAATAGTCTTGTTCATCCCTTGCATATTATAGTTCATCACAATGCTCTTGTAGCTTGGTGGCAGTGATTGGAAAATTCTATCAATGACGCTATCATCCGGAAGATTAACTCCCAGTTGAATCAAGTGATTATTATACCCAGACATTTTGATTATATGCTCACTAACAGAACTATTCTCCTCCATCTTGCAGCTGTAGAACTTATTGGAGACTTCATATCTCTCAATCCGGGCATTTGCTTGAAATATTAACTTCAACTCCTGGAACATATCATATGCTCCATGACGTTCAAACCGTCGTTGAAGACCCGGTTCTAAGCCGTAAAGCATGGCACACTGAACTATAGAGTAGTCATCAGCTTTGCTCTGCCAGACGTTCTTAACATCGTCAGTTGCATCAGCAGCAGGCCTGGCACCCAGCGGTGCTTCCAGGACGTAACTTTTCTGTGCAGCAATGAGGATAATCCTCAAGTTACGGACCCAGTCCGTGTAATTGCTACCATCATCTTTCAACTTTGCTTTCTCAAGGAACGCATTAAAATTCAACGGAACAACAGCATGAGCCATCTATCTACAAACAAACATAGACAAGCAAAATACTATCAGGTACTAAATTCATGATAAATTTAGGTTCAATTAATCATATTACTTAAGAACTCCCACTTAGACAGACATCTCTCTAGTCATCTAAGTGATCACGTGATCCAAATCAACTAAACCATAACCGATCATCACGTGAGATGGAGTAGTTTTCAATGGTGAACATCACTATGTTGATCATATCTACTATATGATTCACGCTCGACCTTTCGGTCTCCGTGTTCCGAGGCCATATCTGCATATGCTAGGCTCGTCAAGTTTAACCTGAGTATTCCGCGTGTGCAAAACTGTCTTGCACTCGTTGTAGATGGACGTAGAGCTTATCACACCCGATCATCACGTGGTGTCTGGGCACAACGAACTTTGGCAACGGTGCATACTCAGGGAGAACACTTCTTGATAATTTTAGTGAGAGATCATCTTAAAATGATACCGTCAATCAAAGCAAGATAAGGTGCATAAAGGATAAACATCACATGCAATCAATATAAGTGATATGATATGGCCATCATCATCTTGTGCTTGTGATATCCATCTCCGAAGCACCGTCATGATCACCATTGTCACCGGCGCGACACCTTAATCTTCATCGTAGCATCATTGTCGTCTCGCCAACTATTGCTTCTACGACTATTGCTACCGCTTAGTGATAAAGTAAAGCAATTACAGGGCGTTTGCATTTCATACAATAAAGCGACAACCATATGGCTCCTGCCAGTTGCCGATAACTTCGGTTACAAAACATGATCATCTCATACAATAAAATATAGCATCACGTCTTGACCATATCACATCACAACATGCCCTGCAAAAACAAGTTAGACGTCCTCTACTTTGTTGTTGCAAGTTTTACGTGGCTGCTACGGGCTTAGCAAGAACCGTTCTTACCTACGCATCAAAAACCACAACGATAGTTTGTCAAGTTGGTGTTGTTTTAACCTTCGCAAGGACCGGGCATAGCCACACTCGATTCAGCTAAAGTGAGAGAGGCAGACACCCGCCGGTCACCTTTAAGCAACGAGTGCTCGTAGCGGTGAAACCAGTCTCGCGTAAGCGTACGCGTAATGTCGGTCCGGGCCGCTTCATCTCACAATACCGCCGAACCAAAGTATGACATGCTGGTAAGCAGTATGACTTATATCACCCACAACTCACTTGTGTTCTACTCGTGCATATGACATCTACGCATAAAACCAGGCTCAGATGCCACTGTTGGAGAACGTAGTAATTTCAAAAATTTCCTACGCACACGCAAGATCATGGTGATGGCATAGCAATGACAGGGGAGAGTGTTCGTCCACGTACCCTCGTAGACCGTAAGCGGAAGCGTTATGACAACGCGGTTGATGTAGTCGTACGTCTTCACGATCCGACCGATCCAAGCACCGAACGTACGGCACCTCCGAGTTCAGCACACGTTCAGCTCGATGACGATCCCCGGGCTCCGATCCAGCAAAGCTTCGGGGAAGAGTTCCGTCAGCACGACGGCGTGGTGACGATGATGATGTTCTACCGGCGCAGGGCTTCGCCTAAACTCCGCGACGATATGACCGAGGTGGAATATGGTGGAGGGGGGCACCGCACACGGCTAAGGAACGATCCGTAGACCAACTTGTGTGTCTTTGGGGTGCCCCCTACCCCCGTATATAAAGGAGGGAGGGGGAGGCCGGCCGACCCTTGTTGGGCGCGCCACGAGGAGGAGTCCTCCTCCTAGTAGGAGTAGGACTCCTCCTTTCCTACTCCTACTAGGAGGGGAAGGAAGGGGGAGAGGAGGGGAAGGAAAGAGGGGGGCGCCCCCCCTCCTAGTCCAATTCGGACCAGAGGGAGAGGGGGCGCGCGGCCCTTCCTGGCCGCCCCTCTCTCTTCCCACCAAGGCCCATGTGGCCCATTAACTCTCCGGGGGGGTTCCGGTAACCCTCCGGCACTCCGGTTTTCTTCGAAATCACCCGGAACACTTCCGGTGTCCGAATATAGTCGTCCAATATATCAATCTTTATGTCTCGACCATTTTGAGACTCCTCGCTATGTCCGTGATCACATCCGGGACTCCGAACAAACTTCGGTACATCAAAACTTGTAAACTCATAATAAAACTGTCATCGTAACGTTAAGCGTGCGGACCCTACGGGTTCGAGAACTATGTAGACATGACCTAGAACTATTCTCGGTCAATAACCAATAGCGGAACCTGGATGCCCATATTGGTTCCTACATATTCTACGAAGATCTTTATCAGTCAAACCGCATAACAACATACGTTGTTCCCTTTGTCATCAGTATGTTACTTGCCCGAGATTTGATCGTCGGTATCCAATACCTAGTTCAATCTCGTTACCGGCAAGTCTCTTTACTCGTTCTGTAACACATCATCTTATAACTAACTCATTAGTTACAATGCTTGCAAGGCTTAGGTGATGAGTATTACCGAGAGGGCCCAGAGATACCTCTCCGACAATCGGAGTGACAAAACCTAATCTTGAATTATGCCAACCCAACATGCACCTTCGGAAACACCTGTAGAGCACCTTTATAATCACCCAGTTATGTTGTGACGTTTGGTAGCACACAAAGTGTTCTTCCGGTAAACGTGAGTTGCACAATCTCATAGTTGCAGGAACTTTGTATAAGTCATGAAGAAAGCAATAGCAACATACTAAACGATCAAGTGCTAGGCTAACGGAATGGGTCATGTCAATCACATCATTCTCCTAATGATGTGATCCCATTAATCAAATGATAACACATGTCTATGGTTAGGAAACATAACCATCTTTGATTAATGAGCTAGTCAAGTAGAGGCATACTAGTGACTTTATGTTTGTCTATGTATTCACACATGTATCATGTTTCCGGTTAATACAATTCTAGCATGAATAATAAACATTTATCATGATATGAGGAAATAAATAATAACTTTATTATTGCCTCTAGGGAATATTTCCTTCAAGGACGTCCCTGTCAGTTTCCCTCCGAGGGTTCCGTGGGCGCCAGCTCAGGCGTTTCTTCAATGGAGCGTTATTGAACTCAGGGAGGCCGGTCCGTACAGGGTCTGGCAGGGGGACGTCGTCCACATAAAACCATTCCGAAGGCCAGTCCTCGAACGCCTTATTTGGGGTTCCGGATAGATATCTGGTCCCGGCGATGCGCCATAGTTCGGCTCCGCCCACTTGATAAATTGACCCCTCTTGAGAGCGGGGCACAAGGCAGAACAACCTCTTCCACAGCGCGAAGTGATCCTCGATGCCCAAAAACAGCCCGCAGAGGGCCACGAAGCCCGCAATATGCAGTACGGAGGCATGCGTGAGGTTGTGTAGCTGGAGGCCGTAAAACTCCAGTAGCCCTCGGAGAAAAGGATGAATTGGAAATCCGAGGCCTCTTATTAAATAAGGGACTAGGCATACCCTCTCTCCTTGGGAGGGATTGGGGATGCTCTCCGCCTGCTCTCCGCCGCAATAGGTGGCAATCCCGGCTCGAACTGGGACCATATATGCTGGGGGAGTAGCCCCTTGGATTGAAGCGCTACTAGCTCGCTATGCAGGACGGAACACCGCTCCCAACCTCCGGGCCGAGGGCTGGAGAGGCGAGAGGAGGAGCTGCCTCGACCGGCCATGGTGGAATGGATCTCTGTCGAAAGTGCTCTGATGAAGGCTCGCGGAGGGAAGGTGTGAATTGGATCAAAATCCCCGTCTCTTTTATGGGCGGCTCATTTACGCGGCCGGGGGGGTAAATGTAAAAAAACCCTGGCTTTTCGCATTCGTTTGACACGTGGAAGATGGTCATTATTGGGCACAGAAGCTGAGGAGAGCAGCACGCACTAGAAGCCGGACACTATTCGACGGGAACATGGAATTTGGAGAAGAACCCGCCTTGCAATGCCGAAGACAAACTCGTGCGCCAGATTTACCGTCATTGAAGCCTGGTTCGGGGGCTACTGAGGGAGTCCTGGATTAGGGGGTGTCCGGATTGCCGGACTATGACCTTTGGCCGGACTTCCAGACTATGAAGATACAAGATTGAAGACTTCGTCCTGTGTCCGGATAGGACTTTCCTTGGCGTGGAAGGCAAGCTTGGCGATATGATATGAAGATCTCCTCCCATTGTAACCAACTCTATGTAACCCTAGCCCTCTCCGGTGTCTATATAAACCAGAGAGATTTAGTCCGTAGGACGAACAACAATCATACCATAGGCTAGCTTCTAAGGTTTAGCCTCTCTGATCTTGTGGTAGATCAACTCTTGTACTACCCATATCATCAATATTAATCAAGCAGGAGTAGGGTTTTACCTCCATTGAGAGGGCCCGAACCTGGGTAAAAACATCGTGTCCCTTGTCTCCTATTACCATACGCCTAGACGCACAGTTCGGGACCCCCTACCCGAGATCCGCCGGTTTTGACACCGACAGCGGGCCTCGATCATGACAACTACGCGGCAGCGGAACAACGTCGTAGCGGAACTCCATAGCACAGGGACACCGATGTGGAAACGATCTAGACTCGGACAGCACTCCTTTCCAATGAGACTTTCCTGAAAAACTGGCATGACATGCCAGGTCAGTACATTGAATGT
The DNA here is from genome assembly GCA_963921465.1 of Triticum timopheevii. NCBI lineage: Eukaryota > Viridiplantae > Streptophyta > Magnoliopsida > Poales > Poaceae > Triticum > Triticum timopheevii. The sequence continues at coordinate 341,127,908 of OY997262.1, read as the reverse complement.
ACTTGCAAGCTCACAACAAGCATAAACATAATGACAAACAATATCATGATATTTAACCATTTAACATCAATGCAACAATATATATCCAACATGTTGTGAATATGCTCAATTGATACTCGTCCCATGGACTTGCTTACCGAACGTGGTCATCCCAAGACCACCAACGTGCAGATCTCAAAATCAAACCCGTGATCCTTACGGCGATCACAACCCGACCAACTCGTGGCCCGTGATCCTTACGGTGATCACAACCCGACCAACTCGTGGCCTGTGATCCTTACGGCGATCACAACCCGACCAACTCGTGGCCCAACTCAACATGACAGCCTTACTGCCATCCTCATTACAAACTTAGTGTGCAAATTTATTAAGTGTTGATCCATGGTGTGCCCTACTTTCGAGCGTGTCCGTAACCGTGGACTCGGCTATCGATAGATTAATACACTCTGCAGAGGTTAGTACACTGTTCCCACACTACAGAACCCATGGCCTCGCACTCCCATTCGGGTGGACCAACGGCATTCCGACGAAACCATTTCATTGTCATGACACTCTCCTGGCCACTCCGACTCAGTCCCCATCGGACTAGTCCTGGGTGGCCCCGTGTCTACCTCCAGACACCTTGACCACCGTCGTGGCCACGATCCACTCTAGGACCCGGTACCAAAACTTAACTTAACAATGGGCTCACAAGGTTATGCCTGCCTACCGGGCCAGGGTACAGCACGACCATAACCTTCCCTAAATGGAGGCACCGACCAGAGGCACGACAATGAAACGCATTAAGGCCATCCCATACCAGCAAATGTGGTTGCTCTGGGAAAGACTCGTTTCAGCGGCACCATGACCCGGTCAAAAACATATTCAAGTTGAGTTATTTATCAGGTTCAACTTAAAATGAAAACAACTGGTGTCACAATGCCATGCTATGCAATCTAACCTATGCATCACATAACCATAAAATAACTAAATCAACCACGCTCCCACGAAGCCATCATCAACTCAAGATACTTCTCTAGTTAAGATCAAACCTCACTTAAACCAGAATCATTTCTAGCAATATCATCATTTTTCATCATGCAAGAATAATAATTAAACTAATTATTAAGCTCCATGACCATATCATTTATTCTTTACTCATCACTAAGTTCTTAGCTTATCAACAAGTTTTACTTCAAACTTTCTGTAAATCAAGCATTTTAACATGACAAGCATTTTGACAGAATATAATTATCATATAAGTAATTTGAATGCATGAATAATTATGAGTTCAAGTAGGAAAATCACAAATATTGAAGTGGCACTATGAAAATGTTGTTGTGGCTTGCCTTAGTGCTGATGAGGTTCACAAAGCTCCTGGTGATCCTCAAGACAAGCTGGCTCTTCTGAAAATAAACAAAACCACAAAAAGAAAACATCAAGAAACCTTCTGAAAAATACCAGAAACTCTAGACAGCAAGGAAAAATCACATCTCTTGGGTGTTGTTAGATTTTTGGTCAAAGAACACAATGCAAAAAGAATCAATGCATTTGGACTTATAGGTAAAAAGTTGTGGTTGTTTGAAGGTTCCTGGAATTTAAATGAATTTCAAATAACTAAACTGGGGGTGACGTCAAAAGCGTAAACACCCGGGGAGCCACCACTCATACCGCTTCATGCGCGTAATGAGTGGTTGACTAGCGGGCCCTGCTAGTCAGGCCAGAGGGAGGGAGAGGGAAACAGGGGAAGGCGGCGCTTCGCCGGAGCACACGTCGGCGATGAGGCTTCTTGGAGTCAAACGAGAGGGGGGGTCAATGAAGGAGAAGATTGTGCACCTGCCCGTACCCGTAGCGTAGCTAGATGTGACCGGACGGCGTCGGAATCATCCTCTCCCAGCGAAGGCAGAGGGCGGAGGCTGCCGGAGACGAAGACGATAGCGGCTTGGCTCGGCTCAGGGGGCTACAGCAGGGTGGAATGGCCTCACCGATGAGTGGCGGAGGCCCTGGCAGGGTCGCCTTGGCTTGGGAGGGGTTGGAGCTGTGAAGACGATCCTGAGGGGATCACCGGTGAGCTCGGCTTCGGGACGGCAGCCCACGGCCTGCCCGGCCGGGCTGCGGCTTCTACTGGCTCGTGGTGGATGTGAGAGTGGCTACGGGTGCTCCAAGAGGCTGGGCGTGGCGGCTTTATATAGACGGGCAGCAAGGAGGGCTCGGGCTCCGCCGGGGACACCTGTCCACGGCGCCCGGCGCCAGACAGAGAGGAAGAAGACAACGGAGGTCACGCAGGAACTGTGCGCGGGCGCGGATGAGCACATGAGCGAGGGGGAACGCGACGAGCACAGTGCGCCGCGCACTGTGTCGTTGGCCGGACCGTGCCCGTGCTCGCTGCGGCGAGCTCCGGCATCAGCGAGCACCAGGGAGAGTTAAGGGGGGTGGAGACGAGGATGGTGGCAAGGGGTGGCAGGCTTGGGCCGGTTGGGCAGCGAGCACGCGCTCAACAGAGCGTCTGGCGGCATGCAGAGCGCGCGTATGGCATGCCAGCACGCTCGGACGAACGTGGTCACCGCGTGGACCGTGACATCAGGCCACCCTAAGCACTAATCAAGATGTCTGGCGTGTAGTCCTTAGTAAACTGAGGTGTTACCACGGTTAGGCTAGGATTCAGGTGCAATAGAAATAAATTTGTACTACTGGTAAGTTTCTAGACAGTAACTTTGGAGAGTTACTGTGGTCAAACTACTAGGAGTCAAGATCTGAGCTTTGGGGTTTTACTTACACTTACTAAGGTAAATAGGCACGGGAAAAACCAGCTACAATGGAGCTAGTAAAAAGGTAGTTGATGTAGAAACTACCATTTCTGCCCAGAAGTGAATTTATTTTCTGTAGCCAAAATATTCCAAAGAGTGGTGAAATATTTTTGCTCAGAAAGGTGCCCTAGGGTCCAAAGAATAATTGGGATTTTTCTCAGGATTTTTGGGGCAAGGAAAATTAGGGTTGCTTTGGAGCACAAAGGGCTGACTAGGGTTTTGGAGGGCAAAATGAATATTTTTCATTTAAGAAAAATATTCCAAGTCATATTTTGGGTTGAACCAGAGGTGAAATGATGGTTTTGAGGAGGAGAGGGAATACTTGGGTGAAAATCAAGGGGTACCCAAGTGGTTAAGTCCAAATGAAATGATTCAAAACTCCAAATTCAAAACCAACTCAACTGAAACCAGGCAAATAAAAGAGGCCAAAAACCAGGCTGTCACAAACCTCCCCCACTTAGAATGAATCTTGTCCTCGAGATTCGGTTGCTTGGGAAAACCATTCTGGATAACATGCCCTTAGAAATTCTTCTGATTCCCAGGTTGATTATGATTCAGTATGATGCTTCCATTGGACTTTGTAAAATTTTCATGCTTTACTGCGAGTGACTCTTTCCATTTGATCCAAAATTTTCACCGGCCTCTCTTCATAGGTTAAGTCCTTTGCCAGCTCTATCTCTGTCAAATCGGTCTTTTTCTCGGGCCGGGATATGCACCATCGCGATTGTGAAACGTGGAACACGTTGTGCACGTCTGACAGTTCAGGGGGCAACTCCAACTGATATGCCACAACACCTACTCGTGTCATAATGGGAAATGGACCAATAAATCTGGGTGCCAACTTTCCACGGGTTTGAAACCTCTTGATACCTTTCATAGGTGTGACTCGAAGATAGACATGTTCTCCGGGTTTAAAGCTGATCTGGCGGTGTTTTGCATCGTAATAACTTTTCTGGCGTGATTTGGCCAATTGCAATCTATCTCGGATCTCCTTGACTTGTTTCTCGGCTTCCAGCATGAGATCCATTCCGAAAATTCGGCTATCACCGGTTTGAGACCAATTTAACGGAGTGTGGCACTTACGGCCATACAGAGCTTCATATGGTGACATCTTTAAACTAGTCTGGAAGCTATTATTATACGAGAACTCGCCGTACGACAAGCAATCTTCCCATTTTGGGCCTTGGGCCAAAACATAGGCTCGGAGCATATCTTCGAGTATTTGATTTACCCGTTCGGTCTGTCCATCCGTCTGAGGATGATAAGCAGTACTGAAATTCAATTCCGTTCCGAGGGCTTGATGGAGACGGGACCAAAAAGGCTAGGTGAAAAGTGAACCTCGGTCGGAAGTGATGGTTCGGGGAACTCCATGCAGACTGACTATTCTGGATACATACAGTCGTGCAAGCTCATCGGCTCGGTATGAGGTTCTGATCGGGAGGAAGTGAGCTACCTTGGTTAATGTATCCACTATAACTCAGATCGCATTATTGCCCCGTCGGGTCTCAGGTAGTCCCGTGATGAAGTCCATACAGACATCTTCCCATTTCCATTGTGACACGGGCAGCGGTTGGAGAAGTCCGGCTGGCTTCTGATGTTCTGCCTTTACCTTATTGCATATGTCACAACAGGCCACAAAATAAGCAATATCTTTCTTCATTCCATCCCAACAGAATATTTGTGGAAGGTCTTCGTACATTATTGTACCTCCAGGGTGAATAGAATATGAGGATTTGTGGGATTCTGACAGAATTTTCTGCTTCAAAGCTGCTTGATTAGGCACACAGATCCTTCCCCTGAATCGGAGGGTACCGCACTGATCCTTCGAGAAATCAGACAGCTTGATACGCTTCTGCAGATCGGCATCATCAGGCTAGGCTTTGCGGATCTCTTCCTCAAGAGTAGGGGTGATTTTCAGAATATTGGCGAGGCCAGTCTCAACTATGACCAGGTTGAGCTGAGCAATCTCTTCTTTAAGTTCGGGAGGCAAAGATTCCAATATGACATTTAAACTGGCGGGTTTTTGACTAAGTGCATCTGCAACCACGTTGGCCTTGCCCGGATGGTAATTTATTCCAAGGTCATAATCCTTGACCAACTCAAGCCATCTTCGTTGACGGAGATTTAAATCCGGCTGAGTAAATATATATTTGAGGCTTTTATGATCGCTAAAAATTTGGCACCTTTTTCCGATGAGGTAGTGTCTCCAAAATTTTAAAGCATGAACTACCGCGGCCATTTCCAAATCATGAGTGGGGTAATTCCCTTCGTGGGGTTGTAGCTGCCGTGAGGCATAGGCTACTACCTTGCCATCTTGCATAAGTACGCATCCTAGACCTTGCCTGGAAGCGTCGCAATACACATCAAAGCTGCGGTAGATATCTGGAAGTGTTAATACTGGTGCAGTTATCAATCGCTTCTTTAACTCAGTGAAACTTTTCTCACAGTCCGAAGTCCATTCAAACTTCTTATCCTTTTTTAGCAGCTCTGTCATGGGTTTAGCAATTTTGGAGAACCCTTCAATGAAGCGGCAGTAGTATCCGGCTAGTCCAAGAAAACTCCGGATCTGAGATACGGTGGCGGGTGGCATCCAGTCGAGCACATCTTTTACCTTGCTTGGGTCCATGGCTATACCTTCAGCGGATAGCACATGCCCGAGGAATCCAACTTGCTTGAGCCAAAACTCACATTTACTGAATTTGGCTTATAATTGATGCTCACGAAGTCGTTGTAACACTGCTCGGAGGTGTTCCTTATGCTCTTCTTCACTTCTTGAGTAAATAAGTATATCATCGATGAATACGACCACGAACTTATCGAGGAAGTCCATGAATACTTTATTCATCATGTGCATGAAGAAGTCGGGGGCGTTGGTGAGGCCGAAAGACATGACTGTATATTCATAGAGACCGTAGCGAGTGGTGAACGCGGTCTTGGGAATATCCTCCTTTTTAATTTTGAGTTGATAATATCCAGTTCGTAAATCGATCTTGGAGAACACCTTGGCTCCACTGAGCTGATCAAACAAATCATCAATTCTTGGCAAAGGGTACTTGTTTTTGATTGTAACATCATTCAACTGACGGTAATCCACACACATGCGGAGGCTACCATCTTTCTTGTCCATGAAAATAGCAGGTGATCCCCATGGTGAGGAACTGGGGCGGATATACCCTTTTTGGAGCATTTCATCAAGCTGTCTCTTTAGCTCCACTAATTCTGATGGTGGCATTCGATAATATTTCTTGTGTATTGGTGTTGTTCCGGGCACAAGATCTATTGCAAACTCAAGCTCTCAATCAGGAGGCATGCCTGGCAGTTCTTCAGGGAATACATCAGGAAATTCGCTGACCACCTGAATTAATTCCATTTTAGTTATAGCTGTAAAGACCATCTCCTTGGAGGGTATGCTCCTACGAGCAATAAATTTTGTAGTTTGTCCCTCCTGGCTAGTCAAGTTGACTTCTCGGGTCGCACAATTTATGCACACTTGGTACTGAGTCAGCCAATTCATACCAAAGATAACATCTAACTTATTAGACTCAATAAGTACCAAAGAGGTTGGAAAACGGACTTCGTTGATACTGATTTCCAAATTGCGGCAGACTAGATTGCTTCTGATAAGGGATCCCGGGGTTTGTACCAGCATATTCTTGCCCAAAAGCGAACAGGGAAATTTCTTTTGGGCAACAAAACTCTGAGAGATAAAAGAGTGGGAAGCCCCAGAGTCAAATAAAATTACGGCAGGTATGCTATTAATAGGGAACATACCAATGACGACTTTGGGATTCTCTTGGGCTTCGTCGGCGGATATGTGATGAACGTATCCCGTGATGTCGTGTTGATTTGGTCCTGCCTCCAGATAATGGACTTGTGGCTTGAATATTGCATCAGTCCGGTTGTTCTTGGGACACTGTTTGGCATAGTGTCCAGTTTGTCCACAACTGTAACAAGAATTGTTGCACAGGCGATTCTCCAGAACTGGGTTGAGTACGTCATTTTTGACTTGGGTGGTGGTCTTGTTAACATTTTGTTGCCAATTGGGCTTGTATGCTACCTGAGTCGGCTGCCAGGTGCGAACCTTCTGCACTAGCTGCATTTCCTTTCTTGGCTCAAATTTACGCTTGTGATCGTTATGAGCAGGCTTATTATCCGATACAAGCTTATGTTCCCTTTCACCAATGAAAGCCTTGTTTACCAAAGTCTGGAAATCTGGGAAATCGAACATACTGAGAGCACAAAGAAGTTGCGGGTTTAATCCACCAAGAAACCTGTCCATATTCCTTTCTTCAGTGGCCACGTCATATTGAGAGTAATGTGACAGGTGATTGAATTTCTGCAAATATTCTCCCACAGACTGACTTCCTTGGAGGAGCGCGAGAAATTCACGCTGCTTAGTATTCATAATTCCCGTAGGGATGTGATATTTCCGGAATTGCTCCTTGAATCTTGACCAGGTAATTTCTTCCTCAGCAGTCCCCATGGCTTTTTCATTTTCCCACCATATAGCAGCAGTGCCTTCAAGATAATGTGTTACAAATGGAACCTTATCCTCTTCATCAGTTCAAGCAACCTCAGCTTCTTTTCCATAGTTCTCAGCCTATCATCTGCATCCAAGGGATCAATGGCCTGACTGAAACTGGGAGGCTTAGTCCTTTGAAAATAAGATAACTTGGAGTGATGGCCGGGCTGATTTCCATTTTGTCCAACCATTGCTTGAATACTTCTGAATATTTCCATCACATCATTGTTTCGTCTTTCCTCGAACATATGCATAATTTGCTCGATGGAGGGCCGATTTGGCGGTGGAGATGGTGGTGGAACGTACGGCTCGGGTGATTGTCCTGCCTGTCGTGCGGAACACCGAACAGGAGAACCCTCACAAACATTGCTACTGTAGCCTCCCCGCGTCATCCTAATATGATTTTCCCAAGTCAACGCAACCAAGATGAGAAGCATTCAAGAATAAACTAGGGAGAAGCCAGCAACAAAACCCGAATAAAACCGAAATGGCGAAGAAAATATAGTGAATAAAGTCCAACATAATTATACATAGACTCATACATCAATGATAACAACATGCCAGGTCCAACTACCCTCATAAGTGGAACAAAACATCATGACTCGTACAACTACATCCATACTCCATCCTACCGACTGTGAATACTCAGAAACTCTACTTCTCTGCTGGTGCTGCGGGGTCCTCTCTTGAAGCGGACTCGGATCCTGAACTGGCGGGGTTAACTGCGACCTCCGGGTTAAACGTGACACGACGACGCTGCCTCGAGGGCTCTCCCTCAGGGGCAGGTGGAGGGTGAATCATCGGGGCTACAGAAGTGGTGAGGAGTGAAACCCACTCAGCAGGAGCACTAAGTGGACTCATAGTCGCGGTGCCCAAGCTACTCGGATGAGTACCCGAGGAAACAGGGGATCTAGAACTGGCAGGAATATAAGGAGTAAATCCTACAGATGGTGGAGTAGTGACTGAGCGAGCAGAGACTAAAGCAGAGGCTAAAGCAGTACGGGCACGACTCAGCTCACGAGCCAGCTCGTAGATCAGAAGATAGCTAGCGGTGATATAGCGAGAAAGGTGGCTGGCTACACTATCAGACTCCGGACCAATGACAGGGAAATGGACACGACCATTATCATGGAGAGAAGGATAGAAATGGAAACCTGGGTGGCTCTGCATCCGGACCTCGTTGTAGCGAAGCTCAACAAGTACCTCGAATGCAGCAAACTGGACAGCCTGAGAAGTGGTAGAAGTGCGGCCGCTTCGCGAGATACGAGTGTAAGAGCCTAAATCGGAACTAGTGCGCAGAGTAACCACGGCGTGATACTCGTACACTGAGTCAGCTAGGCGCTCCCGGTACACACGATAAACTAGATTGTCACCGTGAGGGTACAGCCAACACCACACGTTATGAAGGATATGCGGCGACGTGTATGGCATCAGCTGCAACTGGCACGGATACAACACCGGAGCTATCTACACTCACAACCATTAGCAAGTTAGCATAAAAATAAAATCAGTGCATGCAATGCAACAACCAGTTACAAATATTACCGGCACTCAGCTACAACTCGTACCTAACATCCAGTCAACTCGGCTTAGTCTAGCGTGGCCTACAGTCAGCTCGGCTTTGATACCAAGCGTTATGACACCCGGCTCAGAGTGACCGGTTTACCTTGCATTGCCAGCCCAGAGACCTTGTCTTCTGGTAACACACAACAACTTGGTACAGAAAAACAACCGCTTTATCCATGCTAGCGGAGCACAGTTTATATTACAACAGTTAGCGAGGCCAAGCGGCACACACGGTGTGGCTGAACAATATGTACATTATTTAGTGAACATAAAAGGGGCCTCGATCATGACAACTACGCGGCAGCGGAACAACGTCATAGAGAAACTCCATATCACAGGGACACCAATGTGGACACGATCTAGACTCGGACAGCACTCCTTTCCAACGAGAATTTCCTGAAAACTGGCATGACACGCTAGGTCAGTACACTGAATGTACTTGCAAGCTCACAACAAGCATAAACATAATGACAAACAATATCATGATATTTAACCATTTAACATCAATGCAACAATATATATCCAACATGCTGTGAATATGCTCAACTGATACTCGTCCCATGGACTTGCTTACTGAACGCGGTCACCCCCAGACCACCAACGTGCAGATCTCAAAATCAAACTCGTGATCCTTACGGTGATCACAACCCGACCAATTTGTGGCCCGTGATCCTTACGGCGATCACAACCCGACCAACTCGTGGCCCGTGATCCTTACGGCAATCACAACCCGACTAACTCCTGGCCTAACTCAACACGACAGCCTTACTGCCATCCTCATTACAAACTTAGTGTGCAAATTTATTAAGTGTTGACCCATGGTGTGCCCTACTTTTGAGCGTGTACGTAACCGTGGACTCGGCTATCGATACATTAATACACTCCACGGAGGTTAGTACATTGTTCCCACACTACGGAACCCATGGCCTCGCACTCCCATTTGGGTGGACCAACGGCATTCTGACGAAACCATTTCATTGTCATGACTCTCTCCCAGCCACTCCGACTCAGTCCCCATTGGGCTAGTCCTGGGTGGCCCCGTGTCTACCTCTAGACACCCCGACCACCGTCGTGGCCACGATCCACTCTGGGACCCGGTGCCAAAACTTAAATTAACAACGGGCTCACAAGGTTATGCCTGTCTACCGGGCCAGGGTACAGCACGCCCATAACCTTCACAACATGGAGGCACCGACCAGAGGCACGATACTGAAACGAATTAAGGCCGTCCCATACCGGCAAATGTGGTTGCACTAGGAAAGACTCATTTCAGCGGCACCATGACCCGGTCAACAACATATTCAAGTTGAGTTATTTATTAGGTTCAACTTAAAAAGAAAACAACCGGTGTCGCAATGCCATGCTATGCACACTAACCCATGCATCACATAACCATAAAATAACTAAATCAAACATGCTCCCATGGAGCCATCATCAACTCAAGATACTTCTCTAGTTAAGATCAAACCTCACTTAAACCAGAATTATTTCTAGCAATATCATCATTTTTCATCATGCAAGAATAATAATTAAACTAATTATTAAGCTCCATGACCATATCATTTATTCTTTACTCATCACTAAGTTCTTCTTAGCTTATCAACAAGTTTTACTTCAAACTTTCTGTAAATCAAGCATTTTAACATGACAAGCATTTTGACGGAATATAGTTATCATATAAGTAATTTAAATGCATGAATAATTATGAGTTCAAGTAGGAAAATCACAAATATTGAAGTGGCACTATGAAAATGTTGTTGTGGCTTGCCTTAGTGCTGATGAGGTTCACAAAGCTCCTGGTGATCCTCAAGACAAGCTGGCTCTTCTGAAAATAAACAAATCCACAAAAGGAAAACATCAAGAAACCTTCTGAAAATTACCAGAAAATCTATATAGCAAGGAAAAATCCCATCCCTTGGGTGTTGTTAGATTTTTGGTCAAAGAACAAAATGCAAAAAGAATCAATGCATTTGGACTTATAGGTAAAAAGTTGTGGCTGTTTGAAGGTTCCTGGAATTTAAATGAATTTGAAATAACTAAAAAGGGGGGGTGACATCGAAGGCGTAAACACCCGGGCGCCACCACTCATACCGCTTCGCGCGCGTAATGATTGGCTGACTAGCGGGCCCCGCTAGTCAGGCCAGAGGGAGGGGAGAGGGAAACAGGGGAAGGCGGCGCTTCGCCGGAGCACACGTCGGCGATGAGGCTTCTTGGAGTCAAACGAGAGGGGGGGATCAACGGAGGAGAAGATTGCGCACATTCCCATACCCGTAGCGTAGCTAGAGGTGACCGGACGGCATTGGGATCGTCCTCTCCAGCGGAGGCAGAGGGCGGAGGCTGCCGAAGACGAAGACGACGGCGGCTTGGGGCGGCTCCAGGGGCTCCAGCGAGGTGGAATGGCCTCACCGATGAGTGGCGGAGGCCCTGTCAGGGTCGCCTTGGCTTGGGAGGGGTCAGAGCTGCGAGGACGATCCGGAGGGGATCGCCGGTGAGCTCGGCTTCAGGACAGCACCCCGCGGCCTGCCCGGCTAGGCTGCGGCTTCTACTGGCTCGTGGTGGATGTGAGAGTGGCAACGGGTGCTCCAAGAGGCTGGGGGTGGCGGCTTTATATAGACGGGCGGCGAGGAGGGCTCGGGCTCCGCTGGAGGACACCTGTCCATGGTGCCCGGCGATGAACGGCGCCAGAGAGAGAGGGAGAATACAACGGAGGTCACGCAGGAACTGTGCGTGGGTGCAGACGAGCACAGGAGCGAGGGGGAACATGACGAGCACAATGCGCCGCGCACTGTGTCGTTGGATGGACCGTGCCCGTGCTCGCTGCGACAAGCTCCGGCGTCGGCGAGCGCCAGGGGGAGTTAAGGGGGGTGAAGACGAGGATGGTGGCGAGGGGTGGCGGGCTTGGGCCGGCTGGGCAGCGAGCACGCGCTCAACAGAGCGTCTGGCGGCACGCAGAGCGCGCGTATGGCATGCTAGCACGCTCGGATGAACGCAGTCACCGCGTGGACCGTGACATCAGGCCACCCTAAGAACTAATCAAGATTTCTGGCGTGTAGTCCTTAGTAAACTGATGTGTTACCATAGTTAAGCTAGGATCCAGGTGCAGTAGAAATAAATTTGTACTGCTGGTAAGTTTCGGGACAATAACTTTGGAGAGTTACTGTGGTCAAACTACCGGGAGTCAAGGGCTGAGCTTTGGGGTTTTACTTACACTTACTAAGGTAAATAGGCACAAGAAAAACTAGCGACAATGGAGCTAGTAAAAAGGTAGTTGCTGTAGAAACTACCATTTCTGCCCAGAAGTGAATTTATTTTCTGTAGCCAAAATATTCCAAATAGTGGTGAAATATTTTTTCTCAGAAAGGTGCCCTAGGGTCCAAAGAATAATTGGGATTTTTCTCAGGATTTTTGGGGCAAGGAAAATTAGGGTTGCTTTGGAGCACAAAGGGCTGACTAGGGTTTTGGAGGGCAAAATGAATATTTTTCATTTAAGAAAAATATTCCAAGTCATATTTTGGGTTGAACCAGAGGTGAAATGATGGTTTTGAGGAGGAGAGGGAATACTTGGGTGAAAATCAAGGGGTGCCCAAGTGGTTAAGTCCAAATGAAATGATTCAAAACTCCAAATTCAAAACCAACTCAACTGAAAACCAGGCAAATAAAAGAGGGCAAAAACCAGGCTGTCACAGGGGTTGTCAATCCCTTCAAGGCCACTTGCGAAAGTGAGATCTGATAGAGATAACATGATAAGATAAATATATTTTTGGTATTTTATGATATAGATTGGAAAAGTAAAGATGCAAATAAAAGTAGATTGAAAGCTTATATGATAAGAGATAGACCCGGGGGCCATAGGTTTCACTAGTGGCTTCTCTCAAGATAGCATAATTATTACGGTGGGTGAACAAATTACTGTCGAGCAATTGATAGAAAAGCAAATAATTATGAGATTATCTAGGCATGATCATGTATATATGCATCACGCCCGTACCAAGTAGACCGACTCCTGCCTGCATCTACTACTATTACTCCACACATCGACCGCTATCCAGCATGCATCTAGAGTATTAAGTTCATGAAGAACAGAGTAACGCTTTAAGAAAGATGATATGATGTAGAGGGATAAACTCATGCAATATGATATAAACCCCATCTTTTTATCCTTGATGGCAACAATACAATACGTGCCTTGTTGCCCCTGTTGTCAGTGGGAAAGGACACCGCAAGATTGAACCCAAAGCTAAGCACTTCTCCCATTGCAAGAAAGATCAATCTAATAGGCCAAACCAAACTGATAATTCAAAGAGACTTGCAAAGATAACTTAATCACACATAAAAGAATTCAGAGGAGATTCAAATATTTCTCATAGATAAACTTGATCATAAACCTACAATTCATCGGATCTCGACAAACACACTGCAAAAAGAGTTACATCGAATAGATCTCCAAGAAGAGGAAGGACAACTTTGTATTGAGAATCAAAGAGAGAGAAGAAGCCATCTAGCTAATAACTATGGACCCGAAGGTCTGTGGTAAACTACTCACAACTCATTGGAGAGGCCTTGGAGATGATGTAGAGGCCCTCCGTGGTGGATTCCCCCTCCGGCAGAGCACCAACGACGGCTCCAAGATGGGATCTCATGGATACAGAAGGTTATGGTGGTGGAAATAGTTTTTCGTGGTCGCCTTTGCTGTTTTCGGGGTACATGGGTATATATAGGAGGAAGGAGTACGTCGGTGGACGATCGAGGGGCCCACGAGGGTGGGGGGGCGCCCAACTATAGGGGGCGTGCGGCCCTGCCTTGGCCGCCCCTCCTCTTCTCCACTAAGGCCCAACAGGCCCATTACACTCCCCGGGGGGGTTCCAGTAACCCCCCGGTACTCCGGTCTATGTCTGAACTTGCCCGGAACCCTTCCGAAGTCCAAACATAGTCATCCAATATATCGATTTGTATGTCTCGGCCATTTCGATACTCCTTGTCATGTCCATGATCATATCCGGGACTCCGAACTACCTTCGATACATCAAAACACATAAACTCATAATACCGATCGTCACCGAAAGTTAAGCGTGCGGACCCTACGGGTTCGAGAACTATGTAGACATGACCGAGACACGTTTTCGATCAATAACCAATAGTGGAACCTGGATGCTCATATTGGCTCCTACATATTCTACGAAGATCTTTATCGGTCAAACCGCATAACAACATACGTTGTTCCCTTTGTAATCGGTATGTTACTTGCCCGAGATTCGATCATCGGTATCTCAATACCTAGTTCAATCTCGATACTGGCAAGTCTCTTTACTTGTTCCGTAATGCATCATCCCGCAACTAACTCATTAGTCACATTGCTTGCAAGGCTTATAGTGATGTGCATTACCGAGAGGGCCCAGAGATACCTCTCTGACAATCGGAGTGACAAATCCTAATCTCGATCTATGCCAACTCAACAATTACCATCGGAGACACCTATAGAGCACCTTTATAATCACCCAGTTACGTTGTGACATTTGGTAGCACACAAAGTGTTCCTCCAGTATTCGGGAGTTGCATAATATCATAGTCATAGGAACATGTATAAGTCATGAAGAAAGCAATAGCAACATACTAAACGATCAAGTGCCAAGCTAACGGAATGGGTCAAGTCAATCACATCATTCTCTAATGATGTGATCCCATTAATCAAATGACAACTCATGTCTATGGCTAGTAAACTTAACCATCTTTGATTCAACGAGCTAGTCAAGTAGAGGCATACTAGTGACATTGTATTTGTCTATATATTCACACATGTACTAAGTTTCCGGTTAATACAATTCTAGCATGAATAATAAAATTTATCATGATATAAGGAAATATAAATAACAACTTTATTATTGCCTCTAGGGCATATTTACTTCAATTGGCCCGGTGCCTGACAAAAGCTCAATCAAAAACTCAATGTCTCTATCCGGTGGCATGCCTGGCAACTCCTCCGGAAATACGTCGGGGTAATCCTTCACCACTTGTACTTCCTCCTGTACAACTCCTGATAAAGAATTCACTTGAGTCCTCTTCGGCACATGCCGGGATACATACTTGATCCTTCTTCCTTCTGGGGTGGTGAGCATAATCGACTTACTGGCACAATCAATGCTCCCTCCATACTTTGATAACCAATCCATGCCTAATATTATATCCAATCCTTGTGACTCCAATTAAAAAATAGTATAATAGAGCAACCTGCGACCTCTCTCAGCAATTTGACTCCCATACCCATTCGATCAATGGTACGAACGCGTCGGATCATTCTGTCATCTGGCGGCATCCCTGGCCTCTCGTTTGCCTCGCCAGGCCGTGCGAGCCGGCCGGGACTACTTCAAAAGGGCTGCTGCTCCGCTGATCAATTTTGGAGCCTTCTAATGAACTGGGCCGCATTGTCGTGAGGGGGACAGAAGATCGGGCCTTTATCTTAAGCCCAGTTCCTTCGAACGAGGTGAACAGGATCGATCTGCTCACAAGGCGGAGCGACGACGACAGGTTGGGAGGCGGAGTGGCGGCGTGGGGAAGGCCTCTAGCTCTAACGAATGGTAGTTTCTGCCTACAAATACTCTCCTCCGCAGCTCCGCTCGCATCATCATCCTTTTCTTTTCTATGGTATCCATGATCACGAGGCTACAACAGCGGAGACAGCGCAAGCTAACCACCAAGCTCGCAACCATCGAGCTTGCATATGCTCTGGGCGTCGGGCGGCACTACCAACCCCCTATCTCGGTGTTCGGCAGCAACGGAGCTCAAGATTTTTACGGTGGCTTGCTAACCATGGCCAATTACCCTGTTGTCGCAAGCATACTAAGCCCTTCACATGATACCCTACCGGCTGATACACGCTTGATAAGTGAATCAGGAATTCTACAACTTGGACTATATAACATTTGCTCCTTTTTCGTTGACATGGCTCTTTGACCTTCGCACTTGAATTGATTGATGAATTGTCTGGTGTGATGTAAAAAAATACGATGAAAGTTTCACCATTAACCTCAGGTGATTATCCCTCCTAAATATTCTAACACTGTTAATCTTCACTGCTCACAACCAACCGCAGGTTTCTGATGTTGCCATCTTTTTTTTTGATTTGGTTGTTGTTGATCAGATATGAAGATGTTTCTGTGGACATATATTTCAGCTACATGTACTATGTACCAAAAACATGTTGTTTCTGTAGTTCAAATATTACTCATCAGTTAACTATGCAGCTGCAGATTGGTCAATGAATAATGTATGATATAAGTTTGCACAAAACAAAGTGTGTCTATTGTAAGAGCTGGGGATGCGTGTTTCCTCCCTCTTCCCAGTATCTTGATCCCGAGTTCTATAATTGCAGCTGCACTTTAGATGATAACGGAGCCTATGCTAGGAACTTTGAGGTATGTTCTGCTAGCTGCATCAGTTATTTAATAAGTTAAGTGCACAAAAAATTGAATATGCATTTTTATTTGTGCTAGAATTCTCCAGAAGTTATTGGACTAATGAGTGGTTAAGTGTTAGGGATGGCAATACAGTCATACAGTAACCGTTCATGCCTTTTCAATGGTAGTTACTGAATTAGCTCCTGCTTCTCTATTGCTTGCTACCTTAGAAAAAAAATTATACAGGCTCCACCACATATTCAAACATCTTAGCAAATGTCATACGTAAACAAACTTTTATGATGGAATTGTCACCCTTTGATTTTCCAACCTATACCTAGAGCTTGAACCAATATGCGGCACTATCCACACTGATTTACTATAGCAATTCTTCATTTCCCCCATAAAACTAAAGGCTTTTAGACTTTTTACATATTTAAATAATTATTTCATTAAGACGGGCGCCGCAACGCGCGCGTTTATGTTCTAGTATTATTATGTCTGAGGGGAACATGTAGTTACCAATCCTTAAGTGTAACCGATCACACCATAGGTTGGCCATATACTCTGCTCCTGGCGAGGTTACTAACATGGGTGACCTAAGGGCTTGGGTTGGCAACTTATACTTATCCACAAATCCCCTTGATATGTATGAATGCGATGCACCAGTATCAAAAAGAACGATTGCAGTAAATGACTTAACCAAAAACTTACCTATAACTGCATCTGGCTGCTCTTCAACCTCCTCCATGCTAACGTGGTTCACTTATCCCCTGTTGAAAGGGTTAGGCTTCTTCCCAAAGCTTCCATTGCCATTTCCATTCTTTGTTTTAGAACACTCGGTGGCGAAGTGTCCATTCTTCCCGCACTTGGAACAAGTAATGTGACTTAGATCCTTCTTGGCGGGCGTTGCTGGGTTGGAACGGTTCTGGCCATTGCTTCCTCCATTCCCATTCCCATTCTTGGGGCCAGTATGGTTATGCGTACTTCCTCCATTGGAATTATGGCCTCCATGGTTATGGTGAATGTGTCCTCCTGAGCTCGGGGTAAAACGAGGTCTCTGCTGAGCTCCTGAAATGTACTTCCCTTGTCCATACTTCCTCTTGCGACTATCTATCTGCTGCTGCTTCCCTTCAATCATAAGAGCTCTATCTACCAACTCCTGGTAGTTGTTGAATGTTGCCACCATCAACTACATGCTCAGCTCATCATTCAGTCCTTCCAGAAACTTCTCCTGCTTTGCAGCATTAGTTGCTACGTCATCACGGGCATAACGGGCTAGCTTACTAAACTCATCCACATACTAGCCCACTGTGCGTCCTCCTTGGCGCAAATTGCAAAACTCGCGCTTCTTCATGTTCATAGCTCCTGCTAAAACATGGGCAGTGCGGAAAGCCTGCTGAAACTGGTCCCATGTAACAGTGAAATTCTCCCACCATGATGCTGCTGGTCCATCAAGCTGTTGTGCGGCAAAACACACTCTCTTCGCATTTGTGCATCCTGTAGTGGTCAGCTCCCTTCCAACCTTGCGGAGCCAATCATCTGCAGCAATCGGCTCGGTGCTACTAGAGAACATCGACGGATTCAGCCTTAGAAAACGTGCTACGTGATCAACATGTGGTGGTGGTGGTGGGTTGTTGTTGTTGTTGCCTTGGTTCTGATTCCGAACTAGTAGCTGCATCAAGGTATTCTGCTGCTGGATCAACTGAGTGAGCTTCGGTGGGAAGGCAAATCCATTGTCACGTCTCGGAGGCATCTGATGGGTTTAGAAAAGATGAGAAAACATAATAGAATGATGGCTAAAGGGTAAAACACTACCCATATGCACATGAGACAATCACAAACATATCACACCAATCAATTCAAAACAATGGCATACAATCGGTTTAACTATCGTTACAAAAGTGCTCAGACTATTCTATATACATGGGGAAATACTACCACTAATATGGTGGTCGACTAGAAGTTTTGATCGGTGGAAGACTCCATGATATCCTCTCCAGCTTCATCAATGTAGTCATCATTGCTATCGTCGGGGTCAGAGTCGGTGTCGTCGATGATGATGTAGTCCTCTGAATGAATGTCCTTGGAGTGGTCATCATTTCCTCCTAGCGCGGGGTCTCCCATGAATACTCCTAGCTTCCTTGTCAGGTCGTCATTCTTCTCCACTAGTATCGTCATTTCCTCCTCATATCCATTGCTTGTAGACTTGAGTTCCTCTTCTAGCTCCGTAATCCTGGTCATTGCCTTCTTCAGATCTATCATGCTTGCACACATCTGGTTCTCCCGGCGGCGAATGTGCTAGTTTAACTCCTGGATGAAAGCTGCAATGGACCTGTCCCTCCTGGTGTTGATCATCTCCCATTGCTAATCTCGGCGCCCACATATCTGGTAGATAGTGTCCTTAAGATCCTTGTGATAAACTTCTCCAATGTGACCCATGGCGATGTGGGCTGCCATGCTCTTTCCTAGACTCCAGGTTGGTGCATCAAAGCAAAAACTCTATGGGCTTAGTGACTGGCATGAACGTCCTTCCTGGAACTTGAACTCGAATCATCCAACGCTCCTCTTCTGGTAAAGTGGCGATGTAGGTCCCGGTGAAGCTTGGTATTCCGATGTTCAGGTACCTAGTAACTTCCTTCAAGTGTCGTCCAAAAGGAGTGTCTTCATCCTGTTGTGTAAACTTGTTCCTTGAGTCCGCCATCCTATAGAGTGGAAAAGGGAGATGAGTCAGAAATGAGTAGAGTGGCCTTTGGTTTAACTTAGTGGTCGTGTCCTACAGTCAGCGTGTGCTCTAATACCATCTTGTAGCGACCAGACCTCAAACAGTCTAGTCTCTGTGCATCAGTGTCATCCCTGGATTGGTAATGCTGACAGCACATTATTTGAGGATTTCTAACAGAGTTTCAATCACACACTTATTACATCGAATGTCTCAAAAGAGAACTTATTACAATAATATGGCTTAAGGCCATCTAAATAAGATAACATCGGAAGTCTTGAAAGATAAAGTGAGTCCATCAACTCCAACGGCATAACTGAGTGAATAACAACGACCTATGACACCTTACTCGTCGTCTAAAAAGTCTGCAACATGATATGTTGCAGCCCGAAACGGGTCAGCACATAGAATATGCTGGCAATGTAACACATAGAGTACTGGACAGAATAAATGATATCACTACATGGCTGGTGGAAAGCTCTATCGTTACTGTTTTGCATAAAGTCAGTTTTCCCTACAACAAAGGAATATATTTATTTTAACTACCATGGTGGTTGTTAAACATTGAGAAGATTCCTCCAACTCAATCCCAATTAAACAATATCAATTACCCAACAAAATTTACTTAGAGTGATGAGATCAACATGATAATCCAAGAACCAGATACTCAAGATGTCCATAACCGGGGACACGGCTAACCATGATTAGTTTCTACACTCTGCAGAGGTTTGTGCACTTTTCTCCACAAGACTCGATCTCCTCCCTTAGATTTCTCGCACTACATGGTGTTTGAGAAACGGATGACCGAGACACAGTCTTTCAGAAGCATTAACTCTTTACTCTGCGTAGACAGTATCACCTACATCCCCTACATCTGCTAGTCTACCACTGAAAGAGGTCACACAACATACTCAACTATGCTAGAGCCCATAATAGCTTGTGGCTGCACACGGAAGTTTCTAGCATGAATAATCTTATGATCCCTTTGAGCCTGGGTGGCGAACCGTAGGATGATCACACGGGTACTCCGGGATATCCTAGGATAACACTGGATTCTCCAGGTGCCCGCAACCAATCCACCAAGATGTGTATTTAAGTAGCCACCTTAAGTTAACCATTAATTAACAATACTCACATCTGTCATGGATACACTCACACAATCCACGTCTACGAGCATAGCATAACAATCCTAAGCATAACATGGAAGTAACTCCCAAAGGTTTGATAATAAACATGGCAATAGATTCTACCCCATCATCTGCTTCCCAAACCCACATGTTAAATAGATTCTAACCATGCAATGTTTGAGGAGTGAACTAATGCATAAAAACTGGGTAATAAAGGGATATGATCAAGGTGTTACTTGCCTTGCTGATGATCCACAAAACCTAGAGACTCGTAGTAGCATGCTTCGCACTCCGGGAATTCTATCGCAAACAAACAATAACATACATAAGCACCCAAACAAGAAGCACGGGTAAAACTCAAATAAGAAGATCCAACCAGAAAGTTCAATTGAAGAACTCCGGTTTGCAAAAAGAATCAAATCAAACGGAGCAACGAAACTCAAACTACGAATAAAACAAGCTTCATTTACTAATCTGGGCTAAAGTCAAATTTACAGTACCAAAATCATGTTCAAGTTGGTTAAACAGAAAGCGGGCTTCGAGACAAAAATCTAGGCGCTGGTTTCATCTAAATTGGATAAACGAGCAAAAAGTTATACTAGATCGAAGATCAGGGCAGAAATCTCGATCGAAAATAATCGCGGTTAAACCCTGGAAAAACAAAACGTGACGAACAGGCTAACGAACGAATGTTCGCTGTCTGTGACTAACCGACGAACAAAGTTCGTTAAAACGAACGAACGAGCGGGCGCTCGCTAAATAACTAAACCGAAAAAATGAACCGATCTATTTTGAAAATTTGGGATGTTACAATGATGAACCTCTAGCAGGTTGCCCAGCGCGCAAAATTCCAGCTAGACCCAGTTGTCGGCGTCTTGCCTCGCGCCGAGTTGGCCCGGTCGCAATAGGTTGGGCGATGCATTTTGCCGGGTCTTTAGCACGCCCCAAAATCCCCCCCCCCCCTTTCTCCTAATGGTGCACCACTCCTCTGAGGAAAGACCATCAACTATGATGCCTGTTGGAGAGACCAGCAGTCCCTCCCGATCGCCTCCTCATAAATCCGGGCGCTCACCGGCAACCTCCGCCATAACACCTGCAGTTGTGAGCGAGCGTTACCACTAATGCTCCTTCTCTCTCTTGTTTATATAACTAACATTTTGTATGAGTGACTATGGGGGTGTTTGGTTCAGGGACTTTTTAGTCCCAGAGATTAGAAAAAGTCCATAAAAAGTCCCCAGGAACCAAACGGGAGGGACTTTTTTTACAGGGACTAGAAAAAGACTCTACTAAAGAGTCTTTTTTGATTAGTCCCTGGGACTAGAAAAAGTCCTAGGACTTCTCAACCAAACACCCTCTGTAAACGATGACTATACACAATATGTCAACATCAGTTGATTGTACTATTTAACCATGCTTTTATACCAATCGACGGACAATCTAGGAAATCGAGTCGAGTCTAGGAGGGCACAAATGAAGAAAACCTAGATCCGTCAAATACTTACTCCTACTTCTCAGTGTATATTGCTTTCCATTTCGTAAACGAGTTCCGTCCGAAACTAGGCCTGGTGACGTGTTTTAAACCCAGCACGACCGTGAGATCATCAACGTGCGGCTTAGATAAACCTCTAGCCATCGCGAAACGCAAAAATGCGTCGATTACCGCGTGCGGCGTCAGTCCGAGTCTCAGGGCCAGTGTGTCAGATCGTGGCGGCCGCGAGACGCGCCCCCTCGCCCCTTCCGCCCCACCTCACCGATCCCGACCGGAGCCCGCGACCCCGTCGCCATGGCGGTGCGCGCGACGGTCTCCCGCTTCCCCGTGACGCAGGGGGCGCTGGACGAGTGCGGCATCCAGTGGGGCATCTCCGTGATGCCCTTCGCCGCCGCCGACGAGACCGGCCAGCCGCCCGCCACCGCCGGCCGCGGCGACCGCCTCCCGCGCTGCGAGCGCTGCTGGGCCTACTTCAACACCTACTGCGACGTGGAGCGCTGGGGCTGGGCCTGTGCGCTCTGCAGCACCCTCAACGGCTTCGATGACGACGCCCTCCACCGCTTCCAGCGCCCAGAAGCTTGCCCCGAGCTCAACGCCTCCTTCATCGACTTCGAGATGCCAGGTGCTTGCGCCCGCCTCCCTTTCTGTGTGCGGACGAGCGACTGTGCCTTCTGGAGCTTTGTGATTTTGAGTTGGTTTCTCATGGCCTTGAATTGTGTTTGTGCAGTGGATGACGCGGATGGTGCAGGTGACGGTGTGAAGGCGCGGCCTGTCTATGTGGCGGCGGTGGATCTCGCTTGTAAGTCAAATTATGTTGCTTAATGCCTCGCGATCATGAAATTCCGTATTGCTGGAAGTTAATTTTACCGCGAGTTACATCTCGTATGGCGTCACCCAAGTAAAGCCACCTAGAAGAGAAGCATAAAACAAGAATAATTAGAGTGAACGAGTATAGCTCAATTTCAGTTGGATCAAATTTGCGTTTACTACTCTTCATGTTCCGCGATCAAATTTCAGTTGGACCCTCAAATAGTCTGTCATGGTTGTGCTATGCTTTATATGATTATCGTAAGAATTGATTATTGCCCTATTTCAATGCCTTCAGGTTCTGAAGAATTCCTGGAACTCATCAAGAGTGCGCTTCTGGCGGCGCTAGAAGGTTAACATGCGTAATCTGCTGATTTTTTGGTTGCTCAAACATGCTGTGTCGTTAGTGAGTCAAGTTTCCCCTTTTTCTCAATTGGGTTTTCTCTGTGCAACAGCTCTGATTCCAGGCTCCCTGTTTGGGCTTATGACATTCAGCCACAAGATTGGGTTGTATGATGTACAAGGTCCAGTCCCTGTCGTGAAAAATGTTTTCATCCCTCCAGACTCAGAAGAAGATGGACTGGCTGTCACCCTTGAAGATGCCATGCCCCTGCTTTCCTTTTTGGCCCCTGTATGTTACATAACTATATGAAGTGTTACAGGTTGGTTTAGTCAGTCTCAGGATAGAATTTAACTGTAAGTTAACCTATGAGCAGGTTGATACATGCAAGGACCGAATTGCCGCTGCCCTGGACACACTGCGGCCTACATCTTCATGGGAGAGAGGCGCTGCTTCTGGGCAGGAAGCAGATACGGTTTTGCTTGGCGGGCGGGGTTTTGGAACAGCCATGTCTTCTCTAATTGACTACTTGAGTTCAGAGTATGGTTCTACTTTTGCTTTGGGTAAGTTAGCACTTCCATTTCTGCAACTTTTAAAATGCTTCTTGTCAGGTAGGCAATTATGTTTGTAAAGATATTTGTATTTTGCAAAGAGTTTTGTACTTGCTGTTTGTATGCCTAAGTACCAACTGTTTCTTCTTAATTCAAGAACAGCTAGGGTATTTGCTTTTCTGTCTGGTGCTCCTGATTATGGAGATGGTCAACTAGACACTAGGAGATATGGTGAGCAATATGCTAGCAAAGGGGAAGATGCTGACCTCGCGTTGCTCCCTGAGCAGATACCTTTCTATAGAGATCTAGTAAGCTTCTGTTGATTTTCTAGAGAAAAATAGTTACATTTGCTTGACCGTGTCTATCCTTTAGTGAGCTCAGTGAAATTTTGAAACAGGCAGCTGTTGCTGTTCAAGCAGGAGTATGTGTAGACATATTTGCTGTAACCGATGAATACACCGATTTGGCTTCGTTGAAGTTTTTAAGTATCGAAAGTGGTGGCTCATTATTTCTCTATGCAAATGCGGATGATTCAACACTTCCCCAGGACATGTGAGCTTGATCCTATGATTATCCTCTGTATTTTATTTTTGAAATTCCACTGCCTAGGTTCCTGATAACTCGATAAGATGTGAATGGTCTTTTCCTCATTGCCTTGCCTTTTCTTCTGAACAGATATCGCCTGTTGAGTCGACCCTATGCATTTGGTTGTGTTCTCAGGCTGAGAACATCGCCTGATTTTGAGCCTGGCCACTCTGTAAGCATTCAAGCTACCTGTCTTCACATTATCTGTAGGATTAAATCCCATGTGTGTCACTGCAAAGTTTTGTAACCCACCTTGGGTGCCACTGACCTGTTAGGTCTGGACCCAAATGTCATTGATGCAATGAGTGGCATAACGGTTACAAAACTTTGCAGTGAAAGATAAGGATTTGACCCTTAACTATATTGTACTGTTTAATTTTTAATGTATCCATCTTTTTGCAGTATGGCCATTTCTTCCCTGATCCTCAATATGAAAATGTGCAACATATTATCTGCTGTGATTCTTTTGCTACATATGCCTATGACTTTGACTTTACCCATGCTGATGGCTTCTCCAGGTACTTATCTTCACCATTTTGTGTATCAATTCATGTTGTGTGTTGAATTGGAATCCATGCCAAGCATATGTAGTGTGCAGATATAAGATATTATCTGATATGCCTAATGCTATGGGTGAAAAAGTTCTGATATGATATGATTTACGTAAATTAGATTTATTCAGCGTAGTTTCTGCTGTTCTGTGTTAAAGAAATTCCCACAATTTAAATCCTTTCGCTTGCAGTTTTTTTTCTAGTAATCAAGGTGGACAGAAACAGAGTAAGTGCAAAGCAAAGTCTTGTCTAACTGCTCAAACCCTTATCTCATGACAGCCATATGAAATGTAGTAGGTTGCCGATTATAATGTACATGGATGGGTAACTCAACATTCTATGGGCAAATCATTTCCATTACATAATCATATATAGAGTATCTAAGAGAGCTTTTGTGCTGTAAAAGCATAATTATTTTTGCTCTGAAGAAACTTATTTTTTGGTGGATCCTATTCATTTATTGTGCACGTCTGACACTTCTCACCAGAATCAGCTAATGTGATTTTCGATATTTACAGGCACACAGAACCTGCTGTTGTACAGATCGCTTTTCAGTACAGTGTCATTGAGCCTGTGGAGGTGGCATCAGGGAATGGCCCACAATCATATCCAAGGTACGAGATACCTGAATTATTTAATTTCCCAGACATCCTTCTTAGTTTTCAAGCATTAACTAGCTTTTGGATGCCTCACCTCCTGTGATGTTAATATTTTTGGTTTATGTCAGCTATTGCTTGTGCTTGCATTTGTTATTCATGTTATAATCTCTTCATTCCATCTTTCATTTTTCACTTTGTTTGCTAGTGTGCATGTAGCCAACTGAAACATGTACTGTTCAAAAACTTACTTTTGTTGTTTGTAATGCTACATCTCCGCGGCTACAGGTTTTGTCTCGAGAGACGGTTGAGAATAAGGACATTGCAGTATCGGCCGGCTAATAATATCAATGAAATATATGACAGTGTCGATCAAGAGGCTGTCCTACATATCCTTGTTCATAAGGTATTCATGTTTAGTTCGTTTAATCATGCACATGTAGATATTCAGCAGCTTGAGATAGGAAAGATCGTTGACAGATAAATGTAGGAGGTTATTAGTTTTAAGATTTACCGTTAACATTAGAAATGGTTTGTCCATTGGGTTAATTCTGTGTGGATTTCGACTAGCGAAGATTCTTCTAGCCGATCCTTTTTTTTTGTAGGAAAGATGTTCTGCCTTTTTGTTAATGCACACCCTAGGAAGTTATTGCTTTTAAGAGGTGCACATGGACACTATTTTTGTCATCCTAACTTGATTCTCCTCTGAAACGCTGCCATCAGGTTATTCTAGTTTCACTGGAAAATGGGGTTAGAGAAGGCAGAAATTCGGTGCATGATTGGCTGGCTATCCTTATAACTCGGTATAATGATGCGTTGAGATCTGATCCACGAACACCAGAATCGCACATTGATATAGATTTCTCACAATGCCCCCATCTGCAAATGATACCTCAGTTTGTGTTTGGATTGTTGAGGAGCCCTCTTCTTCGCTTGCATGAAGAAGGCATCCACCCAGATTACAGGATATATCTTCAATGCCTTTTCAGGTACGTAATTTTTTCGTTTTGTAATGTGGTTCACAGAGCCTGGTGCCTGTATGTCTCGGAGAATGTCCAAAAACTTGTTTCTGCTGCTGTAACTGATGTGGCAACAAAATCTAATACTTTGTTGCTGCTGGAGTGATATCTCATGCATTTTTGTGAATCAATGCGAATTAATTTTCTCACTTGAAAGTTTGTAAGTCCCCTCTGAACTTCTCTTGCAGCTCACTGGAGCCATCTTCTCTAGCCAAAGCTATATATCCACTTTTAATTTCGTACTCCTCACCTAACAAGCAAGCATTCCCACGGCACACTCTGAGCCGTGCTGCTCTGACGATGAGTGAGAGCCCGATATTTCTTCTGGATGCGTTTACCAACCTTGTTGTTTACTATTCATCGACTGCTGATCCTTCCCTTCCTTTTCCTCCACCCCATGACTGTAAGTATCACCCTTTTACAATACGTTGGGCATGTTTCTTTTTTTTGCCTGTCTCAACGCTTATTTTGTTGACAACTAAAAATATCGTGCAGGTCTTTTGAGAACAACGATTAATGCGTTGAAGCAGGACAGGTGTATCACACCTAAGCTTGCAATTGTTCGTGGGGGACAAGATGATTCATCGTTGTTTGAGAACTATCTAATTGAAGAACAAGATGTTGATGGTTCCGGGTATGCAAGTGGTAATGGTTTTATATCATTCCGCGAGGGTATCAGGAATGAAGTAGCAGAGATCCTCAAGGAAGAAAGTGGCAGCTAGGTCCTGACCACTATGGGCTTTTGGTTCCGAAGATGGTGTAGATTGTGTCGACAGCTCTTTCTTTAACATTATGGCGTAGACTATTTAACTTTACTCGTCTGAAATTCATAGAGATATAGTCATGGAGTAATAAAGGGCGAAAGTGTATTTGGATATTACAAGTAGCTGCTTGTGACAATAGCTCAATGTTGTAGGGTGGTCTGTCAGAGAAAAACCTTCTGTTCTTCTATGTACTGTACATCTGACATCCGTTACTTTTAACCTTGTCCTGATAGTAGCAAAGATACTCATGAAAAGGACAGCACATGAGTTTCAGAGTAATACAATATACCGCTGGGGCTTGGCCCAGAATTTGATCTCATCTACTCCCTGTTCTTAAATATAAGTCTTTTTTAGAGATTTTAATATGGACCACATACGGATGTATATAGACCTAGTTTAGAGTGTAGATTCACTCATTTTGCTCCGTCTGTAGTCTTTTTTTTAGTTTTTTTTTTTGCGGGGGGCTTCGTCTGTAGTTCATATTGGAATTTCTAAAAAGGCTTATATTTAGGAACGAGGGAGTATGTAGCAGTGCGAGTGAATGCAGTTTCTGGGGAGATGAAATGGATTCTTCTCAACATAGATTCTTGAGACGATGGTAGAGCGGGGCAGCTTTGCAATTTATTCTTGACGCCGCAAGAAATCTCGCCTTTAATACCTTTTTATACATTATTAAACAGTGTCAAAGAAAAATACAGATGGGTCTTTCCAAAGGCCCGGCGAAAACCCGGTGATCATCAACGCTTTTTGTTGGCGAGGAAAGCTGCTGCAACTGCGACGGCAACCCCTCCTGCAACCATCAGCGTCAACACGAGATCGCTCCTCCTGATGTTGAGCCTCCCGGTCCCTGCACCCACCTTTCAGAAACGAATGCCATTTCAATCTTCAGAATGCAAACTGCATTTTTTTTTATTTTGGTGAGAAATGCAAGGTTGATGTTATTTGTGCAAGCCTGACGCGAACCTTGTGGTCACATTGCTGTTCTCGCGCGTTCACGACGCCGCAGCCGGCGCCATCGACAGCAGCATGCTCTTCAGGAGGGGCCCTTCCGTCCAGCCCGCCGACGGTTCCTGCGGTGTGCTCTGCCGGCGCGTCATCGTCGCTGCTGCTGCTGCTGGAGCTACTACTGCTACTGCTGCTGCTGCTGCCGGCGTTACTCGTCCTGCTGGCCTCTGGAGCCGTTCTTTCCTCCTCCGGTGATCCTGCCATTATCTCTCGCGTTTCTCACCGAAATCTGCCGTGCGGTGGCTGGGAAATGCCGTGCCGTGCCGTGCGTCGACCAACAGGCGATCCTTCCGCGCTATGCCTGAGAAGGGAGGGACAGGAAGAGGGAGAGGAGAGGAGGAAGCGTAGGCTGCGGCTGCATTTCAGGAGGTGTAGCAGATTGGCAAGCGACCGGCCTTCCGGCTTCGGCTCAGCATGCTCTGTCCCCGCTCCCGACGGTTGAATAAAATCAAAATCAAGCGATTCGTCCACGCCGCAAATACTTACAGAAACACACGAGTTCAGACTTCATAACACAATGACAACATAGACCTGTATCTTGTTCAACAAATAATAATCATAGGCCACCGGTCGGCACACGATGGCAAATACTAGTAGGAAAAATAAATAGGAAAAAGCTTACTTTCTACCGGCCGATCGTGCGCGCCCGTCTGCCGGCTCCGTGACCGTTTGATCCTGTCTTGATCAGACGGTCGACATCGTCCTCGCGTCCGCCGAAGCCACGTATGTTTTCCTGCAACTCACCTGTTGTTTCAAAACAGTCATTCCTGCAACTGGGTAACATGAGGGGGGTTCTGGGGCTCGTCTGGAAGCCGCATTTGTTTTCCTGCAAGACTGCAACTCACCTGTCGTTTCAAGAAAGTCATTCCTGCAACTGGGTAACAGTAGGGGGGTTTCGGGGCTCGTCTGGATTAGAGGGCGAGCGGCTGGGTTTGGGAGCCGGCGGACGGGCGCGGCGGCGCAAGGCGTTGGGCCACCAGGCCTTATCCACCGTGGTGGCGACAACGACTCGCTCAGGATCGGCGGTGGCCGGAGACGACTTAAGCAGGTACGCTTCAGAGATCGGTGGTTTTCTGCAACAAAGATCTTGTTTCAGAAATAAAAAAAGATTCAGTGGTGAAGTTTTATTTCAGCAATAGGGTTTAGTTTTAGAAAGTTTATGCAACACAGGTCTTGTTTCAGGAAAAAAAATGGTTCCGCAACAAAGTTTTTTTTCCTGCAACATGGATCTTGCTTCGGAAATATAGCCCCGGTTGCAGAAAGCGTTGGAGGAGCACACGATGTTAGAGCGTACGAGACCAAGCATTGCAACACGACGCATGTTTCAGAAACATAGCTTCAGTTGAAGAAATCGTCAAAGGAGTGCTCAGCGTGGGAGCTCGTCGCCGTCATGCTGGAGTAGAGACCGCGACTGTTTCTCAAAGCAGGCCCCCTCAGTGAGCTCGATTTTGCATCAGATCCAACCATGGTGCGCCATAGTGTTACAGAAACTTCAATTTAGTTCTTGCACGCCGGCGGCGAGCTGATTTTGCGGTGGATTGGCGGCGGCGCTGCGCAAGGCGCAACTATGTTGGGGCCGGGGGCAATAATGTTGTTTCCACAACAGAGCATTTGTTGCGGGAAATAACGAGTGGACATGCGGGACGCGAAGACTAGATCGGACGGCTATCAGTTCGGGCATCCAACGGACATCAAGGTGACGGATAAAATATAAACATCTGCCGGCGGACGCGTAGCGTCACCCAATAAATAAACAGTGATACATGAAACTATGGAGAAGGAAAAAGTTCAGACGGGTGCTGTAGACAGGCACTACTTGTTCCGCTGTTCGGCCTTTCACACTGCCGGACTGCTTGTTGCTTCAAAAATACCAATGCAGAAACTAATCAAGGGCCGGTGCAGCGCCGGCCTGACGGGACAACTTAGAAGAGGAGATCAACTACGACGGCTCGATCAGAACATCACCACGGCGGCAGCGCCCACGAGCACGGCCGGCCAAGCCAACGGCGAGAAGGCCGCTGCAGCACTCTTGCTCTCCACCGCGGGCGACGGGGCGGGCGAGCTCGTGGCCGGCGCCGACGTGCCGGGAGACGGGCTCGCCGCCGCGTGACCCGTAGGGGACGGAGCCGGGGCGGGCGCGGAGGAGGATGGAGAAACGGCAGGGGGCGGAGGCGCGTGCCGGTGGTGCCCGTGGTTCGCCCAGCGCGCGTCGGTCGCCGCTCTCACCGCCGGCACGGCCAGCGCCGCGACGACCACCAGCATGGACAGGACAACCATGCGGGTTCCGGGTAGAGCCATGCGTTCGATCGAGCTTCGGCGCAAGAATTCTACTCCGCGAGGATCGTGATCGAAAATGTGGCGGCGCACGTACGAGCAAGACTGGAGGCCGATGAGCGAGCAATGCACACACTGGCACAGATCATACGAGCATGTCCGTCAGCTGTATATATAGGAGGTTTCGGTGCAAATGCGGAAGGTGTTAACGGGTCAGTTATGGGCGGAAAATCTTGCTCGTGTTTATTCGCACAGCGTGAAACCGACGATAGAGAACCTATTAACACTTGCCTGAATTGCCTGCAAAGAGTTTAATGGTTGCCGAATGATGGTGTGCTCTGCTGGGAACTTTATTTCCTGATTATAGATTTGAGCTAATTTTGGACGTGGTCATTGATCAACACACATATCTTGGTTTAGCATTTCATAACGTCGGGCTAACGATGATGAACGGCGGACAGGAAATAGTTTGAAACGAAGGTTAAATGCAAAAGAAAAAGGTTCTCTTGCAGAGATGATAGTTTAGTACCAAAAATATGACAGCTGTGGGATTTTCATCTGTACAAAAGGTTAAATGCAAAAAAAAAAAAGGTTCTCTGCAGAGGTGATTGTTTAGTATAAAAAAATTATGACAGCTGTGGGATTTGAACCCACGCCCTTTCGGACCAGAGCCTAAATCTGGCGCCTTAGACCACTCGGCCAAACTATCTTTGATGCTTGTGTACCCATCTTCCCTTAATTTATTGATAAATGAGAACTTCCGTTGAAGAGAAGCCCGCGTTTTTGTCTGGCTGAGCTTCTTGATGAAATAATTGGTGCAAGTTTTCCAATGCATGATTCGGATTGCTCAAGGGATTAGGCATGCGTGCTTCAAGATAAACATAAATGTTACTATCAACTACTCCCTCCGTTCCTAAATATAAGTCTTTTTAGATATTGCAATAAATGACTACATACGGAGCAAAATGAGTGAATTTACATTTTAAAATATGTCTACATACATTCGTATGTTGTGGTTCATTTGAAATGCCTAAAAAGACTTACATTTAGGAACAGAGGGAGTAGCTAAATCATAACCGCTACAGCTTAGAATCAAAATGGGGATACAGAGTGTGACTAGGTTTCCTTCTTAGGGTTGCCACCGTTGCCAGTCCCCCCTCACTTCCAGGTGCCTTCTCGCATTGGCGAGGTGGGGGGAACCCCGGTCTGGGTTGTCTGTACAGCTCTGATCGACCTATCTTTAGTTAGGTATAAATCTATGTGTATGGCTGACAGTGGTGAGGTGATGGGCGGCTAGGAATATGTTCTCCACACCATGGCTCGTTCCAATGATGTTGTTTAGCATCGGTGAAGGGCGTGTGGAGCTTCAGTGAAGGCTAGATCTGGGCCTCGTTTTGGTCTTCATTTTTTCTATGTGATCGACGGCGATCTAGGGACAGAATGATGTCACAACATATTTCTTTCTTCGGTTCCTTCTCCACGTGATGAAGCTCAACCATATGGTGCTCCGGAGGGGATCTAGCAATGTTTGTGTCCCCCTTATCCGTCTAGCAGAAGTTGGGACTATTTTCTGGCCCTCATAGATGCCCGCTCAGCATGTTTCAACATGATTGTTCTGCTAAGACGGAGGCCCAGAAATGGGAGCGAGCTTTACTTATTGCGCGCTATTCATGGATGCAAAAGAAAGATGGTGCTGATTTCTTCAAGGGCTTGCGTGTAATTTATTATCCTTGTAAGGGTCGGAGATGCCTGATTTATAGTCTCCTTATCGAGGGCGTAAGGGTCTCTGATCAGTCTGTGATTATGCGGCACATGGTCCACTTCTTTTCTAACCTCTTATCTGCTAAACCAGAGTTGGGTTTTAGGTTGGCGCCGTCCTTTTGGACTCCCCTCGATCAGGTGTCGAGTTCTGAAAATGAGAGTCTGATGATTCCCCCTTCTGAAGAGGAGATTTTCGAAGCGATTCGATCTGCCAACTCTAATGCGGCTTCCGGGCCTAACGGATTCTCCATTCCTTTCTTTCGGCAATTTTGGCCTCAGTTAAAGGGCCTCATTCAGGTTATTACACAAGGTTTTTGGCTGGGAACTGTTGACATCTCTGGACTGAATTACGCGGTACTCACTCTCATCCCTAAGGTCAAAGGTGCTGGCTTGATTTCCCAGTTTAGGCCCATTGCTTTAATTAACAACTTTGCGAAGATTCCGACTAGGGGTTTGGCTACTAGGGTTTCTCTGATCGCCCATCGTGTCATTAGTCCTTTTCAATCTGCGTTTATAAAGGGGAGATTTATTTTGGATGGGGTGCTTTGCTTGCATGAGATAGTCCATGACCTGCGGACCAAGGGCACTAAGGCCGTGGTTCTTAAGCTTGACTTCGAAAAGGCCTATGACTTGGTGAGTTGGAATTTCCTTCGCCAAGTTCTTCTTGCTAAGGGCTTCGTGGGAGTGGTGATTCACCGTCTTATGCAACTTGTCTCGGGTGGGCACACGGCTATGGCGGTGAATGGTCAGATTAGTAATTTCTTTGCTAATGGTAGGGGCCTTAGACAAGGGGATCCGGCATCCCCATTGCTCTTTAATTTCGTTGCGGATGCTCTCTCTCATATCCTTTCTCGAGCTGCCACTGCTGGGCACATTACGCCTGTTAGTTCTCACCTTATCCCCAATGGCATCACTCACCTTCAATACGCGGACGACACCATTATTATGGTTGAACTTAATGAGGACAGCCTCACGAACCTGAAATTTCTCCTCTTATGCTTCGAAGCGCTTTCGGGTCTTAAAATCAACTTTTCAAAGAGCGAAGTTATTGTGATTGGGGTGCCTGATTCGGAAGCTCAGAGAGTGGCTCATCTTATCAATTGTTCTCTAGGGTCTTATCCTCTCAAATACTTGGGCCTACCAATCTCCCCTCTCAAGCTCTTGGCTAAAGATTTTGCCCCGACAGTGACTAAAGTAGGAAATAGAGTTTTGCCGTGGAGAGGCCGTTATAATTCCCAGGCGGGCAAGGTTGCCCTTACTAATGTGTGCCTCTCCTCCCTCCCGATGTTTCTAATGGGCTTCTATCTCTTGTCCGGAGGGATTCACGCTGGTTTCGACAAGCATAGGGGGTGCTTTCTATTGGAACTCCTCTGATAATAAGCGCAAATATAGGATGGTTAAGTGAGACCTGATTTGCAGACCTAAGAGCATGGGGGCCTAGGCATCATTAATACTTTGGTCATGAACAAGTGCCTCATGATAAAATGGTGGTGGAAGATTATATTCCTCGAGGAGCGTCCCACCTGGCTATCTCTTCTCAAAGCTAAGTACTTCCCCTCCTCGAGCCCTATGTTCGCCTCCTCCTCTGGTGGCTCTCAGTTTTGGCGCCAGCTCGTTAAAGTTCGACCGATCTTCCAATCCCTTGTTAAATTTGTAGTTCGGAATGGTAAATCCACTCGTTTTTGGTTAGACTGGTGGGTAGGGGATACCACGCTTGCGGTGGCCTACCCGACCCTGTGCTCGTATTGCGCTGATCCCGAGATCTCTATCTTTGAGCTCTCGGCTCACGACTGGGTCCTTGATTTCCGGCGTTCTCTTTCTCCCGTGGAGTTGGATGATTGGCAACGTCTTACTGCCTGCTTCCCCTTGCTCTCGGAGGAAGATGACTCGGTGGTCTGGCCCCACACTGCCTCGGGGCGTTTCTCAGTTTAATCTGCCTACTCCAAACTTATCTCGGGTGCCCGCACAGCTAAATTCAAGGATATTTGGCCAGCTTGTATTCCTCCTAAGATAATTTTTTTCCCGTGGCAAGCTTTCCGGTGAAAACTTCCTGCGGCCGATCAAATTAGGAAGAGGAGCGGGCCGGGCTCTGATAGATGTGCGCTTTGTGGGGCTCTTGAAAACACCGAGCATATATTTTTTCATTGCTCTTTGGCTAATTTTCTCTGGAGTTGCATTAGACTTTGGCTTCATGTTAATTGGCATCCATCCTCTTTTGAGGATTTGCGGCGTTGTGTTAATACTTTAGCAGGCCGGTCTAAGAGGGTATTCTGGGTTGGCTGGGCAGCGATCTGGTCTCTGTGGACTACTAGAAACAAGTTTATTATCGAACACATTTTTCCGGCTAACCCTGTGAATTGCTTATTTAAAGCCAATGTCTTGTTGCAGCAGTGGAGATTATTGACTAAGGAAGGGGACCTAGAGGCATTCGACGACATGTTATCTAAGATGAGATCTACGGTGTCTTCCCTGTTGCGGCGCTCTAGGAGGATGGCTTAATTTCTGGTTCTTTTGGACTCTTTGCTGGCCTGCGTGCCATGTTTGGCTGGTTGCCATGTACTCGCACTTCTTAACTCTGTTCTGCTCGGCTTATGTGTGGTTCTGGGGGTTGTGATGTGACTCTGCCTGGTGGTTTTATTTATAAAGTCGGGCGCATGCCTTTTATCTAAAAATATAACAATTGATTTTATGGGAGAGGCGTCACAGCAACCGAGCTCCACTACTCTCTATATTTCTTGAGATTCGGTTTTTTGAAGTTTCAAAAAAAATGTGCATTTTTTTCAGGGGATACATATACACATTCCGATTACACACGTCAAGTTACGGTAGAAATCTCGTTTTGTTTTGGGCTATAGGAAAATAAATAAATTTCTGACAGTATATAGGATAAAAAGGGTGCCATTTCTATCAGAAATTTCTCTTAATTGTATTTCCCAAAATACAAAGTATTTTTTTCCAGATTTTTACCAGGCCTTAGGAATATGTGTATGTACCCACGTATTTGTTTTAAGATTTTTTGAGTACCAAAAGTGTGTTTTTC
The DNA here is from genome assembly GCA_963921465.1 of Triticum timopheevii. Classification (NCBI taxonomy): domain Eukaryota; kingdom Viridiplantae; phylum Streptophyta; class Magnoliopsida; order Poales; family Poaceae; genus Triticum; species Triticum timopheevii. Next base: position 341,093,012 of record OY997262.1, on the reverse strand, counting down.
AAAAATTTCAAATACCAAGAGCAGTGGAGCTCGGTAGCTGCAAGCACTTTTCGCTGATTTTATCTAGTATATGTCCTTCAGCCTATTTGGAGAAGGAAAAAAACTTAGAATCAATATCAAAGACATTTCAATAAATGTGAACGAATCGTGATAGCTTGCTTTGCCTTTTGTTTTAATACTAATAATATAATGTTCCATTTTCTAAAATGAAGATAACTCAACCCCTGCATTTTGATGCACACATCCATATTTTACTTATTATTGAAAACACTGTCAAACATTGATGCCAAACAAATCGGCTTACAAGGAAAGAAAGAAAATCCAAGACATCCATATAGGACATGCCTCCCGATAGTATCTCCAAAGTCCTACCACAAGCCTTGTGATTGTGGACCATAATCTACTAAGTGACATGTGAGTTAACAAAAAGTGTAATGCTCCAAGACCATGTCTTCAAGAAGAAATTACCGCTGGTGTGGTGATATTGGCCGATCTAGCCATAAGTCAAACCTGGAGCTATCACCCTTGAAGTACAATTTCGAACCAATACACTAAACAAGGAAACGATGCACAAATGTCGATGTTACCAGATCTAGTTAAAAGGTCAAGTCATCGGAACACAACCCCGATGTCAACCACCAATGTTTGCCGTCCCATCTCTCTACCAGATTGTTGACTCATGAGGAATACACTGGAAAAGAAAACGCCATCTCACCACTTTGGTTGTTGTCGAACCACCTTAATTTTCGATGGTTGTTGTGTGCGCCGCAACAACGTCTAGCGGCCTCCGCCACTAGATACATCATTCAGACACCACAACTCGCTTGGTCCCAGATCGGGCCCGCGGGCAAGCCACGCAAGCACCGCTCATCGGCCTCTAGAGCTGTGCTCCACGCACCGGCCGACGTGCTCCACGCTGTTTTCATACCACAAGGGTCGGGTCAGCCTCCTCAAGAGCAACGTAGGATAGATCCAATCAGATCCCTAAACAAGCCGCCAAAGACGGCAACTTGCACGGGATCAATAACTCACGCGACGCAAAGAAGATGGCCCTCTAATCACGCCGGATACCTCCACGACGGCCAAAGCCCCGCCGCCTCCTTCACCGGCAGCCGCACTGCGGCAACCTCGGGAGGCGGTGAGGAGAAAAAGGGAGTAGGAGAGAGGCGGCGGAGATCTAGGGTTGTAGCCCCTCACGCCGCCAGGAGAAGGGCGACACGAGGGGATTTTCCAGGAGTGATCTTGCTGGGCTTTCCCTTCCCTAGCACAATATTTTATAGTAAAAGTTAATACTGGTTTTAATGTTGAGGCATTGATGTGTGGAAACAATTGTCGCTTAAGTTAATGTTCGGGTAGCACAGTGGCGCCTCTCAGCCTGCGTGGGTTCAAATCTCGGTTCAGACGTGTGTCTCACACTTTCCTCTTTCCTCTGTTATTAATTTTAAAAGGCCGTAGGGCTTGCTTGGTCCCAGATCGGGCCCGTGAGCGAGCCACACAAGCACTGCTCGTCGGCCTCTGGAGCCGTGCTCCACGCATCGGCCGACGCGCAGCTTCACGAGCGCCGCCACACTGTTGTCATACCGTAAGGGCCGGATCAACCCATTCGAGGGCAGCATACGTAGGATAGATCCAATAGAATCCCTAAACAAGCCGCCAAAGAAGGCAAGTTGCAAGGGATGATAACCCACACGGCGCTAACAAAGATCACCCACCAAGAACATTTGATACCTCCACGATGACGAAAGCCCCACTGCATCCCTCACCGGCAGTCACAACACAACAACCTCGGCAGGCGGCGAGGAGAAAAAAGGGAGTGGGAGAGAGGCGTCAAAGATCTAGGATTGTAGCCCCTCACGACGCTAGGAGGAGGGCGATATGAGGGAATTTTTCAGGAGTGGTCTTGCTGGCTTTCCCTTCCCTAGCACAATATTTTATTGTAAAAATTAATATTGTTTCTTTTTTGCAAAAAATGTACTAGCTTTTAATGTTGAGGCTTTGATGTGTGAAAACAATTGCTGCTTAAGGTAATGTTTGGGTACCTCGTTGGAACAAGAAAACCATACTGGAGTGGATGGGCTCCTAGGACAGTGGCGCCTCTCAGTCGGCGTGGGTTTGAATCTCGGTTCATACGTGTGTCTCACCCTTTCCTCCGTTATTGTTTTAAAAAGGTCAAAAGGGCTCGCTTGGTCCCAGATCGAGCCCGCGGGCGAGCCACACAAGCACTGCTTGTCGGCCTCTAGAGCCGTGCTCCACGCACCGGCCGAGACGCATCATCTCGAGCGCCGGTACGCCGTCATCATACCATATGGGCCGGATCAACCCATTCAAGGGCAGCGCAGGATAGATCCAATCAGATCCTTGAACAAGACGCCAAAGACGACAGCTTGCACCGGATCATAACCCACGCGACGCAAACTAAGATCGCCCTCCAAGCGCGTCGGATACCTCCACGACGGTGAAATCCCATTTTCTCCTTCACCAGCAGCCGCACGACTACAACCTCGGGAGGCGGCGAGGAGAAAAAAAAGGGAGTAGGAGAGAGGTGTCGGAGATCTAGGGTTGTAGCCCCTCGCGCTGCCAGGAGGAGGGCGACATGAGGGGATTTTTCAGGAGTGGTCTTGCTAGGCTTTCCCTTCCGTAGCACAATATTATTTTATAGTAAAAGTTAATATTATTTTTTGTGCAACAATTGATACCAACTTTTCATGTTGAGGCTTTGATGTGTGCAAACAATTGCCGCTTAAGGTAATATTTGGGTACCTCTTTGAAGCAAGAAAATCATACTGGCTTGGATGGGCTCCTAGCAGAGTAGCGCCTCTCAGCCAACGTGGGTTCGAATCTCGGTTCAAGCGTGTGTCTCACACTTTTGTTTGTTATTATATTAAAAAGACCGTAAAGGCGCGGTCAGGGTCTAAATTTCTTTTTTCTTTTTGAAAGTCATAGTGAGAAAGAATCTCCACGGCTCAAAGGGTTGGGACTTGAGAGTGATGCCACAATGGGAACCCCAAAAGGCGAAACCAGCTAGAGCTTTCGGTCTTCCCTTATCATTCGTTTAACCTAGACCAACAATAATCTGGTTAGATCTTAGATGCATGGGCCGCCGGCTGAGGAATTTCCACCAGTTTTGATTGCTTGATCCGGGTAGTCTTTGTCACTGCTGTCAAATAAAAAGCTGCCTTGGACTTCTACTACATGCGGTCCAAAACTAGAGATGATCGTAGCCAGTCGGAGTTCCCTCCGGGACGCGCAGCTGCCAAGACCTTCTGCGGCAGCACCTTTTATTTTGCATGGTTTGTCAGCCTGCCGAGGTCCACCGCTTGACTACTCACCGGAGTGCCAGTTGTCTATGATCGGCATCCGGAGATCGATACTCGAAACGACCTGGGACACAGCCCAAGCACCAGGTCAATCCATCATCATATATATAATCGAACATACAAATCAGCAGTTGTACGTACTCTTTTTTCTTTCTTCATGTGGCTTCGGTTCGTATGCGCGTTAACAGATGGAATGGAATAATCCTAATCAAGTGCACGCACGCACTCCCTAGACCGTACAAGACAGGAAAACAAAGGCAGACTGGGTCACGGCACGTACGACATGCTCATTTCTCCACTCACGGTATCTCGGACGCCGGCCTCCAATACGGACAGATTACTTCTGCGCGGACAGGAAACGGGAGCCGATTACTCCAATGTTTGCCACAAACCTTCGCCCGCGATACAAATAAATTCAGACATAATTCAAGCAAAGATGATGAAATTCATGCAAACAGATATAAATTTGATACTCCCTCTGCTCAATTTTGTAAGACGTTTTAGACCGCTGAAATTAAACTGTTTTAGGTGTTGTTTTAAATGTCTAAAGCGTCATACAAAAGTGAGTCATACAAAAGTGAACGGAGGGAATATAATTTACATAAATGGGCGTTATTTCCTCCATGCTGGAGAAGGAGTCGCCGTTGCCGCGGCTGAAGTAGTAGGGGAGGCGCCCCGGCCTTGTGACGCCAGACGCGGCGCCACAACGACGCCGGCTCATTGATGTGGGCGTACCGGCTGTGCGGCGGCGACACCGATTTCTCCTTCATGCGGCGTTTTGTTTGAACATTGCGGGTGTGTCAGGAGAGGGAGGCTCTGCCTTGACTCACCGAGAGGCGGCAAGGGCACTCTACCTTGAAGCGTCAGAGAGGCAGCGAGGGCGGCTCCGCCTTGACGCAGTGGAGCGTTGGCAAAGGGCCGCACCGGACCTCAGTCCTTGAGCAATCGCTCGAGAAGGAGCTCAAGGTGTGCCCAGTACTCCTCGTTGGCCACTGCGGCCTTCATGAGGAGGCATGACTTTGGCTGCTACTCCTCCTTGTTGCGGGAGTAGTCGGACTCCGTGAAGGATGATGGCCTCGGAGAATGACAGCCGTGACACTAAGATCTAGGTCCGGAAGGAGATCCGGAGCCACCACCTGCCGACGTGGAGAACCAGGACTTCGGCTTCGTTGACGGGGGCGAGCGGAGATAGAGAGGAGCAGATCTGTGGTAAGCAGGGGAGAGGATGTGAGATGTGGTGTGGACGGCACCGGAGCCGTGCGTAAAAAGTCATGGCCAAGTGAACGGATGGACTGCCGGCTTCAGTGCGGCACACTAGCCGGAGTAGGCTTCTCGGTTGATGCGTCGGCATTGAAGCAACCCCGGCCGCTCGTTCGGTCAAGTTGCTTTGACCGACATCAATGTCGTGGAGTCACGTCCGCTCTGAATCGGGCTGACCGACATGAACGCACGGCAACCGCTTCGCATGAAGAGGGTTTTGGATGGCACGTGGTGGTCAGGCTCATACGTGGCTGATCCGAACTATCTTAAAACCTTCCTTGGTTTGCGAGATTTTAGACACGTAGACGCGTCAATAGACTAATGGGGCACCTGTTGGATGGCTTGTAGCGGCCGGATACGTTGGTCCGGAATTTTGCTGGCGTTTTAAGTGTCCGTGTTGGTGATGTCACCAGTGTCATAGTATATACATGTCAGCCCAGCAGCTCGTTTCTCTCATAGAACAGCGATGGAAGATCAAGAACTAGAGAGAATTGACAAAGAGTTTTTTGGTGCAGTGTAATATGTATTGCTTTTCTGCTTCTCGCTTTATTTATATGGTGGTTACAGGGAACACTAAAAACCCTGAAAACCTGCTACGATTCAGGATCACGATCGAGTCGTGGATGCTGCTATCCCAACATCCCTCGCCCGTATCCCTACTATCTCGCCATGAGCCGCTGGAGCCGTGCCATCCCACGACGGAGTCCTGGCGATCCCCTAGACTCTAGGAAAACAAACGTGTGTGTCAAGTCGTGAACAGGCTCATGATACATGACTTATTTCTGACGAAAACTGCAAGTAAACTATACTAGCAACATGGTTTAACTGACCATCACTCCCTAAGCCCTGTTGCAGCTCACTGCAGCTCAACGACGCCAATTGCTGCTCGCAGCTCCTGAAACTTGACACGCCCGAGTGCCTTCATCAGTATATCCGCAAGTTGTCCGTTGGTGCCGATGAAATCAACCTCTACGCGCCCATCCTCCACACACCGCCTGATGAAATGATACCTGGTATCGATGTGCTTGCTGCGGTCGTGGAAGATGGGGTTCTTGCAGAGAGAAATTGCGGACTTGTTGTCCACCTTCAGCGTGATCTTCTCAACCTCCTTGCTCTGCAATTCTCCGAGGAGGCGAGCTAGCCAGATGCCCTGGCATGCCACAGTCGTTGCGGCGATGTACTCCGCTTCACACGAGGAAAGGGCCACCACCTTCTGTTTCATAGACTGCCAGCTAATCAGATTTGGGCCTAGGAAGAACAGAACGCCGGTGGTGCTCTTGCGGGTGTCGACGTCTCCCGCCATGTCGCTGTCGCTGAAACCGATCATCACAGCCTGCCCGGTCCCTCGTGTGTACCGGCACCCAAAGTGTCGAGTTCCGGCGACGTACCGGAGGATATGCTTGACGGCAGCCAGGTGCTCGGTGGTGGGAGTCTCCATGAAGCGGCTCACGTAGCCCACCGAGTACGCGATGTCGGGGCGGGTGTGCACCAAATACCGAAGACTGCCGACGACGCTGCGGTACTCCGTTGCGTCTGTCGCCGGCGCGGTGCTCACCTTGCTGAGCTTGAAACGTGGCTCCATTGGTACTTGGCACGGGTTGCAGCCAACCATTCCACTCTTCTCAAGGATCTTCATGGCGTACGCAGCTTGGCTCAGCGTGATCCCACTTTCCTCCTGCTTCACCTCGATGCCGAGATAGAAGCTAAGCAACCCTAGGTTGCTCATGCAGAAGAGTTTCTTCATCTCCTCCTTGAAGCGAGCGATCTCTTGCTTGTCGTTGCCGGTGATGACGAGATCGTCGATGTAGACGCCAACTAGCAGCCTTGCAGTTCTAGAGCCCCGCCCATAGATGGCGTGCTCTGACTCATTTCTACTGAACCCGAGTGATAGCAGGCAGCTGTCCAGCTTGGAGTACCACGCCCGAGGTTCTTGGCGAAGTCCGTACAACGCCTTGTCCAGGCGCAGCACCTTGTGCTCTTGTCCGGCTACGACGAAACTGGGTGGCTGCGCAACGTACACCTCCTCCTGCAGATCGCCGTTGAGGAAGGCACTCTTCACGTCCATGTGATGAACCGGCCACCCTTCTTGAGCTGCGAGGGCGAGGAGCAGGCGAACAGACTCGAGGCGTGCCACTGGCGCGAACACCTCCTCAAAGTCCACTCCCTGCCTCTGGACGTATCCCTTGCGACGAGACTGGCCTTGTACTTCTGCACGTTGCCATTGGCATCCCGTTTCAGTTTGTAGACCCACTTCAGTCCAATCGGCCGAAAACCTGCAGGCAGATCAACCAAACGCCATGTCTTGTTCTCGACGATGGACGCCATCTCTTCATCCATGGTGCGGCTCCAGTTGCCATCGTGCTCGGCTTCGGCGAAGGTGTTCGGCTCGTCGACGGAGCCCAGGTGGAGCTCGTCCTCCCCAACCATCACGTAGTCGAGGTCGTCCTCGTGCACCATCACATAGTCGTCATAGATGTGGTTCGGCTGCACGATGCCATCGCGTGCTCGTGTCGTCATGGGGTGGCGTGGCTGCGGAGGAGGCTCTGCTGCCTCGCTCGGTGGCGCGCGTGGTGCAGATGGGGGGGGGGGGGCAAAAGCAGCCGATCCAGGCTCCTCGGCCTGCTCTCGCGCTGGTGCGGGAGTCGCCGCCGTCAGTGGCGGCGTGCGTGCCACCGTGTGCGTGTAGTAGTCGATGGTGAAGGATCTCGCGCCGACCACCACACCAGGCTCCGTCCAGTTCCAGCTCGCCTGCTCATCAAACACCACGTCCCTCATGACATGGACGCGTTGCTGGGCTGGATCATACACGCGATAGGAAACCGAGCCAGGTTCATAGCTGAAGAACACCATGGCTGTGCTCCGGTCGTCCAGCTTCGCGGGGTGCGGTTTCACTGTCTTGACATGTGCAACACAACCAAACACACGTAGGTAGCTGACATCGGGTTTTCTTCCATACCATACCTCATACGGAGTTTTCCCATGCATGCTCTTTGTCGGCGAGCGGTTGAGCAGATACACCGCCGTGCTCACCGCTTCACCCTAGAACCTTGTCGGCACGTCCTTGGCCTTCATGATGCTTTGCACCGTTGCGACGACGGTCTGGTTTCGATGCTCCACCATCCCGTTCTGCTGTGGGGACTACGGCGCCGTGAGCTGGCGCCCCACGCCCTCGTCGGCGCAGTAGGTGGCGAAGGTGATCGAATTGAACTCGCCGCCGTGATCCGTGCGAAGGAGACGGAGTTTGCATCCCGTCTCGACTTGTGCGTGTGCCTTGAAGTGCTTGATTGCATTCGCCGCCTCGTCCTTGGTCCGGAGCAGGGTGAGCCACATGTAGCGGCTCTGGTCGTCGACGAGGAGGAGGAAGTAGCTCTTCCCGGCTGGCGTCGCGGGTGCGATTGGACCGCATAGGTCGCCGTGGACGAGGTCAAGGAGGCCATCAACGCGGTACTTCGCTGCCTGAGGGAAAGGTGCTCGACGTTGCTTCCCTGCCAGGCAACTGTCGCACAGCTGCTCGACATGCTCAATGGTGGGGAGGCCACAGACCATGCTGCGGCTCGCCAGCCTGCGGAGCGCGTCGAAGTTCAAGTGACCATACCTCTCGTGCCACCGCCATGCGTCGTCGCCGTGTAGCATGGCGAGGCAGACCGGCTGCGTGATCTCCAGCGTGACGATGTACATCCGGTTACGTGTCCGCGACACCTTAGCCAGGAGGCGGTTCTGGCGATCTCGAAGACGAAGGAGACCGCCGTTGATGTGGACGTCGCATCTGTTCTCGTCCAGCTGCCCGAGGCTGATGATGTTGTAGGTGAGGCTGGGGATGTGGTAGACGTTGGTGAGCGCTCGATGCTCCCCGTTCTGGCAAGTGAATAGAATTGTTCCCAGGCCCTTGATCTGCACCACCGATCCATCGCCGAACTTCACCGTCCCCGTGACGCCCGTGTCCAGCTCGACAAAGACGGACGCGTAGCCTGTCATGTGGTTGCTGGCCCCGGTGTCCAGGAACCACGTGTCGTCGCGGTGCGTCTCCTTGGCGAGGTGGACGCGTTCCTCAACCAGCTCGACATGCTCGGGGTGGCCAGTGACCACCGTAGTCGCGGCCTCGACGCGCGCTGTCACCAGCGGAGAGTCCGTCGTGGCCATTAGCAGGGCTGGCCCGGTGTCGTCGTTGGCGTGTTGCGTGCACGCTCTTGCGAGGTGCAGCGCAGGCGCCTCCTCATCAGCCTTGGCCAGATTGGCCCGCTGCCCCTTCTGCTCACGGCGTGGCTCCGGGCAGTCTCGGGAGAAGTGGCCTGCAAACTTGTTGCAGTTATAACACTTCACCTGCGGCATGTCACGTTCGCCGCCGGAGGCGCGACGGTCGTTGCCACGTCCACGAGCTGGCGCCTTGTCCTTGTGTTTGCCCTTCCAGCCGCTCGAGCCCGATCCTTGGCCTTGTTCCCGCTGCTTCCCTCATGCCAGCCACTCCTCCTCCGTGAGGAGCAACTGCCCACCAGCGGTTTTTGTTGCGGCGATCTAACACCGCTCAGCGGACGACCGCAGTCGCTCGATCAGCTCCGCAACTGACAAGGTGTTCAAGTCGAGGAGAGTCTCGATGGAGCAAGCGATCTAGGCATACTGGTTTGGGACTTCCCTGAGAAATTTCTGGACCACTTTTACCTCATTGACGGTGTCCCCGAGCGATCGGAGATTGTTGACGAGCGCGGTGATCCGCTGACCGAACGCGTCGAGGGTTTCGCCGTCCTTGAACGCGATCTGCTCGAATTCCTTGCGTAGGCGCTGCGCGGTCGCCTCACGAACGCGGGTCACGCCCATGCGCATCATCTTGACAGCTTCCCACGCCTCCTGCGCGGTTTCCTTGACGGTGAGGACCGGCACCATCTCCGGCGGCACCGCCCGGAGCAGCACCGCCAGTGCAGCCATGTCCGCACGGTCACCCGGCCCATGCCGGACACGACCTCCCAGAGGCCTTGAGCACGCAAATTGATCCGCATGATCAGTGACCACTCGATGTAGTTGGTGGCCGTAAGCGTCGGGTAGACGATGGCGTCACCGCCACCGCCCTCCCTCATCACGCGCTCGTGGATGATGATCTCGTTGCCGTTGCCGTTACGCCTCGTCCTGCTGCGTCCCCGGCTCTGCCGTCGTCCCGGGTTCGTGCGCGTGCCTGACGGCGTCTCGCTGCGATGGCGCCCTCCGCCACCGTCGCCCGCACCTCCATCTCCTCCGTTGCTGCCGGCCATCGAGCACAGGCGCCTCGAAAACGAGGCTCTGATACCAAATGTCAGCCCAGCAGCTCGTTTCTTTCGTAGAACAGCGATGGAAGATCAAGAACTAGAGAGAATTGACAAAGAGTTTTTTGGTGCAGTGTAATATGTACTGCTTTTCTGCTTCTCGCTTTGTTTACATGGTGGTTACAGGGAACACTAAAAATCCTAAAAACCTGCTACGATTCAGGATCACGATCGATCGAGTCGTGGATGCTGCCATCCCAACGTCCCTCGCCCGTATCCCTACTTTTTTTTCTTTTTCGAAAAGGGGGGCTTCCCCGGCCTCTGCATCAGCATGATGCATACGGCCATCTTATTAAGCATAAAATAGTCCACAAAGTCTCCAATTCTGAAGGTTGTCAACAAGAAAAATAAGAAAAGGCTCACACAGAGCCCGAAGGCTAGATACACAAGCTAGCCAAAGCACTAATACATCACAGCCGGTTGGCTCCAAAATAGACAGGTAAACTAATTGCCTATCCTATTACACGACGGCCATCCAAACCGGCTGAATATATCCCGAGCTACCATCTCCCATCGGATAGCAGCAGTAACCAAAAGCTCCCTGGCCTCCGTCGGAGTGAGTAGCGACCAGGAACGGATAAGAGCCGTTGCTCGGAAGATAACCTGCAAAACATGGATATTTGTTGATCTGTTAAAGACGAAGTCATTTCTGCAATTCCAAAGCGCCCACAAAAAAGCGCAAACCCCCAAGCGAATATGTTTTGCTAACCCGGGCTCTACCCTAGTTAGCCATGTCCCAAACAACATGTTAACCGACCTTGGTGGGGTAATATTGAAAGCGACTTGAATAGTCGTCCAAAGAATTCTAGCTAGTGGGCAGTCAAAGAAAAGATGTTTAATGGTTTCACCCTGATCACAGAAACTACACCTAGTAGGTCCTGTCCAATTACGCTTAACAAGATTATCCTTTGTTAAGATCACCTGTTTATGTAGAAACCACATAAACACCTTGATCTTTAAAGGAACTCTGACGTCCCACACATGCTTTGAAGTAGGAATCGAGCTGGAATTAATAACATCAACATACATTGATTTAACCGTGAATCCCCCCGACCTAGTGAGATTCCAGCGTAATTTATCAGGTTGTTGAGATAGTTGTACCTGCATCAGTCTCCTAACTAGATGCAGCCACTCTTCCCAACGATTGCCCACTAACGATCTTCTAAACTGAATATCCAGGGGTATCGAGGCGAAGACCGATGCAACCATAGCATCGCGCCTTCGAACTATACGATACAGAGACGGATACTGGATTGCTAGGGGAGCCTCTCCAAGCCACGTATCCTCCCACAATCTCGTGCTTGCACCATTACCAACTAAATGCTTTGACCTCTGGAAAAAAGAAAGCTTCACTTTCAAAAGCCCTTTCCAAAAGGGTGAATCAGTTGGTCTAACCGACACCTGAGCCAAAGTTTTGGTTTGGAGATACTTGTTACGCAGGATTTGAGCCCACATGGCGTCAGTTCCTGAGGATAACTTCCACAACCACTTACTAAGAAGGCACCGGTTCTTGACTTCGAGATTCTCAATCCCCATACCCCCTTGGTCTTTCGGTCTACAAATGATATCCCACTTCGCTAACCGATATCTTCTCTTAAGCTCATCCCCCTGCCAAAAGAACCTCGATCGATAGAAGTCCAGTCGTTTCCTAACACCAACTGGGACTTCAAAGAAGGACAAAAGGAACATGGGCATGCTCGTGAGCACCGAATTAATAAGAATTAAACGGCCTCCATACGACATGAGCTTGCCCTTCCAACAACTTAGCTTCTTCTCGAAACGATCCTCAATACACTTCCATTCATTATTCGTGAGCTTGCGGTGATGAATAGGAATTCCTAAGTAGGTAAAAGGCAGCTCACCCAAACCACATCCGAACAACTGCTTGTAATCCTCTTGTTCCTCTTTGGCTCTCCCAAAGAAGAACAACTCACTTTTGTGGAAGTTAATTTTGAGCCCACTTAGCTGCTCAAACAAACAAAGCAGCAGCTTCAGATTTCTAGCTTTTACCAAGTCATGCTCCATGAAGATGATGGTGTCATCAGCGTATTGCAGGATGGATATACCCCCATCCACTAAGTGTGGCACCAAGCCCCCTATTTGGCCAACTTCCTTGGCTCTCCCTAACAACACCGCCAACATATCGGCTACTATGTTGAACAGAATAGGGGACATCGGATCTCCCTGCCGCAAGCCCTTATGTGTCTGGAAGTAATGACCGACATCGTCATTCACTTTTATGCCAACACTACCCTTTTGCGTAAAAGTTTCAATCTGGCTCCTCCAGCCCTCGTGGAAACCTTCCTTGGTTTGCGAGATTTTAGACACGTAGACGCGTCAATAGACTAATGGGGCACCTGTTGGATGGCTTGTAGCGGCCGGATACGTTGGTCCGGAATTTTGCTGGCGTTTTAAGTGTCCGTGTTGGTGATGTCACCAGTGTCATAGTATATACATGTCAGCCCAGCAGCTCGTTTCTCTCATAGAACAGCGATGGAAGATCAAGAACTAGAGAGAATTGACAAAGAGTTTTTTGGTGCAGTGTAATATGTATTGCTTTTCTGCTTCTCGCTTTATTTATATGGTGGTTACAGGGAACACTAAAAACCCTGAAAACCTGCTACGATTCAGGATCACGATCGAGTCGTGGATGCTGCTATCCCAACATCCCTCGCCCGTATCCCTACTATCTCGCCATGACCCGCTGGAGCCGTGCCATCCCACGACTGAGTCCTGGCGATCCCCTAGACTCTAGAAAAACAAACGTGTGTGTCAAGTCATGAACAGGCTCACGATACATGACTTATTTCTGACAAAAACTGAAAGTAAACTACACTAGCAACATGGTTTAACTGACAATACCCACTCAACAAGGTGAAGTCATTTGCAAAAATAAAACAAGAGGTGAGGACATTCGCGAAGAAAAAACAGGTGAAAGCATTTGCAACAAAAGAAGGTAAAAACGAGGTGAAAGCATTTGCAAGAAAAGAGCGAAGAAGAGAAAAAACGAGGTGAGGAAGGGCTGAAGCACGGCAGCACGGGCGGAGACCCGGACGACCGGACGGGTGACGGGTACACGGCGTGCAGGGACGCTACGACCCCCACGGATCCAGGCGAACGCTTCCATTCCGTAGTTGGTGCGCTGCCGCGTGTGACGAGCGAGGCCGGGTCGCAATCCAGGGTGAGCTGTTGCATGCTCATCAATCATTACCGTACCATACTCTAGCGGAGAAATGCGTGGGGGCAGAGCAGAGGAGCTATGGCGTGACCTTGGAGGAAACGTTCACTAGCAGGCCTCGGTGAGACGTGACTGGGTCGCGGCGTCGAGGGTCACCCGGCCCGCTGTAACCAGCTGTCGTCCCCGATGGAAGAGGGAGCAGCAGCCGAGCATGACGGGCTCGGGCTGGAGACCGTCGCCGCCGCCGTCGTCGTCGCGCCTCCCGTGACTCGCGTATCCGGCGACGGCGAGGTCCAGTCCGCACAGCTAATCGATTGACTGACTGCAACGGTGCCTCGTTTTGTATTGTGCCACTGGCTGGATGTGTACGTGTGGTTGCTGGCCAACAGTGCCCCTGATGGCCTCCACGTACTAGCACTACTTTGATCTGGGCAACATGCTGTCTGTCTATGTCTGACTGACTTGTTAAAAAGGCTTGGAGTCAGTTTACGTGAGTGCTGCACACCCGAGTGCTAAGCTGGACGCAGACCGTGGCAGCACGCGCTTCCTCGGGTAAACACCCTGGGACTTGCGCTGCTTCGGTAATGTTTTTTTTTTTCTTTTGGCAGGGCGGTAATGCGTTTTATCGTTCAACATTTCTCCACCGCAGCCTCCGGCCATCGGCTCCCGAACTCCGACCTATCTGACCTGCAGCGCAGTGGAGCTTTAGAATGAAAACCTTCCGACCCCCAGAAAACAATTTTATTAGAATTTATGTCCTGATTTGGATCCCGCACTCCTATTTACGTAAGTTTTTTTTATTAGTGTGGCCTTAACAACGAAAATGCTGAATGGGGCTCGGCCTCCATGAAGGCCGAATTTGAAATGATCAAAACTTATATTTATACGTTTCAAATGTCTTTTGAAAAAAAATACACTTAGAGACATAGTGTATAAGTGTGTAATTTTTCAAGAAAAAATATGTTAAAAAATGGGTGCTACAAAAAAACTTTTAGTACATGCACTATTCATCCTCAAAATCCATGACTTTAGTCTTTGCATGGCTCGCATTTCAAAGTATTTCATGAAATTTTACAAACATACACATCACATTCTTGTATACTTGTATAAATTTTTTTAGATTCTTTTGAAACTGAGAAGTTTGATTTTTTTTCAAAAATTTCGGCCTCAATGAAGGCTGAGCTCCAAAACGCCCTACTCGTCTACTACAGTTTATGATATGCTTTGTTTCATGATTGTAATGAACTTTACAATATGTGATCATAGCTGCCCAACTCGCTCTTGGGGGCAATCAGATGAACCTGTCCGCCATCGAAGGAAGCCAATAGGCAAAGCTTGCCTGGCAGACTGCGACAGCAGGGTCATCTCCTTGCGCTACATGAGCTCTCATGCGTGGAGCGTTGCAGCGGCCCTGAACAACATGCGCGGCGGAGTTTGGGTATCGCGGCGGTGGCCCCATGACATCTCGACAGTGGCCACACGCAGAGGCTACGAGGGTTGTGCGACATCCGACCACGGTGTCAGCAACGACACTGGTGATTTGCAATGGAGGCTTTTTCTTCCGTGATTGAATTTCCTTGGTTTTCCCTTACCAAAGTACGCGATGACACATCTTCTTGGTCCCTGTATGTAGGCATTTTACGGATTTGTGTGACTATGTGCGCATTATTTTTTTGCTCCTGATGGCCTACTATTGTCTCTATGGGGTGGTCAACGGGTTTTAGCCTCCATATTCGTGGTTCCCACGAGCATGCTCTGATGATTGGGTGTCCCACGTTCAACATAAAGGTTTGATGTGCTCGGCATGGCCGAAGATGGCGCATGTGACAACATATTTGGCAACTCAACTTATGCTTGATACGTGAGTTTCGCCCTTGTCTAAGGTGCGCCATGACTAGCCTAAATTGACTCTGCACGGGTAGTCCGGAATCTAGATTCTCGATGGCACGGAATCAATGGAGATGGTGGGCGTCCCTATGCGTTGCTCAGCAGAGTGAGTTTGAGCGGTGGGGTTCTAATTGTGTGGTTATGTCTGTCAGAACTGTGCCAGCACAACGTGATATTGGCTAGATCGTGCTCATTGAGTTTAGGGGCTTGAGTCACATGGGTAAAACCTCTAGTTCTGACCTTCATCTTTTCTTGAGTTGGGATCTGACCTTCATATAGTTGAACCTGCCACGATGATCCTTTGCTAAAGGTATTGCATTGAGTTTACTTAGACTCTTTCCAGGATGAAAACCCATAATCAGGGTCCAGCGACGGCAACACTCGTGCCTCATTTCTTTTTTGAAGGCATCCTTGTTCGATCACCTATCCTACTACATGGGGTTACCATCATCGATGGTTGTTGATGTCTTTTAACACAATACAGACGTTGTTTGATGCAGTTATTTCGTTGGTCGTTTTTTCCCATTGTTAATAATTTGCTTGTGTGTATGGTCGATTTCTTGAGTAGCTCTTGTGATCCTATTGATGCAGAGGTCATGTCTCTTGATACTAATATATTGTTTTTATTCAAAATAGTTGACTATAAGCATCTTTGATGCAGAGATAGGTGTAATGGGAAAAAAAGTTTATGCACGGTCCTGTGTAAAACTCGCAAATCCATGATTAAAAATCATGTCAAATCTTATCCCCTTTCACGATTTGGAATGGCAAATATCTAACCTTCCTCTGTAGAACGGAAAATTGGCCGTATTGGTTGATGATTTGGACGAGAGCACCTAATTGACCGTCAAGGAAAACTTATTTCTCCATAAGAATTTGTCAAGGCAGTAGTTCTACACGAAAAGTAAGCGAGTATGGTTCAGTTCGAATAATCAGTTGTCACTTCAAATCTTGAAGTCTGCCACCTACCCGTTTTCTCACTAACCATTGCAATCAAGGAGCACTTACGATGTTCTTTTTGTTTTGTTTCCAAGGTCCCACGGTCAGCTTGGATGACGAGTTGTCTCTTTCGCTGGCCCCACAAGGTTCACTTGTCTAAAGAACATCCCGAATTCCCGATTAGAAAGAATATTCATCAAAAAGTATTATGGATCATTGAACAGGTCAAGAAACAAGTTACTATGTTTCTATGGAAATACAAGCATTATACAAATAGAAATACGAAATGTCTATGCATTTGGTATACAAATAGAATCTACTTTTGTTAGTTCCAAAAAAAAGGAATCTACTTTTGTTGCTTCTTCCTTCTCTACAAATTCACAAGATCTGCATGAATATCTATGCAAAATTCAGTGGCTCACAAGTCTACTCTGAGTATTAAAAATAGTCACTAGCTTTAGCAAAACCATCGAATCATCAAAGCTCTCTCCTTTTTGTTCGAATTAAGGAGCACCCGCTCCCAATTTTATTCATCATAAAACTGATCAGGAGGTGGCCCAAAGGATCGACCAAGTTCAAGTTAACAGGGCCTGATAAGTTCAGAGGCCAAAAAACAAAAACTAAAACCTCACCAAAGCTCACCCTTACCATCCACAAAGTTCAATAGAGTGACTTTCAATAATTTGTTAAGCGAAACAATAACTTTCAATAGAAATAAGTACTTCCTCCGTCCTAAATAAGTGTCTCAACTTTAATATTTTGTAATAAAGTTAGTACAAAGCTGAAACACTTATTTTGGAACCAATGGAGTACAAAGCTTGTACTAGAAATCAAATGGCAATAGAAAGCTACCAGCTAGCTGAAATACTTGCACTAAATTGTACTCTCCTCTCTCTTTTTTTTTGGAAAATGAGAATAGCCCCTGGCCTCTGCATCCGCAGATGACTTCTACTACTATGAGTGCTCTCATATTAGTAGGGAAGTTCAATATCCAAGTGCACGGTAGGTTCATGTTAGAGAGAGCATTAGGTGATCTAGAACTCTGGTGCTCCTGTAATACGGGCTCAGATCTAAGAGCATCTACAACAACACATTGCAAATCCAGGCTCTCAAACGTCAGTGAATGCGCCCAAGCACATCCGCGGGCACACTTCATATTTTCGCTTTCACACCCGTGTCCCTCATATCCGAAATCTCAAAACCATGCAACGCTACGTAAACACATGATCAACACACAGTTCATCGGATCAACATTTCATCACCGAACAGAAGGAGCACAGTTCGTCGGAGTTCAATGGCGAACAATGCAAATCCATACTACAAAGTACTTAAAATATAGATAACATATAAACAGAACGGACAAGGGCGGAGGAAATCACCATTTCCTTGCCGACCATTCTCCTTCCGGCCGTCGGCGCGGCTGTGCCCCTCCTTCATGTAGGCGTTGGCATGCGGAGGTGCGTCATCGTCAAAGCTGGAGGTGGAGCCGTCCATCAGATCAGAGTCAGAGTTGCACCTTTTGCTCGATAGCCTGCAGATCAAGCGGTCTTGCTCCTTCGCATGGCGGGCCTTCTTCTTCTTCGCCGTCGGCCGCTGCGTCCTTGTTTGCCTCACGCTTCGACAACTTGATGGTGAGTCGGAGCGCCTTGGCATTCTTGCGGCGAAGGCACCGCGCATCCGTCTCCGACGTCGTGAGAGGGCGACGGAGGACTGACACGAGGAGTGTGGCCTTGAGATCGACTAGCGCGCTCGCGCGGACAACGCCTTCCTTGTCGCTGCCCTATCCCTCGCCCGCTGCCGCTCGCGCCGGGCAGCACGTGCCTCGTATTCGGGTGTCCTCATGCGCTCCAGCTCCGACACTAGAACGAGGACCCAACGGAGGCTGGGTACCTCTTTCGGACCAGAGTGTGGTGGAGGTGGGGCGGCGTACCTGAAGGAGCAGAGCGGAGCAGCCGGAGCTATGCGCCAGGCGGGAAGGGCTGCCAACGTCGCCGATGCTGCGTCGATGGGCGCCGGGCACTGACGAAGTAGATCCGCTGATGCCGGATCCGCCTTGGTCGAGCAGCGAACGCTACTACGCGATGCGGAGGACAACCTCCTCCATATCGCCGGGCTCCGCTTCACGCAGCAGGCTCGCCTAGTCATGATTGGAGCCGGATTCCCCACCGGAGGCAACGCTGCTTCGGTCGTCGGCCATCGAATGGGTTCGGAGGGGATCGAATATGGAGTGGACGGAGAGGAGAGTGAAGTGGAGTTCGGATTGACCGGTGTCTAGGGTTTTTCAGATGAGGATATTTGTGGGGCACGGGTGGGCCAGGCTGGGCCAAGCCTACGTGGCAGACGCGCCCGGGGCACCTCGTATTCGGCCCATATTTAGCTGGATATGAGGGGCGCTGGACGCCCCAGGCATTTGAGGACGGTTTAAGATACCCGTCTGGGTCTGTTTTTCACGACCGATCAGTAACCGGACCGTCCGCCCCGGCGTTTGGGTACGGTTTGAGATGCCCGACTGTAGATGACCTTAGGGTCACATCCTAGCTCCAGCAGCGCATAAATTTGAGATTCATGCAGGGCTTTTGTGCAAAGTTGCATGAGCCCTGCCGGCGGCCATTGGATCTCAGATCCAACAACTCGTGAGAGGCTGAGAGCCCATATCACGCGAGCACCAAAGCTCCCGTGTCACCTTCGTTCATGTTAATTACAAATGCACAACTAACCACCCCATGCATATGATTATTCTGCCAACGAGCGTGGATAAACAAAAGAGCAACTTGTCTCTGTCATCCAACCAATAAGGCAATAATCCTACCGTGAAAGCATCCTCAAACCAGCGTCGATCTGCATGTCGGGGTGAGTATCTGGTGATACCGCAGCTCAGGTGCTACCGTGATACGAGCTCCTGGGCCGTCGGATCCCAGATCCAACGGCAAACAGGGAGCTGCTGTAGCTGCTGTACTTGTGCGCATTTTTCAGATTTTATGAGGGCTTTTTTGCAAAAATGTCATCATTTCACAGGAGCTCTTGGATCTAAGATCCAACGACCGAGCTCGCACGGGAGCACCTAAGCTTAGGTGCTCCCGGAGCACCTGATATTTTCCCCTGCATGGGTGAGTATCTGGTGATACCGCGGCTCAGGTGCTACCGTGATACGAGCTCCTGGGCCGTCGGATCGCAGATCCAACGGCAAACAGGGAGCTGCTGTAGCTGCTGTACTTGTGCGCATTTTTCAGATTTTACGAGGGCTTTTTTGCAAAAATGTCATCATTTCACAGGAGCTCTTCGATCTAAGATCCAACGGCCGAGCTCGCACGGGAGCACCTAAGCTTAGGTGCTCCTGGAGCACCTGATATTTTCCCCTGCATGGGTGAGTATCTGGTGATACCGCGGCTCAGGTGCTACCGTGATACGAGCTCCTGGGCCGTCGGATCCCAGATCCAACGGCAAACAGGGAGCTGCTGTAGCTGCTATACTTGTGCGCATTTTTCAGATTTTACGAGGGCTTTTTTGCAAAATGTCATCATTTCACAGGAGCTCTTCGATCTAAGATCCAACGGCCGAGCTCGCACGGGAGCACCTAAGCTTAGGTGCTCCCGGAGCACCTGATATTTTCCCCTACATGGGTGAGTATCTGGTGATACCGCGGCTCAGGTGCTACCGTGATACGAGCTCCTAGGCCGTCGGATCCCAGATCCAACGGCAAACAGGGAGCTGCTGTAGCTGCTGTACTTGTGCGCATTTTTCAGATTTTACGAGGGCCTTTTTGCAAAAATGTCATCATTTCACAGGAGCTCTTGGATCTAAGATCCAACGGCCGAGCTCGCACGGGAGCACCTAAGCTTAGGTGCTCCCGGAGCACCTGATATTTTCCCCCTGGGTGAGTATCTGGTGATACCGCGGCTCAGGTGCTACCGTGATACGAGCTCCTGGGCCGTCGGATCCCAGATCCAACGGCAAACAGGGAGCTGCTGTAGCTGCTGTACTTGTGCGCATTTTTCAGATTTTACAAGGGCTTTTTTGCAAAAATTTCATTGTTTATAGTCCTCGTAAAATCTTAGCTCCCTGTATGAAAAACTTAGCGAGAGCTCCAAGTACAGTCCTCGTAAAATCTGAAAAATGCGCACAAGTACAACAGCTACAGCAGCTCCCTGTTAGCCGTTGGATCTGGGATCCGACGGCCCAGAAGCTCGTATCACGGTAGCACCTGAGCCGCGGTATCACCAGATACTCACCCATGCAGCCGTCGTCCTGTCATCACTGTTGCCGTGCCACGCCCACGCGTAGTCACGTCATATGGAAGATGGTGACCGGTGCAGGCTGCCAGGTTAGTTAAATCCAGAACTGAATCAACATCAATTAACTACAAGACTCTTATAATTATGAAAAGAGAAATTCGAACACGGATGAGACTGACCGAGTCCTCTCTCCCCACCACACACAACGAACTCCCCACTCTCGCTAAGTTTTTCCACCACAACATGAGAAAATTCTCCACGATTGAGCACCGCGACGCCTCCCTCGCGCCCTCCTATACAAGCTCCCGCACCACGAACGTACACCATACAGGCGTTCTCACTCCATTCGAGCTCAACCATCAAGATCAGTTGCGAACGCGAAGAGAAATCAAATCAATCGGACCTGCGCCATGGCCGAGCTGCCTCCCGGGTACCGCTTCTACCCTACCGAGGAGGAGCTGGTGCACTTCTACCTCCGGCACAAACTCGACGGCAGCCGCCGCGCCGACATCGAGCGCGTCATCCCCGTCGTGGACGTCTGCTCCCTCGACCCATGGCAGCTCCCAGGCACATATACATGTCGATCATTCCAATGCTGCAATGAATGCATTGCCATCTCATTACTAACTGACTGCGTATGTGCGTGCAGAGGTGCACCGGGGCGCCGGCCACGGGGAGCCGTGGTTCTACTTCTGCGCACGGCAGGACCGGGAGGCGCGGGGCGGCCGGCCGAGCCGCACGACGCCCTCCGGGTACTGGAAGGCGGCGGGCACGCCAGGCTTGGTCTACTCCGCCGCCGGCCGCCCCGTCGGGACCAAGAAGACCATGGTGTTCTACCGCGGCCGCGCGCCGGCCGGGGCCAAGACCAAGTGGAAGATGAACGAGTACAGGGCCCTTGAGGAAGACGGTGTCGATGCCGATGCCGATGGCGCCGCTCCGGCAGCGAACCCTGTGTTCCAGGTAATTAACAGTCTAAACGCGTTTTGTTAGATGATACTCTTCTTTTTTGCGGGGGTTTGTCAGATGATACTCAGTGCTCCCAGATAAGAATAAAAAAATTAATGCATTGTTTGTGTTTGTTCGTAGGTGCGGAGCGAGTTCAGCTTGTGCCGGCTATACACAAGTTCAGGCAACATGCGGCAGTTCGACCGCCGGCCGTGCACTGCCTTCGCCGGAGGCAGCCGCGCGTCGTCGCCGTCCGCCGCGCCTGCATGGCCGAATGAAGACGTTGAAGTGGGAAGGGGTCAGAAGAGGAAAAGACATGCAGCTAACGACAACACGTCGTCTAGCCACGCTTACCGCCCCGTGCAGCAGCAGCAGGAGATGCAGGGAGGCGCCGATGAGGTGCTCGCCGACGACATGACCGACTGGGCAGAGCTTTTGAACTGGATCTAAGAGATGGATAATGAGGGTAGGGTGTTGCCTAGTGACAGTAGGGTTACTCAGATACAATCCTCTCTCACTGGTATACTGAATTTTTATGATGGCCTTTTATGGGTTGCTGGTGGAGGTAAATAAGAGGATGAACTTCTTCAGATTCAGATTACTCCAGATTACTCTAGCAGGAAGATGATAAGAAAAAGAAATCCCATCTTGTCAAATGGTCTGATGTGTGTAGGCCAAAAGACTTGGGAGGTTTGGGTATTCAAAACCTTGTTGTCATGAACGAGGCCTTACATTATAAATAGTACTCCCTCCGTCTCAAATTTTTTGTCTTAGATTTGTCTAGATACGAATATATCAAGTCACGTTTTAGTATTAGACACATCCGTATCTAAACAAATTTAAGATAAGAATTTTGGGACGGAGGGAGTACTGTAAAATCTACAAAAAAGAAATGAGAATGTGAAATCTACAATTTTGAGGGCCTTTGGCAAGAAATCTGAGCAAAAAATACCAAAGAAACCAATGTTAGATTTTGGGAAGTGGAAACAATGTTAGATTTTGGGAAGACTAGTGGCGATAATGCAAATTTGAACGCCTAATAAACTAAAAGAGATACAAAACTTAAAAATCTATAATCATACAATGAAAACAAATAATCAAACCCCTTGTAATTAAAAATACATAATGTCTCCATGCATTTGGTATACAAACAGATTGTAGTTTTCTGGTTCTTCTTTTTTCTGCAAATTCACAAGATCTGCATATGAATCTTTGTGCAAGATCAATGGTACACAACTCCACGCCAACTTATAAAAAAAGTGGCTCATCTTTACACAAATCACCAAATCATTTAAGCAATCACTCCTTAAAATTGTCTCCGGTTGCATACCTCTGCGGTTCCATCTTAGGTCTCCTTTGGTTTGCAAGAATTTTATAGGAATTCCATAGGATAGGATTTTCAAAGCAAAAGTTCCTTTGGAGCCTTTTGGTTTGCAGGATAGAAACCAATCCTGTACATTTCAGGGAAAAAATAACACTAGCCTAAACTCAGTAAAAAAATCTATTCTATGCATCAAATGAAATCTCTTTTCCTATAGATATTGAGATACATGCCGTCTCATTTTCTATGATTTTCCTATTCGTATGATATTCCTGTCCCTATGAAGCATAGAAGGCCTCATATTACGGTGAGTTTGAGTTGCACACCTATATTTCACCCGCCAAGTCTGGCCAAATCGAAGCATATCCCCAAATCATCTGCATAGTAAACACTGGATCCATGTTGCAAAGAAAATGAATGCACCTAGATGATCCACACTGTCCCAACTGTAGCCAAAATGCTAAAGAAACTCTTACACATCTGCTCTAGGGCTGCAATTTTGCTCAAGATTGCTGGAATTCCTTGCTCCCCATTGAAAGGAGAGGTAAATCTGTCTATGAAAAAAATATTATGTTTGCCAATGAACAACTGCCCAAAGCTTTTGGCAAGATAATCACAATTCTAGGCTGCTGGAACATTTGGCTTCAGAGAAATGGCAAGGTCTTTAGAGCTTTACAACCCTCTATCCATGGAAAGGAGAGAAATGACAATGTTCAATTCAAAATCAAGGAGAAACATGCAGCTTTGTATTCACAGTGAATAGACAATAATGGCTAACCTATGGAGTTCATACATAGAGCAGGAATTAGAAAGTTCTGTTTTACCCCTTTGTAACTTTTTTGTTCCTCACTTTTCTCCTCCCCCATGTAACATACTTTTTACAATTATATGAAAAATATACCGTAGAACAAATTGTCCTCAGATTCAAAAATGTACCATAGAAATGGTGATCTAAACGCTCTTATAATATTTTACATAGAGGGGTCGCTGGATCCACGCGTGTGGATATTTTTAGGCCAAAGTAGCTTAATTTTTAGGCTGTTCATCGTCTTACCTTCAGCGACGGCAATGGCGGCGCTGAATAAATTTTCTTCAGATCCTACTCCGATGAGACGATTGGCCCTATCGTTGGGGATGAATTTGGAATCCAGTCTGTTCAAGCAAGGATGATGTGATGGCGGCGGCATCCTAGTGGTGGACATGTGTCCTCGGGCTTCGCCGTTGCAACGGCGTCTGCTCCACTGTCGGCGAGGAGCTTGGGAGGTAGTACAGTAGCAGATGTAGATTGTGGTCTGCATCGACAACATCTGGAAGACGGAACATGTGATGGGTTCGTGGTTGATGGATGGCATGTGTGGTTTCCTCCTTCGGCGTCTTAGTCATGGTGGGGTGTCAGATCTGAAGTTTGATGGCGTGTCCAGGATGTTGCCCCGGTCTGATTCGTTGGCTTCACTTTTGGGGAGCCACCTTGGAGGTCTGCAAAGCTGCATATCAGCGACGGAGCAGCGTCGACCTCGGGTGAGGAGGTGATCCATCATTCTATTCTTCGATGGCTATTGTGGTGGTGCCAGAGGCACGCGATGGACATTGGTGTTAAACTCAGAAATGTTCTGCTATCTTTTCAGTTTTGTCATGTCGGTCTTTACGTGACTTGTACTTTGATCTTTATCACACAAATGAAACGCGTATTTTCATGAAAAAAATACTTTACATAGAGAGTACTTTGTACAATTACATGAAAAATATACCGTAGAACAATTCTTCAAAGGTTCAAAAAGAAAAAATCGACATATGCATGTCATCATGTTACTGTTTCCGCCGACGCAAAACATTTTTTTGTTACTGTTTCCGCGCCACGCCCGCGCGTAGTCACGTCATATGGAAGATGGTGACCAGTGTAGGCAGCCAGGTTAGTTAAATCCAAAACTGAATCAACACTCATTAACTAAGACTCTTATATAAGTATAAGTATAACTAAGAGAAGCGAAATGTGAACACGGCTGAGACTGACCGAGTCCTTCCTCCTCACCGGACACCGCAAACTCCCCACTCTCTCTCGCTACGTTTTTCCACAACAGCATGAGAAATTTCTCCCGCGCGCCGTCCTATATAACCCCACGCTCCACAGACGTACACCACACACGCCGTTCCCGCTCCATTCGAGCTCCGCCAAGGGTGATCGAATCGATTGGACGTGCGCCATGGGCGAGCTCCCTCCCGGGTACCGCTTCTACCCTACGGAGGAGGAGCTGGTGCGCTTCTACCTCCGGCACATGCTCGACGGCCGCCGCCGCGGCGACATCGAGCGCGTCATCCCCGTCGCCGACGTCTGCTCCCTCGACCCCTGGCAGCTCCCAGGCACGAACCAGGATACTACTATACATGTGGAATGCACTGCTATTAGCGGTGGACTGCTATCGAGATACCATTGCTAACTGAATGTGTACGTGCGTGCAGAGGTGCACCGGGGCGTGTGCGCCGGTCACGGGGAGCCGTGGTTCTACTTCTGCGCGCGGCAGGACCGGGAGGCGCGGGGCGGCCGGCCGAGCCGCACGACGCCGTCGGGGTACTGGAAGGCGGCGGGCACGCCAGGGTTGGTCTACTCCGCCTGCGGCCGCCCTGTCGGGACCAAGAAGACCATGGTCTTCTACCGCGGCCGCGCGCCGGCCGGAGCCAAGACCAAGTGGAAGATGAACGAGTACAGGGCCTTCGACGACGACGGTGCCGATGCCGATGCCGTTGCCGCCGCGCGGCTCGAGGTAATTAACAATATAAACGCGTTTTAGGTAGATGATACTCGGTACTACTAGTAGTATATTAGAATCACAAGTTGCCATTCTTTTCGCCAATTCGCCATATGCCGGGTGTTCTTTCACGCAGCAAAGAGCCATGATCAAATGCTGATTGCGAAAGCTGCCTATGGCTAATTGGCTATACATACCCGTAGTCAACTGGTCATTTGAGACGTGAAGAAATATGCAAATCAGTTAGTAGTAGTTACAACATCTTTAGATGTTTATTTATGCATTTTTTGTGCTTGTTTGTAGGTGAGGAGCGAGTTCAGCTTGTGCCGTCTGTACACAAGGTCAGGCAGCTTGCGGCAGTTCGACCGCCGGCCGTGCACTGCCGTCGCCGGAGGACGCCGCTCCGAGGACCCGGCGTCGCCGTCCGCCGTGCCTGCGTCGGCGAATGAGGACGTTGATGTGGGAAAGGGTCAGAAGAGGAAAAGGTATGCAGCCAACGACCACACGTCGTCCAGCGACGCCTACCGTTCCGTGCAGCAGCAGCAGAAGCAGGGAGGCGCCGACGAGGAGCTCGCCGACGACATGACTGACTGGGCAGAGCTCTTTGACTGGATCTAACACATGGATGATGAAGCTCTTAAACAGGATTTGATTCATTAAAGATTCATTTAGAAAAATAAACACAGACTTGGACGAAAGGTTTAGATGAGCTACTTAATTCTTTATTCTTTTTATTAAAATTTTCGCCGTCACTATGATGCCATTTCTACGTACTATCATTTCCCCTGTGGAATTTAACAATGCAGCTCCTTTTCACAAAAGAAAAATGCGCAAGTCAACTGCTTGTGTTCTCTTCATGCGTGCAAAGATTCCTTTTTCCAGTGCAGCGATCGTGACATCTGTTATTATTGCGATGCGTGCGAGCAAGTACGATCAAACATAACAGACTACCACTACTACAAGACGGGCTAGATTGCTAGGCGTTGAACTTTGCTTGCTGATAAATTGACTATCCGTTGAACTTTGCTTGCTGATAGAACGCAGAACCGTTTTCCTGTCTTCACCGAATGAGTGGCATATGCAGTGGTGCTTGGAGGTGTCATGTTTTGTAGGAGTAACTAGACCATGATGGCACGCGTTGCTGCGCCCGTGAATTTTATGATAGAATGATGAAATATCATGTAATTTTTTAAATATAAAATATAGAAATTAAACTTGCATGAACTAACCTGTATATTAGACAATGGTAAAAAATGTAATATTGCGATTGTCTCGGGAAATAGAATTAGTCAAGTGATTGCTCTAGCTTTTAAATGAATAGTGTCTATGAAAGATATCTTGGAAACAAAAACATGAATAAGTAACATAGGTTTAGAGAACATACATGATAGTCAATAGCACAATTGGTAAGATAAATTAACCGGGCAATCTTTTCTGCTTAATTAATCGATGAGACAAAAATCTTTTATCGTTGTTTAAAAAATAGTGTCACTTCCCCTAAAAAAAGAATTAGCGATGCTTGATTCCCATATTGGTATACCTTCTCATTGTTGCCACGCGCACGTGAGGGAGTTAGGCAGTGGGGCGTCAATGTTGTGTGGCGCTGCGACGCCAACACGAGCAACATTTTTTTTAAACCACCGTCTATTGCAAAATGTTTTGGGGAATACAGATAATAGATGGTAGAGATGTTAGCCAGACAAGATGGCCCGCTCACAAAGAAGGCACGACTTTCACAAGATTGTGAGCCTCAACATTACTATCAAAGGCAGAAGATAATGCCCCGCTCACACGCAGCTACCTAATTTTTTATTTGAGAAACAATTTTTTTTAGCAAAATTTAGGAAACAGCTACTTACGTTTGTGTTTCATATACACTTTGTCTGCTTAAGCTAGTCCACCGGCCCAAGAAACAATCCAGGCCCAATCAACCACAAGTGAAGTAGATAGTTCCGTGGAGCAGCAGCCCAAGAGATATCCAGGCAGGCGATCGTACGGCTAGCAACGCCAAAGCTTTGTGGAGGCTCCCAACTCGCCCTGTTATACTGTTTAGTAATATCGATCAGCTAATGTCAGCAGAATGTAACCTATCATTTGAAAAAATAAAACACGTTTTTCTTGCCAAAAAGTTAAAAATAAAAATATACGCAGCTCGCGCGTCAGGCTGATTTCGGACACACCCATGCATCTGTCACCCTTTCTTTAATTGCCATGTTTCCTTTTTTTCTAATACTTTTCATGATAGTGCAAAGAACATCAGAAACAAAAATTACATCCATAGGCCACGTAGCAATGACTACAAGTACTGACGCGAGCGGAGACGGGCAAATGTTAGTACTAGAAAGTTGCGAAGTCGCCGTACTAAGGCCCCGTATGAACCGTTGACGATGAAGAGAATGATAAAACAAAATGGTTCAACCTGTAAACACACGAGTGCAGAGAAACTAAGACGGGATCCAACCATATCTCATGAGATCCGTCAGAGACACATCTCCACAGGCCCTCTGACGACACTAGACGCACCGTTGGAACGGGGACTAGGAGGAGAGAACCTTATTCCATTTTCATGGAGCCGTCATTGTCTCGCCTTCTCGAGTAGGACGCAAATCCTAACAAATCTTAAAAAAAAACACCTAAAAAAGAGCAGGATCCCTCCCATCGGCAAGGGACAGGGTCCACCACGCCTCCATGGTCGTAAGGCCACAAGAGATGTGGCAGACCAGCGATGGTGCTGAAGAGTGGGAGGGAACCGCCAACTTGCCCTCGTGTTCCTGGCGGTGACTGAGCAAATCCTAAAGAAAACTTGTTGTTTCTTTGATTAATTGCCACGTTTCCAAATGCCATATCTGCATGAGACGTGGCACACAGCATATCCATGCCGCACGACTGGGATCCAGTGACTTCACTTGGTGAAGTCATGTTGCAACTTTAGGCTCTTCATCTTCATCCAAAACAGATCCACGGTCCATATCACCCGAAGGCAAAAGCCCTCAACACTTAGCAGTTTTGGACGAGGGCGGGCTGGAGAAAACACTTGGCAGGAATCTGCTTCGCTCTCCCGCACGCCGGTGTGTCGTACAAGGAGACGGCGCTGCACCGCCACATCGGAGAGGAAGGAGAACCGCACCACACCGCGCAGCATCACGGAGAGAGAGCAAGGAACCCGCGCCGGCCACCGCATCGGGAGGGGCGGGCTGCTGCTGGAGGAGTATGAGGGCCGCGCGCGCCGCCACCGTCAGACCGGACCTCTGCCATCCTGCATCCAGTTGAGGTCGCACCATCGCTGGAGGAGAACAGGAGTGGCCGTCGCCGGAGGAGAGGAGTAGGGACACGCCGCCACTACAAGATCGTTCCGCCAAGAAGAAGTCCATAGCTGCCGCCATTGAAGGAGAGAAATCGCCTCAGCGTCACGCCCGCGAGGTAATTTTACATGTCCCTGCTGGCCAGTTCAATACATGTGGCGTACAGGTTCAGTACATGTACATGTCCATATACTAGTACCGATCAGGTTCAATACATAAGGAAACTGATTACCGATCAGGCTCATGTACAGATTCAGTACATGTAGTCATATGTAAGTAAAACTGATTACTGCTAGTCATATTTTAACTAACTTTACTAAACTGAAACTGATTTATTTAAGTGATATGTAAGTAAAACTACATCTCCAGCATGCTAACTAAACTCCAGCGTACTAATATTGTCACTAACTGAACTTTTTTCAGGTGTGAGTAACTGAAATCATAATATGGTACTATATAATCTGTTCAAATTTTTGGGTTCCAATATGTTTAAATCAAACTGAATCCAAGCGCACTGAATCGTTTTTTGCTGCTAGGCTGCAAAACTGCCAAGTCCTGTAGTTTTTGCCTGTCTCATGTAGACCATTGGATGTGTTTTGGATGGAGATTAGATGGCTAAAGTTGCAGCATGACTTCACCAGGTGAAGTCACTGGATCTTAGTCCCGCCGCACTAGGGGTACGCCCCGGGCCCTAGCCGCTGCCCATGACCCCACCCTCCTCACTAACTTTCTCGTCGCTAGATGAGGTCGATGGGCAAAGCTCGTCCAGCGGATGATGGTGGTGTGCTCGTCTTAGTCGACTTGCCATGCCAGTCATGGATGGCAAACATGTACAACAAGTTCGGACACCGAGCCAGTGGCTTGAGCGATGCACACATCATTGTCGTTGCAAGGACAAAATGGTGGTCGTCTATGGTGGTTGATTTGGGCATTCTCGCCTGAATCGGGCCGTTGGAGGAGGACACCCGTGGCTAAGGACGACCTCGGTTGCAGATGGCAATTGTGGCCTCGGGCGCTGCCATGCAACTGTATCGACCCGGCTTCGTAATGGAGCCTACTCTTGATCGGTACTCAATAGTTGTGTGTTGGCTATGGCGCGTTGCATATTCAACGCGGTTTAGTGTGTAGGTGGCTGGATGTCCCGGGCATGGGCCACTTGAGCTTCAGCGACAGCTAGATCTAGGACTTGAGTTTTGACAAATCCTTGACACTCATGGCGATGATATGTGGGAAGACGTCCCAGTCATGAGCTAACGCCACTACCTCCTCTCTTCACCACCGTTGGTGGTTGGACACCTCTTCAGGAGGCGGTCGGAAGGTGGCTCCGCGGGGCATGTGCTTCTTTGGTGCATAGTTGCAAGGAGTGTTTGGAGAGGCGTGCGGCCTCATCCGGTGGACACCACAATGGTTCTATGGGGCGTACTTGGTGGCGCAACACTCAAAAGATCTGTTTGCAAGATGGTTCTTATAACGCCACTTTATTGTGTGGGATGAGAATTTTGTTCTAGCCTTCATTGGTCGGAGGTAGCGTTGAACTTGAGTGGTTACCGCCCGTTGAAGTTGATGTCTCCATGTCGATGTTCCAATCTTGGTTCGTCGGTGTTGGCATTCAGGCTGAAAATCCTGGTCTGGGGCGTAACATGATGACGGTGGCATGGGGGTGTTGTCTCTTCTTAAAGGCATTTTTACGGAAGAAGTTTGATTTAAAAAAAAGGAAAACTTGAAATATAAGTAGCCTCGCTGCATGGCACTTGGTTGGGCTTCATCCGTTGGATTCTTCGCCTTTGGGTCAGAATGCAGTGCTCGTAAACTCATGCTGCCGTGGAGACCACGGGTGATCATCCAAAAACTAGAGTCTAACGCGCGCTTCGTCGCGTCGTTCCTCACACATGGGATTAACTTTTTTTCTAGTAAGTTATTGTGGTCGGTTATTTTGTTTTGGTTTTATTGTGCTTGTTTTGGTTTTAATTATGATATGCAAGTGTTTTTCTTTCATTCGTATAGGTATATCATGTTAGGCTGTTGTTGACGATGATATTTGTTCGGATAGCATAATGCAGTTGTTAGGTGCATGATTGTGAAGTACTTACACTTTTTGACAACTGCGTCGGCTGTTGGCGGGTGTGTGAGCCCCTTGGTAGTTCTTATTCATGTTGAACCTTTGTAATTATTGTTATAACACCCACATCGGCCGGTCCATAAAGTTCTTGCTCGCTCAGTTTGGCTCTCTGCTCCGCTCATAATCTTAGGTTTTTTTTTTGTGATCGCTCCACAGCTAGCTCGGAGAAAAACAAATATCATATTTTTATTTGAAAATGTTCGTTAAGTCAAATGAAGTTCACGTACTTTAGGATTTTTTTTTAAAATTACATATTTGAAAAACACAAAAAAAAGTTCATAAATTTTAAACATATTAGTGGATTTCAAACAACATTTATAAATTTTAAAAAGGTATGTAACTCTAAAAGTGTTCATAGACTTTAAAAATGTTTGTAAACTTCAAAAATATTCATGAATTCAAAAAAAGTGCATAGTATTTTAAAATGTCCACAAGTTTTAAATATTAAAAAATTAGCATGTAAAATAATAAATGTAAATAAAAAGTTAATAAACAAAAAAACATGAAACAAATAGAGAAACCAAAAGAAAAACTATTAAAACCGTTGAAAATATAGAGAAGAAAGAAAAACATAAAAGTAGGCAATATCTTCTCAAAACGGAAAAACCCGGCCGACTAGAGACACACACCCTTGCAGGTGGGCCCATAGCTTCTCCCAAATCCCAATGCGCTAGGAGGCTCCAAATCTACGAACCTTAGTACTCCTCGCAAATCCTTTCAGCACTCTCTTCAGATAAAACTCCGTGCCGGTCATTTACGAATATAACTCTGTTTCAAATTGCTTGTTTTAGATTTGTTTAAATACAAATGCACCTATTAAAACATGTATAGATACATTCATATCTATTCAAATGTAAAATAATTAGTTCGAGACGGACGGAGTAAAAAACATACTTAATCAAATGAAAACATGCCGTCCGTAAGGAAGGCACGCCCGCCACACACGTAGCGACACACCTTACCTAAACAAATCATTCAGTGGAAGGAGACGGTCCCGTCGACGACCAGGTAACTACGGTTACTTCGTAAATTTCAAGATGATATGCCGGCCCAGTCTTTCGGATGTGCTCATAAGGGTAGGGTCTGCGTGTGTGCGTTCATAGGGGTGAACGTATGCACATGTATATGAGCGCTTGCGTCTGTACTGTGTTCAAAAAGTACACGCACCGTATGCGCCTGTTGCGCAGCTTCCAGGCAAGCAGACGCAGTGGTTTGGTTGGTGGTTTCTGATCACCCAATCTCTCACACGAGACGCTATCATCCACAGATAGCCATTAGCCAAAGCATCAGATTCCGATCGATGATGGGGAACCTGCATGCATTTCCACACCCGAACCTCACCGCTTCTTCTTCATCCATCGGGCCCATGCACTGCACCGGACGGTCGTCCTGAGGTCTTCGGACGGATCGATGAGAATCCATCCCGTCATGCTCGGTTGCTCGTTAGATTCCCAACTGAGTTGCTGCTGGGTCGGATGAGAGGGCACGCGCGCGCGCGCTCACGTTATTCTTTTCAGACCAGACCCAGACCAGGAACGCCGGGGACGAACCTGGCCTGGCCAGTGGGAAAGGAGATCCCCGCGGTCCTGAGGATCCGGTGCCCGTTGGCCTTTTGGCTTGGCTGAAAATATCTGATCTGATCTTCAATTGGCCTGCATGTGGACGAACCAGGGCGAGGCGTTTCGGATCAGGAAAGCCGGAGGCGCGAGAGGATCGACCGCAAAGGGAAAGCGAGCTGCGTCGATCGATCGAGATTTGGCTGGCCTTCCTCTGCGACCCCTCATCAAAAACAAAATCTGGCGTGCGCAATGTTGTGTGAATGGATGGGTCATGATTGACGGCCTGTGCAAATATATACAGCACGAACCAATCTGATCCGATGAACAATAAAAACACACTTTGCCAGACACGAAAGCCATAATGCTGATGCCGCCAATCGGATCCCAAAGCAGCTTTGATCAGCAATGCCCAATATTAGCCGTTAAACTTTAAGCTTAGAGCAAAGCCTGACCGGCCATTCGCCGCCGGTTGGGGCGTGCACGTATGCGTAGGCCCAAACCATCCTAGCGGATAAGCTAAACTACAGCGAGACGACGCATCAGGCGTGCACACGAACGCGGTCATGTTCATGTGCGGCGAATCCAGAGCAAAAGCTCGTTCCTTTTTTTTCTACTAGTAAAAAGGCGCAGACGAGAGGAGAGCGAATTAGCGGAAGTGGCCGTGCTTTCTTGGGTCCTAGCGAGCGCGACGTGACATGCAAGGGAAATTTTTGCTCAAATAATTTAGCGGGCTGCGATCTTATCCTCGAAGAGCGTTGGCCCACAAGGCCCACGGCCGCCGGCCGGGGGATCCGACCGGTACGGCGCTCGCGTCAGCGGAATCCGGATGTGGGCGGCGCGTGCTGTCTGGTGTGCATCGCCCTGCTTTTTGTTCCCAAAGCGCACGTGCTCCATTGTTTTGTTAGAATTAGAATGTTCTTGTGCCAGAAGAAGCATCAACCACTGCCATGATTAGATGATTAGGAGAGATGAAAGAAAAGATGTATCAGCTCGAACGCATGCTCATAGGAGTATATCATTGCGTGCAATTCCTTGAAGATACAACCTGAACACAATGTGTAGCACTGCTACCATCCTTGCGGAAGTAGAACACGCGAGACTGAATTTGTATGTCCATTATACGTACAATTTATTTAAAACCATGTATTTACATGACATGCTTTGTAGCCCAAGTGTAGGCATAGAGGGTCAGTGGGCCATAGACCCCTAAAAGGGAGAATATACCAGCCCTGCTATGGTGGTGCCATGCATGTTGGCCATGAATCTTCGATCTTATCGGCAAGGAATGGTTTACGTTGATTGCTACGATGCTTGATATAAGCCTTTGACGTTGATGCTAAATTAAGCACCTGAAGCCTATCCCACTTCACCAATGTATTTGCATCAATTACATACACTCTCGTGTGCTTTCTCCGTAAGAAAATTCAGATTTTCTAGCATGTGTGAGAGTAGAAGAAATTTTGTGAACCTAGGGACATATGAACCCTATAGCCTTACACGGCTGTAAATCTAAGCTCCCAGGAATTGGTGCCCTGGGAGCGCTCGAGCGTTTTTTTCGGGAGTGCACCACGTATGTCAGCGAAAAATCATGCTCGTACACTTTAAACATTAAGAAAATGTAAGAATAAATTATGCATGTAAGATATATTTTTTAAAATTGTATCCAATTACACACCCATACTTGTACCAATCCTCTAAGGGCATCTCCAAGGCGGACCGTAAACCTCCCGCAATCGTCCGGCCCGCGGAAGCCAACGCCGACCTGTTTCGGTCCGCGGAGCGATCCGGACGCAATTTCTCCCGCAAACCGAAGACAGAAGTGGAGGAGGTTTGCGGGAGTCCGGACCACTTCCAAGTCCGTTTGACTGCCCTGACGCATCAAAAAATACCTCCCCTCCCCCCTCCCCACGCGCTTCCGCCCCACTACTGCAGGAATGCCTAGTAGTGGCGGGCCCAAAATGGCCAGCAGTGGCGATCCAGCCTCCCAGGGCCGCCCGCCACCAACCTCCTGCACTCCTATAACCTCATCAGTGGTGGGTGCCCGCCTGCCACTAGTACGATGCTTGCAGTGGCGGGCGTTTGTTCCTACCCACCACAACTCGCTATTTCTACCCGCCACATATACCATTATAACAGTGGCGGTCCTGCTGTAGCGCCCGCCACTGGAGGGATAGGATAGACTACACAACTGTTGCCATTGCAATTTCAAACATAATACTACAAAAGGCTAGTCATACGATTCTCAATATAACCGAACTGGACTAAATTCAGTTCGGAAACAAAGACGAAATAATTAAGTAACACTTCAGATTTGTTCGACGGAAGAAACAAACATCAATGAATCGATCACGTCCATCATAACATACTAATTAACTAACAGTTCATCGGCTGATAAATTCATGACTTAAGACCATATTTCTAAACATGGTTAATGACAATCATCATCTGAAAGTCATTGCGGTTGCTTTCCCTTATGCTGATTAACACAAGGGTGTCCACCCTTAGTTCTCTCTTCATGAACTCCCGCCAGCCAAACCTACAAAAGGATATGCGTCCGTCTGTTTCCGTCTTGTACTGAATGCTGGTGGCACGCCATGTTGGTCCATGGCGTACTCCAGCGGTGCCGACGACGGGAATGTCCACTCCGGAAAACATCTTGATAGGTAACTTCTGCACTCCCCATCAATTAAAGCAAACTGAGAGCACGCAATGTTAGACATCTCACCATTCTTGGTTATGAACAAAAAAATATGAAAGAATACA
The DNA here is from genome assembly GCA_963921465.1 of Triticum timopheevii. NCBI lineage: Eukaryota > Viridiplantae > Streptophyta > Magnoliopsida > Poales > Poaceae > Triticum > Triticum timopheevii. The sequence goes on along the minus strand of OY997262.1, from coordinate 341,058,155 downwards.
AATCATCTCACCATGACTTTTTTCACAATGTTGGTTTTAGTTAAGCGGTGCACAAATGGCTTCCCCACGAAGGCTACACTCGATGGTAACATCGTAGTAATATTCATGGTCTCATCCCGAGTAAGCTTCCTTATTCTTTTAGAGAAAATTGCAGAACTTAACGCTACAAAAAAATACACTTTTGTGATGATACATGTTTGTCACAGTAGGTCACTTTTTTGTCATGCATGTACATCCATGACGATTTTATGACAGAATCAAGATAGTCATACATGTGCTGTCGTAGAAGTGTTCCATGACAATACCAAAATTATCATCACGGAAGTGTCCACTTCCATGACGATAAATGGCGCGTCATGGAGGTGATTTCGTCAAGGGTAACCGATACGTGGCATCCACCGTAACGGCTCGCCGTTAAGCTATTGGGTTCCGGTTTAGATACGATAACCCGTTAATAGCCCGGACCAATTGGGATTTTCCACGTGTAAAATCATCATTGGCTGCAGGAAACACGTGTCGGCTCGCCGTTGGGACAGATCCACTCATTGGACCGAAGGCACCTATGATACATCGACACGTGGCACGACTCAATAGAGGCCCATTCCTGTGAAAAAGGTAGCGGACCGGCCCACGGAAAGCCTATTAACGGCCTGTTCGCATATAGCCCATTTATAACCCGCTAATCAGGGCCCGTTACGGCCTATCCGAATTAGGCCCAGTAGCGTCATCTGGGCCGTCCAATATGATTCTAGCCCGTTGTAACTTCTGGCCCATGTATGGCCCATACGTCTTTCGGTCCATATGAGGCCCTTTGTAACTCTTGGCCCATTAATGACCCGTGGTGAAACTGGCCGGTAATGATCAGTGTATCACTTTATACCCATTAATGGCCCATTATTCCATTGGGCCATTTCCAGCCCGTGTTATCGTTCGGCCTTCTCAGGTCCCATTTATTCTTGGGCTCATTTCCAGCATTCGGTTACTTATGGCCCGTTACTGGCCTTTTCTGCTAGTGGGCCAAATTCATCCCGTGGTTACAGTCAACCCATTTTTGGCCCGTTAATCCATTGGGCCGTTTTCTTAGCGTCATCAAATACGGCCGATTAAGGACGGCCCATTATGGTCGGCCCATGATGAACGGAGATTCCAACTCTAGCCCGTTTACAACCCATAATGCGGTCATTGGCCCATGTTTGGCCAATCGATCATACGGCCCGTAGAAGGCCCATTAATAATATGCCCGGTAGAAGGCCCATTGTTTCCATGACCCATAGAAGGCCCATTGTTTCTACGACCCGTAGAAGGCCCATGGTCACTACAGTAAATATGTAGCCCATGGTTATTGTGGCCTAGTTAAAAAAATAGGTTATTGCGGCCACTAGCAAACCGCGGAAAAAGAACTGCACTGACTACAAGCAAACAAATAAAAAAGATAACAACGAAATAAATAAGCAAGAAACTTATGCTAGGTTATCACGACTATTACACATATTACATCCACTAGGCATCAAAGTTCGCCACCAGTGCAAATATAGGGAACAAAGCAGCATATCACATACACTGGTTGTCAAAGTTGGCGACCAGTGCAAATAAACACCACAACAAAAGAAGTCCAGAACTGAAACCACTTCAGAAGAGCTCAAGAAACAATATCCTGGGTACCCATAATGCTGGCAAGATGCTTAGCAAGCTTATTAACTTTCTCTTGTTTGGCGCTTAAATCCTCCAGCACTTGCTGTTGCACCAGAAAGTATGCATCTGAATTCTGCAGGGACTTCCTCAGTCCTTCGGCTCCTGTCATAGAACATCTAATCGATGTCTTTCAACTTGAAGTTGAGACTCAAGAAGCTGAACTGATTCAGGCAGCGAGTTCGAAGAGCTGGTACGAGCAGTAGTGGCCAGTAACTCGAACACTACATCAAGACATGACTTTGGGGTTGTCTTAGTGTCTTCAGTATAGTTTTTATCAGCTTTCTTGGAGACCAACAGGGATGTCTCACTATCTTTTATCTTATCTGCATTACTTCCTTTACCATTGCATAACGGGGTAATCTTTTCCAATATTTTATCCGCATTCTAAAAGAGAAACAAGCAAACACATCACATGTTTACCATGTTGTATATGAAACTCATTTTGGTAAACCAGTTCAGTAGTAAGGTGGACATGATAACAACATGAAATAAACATATATCTATTTAGTATGGTCACTGTATGGTCTATATCTTCCTAGTTTATGTTGCCAAATCAAATAGAGACAGTTCAAATTATATCTATTTCAGACAAAGCAGCATAGACAAAATATAAGTGTGGGAAACTACACAGCAATAACAACACTTGTAATGTGCATGGCATGAGAACATAACTGTTTATTCAATTGAAACTAAAATCAATATAGAGCAAGTTACAACAACAAACACGTTAAAGAAACAGGTTTAAAACATACATGTTGCGCCACTGGAGTTTCAATTGCATCCTTCAAATTTGAAATTAGTTGGTATGAGTAAATACAGTGATGCAAGAGTAAAGGAGTATGAACCGTAGCTACAGAACCTAACCTAAGAACAATTCTTCTTCTGCTTTAAGCATTGAATTGGGGTTCGGATTGGTGGTCCTCGTGCTTTGGGCACTATAGTTGCCTTCCTAACTGCTCGTGTTTGGGTGCTCTGTGGTGGAGACGGTAATGTGTGAACTGGAACTGGGTTACTATCTGCTGGGGTTCCGGTTAGAAGGGGTGTAGCTGGTTCTTTGTTCAACTGGGTAGGGGCACAATCTGCGTGAGTCTGGGTTATGTGTGGTGGGGCTGGTTCTTGGGCAAGTAAAACCGTGGTTCTATCTGCATCGACGAGTAGCACGATCTTTTCTGAAGACCGTGTTTTTACTTCCACAGATACTGCCATCACCCCCTCCAATTCAAATGTCTAATAAGCAAGAAAAGTAATTGAATGTACAAACATTAATAGATAGGTGCAATGGATAGTAGGGAAGAAAACAGGGCATGAAATAATTTACATTTATGTTGTCTAACCAAACATAATAGCATGACATAATTTCACATATATGATGCCTAATTAAATAGGATAGCATGACACAATTTCACATGTATGATGGCTAACTTAACATGATAGAATGACATACTTAAAAATATGATGACTATGTAAACATGATGACATGATATAACTATACAATGTGTCTATTAAAGTGGTTGGCATGCCATAATTCACAAACATGCTGTCGATGGAAACATGATGGCATGATATAATTCACAGATAGAATGACATAATTCAAAATATGATGACTATGTAAAAAGGATGAGATGATATAACTATATTATGTCTTTAGAAAATGGGTTGGCATGCCATAGTTCAGATACATGCTATCTATGTAAACATCATGGCATGATATAATTCAAATATATGATTTATATAATAAGCAAGTGAGCAGAGGGCAATCACATATATGATGTGTCAACTAAGGAGATGGCATTCAATATTGTGTATATGATGTAAAAACTAAGCATTGCAAGACAACATATGCATGATATGAGTAATATAACCCTGCCAAGTTTGAGCATACACCTCAAGGGGATAATAGGACTGGTCATCTGCCTCTGAATCCTCCTCTGAGGAGCTATCTGTAACCAGCAAGTTATCTGCTTCAACAGGTAGCATTGTCTGCTCTGAAGACCTTGTTTTCATTCCAGATTTCTCCATCACCAATTCAAATGGCTGATGCACGGGAAGAGCAGTTGAATATACAAACATTGTTGACAAATGCAATGAGTAATACAAAAAAAGGATGGCATGATATAGTTCACATATATGATGCTTGGCTAAACAGCATGGCATTGCATAATTCACATACATAATGCCTTGCAACAAGATAACATTGCATAATTCACATATATAATGTCTTGTAACAAAATGACATTGAAAAATTCACATACATGGTAATTAGACACTGAATAGGTGGAATTCACACAAAGCATGTCTAAACTAAGCAAATGACATGCCAATGCAAGACACCATATGCACGATATGAGCAATATAATCCTGCCAAGTTAGAGCATGCACCTCAGGGGGGGGGGGGAATAGGACTGATCCTCTGTCTCTGAATCCTCCTCTAAGGAGCTATCTGTAACCAGCAAGACATGCGCTTCATCAGATAGCATTGTCTGCTCTGAAGACCTTGTTTCCACTCCAGATTTTTCCATGATCGTGTTGAATGGCTGATGCACAAGAAGAGTAATTGAACATACTAAAATTGTTGACAAATTTAATAGTAATAAAAAAATGATGGCATGATATAATCCACATATAAGATGACTGGCTAACCAGGGTGGCATTGCAAAATTCACATATATGACACCTGGCTAAACAAGATGGCATTGCATGATTCCCATATACGATAAAGAAACCAAACAGATGGTATTCACACAAAGCATGTCTAAACTAGACATATTTGATGTATAAAGTAAGCAATGCAAGGCACCATATGCTTGATATTACCAACATCAGCATGCCAAGTTAGAGCGAAGACCTCAGGGAGTAAATAGGAGTGGTCTTCTCCTTCTGAATCCCCCTCAGAACAGTTATCTTCCTCTTGATTAGAATCCAAAATGGGTGGAGGAGGGCTGCCTTTGCACCCACCATGGAGTGACGTCTGCATTAAATTTTATTGCCATGCAAGGCTCGTCTCTTTTGCTCTACATGTTCAGTTCCATTGTGTACAATAACTGACATGCATAGGAATAAAACTTCATGAGATTATGTAAGGAGTGCATGCACAAATCCAGAGTGATGGTAGCAAACTGTGGATAGACCCAAAACCAATGATAGCAGACAAATAATAGCTTTAGTTAAAAAATACAGATAATGGCTCCTTTAATGTTTGTTTCCACCCAACATAAAACTCAGAGTAGACACCCAATATTAACCAGATAGTAGACAGATAGTATTGATTGCTTCCCCAATATGTACCCCACAACCATTTAAACACTCAAGTTTGAGCATTAGTTTGGACCTGACTTGGAGTCTAATAGGTGAACAGGATGATAACATAGCATGTCATCATATTAAGCGATGCATAACGTAAGCAGACACGAAATAGTGCGACCTCTCTTGCGGACCCGTGTAGTCCTCAAGGTCATCTGCTCAGTTGATGATGGTAATGCAGTTGTCGTGGCTACCGGTAGCAGGGAAGAAGATCTGAGGTGGCGAAAGACAGTCTGGAGGGCGGATCTCTGCTGTGGTGAACCATTTCATCATTGGAGCAGCTGAGTTGGGGTGGAACACAGCGTAGCAGGAGCAAGATAAACCACACAAGGTTTTCTTTGACACATATCTGTAACAGAAGTAGTTGTGTAAGGGCTTGTTTGAATTTGAGGATTCTAACAATGCAGGGATAGGAAATACACAGGAATAGGATAGGAATGCACGTGCAAAACAAAGAATTTAAAAACACAGGATTTCTGCCAATCTGGGTGTTTGGTTCACAAGAACTGGAATATCACAGGATGTAAAGAAGCATGGTGAGATTAAGTCAAACCAAAAGAAAATGTATGATTATAATGCTATTATGCTACTATCTCTTAGTCTTGTGCTTCATGAATAGGAATTTGAAAAGGAGGACAAGTGGATATTAAAATTCCTACGGTTTTTCTTTCAAGGAGACACCAAAGGAACAAATCCTACAGTTTTCCTTTGCTCCATTCCTTTTAACCAAATGCATGAATAGTAGTACCATAGGAAACTTTCCAATTCCTATGTTTTTCCTTCACTTTTCATTTCAAGAACTCGCGATTCTAGTAGGCAGGCTTGAGCAGGGAAAAGCCTACACTCAAAAATGTTTTTGTGCTACTTCTACTACTTTGGACCCAGGCCACTGCCCTACTAGCTCAACTCCCAGGCCCATCTACAAATGCACAACTCAAACGCGTAGAGAAAAATAATGATGGCATTCAAGAGAGTCCATCACAGATAGCTAAGTTACCTAGTACCTCACTCCTTGTCATATAGTAGTTGAAACTAATCGTATTTCACGTTACTACGTGTGCTTAGTGGACAATATATATAACATGTAGAGTAAAAAAGCGATGCAACAAGTGCACAACCTCTTTGGTGAAGCCATGTCGATCTCAAGGGTTGGTCGGTGAGGATGGTCCGGCTGATTTGGCTGTCGGAGGAGGGGAAGAAGATCTTAGGCGTCTGGAGATGGAGCCCGGAATACTGCTCCGCTGTGATGGAGGGTTTCTTTGTTGGAGCAGCTCCGGTGAGTTGTACGATGGCTAGGCTGACGCAGGACAAGAGAGACAATGTTAACCTGAGTCGAATTCTAATAGCATCTTCAATAGATGACGTAAAATACATAACCACAAAGTGCTAGATGTAAAATACATCAGCCGCTCATCTCTGAACTTAACTATTGAAACTGAATTTAACTGTCGAAACTAAATTTAATTGTCGAAACTGAATTTGGCTGTCGAAACTGAATTTTACTATCGAAACTGAACGCACTAGTAGCAGAAAAGCAGTAGCAGCAGCAACAACGCCCAGAGCAGCAGCGCGTGCGAGAGCCGGGGCAACTGGTCGTGTAGCAGCATCTCGGGTAGCAGCTGCAGGGGCTCGAGGGAGAGTAGGATCTGCCGCTCATGCAGCAGCAGCGCGCGCAAGAGTGGAGCAACAACCCAAGCAAGAGCAGCAGCACAAGCAAAAGCAAGAGCGAGAGCAGGAGCACGAGCAAGAGCAGACCAGACAGGGGACCAAGAGCAAGAGCAGAGTAGTAGCGGGAGCGAGAGAGAAAGTAGTAGAAGCTCCTACTAATGTGGACGTCGACGCCGAGGGAGCGACACTGTGGAGGAAGTGGCCCGCGACGAAGCTGTGGATGGAGCCGCACCATGTCGGCTCGGGACCGAGCGCCGGCAGCATTGTGAGATCGAATCAAGAAGAAAATGCGGCGATTAGTGTAGAACCTCTTTGGTGGTGCCGATTAGGCCTCAGCTTCATCCGAGGAATCGGTGATGATGATGCTCTTCCGGTGGTGTAAGTGAAGATGGCGGTGTGGGAATGGAGGTGGCGCGAAAGATGAGGGGAACGTCGGGGCAGCTCCTTGGAAGTGGAGGACGGGGTGGATGAATTGGCGGGACAACGAGATTGATGATGGATCCTCATCCAGTGCGGTGGATGAGGGACGTCGAGGTGTTGCTGTGGACGACGTCGTCGAGGAAGAGGCTCCGGCTGGGTGGCGGATGGAGGAGGGTGTGGGGCTTCACGGGTTTTCGCGGCCTTGGTGTACAAATGAGTGGGCGGATGGGATGGGAGGGGGAACCATGGCTTAGGGACGCGCTTGTCCGAAATGTGGGGTAAGTTACCAAACTACCTCCACCGATTTGAGCTAGGTGTTTCTTTCGGTTCAGGGGTATCACGGGCATTTCGCGTGTCAGGATTTCACAGGAGCTGTGAGTTTTCGCATGCGTTGTAATTTTGGGATAGCAAGGCGTGGGTTGAGATGGAGGGAGTTTTCGGAGCACAACGAGACAAATATATATCTTAAATATTTCAGGGTAACAAGGCACGGGTTGAAGAGGCGAGAGTTTTGCAGCACGATTGACATATATGCTAGCTTGAAATTTCGGTATAACAAGGCACGACTTGAAATTTCGGGAGAACAAGCTTAACGTGTACAGAAAAAAGACAATTCACACCTTGTCAGCAGAGAAAGTCATGTCCTGTTTTACTATATTACTAGAAATGCATTCAAATACAACAAAAAACCCTAAAAAATTGGGACAACAAACATAACGTGTACAGTACCAAATCAATTTGCACTTCCTTCAACAATAAAAAAACAATTCGTGTTGTCTAGCATATGGACTAAATTTGAGTACATTTTCCCTATTTGAATGGGATTATACTCGGGTTAGTTATACAACCATCGAAATATTATCTTCACAACACATGACATGAATATAGGAGTAGTAAATTCCTATATAAATATGAACTACATGTACATATGATCTCAAATTTAAATATATGTATCCACTTTATGTTGAATTCAAATCATAGTACATGTATGCTCTAGCTAGATGTTCAAAATCTACACCATGTATGATACTACATACAATGTCTTTAACACGCACAACACACACACACACACACACAAACACCATTTAGACTAGTAAGGTACACATGCATTGCACGCATGAGATTTGGCAACCAAATTACGAATAAATACCATATTATAGCATGTAAGCTTTGAGTCATATATGCATGATGTAGATTTTTTGTTTAATTCTTATAGTTCTTCTCATTCAAAATCATTTAGTTTTTATAAAAAAGCTAATCTATTTTAAGATTTATGGAATTATGTGTTGTAAAGCATAAAGTAAACACAAATAATGGCAATTCATGTAGAATTTTTTGGGCAATTATGATATGGAAGATTCTAAAACAAAGGAGAAGTGCTTGTGTTTTGAGGTTTGTGCATTATGCTTAAGTTCAACCATGGAGTCTTCTAGATTGTACATGTGGCAAAATCTGGTGGAATGTAGATGATATCCAACGGCCAGAAGTGCTCGGATTTGCCATCTCTCTGCACCGTCGGATTGGCTTCATCCAACGACCATCTTTCAAAGTTATTCGCACACTATATATTAATATTATAATACAATATAATAAATAATAATAATAATAATATAGGGGTATACATATAGATATGTAATGCTAAAGCCACCCATCATCTCTAATTAGAATAGTGTGTCCATGCACGGATGCAATGTGGCAAACAATGTCTGCCATCGGTATCTCAAATTCAAACCAGTCTGACCTTGTTCAATGTGTATATGGTATAGCATGCTCATTTCCAAACCACACCGCGCATATCTCAGTTATATTCATGCATGCATGGGTTTCAAACATCATGATCTCTTATTCAAATATTTGAATTCAACTTTACATTGATTATGATCTCACCTAGTCTTTTACACCCACACAGTCGTCTTCTCTTTATAATTGTACCACTAACTTCTCTCGTGCATGCATACACACACACACTACCACTCGGCATTATCCATCAAACAGATGCAATCTTGTTCTTCAGGTCGGTCTCCCATGCATGCACACACAAACCTCCCCCTCTTCATCATTTCGGGCATTCTTTATCTCTCACGTGCATGCGCAACTATCGATGTTCCTCTATGTGTGTGTGTATATATAGCTAGGTCTTTCCCAGTTTTCCACACAAACCGATCGATCTATATATCTAGTGAGGTCTCACCCTCTTCCCCACATACACATCGATCAATCTATACCTCTCTATATGTACACCCACATTAATTATAAATTCAATGTCCCCCTCTCATCATCCATGCCTTTCGCTTCATCTCTCAGATGCGCGCACAGTGGCGAAGACATGGGGCAGCAAGGGCCCTGCCCCCCTAACATCACTATATATTGAGGCTAATATGAATGTGATCGGTAGATCAATTGCTGGTAAAATGGTTTTAGTTGATGAATTGGGCCTCCTCGTAAAGGATTAGCAATGCTTGCCCCCCTAGCTCATTTATTTTTCATGGCTCCGCCACTGCGCTCAACCGCGTGCATTCTCTCCCCCTCTCTTTAAATGTCGATCTTGCACTTGTGCACTCCTTCATAGTCTCCCTCCACTTGGCCCCTCACACCATCTTCCAGCCCCCACCAGATTCTGCAACATGAACAATCTAGAAGACTCCATGGTTGAACTTAAGCATAATGCACAAACCTCAAAACACAAGTGCTTCTCCTTTATTCTAGAATCTTCCGTATCATAACTGCCCAAACTTATTTTCTAGTTGAATTCCCATTATTTGTTTTTAATTTACGCTTTCAACGCACAATTCCATGAATCATAAAATAGATTAACTTTTTTATAAAAAGTAATTGATTTTTAATGAGATGACTTATAAGAATTAAATGAACATCTACATCATGCATATATGACTCAAAGCTTACATGCTATAGTGTGGTCTTTATTCATAATTTGGTTGCCAAATCTGATGTGTGCAATGCATGTATACCTTACTAGTACTTCCAGTATGTGCAAAACACGTAAATTAGAATTCCAATGGCCACGACACAGTGTCTCTCCCTTTTTCAGTTCATGAAGCCACATGGCACGTGTGGAGGCGTTATCGCGACCTCCTTGTGTGGATTGATCACAGTGACGTGCTGCTGGTTCCAGAAGAATGTACTCGTCCTCTCTCGTGCACATTGGCAGTACATGCATGAAGCGAAGATGTGCATGCACGCACTCATTCCCTCACACGCACACGCGGGCACACAGTGGGACATATTTTTGTACGAAGATCCACCCCATGTGATAATTTGACGCGTGTAAAGTCCTTCACTTCATTGATGGTTAATTAATACAGCGCATGCAAATTGAGTGGACGTGAGGGAGGAAGTAGTTGAGAAAGATATTACTACTCCACTGCGTGCACGCGAGTAGTTAAATTAAGGGTTGCTACTTCCATTGGTCTCCTTCGTATTTTGTGGCAATTTTTGACCATGTTTTTAAGTAACATAATATTTATGCATGTCATAAAAAGTGCACAAAAAAGGGGCCAATAAACCAGGACGCAGTCAACATGATCAATTTTTGCCTGGTCTACTGTTGGTGGCCTTTGTATTTAAATAAGGATGGAGTGGAGTAGTACTATATTTATCTTGTCCTCGTAGGGTTCTCCCAACGCCTACACTCTCCTCCCCGCGTCGCCCACCGGATCTCGCCATGGAGAATCCCTCCATGGATAATCCCTTAGATCCCAGGATCCCACGGGCTGCCCTCTCGCTGTGGCCCGCAGCACTGCCGCCTTTGAGTGAAACCCACATGTGTTTCAGAGGGGATCCATTGCTCTGGAATCATAGATCGGTGGCGCCGGAGGAGATGCCAGGGTTGCATTTTAGGTGATGGGCAGCAAGGGCAATCAGATCGAGGAAGCGTCGCATCGATTGGAGATAAGTTCGAAGGAGCTGTGCCTGGTGAAGCACAAGGCGGAGGCGCAAGTGGATCTCAGGGGAGAGATGCTAAGGGATGTCAGCATCTGGCAGTGTCGCGTTGATTTCGAGCTGGGGCTAATTGCAAAGATCATATTCACGGAGTCGACTGCGGAGGAAAGAACTCGCATGCGTGCGGAATGGCATGAGCAGCCGGTGCAACTGTTCAAATGGGCGGTAGGATAAGCCAAATCCCAGGACCAGCTATGGTGGCGCCACAGGGCATGCATCATAGGTGAGGTGAGCTTCCCTCCTTCCCCGCCAATGATGTAGTGACCTACTCGGTTGCTTCTGCAGTGAACTTGCAATGACATATCGGTTTGCAACCTTGACAATCACTCCATCTATTGTTGGGGAACGTAGTAATTTCAAAAAACATCCTAGGCAGACGCAAGATCATGGTGATGCATAGCAACGTGAGGGGAGAGTGTGTCCACGTACCCTCATAGACCGAAAGCGGAAGCATTAGCACAACGCGGTTGATGTAGTCGTACGTCTTCACGGTCCGACCGATCAAGCACCGAAAGCACGGCACCTCTGAGTTCCTGCACACGTTCAGCTCGATGACGTCCCTCGAACTCCAATCCAGCCGAGTGTCGAGGGAGAGTTCCGTCAGCATGACGGCGTGGTGACGATGATGATGTTCTACCGACGCAGGGCTTCGCCTAAGCACCGCTACGGTATTATCGAGGAGGACTATGGTGGAGGGGGGCACCGCACACGGCTAAGAGATCAATGATCAATTGTTTACTATGGGGTGCCCCCCTCCCCCGTATATAAAGGAGTGGAGGAGGGGCCGGCCAAGGGGAGGAGGCGCGCCCAAGGGGGGAGTCCTACTCCCACCGGGAGTAGGACTCCTCCTTTTCCTATTTGGAGAGGGAGAGGGAAGGAAGAGGAAGGAGGGAGGAAGGAAAGTGGGGGCGGCCCCCCTCCCAATTAGGATAGGGCTTGGGGGGGGATCCCCCTCCCTTGCTCCTTTCCCCTCCTTTCCACTAAAGCCCATTAAGGCCCATATACCTCCCGGGGGGTTCCGATAACCTCCCAGAGCTTCGGTATTGTCCCAATCTCACCTGGAACCATTCTGGTGTCCAAATATAGTTGTCCAATATATCAATCTTTATGTCTCGACCATTTTGAGACTCCTCGTCATGTCTGTGATCACATTCGGGACTCCTAACAACCTTCGGTACATCAAAACACATAAACTCATAATATAACCGTCATCTAACTTTAAGCGTGCGGACCCTACGGGTTTGAGAACTATGTAGACATGATCGAGACATGTCTCCGGTCAGTAACCAATAGCGGAACCTGGATGCTCATATTGGCTCCTACATATTCTACGAAGATCTTTATTGGTCAAACCGCATAACAACATATGTTGTTCCCTTTGTCATCGTTATGTTACTTGCCCGAGATTCGATCGTCGGTATCTCAATACCTAGTTCAATCTCGTTACAGGCAAGTCTCTTTACTTGTTACATAATGCATCATCCCGTAACTAACTCATTAGCTACATTTCTTGCAAGGCTTATAGTGGTGTGCATTACCGAGAGGGCCCAGAGATACCTCTCTGACAATCGGAGTGACAAATCCTAATCTCGAAATACGTCAACTCAACAAGTACCTTCGGAGACACCTATAGAGCACCTTTATAATCACCCAGTTACGTTGTGACGTTTGGTAGCACACAAAGTGTTCCTCCGGTAATCGGGAGTTACATAATCTCATAGTCATAGGAACATGTATAAGTCATGAAGAAAGCAATAACAACATACTAAACGATCAAGTGCTAAGCTAACGGAATGGGTCAAGTCAATCACATCATTCTTCTAATGATGTGATCCTGTTAATCAAATGACAACTCATGTCTATGGTTAGGCAACTTAACCATCTTCGATTCACGAGCTAGTCAAGTAGAGGCATACTAGTGACACTATGTTTGTCTATGTATTCACACATGTATTATGTTTCTAGGTAATACAATTCTAGCATGAATAATAAACATTTATCATGATATGAGGAAATAAATAATAACTTTATTATTGCCTCTAGGGCATATTTCCTTCAGTCTCCCACTTGCACTAGAGTCAATAGTCTCGATTACACAGTAATGATTCTAACACCCATGGAGCCTTGGTGCTGATCATGTTTTGCTCGTGGAAGAGGCTTAGTCAACGGGTCTGTAACATTCAGATCCGTATGTATCTTGCAAATCTCTATGTCTCCCACCTGGACTTGGTCCCGGATGGAATTGAAGCGTCTCTTGATGTGCTTGGTTCTCTTGTGAAATATGGATTCCTTTGCCAAGGCAATTGCACCAGTATTGTCACAAAAGATTTTCATTGGACCCAATGCACTAGGTATGACACCTAGATCGGATATGAACTCCTTCATCCAGACTCCTTCATTTGCTGCTTCCGAAGCAGCTATGTACTCCGCTTCACATATAGATCCCGCCACGACACTTTGTTTAGAACTGCACCAACTGACAGCTCCACCGTTCAATATAAACATGTATCCGGTTTGTGATTTAGAATCGTCCGGATCAGTGTGAAAGCTTGCATCGACGTAACCATTTACGACTAGCTCTTTGTCATCTCCATAAACGAGAAACATATCTTTAGTCCTTTTCACGTATTTCAGGATGTTCTTGACCACTGTCCAGTGATCCACTCCTGGATTACTTTGGTACCTCCCTGCTATACTAATAGCAAGGCACACATCAGGTCTGGTACACAGCATTGCATACATGATAGAGCCTATGGCTGAAGCATAGGGAACTTCTTTCATTTTCTCTCCATCTTCTGCAGTGGTCGGGTGAGGGAGTCCTGGACTAGGGGGTGTCCGGATAGCCGAACTATCATCATCGGCCGGACTCCAAGACTATGAAGATACAAGATTGAAGACTTCGTCCCGTGTCCGGATGGGACTTTCCTTGGCGTGGAAGGCAAGCTTGGCGATACGGATATGTAGATGTCCTACCATTGTAACCGACTCTATGTAACCCTAGCCTTCTCCGGTGTCTATATAAACCGGATGGTTTTAGTCCGTAGGACAACAACAATAACAACAATCATACCATAGGCTAGCTTCTAGGGTTTAGCCTCCTTGATCTCGTGGTAGATCTACTCTTGTAATACCCACATCATCAATATCAATCAAGCAGGACGTAGGGTTTTACCTCCATCAAGAGGGCCCGAACCTGGGTAAAACATCGTGTCCCTTGTCTCCTGTTACCATCCGCCTAGACGCACAGTTCGGGACCCCCTACCCGAGATCCGCCGGTTTTTACACCGACATTGGTGCTTTCATTGAGAGTTCCTCTGTGTCGTCACTGATAGGCTCGATGGCTCCTTCGATCATCAACAACGACGCGGTCCAGGGTGAGACTTTTCTCCCCGGACAGATCTTCGTATTCGGCGGCTTTGCACTGTGGGCCAATTCGGTTGGCCATCTGGAGCAGATCGAAAGCTACGCCCCTGGCTGTTAGGTCATATTTGGAAGTCTTAACTTCACGGCTGACATCCGCGGGGACTTGATCTTCAACGGATTCGAGCCACAGCCGAGCACGCCGCACTGTCACGATGGGCATGATCTAGCTCTACTGCCGGACAATGCCTTGGAGGCCGCACACGAATCCGCTCCGACCCTCGATTTGGAGCCGGTTGTGCAGATCGAGGACAGGTGGTTAGACACCGCCTCGGGGGCTGCAACCTCTATGACGATAGAGCCGAATACTGACTTTGTCCGTTCTGAAGCTCGTGACTCCAAGGTGCCGGACTCCTTGCCGGACTCCGAACCTCCCGCGCCCCCACCAATCGAATCCGATTGGGCGCCGATCATGGAGTTCACTGCCGCAGACATCTTTCAACACTCACCTTTTGGCGACATTCTGAGCTCGCTAAAATATCTCTCGTTATCAGGAGAGCCCTGGCCGGACTGCGATCAGGATGGTTGGGATGCGGACGACAAAGAAATTCAAGACCCACCCACCACCCACTTAGTAGCCGCTGTCGACGATCTAACCGACATGCTAGACTTCGACTCCGAGGACATCGACGTTATGGACAACGATGCCGGAGACGACCAAGAACTAGCGCCTATTGGGCACTGGAAAGCCACCTCGTCATACGCCATATACATGGTGGATATCCCAAAGGATGGGAATGGCGAAGGAACAGCGGAGGAAGACCCCTCTAAGAAACAGCCCAAGCGCCGACATCAGCGGCGCCGCTCAAAATCCCGCCGCAACAAGAATGGCGATTCCGGCACCGGAGATAATAATACCCCAGACAGTGCCGAAGACAACCCCCTCCAGCAAGATTCAGTGCAGGAGGACGGAGATGCCAGCCCTCACAAGAGGGCGACAGACGAAGAGGTAGAGGACGATAGTTACATGCCTCCCTCTGGAGACGAGGCAAGCCTCGACGACAACGAATTTGTCATGCCTGAGGATCCCATCGAACAAGAGCGTTTTAAACGCAGGCTTATGGCCACGGCAAACAGCCTCAAGAAAAAGCAGCAACAACTTAGAGCTGATCAGGATCTGCTAGCCGACAGATGGACGGAAGTCCTGGCGGCCGAAGAGCATGAGCTCGAACGCCCCTCCAAAAGCTACCCCAAACGCAAGTTGCTCCCCCGATTAGAGGAGGAGGTATATAAACCTGCATCACCAGAGCACAATACGGCTGACCGGCCACCTCGTGGCCGCGACAGAGAGGCCTCTAGGCCCTTCACTAGAACTGTACCCCGGCATCGCTCGAACATCACAAGGCCACAAGGGAATGATCCGGACTTGCGAGATATATTGGAGGATAAGGCAAGACAATCAAGATCGATCTACGGATCGCGTGGGCGCCCCATGATACGTGACGACAATCGTCGCGCCGGACATGGTAAGTCCGACCGGGCCGAACACAATAGACAAAGCTCGTTGGAGCTTCGTCGCGATATAGCCCAATATAGAGGCGCCGCACACCCCTATGCTTCACAGACGAAGTAATGGATCATCAAATCCCCGAAGGGTTTAAACCCGTGAATATCGAATCCTATGACGGCACAACAGATCCCGCGGTTTGGATCGAAGACTATCTCCTTCATATCCACATGGCCCGCGGTGACGATCTTCACGCCATCAAATACCTCCCACTCAAGCTTAAAGGACCAGCTCGGCATTGGCTTAACAGCTTGCCAGCAGAATCAATTGGATGTTGGGAGGACCTGGAAGCTGCATTCCTTGATAACTTTCAGGGCACGTATGTGCGACCACCAGACGCCAACGACCTAAGCCACATAATTCAGCAGCCAGACGAATCAGCCAGACAATTCTGGACACGGTTCTTAACTAAGAAAAACCAAACCGTCGACTGTCCGGATGCAGAGGCCCTCGCGGCCTTCAAACATAACATCCGCGACGAGTGGCTTGCCCGGCACCTGGGACATGAAATCCAATATCCATGGCAGCCCTCACATCACTCATGACCCGCTTTTGCGCGGGAGAGGACAGCTAGCTAGCTCGCAGCTACAACCTCAGCAAAAATTCTGGCAGTCCGGATACCAAGGATCGCAATGGCAGGTCGCGTCGCAACAAGAATAAACGCCGCATTAATGGCGAAAATAATGAGGATACGGTAGTCAACACCGGATTCAGAGGCTCCAAACCCGATCAGCGGAAGAAGCCATTCAAAAGAACTACTACGGGTCCGTCCAATTTGGACCGAATACTCGATCGCTCGTGCCAGATACACGACATCCCCGAAAAGCCAGCCAACCACACCAACAGGGACTGTTGGGTATTCAAGCAGGCAGGCAAGTTAATTGCCGAAAACATTGACAAGGGGCTGCATAGCGATGACGAAGAAGAGACCCGACCGTCGAACAATAGAGGACAGAAGGCTTTTCCCCCACAAGTGCGGACGGTGAATATGATATATGCAACCCACATACCCAAGAGGGAGCGAAAGCGTGCACTCAGGGACGTATATGCGATGGAGCCAGTCGCCTCGAAGTTCTACCCATGGTCCTCCTGCCCGATCACTTTTGATCGAAGGGACCACCCCACCAGCATCCGCCACGGCGGATTCGCCGCATTGGTTTTAGATCCAATCATCGATGGATTTCACCTCACCAGAGTCCTGATGGACGGCGGCAGTAGCCTGAACCTGCTTTATCAGGACATAGTGCGCAAGATGGGCATAGACCCCTCAAGGATTAAACACACAAAGACGACCTTCAAAGGCGTCATACCAGGTGTAGAGGCCAATTGTACGGGCTCAGTCACACTGTAAGTGGTCTTCGGATCCCCGGATAACTTCCGAAGCGAGGAGTTAATCTTCGACATAGTTCCGTTCCACAGCGGCTATCATGCTCTGCTCGGACGGACCGCGTTTGCAAAGTTCAACATGGTGCCGCACTACGCATACCTCAAGCTCAAGATGCCAGGCCCTCGAGGAGTCATCACGGTCAACGGAAACACCGAGTGCTCCCTCCGAACGGAGGAACATACAGCGGCTCTCGCGGCAGAAGTACAATGCAGCCTTTTAAGGCAATTCTCGAGTCCGGTCGTTAAGCGACCGGACACAGCCAAATGCGCCCGAAGTAACCTACAACAAGACCACCTGGCGCGTTCCGAGCACGCGTAGCAATGCGGCCCCAACCCCAGCCCTCGCAAGATCGCAAGACTGGTGCTTCGCACTCTGGAGATACCATGGGCATAGGGGAAGGGGCACGACCACGACAGGCCCAGAATGCGGCTCAACCACATCAGGGGCTCCCAAGTGTGTCATTTCTTTTTTTCCCTTTTTCTTTCTTACCTACAGGACTCCGTTCACCAGAGGCCATGTCCGGCAGTAGACCGGCCGAACTCACGATGCAACAGCCAGGGAAGGAGAAAGGCTGCGATGAATATCCAGGTGGTCTCCCTTACAAGCATTAAATCTGTTTTATACACCACTCCGCAGCCTACCCCTGGAGGGGGACATGTTTAATAGTCCCATCCCTTGCTTATCGCACTATTTGTATCGTTCTGCATTCATAGCAGTACTTCTTGAATAAAAACAATGAAGCACCTTTTTGCTTATAATTGCATTTCTTTCTTATACATATGTTCATTTGCGACATGTTGCATCCGTACACTTTGGTACGGCTAAAAACACCAGGGGCTTATGTTCCCCACATCATGGTGCGATAAGTCCGAACACTTTCACAAGTGCGGCACCCCGAACTTATAGAATTATATGCATCGGCTCCGAATCATGTCTTGGGTCAATAGTTGGGTTTGCCCGGCTCCCATGTTTTGGTACCTTACATTCCGTTGTATCGGCTAAGGTAGCACTGGGAGAACCACTGCGATTGCGCCCCAGTTGAGCTGGGCTAACGCCTCAGTGGAGAAAGCTAAAACTGACCATCATGATGAGGCGAGAGCCGGTCGCTGTTCGATAGGTTTTTTCGAGTCCCTAAAGACTTATGCCGCTTAGAGCGAGGAACCGGCTTTGTCCGGCCCAGGCGTGGATAGCACCCCGAATTCGGCCTTCCGAACACTAGGGGCTTCGCCGAAATTTAAAATTATAGAATTCTATGGCTAAGTGAGAGTGTTCAAGCATTATAAGTCCTGTTGCCTAGTTCGTCGTGTTGAGCGCCTCCCTAGATGGACCCAAATATGGGAACAAGAGTGCTCAAATTTATCCCGAACACCCCAGCACTCGTGGCATGGGGGCTGAAGCCGACGACTTGCCATCTCTCAGATTTGATAAACAGCCGCACAGAAGGTAATATTTTAAATCAACAAGTGTTGCTTAGCGCATATGAGCAAAGTTTTCTGCGCACAGGATAACAAAATGCGAGTCTACTTAAATATTACATTGTTGGAGCACTCACCCACAATAGTGCGGGCACCCTTTAGGACACTCTTGTAATACATCTCGGCCGTGCGATACTCCTTGCCCGGCGGTGGCGCGTCCGACACAAGCTTCTCAGCATCCATCTTGCCCCAGTGCACCTTAGCACGGGCAAGGGCCCGATGGGCACCTTCAATACAGGCGGATCGCTTGATGACCTCAACCCATGGACAAGCATCCACCAGCCGCCGCACCAGGCCGAAGTAGCTCCCAGGCATGGCCTCATTGGGCCACAGCCGAACTATAAGGCCCTTCATGGCCTGTTCGGCCACCTTGTGGAGCTCTACCAGCTGCTTCAGCTGGTCGCTAAGGGGAACCGGATGTCCGGCCTCAGCATACTAAGACCAGAAGACCTTCTCCGTCGAGCTCCCCTCCTCGGCCCTATAGAAAGCGGCAACATCGGACACGCTGCGGGGCAGATCTGCGAACGCTCCTGGAGAGCTCCGAATTCGGGTAAGTAACACGTAATCCACATCCACATGCTTGCTTTGCATGAAAAATGCCTTAACCGACGCTATTTTCATCAACGCCTTGATTTCCTGGAGGGCCTTGTAGGCTTCGGCCTTAGCAGCTTTGGCGCTCTCAAGAGCCGATGCAAGCTCGGACTCTCGAGTCTTCGAGTCGCGCTCCAAACTCTCATGTTTTTCCACGAGAGCCTGGAGCTCTTGCCGTACCTCCGCCACCCGCGCCTCCTGCTTCTCTCGCTCGGTGCGCTCCGCGGCCGCATTACGTTCGGCCACGGACACCGCCTCCTTCAGGGTTGCCACCTCATTTGTGGCCCCTGCAATACCCATGTTATCCTTGTCATTCTTTTTGCAACCAAATCCTTTTCTGTAAGGTACAACTTTAATAAGGTGCTACTCACCTTCTTTGTCCTCGAGCTGCTTCTTGGCACGGCCGAGCTCGTTCTCGGACCGCTCGAGGTTTTGCTTCAAATCATTGACCTCCACAGTCAGTGCGGCAGAGGTCAACAGCGTATCCTGCAATCCCATATCGACATATTTTTTATGACTCCTGCGTATATCTTTTTAGATCCTCAGTCCGGCTTTTCTTTCCGAACACCGAACCGAGCATCAGGGGCTACTGTTGTCGTGGTTCTAAGTCTGACAGTAGAATGTGGGGTAGGTATGGAGAGGCAAGATCCTAGCTATGGAGTAGTTGTATACGCAAGGGATTTACGAGTTCATGCCCTTCTCGGAGGAAGTAACAACCCTACGTCTCGGAGCCCGGAGGCGGTCGACTGGATTATGTGCGTATGAGTTACAGGGGTGCGAACCCTTTACACTGAGGAGGGGGGTGGCTTATATAGTGTCTGCCAGACCCCTCCGGCCCTCAGTTATGCAGGGTTTAAAGTACATAAAGATGGGCGTTACTGGTAATGCCTTACATAAAGTGTCATCATGACCATAAAGACTATTTAATTAAAGACCGTTCGGATGCAGAGTGGCTCTTGATCTCTTGGTGGTCGAGTGAGTCTTCATGGTCGAGTGTCTTCGAGTCCGTCGAGTGGAATCCCTCTTGGTCGACTGGAAGGCAGTTTATTCTGAAGATGTCCTTGGGGAGGGTACTTTGGACAGGTCCGTGACCCTACCCTAGGTACATGACTTCATCATTAGCCCCCGAATGGATCGAGGTTTGAGTGAGGAAGGAGTTGATAATCTTTCCGCCCCGTTTTTGTGTTCTGGACATGTCTCATCTTGGACCAATAATCTTTTGCAATGATGGCAGCAACTTTTCTTTCAGTCGCCTTGATCCATTCCTTTCTTCTGTCGAGTGAACTTTTGAACTTAGTGATCTTCCGAGGGACGGATCGCAGGAAATCTATCGTCTGACAAATTGATCTGCCGTTAGTGGATTTTGTGGGATCTGAATTTCGGGAGGCGCGCGAAGCGGGGCGGCCCGCTGTACTCGGATGGGATAGGGCATGGACGCCTCGATTTTCGTGCCACCTTTTTCGCCACGTATCACACGTGCGCGACTGTTTCGGGATGTGACAGGATTGCCCGGGCCTACTTGTCAGCCACTCGGAAGCGACTTTATATGAAGCGCCGGGCGAGGGTTTTTGAACAGTGCCTTCTCATTCTTCTCTTTGCCCTCTCCGTCTCCACCTGCTGCGCCTGCTCTCGCCTCCGCCCATCCGCTCCTCGCGTGCTTCGCCGGCGACAATGGTGAAGGAGAAGACGGCGGCCTTGGAGCACGCGAAGAAGGCGACGGCGACGGGGAAAGCAAAGGGGAGAGCGCCCAGTCGGGGCGGATCTTCGTCAAGGTCTCGCCTGCCGCAAGGTTGGGTTCAAGGGGATTGGATCCGCTCGACCATCACCGAGGCAGATCTCAATGACCTGGCCAACGAGCGATTGATCCCCCACGGGTCGGCGAGGCTCTCGGGGTCCGAGTGGCAACCGCAGCCGCAGGAGGGTGAGTGCGTTCTCCTAGCCACACATTAGATCGTGGATTCTCTCTGCCGCCGAGTGTTTTCTTCCGAGGGTTTCTGAACTTCTTTGGGGCGCAACTCCATCATTTCCCTCCTAATTCCATTGCCTATCTTGCTGCTTGCGTGTCCATGTGCGAGAACTTCCTGGGTTGTCGACCACACTGGGGTCTCTTTAAGCACATATTCACCTGTCGCTCACAAACGGTGAAAAAGGCGAGTCCGGACGATGACAGGACTAGGGTTATCCAAATGTGCGGGGGTCTTGGGATTCAGATGAGGAGTAAGAGCACTTTCCCGGCCATGACCCTTCCTGAGTCGGTCAAAGGGTGGCAGTCGACTTGGTTCTACTGCCAAGACGAGTCAACGCTAGGGCAGTCGACTGGTCTCCCTCCGTTCTCCATGGACCGAGTAAACAAACCCTCTTCTCTGAAGGTGCTTCCTGAGGAGAAACCTCTAGTAAAAATGTTGATGGAGCATGTAGTCCAGCTTGTTCGAGACGGAGTGACGGGTATGGATCTTCTGGAGGTCTTCCTGAGACGGCGTATCCAACCGCTTCAGTACCGAGGCCACCCGATGTGGTTGTACTGTGGTACCGAAGACACCACTCGGGTCCATCCAGAAGCGGTCGACGACGCCACACTGGAGCGGTGGGTGGCCGCAATCATAGGGAATAAGGACAACCCACGAGGTGCTAGGAGGATCCCACCACTCGACTATTCCTACACACCGGACACGGTATGACCGCTTATCTCCGATTGTAACCTTGCTTTATTCATCCTGTCTTGCTATGAATCGGCCGATTGACCTTCGTTTTGTTTTGTTGTCTGTCAGGCCACCACCGAGTTATACTCGATGCCCAATGGAGCGCAAACGCCGACTGAAGAGGAGGAAGGAAGTGGGGGCGAAAGCCCAGAGGAGTGGGAATGGAATGCTGACGACGACGACGAGGGTGATGACTCTGGCGAGGAGGAAGAGGAGGAGTAGGAGGAGGAAGTTGTACCTCCTCGCTCGGAAATACGTCCGAAGCTTGTCCATGATCCCGCGGCCGAGCGCAGTAAGGGGGTCACAACCATCACACAATCGACCAAGCGCCCTCGGACTACTTCTCCGGCACCGACTGAGAAAGCTCCGAAGCAATATCGAGTGGTGCCGTCGAAGCCGGCGAAAGTCTTGCTGAAGATGAAGATGGTGATCCCCACAATCTCAGGGTAATGGTGTAACTTGAGTTTTCCCGTTTCATGAACTTGTTCTTGGTCGACTCATGAGCTGATCGACTAACTTATGGAACCGCAGTGCTGCTACTTCTGATACCTCGGCCAGGGCCAAAGATCACGAGATGGAGGATGCTGTTACTTCGAAACCTGGTACGACTCTTGTAGTTTCGTCTTCAGTCGATTGACTTCTTGTCTATAATTCTGATTCTTTTCCGCAGTTTCATCCAATGTCGTTATTGACCTTCCTGATGACAACGATGAGGAACCACTGAGGCAGAGGCGGAGCAGGAAAGCGTCTACTCGTAAGGCGACTCAGGACGTGCCAACACCTGAGACGTTGATCGTGGAGGGAGACAACGTCACTCGGCCTACCGTATCCTTTGCGGTGCCGTTGACGAGTGCTCGCCCTTCATCGTCGAGTGCTGCTCAACCTTCGCTTTTCTCAACCCACCACGTCCCAGAAGACCAAGCTAGCACTGCTAAAGATGCAATACGCCAGGCGGGGGTCATGATGGAGCAAGTGAAGGCAATCCGAGAAGCTAGCCAAGCAGCCTATGACGCCAGTTCAGCTCTTCAGAGTAACGTTCAAGTCAGTCGGTCACCGCTTGATCTGTTAGGATATGATATCTGAAAATCCTTCTTTCTGAAATTCCTAGAGTTTGTCCTACACCCACTGAGTGTGTCGATTGAAATTCCGGGTTTAGTGGGGGCACGCTGAGTGCACCCACTAGGTGTAGTCCCCAAGGCTATGGTGGACTGCTGGCAGTCGACCATAGTCTTTATGTCTTAAGTTTTTTTCCTTACTCGACTAGGTCGAATGGATTCATAGACCGGTGGGGGCATGCTGAGTGCACCCACTGGGTGTAGTCCCCGAGACTGTGGTCGACTGCTAGCAGTCGACGATAGTCTGAAGAACACTTCCCATTTTTTGTGTCGGTCGACTGGTCGACTTTCACTGATAAAACTAGTGGGGGCACGCTGAGTGCACCCACTGGGTGTAGTCCCCGAGACTATGGTCGAATGTTTGTATTCGGCCGTAGTCTTAGAAACGCTATGACTTTTCCTTAGTCACTCGGAAGTGAATTGTCTTTGACATCTGTCGATTGGTTCTTCGCAGAAATCCTGCGATCTTGCGGCTCGTTATACTGAGATGGAGAACAAACACATCCAGCTCGAGCTTGATCTGAAGCTAACCCAGGAGAACTTAACGAAGGCGAAGGAGGAAGCTAAAGGTATGTTTGGTGAGGTCTTCGACGACTGCCTTTGCCTCTCATTTGTTTCAGAGTCTGATCTCACTGTAACTTTGCAGACAAAGTGAATGCTGCCCTGAAGAAGAAAGACCTTGACTTGGCTGAGATGCAGAAAACGGCTTTAGAGAAGACCAGACTCGCAGACGAGAAGCTGGCTTCAGTCACCAAGCTCGAAGAAGAAAATGCCAATCTGAAAGCTGCTCTTGATGCTGCCAACCAGGAGGTCAGTCGACTAAAAAGTGATAAGATCACCCTGAATGATAAGGCCAGTGAGTTAGCGGGAAAGAAGAACGATTTGGAGGCTTATCTGGGTGGAATCGCCAAAAAGCTATTCCTCATGCTTGAAGGTAATCTTTTGTACCAAACAGACACTTTAACTGTGATCTTTCCATTCGACTGTTGTCTTGACTCGGTGGTTGAACTTTGCAGAATTTTGCCAGAACTTTGAAGAGGAGACTGGCCGACTGGAAGTAAACTTGGGTCCCATCAATTCTCCCGTGAAAGATGAAGTCGCTATGAACGTGCTCCGGCTTGAATCTCGCGTTGCTGTTGTCATCGACTATCTCGCAAGACTGAAGGTCGCAACTTCTCGCATCGACACAACACTCTGGCCAAGAGAGACGCTCCAGAACGACCTCGAGTCCTTGATGACTCGACTGAATGAAGTCCCAAGTCGAGTGCAGGAGTGGAAAAAATCTTCTGCTAGGTGCAGTGCGGATGTTGCTCTGTCCTTGGTCCGCGTTCACTGCAAGGATGCACGAGAGGACAAGCTGGCGGCCCTCAGGGTGGCTAACACCAAGAAGTACGACTTCCGATCTTTCATGGAGACCTTCATCGCCGCTGCCACTCAGATTGCAGATGGAATCGACCTGGACGAGTTTGTTGCACCTTCCAACCCTCCACAGGAGGGGTAAAAAACTTCTGAGCTTGATACTTTAAATTTGCCTCGGTATTGCCGAGT
Organism: Triticum timopheevii; assembly: GCA_963921465.1. Lineage (NCBI taxonomy): Eukaryota > Viridiplantae > Streptophyta > Magnoliopsida > Poales > Poaceae > Triticum > Triticum timopheevii. Next base: position 341,033,373 of record OY997262.1, on the reverse strand, counting down.
GATTTTTGTAACCGACAAACCTTAACAGGCTTAGCGCCTGAGCACTTTCGGTTCCGTTAGGCTTTATCCGAACCTGGATTCGTCGTTGAATATGTTTGCATTCGGTTTGAGGTGTCTTTTGCAGGTTAAAGCGAGGTGCTCATTGCAATCGACTTGTTCCCCAATATACTTAGGCGAGCACCGGGCTGCAGCTAAGCCCCCGAGTGGGAGGTCTGCTCTCCACTTGGTAGGATTTTCAAAAACTTAGGCGAGCACTGGGCTGTAGCTAAGCCCCCGAGTGGGAGGTCTACTCTCCACTCGGTAGGATTTTCAAAAACTTAGGCGAGCACTGGGCTGCAGCTAAGCCTCCGAGTGGGAGGTTCGCTCTCCACAAGATAGGATTTTCACAAACTTAGGCGAGCACTGGGCTGCAGCTAAGCCTCCGAGTGGGAGGTTCACTCTCCACTCGGTAGGATTTTCAAAAACTTAGGCGAGCACTAGGCTGCAGCTAAGCCCCCGAGTGGGAGGTTTGCTCTCCACTCGGCAGGATTTTCAAGGCGTACCTCTAGAGAAGAGGGTAACAGTCGACCTGTACCTCATCCTCCTTGCAGAGCGTACGTTGTATTTGTGGCGTAGCTCAGAAGGAGAGGGTAGCAGTCGACCTGCACCTCGTCCTCCTTGCAGAGTGCACGTTGTATTTGTGGCGTAGCTCGGAAGGAGAGGGTAGCAGTCGACCTGCACCTCATCCTCGTCCTCCTTGCAGAGCACACGTTGTTTTTGAACTTAGGCGAGTACTTGGACTGCAGCTAAGCCTCTGAGTGGAAGGCTGGCTTACCACTCGGTAGGATTTTGTTTAACTTAGGCGAGTACTTGGACTGCAGCTAAGCCTCCGAGTGGAAGGCTGGCTTACCACTCGGTAGGATTTTGTTTAACTTAGGCGAGTACTTGGACTGCAGCTAAGCCTCCGAGTGGAAGGCTAGCTTACCACTCGGTAGGATTTTGTTTAACTTAGGCGAGTACTTGGACTGCAGCTAAGCCTCCGAGTGGAAGGCTGGCTTACCACTCGGTAGGATTTTGTTTAACTTAGGCGAAACGGATTTCGCAGCTAAGCCCCCGAGTGGGAGGCCGGCTCACCACTCGGTTAGGATTTTTTTACAGACTTAGGCGAATCAGATTCGCAACCAAGCCACCCACTGGGGGATTGCTTTATGTGAACAAAAGTAATCATAGTTATTGGGAAAATTATAAAGCCCTTGTCTTTGATAAATAAACTACAGAAGTACTTTTATTACAACTCATCCGAGTGAATACTTAAGTGTAAAAGGGGCGGAGAAGCTCCGCGTTCCAAGCTCGGGGCTGGTCGATGTTGTGCTCGACGTTGTAAAGAAGGTATGCTCCGTTGTGGAGAACCTTGGTGACGACGAAGGGGCCTTCCCAAGAAGGAGCAAGTTTATGTGGTTTCTGCTGATGTACTCGGAGAACCAAATCTCCTTCCTGGAAGGCTCGACTCTTCACGTTTTTGGCGTGGAAGCGACGCAAGTCTTGTTGATAAATGGTTGATCGGATCAGAGCCATCTCCCTTTCTTCCTCTAAAAGGTCGACTGCGTCCTGCCATGCTTGTTCTGCTTCAGCTTCGGTGTAGAGCTCGACCCAAGGAGCATTATGGAGAAGGTCACTCGGCAAGACTGCTTCAGCTCCGTAGACCAGGAAGAACGGAGTTCTCCCAGTCGACCGATTAGGCGTGGTCCTTAACCCCCAAAGCACCGAGGGAAGCTCGTCGACCCATGCTCCAGCCGCATGCTTGAGATCAGCATCAGTCGGGGCTTCAACCCTTTAAGAATCAAACCATTGGCCCGCTCTGCTTGTCCATTCAACCGAGGATGGGCAACTGATGCATAGTCGACTCGTGTGCCCTGAGAAGTGCAGAACGCCCTGAACTCCTCCGAATCAAAGTTTGACCCATTGTCAGTGATGATGCTGTGCAGGACTCCATATCTGAATATCAATTCTCTGATGAAGCTGACAGCACTACCGGTGTCAAGGTTCTTGATGGGTTTAGCCTCGATCCACTTGGTGAACTTGTCGACTGCTACCAGCACATGCGTGAAACCGCTTCTGCCTGTTCTCAGGGGCCCTACCATATCCAACCCCCATACTGCGAAGGGCCAGACGAGTGGTATGGTCTTCAAAGCTGATGTGGGCTTGTGTGACATATTGGAGTAAAATTGACATCCCTCACACTTGTCGACTATCTCCTTTGCCATTTCGTTCGCTCTTGGCCAATAAAATCCGGCTCGGTATGCTTTGGCCACGATGGTCCGAGAGGACACATGATGGCCACAGGTCCCCGAGTGGATGTCATCCAGAATTATTCGACCTTCCTATGGTGTTATGCATTTCTGACTAACTCTAGTCGCACTTTCTCTGTACAGCTGTCCCCTCATCACAGTAAAGGCTTTAGATCGGCAGATGATCTGTCGAGCCTCTTCTTCGTCTTCTGGGAGCTCTTTGCTCAAGATATACGCGATGTATGGTACTGTCCAATCGGGAGTGATCACCAAAGCTTCCATGATCAGGTCGACCACTGCTGGCACTTCGACCTCAGTCGGGTCTGTGATACTCTTGGGCTGTGGAGCTTCTTCGGTAAAAGGATCTTCTATGACTGACGGAGTATGGATATGCTCCAAGAACACATCATTGGGAATGGCTTCCCTCTTGGAACCTATCTTAGCCAAATCATCAGCCGCTTGATTCTTCAGTCGTGGTATGTGATGGAGCTCCAGCCCGTCGAATTTCTTTTCAAGCTTCCTCACTGCATTGCAGTATCCAGTCATGGCTGGGCTTCTAATGTCCCAATCCTTCATCACCTGATTGACCACCAAATCTGAGTCGCCATAAACCATAAGGCGACGGACGCTGAGTGAAATGGCCATGTGCAACCCATACAAGAGTGCTTCGTACTCTGCTTCATTGTTGGAGGAATCAAAGTGGATCTGGAGCACATATCTGAGCTTATCTCCTCGGGGGGAAACTAGAACAACCCCAGCACCAGAACCATTTAACATCTTAGAGCCATCAAAGAACATGGTCCAATGCTCCGAGTGAACTTGAGTCGGCTGCTGTTGTTCAATCCACTCTGCAGGGAAATCTGCTATAGCCTGGGACTTAATGGCTTTCTTTGCCTCAAATTTGATATCAAGGGGAAGAAGTTCAATCGCCCATTTAGCCACTCGACCAGTTGCATCTCTGTTGTGCAGAATCTGTGACAATGGTGCGTCGCTGACGACTGTAATGTCATGATTAGAGAAATAATGAGCAACCTTCTTCATGGTCATGTAGATCCCATGTACGAGCTTCTGATAATGAGGATATCTTTGCTTCGATGGAGTCAAAACTTCAGAGAGATAATACACTGGGCGCTGAACTTTGAAGGTTTTACCTTCCTCTTCTCGCTCGACCGTAAGTACTGTACTGACGACCTGTCTTGTGGCTGCAATGTAAAGCAATAGAGGCTCTTTGCTGATTGGAGCAGCAAGCACCGGCTGGGTGGAGAGTAGAGCTTTTAGCTCGGCAAACGCTGCATCAGCTTCTGGAGTCCACTCGAACTTGTCTGCCTTCTTCATCAGTCGGTAAAGAGGTAACGCCTTTTCACCGAGGCGAGAGATAAATCGACTTAACGTGGCCAAGCATCCAGTAAGCTTCTGGACATCGTGCACACGCACAGGGTGTTTCATTCGGAGTATGGTGCCAACTTTTTCTGGGTTAGCATCGATTGCTCGTTCTGAGACGAGGAAACCGAGTAACTTTCCGCCAGGTACTCTGAATGTGCACTTTGATGGATTAAGCTTGATATCGTATCTCCTGAGATTGGCAAATGTTTCAGCTAGGTCAGTCAACAGGTCGGAACCCTTTCGTGACTTGACCACGATATCATCCATGTACGCTTCCACGTTCTGACTGATTTGAGTGAGTAGACACTTTTGAATCATCCTCATGAACGTGGCTCCGGCATTCTTGAGACCGAATGGCATGGTGATATAGCAGAAGCACCCGAATGGAGTGATGAAAGCTGTTTTGATTTCGTCAGGTCCATACAGACGGATCTGATGATACCCGGAATAGGCGTCTAAAAAAGACAATCTCTCGCACCCCGCAGTCGAGTCAACAATTTGGTCGATGCGAGGGAGAGGAAAATGATCTTTCGGGCAGGCCCGATTGATATGTTTGAAATCAATGCACATGCGAAGTGAGTTGTCCTTCTTGGGAACCATGACGACATTGGCGAGCCACTCGAAGTGGTATATCTCTCGGATAAACTCTGCTGCAAGGAGTCGAGCCACTTCCTCGCCAATGGCTTTTTTCTTCTGAACGACGGACCGTCGAAGATGTTCTTTAACAGGTTTTGCTTTTGAGTCGACTCTAAGGCGATGCTCAGCCAGCCCCCTAGGAACACCCGGCATGTCAGCTGGCTTCCATGCGAAGATGTCCCAGTTCTCACGGAGGAACTGGATGAGCGCTTCTTCCTATTTAGAGTCGAGTGTTGTGGAAATATGGGTCGGAGCTGCGTTGGGATCGGTCGGGTGAATGTGAACAGGTTTCGTCTCTCCAGACGACTGAAACGCTGATTCTGTGGCAGGCTTCTTGGCCCGCAACAACTCACTCGGATCTGCATTTTTCTTGTACCCTTCCAGCTCTACCATTGTTATCTGGGAATCGGCAATTTTCGAGCCTTTCTGAAAACACTCTTCTGCCTTCTTCCGATTGCCAGTGATAGTGATCACACCTTTGGGACCGGGCATCTTCAGTTTGAGGTACACGTAACATGGTCGAGCCATGAACCGTGCGTAAGCAGGTCTCCCCAAAATAGCGTGGTAAGCACTCTGAAAATCCACGACTTCAAATGTCAGCTTCTCTTTGCAGAAATGCTTCGAGTCGCCGAACACTACATCCAGAGCTATTTGGCCGAGTGACTCAGCCTTCTTTCTAGGAATGACTCCGTGAAAACTCATGTTACTGGAGCTGAGCCTGGACATCGGAATGCCCATTCCCTTGAGCGTCTCTGCATACAGTATATTCAATCCACTACCGCCATCCATCAATACCTTCGTCAGATGAGTGCCTTCAACGACTGGGTTGACCACCAGCGCTTGCCTCCCAGGGGTGGCAATGCGAGTGGGGTGATCGGACTGGTCGAACGTAATGGGAGTTTGCGACCATCTCAGATAGCTTGGTGTTGCCGGGGCGACCATATTCACCTCGCGGTTGATCACTTTCAGTCGACTTTTGCTCTCTACATCAGCAAAAATCATCAGGGTGGAATTGACATGGGGATAACCTCCATCACTATCCTCCTTGTCCTCAGCCTTGTCCGACTCCTTCTGTTTGTCCTTGGGCTGCTTGCCTTGAAACTGCTAGATCAAGAGCCGGCACTGGCGAGTGGTATGCTTTGGGTAGATGAAGTTACCCTCTTCGTCTTTCTTCATGTGGATGTGACACGGCAGATCCATCATGTCATTTCCTTCTTTATCCTTTACCTTCTTGGGGTTCCAAGATCCTTTGGGCTTTCCTTTGAATTTGCCCTGAGTCACGGCCAGAGCCTCTCCAGGAGCAGCTGGCTCGGCCTTCCGCTTCTGCTTCCGACTGGAGTTTCCTTTCTTTGACTGACTCGGCTTGTACTTGCCACTCCGGATACGGTCCTCTTCTTCACCATTGGTGTACTTTGTGGCGATTTCCATCATTCGACTCAAGGTCATATCCCCGGTCCGACCAAACTTCAGGCTCAACTCTCTGTTCTTGACGCCATCCTTGAAGGCGCAGACCGCTTGATGGTCCGACACATTCTCCACGGTATGATGCAAAGTGATCCATCTCTGGATGTAATCTCTCAATGTTTCACTCGACTTTTGTACGCAGACTTGCAACTCCGTCAATCCGGCTGGTCGCTTGCAAGTTCCCTCGAATGTCTTGACGAACACTCGGGAAAGATCTTCCCAAGTATAAATGCTGCTAGGAGCTAACTGATTCAACCACGCCCTGGCCGAAACCTCTAGCATGAGTGGCAAATGCTTCATGGCCACCTCATCATTACCGCCACCAATCTGTACCACCACTCGGTAGTCTTCAAGCCAACTTTCAGGCTTGGACTCTCCGGTGAACTTACTTACCCCAGTCACCAACCTGAAGTTGGGGGGTATCACAGCAGCTCTGATGGCTCTACTAAAGCATTCTGGACCTGAAACATGGACTCGACTGCTAGTGGGAACATCTCTGTCATGGCCACCTCTGTGAGCTCTGTTCCGATCGACCAGACCTTGCACGATGATGGATCTCGCGTCAAAGCCTGGTTCTCTAGGATCGACCGGAGCTCTCTGCCCAACACTGAGCTGGCGCCTGTCATCTTGCTGTCGATGGACGTTAGACCCACCTCTCTGGGGAGGAGTGGGAACTCGACACCTATCATCACGATCAAATAGGTCATCATAGTGATCCCGCCGGCCTTCATGTCCCACGCGCCTCGGAGGCGACCTTGGGCTATGAGCCGACTGAACAGTATTCGCAGCGACAGATCGACTGTGAATCCTGTTGCGCGACTGTGACACGATTGAATTCTGATCTCCTGCTGCTCTAAGCAAGTCCCTGATCTGCATCAAGCCTCTACCAGCCTCCGACTAAGAGGGCTGAATTGACTCTGCTATACGGGCTGCAGCTGCTAAATTCTAAATCGGTGTTCGATATACCTGAGTCGGTTGCGGAAAGAGTTGACGTCGACTGGAGTCGGGTACTCGTTGCCGTGCACGCTCGTCTAGAGCTCGCTGGAGGTTCTCCAATCGAGTGCGTTCAGCCAAGTTGGCCAAACGCGCCTCTTCCAAGGCTCGAGCCTCGGGAGTTTCTCCTGCGATGGGCGTATGCAGGGCATCCATGTTCCTGCGGCGAAGTTCTTCCCTTTGCAGAGAACTAAGTGGCTCAGGTTGATACTCCTCATGCGCCTGAGAGGGGTCGCCTCCACCGTCCACCCCGTCGTCGAGGGGGAAGCCGGGAGGGCTACGAGGCCCGTTGACCATCAGGACCTCCGCCGCTGGATCACTGCTGTCGCACTCGGATGCAGTCTCTATGGAGCCAGTCGACAGATCGAACAGGCCGTAGAGAGATTCGTCGGGCTCGATTGCCGCGACTTGGGTGGTGGCCGACTGGCGAGCCACTGCGTGCCTCACCCACCGCTGAAGCCTCGACCGACCAGTGCGCTTGCGCTGGCGGGAGACAGGGAGGGAGGATGACACGAAAGCCATCCGATACGGAGTCGACGGTTGCCGCAGCAGAACGCCGCGGACACACGCCAGAAAATGCGTCGCGCCGCGGACGGGGAGCGCGTCGATGTCGAGTGGAGCCTCCTGGAGCCAAGCGGAGTCGTCGGCGATGAAGGTGAGCGCGCCGAGACGGATCTCGCGGCCCTCGACCAAAACTCCACCCGAAACCATGATGAAAGCAATCGGAACAATTGCAACTTCTCCAAAAATCGCTAAGACACCTGCCCCACGGTGGGCGCCAACTGTCGTGGTTCTAAGTCTGACAGTAGAATGGGGGGTAGGTATGGAGAGGCAAGATCCTAGCTATGGAGTAGTTGTATACGCAAGGGATTTACGAGTTCAGGCCCTTGTCGGAGGAAGTAACAACCCTACGTCTCGGAGCCCGGATGCGGTCGACTGGATTATGTGCATATGAGTTACAGGGGTGCGAACCCTTTACACTGAGGATGGGGTGGCTTATATAGTGTCTGCCAGACCCCTCCGGCCCTCAGTTATGCAGGGTTTAAAGTACATAAAGATGGGCGTTACTGGTACCGCCTTACATAAAGTGTCATCATGACCATAAAGACTATTTAATTAAAGACCGTTCAGATGCAGAGTGGCTCTTGATCTCTTGGTGGTCGAGTGAGTCTTCATGGTCGAGTGTCTTCGAGTCCGTCGAGTGGAATCCCTCTTGGTCGACTGGAAGGCAGTTTCTTCTGAAGATGTCCTTGGGGAGGGTACTTTGGACAGGTCCGTGACCCTACCCTAGGTACATGACTTCATAAACTTTCTATGCGGTACTATTTTACACATATTAATATTCTTACCTCAAAGCCTGATAGAAGGCCGCTGCAGGCTTCGGTCAGCCCGCTTTTGGCGAGCTTGACCTTCTGAATCACCGCACTCATGACAGTGCTGTGTTCCTCCTTGATGGAAGCACCGTTGAGCGCCTCCAGCAAGTTATCCGGCGCCTCCGGTTGGACGGAGGCCGCCGGTGCCACGGTCTTGCCCTTCTTACGAAGGGGCCGCCCGCTGGACTCCGGAACCACTACAGGTTCCAGTGCGGAGTCGGGCACGAAGTCCGGGAGGTCGCCCTGTGCCACCTCCGGGTCCTCCTCCTCCAGATGGGTCCCTCTCTGGGATCCCACCTCGACGTCGTCAGCATCGCGGGGAGAGGATGCGGTTGGAAGTGAAGTGCTGTTCACATCCGACGAACCCAAGGACCCGCTCGACGAAGCGGGAAGATCGTCCTTGGGCGGACTGCAGGGTTGTATGCGGCGTTAGAAAGACACCAAGTGGCAAAAAGAAAAATCATGAAGTCATTCGGGAGTCCAGATACTTACGATCTTGCTAGGGGCTTGGACCTTGGAGGCCAATCCTCGTCGTCGTCACCAGCGTTGGCGGAATAGTCCGGGGGAAGAGTCCTTCCCTTCTTGGACCCATCGGCCTCCCTAGCTGGGGAGGCTTCCTTTTCTTCCCTCCCCCCGCTGGGGGAGAGACCTTTTTCTTTTCCTCCTCGTCTTCGGGGGAGGAGTCCACCTCGGAGTCATCAGACATCTGAAAACGGGAACTCTTTCGAGTACCCGTGGCCTCCTTCTTGGCCTTCTTCTCCGGCACCACGTGGGGTGCCGGAACCAGTAGCCCCGCTAGACGGGCGTCCACTGGGTCTTCTGGCAAGGGGCCAGACAGTTAGTCTGCTCGGCCTTCTTCAGCCAGTCTTGTCAAAGGAAAGGGAGTTTAGATCCCGCATAGAATCAAACTATGGAAAACAAGTGTCCCGTAAAGGGTAAAATCATTTACCTCGTCAGCCTGATGCTGCGAGCGGAATCCGCGATCTTCGGTAGCGGATGCGAGAGCCTCGGCGCCCTTAAAAATCACCTTCCGGGCATCTTCGTACCTAGTGTCAAAGAGTCCGCTCAAGGTTCGGTGCTGAGCCGGATCGAACTCCCACAATTTAAAGGCCCATTGTTGGCACGGGAGGATCCGGCAGATGAGCATGACCTGGACTACGTTGACAAGCTTGAGCTTCTTGTCAACCAGCTTCTGGATGCAGGCTTGAAGTCCGGCCAGTTCCTCCGGATCGCCCCAAGTCAGGCCACTCTCCTTCCAAGAGGTGAGCCATGTGGGGATGCTAGATCTGAATTCGGGGGCCGCTGCCCATTTAGGGTCACGCGGCTTGGTGATGTAGAACCACCCCGATTGCCACCCCTTGATGGTTTCCACGAAGGCGCCCTCAAGCCAAGTAACGTTGGGTATCTTGCCCACCATGGCGCCTCTGCACTCCGCTTGATTCCCCTTCACGACCTTTGGCTTGACATTGAAGGTTTTGAACCACAAGCCGAAGTGGGGCTGGATGCAGAGAAAAGCCTCACACACGATGATAAACGCCGAGATGTTGAGGATGAAATTCGGGGCCAGATCATGGAAATCCAGGCCGTAGTAGAACATGAGCCCCCGGACAAAGGGGTGAAGTGGGAAGCCCAGTCCGCGGAGGAAATGGGGAAGGAAAACCACCCTCTCATGGGGCCTGGGGGTGGGGACGAGCTGCCCCTTGTCGGGGAGCCGGCGCGCGATGTCGCTGGACAGGTATCCGGCGCCGCGCAGCCTCTCGATGTGCCCCTCCGTAATGGAGGAGGCCATCTACTTGCCTCCCGCTCCGGGCATGGCTGGAGAAGGTCGAGGTGAGATGTGCGGACTTGGGCGCTGGAGCTCGAGTGCGCGGAGATGGATAAGCAAAGGAGGAAGAAGGCATAGGTAAAAAGGTGGATCCTTATCCCGTTGTATATGGGCGGACGAAACTATGCGCCCCCACCGGCCTGGTAAAACTCGCTTTTCTCCCAAGCATCGCAATCAATGGTGCGGTTGGGTTACCGAAGTCCGTATTGATGAGAATCCCGGAATAAGGGGAACACGATCTCTGCTTCGACAAGACGTGCCAAGGAAACCGCTTTGCTAAACGCGCTGAGGCGGTATAATAAAAACGGTTCAAGTAAAGGCTTGGTTGTGGTGTGACGTCACGCCGCGAAGTACGTCAGCAGATTGAACTTAGGTAAATATTATTCTCTCTACGGTGGAATGTGGAATTTATTGTGCAGAGCCGGACACTATCCTAGTGTTCACAGTCTTCTACAAACTATTCGGAGAAGGAACCCGCCTTGCAATGCCGAAGACAATATGCGCGCCGGACTCGTCGTCATTGAAGCCTGGTTCAGGGGCTACTGAGGGAGTCCTGGACCAGGGGGTGTCCGGATAGCCGAACTATCATCATCGGCCGGACTCCAAGACTATGAAGATACAAGATTGAAGACTTTGTCCCGTGTCCGGATGGGACTTTCCTTGGCGTGGAAGGCAAGCTTGGTGATACGAATATGTAGATCTCCTACCATTGTGACCGACTCTATGTAACCCTAGCCCTCTCCGGTGTCTATATAAACCAGATGGTTTTAGTCCGTAGGACAACAACAATAACAATAATCATACCATAGGCTAGCTTCTAGGGTTTAGCCTCCTTGATCTCGTGGTAGATCTACTCTTGTAATACCCACATCATCAATATCAATCAAGCAGGACGTAGGGTTTTACCTCCATCAAGAGGGCCCGAACCTGGGTAAAACATCGTGTCCCTTGTCTCCTGTTACCATCCGCCTAGACGCACAAATCGGGACCCCCTACCCCAAGGTAGTCAGAGTCGGGATTCGGAGTCGGATCGATTTTCCTTAGACAGAATCGAGTCGTAGTATTGAGTCGTGGAATCGAGGATTCTACTAGATTTTCTCAGATAAGGTATTTTGTATCCACGCCAAAAATTTATATGGGTTCTATAGAGTTCTAATAATAAAAAACGTACACATCAATGCTAGTTGTATTCCACTTCTTTTCATGGCTATCCTACAATCTAGCTTGCATGTATGGAACACATATGAGAGGGAAATATATAGAACCTTTAAATCTTCCGTGCATGAAATTTACTTAGGAGGTTTTTTAAGAGTTCATGAATAGTCGATCACTTGTATAGCTAATCCGCAGTGTTGAACCTTGATGGATGTTTCTCTCCTTCTCCGATTGATCTTGATGCATCCTCCTTCTTACGCTAATTCCATCCGTCGACAAGCCTGATCCTGATTTTGACCTAGGGTTTCTGAGAGCCAAATAAAGATGTCAGCGACTGAGCGTTTGGGCTTGGGAGGGGAATAAAGGGCCATGAGCATGTGAAAAAGGGTCCGAATGATGGCATAGTATTCTGCTACAACTAAGCAAATGGCTTACATAATTTAGTAGAATCGGGCATAGTCCATAGCATAGTCGGGATTCCACAGTTTTGTACTGGATTCTATGATTTGGATCGCGACTCAACATGGACTCTACCTGATCCGGATTCATAGTGGGACTTGGATCGACATGCTTTCGTAGGGTCGTGAAGTCGTAGGATTCTAGCAGTCGAGTCGGGATTCTGACTACCTTGCCCTACCCGAGATCCGCCGGTTTTGACACCGACATCGGGCATTGAGTCTGACTCAATTTCACACCTTGTATTACAGACAAGAACCCTTTCTTTGCTTGATCCATTTTGAACTTTTTCAAAACTTTATCAAGGTATGTACTTTGTGAAAGTCCAATTAAGCGGCTTAATCTATCTCTATAGATCTTGATGCCCAATATGTAAGCAGCTTCACCGAGGTCTTTCATTGAAAAACTTCTATTTAAGTATCCTTTTATGCTATCCAGAAATTCTATATCATTTCCAATCAATAATATGTCGTCCACATATAATATTAGAAATTCTACAGAGCTCCCACTCACTTTCTTGTAAATACAGGCTTCTCCAGAAGTCTGTATAGAACCATATGGTTTGATCACACTATCAAAGCGTTTATTCCAACTCCGAGAGGCTTGCACCAGTCCATAAATGGATCGCTGGAGCTTACACACTTTGTTAGCATCCTTTGGATCGACAAAACCTTCTGGTTGCATCATATACAACTCTTCTTCCAGAAATCCATTCAGGAATGCAGTTTTGACATCCATTTGCCAAATTTCATAATCATAAAATGCAACAATTGCTAACATGATTCAGACAGACTTAAGCATCGCTACGGGTGAGAAAGTCTCATCGTAGTCAACCCCGTGAACTTGTCGAAAACCTTTCGCAACAAGTCGAGCTTTGTAGACAGTAACATTACCATCAGCGTCAGTCTTCTTCTTGAAGATCCATTTATTCTCGATGGCTTGCCGATCATCGGGCAAGTCAACCAAAGTCCACACTTTGTTCTCATACATGGATCCCATCTCAGATTTCATGGCCTCAAGCCATTTTGCGGAATCTGGGCTCATAATCACTTCCTGATAGTTCGTAGGTTCGCCATGGTCAAGTAACATGACCTCCAGAATAAGATTACCATACCACTCTGGTGCGGATCTTACTCTAGGTGACCTACAAGGTTCGGTAGTAACTTGATCTGAAGTTTCATGATCAATATCATCAACTTCCTCACTAATTGGTGTAGTCGTCACAGGAACCGATTTCTGTGATGAACTATTTTCCAACAAGGAAGCAGGTATAATTACCTCATCAAGTTCTACTTTCCTCCCACTCACTTCTTTCGAGAGAAACTCCTTCTCTAGAAAGGATCCATTCTTTGCAACAAATATCTTGCCTTCGGATCTCTGATAGAAGGTGTACCCAACAGTTTCCTTTGGGTATCCTATGAAGACACATTTCTCTGATTTGGGTTCGAGCTTATCAGGTTGAAGCTTTTTCACATAAGCATTGCAGCCCCAAACTTTAAGAAACGACAACTTTGGTTTCTTGCCAAAACATAGTTCATAAGGCGTCGTCTCAACGGATTTTGATGGTGCCCTATTTAACATGAATGTAACCGTCTCTAAAGCATAACCCGAAAATGATAGCGGTAAATCAGTAACAGACATCATAGATCGCACCATATCTAGTAAAGTACGATTATGACGTTCGGACACACCATTACGCTGTGGTGTTCCGGGTGGCGTGAGTTGCGAAACTATTCCGCATTGTCTCAAATGTAGACCAAACTTGTAACTCAAATATTCTCCTCCACGATCAGATCGTAGAAACTTTATTTTCTTGTTACGATGATTTTCAACTTCACTCTGAAATTCTTTGAACTTTTCAAATGTTTTAGACTTATGTTTCATTAAGTAGATATACCCATATATGCTCAAATCATCTGTGAAGGTGAGAAAATAACGATACCCGCCGCAGGCCTCAACACTCATTAGACCACATACATCACTATGTATGATTTCCAATAAATCAGTTGCTTGCTCCATAGTTTCGGAGAATGGCGTTTTAGTCATCTTGCCAATGAGGCATGGTTCGCAAGTACCAAGTGATTCATAATCAAGTGATTCCAAAAGTCCATCAGTATGGAGTTTCTTCATGCACTTTACATCAATATGACCTAAACGGCAGTGCCACAAATAAGTTGCACCATCATTATCAACTCTGCATCTTTTGGCTTCAACATTATGAATATGTGTACCACTACTATCGAGATTCATCAAAAATAGACCACTCTTTAAGGGTGTATGACCATAAAAGATATTACTCATATAAATAGAACAACCATTATTCTCAGATTTAAATGAATAACCGTCTCGCATCAAACAAGATCCAGATATAATGTTCATGCTCAACGCTGGCACCAAATAACAATTATTTAGGTCTAAAACTAATCCCGAAGGTAGATGTAGAGGTAGCGTGCCGATGGCGATCACATCGACTTTGGAACCATTTCCCACGCGCATCGTCACCTCGTCCTTAGCCAGTGTCCGCTTAATCTGTAGTCCATGTTTCGAGTTGCAAATATTAGCAACAGAGCCAGTATCAAATACCCAGGTGCTACTGCGAGCTCTGGTAAGGTACACATCAATAACATGTATATCACATATATCTTTGTTCACCTTGCCATCCTTCTTATCCGCCAAATACTTGGGGCAGTTCCGCTTCCATTGACCAGTCTGCTTGCAGTAGAAGCACTCAGTCTCAGGCTTAGGTCCAGACTTGGGTTTCTTCTCTTGAGCAGCAACTTGTTTGCTGTTCTTCTTGAAGTTCCGCTTATTTTTCCCTTTGCCCTTTTTCTTGAAACTGGTGGTCTTATTGACCATCAACACTTGATGCTCCTTCTTGATTTCTACCTCCGCAGCCTTTAGTATTGCGAAGAGCTCGGGAATTGTCTTATCCATCCCTTGCATATTATAGTTCATCACGAAGCTCTTGTAGCTTGGTGGCAGTGATTGAAGAATTTTGTCAATGACGCTACCATCCGGAAGATTAACTCCCGGTATAATAAAGCCCATAATCATTCAAAATAGGTAATATAATAGCATGGAACAATCAAAAATTATAGATACGTTGGAGACGTATCAAGCATCCCCAAGCTTAATTCCTGCTCGTCCTCGAGTAGGTAAATGATAAAAACAGAATTTTTGATGTGGAATGCTACCTAGCATGATTCTCAAAGTAATTTTTCTTTATTGTGGCATGAATGTTCAGATCCAAATGATTCAAAATAAAAGTTCATATTGATAAAAGAAATAGTAACAACTCAAGCATACTAATCAAAGTAATCATGTCTTCTCAAAATAACATGGCCAAAGAAAGTTATCCCTACAAAATCATATAGTCTGGCTGTTGCTCTATCTTCATCACACAAAGTATTTAATCATGCACAACCCCGATGACAAGCCAAGCAATTGTTTCATACTTTAATAATCTCAAACTCTTTCAACTTTCACACAATACATGAGCGTGAGCCATGGACATAGCACTATATGTGGAATAGAATGGTGGTTGTGGAGAAGACAAAAAGGAGAAGATAATCTCACATCAACTAGGCGTATCAACGGGCTATGGAGATGCCCATTAATAGATATCAATGCAAGTGAGTAGGGATTGCCATGCAAGGGATGCACTAGAGCTATAAATATATGAAAGCTCAACAAATGAAACTAAGTGGGTGTGCATCCAACTTGCCTGCTCACGAAGACCTATGGTATTTTTGAGGAAGCCCATCATTGGAATATACAAGCCAAGTTCTATAATGAAAAATTCCCACTAGTATATGAAAGTGACAACATAGGAGACTGTCTATCATGAAGATTATGGTGCTATTTTGAAGCACAAGTGTGGAAAAAGAGATAGTAGCATTGTCCCTTCTCTCTTTTTCTATCATTTTATTTTTTTTGTTTTCTCTTTTTTCTTTCTTTCTCTTTTTTTCTTTCTTTGGCCTTCCCTTTTTTTCTTTTTGTAAAGTCCGAAGTCTCATCCCGACTTGTGGGGGAATCATAGCCTTCATTATCCTTTCCTCACTAGGACAATGCTCTAATAATGAAGCTCATCACACTTTTATGGATTTACAACTCAAAGCTAGAACAAGATATGACTCTATATGAATGCCTCCGGCAGTGTACCGGGATATGCAATGAATCAAGAGCGACATGTATGAAAATTATGAAAGTGGCCTTGCCACAAATACGATGTCAACTACATGATCATGAAAAGAGCAATATGACAAAAGTAATGCGTGTCATATGAACGGAACGGTGGAAAGTTGCATGGAAATATATCTCGGAATGGCTATGGAAATGCCATAATAGGTAGGTATGGTGGCTGTTTCGAGGAAGGTATATGGTGGGTGTATGGTACCGGCAAAAGTTGCGCGGCACAAGAGAGGCTAGCAATAATGGAAGGATGAGGTGCGTATAATCCATGGACTCAACATTAGTCAAAAGAACTCATGCACTTGTTGCAAAAATCTAGAAGTCATCAAAAACCAAAGCACTACGCGCATGCTCCTAGGGGGATAGATTGGTAGGAAAAGACAATCGCTCGTCCCCGACCGCCACTCATAAGGAAGACAATCAATAAATAAAATTGTGCTCCAACTTCATCACAAAGCGGTTCACCATACGTGCATGCTACAGGAATCACAAACTTCAACACAAGCATTCTTTAAATTCATAATCACCCAACTAGTATGACTTTAATATTACTACCTCCATATCTCAAAACAATTATCAAGTATCAAATTGATCATAGCATCCAATTCACCTCCTATGAAAGTTTTCATTCAAATAACCATGCTGTTTAAGACTCTCAAAATAATATAAGTGAAGCATGAGAGTTCATTAATTTCTACAAAATAAAACCACCGCCATGCTCTAAGAGATATAAGTGAAGCACTAGAGCAAAGGACAAACTACTCCAACAGATATAAGTGAAGATCAATGAGTAGCTAAATAATTATGCAACTATGTGAAGACTCTCTCTCATTAAATAATTTCAGATCTTGGTATCTTATTCAAACAGAAAGAAAAACAAAATAAAATAAAATGACGCTCCAAGCAAAAAAATATCATGTGGTGAATAAAAATATAGCCCCAAGTAAAGTTACCGATGAACGAAGATGAAAGAGGGGATGCCTTCCGGGGCATCCCCAAGCTTAGGCTCTTGGTTGTCCTTGAATATTACCTTGGGGTGCCTTGGGCATCCCCAAGCTTAGGCTCTTGCCACTCCTTATTCCATAGTCCATCGAATCTTTACCCAAAACTTGAAAACTTCAACCACACAAAACTCAAAACAAAACTCGTAAGCTCCGTTAGTATAAGAAAATAAATCACCACTTAGGTACTGTAATGAACTCATTCTAAATTTATAATGGTGTAATATCTACTGTATTCTAACTTATCTATGGTTCATACCACTTAATACTACCCATAGATGCATCAAAATAAGCAAACAACACAATGAAAATAGAATCTGTCAAAAACAGAACAGTCTGCAGTAATCTGTATCAAACGTATACCTCTGGAACCCTAAAAATTATGAAATAAGTTTCTGGAACTGAGACATTTGTCTATTAATCATCTGCAAAAAGAATCAACCTAAAAGAACTCTCCAGTAAAAAATGGCAGCTAATCTCGTGAGCGCTAAAGTTTCTGTTTTTCACAGCAAGATCACATAAACTTCACTCAAGTCTTCCCAAAGGTTCTACTTGGCACTTTATTGAAACAAAATATATAAAACATGATTACTACGGTAGCATAATCATGTGGACACACAAAAACAGTAAGGATAAATATTGGGTTGTCTCCCAACAAGCGCTTTTCTTTAATGCCTTTTTAGCTAGGCATGATGATGGCAATGATGCTAACATAAAAGATAAGAATTGAAACATAATGGGAGCATCATGAAGCATATGACTAGCACATTTAAGCCTAACCCACTTCCTATGCATAGGGATTTTGTGAGCAAACAACTTATGGGAACAATAATCAACTAGCATAGGAATGTAAAACAAGCATAGCTTCAAAATTTTAAGCACATAGAGAGGAAACTTGATATTATTGCAATTCCTACAAGCATATGTTTCTCCCTCATAATAATTTTCAGTAGCATCATGAATGAATTCAACAATATAACCAGCACCTAAAGCATTCTTTTCATGATCTAAAAGCATAGAAAATTTACTACTCTCCACATAAGCAAAATTCTTCTCATGAATAGTAGTGGGAGCAAACTCAACAAAATAATTATCATGTGAGGCATAATCCAATTGAAAACTAAAATCATGATGACAAGTTTCATGGTTATCATTATTCTTAATAGCATACAAGTCATCACAATAATCATCATAGATAGCAACTTTGTTCTCATAATCAATTGGAACCTCTTCCGAAATAGTGGATTCATCACTAAATAAAGTTAACACTCTTCCAAATCCACTTTCATGTTCATCACAATAAGATTCAACATCCTCCAAAATAGTGGGATCACTACTTCCTAAAGTTGACACTCTTCCAAACCCACCTTCATCAATATAATCATCATAAATAGGAGGCATGCTTTCATCATAATAAATTTTCTTATCAAAACTTGGGGGACAAAAAAATCGTATTCATCAAACATAGCTTCCCCAAGCTTGTGGCTTTGCATATCATTAGCATCATGGATATTCAAGGAATTCATACTAACAACATTGCAATCATGCTCATCATACAATCTAGTACCAAATATTTTAATGATTTCTTCTTCTAGCACTCGAGCATAATTTTCCTTTTCATCATACTCACGAAAGATATTAAAAAGACGAAGCGTATGCGACAAACTTAACTCCATTTTTTTGTAATTTTCTTTTATAAACTAAACTAGTTATAAAAACAAGAAACAAAAAGATTCGATTGCAAGATCTAAAGATATACCTTCAAGCGCTAACCTCCCCGGCAACGGCACCAGAAAAGAGCTTAGTTGACGGGGTGTGAGTGTGTGCCCTTTACCTAGCCTCCCCGGCAACGGCGCCAGAAAAGAGCTTGATGTCTACTACACAACCTTCTTCTTGTAGACGTTGTTGGGCCTGCAAGTGCACAGGTTTGTAGGACAGTAGCAAATTTCCCTCAAGTGGATGACCTAAGGTTTATCAATCCGTAAGAGGCATAGGATGAACATGGTCTCTCTCAAACAAGCCTGCAACCAAATAACAAAGAGTCTCTTGTGTCCCCAACCCACCCAATACAATGGTAAATTGTATAGGCGCACTAGTTCGGCGAAGAGATGGTGATACAAGTGCAAAATAGATGGTAGATAAAGGTATTTGTAATCTGAAATTATAAAAATAGCAAGGTAACAAGTGATAAAGTGAGCATAAACGGTATTGCAATGATAGGAAACAAGGCCTAGGGTTCATACTTTCACTAGTGCAAGTTCTCTCAACAATAATAACATAGATAGATCATATAACAAGCCCTCAACATGCAACAAAGAGTCACTCCAAAGCCACTAATAGTGGAGAACAAACGTAGAGATTATGGTAGGGTACGAAACCACCTCAAAGTTATTCTTTCAGATTGATCTATAGAAGAGTTCGTACTAGAATAACACCTTAAGACACAAATCAACCAAAACCCTAATGTCACCTAGATACTCCATTGTCACCTCAAGTATCCGTGGGCATGATTATACGATATGCATCACACAATCTCAGATTCATCCAACCAACACAAAGTACTTCAAAGAGTGCCCGAAAGTTTCTACCGAAGAGTCAAGAACGTGTGCCAACCCCTATGCATAGGTTCATGGGCGAAACCCGCAAGTTGGTCACCAAAACATACATCAAGAGGCACATGATATCCCATTGTCACCACAGATAAGCACGACAAGACATACATCAAGTGTTCTTATAAAAGACTCAATCCGATAAGATAACTTCAAAGGGGAAACTCAATTCATCACAAGAGAGTAGAGGGGGAGAAACATCATAAGATCCAACTACAATAGCAAAGCTCGGTATACATCAAGATTGTGCCATAGAGGGAACACAAGAGAGAACTCGAGAGAGAGAGATCAAACACATAGCTACTGGTACATACCCTCAGCCCCGAGGGTGAAGTACTCCCTCCTCGTCATGGAGAGCGCCGGGATGATGAAGATGGCCACCGGTGATGGATTCCCCCTCCGGCAGGGTGCCGGGAAGGGCTCTCGAGAGGTTTTTGGTGGCTATAGAGGCTTGCGGCGGCAGAACTCCTGATCTATCTTCTCTGTGGATGTTTTTAGGGTACGTGGGACTATATAGGCGAAAGAAGTCGGTCAGGAGGTGCTCAAGGGGCCCATGAGACAGGGGGCGCGCCCTACAGGGGGGATGCCCTCCTATCTCGTGGAGTCCTCGAGTATCTTTTGACTTGAACTCCACGTCTCCAGGATGATATTCTTCCAAAAAATCACATTGCCGAAGGTTTCATTCCGTTTGGACTTCGTTTGATATTCCTTTTCTTCGAAATACTGAAACATGCAATAAAACAACAATATGGGCTGGGCCTCCGGTTAATAGGTTAGTTCCAAAAGTAATATAAAAGTGTATAATAAAGCCCATAATCATTCAAAATAGGTAATATAATAGGATGGAACAATCAAAAATTATAGATACGTTGGAGACGTATCAGTACACAGCATTGCATACATGATAGAACCTATGGTTGAAGCATAGGGAATGACTTTCATTTTCTCTCTATCTTCTACGGTGGTTGGGCTTTGAGTCTGACTCAACTTCACACCTTGTAACACAGGCAAGAACCCCTTCTTTGACTGGTCCATTTTGAACATCTTCAAAACTTTAT
The DNA here is from genome assembly GCA_963921465.1 of Triticum timopheevii. Lineage (NCBI taxonomy): Eukaryota > Viridiplantae > Streptophyta > Magnoliopsida > Poales > Poaceae > Triticum > Triticum timopheevii. Next base: position 341,012,962 of record OY997262.1, on the reverse strand, counting down.
CAAGGTCTGTGCTTTGTGAAAGTCCAATTAAGCGTCTTGATCTATCTCTATAGATCTTGATGCCCAATATGTAAGCAGCTTCTCCAAGTCTTTCATAGAAAAACTCTTATTCAGGTATCCCTTTATGCTATCCAGAAATTCTATATCATTTCCAATCAACAATATGTCATCTACATATAAGATCAGAAATGCTACAGAGCTCCCACTCACTTTCTTGTAAATACAGGCTTCTCCAAAAGTCTGTATAAAACCATATGCTTTGATCACGCTATCAATGCGTTTATTCCAACTCCGAGAGGCTTGCACCAGTCCATAAATGGATTGGTGGAGCTTGCACACTTTGCTAGCACCCTTTGGATCGACAAAACCATCCGGTTGCATCATATACAACTCTTCTTCCAGAAATCCATTCAGGAATGCAGTTTTGACATCCATTTGCCAAATTTCATAATCATAAAATGCAGCAATTGCTAACATGATTTGCATCATATACAACTCTTCTTCCAGAAATCCATTCAGGAATGCAGTTTTGACATCCATTTGCCAAATTTCATAATCATAAAATGCAGCAATTGCTAACATGATTTAGACAGACTTAAGCATCACTATGGGTGAGAAAGTCTCATCATAGTCAACTCCTTGAACTTGTCGAAAACCTTTCGCAACAAGTCGAGCTTTGTAAACCATAACATTACCATCTGCATCGGTCTTCTTCTTAAAGATCCATTTATTTTTTGTGGCTTGCCGATCATCGGGCAAGTCGACCAAAGTCCACACTTTGTTCTCATACATGGATCGCTTCTCAGAATTCATGGCCTCAAGCCATTTCGCGGAATCTGGGCTCATCATCGCTTCCTCATAGTTCGTAAGTTGATCATGGTCTAGTAACATGGCTTCCAGAACAGGATTACCGTACCACTCTGGTGCGGATCTTAGTCTGGAAGACCTACGAGGTTTGGTAGTAACTTGATCTGAAGCTTCATGATCATCATCATTAGCTTCCTCACTAATCGTTGTAGGAATCATAGGAACTGATTTCTGCGATGAACTATTTTCCAATAAGGGAGCAGGTACAGTTACCTCATCAAGTTCTACTTTCCTACCACTCACTTCTTTCGAGAGAAACTCCTTCTCTAGAAAGGATCCATTCTTAACAACAAAGATTTTGCCTTCGGATCTATGATAGAAGGTGTATCCAACAGTTTCCTTTGGGTATCCTATGAAGACGCACTTCTCCGATTTGGGGTTCGAGCTTATCAGGTTGAAGCTTTTTCACATAAGCATCACAGCCCCAAACTTTAAGAAATGACAACTTTGGTTTCTTGCCAAACCATAACTCATAAGGCGTCGTCTCAACGGATTTTGATGCTGCCCTATTTAAAGTGAATGTAGTCTCTCTAAAGCATAACCCCAAAACGATAGCGGTAAAGCAGTAAGAGACATCATAGATTGAACCATATTTAATAAAGTACAATTACGACATTCGGACACACCATTTCGCTGTGGTGTTCTAGGTGACGTTAATTGTGGAACTATCCCATGTTGTTTCAAATGAAGACCAAACTCGTAACTCAAATATTCTCCTCCACGATCAGATAAGAGAAACTTTATTTTCTTGTTACAATGATTTTCTACTTCACTCTGAAATTCTTTGAACTTTTCAAATGTTTCAGACTTATGCTTCATTAAGTAGATACAACCATATCTGCTCAAATCATCTGTGAAGGTGAGAAAATAACGATACCCACCACGAGCATCAATACTCATTGGACCGCATACATCGTTATGTATTATTTCCAACAAGCAATAGCTCCTTTCATTGTTCCAGAGAATGGAGTTTTAGTCATCTTGCCGATAAGGCACGGTTTGCAAGCACCAAGTGATTCATAATCAAGTGATTCCAAAAGTCCATCAGTATGGAGTTTCTTCATGCGCTTTATACCTATATGACCCAAATGACAGTGCCACGAATAAGTTGCACTATCATTATTAAACTTCAATCTTTTGGCTTCAACACTATGAATATGTGTATGACTACTATCGAGATTCAAAAAAATAGACCACTCCGTAGGGGTGCATGACCATAAAAAATATTACTCATATAAATCGAACAACCATTATTCTCTGATTTAAATGAATAATCATCTCACATCAAACAAGATCCAAATATAATGTTCATGCTCAACGCTGGCACCAAATAACAATTATTTAGGTCTAAAACTAATCCCGATGGTAGATGTAGAGGTAGCGTGCCGACCACAATCACATCGACTTTAGAACCATTTCCCACGCGCATCGTCACCTCGTCCTTAGCCAATCTTCGCTTAATCCATAGCCCCTATTTCGAGTTGCAAATATGAGCAACAGAACGAGTATCAAATACCCAGGTGCTACTGCGAGCATTAGTTAAGTACACATCAATAACATGTATATCAAATATACCTTTCACTTTGCCATCCTTCTTATCCGCCAAATACTTGGGGTAGTTCCGCTTCCAGTGACCAGTCCCTTTGCAGTAGAAGCACTCAGTTTCAGGCTTAGGTCTAGACTTGGGTTTCTTCTCTTGAGCAACAACCTTTTTGTCGTTCTTCTTGAGATTCCCTTTCTTCCCTTTGCCCTTTTTCTTGAAACTAGTGGTCTTATTGACCATCAACACTTGATGCTCCTTCTTGATTTCTACCTCCGCAGCCTTTAGTATTGCGAAGAGCTCAGGAATTGTCTTATCCATCCCTTGCATATTATAGTTCATCACGAAGCTCTTGTAGCTTGGTGGCAGTGATTGAAGAATTTTGTCAATGACGCTACCATCCGGAAGATTAACTCCCAGTTGAATCAAGTGATTGTTATACCCAGACATTCTGAGTATATGCTCACTAACAGAACTATTCTCCTCCATCTTGCAGCTGTAGAACTTATTGGAGACTTCATATCTCTCAATCCGGGCATTTGCTTGAAATATTAACTTCAACTCCTGGAACATCTCATATGCTCCATGACGTTCAAAACGTCATTGAAGTCCCGGTTCTAAGCCGTAAAGCATGGCACACTGAACTATCGAGTAGTCATCAGCTTTGCTCTACCAGACGTTCATAACATCTGGTGTTGCTCCTGTAGCAGGTTTGGCACCTAGCGGTGCTTCCAGGACATAATTCTTCTGTGCAGCAATGAGGGTAGTCCTCAAGTTACGGACCCAGTCCGTGTAATTTCTACCATCATCTTTCAACTTTGCTTTCTCAAGGAACGCATTAAAATTCAACGGAACAACAGTACGGGCCATCTATCTACAACAAACATAGACAAGCAAAATACTATCAGGTACTAAGTTCATGATAAATTTAAGTTCAATTGATCATATTACTTAAGAACTCCCACTTAGATAGACATCCCTCTAATCATCTAAGTGATCACGTGATCCAAATCAACTAAACCATAACCGATCATCACGTGAAGTGGAGTAGTTTTCAATGGTGAACATCACTATGTTGATCATATCTTCTATATGATTCGCGCTCGACCTTTCGGTCTCAGTGTTTCGAGGCCATATCTGCATATTCTAGGCTAGTCAAGTTTAACCTGAGTATTCTGCGTGTGCAAAACTGGCTTGCACCCGTCGTAGATGGACGTAGAGCTTATCACACCAGATCATCACATGGTGTCTGGGCACGACGAACTTTGGTAATGGTGCATACTCAGGGAGAACACTTTTATCTTGAAATTTAGTGAGAGATCATCTTATAATGCTCCCATCAATCAAAGCAAGATAAGATGCATAAAAGATAAACATCACATGCAATCAATATAAGTGATATGATATGTCCATCATCATCTTGTGCTTGTGATCTCCATCTCCGAAGCACCGTCATGATCACCATCGTCACCGGCGCGACACCTTGATCTCCATCGTAGCATCGTTGTCGTCTTCGCAAACTATTGCTTCTACGACTATCGCTACCGCTTAGTGATAAAGTAAAGCAATTACAGGGCGATTGCATTGCATACAATAAAGCGACAACCATATGGCTCCTGCCAGTTGTCGATAACTCGGTTACAAAACATGATCATCTCATACAATAAAATATGGCATCACGTCTTGTCCATATCACATCACAACATACCCTGCAAAAACAAGTTAGACGTCTTCTACTTTGTTGTTGCAAGTTTTACGTGGCTGCTACAGGCTTAGCAAGAACCGTTCTTACCTACGCATCAAAACCACAACGATAGTTCTTCAAGTTAGTGCTGTTTTAACCTTCTCAAGCACCGGGCGTAGCCACACTCGGTTCAACTAAAGTTGGAGAAACTGACACCTGCCAGCCACCTGTGTGCAATGCACGTCGGTAGAACCAGTCTCGCGTAAGCGTACGCGTAATGTCGGTCCGGGCCGCTTCATCCAACAATACCGCTGAACCAAAGTGTGACATGCTGGTAATCAGTATGACTTGTATCGCCCACAACTCACTTGTGTTCTACTCGTGCATATAACATCAACGCATAAAACTAGGTTCGGATGCCACTGTTGGGGAACTTAATAATTTCAAAAAAATCCTACGCACACGCAAGATCATGGTGATGCATAGCAACGAGAGGGGAGAGTGTGTCCACGTACCCTCATAGACCAAAAGCGGAAGCGTTACCATAACATAGTTGATGTAGTCGTATGTCTTCATGGCCCGGTCGATCAAGCAACGAAAGCATGACACCTCCGAGTTCTTGCACACATTCAGCTCGATGATGTCCCTCGAACTCCGATCCAGCCGAGTGTCGAGGGAGAGTTCCGTCAGCACGACGGCGTGGTGATGATGATGATGTTCTACCGATGTAGGGCTTTGCCTAAGCACCACTATGATATTATCGAGGAGGACTATGGTGGAGGTGGGCACCGCACACGGCTAAGAGATCAATGATTAATTGTTTACTATGGGTGCCCCTCCCCCGTATATAAAGGAGCGGAGGAGGGGGTCGACCAAGGGGAGGAGGCGCGCCCAAGGGGGGTGACGGTGTCCTAGACTAGGGGGTACTCACCACGTCGTCTCCCGATCAGGTGGATTGGGCCGAGGATCCCCATGGCCGTATACTCATGGGCCAGTCCGGACAGTTGCCGCATACAAGGAAGATTCTACAAGACTTGATGATCAAGAAAAGGACTCCTCCCCCACCAGCGTATTCGGTAGGACTCATGTTATCCTAGGCCTCTGGTGCATTATATAAACCGAGGCCAGGCTAGTCGATAGAGATATACAACAACAATCATACCATAGGCTAGCTTCTAGGGTTCAGCCTCCTTGATCTCGTGGTAGATCCACTCTTGTAACACACATCATCAATATTAATCAAGCAGGACGTAGGGTTTTACCTCCATCGAGAGGGCCCGAACCTGGGTAAAACATCGTGTCCCTCGTCTCTTGTTACCATTGATCCTAAGACGCACTGCTTGGGACCCCCTACCCGAGATCCGCCGGTTTTGACACCGACATTGGTGCTTTCATTGAGAGTTCCGCTGTGTGATCGACGAAAGGATCAATGGCTCGACTGCAGGTCAACTGCGATGTCGACTTCTTCGTCACCAGTTCGGCTGGTCACCTTGGCTTGACCGAGGTCTGCGCCCTACCTCCGATCGTCATGTTCGGATGAGGGTCTTCATCAACACCAACTCTGATCTCTATCAAGATCATGGAGGAGTCATCCATGGAGCTCGGGGGCTCTACGTCAACATTGCCCTCAGGCGACCATGCTGTTTTTATGGACAGCAAACTTGTATCTGCCGCCACCGCCTCCTCGAGTATCGCCTAAACGATTACTTAGGTGGAATTATGCGGAATTAAGTCTACAACAACCCTGCAAAAATTTCGTCGAGTTCCGATGGAGGAACCTCCGGCAATCTCCGATATACCGGAGCCCTGTTTAGTCTGGACGAGAATCCGGACGAGTTTAGGGCGTGGTATCCAGCATCTAGCTCGGATGTCCTTTGGAGGATCCAACCGTTGATTTGCTGCGGAATTCCCATATCTACCACCTGCCAAAATTCAGCTCGATCCGACTGTCCAAACTCCGGGAAACTTCCGATTAGTGCATCATTTTTTGGATCTGTTTTCTGCGCGAAAACGAATCCGACCCGAGTTCGTCTTTTTTATGAACGGGATTTCGAACATCCTTTTTGAAGGAAGTTTTGTATGGGGTATTGTGTTTTGTTCCCGAACACATCCCACTAACTTTAAGATCTTTTGAACATGATCTTCAACATCATGCTGGTGTCAAACCAGTCCGGCAATATTGCTCCACGGCTGCCGACCTGCGCTAGACACGTCGTCACTTTGTTGAGCCAGGCTCAACTTCTTCGAATCATCATCTTGGCAAGCCGAACAAGAGTCCGGCATCGCGAAGGATAAATCATCACCAACATCGCCGCCCCACGGATTACACGGAGCAGGCATACCGGCATCGCCGCACGGTCGCTTCATCAAGCCGGCATCGACCACGTCACGACCTGCATCGGCAGGGCCGCACTATTGCTTCTTCAAGCTGGTGTCCATCACGCCGACCTACTTCGACATCTCGGCTGGACCGGGGGATTCGCCATCTCTTCATCAACCTACTTCGGACACTTCGGCGTCACTAGCCGACCAGGCATGGGTGTGCGGATTGAGTCCCAATTTTGGGAATCACCTTCCTTCGGATTGCTACAACAAATAATCCAGGTGCTATTAATCCTAGTATTTCTTTTTTGCTTGTTTGGGTTAAATTTTTCCCAAGGAATTATTACTCTGGTTAGTCCAGCATATGTACACAGGTCTATCAAATGGTGGCCGTATTATCGACGGTCGCATGATGGTTCCGTCAGTTTCCATACACAGTTCGGCGAACGCCGCATCCGGAACTCGGACCGACCTGTGAATCCAGGCTTTGCCATGCCTTTATTGCATTACGCCAATGACCTGCATCGACGTCGACTTCGGCGCCAGGCCATATTTCTTTTACTACTCACTTTGCATAAATTATTTATTATGCAACATTTTTTTAATTCCTATTATTACTATTATCCCCGGTCTGCACTATTTTTTGTGCACAGGAAAATGATCCAGCCAGACTATATCCTTTGACGTCACCTCGGCTGGACGGAGGGCTTCGTCAACACTTCATTACCCCATGTCTGGGACTTCGGCATCACTCTGCCGTCCTATATTGACTGTGCTATGTCACCACTTCGGAGTGCCGAGCTCCTTGCTCCGCCACCTCGGGACCGGCTTGGGGGATGGAACCTTGTCCCGCATCAAGCTCGGACCGCGTCGTCAATACCGAACACATTAACCAGATAAGTTGCCTTCATGCTCAAAGTTTTAAATTTCTAACTTGTGTTCGGTTCGACCAAGAATTATACTTTTTTGTAAAAAAGTTGCTTGTAAAATTTTTTCCTTGTCGAAACTTTGTTCGCACACACTTGACGCGCTACCCGCGCTCATTATACCTGGGGGCTTCTTTAACAGAAGCTTATTAATACAGGCTTTATGCCCAACACATGTGTCACACTTCCGCATGTACCTTTTATTCACCATTATATGCATCGATATGGCTTAAGTTTTGGCCAAGCTGGGTTGCCTGGCTCCTGTGCTTACCTCTACGTTCCCGATTGTTCGGCTAGGTGGTAAAGGGAGCACCTCTGCGATTGTTACTGTCGGGTCAGCCGGATGTGTACCTCAGACTGGGTGAAGCCGAAAGCTAGCGTTCTTAAGGGAATACTCGGTTAGTGAACTAAAAGATGATTTCTTACCCATTTATTTACCTGCCCCCAGATGTTTTTCTGCTCTTTTCGCAGTCCGGACATGCACTTTAGGGCATGCCTCCCAGGGAAAGGAACCCCAAACGGAACTATTCTCCCTGGAAGATGTTTCTTACTAACCATGTAATATAACATAACTAGTTGGGCACTTGTCTGATAAAGCACTAATGACCCCTACGCCTGGTCTCCACGCATGCCCCGGTTTTTATAACCGCGAGGGTATTCGGACACACTCCGGACTATTGGGTCCAGAGGTTGAAGCGAAAAGGTCCGCTACGACAAATGATTTACAATCCGGCTAGAAGGCATTCTACATGTCACCTTACATTATCAACTTTTACCCAAGTCACTTGGGGGCTCTTAAATTTATATGAGCCATTTTATGATAAGTGTTTTTCTTCTTAGTCGTTGCAAAGTTTTTATTATTATTTATCACTCCTTCGACACAAGTGTGCGGTCACTAGCCGTAGGCTGACCCGCTTGAAGTTTTGAGATAGGATGTGTCATGTTAAAGCACGACAGAAGCACCTTTTTTTTTCTAAAGTCCAATTTTCGGATTGGCACCGAACACTTGATCTAGTTCGGACATTAACCTTTTGAATAAGTTTTTTGGCTTTTCGAGCCCATGGCACTTTTAAACTATTTGTGTGTTTTTAGCACAAATCTTGCAGTGCAACGCCGGACACCTTTAGAGATTCGGCAAAAACATTCTCGGATATTGCTATATATGCATCGGTTTCGAATTGTGTCTTCGGTCAATAGTTGGGTTGCCCGGCTCCTGCGCTTGCCTCCTATGTTCCACTTTGTTCGGCTAGGTGTGCAAAGGGAGAACCACTGCGATTGTGCTTCCAGCTCACATGGTTAAGCACCTCAGTGGAGAAAGCCGAAAACTGACTGTCACAATAAGCATAAACTGGTCAGCGATCCGATGACGGCGTTAAACGACGGGCCATTCATAACATTGGCCGAAGTGTTTCCGGCTTGACCTCGACTGTCGCCGAACACTACCGGAGGCTATTAACTGGCCTCCCAAACTAAATCCTCGATATTTTGCTCTTACATTGGAGCTGAGGTTTCATGACCATGCTTAGCATGACAACCCAAAGAAAGGAACCGATAGGGGGACTATTTTCTTTGGAAGACATTTCTTCTGTTAAACAGTAATATAACATGTCTCTCCGCGTACCTTTGTTTATAAAACCGTATGGCCAGATTTCCTTGTTTGTTGTAAATCTTTGCCCTCATAAAGGCTTTATAAAGTAAGACAAACACTCCTCGGCTATTGGCCGAGGAGGTGGAAGACAATGGTCGGTCAATAAAGTTTTGTACAATGCAGATCCGAGCATTAATGACGTAAAGTACTTGGATACATAGAGTCATTACACATAATTTGTGATTTTACTATGGATATCGATCCTTAATTCGGCCTCCCGTGCCCGCATTAAGGCTCGGGGGCTACTGGGCTTTGGGCTTATTATTTATACAAATATTAAAGGGGCACATCGATCCCCTGATCTGGTATTGCCACCCGACCAGTGTCTCGGGGGCTACTGCATCGCCTGTTCTATGCAGAAAATTTTAAGTGCAATACAGTTTCCAAGGAGATTTTGATCCTCAGGTTGGTCGGCCGCACCCAACCTGAGTCTCGAGGACTGAGCACGCCGATTTTTGTGTCCCGAAGTATTCTGCCGAGCTAGGACTTGATCCTGAGACCGATTTTGCAAATCAACATGAGTCTCAGCGGCTACGGGGATCAGCGGTCTTATGTCATCCTTCTTGTGCATCTCGGGTTTTAGACCGATACCCACCTTGAGGGCTACTGGCACCAATCAAAAATATTGACAAAAATCGGTCCACATTCGGGGTGGTGCACCACCTCAGAAGCAGTCCGGCGTAAAGCTCGGGCGCTAGTCGCTAGCTCCATAGAGGGCACTGCCGGCATTAAGCTTGGCTAAACTCCTTCAAACTTCTTTGAACCAAGGTGATTTACAACACCTTGGATACATAGTCCGACGTTGGAGCTCGGATACATAGTCCGGCGTTGGAGCTCGGATACATAGTCCGGCGTTGGAGCTCGGATACCGTCCGGCGTTGAAGCTCGGATACATAGTCCAGCATTAGAGCTGGGAAGCAGTCCGGCATTGGTGCTCGGCTGCAAAAGATACCTCGAATGCAGTCCAGCGTTGGAGCTCGGACGAAAGAGGACGTTGCCACTCGGGAACAACCTCAAACCCGAGGCATGGCATAAAAGTAACAAGGCATTGATAAAGGCCGTAAACTTAAAGGGGCTCCTCGGATACCCAACGTGTAAACTCATCAAATGCATTTCGGCGATCCTCAAGAGAGAAGATGAGAAGATTTGTTGAACCAGTTTTCAAGACCGGCAACCGAAGGTGAAGAACAGTTCGGAAGAATCGAGGAGCGTCCCTAACTTGAAGACCGGTTCAGGGGGCTACTGACGGTGTCCTGGACTAGGGGGTACTCACCACGTCGTCTCCCGATCAGGTGGATTGGGCCGAGGATCCCCATGGCCGTATACTCATGGCCAGTCCGGACAGTTGCCGCATACAAGGAAGATTCTACAAGACTTGGCAATCAAGACAAGGACTCCTCCCCCACCGGCGTATTCGGCTAGGACTCATGTTATCCTAGGCCTCTGGTGCATTATATAAACCGAGGCCAGGCTAGTCGATAGAGATATACAACAACAATCATACCATAGGCTAGCTTCTAGGGTTTAGCCTCCTTGATCTCGTGGTAGATCCACTCTTGTAACACACATCATCAATATTAATCAAGCAGGACGTAGGGTTTTACCTCCATCGAGAGGGCCCGAACCTGGGTAAAACATTGTGTCCCTCGTCTCTTGTTACCATTGATCCTAAGACGCACTGCTTGGGACCCCCTACCCGAGATCCGCCGGTTTTGACACCGACAGGGGGAGTCCTACTCCCACCGGGAGAAGGACTCCTCCTTTTCCTATTTGGAGAGGGAGAGGGAAGGAAGAGGAAGGAGGGAGGAAGGAAAGGGGGGCCCGACCCCCCTCCCAATTCGGATTGGGCTTGGGGGGGGGGGGCGCCCCCTCCCTTGCTCCTTCCCCTCCTTTACACTAAAGCCCATTAAGGCCCATATACCTCCCGGGGGATTCCGATAACCTCCCGGAGCTCCGGTATTGTCCCAATCTCACCCGGAACCATTCCAGTGTCCAAATATAGTCGTCCAATATATCAATCTTTATGTATCGACCATTTCGAGACTCCTCATCATGTTCGTGATCACATCCGGGACTCCGAACAACCTTCGGTACATCAAAACACATAAACTCATAATATAACCGTATCTTTAAGCGTGCGGACCCTACGGGTTCGAGAACTATGTAGACATGACCGAGACATGTCTCCGGTCAATAACCAATAGCGGAACCTGGATGCTCATATTGGCTCCTACATATTCTACGAAGATCTTTATTGGTCAAACCGCATAACAACATACGTTGTTCCCTTTGTCATCGTTATGTTACTTGCCCGAGATTCGATCGTGGGTATCTCAATACCTAGTTCAATCTCGTTACTGGCAAGTCTCTTTACCTGTTATGTAATGCATCATCCCGTAACTAACTCATTAGCTACATTTCTTGCAAGGCTTATAGTGATGTGCATTACCGAGAGGGCCCAGAGATACCTCTCTGACAATCGGAGTGACAAATCCTAATCTCGAAATACGTCAACTCAACAAGTACCTTCGGAGACACCTGTAGAGCACCTTTATAATCACCCAGTTATGTTGTGACGTTTGGTAGCAAACAAAGTGTTCCTACGGTAATCGGGAGTTACATAATCTCATAGTCATAGGAACATGTATAAGTCATGAAGAAAGCAATAGCAACATACTAAACGATCAAGTGCTAAGCTAACGGAATGGGTCAAGTCAATCACATCATTCTTCTAATGATGTGATCCTGTTAATCAAATGACAACTCATGTCTATGGTTAGGCAACTTAACCATCTTCGATTCACGAGCTAGTCAAGTAGAGGCATACTAGTGACACTATGTTTGTCTATGTATTCACACATGTATTATGTTTCCGGGTAATACAATTTTAGCATGAATAATAAACATTTATCATGATATGAGGAAATAAATAATAACTTTATTATTGCCTCTAGGGCATATTTCCTTCATCTATATGTATTGTATTCCTGTGAAAAATACTTGGTCGTTTGGAAAAAGATGGTAATTTATTTATCACTAGTTTTTTAATGCTTGGTCATGACAATCACCCAAAGCCACAACCAGAAGTCTCCCTCGTGTAATACTTAGGGTCAGTCGCACCAACAGATGGTCGATCGGACCCGCGTCTCACCAAAGGGACACACATCGGCTTGGTATGACATGCATGACCAGTTACATCACTGACTTGTGTGACCACATTTGAGCAGTAGTACTTGAAATTTATGTTCCACTAAACTTATCAGGTGCCGTTTCGGGCCTCGAAACAAAAACCATCAATTAATATTTAGCTTGTTCCCATCCCATTCCAAAGTAGTACCCCTACTACCATGCTATAATTAAGTGCAAACCTGCTCACACCTAGTGTAGTACGAATGAAACTTGATCGTGTTCCCACTATGCAGGTTCTAGTACTAGTGCTAGTACTAGGTTATAAAAAGGGGAACTACCTAGCCAAAAATTACTCTATTCGTCCGTCCTTGCCATGGCTGGTGTGTAGAGCTCTAGGTCGAGTACTACTCGTAACAATGCAGCAGTGACCAAGGCCACGAAAAATAAGTGAGGGCTCACCGCCTCGTAGAGACCTCGAAAGTTCTCTCACGGGTAGGCGAGGGCTCCCAGGAGTGCCCTAGCCGCGGAGGCGAACATGCCGAGCCGGTGGCATTGGAGTCGTTATCCCTCGACGACATGCCCGATCAACTCAATAAGCAGGAGTTCATTAACGGCTTGGTGGAGCTGCTGAAGGAGAGCCTCGACGACATGCCCGCTGAGCTCAATGAGCAGGGGGAGTTGACCGCCGGCTTGGTGATGCTGCTGAAGAAGAGCATTGCCTCGGATAAGAAGGCGAATGGCAATATCCTGCAACTTTAGGAGGACAAGGCGAAGCTCCGCCATGAGCTCGACCTGCTGAAGGAGGAGAACACCGGCTAGAGGAAGCTGCATGAGAAGAGTAGTTCCCCGATGATGATGATGCATGCCCTCATCATGGAAAGAAGGAGGAGTTGGCGAAGCTCCGCATCGAGCACCCGACTGCTGTCAAGGTACATAATGCGGCCGTGGAACAGATGATTAAGGGTCGCGTCGAGAAATCCCGCGTCATGGACAGAATGAAGAAGATGGTGGAGGAGATGCGCGAGGAGATGGAGGTCGTGGAGGCGATGAAGAAGCAGTTACGACTCTGCGGCTAGCAACCCTTCATGTAGTAGAGAACAGCACCCCAGACTTGTGTGTGCATCTTCCTTGTTTTTTTTGGGGGGGGGGGGGTAATCTTCCTTCTTCTTTTGCTCATGTGTTTCTTCTTTTGCATTGGGTGTTTCGCCGCACGTGTCACGTTCTCTCCGAGGCATGAATAGAACAATGCTAATGATGAGCGGTGCTGTGGGATTGATGACTAGCAAATTAGATCATTTTTATCACCATATTGCACTGGGCTGCCCTGTTTCATGCTCCTTCGTCGTACTAGCACTCCAGTGGAAAACTTGAGTATACCGCATGGTTGTTTGCTCCCCCTCAGGTCGTCGACAACATTTATACAAGCAGTCAAATCTCAAGGCCCCGCCTTCCAGCAGCAATGAGTCATCAAATCACAAAGGCCCTCACCTCTCGTGAAACCGACCAAGCGAGACTGCCCCACCCTCTAGCCTTTTAAATTTATACTTTTGTACAGTAGTAGTATCAATCGATTGCGCCATGGAGGAAAACTAACAAGATGAAATTAAAGAAAAAAGGTGGTACATATAGAGAGCGCTCGTTGCCAAATTATGCATATAGTACTATTAAAAAAGCTAGTATGTGCTTAGATGGGGTGCTAAATTATATTAAAGAAATTAGCATACCTATTTAATTCTTGGGGTTTTATTGTTTATGCCACTAGTTGTGTCTCACTACTTAGTTTTGCCATTAGAAGTTACAACTACTAAAAAATGGCATCGATCCATGAGATGCTTGCTCAAAAATGCAATTAGATATCTCAAAAATGCCATCGTTCCATTAGATGTTTGCTCAAAAATGCCATTAGGCATTGTTATTTTCACATCAAACCCGTTGACCATGTTATATGACAAAAATAAGCCTAGACCCACATGTCGATTCTCTCTATCTCACAATGATAAGTGTGGCCCCGCTTGTCAGGAGTAAACAAGCGAATAATTTTACAGGAAAATAAGAACGCTGATGGGATCAAGTAGGCCCCACACTTTATTGTACTGTAGTGAGATAGAGGGAGAGCTGGCATGTTGGTCCATAGGTATTTATGTCATTATAACATGTCAAAGGAGATTTGAGTCACAATAATGGTGTGCAGCACAACACATCCCTCAAATAAAACTAAGCACCCTGAAATTCTTTGATAACGAAACTACTGGCTATATGATGCTGGCCATATATATTGTACGTATATAATGTGAAGCAATGAGTGGTAGTAATACCAACTACAAGACGAACTATAATAAATACTAGTATGCACGTACTGAAGAGTTAAAGTAACGAGAAGGAACATAACATAGTTCTGCTGGGGGCTCAACACAACACACCCCTCAAATAAAACTAACCACCCTGAAACTAAACTAAGCAACTAATCCGATAGACATTGCATTACCACCACCATGAGCAACAACACTATCACCTTACTCGGACTCCTCCTCCACGTGCTCGACTTCATCCTTGTCCCTCTTCCTCTTGGCCGATACTTCTTTGCTTCAACCGCACACTTGGCTCTCGCTCTTCATCCAACCCTCGCAGATATTGAAACAAATGTAGGTATCCATTGTAGCGTAATTGATGTGGTCTCTATCTAGTACATTCCACTGCCATGCACGATGAAACTTGGGCGGAGGTTTCGTCAGTTTACCATACGAAGGATCAACCATGGCTACTGCCAGGGTCAGCATTGAAGGTTGATGGGAGGACACCAGCACATTCCTCTGCAGGTCGAAGGTCTGGCATACAACAAGGCCTATCCGACCCAGGACTTCTTTGTTGTTCATAAAGAGTCGTGGAATTGTCACGTCAAATGTCCTAGTGTGAGGAATTAGTTGTGGGGCCAATGCATCTATGTGGTAGTGAAAGCACAAGTGCTCCCTAGGTGGTTTTGGTAATTAATGTCAACATATCTCTTGTTGGACTAACACTTTTATCTAGTATGTTTCAGATAAGTTCAACAATGGAGTGGCATGGACTAAAAGATGTGGGAACTCCTTCAAGATGCTAAGGACAAAGGATTGGCTCAAGCTTCAAGCTCAAGACTCTTCATTTTACATTTTAGTGATCCAAGATCACATTGAGTCTATAGGAAAAGCCAATGCTATCAAGGAGGGATGAGGTGTTTCTTAATGAGCCTCTTGCTTCATGTTCTTTGTGATATGCTCCAAAACCCTCAGCTACTTTCCCACATCCACAAATGATCTAAACCCAAAGCCAAAATCGGTCACACCGATTCTTTCAATCCGGCGCCACCGGTTCCAAAAGTCATAGCCACTGCCACAAATCCTAGGCAAATCGGTCTCACCGATAGGGATCTCGGTCTCACCGAGATGGGATTGTAATCTCTCTGTGTATGTCCATTATCAAAATCGGTCTCACCGAGTTTGAGCAATCGGTACTACCGAGATTACAATGCAAACTCTCTGGTTAACTTATTATCAAAATCGGTCCCACCGAGTTTGATAATTGGTCAAACCGAGTTTGCCTGACCAACTCTCTAGAAAGCTTATTACCAAAATTGGTCTCATCGAGTTTGTGTAATCGGTCTTACCGAGATTACGTTATGCCCTAACACCAACCGAATCGGTCCCACCGAGTTGCATTTCGGTCCCACCGAAAACCCTAACGGTCACATTATTTGCTAAATCGGTCTGACCGAGTTTAACGATTCGGTCCCACCAAGTTTGGTAGATTGTGTGTAACGGTTAGATTTTGTGTGGAGGCTATATATACCCCTCCACCTCCTCTTCATCCGTGGAGAGAGCCATCAAACTGAACCTACACTTCCAGCATCCTATTTCTGAGGGAGAACTACCTACTCATGTGTTGAGGCCAAGATATTCCATTCCTACCATATGAATCTTGATCTCTAGCCTTCCCAAGTTGCTTTTCACTCAAACCCTCTTTCCACCAGATCCAAATCCTATGAGAGAGAGTTGAGTGTTGGGGAGACTATCATTTGAAGCACTAGAGCAAGGAGTTCATCATCAACGCACCATTTGTTACTTCTTGGAGAGTGGTGTCTCCTAGATTGTCTAGGTGTCACTTGGGAGCCTCTGACAAGATTGTGGAGTTGAACCAAGGCGTTTGTAAGGGCAAGGAGATCGCCTACTTCGTGAAGATCTACTGCTAGTGAGGCAAGTCCTTCGTGGGCGACGGCCATGGTGGGATAGACAAGGTTGCTTCTTCGTGGACCCTTCGTGGGTGGAGCCTTCCGTGGACTCGCGCAGCCGTTACCCTTTGTGGGTTGAAGTCTCCATCAATGTGGATGTACGATAGCACCACCTATCGGAACCACGCCAAAAGCATCCGTGTCTCCAATTGCATTTGAATCCTCCAAACCCTTCCCTTTACATTCTTGCAAGTTGCATGCTTTACTTTCTGCTGCTCATATACTCTTTGCATGCTTGCTTGATATGTGTTGTGAATGTTAAACTTGTGCCTAAACTCCACTCAAACTTTAAAGAAACTTAAAAATTGCAACTTTGGCTCTTAGTGTCTAATCACCCCCCATCTAGACACCTCTTCTCAAGGTCCTACAAGTGGTATCAGAGCATTGGTCTCCATTGCCTTGGTTTAATCACCATTGGAGGAAGATGGATGAGTCTACTTTGGGGAGTCTTAGACATAGAGTGCCTATTTTTGATGGAGAGTATTTTCATGAGTGGAAAAATGAGATGCTTGTAATTTTCAATCAATATCATTTGAACAAGTACATTGCTAGTCCTTGTGCACCTTATGTTGATCCTATGCATCCAACCCATGATGAATCAATTGATATGGTTAGGAATCTTAGAACTGCCAAACTTATCCTTAGAGGATTGCCTACAAACTTGATTGGATGTTTGCCTACTCTTAAGTGTGCCTATACTATATGGAAATTTCTTGAGGAACGATTTCTAGATTATTCATTGAAAAATCTTGATGAAATTCTCCATAAGTCTATTGCTTTGAGTAAAATGAATACTAGTGATCCTACATTTGGTGATCGTCTATTTGAGCTTACAAACCTTATGCGTGCCAAAGGAAATGTTGGTATTATTAGTGACATTATTTCCGAAGCTATAAGAATTCATAGACAAGATTAATTTCAAACTCATTCTAATGAATCACCCTCTCTAGGATTTGATCCACCACATGACGATGTTGAACATGGATACTATGATGAGGATGATGATAGTGACTTCGATCTTGATGATGCAATGAGACATTTTGGTCTTATGGCAAATCTTCGGGGATATATGTCAGGAGGAAAGGAATGGGTTCTTGATAGTGGATGTACCAATCACATGACCGGAGATAAAGACATGTTTCGTGAGCTTGCTAATAATGATAGTCCTCGAAAGTACGTCACTTTCGGTGACAACTCAAAGGGTAAGGTGGTTGGCCTCGGTAAGGTGGCCATATCACATGATAGCTCCATACAAAATGTTATGCTTGTTGAATCTCTTGGTTACAACTTACTTTCAGTATCTAGACTTGCTGATTTCGGTTTTAATGTCCTATTTACTGAAGTAGATTGCCAAGTGTTTCGTCGAGACAATCATAAAATGGTCTTTACCGGTGTGCGTAGAGGTGATCTATACATTGTTGATTTCACTAAAAAGGCTCAACCTAAAACTTGCTTCATTGCTAAATCCTCAAAAGGCTGGTTATGGCATAGACGATTAGGTCATGTTGGTATGCGAAACCTTGACAAACTTATTAAGGGAAATCATATCCTTGGAGTTAATGATGTCATATTTGATAAGGATAGACTTTGCAGTGCTTGTCAAGCAGGTAAACAGGTTGGAGGAAGGCATCCCGTGAAGAACATCATGACCACTAAGAGGCCACTCGAGCTACTTCACATGGATCTCTTTGGTCCCAACTCTTACAAGAGTCTCGGTGGAAATTATTTTGGTCTAGTTATAGTTGATGATTTTTCAAGATTTACGTGGGTGTTCTTTCTCGATGATAAATCGCAGGTCCAAAAGATCTTCAAAAACTTTGCTAGGAAGGCTCAAAATCAATTTGAAGTGAAGATCAAGAAGGTTCGCAGCGACAATATAACGGTGTTCAAGAACGCAAATGTGGACACCTTTCTTGACGAAGAAGGGATTTCACAAGAGTTCTCAGCTACGAACACACCTCAACAAAATGGAGTTGTTGAGAGGAAGAACCGGACGCTCATTGAAATGGCGAGAACGATGCTTGCTGAGTACAAGACGCCAAAGCACTTTTGGGCAGAAGCGGTTGAGACAGCTTGTCATGCAACAAATTGCTTGTATCTTCACAAGCTACTCGGCAAGACGGCATACGAGCTCCTCACCGGTAACAAACCCCAAGTTGGATACTTTCGAGTATTCGGCTCAAAGTGCTACATTCTTGATAAGCATCGTCGTTCTAAATTTGCTCCTAAGTCTCATGAAGGTTTCCTACTAGGTTATGTCTCAAACACTCACACTTACCGTGTCTACAACAATTTCACCCGAAAGGTTGAAGAGATGGTAGATGTGAAGTTTGATGAATCTAACGGCTCGCAAGTAGAGCAACTGCCAATTGATGTAGGAGAAAAAGGTCCTTCGGAAGCAATCCAAGACCTGTCTATTGGCAAGGTCCGTCCAACGGAGGTGAAGGAGAGTACCTCGTCCGTCCAAGTGGAAGCTTCTACCTCACAACAAGGTGAACCAAGAATTGATACGGAAGCATCCACAAGTGGGACACACCAAGATGAAGGAAACGAGGAAGTGCATCAAGATGAACGTCAACAACCTCCTTCTCCACCACGAAAAGAGAACGACAACGCCAACAATGAAGAAGGCCAAGAAGAAGAAAAGATGAAGAAGATGTTCAACAAAGACCCAAGCAAAAGCTATCACGAGTTCGAGAAAGAATTGCTAAAGATCATCCCATCGAGAAAATCTACAATGACATTCAAACCGGGAGAATCACTCACTCTAAAACTCGTTTAGCTAACTTTTGTGAAAACTATTCTTTCATCTCTAGCATTGAACCTATGAAGGTTGAAGAAGCATTGGAAGATCCGGATTGGATAAATGCTATGCATGAAGAGCTACACAACTTTGAGAGGAACCAAGTTTGGACATTGGTTGAGAAGCCCGACAACAACCACAACATCATCAGTACCAAATGGGTGTTTCGCAACAAGCAAGATGAAGATGGACAAGTAGTTCGCAACAAAGCACGTCTCGTCGCCCAAGGCTACACACAAGTCGAAGGTATGGACTATGGTGAGACTTACGCCCCCGTTGCTAGACTTGAGTCCATTCACATCTTACTTGCCTATGCTAATCACCATGATATCACCTTGTACCAAATGGACATTAAAAGTGCTTTTCTAAATGGTGAAATAGAGGAGGAAGTTTATGTTAAGCAACCTCCCGACTTTGTCAATCCTAAGAAACCCAATCATGTTTACAAACTTCACAAAGCTCTTTATGGTCTTAAACAAGCTCCTAGAGCATGGTATAAATGCTTGACCAAGTTCCTTATTGAAAAAGGCTTTGAAATTGGGAAAATTGATTCTACTCTTTTTACAAAAAGGGTTAATGGTGAACTATTTGTGTGCCAAATCTATGTAGATGATATTATATTTGGTTCAACTAACCCTCATTTTAGTGAAAAGTTTGGGAAGTTAATGTCGGAGAAGTTTGAGATGTCTATGATGAGTGAACTCAAATTCTTTCTTGGTTTGCAAATCAAGCAAACTAAGGAAGGTACTTTTGTCTCTCAAACGAAGTACACCAAGGACTTATTCAAGAAGTTCAATATGCAAGAATGCAAAGGTATGACTACTCCCATGCCTACTAGTGGACATCTTGACTTGACCAAAGATGATGAACCGGTTGACCAAAAGGTTTATCGCTCTATGATTGGTTCATTGTTATATCTATGTGCTTCACGTCCTGATATTATGCTAAGTGTGTGCATGTGTGCACGATTTCAAGCTGCTCCTAAAGAATGTCATCTTAAGGCCGCGAAAAGGATAGTGAGATACTTAATCCATACACCAAATTTTGGCATTTGGTATCCTAAGAGGGCCTCTTTCGATCTTGTTGGCTACTCCGACTCGGACTATGCCGGAGACAAGGTTGATAGAAAGTCCACTTCGGGTACTTGTCAATTTCTTGGTAGATCTCTTGTGTCTTGGTCCTCCAAGAAACAAAACTCAGTATCCTTATCCACCGCTGAAGCTGAATATATTGCCGCTGGTTCATGTTGTGCTCAATTACTTTGGATGACCCAAACTCTTAAAGATTATGGGATATATGTGAGACATGTTCCATTGCTTTGTGACAATGAAAGTGCTATCAAAATTGGTCATAATCCTGTGCAACATTCTCGAACTAAGCATATTGAAGTTCGTCATCATTTCATTTGAGATCATGTTGCTAAGGGTGACATTGATCTTAAGCATGTTCGCACTGAAAATCAATTAGCAGATATATTGACTAAACCTCTTGATGAGAAAGTGTTTTTTAGGTTAAGAGGAGAATTAAACATCATTGATGCTTCAAACTTGGAGTAGAAACTCCATTGGGTACGTGCAAGACATGAGCTTATGACTAGTCCTTGATATTTCTCTTATGATGAAAAACTTATGTCTTGGATATATTTGTATCTTGCATGTTATCTAACCCATGTAGGTACTTGGTTGAATCAGATTCCATGAGATTGTAATTTACTCATATCTTGAGCAATCTCTACATCACCAAGTCTCTACACAAAGGTGGTTGAAGACAAGGAAGCACAAAACCATTCAAACATATCCTTTGACAAATTCTATGTTGTGTTTCATGATTGTCATTTTTGGATATACAAGTGCTCTTCCTTGAAAGAACTAACCCATGTAGGTAGATGGACTCAAATTCCAAGTGGTGCTCCAAACTCTTGATGAGCTACATCAACCTTGAGAAACCCACACAAGTTCAACTACATGGACATCACCACCAACCAAGGTATGTTATTCCATCTTAGAGAAGCTTTACTCCGAGTCATGAGCTAAAGCAACTCGACAAGATGTGAATACATCAAGATGCTGAAACAAAAAATGGCAACCCCATTTTGAGCTTAAACGATGAGTATGGCCTATGATCAAGTGATCTCACTTGACTCCTAAGTCAATATACTCTAATATAGGTGACTTTGTCGCCGACCATCTCTAGATGAAGTTCTCTTATGTTCTTTTCTGTGTTTTTTTGCATTTGCCTCATGCATGTGTGTTTCCCCTTTTAAAAAAAACTTCTTTCTGTTTGCTCTACATTTTTTGCATCAAATTCCTGGCACATCTTTCAGTTAATTCCTTGCAAATCTTTGTGAGATCTTACTAGTCTAGTGAGCTGAGGTGACAAGTGTTTTCTCTGCGCTGAACTCGGTTACACCGATTTGTTATTTTCGGTCCAACCGAATCCTTTCGGTCTAACCGAAGCATACCACTCGGTGCCACCGATTTCACAACAGGAAAAACAGTTTGCCACATATCCTATATTTCTTCTGTTCCAGCTCCACTCAATGAATCTTGTCCTCTACAAGCGTCACATTTTTATCGTTGCTTTATGGTGTGACTCAAGGATCAACCCATTCACAACAAATTACAGAGGAAGAAAGAGATTACATCTTTATCAAGCCCTTCTTGGAAATTGATGTCAAAGGGGGAGAGAGAGATTACATCAAAGCTTATCATTTTGTGAGAGAGATCACATCTCAGAGGGAGAGAGAGATCCTTCAGGGGGAGAGAGATCCTTCAGGGAGAGAGAGAGAGATCTCGAGGGGGAGAGAATACTAGTAGAATGTATTTCTCACGGATCCCAGATGCTTGGTGTTCAAGAGGAGAGATGCCCACATGTCTTCTTGAGGGGAGAGACATGTTCATATGATCCGTTGTGCTTACTTGCATTAGCATACATTAGCTCTGATCATCATTCATATCTTTTAGCTCTGATTTTTCAGCTCTGATTTTCTATTCCCTATCTTCTCCCAGTATCCCATGCTAGATTCAGGGGGAGCAAGACATCTAAGGGAAAGAAATCATCTAAATTCATTGCATATCTTTACTCTTGGGGACATGTCTAATCCAATGTAGTACATAGTACTCACTCTCTACATGTCATCCCAGTCTTGGTATTCTTGTGGTTTCTTTTGTTTGCTCTGGCTAGTAGATGCATCTGTGTTATCTAACCTTGTTTACGCAGGTTCATTCCATCCTAAGCCAACTCAAGACTACAAGGTAAGTATATGCATCACAATCATGTGTATGTGGAATTCTTGCTGATGTACATACTGTTTGCAAGAAGGACTCATAGGCATGAAGGTATTCCCTTTAACACTTTTTGCTCTAATGCATATGGCCAAGATACATGTAACACATTGCCTGCTCTATCATGGTTATGCTATCACATGCTTCTATATTTCATATTCACATGATTGCATACATGTAGGGGGAGCCTATGCTTGTTACATGTCTTTCCAAAGCTTTACTTGCTACTCTTTATATCTTTATCTAAAGCTTTGATGTATGTTGTCATGAATTACCAAAAAGGGGGAGATTGAAAGCGGTGGTTTTGGTAATTAATGTCAACATATCTCTTGTTGGACTAACACTTTTATCTAGTATGTTTCAGATAAGTTCAACAATGGAGTGGCATGGACTAAAAGATGTGGGAACTCCTTCAAGATGCTAAGGACAAAGGATTGGCTCAAGCTTCAAGCTCAAGACTCTTCATTTTACATTTTAGTGATCCAAGATCACATTGAGTCTATAGGAAAAGCCAATACTATCAAGGAGGGATGAGGTGTTTCTTAATGAGCCTCTTGCTTCATGTTCTTTGTGATATGCTCCAAAACCCTCAGCTACTTTCCCACATCCACAAATGATCTAAACCCAAAGCCAAAATCGGTCACACCGATTCTTTCAATCCGGCGCCACCGATTCCAAAAGTCATAGCCACTGCCACAAACCCTAGGCAAATCGGTCTCACCGATAGGGATCTCGGTCTCACCGAGATGGGATTGTAATCTCTCTGTGTATGTCCATTATCAAAATCGGTCTCACCGAGTTTGAGCAATCGGTACTACCGAGATTACAATGCAAACTCTCTGGTTAACTTATTATCAAAATCGGTCCCACCGAGTTCGATAATTGGTCAAACCGAGTTTGCCTGACCAACTCTCTGGAAAGCTTATTACCAATATCGGTCTCACCGAGTTTGTGTAATTGGTCTTACCGAGATTACGTTATGCCCTAACACTAACCGAATCGGTCCCACCGAGTTGCATTTCGGTCCCACCGAAAACCCTAACGGTCACATTATTTGCTAAATCGGTCTGACCGAGTTTAACGATTCGGTCCCACCGAGTTTGGTAGATTGTGTGTAACGGTTAGATTTTGTGTGGAGGCTATATATACCCCTCCAGCTCCTCTTCATCCATGGAGAGAGCCATCAAACTGAACCTACACTTCCAGCATCCTATTTCTGAGAGAGAACTACCTACTCATGTGAGGCCAAGATATTCCATTCCTACCATATGAATCTTGATATCTAGCCTTCCCAAGTTGCTTTTCACTCAAACCCTCTTTCCACCAGATCCAAATCCTATGAGAGAGAGTTGAGTGTTGGGGATACTATCATTTGAAGCACTAGAGCAAGGAGTTCATCATCAACGCACCATTTGTTACTTCTTGGAGAGTGGTGTCTCCTAGATTGTCTAGGTTTCACTTGGGAGCCTCCGACAAGATTGTGGAGTTGAACCAAGGCGTTTGTAAGGGCAAGGAGATCGCCTACTTCGTGAAGATCTACTGCTAGTGAGGCAAGTCCTTCATGGGCGACGGCCATGGTGGGATAGACAAGGTTGCTTCTTCGTGGACCCTTCGTGGGTGGAGCCCTCCGTGGACTCGCGCAGCCGTTACCGTTCGTGGGTTGAAGTCTCCATCAACGTGGATGTACGATAGCACCATCTATCGGAACCACGCCAAAAACATCCGTGTCTCCAATTGCGTTTGAATCCTTCAAACCCTTCCCTTTACATTCTTGCAAGTTGCATGCTTTACTTTCCGCTGCTCATATACTCTTTGCATGCTTGCTTGATATGTGTTGTGAATGTTAAACTTGTGCCTAAACTGCACTCAAACTTTAAAGAAACTTAAAAATTGCAACTTTGGCTCTTAGTGTCTAATCACCCCCCTCTAGACACCTCTTCTCAAGGTTCTACAGGTAGCTTGAGAGGGGTTGATCGGGATGAGAGACGCGAGGCGGATCAACACACAAGACAAGGGTTTAGACAGCTTCAGGCCCCGGGAAACATCATCCGGTAATAGCCCTACATGTTGTTTGTGGCTAGATCTCATTATGATCATGAGGGAGTTGCCGCATAAACCAGCCCTCCTAATTGTGTCTAACCTTAGGGATTACTTTCCCCTCTCTTGGTGTGTTTCCCCTCCTTATATAAGTTGAAGGGGTGGGTTACACGTGGAGTCCTAGTAGGACTAGGACTATTCTATAACAAGCGGAATCCTAGTCTTGCCCCACTTAAGGGAAAACTCCTTATGCCTTTGCTCTTAAGCCGGCCCTACCATAACATGATCCGGCCTTCTGGGCCTTGGGCCTTGTCATCCATCTGACCCACCTATCGGGTCTCCAATGAGTCGTAAACTGCTAGGTCCAAGCGGGTTGCCAGTGAGTCACAATGTTCCAACCGGGTTATACATCCGGCGGATTACACCGCGGGGTATATCCCCGACATTAGCCCCTAGATTAGCTTGGATTTATCCAAGGTAAACTTATGCTGCAAAATAAACACAAGAACAAATTTGGTAGGTTGTGCTTCGGGTTAAAAGTTTTCCTGAGCCGGCACCTGATCATCCTTAAGTCCTTATCATTTCCTCCTGGATGCGTGTCCATGATCTCATAGCAAATCTGCTTTAGCAGATATGTTCAAACTTTGTCAATGCAAAAAATCCGGGCACTTCTTCGGAAAAATCCGGGTCAATAGGCCAGCTTCATAGTCAATTTGCTCACATTGGATCTTGTAGAGAAATATTATAAGAAATAATCTATTTGAGCCGGCCTTCAATGCTCTAACTTGACAAAATATTGGTCTTAAAATATTCAACTGATATTCAGCCAACTTAAAGATGTAGATGTTGCCGATTTATGATTGCCAAAATTGCCGGTTTATAAACAAATGATGTCGGGTCATGTAATTGACTTTCCTGAGCTATCCAAGCCAAAACTGAGAATATGATACCTGGTTTGTTTGAAAGAACTGAGAACTTGAAGATGTTCCTCCATTATATTCATATCACCTGTAGCCTCCAAGTCTTAAGAAGGGACCGTAATAACAGCTTAAGACTTGCTTAAATATAAATGTTGCAACCTTGAAGAAATCCAAGTTGCTCAGCTCAATCACTAGTCAAAACTGAATATTCCACATATGTAGCCCCCAAGTGCCGGGTTGTCATGCTTGCAGCAACCTGGCACTTGTAATTACCTTATGCTCATAAAACTTCAACCAGTGTAGCTCCCAAGGGCCGGGTCATTATGCAATAATGAGCAGGGACTTTGTAGATATGATCATGTACACTTGAACAACAACGTGTAGCCCCCAAGGGCCGGCCCAGTAAGATAATACTGAGCCGGGACTTCATATATACTTCATTGAAAATAACATCAGATGATGTAACCCCCACCATGGGGCTCGAATCTATGTCCATAAGGTTAAGAGCCATGTGCTCTATCAACTAAGTAGTGTATCCTTCAATATAATGGATTAAGGCTTGTGTACTTTGAATATTTGATAGGAGCAATTGGTAGCCCCCAAGGGCCGGATCATCACAATGTGACGGGTCGGGTCTTCAATAAGGCAAGTTAAAAATACCTTGCATTAGCCCCCAAGTGTCATCGTGCATGCTTGCAGTGACATGGGACTTCCATATTTGATATAATCATGATTTGAATAATGTAGCCCCCAAGTACCGGGTCGTAAGCCTGCAGCAACTCGGGACTATTCCTTCCATTGCATAATAAATCATATCCATTGATAAAGCAATAATAGCCACTGCGCTGAAGCGAGTTTGAAAACCTCAATCATAATACTGGTTATAAATAACCATACTAAAAATACAGCCATGTTGGCTATTTAAGATTTGAATAATATAATCCGGTATGAAAACCTCAATCATTCAATATCATCATGAAAATCAAGCCAAGTTTGGCTATTAAAGATTGAATACCTTATTTGTTGAATAGTAAACCCAAAGATTGAATACCCGGCGGCTCTTGGCCGATGGCGACTTAATACACATCCATTGTAATCCGAGGATTTTTGTAACCCTACGGCTTATAGCCTTTGTGAGAATCAATAATTGATAACCCTTTTAAAACACCAATTTCAATTTTTAATGATGGGCTTGAACTTAATCATTTATGTAAGTCATAGCTCTGCAAATCCTGCACCGAGTTTAAACAATAGATGCCTTGGCGACTTAACATCGAAAGCCCGGGTGGGTAACAATCCAAACATAATATAGTCTGATGCAATCATGGAAAGACTAGCATTAAAGCTATTCAAGCCTAAACATCACTAAAAAAATGCACTTCCGTGATGACATGTGTTTGTCACAGTAGGTCACGTTTTCTGTCATGCATGTACATCCATGACAATTTTATGACAGAATCAAGATAGTCATACTTGTGCTGTCGTAGAAGTGTTCCAGGACATTACCAAAATTATCATCACGGAAGTGTCCACTTCCATGACGATAAATCGCGCGTCACAGAAGTGCTTTCGTCAAGGGTGACCGACACGTGGCATCCACCATAACGGAACGCCGTTAAACTATCGGGTCGGATTTTGGATCCAATAACCCGTTAACAGCCACGACCAATGCCGATTTTCCACGTGTAAAATTCTCATTGGCTGACGGATCCATGAGTCAACTCCGCGTTGGCACAGGTGTCACTCATCCAACGGTCAAGATGGGCCTATGATATGTTGACACGTGGACCGACCCAAAAGTGCCCATAAGATTTAGCAGACCATAATGGGCCGGCCCAGCTAAAGGCCCACAAAATTTAGCGGACCATAATGGGCCGGCCCAGCTAAAGGATCACACGATTTTGCAGACCATAATGGGCCGGCCCAACTAAGGGCCCACAAGATTTTGCGGACCACAATGGGCCAACCCAGCTAAAGGCCCATAAGATTCTGCAGACCATAATGGGTCGGCCCAGCTAAAGGCCCAACATTCTCTGTCAAATCGTCCTGTCAACGGCCTGGTCTAAACTTGTCATCAATGCGGCCCATGGTCACTTTTGGCCCGTTAACAATTCACTAAGTAATTGGGCCGAATTACGGCCCGGTGTATTTCCGGCCTGTTAAAGGTCCGGCTTCATTTGGGCCCATTTACAGGCCATCAAAACTTTTGGCCCATAAACGACCATGAAGGATTTGGGTCATATTCGGCCATGTCTATCATTCGGCCTATTAGAGTCCCACTATAGATTTGGGCCACTTTCGGCCTGTTGTCATTTTCGGCCTGTGAACGCCGGACGTAAACCATGGGTCATATGTGGCCCAACATCAAATTGGGCTCAATAACGGCCCATATAAAAATGACAATAATCTAGCCTGACCGAAGTTCCGGCCTGTTAAAGGCCAGTGTATTAGGTCGGCGCATTTACGGCCCATCCGAATTTCGGCGTGTCAAATATCCGCATCGTAAATGGGCCACCATTTTGGCCTGCTAAGTCCAGTGGGTTATTTGGCACAATCAGGGCCCAATCTCACTTTCGGTCTATTAAAGGCCCATGTTTTTTATGGGCTCGAGATATTTACACCTGTAAACGGCCTATTTTTACTGAGGGCCCAAACTATGTTTAGGCCTGTTAAAGGCCCACTATGGGCATAGGCCTACCAGAAAAATATGAAAGCTTATGCTGATTTAAGCCCAGATATTTTTAGTGGGCTACATGCCAATTTCGGCCCGTAATCGTTTTTAGCCCAATTGGAATGGGCCCGACGAATGTTGGCATGTTGGGCTCCTACGAAGCTTTCAGCCGAATACATTACTAAGATAAACCTACACTATACAAAAAGAGTGTCATAATTACTGCAGCCTGTGGCAGCATCATAAATGTTGTATCACAACAAAATAAATTCCAACCATACAACAAAAGGCCTGTTGGCATAAAGTTTACAGTCCTTCCAGATAAAAGCACCATCAGATGTATAGAACAGATCATTTGACCTGAGTATTAATGTTTCAGGCTGTAGAATCTAATGGAGCAGCATGATCACAACCTTTTTTCCGCCATTGCTCTTGAACAACGAAGCGAATGTCTGATAGTCTGGTTTCAAAACCATTCATATATTGACAACATTTCTCAACCACTATTCTTGTTTCCAAAACAACGTCCATTAGGGATTGGACTTGTGTCTAGTGCACAGATATACCACTCTATCTAGCAGGAAGATTTTGTTCAGTAGGCGATTTGGACGAGGTTACCTTGACAACCAACCCAGAATTACGCAGGAAGGTGCTTTTTGCATTGTTAGTGGAGAGATACTGACGCACTGCAGCAAGAGGTGACATTGTGCCTGTAGTAGCCTTGTCACCTTTAGGTTGTTGTGGCTGTTCAATCATTTGTTCCATAGCTTCCTGAAAGTTTGAACTTGTAGATTAGTGTACCAGATAAGTTACTAATGAGATAAAAACAAACAAGGTAGGTTAAACATTTATACGTAACTTATTTTGGTGAACTACTGTAATACATTAGCATGTATTGTAGTGCCAACTACATAATAAAATCACTTTCAGAACATATGTCCATGTAGCATGCCTACTGTATTGTCTATTTCCTCACATTCGTTGACATCTAAGGATAAAGAGACATGGTTTAAAGTAGGATGAACATAGTATGACATCATTCATATCATGGGCAAACAGATATAAAACAAACAGGCTATTTTATCATTGTGTGCGCACGTGAACATAACAACTAGATTACAGATCAAGACCAAAAGAATATCCTTCATCTCTTTTAAACCATGTAAGGTGAAATGATACGTTAAGACAACTGTGTATAAAAGTGAACAGAGTAACTGACATTGGCTGCAAACCAAGTAGTTAAATGAACAAATCACAGTACCAATCAGTTCAAGGCAGGAGGAGTAAGGACTTACAACAACGTCTTGAACTGGTGTGCTCATGCCCTTCATCTTGCTGGTGTGGCAATCCTTGAAGATTTGCACTGCATTCGGTTCAGGTTCTTTTTGGTCCGCACGGGCTTTCCTCTGTATTTGGAACAAGTCAATATAGATACGATAATATGACACAAAAAAGAAGGAAGTAGCAGGTATTTACAAGAGCCTCGCAGTGTGCAATATAGCTATGAGATCCTGTTGTCTGTTGGAATTTCACTTTAGAACGGTTGGTTTTGTTCTTCAAACAGTTAGCCTAGAAGAAGATACACTTGTAAGGCACATACATAAATACAAGTTCAATATGGTCTGATCAAATACATATAGCCTACCTGATACTTTGGATCAGACCAGTGTTTAACGTGGGCTATCTAGTCTTCATCTGTAATATATTCCACTTGAGATGTTTGGGCAATTTCATTGTTAGCCTTGCCTTCAAAGTGAGATTTTCTAAGGTGGTACCGGTACTGTCACAGAGAAAACTAAAAAACATGAGTGCATGCTTGTTTAGTTGCATCATCTTTTGGATCCAACTTGAACCTCATCTGTTGAAAAAAGAATGTGAGTCTTATTAGGAGGAAGCTAGAAAGTATGGGACAGAGCAAGACAATATTACTAATTGCGATGAATAACATTACTTACGGATAAATGGTCAAGGAAGGTGTTAAACTGGGTATTGCCTTTCTCATTCCTGTACTGGATCCACGTTGGGAGGATACGTGCATGACACCTAACGGCAACGACTGCCTCTAATACTAACTTGGCTGACTCTGTAGCATCACGTGGCCTTTTTAAACCTGCCTCAAAATGGATCTCCATTCTTCCTCCTTTAGATTTTGTTAATCTGTCAAGCATTATCCCTGATGTCTGTTTTCGCTTGCGTCGTGGTGCTAGTTCAACAACGAATATGTAAAGTATTAGTGTACATCAAACTGTGAGAGTACATATAAAGGAGCATGCAACTACAACTTGACTTGGTCAGGTACCGTCTTGGTGTTGATGCTCATGAGGTTCATCTGATCTTGCCAAGTCTTGTTGTGTCAGCAGTGCTTCGAAAGTAGTGTTAGGTGTGAAAGCAGCTTGGGAACTGGCAAGTTCCAGAGCAAACGAACGAGTAACTGGTTGAGATGCTGGTACAGTTGAAGCGGATGCTGCAGCTGGTGGAGCAGGTGATACTGTGTTTGTAGATTTAGCCGATGGACTTGGACCTTCTACTGCACTATAAGTACCACCAGAATCTCGACGGCAGAACCTTTTCCATTTCACCCGACGAGTAACAACACTCCCTACTATATTATTTTCCTTGCTCTTTTTTGACTTTGCCATGTCAAGCTGTACCCACAACACAAAAGAATAAAATCACTCTTCAGAACTCATTGATGCATGATACAGACAAGCAATACTTTGATGTAAGACAACCGTATGAGGATGGAATATGTAAGAAAAACAGGACATCATGACATATTCACAGCTACGATGTGCAAACTAAGCAGAAGGATTTTCAAGAAAATAGAAGTAATGCAAGCTAGACACCATATGAAAGATGCAACCAATATTACTCTGCCAAGTTAAAAGTGTCTTGTCATAAGTGTCAATTCGAAAAATTAGAAGCAGTACAACGTAGAAATCAATGCAAGATGCAACCACTATCAAACTGCCATGTTACAAGCGTCGAATCATGAGTTACTGATGCGGGATACACAACAGCAGTACTTTGATGTAAGAACATGGTATGATAGATAGATGCAGTGTATTCTAGACACAGAAAGCCATGTCATATGCACATGTATAACATATAAACTCAGCAGGTGCAATTTAATCAAAATAGAAGAAATACAGGCTAGACAACATATGCAACATGAAACCAATTATCACACTGTCAACTTAGAGCAAGCACCTGCGATGGTGGAGTACGGGAGATGAGCTCATCATGTAGACTTGGGACTTCAACTTCATTAGCAGTAGAAGTGGCAAATCTAGAGAGTCTCTGTTTATGTCGGTGCGGAGTACCACCAACATCCCCTAACTTACTCTTTTCCTTCCTATTTTCTAATATTGCCTTATGAAGTTAAAACCACAAGAAGATGAATAAAATTAGCTCTGCATAACTGGTTGATGCATGATACAGACGAACACTACTTTGATGTAAGGCAAGCGCAGGATAGGAGGATGGAATATATACAAAAAAAGACAGCGTTTCATATTCACATGTACTATAGGAGGATGGAATATGTATGAAAAAATAGTAAGCGGAAGGCATTTCAACAAATTAGAAGCACTGCAAGCTAGACACCATATGAAAGATGCAACCAATATCACTCTACCAAGTTCAAACTGTATGGCGTTTCAAAAAATTAGAAGCAGTACATGCTAGAAATCATATGCAAGACACAACCAATATCACAGTGGCGACTTAAAGGTGCCTTATCATAAGTGACTGATGCGGGATATGCAAGAATAGTAGTCTGATGTAGAAACAGGAACACATGTCATATTCACAGGCATTATGTGTAAAGTAAGTAGATGCAATTCAACAAAGTTAGAAGCAATACAAGCTAGACATCATACACAACATGCAACCACATATAATAGTGCCAATTAGAGCAAGCACCTGTGATGGTGGAGTAGGGGAGATGTGCTCATCATCTACACAGCTACGTTGACTGTCTAGCCTTGCATTGTCTTGTGAATCTTGTTGGGAGGATGGCGGAGTAGAATCTATAGAGAACCTCCGTTTCAGTTGCTCGGAAGGACCACCATCATCCAATGCCTTGCCAATTTCCTTCAGTTTTATTGATTTTGCATTGTGAGGCATACCGACAAGAAAAAGGAATATCATTCACTCTTCAGAAGTCATTCATGCATGATACTGACGAACACTACTCTGATGAAAGGCAAAGTCATGATACGAGGATGGAATATGTATGAAAAAATGGACGGCTTGACATATTCACACCTATGATGTGGTAAATAAGTAGAAGGCACTTCAACAAATTAGAAACACTGCAAGACACCATATGGAAGGTGCAATCAATATCACTCTGCCAAGTTAAAATTGTCTCTTCATAGGTGGCATTCATCAAACTAGAAGCAATACATGCTAGAAATCATATTCAAGACGCAAACCAATATCACACTGCCAACTTAAAGGTGTCCCATCATAAGTGACTGATGCAGGATACACAAGAAGAGTAGTTTCATGTAAGAACATGGTGTGATATACATATATAGTATGTACCAAAAACAGGAAAGCGTGTCATATTCACATGTAACATGTGTAAGCTAAGAAGATGCAGTTTACACTAATTAGGAGCAATATGAGCTAGAGACCATATGCAACATGCAACCAGATATCACACTGCCAAGTTAGAGCAAGCACCTTGGATGGTGGAGTAGGGGAGCGGAGACTTGGACCTTGTAATGCACTATCAGTACAAGGAGAATCGGTACATATGCTCCGTTTACGTTGTTGCAGAGGACCACCATCATCGCCTTCCTTACTCTTTTCCTTCCTCTTTCTTGATTTTGCCTTGTCAAGTCAAACCCACAAGAAAAAGGAATAAAATTTGCTCTTCAGAACTTATTGATGATACTGAAGAACACTCCTTTCATGTAAGGCATCCGCATGATAGGAGGATGGAATATGTATGAAAAATAGGACGGCGTGACATATTGACATGTATGATGTATAAAGTGTAAACTAAGCACAAGGTGCTTCAACTTGTTACAATCGATGCAAGCTAGAAACCATATGAAAGATGAAACCAAGATCACTCTGCCAAATTAAAAGGTGCCCTAACAAATGTATTTGACCAAATTAGAAGCAATACATGGCAACAGACTAGAAATAATATGCAATATGCAACGAATAAAGGTGACTCATCGTAAGTGATTGATGCAGGATACAGAAGAGAGGTAGTTTCATGTAAGAACAAGGTTAGCACATAGATGTAGTGTGTACCAAAAATAGGAAGGCATGTCATATTCACAAGTATAGTGTGTAAACTAAGCAGATGCAATTTACCCTAATTAGAAGCATTACAAGCTAGACACCGTATGCAACATGCAACCACCTATCACACTGCGAAGTTGGAGCAAGCACATGTGATGGTGGTGTAGAGGAAGTGCGGTCTTCAGGTACAGAGCAACGTTCAATCTCTTCATTTAGGCTTGCTGTTTCTTAAGAATCATGTGGAGAGGATGAAATTGCATTCTTTATAAGAGTATTGCATATCATATTAACCCACGCGCGTGACTGTCTCATCATAAGCGATAGATGCAGGATACACAAGAACAGTAGTTTGATGTAAGAACATGGCGTGATAGGCAGATGTAGTATGTACCAAAAACAGGAAGGCGTGTCATATTCACATGTATAATGTGTAAGCTAAGGAGATGCAATTTAAGAAATTAGGAGCATTGATGAGGGATACACAAGAAAAGTAGTTTGATGTAAGAACATGGTTAATAGAAAGACGTAGTATGTACCAAAAATAGGAAGGCATGTCATATCCACAGGTATAATGTGTTAACTAAGCAGATGCAATTTACCCTAATTAGAAGCATTACAAGGTAGTCACCATATGCAACATGCAACCACATATCACACTGCCAACTAAGAGTATGCACCTGCGATGGTGGTGTGGGGGAATTGCGGTGATCAAGTAGAGAGCTACGTTGACTATCTTTATTTAGCCTTGCTGTTTCTTGAGAATCATGTGGGGAGGATGACACTGCACTCTTTAAACGAGTAGGGCGTCTCATAGTAACCCACTCGGGTGAATGTCTCATCATAAGTGATTGACGAGGGATACAAAAGAGCATTAGTTTGATGTACGAACATGGTTAATAGACATATGTAGTATGTATCAAAAATAGGAAGGCATGCCACTATCAAAGGTATAATGTGTAAAGTAAGCAGATGCAATTTAACCAAATTGGAAGCAATACAAGCTAGACACCATATGCAACATGCAACCACATTTGACAGCACGAAGTTAAAGCAAGCACCTGGGATGGTTGTGTGTGGCAATTGAGATCATCAACTGCAGAGCTACGTTTACTGTCTCCAACTGCTGACACTGCACCCATTAGAGCGCTGAAACGCTTAGTGCTTATCTTCAAATTACCCTGGAGCGACTTCTGTCTTTCCTTTTCTGCATTCATCAACACTGCGTCAGAGTCTGAAATGCCCATGTATAAAAAATAGTGTGAGTATGGGTGAAGTGTGTGCACAATTAGTACAGTGTAAAGGTAGCAGATAGCAGGTCGATGAGAAATAAATGATGGGAGACATATGATAGCTCTACAACATGCATGTCACACTAAATTACTACAGGATTCTATGAAA
The DNA here is from genome assembly GCA_963921465.1 of Triticum timopheevii. NCBI lineage: Eukaryota > Viridiplantae > Streptophyta > Magnoliopsida > Poales > Poaceae > Triticum > Triticum timopheevii. Next base: position 340,978,207 of record OY997262.1, on the reverse strand, counting down.
ATAATAGTCGACTGAAAGCAAATAGGCCAGTCCATTTTTTCTGCACCGTCCGATGTACAAAGAACGGGCAGATCGCCTTCATCTACCTCTAGCCTGTCGGTGTTGACGATCTTCCTCAAAACGCCAGCAACCACCGGCCCAGTATTCCGCCCCTGCCTACGCCCTCCCCTCGACCTCACCGCACCACCATGCTTGGCACCGCCCCCCCGGCCATCCATTCAAGCCCCGCTGACCTCCAGATCGGGCGCAAGCAGCTCCTGCGCCCCACACCCCTATGATAGACACCGATGCGCCGCTTCCCCGGGGAACAGGCAGACTAGGTGCTCCGCGCGCCTAAGCGGGTGATGCTTCTTTTAATTGCGGTTCGACTAACCCTGAGTTGAAATCCAGGCGGGCTACTGACCTCTAGCAAAGGTGAAATAGTGAAAGGGAGGAAACCTTGTGCCATTATTATCAGGAAGAAGATGCAGTAAGAATCGCTCAACTAGTTTCTTTCCTGGGATGCATACGGTGTGAGCGGAGATGTAAGATTTGCATGAATAAGGGAAGAGGAGTACCTCTTTCTGCTGGAAGTGTTGTGTCCTCCTTCTATTTTTCCGACGATCTTCTTGTTGTTCGCTGGAAACCAGAAGTTGTGGAGGACGGTGCAGCCTTGGACGAACCCATGGACAAGTTTTTGAGTGTGGTGTGGTGGCCGTCTGTCGGCGGCAGGGAAGCAGATCCGAGGCGGCGAACGACGGCGTAGAGGGAACAGCTCCAGTGCGGTGGACGGTTGCGACAGTGGAGCCGCAACAGTGAGGCACAGGACGGCGTGGTCGGAGTGGTTCTGGTACAGCGCACGTCGGTGTCAGTGTCACGAAGGCAGCTCTGCCTCGGCTTTAGCTGCTATGTCCTTGAGGGCGTTGCGGTTGCGGTTGCGTTGGATGACGACGTCGGGGTACCGGCTCCAGCGTGATGGAGGAGGGCGGCGGTGGATTGGCCGCTATGGGGTGGAGGACGGAGGAGGCTGGGGTTTCACGGCTGGTGGAGAGGGCGTTTTCACGCCCATGGATTATGAATGGGGAAACGAAGGGAGGCGGGGAACTAAGGGGGAACAATGTTTCGGTTTGAGACGCACTTGTTTGAAATTTGGGGAAAGTTACAAACTTTGCCCCCATCTAAAATTTCAGACATATTGCGGGTTGGGGGTAGGACAGTCATGTCAGGTGTCCCAAATGTGGGCGGGATAGATTTCGGCCGAGCGCATGGGTGTTTAGGCGCCCACGGCGTATGAATGCTTCTTGGAGGCGGTTGAGACTGGCGTCTTGGTGAAGTTACAAACCTACCCTGGTTTAGAGCTTTAGACATCGGGCCGATAGGCTACACGGGCCAGAGTCAGGACAGCAATTTCCTACCACCAAAACATTAGTCTCGTGCGGTTTCGGGTGACCAGAGGCCTATTTGGCGCGTCGTTCAATATTTGGGAGCAGAAGCATTAACGTTTTCGGTTCTCTTGAATTGAACTTTCAGGATTTGTCAAACTTCACAAATCTTTACTCTTGAAAATCCTAAAGCTACGATTATTTTGTAATGGAGGGGGTACATTTGAATATACATTGTACACGAGTATATATTAAAAAATATGCAACTTACCTCAGTTCATGCATGGTTCCAGATATAATCACCTTGGTTGCAAAAAATGTTAGATATGCGTATGAATATATATAGCATGTTCAAACTCACAACAAAGATTGATGCCCCCTTTTACATCTGATTTACAAATGCCATTATCTTGGGTTCAAATAGATGAATGCACTTCCTATGAATTCGAATATTCGAAACCCCCTTTATGTTGAATTCGACATGTATTTTATTTCGTAGCTAGCAATTTGGAATGTATCCATGCAAGTGACAAATGTATAAAGTGCTTCACACTAACAACATGGAGTGCACTAATTAATGTTTATATATGAATTGCAAAAAGCACCCATTGCCTGTATTTCAAACCACTCTCACTCTATGGATCGACAATATGAAATATACACATGCACATGCTAGAATTCAATAGAGTATGGGTGTCTGATAGACCAATTTTTGTCCATACGCAATTTTGCAAAATTCATGATCTCATCCAAAAATAATAATGCCATTTATATTTTAATTTAATATGTAGAACCGCCTTTTACACGTAGATGCACTATGCCTCGCCCCGTTCTCACAAACGCGTTATATCTCTCTATCTAACGCATAAGTGCACACACTTTATATGCATCGGCATTTCTCTTTCACACATGCTCACAATCTCTCTCAGGGTGTCGGGGTGTCTCACGCACATGCTCTCTCTGTTTCTCTCTCTCTCTCTCTCTCTCTCTCTCTCTCTCTCTCTCTCTCTCTCTTTCTGACTACTATATACCACTCTTTTCACTAATCTCAGTTGGAAAACACTATATCTCTCACATGCATATATACACATGCACGGTCTCTACTAGCCCTCTATACGCACATATATGTGCCTACGTGTCTCCCGCACGCACATTATCTTTAGTCCTCTCTCGCACACATTGCCCCCCCCCCCCGACACACCTCTCTCTTAGTAGTTGGCAGATATGATTTCATCATATCATTCGGTAGGATATCCCTGGCTGTTAGGCTGGATGGTAATACGAGGCAAAGTTTTACCCTAGTTCGGATCGGACCCTTGCAGTTGAAGAAAGAGCCTACTCCTGGTACTGTATATTAGTCATAGGGGTGTGTACAAAGTACACGTGAATACCAGGCATTGTGCGTGTGTGTATACTATCGTCGAACTAGCCCCCAAGCTTGTATAACATACTAAGGGCCTAGGGTTACAAATCATATATAGTCGGCTTATCACCAGTGGGGATAGAGTCCTCCGCGACTCTGGTAGCTTTGTGTTGTACGCCGAGTCCTCCACATGGGTCTTCGTATAACACGTCTCGGTCCAACCTATATGTGGTGCAGGATGGAACCGACCCATGAGTCTTCATGTTGACCCACCACAACTAGAAATGATGTGCCCACCACACCACACACGCAATCGGCCACTAAGAAAATAAGCATATACAATAGTACAACGGTATGACACTGACGGACTTTGCATTTGATGCGTGCTCCGTATTTTGTTGACGACACTTACGGTCATTGTATTTGAAGAGAAAGCACGATATGGTCACTGGACTTCAAAATAAGCTCATCACGGTCACCACATACATTTTGTCGTGCTAACCAACATGTGGTTGGATGGTTAGAGGATAGTGGTTTCTCGAGCCCACCAAGGTTAAAGTCCCGGTGCTCGCATATCTTGTGTTAATTTCAGTATTTTCCGGCAATGTACGTTCAGTGGGAGGAGACGTTCCACTCGACTACGAGGCACCTATGGTGACTTCGTAAAATCTCAAGGTCATATATGCTAGCCCACTCTCTCGAAGGTGCTCATAGGGGTAGGGTTCGTGTGTGTGCGCTTATAGCAGTGAGTGCTTGCACGTATATATGAGCCCTTACGTCTGTACCATGTTAAACAAATACATGTCATGATTATACGGTCACTGGCTCACCCGTACAACTCCGTATTTTGTTGATGACACAATCAATTGACCAGTCAAATGGCGCAACTAGTGTTGCACCATCGGGGCACGTAACCGTGGGGCCCACCTATCAGCCCGTATATGAAAGAAAGAAATGGTAGTTTGAGTCTGTATTGTGTTAATAAAATAGGAGTACATTTTAGGGTGATCATACGGTCACTGGCTCACCATACAACTCTGTAATTTGTTGATAACACGATCAATTGACCAGTCCAACGGTCCACATTCAGCAGTGCACATTACCATAGGGCCCACCCGTCAACGCATATATGAAGGACAAAAATGGTAATAAACTAGTAGTCGGTGGGTATTCGAAGTCGTGAGACCTCTGGTTGGCAGTAACCGGCGGTTGGGGGGGGGGTGTTCATTGGGCGGTGGAGTGGGGATCCCCGGAGAAAAAGCTCGGCGCGCGGGGGGGGGGGGGGGCTAGAGGGATGACCGGTGCGGCGGCGGACCGGCGGTGGGGAGTGGTTTCGGGGAGGGCGGGCCGGCCGCGGGCGGTTCGGCCAGTGGTGGCTGGCGGCTCGGGGGGGGGGGGGGTGGAGTTTGATTATAAACTGGAGGCCCTAGATTTCGTATCCAATGGCTGGAAAATCTAATGACCAGAGATGAAAAAGTCAGTCGACTGACGTGTAGCCTCCCCCCGCACGTACACATGCACACACGCAATACACGCACGCATGTAGGCGTGCAACACTGACACATACACATAACGTACACACGCACACATGCTGGCGTGCAACACTGACACGTACACATGCACTCACGAACACACGCACGTACACACCCATGCATGCAACACTGAAACACACCCTTGCACGCATGCAACACTCGCACGCCTGCATGCACACAGCACACGAAGCAAGACACACGCTCAACCTATACGTGCATGCACCCTTTGTTAAGGACATGGATTGTTACGGGTATTAATCAATCTTATCTGTGATAAGCAGAACATTGATGTTTGCAGCGGTCTTTATGAATCACAACTTATCGAACGGGCTATCAACATAGTAGGCTTAACTACATGAAAAAGATGATGTCACACTCAATGAACAATCATCGGTTTATGAAATGCCCGCTTCTGACTGCCCTGGCCCACCAAAGGTTCCTCTGCTGTGCGCTGCCTGTGTTGGGTCACTGACATGCAGGACATGCACCCAAAGAGCCCACACGTCAGTGGAAGAACGGTGCAGTGTCCTAGGTCAGAGTCGAGGGCGCCACTCGCGGCACGCCCGACTGAACACGCCTCCGTGCCGCATTCAAACGCCTCCATGAAACCCGCCCATGTGGAAGCCGAGAAACCCACTCTGGACACGCGTCCGTTCATGACCGGGCTGGCGTTAAACGCAACGCCGGCCGAGTTCCTCCCGTCCGCCGTCTATTTAATCTCCTATTTAAACAAGGCCAAACGCCGGCCAAGAATCGCACACCTCCGCCGCTCCCCTATCTCCTCCACCATTTTGTCCACTCTTACAATGGCTTACGAAGAGTAGTTATTCCGCATCCAAGCCGGCTGGGTAGCCCGCCGGATACAAGCTATGCAGCTCGCTGATCCTCCTCCCTCCCCTCGCCCGACGGAGCCAGTTGCCGCCCCAAGCCGGCGCGCGGTTCAACAACTCGCCGCTCTAGGCCAGCTCGACGAGGAGCAGCGCACGAGTGTTGTTGCTGCTGTCAATGCTGCCGCCTCGTACCGCGTCTCCCGTTTCTGTGGACGAGACTCCCATGCCGGCGGCCGCGCCATGCAAGCAGCGACAGAAGCCAGGTACATGGAGAGCGACGAGTCGGTGGCCAGCGCCTCCGTGTCCGCCGCCATCATCGAGGAGAAGTAGAACATGGGAGGCCGCCACCGCTTGGGTCCCATGAAGGCCACCGTGGAGGCGACGCCGGCGTACATAGGAGGTGTCTTGCCAGATCCTTTTGTTGCGAGGACCTTCGTCGACCCCGCATGTGCTCCACGGAAGAGGGGAATGTTAGGATGAACTCGAGCCGATGCCGGCCATGGCGAAGTAGTGGCCGGTGATGAACTCGAACCGGTGCCAGCCACCATCTTTTTCGGCACCAGCAAATGATATCAGTTGGGCAGTGGGGAAGCGAGCCGTCCTTTGCGCTGAAGCATATACCTCCGGGGCTCCCGGCAGTCCGGTGATCGTGCTGCCGGACATGAGGAACACAAATCGATCGGCGGGCGACCATTTAGGCCACGTATTATATACCTGTGCTGTCCAGAACTAGAACCGCGTAGTTCATTTGAATGTAATGAAATCCATCATGTTTGCGTGAAAATCCGGTATTTTATATGATTTCCATCATTGTTTATATGAAATATCAGTTTGTCTACGTGTTTGCGTGAATTTCGTCTGGTTGGTTGAGTTGCTGTCATAATGTGTGCGGCTACGGTTGGATGGCGTAATTTGCGGGTTGCCGGTCGGTCTGCGGGCGCCTCGGGCGGCATTGTGGGACAAGAAAACACAGCTCATGCGAGCTCGTCTCCAACATGCGCGCTGGAGGATGCATGATAGCATGAGCACCCGAGCCATTCCTCGTTCATCGGTGGCAAAGGCACCGGTGGACAAAAGGGTCGCCATTATTTTGGCTACCCCGGGCAAGATCCAAACAGCCCCTCCCAACAGATTCAAATCCCTCGTTCGCCGTGGAATTTTGCCATGTGTTGTTTTCATGGACTAGCAAGATGCCCATGCATTGCACGGAACATCAAGATGCATTTTTTACAAACTCCCGCATGCATGAAAGGGATAATTAATGTCCTCCTTTGCTAATACCACAAGGCAAACACCATTAATATTGCATCGATTAGTGTTAGTGGCCTTGTATATCTGCAAATTGTAATTTTGATAGTGGCCCCTTGTATATAAAAATGGAGGGAGAAATATGAGAGATAAGGTGAGGAGGAGTGGGGCGTGGTGCCGTGGTGGTGACTGGTGGTCGGACTGGGCGGAGGCATGGGGATGGACGGCGCATTATGTCTAGGTTTGTATCTCTCTCACACACACCCACGTAGGTGTGGACGTGCATGAAGAGAAGAGGTGCACGCACGGCGCACGTACTCCTGTCTCTTTCCCAACCACACCCGCGCAGGTACACGGTGGAGCTCATTTCTGTATGAAAAAGGCAGCCCACGTGGTAATTTGGCACGTGTACTGGTTGTCCACTTGGTGGAGGGAGGATCGTCTACCACGGGTGAACAAACAAATTGCGACTTGAGGCGTTATGTTAAATTAAAAAAAGAGGCAAACCATGTGGGGCCTACCTTAGAGGCAATGCTCTATACACTGGAGTACTTTTGATGTGTCCCGTTAACTCGCAGAACGAGGAGAAGCTTGCTTAGTACGCCGTCTCCCCCGCCCACAAGCGCGGTGGCTCGCAGGATGAGGTGAAGCTTACTACTCCCTCCGTCCGGGTTTATTAGGCCTAAAGACAACTTCTATTAGACCAAGACACATAGTAATTTGCTCACATTAATTCTTCTATTCCACTCCCAATGCACTCTGTCACATGCATGCAGCCAATGAAAAAGAATGCATGAAGTGTATTAATTTTTCAGTCATGGCACCAACAACAATGGCTTTCAATGCAACCAATAAAATGGTTGCATGCATGCACCTTTCCAAAGTGGGGCCTTATAAAAAGGGACATGCTTGTGATGCTGAGAGGCCTAATAAACCTGGATGGAGGGATTACTACTGTACGCCTTTACACCCGCTCCCTCGCCCACGCGCGCGGTGGCTCGCAGCACGAGGAGAAAATTTTACTACTCCCTCTGTTTACTCCTCGTCCCTACTACGTACTTTGGTTAGTACTCCCTCCATTTACTTATACAAGGCCACTATAAAAAATACATTTTGCATCTATACAAGGCCACAAATAGTAATCGAGACAAAAGTTACTACTCCCTCCTCTCCAGTTTATGGCTCAATTTCAAAATCTCTCCAACCAAGGTAGACGGTGAGTGGTCGAATTAATTTCGTAGTTTGCACAGTATGCTTGTTTTTCTCAAGAAGTTATGTTTACCGAGGCATTAATTAGAACGAATGCATGAATGACCACTAAATTTCCATGAACTTGTACATGCATTGGTTAGTTTCCTCTTGACACTGCTTGCGTCGGGTGATCTAACACACCTCGAAATCCAACATGTAATGGTACTACTACTAGTGTAGTAGAATTGAGACTTATCAAATGGAAAAACGAATGTTTTTTAGATGAGCCCTATAAACCCTAGTGGGTACGTTTTCCGTAAAAACAAATTTTTCCAAAGCTAAGTCACTCCCTTTCATGAATTCTGTAGTATACTCCTCCGTCGATGCTCCCTTTCATGAATTCTGTACTTCCTATCACCGACATGTGGGACATATAGCAACCGGGTCGACGTGTCAAGCACCAAATAATAGTGCAGAACAGCAGGGGGACGCACCCCACTCGTACTGGCCCAGTAGTAGTAATGAGCAATCAGACATCAAATCACAATGCCGCAGCTTCCCAGACGGACGAAGCAACCATTATTTCACACTTCGGTTCGACATCATCTCAAACCACATACTAGTATTGCTTCTGCCTCAAGAGGGACACGCGCATCGCCTTGGTACATCATGACACATGGGACCGCATGATAGGCCATGCTCCCCCCGCCGATCGCTCAGTAGAATCACCTCATTTTTACTATACTTCCTCCGTATTGGTTTACTACATGGCATGCACGTCGTTCTAGGTTGAGAATTTAACTGGCTATATATATATGTGATGAACAGTACTCTAGCCTTTTAAAAAATGTATACTTTTGTTCAGTAGTACTATCGATGGATTGTGCCATGGAGCAAAAATTGAAATTTTTAAAAAAGGTGGTACATATAGAGAGCGCCCGTCGCCAAATTATGCATATAGTACTATTAAAAAAGCTAGTACGTGCTTAATTGGGGTGCTAAATTCTATTAAAGAAATACTAGTAGTATGTACATACTAAAGAGTTAAAGTAACGAGAAGAAACATAACATAGTTCTACTGGGGGCTCAGCACAACACACCCCTCAAATTAAACTAAGCACACCTGAAATTAAACTATGCAACTAATCCGGTAGACACTGCATTAGAAGTTTAGAACCACTATGAGCAACGACACTGCCACCTTACTCGGAGTCCTCGTCCACGTCTTCGACTTCGTCCTTGTCCCTCTTCCTCTTGGCCGATACTTCTTTTCTTGAACCGCCAACTTGGCTGTTGCTCTTCATCCAACCCTCGTAGATATTGAAACAAAGGTAGCCATCCATTGCAGCATAGTGGATGTGGTCTATATCTAGTACATTTCGCTGCCATGCATGATGATGAAACGTGTAATGAGGTTGCTCCAGTTTACGGTACGAAGGATGAACCATGGCTCCTGCCAGGGTCAGCATTGAGGGCTGACGAGAGGGCACCAGCCGATTCTTCTGGAGGTCGAAGGGGTTGCCTACAACGAGGCCTATCTGACCCAGGATTTCTTTGTCGTTCTTAAAGTCTACAGTAAAGAATTTCACTGTTTTGTCCTCGAGGAAGTTCTTAAAATCCTGGCACTCAACATCGGCATGGCATATGTGGTAGACCAAGCAAATGTTATGTACGCAAACCTGGATCACGGCGGGCTTCTTCGTCTCTTTGTCCTTGAGATCCTTCTTTCGTCCCAGGACTGTGGTGTACTCAACATCTAGCCCAGCGACCCACTCATCATCTGAGTTTTTGAACATGCGTCTGAAGCGAGAAAGGCATCCTTTCACCGTCGCGGCAGAACGGGTGTAGATGACGTCGAACTCATCACCGGTGATGGTTCTAACCTTGTACTCACCGCCGATCGGGGAGATTTGGGACGCCATGGATTTGGGAGGAGGGTTAGGATTAGTGGAACTGCCGTAATGTGAATGGACGGGACGACTAGGAGCGAACCACCGTAGTATTAAAGGACGTGCGGGGACGAGTAGGAGCGAACTGCCAGCGTGCGAATGGCAAGGTAGTGGCTTTCCATTCTCCCATGATACGGGCTTCCAAGAGCCCTTGGATCTGAGATCGAACGGTTGCATGGCATAATTCTTGACCTATGGGTGAATATCCTATCCTGGAGGGTTATTCTGCAAATTTTCAGCAACTTAGCATGCGATCGTTTGATCTCAGATCCAAGGGTTGCCATCAGCCCGTATCATGGTCGCGCCTACCACGACCGTCGCGTCACTCGCGCTGTCGCGCCCCTGGAGAATTAACACGGTGCATTAGGCTATCTGATGTTGGCATGTCATACATAGTCAACACTTAGTCACTCATACTACAACAAGGTTGGCTATAAGGTTGGCTATAAGTGTATTTTTTATTCCTCTCTATCTCTTTCTTCGTACTCCCTCCGTCCCATAATATAAGAATGTTTTTGGCACTAGTGTAGTGCCAAAAACATTCTTATATTATGGGACATAGGGAGTACTAGTATTTATTGCATTTTCCAAGGAGTGACCTCTTCCAATGAAATGGTGTTGCTAAGTTTGCTTCATTTAATTAGCTATAGACTCAAAATTGACTTTTCACCTAAGTACACGCGCTTAGCACCGTTTCTTCCTTGGGTCACCAAACTAGTCTCTCTCTTCTTGATTAACTTGCCACATCAGACTTTATGCCTATGTGGCAAGCTTAAGCACCTGTAGGAGCAAGTAAGTACAATAGTGCGCTTTACATGGCATATTTGCATATGTGGAGGAAAGAGAGGCAAGGAAAAAGTGGATAAGTGGGCTCTCATGCAAGAGCTAGCCTCTACTACATGGTGGAGCATTTGGAGAGGCACCTGTGTGGGGGTGGTCAGGAATCAGGAGACTCACGCCGGTCATAGCGCCGCAGTTAAAATGATAATGGCAAGTCAAATCACGGGGCCCCACCTGTCCAACAGTAACTTGCTGTCAAATCACACAACCCTACGTTTGCAGCAGCCTACTCCCTCGTCTTATCGCGTCTCTGTCGAACTGACTAGGCGGAACTGCCCCGCCTACCGCGCAGGAAAAGCCCCGCCCTCGACTTTTAAATATAACTACTCCCTCCGTCTAGGTGAGTAAGTCATCTTACGAAAACCAAATAATCCCAAAATACTAAGGCGCGGTGCATTAACTTCTACCTCGTTTCTTGTTTCTTCACATATCAACCAATAAGAATCTAATGATATACTTTTTGTGACATAGTAACTCATATGTAGTTAGTCAAATGGATGACCTAGAACTACGTGCATGCCCTATAAACCAAGACGCCTACAAATAAAAAACCAAGACAGAGAGGGTATTTCAGCATGTATCTTTTTAGATCAATATAGTCGGGATTCACCAAGGAGAAAAACCAAGTGGTAGGCTGCTCCTGTCGTGTTGGCGTAGCAACTCAAGCAGGGTCAGTCCGCACACGAAATGGCGACACACTTAACATGACCCCTTTGGCAGACATGTGGCTCATCCACCATCTTGTTCCATGTGCGATGCACCAAATTACAGTTCGAAGTAGTGGTTGGAATTGGAGGCACCCCGGTCGTAGCGGTGCAGTAGTAGAAAATGAGCGATGAGGGTTCAAATCACAAAGCCCCACCTTTCCCGCATTAAGCTGGACGGACGAAGCAATCATCATTTCACTCTAGGGCGCAAGAGCATAAAGAAAAGAGAAAACAATTATGCGTGTGGCAGCTACCTAGGGCACCCTAGGGTAGGGGTCTCCACTACAGATCCTTTTTTTGAAAGCGCCTCCACTACAAATTGGCTTCTCCCTTGTCCTCTTGAAGAAAACCGATGATGAGTGCGGCGGTAGGGTTTGTAGGAGTACTACGGCATGCGGGGCCACGTCGTAGTAAATGTGTTCGAGTCGACGCCTTAAATATGTGTGGGCCGCTTGGTTTTACGGGAACGAGGCAACATTTTGGGTTCAGGGACCAGTGGAGATATAGTACGTACAAAAAGTTGTGGACGTAGGTTCGACCGAAAGGCAATGATGCATGGGCCCTGCATTTTAATATACCCGGGGCTGCGTGAAATTTGCTACTCTACTCAAAACTAGTAAGGTACACATGTATTGAACGCATGAGATTTCGAAACCAAATTATGAATAAATACACACTATAGCATGTAAAGCTTTGAGTCATATATGCATGATGTAGATGTTCGTTTAGTTCTTATAGTTCATCTCATTCAAAATCAATTAGTTTTATAAAAATGTTAAGATTCATGGGGCTGTACATTGTAAATCATAAAGTAAAAAACAAATAATGGCAATTCATTTAGAAAAAAAATCGATTATGATACAAAAGATTCTAGAACAAAGGAGAAGTGCTTGTGTTTTGAGGTTTGTGCATTATGCTTAAGTTCAACCATGGAGTCTTCTAAATTGTACATGTGGCAGATCTGGTGGAATGTTGATGATATCCAACGGCCAGTAGTGCTCGGATTTGCCCATCTCTGCATGATTTGGAAAAAAGCTACTAGTGTGTTGTACTATCTATTTAGGAATAGAAGATGTGTACATGGAAGTTGTAGGGAAAGAGATGACATGGAGCATCTCAATTCCAATGAGTAGGGATTGGAAAAGAGATGTCATTTGGTTCACATCATAGGAACTTTTCTATTGAATCTAGAGATGACATGTATCTCAATTCCTATGAGGGATTAGAAAAGAGATGTAATTTGGTTCATATCATAGGAACTTTTCTATTGAATATACACTAATGTTTATTTTCCTTTGAAATTAAGGGAGTATAGGAATCCATTCATATGAACCAAGTGGCTCTAAAGCTATAGAAATGAAATCATGTTTATTTCCTTTGAAATGTAGAGTATATGAATCTATTCCTATGAACCAATTGGCTCTAAAGGAAAAAATCTTATAAAAATCATTTCATATAGAGTTCCTATGATATTCCTCGACACTAAAGGATGGTTGAAATTGCTGCGGGTGATACGATGGTATTTCTTTGTAGACTCCTCACCCATCTTTATAGTTACCTCTCGAAGATGAATGAAATGATATATACAGGGTATTCTACATGTGCAATTTGGTACACAAAAACTCGATAAAAGTTTGCGAGGTTCGAATTTTCAATAAAGCTATATGCACTGCATTTCGGAACGGAGGGAGCATACGGCAGTTGCTAACACTCACGTGGAAGATTTGTGTGTAGGAGGAGTGGCTGTTCTGCTAAATGACATGGCAAAACTGACACTGTCGGATGCCAATCTAATGGTTCTTACAACGTTTGTCAGGAAAAGGCTTGTGGAGAACGTTTGTCGGATAATGATTTACGGACACATGCATTGCATTGATACGTGCCCCCCTCTCTCTCATGCACACGCACCCTCACGAGTCACGACTCTCCCGAGTCCTCTAGCAGACTCGCACGTCGCACCCACCGTCTATCTGCAGGTAGACGTCACACACATATGTGTCACACCCTACCCTCAGAACTTCTAAAAAACAAAAAACGGCGCGCACATTTTATTTTAGCTCACATGTCACACACTTATACTATTACTCTTGCGGCGAACGTTCTTTGGGCATAGTATATTGTACTCTCACGAAGAGAATCGGTGCACGCACGCACTAGTTCTCTCACACCCACTCGCGGGTACACGTAGGAGCGCATTTTTTTTAAGCTGGTACAACAAAATCACTCCACTATATATAAAAGCAGGAGCCTTAGCGCTTGCTTTACTAGGGTTCCTCTCGTTCACTCTCTCATGCTCTCCAGATATAAGCAAGACATAGGTGGCCACACACTCTCTCTCAGCTCATGGCTGGTCACAAATCCAGTTGGACAATCTCGATCGGGGCAGGGGTGTAGGTGCATCGTTCATGCTGTCGTCGGCGGCGAGGGAGGAGACCAAGGGCTGCCCACGCATCCCGATCAGCGGCCGTGCTGTTCTCTCCGAGAGAGCGCCGGCTCGGGAGGGCCTCCGACCCCTTCTTCCTCCCTGCGGTATTGTGGCCAAGATGCGGCCTCCCGACGCCGTCTTTGCCACATGCCGACGACCCTCAGGTATATATTCCTTCAAAACCTGCCTTGCTCTACTGCCCCAGCTCTTCCCCCTTCGTGTGGATCCTTTTCTACTTCCGTCCGCTGTTCCAAAGCCACCTAGACATCTACTATTATTAGAAGTAAAGCTAGTTCAGACAGTCGACTCAAAGCGTTGGTTCAAACAGGGAAGAAAGTGGGAAAGCTGTAGCATGAATGTAGGACTTGGTTCTAAGAGGAAACGGGGGAAAGTAGTAATATCTGTCACTGTTTAAATAACCGTATTTCGTATTTGCGCAAACAGGGATGTCTACCTCCATATCATTTTGGGATGTCTGTCTCCGTATCATTTCTATCCACGCAATCAAAAGCACACACCTCAGTTTTAGTACAACTGCACGAAATGAGATGGCTATCCCTCGTTGTCGTCGTCTAACCTCCCGTCTTCAAGGTATCCCTACATTGGTAGTAACTAAGGTAGAATGACCAACACAATCTAAAAGAAGCTGATTCGTACGTTTTACTTCCTAATTGCAGTGCAGGGACGAGCGAAAACAACTGCATCCTAGTTCGGAATGCACTTTCTACCAGTTCATCCATGGACCGAGGACTAGCTGGCACGGCTGCACGGCGGTTTTTTGGATAGGTGCGCGGATAAGAGGCATTGTGGTCTGCTTATTTCTGCAAATAGCCGTACTTAAATTTAGTGGAATGCACAAGAATTTCACCTGGTCAGTACACTGCATGGTTCAGTTCAGCATTCCAGCTGAGACCACAATTATAATTGGTTATTCTGGAATGAGAGAACCTAACCCTAGATGGTGGCAACAAGAAAAAACCAGAGTGAACTCCAGGAAATTTAAACCTGCCGGGAGGCCCTTTGCTTAGAGAAGCCTTGCTTGTTTTTTCCTGATTTGTAAACCTTCTCACAACTTTGTCTTTTGCTGTGAACTAGTATATGTTTGTTATGTTCTATGAATCATTGAGATGTATAAAATTGCTTAACTTATGCTTTTCAAGTGTTTTATGAAGACGAGTTTAATGTGAGTGTTCCACATGAGCGCTGGACTAGCGTGTGAACGTTTGGAATTTATTACATTGTGGCCTCAATTAACTACATGAACCACTGTAACAAGATACATAGTTCCTTATATGTCAGACAACAGATTGTATTGTTAGCTGGTCGATAGCCTAGTGTTGAAGCGAGCTGAGCCAATGTGCCGTGTTTTGCACAACTGCTTACAAGTGGGGTAGCACCAACAGTGTTTACAAGTACTTATGTATACGTCGGTGCACGCTTCACGAACGAGTGCTCTATTTCATCAAAACACACACTGCTCATATGATAAACCGTGACAACTTATGTCTTACCATGCCATATTCATGAAAAAACTAGTGAGGATGCATCTGTTTCGGCAACAATTACGATGGTTCTCACATGATTCACGGGCACACAACAGTAGCAGCAGTTCCCATAGACGGATTCAAACAGAGTACTAGCCCCAGAGGGGTCGATAACAGGCAAGGTTCGGATAATTAGACACAATCCAAACTACTATTAAACACTAACTGGGGCAACTATTTCGTGCCTCGATCTAATTTGGGCTGGACACAAGACGGACCTTGCCATGAACATCATCGAGGACACCCCGCAGTAGCTCAATCCTGTGAACCTTCATGAAGACAATGTTGTGGCCTTGCAACTGATAAACTTGTTTGTGGAGGCATGCCACGTCATCTTCCCGCGTAAGCTTGACAAGAACAGTATGCCCCACAAACGAAGGAGTAGCTTTGAACTTCTTGTGCTTCAGTACACCCTGGACAACACGCCTGACAATAGTGAGGCTGGAATACAACTCTTCATTGGTATAACCGCAAATGGCTTCCAGGATCCAACAGCCTAAGAACTCTGTTTTCCCAATGCGTATATTCAGGTCGTCCGCCTCATAGCGAGTGACATGTACAACCACACAATCCTTGTCTGCATCAGGGCTCTAATTGAAACAGAAACAAATTCTGAATTACTTTTCAGTATAAGAAACACAAGTTTTTTAAACCACTATGTATAGCATGGCATCGAAGCTAATAATTTTTTGCATTATTAATCACCACATACTTCCTTTTCTAAAAAAATCACCACATACTTAGATGAAAAACCACAATCGAGATCGGCAAAGAAGGAAATCACCTTGGGCAGCTCAGCGGGGGGGGGGGGGGGGGGACACATCCTCGAAGGGGGAAAACTGCTCCTGCCGTGCCACGGGGGCTGTAACCTCAAATGTGGCGTTGACCATCTCATTAGTGGTCGTGAGCGTATCTGGAGTCGGCTTGGTGGTTGCCTCCATCTTCCTGGAGCTCTCTGTCTCGTGGGGATCAGCCTCCCGCGTCTGCTCCAATATCGGCAGATCTTTGCCTGGATCTCCTTGGTCCATCATGAAACTGACAAATACTAGGATACCACTGAAAGGAAAACGCAATCGCAATGACAATGAAACAAAAAAGAGCGCGAGGATCGGTTACTGCTTTGCAAAAGTTTTTTTTTCGGCCTGGCACATCAGGTGATATTCATCTAAAATATATTTTATTGGCACATATTATTTTTGTCAAAGAGCAGTTTATCTTTGCCTTGGTCTGCAATATTGTTGATGCAGGACAGTTGTTCACTACATCAAAACGGCGTGGTTAACTCGCCCCTCCGCGTCGGTTTACAACACCGCGGCCGGTTCATCTGTTTGAGCCGCCTATGATGCTGAGGTCATCTTTTCCGTCCATTTCTCACGGCCTGGTCTACATCAACATACCGGGCCGCACCTATCTGCATGGGCTGTTTATTGAAGTATGAGCAAGTCACAGCTTGGGTAGCCCAACTTTCTTTCAAATTGGAGGCAAATTATTATCAACCACCGTCTGCACTGGATGGTTCAATGGGCAGGCGCACAAGTCGCCGCCACTACAGTTTGATTAACTTCAAATTGCCAGTTGGAAGGAGATATTGGCCAAGTTGCTGACACGGCTCATACGGGATCATTTATAACCCGCCGCAGTCACCTCAATCTTCTGTGGATTCACATCGGGCTATCAACACTAATGATATACAACTTATGCCGGTTTACATCACAGTCACATATGCAGAGTCTCAGGCCAACTCCTCGAGTCACCTTTGAGACTCGGGGGCTACAATGACATGACTCAGGAAATCTTGCCAGTTTCAGCGAAATTAAGAACCCCAGGACGTTGGTGGGAAAGATAACTCGGTCTCGGAGGCTATTACCATATGGATGAAAATTTAAAGGCCGTCAGAAAATTTCCGGCTTAGAAAGTATATAACAGTTACAAAATCCCGGTTCAATGAAGAAGTCCCGGGTCATCAGAAAGGATTCTGGTTTAAAATCCGGCTCAAGGGAAGTCAGTCTCACTGAAGCTCTCAAATATCCAGTTTACAATCCGGTTCAAGGGAAATCTATTCTCCCACAAAGCTCTGAAGTGCTGAAATCCGGTTTAAGAATTTCCGATTCAAAAAGGAATTAACTTCTCGCAAGTTCGAGTTTAAAGGCCGTTAGAAAATTTCCGGCTAAAATGAAGATTCCGGTTTAAAATCCGGTTCAAGGGAAAGATGTCTCCCACAAAAGCTTTGAAGCTCTCAATATCCGGTTTAACGTCCGGCTCAAGAAGGATTTATCTCTTGCAAAAAGTTAAAGGGTGCCAAAGAGGACCTGCTGCCATGATGCGCGGTTCAAACATGGGTATCATGCCTTATTGGCTTATCATGTTATTGATCACTTGGGGGCTTGGTCATGTCTGAACCATAGTCACACCTCTTGATCGGCGTAATGCCACAATATCACTTGGGGGCTTGGTCGCGTCCGAACCAATGCAACACCTTTTGATAGACGAAAGCCACCAGATCACTTGGGGACATGGTCAAGTCTGAACCAGTCACGCCTCTTGATCGGCCTAAGGCCACAGAATCACTTGGGGGCTTGGTCGAACCCAAACCATTGCCATGCCTTTTGATCGGCATAAATGCCACGGTTTCATTTGGGGACCTGGCTGACTTGAACCATCGCCACACCTATCGGGGGCTTGGTCCTGTTGGACCATGGTAACACCATCCGATCAGCCCATTAAAGCATTTTTCTTGCAAACGGTTTTATCATTGCCTTTTGCTTCAGTCTTTTTCTTAAATGACTATTATTTTTGTTGCATTTTTTTAAACCAACATTATTAATCCGGTTCGACTGTTAATTACAAATTGGCAGAACACGGTCAAATCTTAATCCGGAGACTATCTGCCCGGTTTGATTTTCTATTATCATCCTATTATGGAGTAAACCGACGTTCATTAACCCGGCTTGACTTTCAATCACAAATTGTCAGTACATGACCAATTATAATCCGGCGATTATTAACCCGGTCTGGTTCGACTACAAGTCGCCAGTATTATATATGGATAATCCGGTGTCTATCATAACCCGGTACGGTTTTATCATAAACCGGCACAATATGGAAGGAGTTATCAGTACTCAAGATTGGGATTATCACCCTTACTACAAAAATTTGGTAAACCAACGATGTGATTCAATATCACAGGTATGATATATTTCATATTTGATTGTTCTTAAGTGCAGCCTTGGTTATAAACCCAGGTTATATGTTGGGAGTTATGACCCGTCCGGCAGTAAACCGCCAGGACACTATAAACTTGTTGTATGCAGAAACAGGTTGAATAAAGCATGATTATAAATCGCCGGCGTTTATTAAACCGGCCTGGCTTTGGACTGTAAGTTGCCAGTATATATTTGGATTGCATCATTGGAATCATGCGCTTATAAGTTATTGGGTTATGTTATTCAAATAGCCAAACTTGGCTGGATTTTTGTTATGGTTATCAATAACCAGTATTATGATTAAGGTTTTCAAAGTCGCTTTAGCGCAATGGCTATCATATTATCAATGGATATAATTTATTCTACAATTGAAGGAATAGTCCCGAGTTGCTGCAGGCTTACAACCCGGCACTTGGGGGCTACATTATTTAAGTTGAGATTACATCAAATATGCAAGTCTCATGTCGCTGCAAGCATGCACCATGACACTTGGGGCTAATGCAAAGTCATTTTTTGCTCACCTTATTGAAGACCCGATTCATCACATTGTAATGAGCCGGCCCTTGGGGGCTACCAATTGCCTCTGTCAACAATTTAAGTTTACAAGATTATATTTACAAGGTCCCTACTCATTATTGCATAATGAACCGGCCCTTGGAGGCTACACTGGTTGAAGTTTTTATGAGTATCAGGAAATTACAAGTCCCAGGTTGCTGCAAGCATGACAACCCGGCACTTGGGGGCTACATATATGGAGTATTCGGTTTTTACTAGAGATGAACAACATGGATTTCTTCAAAGTGGCAGTAATTATATGGAAACAAGTCTCAAATCATCACTTTGTTCAGTTCAAGATTTGGGGGCTACAGGTAACATGGATATAAGGGAGAAATATCTTCTGATTTTCAGTTTGAGCAAACCAAATTGACCCGGCATCACCAATCATTATAACCCGGTGTCTGCAACAATCATAACCCGGCGTCATCAACAATCATGAAACGGCCTTGGCGACAATCATAACCCGGAATTATCAGTTTTTATAAACCCGACAATGGTGGTAATCATAAACCGGCAAGTTCTACATCTTCAAACCGGCTGAATATCAGATGAGTATTTCAAGACCAACATTTCTTAAGCCGGTGCTTTGGAAGCCGACTCAAGTGGATTATTCTTTGCAATATTTTTCTATGAGAAACCAACGTCAGCAATTTGAGTATGAAGCTGGTTGACCCGGATTTTCTAGAAGAAGGAAATGACAAGGACTTCAGAATGATCAGATGCCGATTTACAAGAATTCTTAACCCGGAGCATAGTCTATCAAATTTGTTCTTGTATTTGTTTTACAGGATCAGTTTAACATGGATAAATCCAAATTAAACTGGGGGCTAATGTCGGGGATATACCCCGCAGCGTAAACCGACCGGAAGTTAACCCGGCCGGACTTGGCGGTTTATCTGAAGACCCCGCTGACACTTGGCGAGTTACTGGCGACCCGTCCTAACCTGGCGGTTTACAAGCAACCCACCTGGTCATTATGACTCACTGGTGATCCAACGTGCGGGACAGACGGATGACAAGGCCCAAGGCCCAGAAGGCTGGTTCACGTTATGGTGGGCCGGTTTAAGAGGAAAGGCATGAGGAATATTTGTCTTGCAAGGAGTAAGACCTGGACTTATATCTGGTTTGTATTAGAGATAGACTAGTCCTAATCCTAATAGGACTCCACATGTAAACCGCCCCTTCAACATATATAAGGAGGGGCAAGGCTCCCCAAAGAGGGAGAGACAACAATCAATAATCTCTAGGTCTAGACACAAATAAAGGAGAGCCGGTTTACGGCGACTCTCTCGTGATGATAATGAGACCTAGCCTCAAACAGCATGTAGGGTTTTTACCGGATGATGTTTCCTGGGGCCCGAAGCTATCTATATCCCTGTCTTGTGTTGCGTCTCTCGATTCCGCTCAACCCCTCTCAAGCTACCACATAGATGTGTTGGCCTCACGACTAAGTCCTCACATTAGGACATCTGACGTGACAATTCCACGACACTCGCCATCGTCCTCTGCATTGCGGCCTTGGTTCGCTTGCCGTGCGCGGTGCGCCGCCCTCTTGCGTTTTCAACGTCGTCAACAACCGAGAGGAACAAGGAGATGACTGTACGTGGAGAGGATGACAGTAGGGACCCACCAGCGTCATGGAAGAACGCAAGCAAGTGCCTCTATAGTACAATCCCAAAAATATGGTTCCTCTTAATGGTTGGACATCTGGGGCTCACGCCATTGTCAACGTAGTCAATAAACGAGAGAATTACACTACGAGCGGCTGACACAAGGGGCCCAGCAAGTCGCGCGTTTTTTAGGAACAAGTAGTTGTTATTTATACTAGTTTTAGCGACAGATCAGGGTAACAACGGGGCTATGCGGGGGCTGTGGCCCGACTAGCCAGGGTTTTATTTGTGTTTACCACATCATGAGCCCAGTTGTGTTTTTTTTCTTGCTGAAAATGGCTAGCCTAGTTCTATTTTTTAAAAAGAAATACCCAAACAATGCCAACTTGCTTTATCGGCCCTGCTGGGCTGCAAATCTTTCAAGACGAGGAGAGTTTCATTCGGTTTCCCAGAAATGGGTTGTACATTTTTAAAACACATCAAACCGGGAATTAGTTTCAATTTTTTTCATTACAAGATCTTAAATTCCATTGATTTTTATGCGTGGACAATTATTTGGATTTTATATTTATACAAATTATTTTTCAAAATAGTTTGAATGTGAATCGATATTTCTGGATTAAAAACAGTTGACCACATCGAAATATGCAAAATTTCATATACTTTTTAACCATGGCCACAATATGGGGTGTAATGCTAACAAAAAGAAGATGAGCTCCAAAATATTCTTAAGAATTAGCAAATGGGCTGTACATTATTAGAAATAATGGCAGCTGGGTTGTATGCTGTTTTCCACAGATTTGAGGCTGACTTGTGCGCCTACTACAGGTTGACGCGTATGCTTTCATAAAAAAAGGTTGATGCACACGCAACGCCCTGTCAACTTAGTCAACACACGAGAGTAGTGACTGTTGGATGTCCATCCAACGGCTGTCATGCTTCTTCAATCTCTACCCTTCATGCTCCAGCCGCTCAAACAAGCGCCAGCGGGACTGCCTGCTCCTTCCTCCCACGGCCGGCTATGCTGCCGCGCAGGCCTCACGACCCCATCGTACTCCCATCGCTGGCCTAGCCATCCCTCTACTCACCCACACATGCTGTTATTCTCCGACGACGGCAGACGAACCAGTAAACCCTCGTACTCCTCCACGTGGGAAACAACTGCCAAGTATTCCCTGGCTCCGTGTCGTTCCCTTCCTAGGCCTCACCGTCATCCACTGCCCTGGTGCTCTCGGCGCGGCCTGGTCAACATGGTCAATGAACGACATCCATTAGAAGTGGACTGTACGTGGAGAGGCTGACAGCTGGGTCCACGGCCGCACGCAAGGAAGTGCCTCCTTATTACATGCAAAATAATGATTCCTCCACCTGACAGCTAGGACCCACAGGAAGGGCCTCTGTATTTCATGAAAAAAACGTCCCCCCCGCTGACAGGTCAGACCCACCATCTATATCTTCGCATGCAAGGAAGTGCCTCCTTATTACGCCCAAAAAAATGAATACCCCCCTGCTAGCTGGGACCCACCATATTGTTGGGCTGACTTGTGGGCCTACTAAGTTGACGGGGAAGGAGGGCTTTGTCAACATAGTCAATACTCTAGTGACCGTATGATGTCCATCCAACGACCATAGTGCTTCTTCAACCTCTGGTCTTCTTGCTCCAGCCGCCCAAAGCAGCGCCGGTCGTGCCGCCTGCTCCTGCCTCCCATGGCCGACTGTGCTACCGCCTGCTCCTGCCTCCCATGGCCCGGCTCCGCGTCGTCCCCTTCCTAGGCCTCGCTGTCGTCCACCGCCAAGGTGCTCTCGACGCGGAATGGTCAATGTGGTCAACGACCGACTTCCATCGGAAGAGTACTGTACGTGGAGAGGCTGACAGCTGGGTCCACGACGGCCGCAAGGAAGTGACTCCTTATTACGTGGAAAATCATTATTCCTCCACCTGACAGCGGGGACCCACCAAACAGGCCACCAGTATTTTGCAAAAAAAATCGTTTCCCCTGACTGGTAGGACCCACCAGACGGGCCACCGTATTTCACAAAAAAAATGTTCCCCCTGCTGTCAGCTTGGACCCACCGGAAGTGCCTCCATATTACCCAGAAAAAATGAATACTCCCTCGGCTAGCTGGGACCCACCTTGGTGGGAGGCTGACTTGTGGGCCTACTAAGTTGACGGGGATGAAGGGCTTTGTCAACTTAGTCAATATGAACGATTCTAGCTCAAGTGACCGTACGATGTCGATCCAACGGCCGTAGTGCTTCTTCGACCTATGGTCTTCTTGCTCCAGCCGCCCAAAGCAGCGCCGGTCGTGACGCATGCTCCTGCCTCCCGTGGCCGGCTGTGCTGCCGCAGAGGCCTCACCGCCCCCTACTATTCCCACCACTGGCCAGGCCCTGCGGCGACGACATCCTCACACCGCAGCCGAACGAGTGAACCCTCGTACTCCTCTCCTCCCGGGCTTCCACTACCGCGTTGTCCCCGGCTCCGTGTCGTCCTCTTCCTAGGCCTCGTCGTCATCCACCGCCGTGGTGCTCTCCACGCAGCGTGGTCAACATGGTCAAGGAACGACTTCCATCGGAAGAGTACTGTACGTGGAGAGGCTGACAGCTGGGTCCACGACCACATCCCAAATTTTTTGTGATTTGCCAAGTAAGTCGCTTTGTCAGGCCTGTTGGGCTGCAAATCTTTCAAGATGAGGAGAGCTTTCATTCGGCCGGCCGAGAAAATGGCCCATGAGTAATGAGAAATGGGTTGTACATTTTTAAAACACATCAACCGACAATTAGTTTCAAATATCTTTTTTTTTTATTTCAAGATTTTAAATTACATTAATTTTTATGCGTGGAGAATTTGTTGGGTTTTATATTGATATACATTTATTTTTAAAATCAGTTTGAATGTGAGTCAAAATTTCGGGATTAAAAACAGTTCGGACCGCACCGAAATATGCAAAATTTCGTATAATTTCTTAACCGTGGCCACAATATGGGTTGTAATGCTAACAAAAAGAATATGGGCTCCAAAAAAACCTTAAGAATTAGCAAATGGGCTGTAAATTATTAGAAATAATGGCAGATGGGCTGTATGCCGTTTTCCACAGATTTGAGGCTTTCCTAAAAAAATGGTTGACGCACAAGCAGTGACTGTTGGATGTCCATCCAACGGCCGTCGTGCTTCTTCAATCTCTGCTCTTCCTGCTCCAGCCGCTCAAACAAGTGCCGGCAGGACTGCCTGCTCCCTCCTCCCCACGGCCGGCTGTGCTGCCGTGCAGGCCTCACCGCCCCACCGTACTCCCATCGCTGGCCTAGCCATCCCTCTACTCACCCACACCTGCTGTTATTCTCCGGCGACGGCAGACGAACCAGTAAACCCTCGTACAGTCGTACTCCCCTCCATGTGGGAAACAACTTCCGAGTCTTCCCTACCTCCATGTCGTCCCCTTCCTAGGCCTCACCGTCGTCCACCGCCGTGGTCAATGTGGTCAACAACTGACTTCCATCAGAAGAGTACTGTGCGTGGAGACGCTGATAGCTGGGTCCATGGCCGCAGCAAGGATGTGCCTCCTTATTACGCGGAAAATAATTATTCCTCCACCTGACAGCGGGGACCCACAGGATGGGACGCCGTATTTAATGAAAAAAATGTTTCCCCCCTGACTGCTGGGACCCACCAGCTACACTTTCGCACGCAAGGAAGTGCGTCCGGGCAAAAAAAAACAATTCACCCCCCTGACTGCTGGGACCCACCAGCTACATCTTCGCATGCAAGGAAGTGCGTCCGGGCAAAAAAAACGATTTGCCCCCTGACTGCTGGGACCCACCAGCTACATCTTCGTAGGCAAGGAAGTGCCTGACAGTCGGGACTCACCTGGTCGAAGTGTACGTAGCATTGTCATTCTGGTCGCGAACGTGTACGTACATATATAGTGGTAGATGTAGAGGCGCGCACGTTTCGTAGTACAGGCGTGCACGTAGCATATACACGTACGTACAACGGCCAGGGTGCAAGAAAGAAAATACGGCCACGTACATACATAAGAGCAGGGTCTCGAACGCCTACTCGCGCATACGTACATGGCTGGGTCAGAACGGAGAAACATCATCGTCATCGTGTTCATGGGGAGGCAACGGAATGCATCTTGTTCATGGGAAGGCAACGGAATGCGTCGTGTTCATGGGGAGGCAACGGAATGCGTCGTGTTCATCGGGAGGCAACGGAATGCATCATGTTCATCGGGAGGCAATGGAACGCATGGGAGCCAACCGGCTTGGACAAAACAGGCGATGGAAACGAGGCCTGGCGTACTGCAGAATGGAGGAAACGGACCTCCTACGGTCGAAACAGGGGTCCTGTTGATCAGGAGGGGTGTGGCGTACCGCAAAACGGAGGAAACGGACCTCCTACGGTTGAAATGGGGGTCCTGTTGATCAGAGGGGTGTGGCGTACCGCAAAATGGACGAAACGGACTTGTGTTGGAGCACTACGGTCGAAACGGGGGTCCTGTTGATCGGGAGGGGTGTGGCGTACCGAAAAACGGACGAAACGGACTTGTGTTGGAGCGCTACGGTCGAAATGGGGGTCCTGTTCATTGGGAGGGGTGTGGCGTACCACAAAACGGGACTCCACGGGATACTGTTCATCTCCACCGTCGACCTCCTCCAGCCTCCACGGGCTACCGTCGACCTCCTCCAGCCTCCATGGGCTCCTGTTCATCCAGCCTCCACCGCGCGCTACTCCACCGGCTACTGTTCAACCACCCCTCCACCATCTACTGTTCATCCAGCCCTCCACACCACGGGGTCTTGTTCAACCACCCCTCCACGGGCACCCCTCCACCGTTTACTATTCATCCAGCGCTCCACACCACGGGGTCCTGTTCGTCCAGAGGCAACGCCACCACTCACTATTCATCCAACCCCCCCCCCCCCCAACGCTCACCGTTCATCCAATCGATCGGCTTCAGTTAGCAGCAGTAGCGAAGGAATCGCTCGATCGGGTTCAGTTAACAGCCATCGATCGATCGCTCGAGTTCAATAACGCTAGCCTGCAGTGCAATCGCTCGGGTTTAGTTAGAGCCCACGCCTCGCTCGGGTTCAGTTAGAGCCAATGCCTCGCATACACGCGCGTACGTGTATGAGAGAAACGTGCATCGCTCGGCCCCCAACCTCCCTCCATAACCGTCAACTCCCCGAAATTTTCCTCCCCCTCGCTTCTACCACGGTTTTTTCCGTCATGGACGGCCCAAAGAATGTCATGCAGCTGCGTCTCCGGCCCACCCAGGACAAAAAGCTCATTTCCTGTCATGAATTTTTGTCAAAGAAGTAGTTGCCCACCACATCTATGATGATACCTGGTTTTGTCATAATTATCGTCATAGAAGTGTCATATGTATGACAGAAAAAATATCGTTTCGCCCAAAATGTCACGGATGTGTCTTTTTTTGTAGTGCATACTGGTAACTTAAAGTTAAAATCTAGGGCAGGTTATCAAACCTCACATATTCATATAGCTAGGAAAACATACCTATAGGATTGATTTATACTGATGGCTTACATTGCCATACCCAGTGAAGGTAACAATCCGATGATTTATAAGCACATGATTTCAATGGTGCAATCCAAAATATACTGGCGACACGTCCAAAACCAGGGTGGGTTATTAAACCTCGCATATCCATCCAACAATTTAAAAATATACCTGGAAGATTGGCTCAAATTGCTGGCTTACATCGCCACATCTAGTGAGGGTGTCCATCCCAAAGATATATAAGCGCATAATTCCAATGGCACAATCCAAATAATACTGGCGATTTAACGTCCAAAGCTATGACGGTTTACCAAACCCATATTCATACCATTATTGAAAGACATACATGTTGATTAATACCATGGTAATGCCCTGATAATTATAATCCGAAACCACTATCATTCCGGAGTCATGAAATATCACCATTTTGATTGCTAAAGGCAAAATATCCTGGCAACTTAAAGTCTGCTATCAGGGTGGGTTATCAAACCCAAAGATGCTCAATGATGAGTCATATAATCAAGGCTACATGGCCTGTGAAATCAGATTATATTGCTGACTTATCATAAGTCATATGGTAAAGGCAATAACCCATAGACAGAAGCACAACGCCTTGTTCAATATATTCATACTGCTGGCTTATAAAGCCGCATGCAGCAAGGGGTGATATCCCAAAACTTGATTGAAAAGCTCTAAGCGTATGATAATTATATCCTAGTGACTTAAAGTCCAAGGCCAGGCCGGGTTAATAACACTTCGAATAAAGATATACATGAACCATAAGGCAACATGTCACTAATTGGTTTTTCAATCATGTATTGATATGTGATAAGAGACAAAACTCCAAAAAATGTTCAAATGAAAGACAAATAAAAAAACAAGGCTTTCATAGGCCGCCAAGCCTAAAACCCAAGTGCTTTTGTGGGCCGCACAACCGCTGAGTTAAACCTTAATTCAAAACCTTGTAAGCCGAGCCTCACATGACCAATCGTCGTTTTAACATTGACAAGTTCAGTGTCTTTATAAGAATAACTGTCAAGAGTACATCGAGTCATTCCAAGATTACCTAGGCGGAGTGGCCAACTTACAAAGGCAGGATAACCCAGATTTTTTGGTGAGTACACCCAGGCGTCCAAGCCTAAAGGGTCATAGCTATGCTAATGAGCCCCCAAGTTAAAGTCCATTCCAGGTTTATGAACCGGAATGAGAGCTATGCTCCATGAGGAAGCCCCCAAGTATATTTCAATCATGGCGTATAAGCCAGGTCAAGAGGGTAATCTTTAGCTATGCTCAATGAGCAGGAACCCCCAAGTGACCAATAATGTGATAAGCCAATAAGGCAGGATACCCATGTTTGAACTGCTCATCATGGTAGCAAGTTTTCTTTGGCAACCTTTGATTTTTCTGAGAACTCAAACTTGTGAGAGATGAATTCCTCTTTAGCCGGGATATTAAACCAGATATTGAGAGCTTCAAAGCTTTGCGAGAGATAAATTTCCCTTGAGCCGGATTTTAAACCGGATCTTAAGAGCTTTAGTGCTTTGTGGGAGACAGATTTCCCTTGAACCGGAATCCTTCTTTTTAAGCCGGAAACTTTCTGATGACCTTTAAATTTTCACCAATAGGGCAGTAGCCTCTGGGGCCAGGTTATTTTTCCCTCAAATGCCCCAGAGTTCTTGAATTCACTGAAACCAGCCAATTCCGCCGAGCCATGTCATTGTAGCCCCCGAGTCTTAAGGTGACTCAAGGAGTTGTCTTGAGATTCCTTCATACGTGACTGTGATATAAACCGGCATATAATTGAACATCAGAATGTTGTAAGATGTTGAAGCTCGTATAAACTGTGTCAGTAACCCGACCAATGGTACTGTTCATACTAGCTGGCTATTGAAGTTTAACCAAATTGTAGTGGTGGTGATTTGTACGCCTGCCCATTAAGCCATCTGATGCAGACAGATGCTGACAATATATTATGTCTTTCTTTAGAGTTGCTTGAATAGACTGGGAAACAGAAGCGGCAACTTGCGCGTGCTCATTAAGCATTTGCATGAGCAGTCATAGCTCTAATTTGTTGATGTATATGCAGGAGTCGACTGCGTCATTAAAAGACGGCATGGATGCGGGTGAGTCAACCGCGGTCATGGATAGATGAATCGGCCATGGCGTTGTAAGCTGGTGCGGACATGCGAGTCAATCATAGGCACAATAAGCCATGCAGACGGGCAAGTCAATCATAGGCACAACAAGCCGCGTGAACGTACGGGTCAATCCCAAGCGCGGTATATATCAATGACACAACCATCGACCTTGCCGTGAACAATTGTCCTGCATACAAAATGTCACAAGCCAAAGTAATTGTTCACACAAAAATTAATACATGCTATTAAAACATACTAGACGGATATCACATGATGTTTTGTTGGGTGAACATGCACACTGGCATTGAATATAGCTTGATCAGTACATCTCCTCTGGCTTCCTCTTTTTATCTAGGGAACCATGCTATGCATGGCTGGATAATATCAAGTTTGGGGATTGAACCGTGTATGAGGTACTGGAAGTGCATGGAAAGTGAATAGTATATGCATGTGATTAGTAGTCTGGCCACATAATCCATGCACGCAGCAGATTTTCTACTTCTTCTGTCTTATCTACTTCTGCCTTCCCTTTTCTGAAAAAACAACTGTAGTAAGAGCATGCAAGGTGAAGCAGCACTTTAGCACGGTGCAGGGCAGCGGCGGCTTGGTCGCACTAGTAATCCCTCGGCGTCAGGGTGGCAGAGATGGCCTGCTAGCGACTCACAGCTCATGGTGGAGACCAAGGCCGTGAAGGCGAGGCGGCTTGTATCAAGGCATGGCGGTGCAGTGCGTCACGGCAGCTCGTAGTCGGCAGGGTGGGTCAGGTGTGCGGGCGCTTGAGGCGGCACGAGGCAGCAGTGGTAGGGGCCCGAAGATTTTTGCACGGGGTGACTTGAAACAGCAGAGGGCCGTGGTCGGTGTTTAACCTGCCGTTGAAGATGTGGCTCCATGGCGGCTTGCGCGCTGCGGGTGACTTGGTAATGAACCAGGGTCTGGGTCCAAGTGATGCAGTAGCCTTAAGCGGCTCGTAGGTGGCTCGACGAGGTGAGTCATGGCGCAGAGGCAGGAGCCGGTTTAACCCGGCTCAGCAGACAATCTAGGCACAACCGCAGCTGGCAGCTCGCGGTGGTAATATCTTGATGTAGAGGACAAGCCAGCAGGGTAACGACGACTCGGACGGCCTTGCATCCGGCAGAAGAAAACATCGGAGTTGAGCTACGGCCCGGGGCAACTCGGGGTTGAATGCAACAACTCGAGGAGTGGCTCGACCGCGCGGCGGTGAAGGTGAGGCCGACTTGAAACAACATCTTCAAAGGGAGTCCGTGGCCGTGGCGACTTGAGCTTTGAGTCGAGGCCGGGGCGGCTCGTGGCACAGCCTTGGGCGCGATGGTGGTGGTTGAGGTGACGCGCGAGGCGAGCCAAGGCAGCTCGACCAGAATAACGACATGGCCGGTAACATAGAGGTGGGCGGCTCATCGCGCCGGAGGCGAAGTTGCCCAGCGGCTCAGATCATAGACTGAGGTGGCCCATGACTTGAGGTGGGCACAACTGGAGAGGCTATTGGAGCGCGAGGTCAGGAGGTGGCGGAGGCGGGCTGAGACAGCCAGAGACTCGAGGCCGCACACGTGACCATGGGCCGTCGGTGGCGGCAGAGGCCAGCCACCAGCTGGACACAAGGCAAGGTCGACAACGGGGCGGGTCAATGGAGGAGCTGGGTCGACAACGGGGTGGGTCAACGGAGGAGGTGGGTCCGAGGACAATTTGCTGCTGGGTCGTGGCCCTTCTCCTTCATTTTTTTCTTTTGATCTTCACGTGGGTAGATGGGTCTCTTGTACACCGAACAAATAGCAGCCGTTGATCTACGCCAATTAGTCTCGGATTAGTACCAGCAGCAGGCATCGATCTGTTGGATTGGCCGATTGCCACAAACACATGTGGCAACGCATAAGTTGAAACCCTAGCTTTCTTGAACTTGATCTTCTAAACTTCGTCTCGACGGCTCAATGATGGTGTAAATCCTTCCATGCTAGTAGCAGAAAAACTTAATAGCAAAGACATGAAATATGTTGTCAATTGTGAGCTTCTCAAACCATGGAAGTAATCCCTTTAAGAACTCAACACCACCGTGCGCAGGCCCCACGGTGGGTGCCAACTGTCTTGGAATTGTCACGTCAGGTGTCCTAGTGTGTGGCTTAGTCGTGAGGCCAACGCATCTATGTGGTAGCTTGAGAGGGGTTGATCGGGATGAGAGACGTGAGGCGGATCAACACACAAGACAAGGGTTTAGATAGGTTCGGGCCCCAGGAAACATCATCCGGAAATAGCCCTACATGATGTTTGTGGCTAGGTCTCATTATACTCATGAGGGAGTCGCTGCATAAACCGGCCCTCCTAATCGTGTCTAACCTTAGAGATTACCTCCCCCTCTCTTGGGGTGCCCTGCCCCTTATATAAGTTGAAGGGGTGGGTTACATGTGAGTCCTAGTAGGACTAGGACTATTCTATAATAAGTGGAATCCTAGTCTTGCCCCCCTTAAGGGAAAACTCCTTTTGCCTTTCCTCTTAAGCCGGCCCTACCATAACATGAGCCGGCCTCTGGGCCTTGGGTCTTGTCATACATCTGACCCGCCTGCCGGGTCTCCAATGAGTCGTAAACCGCCAGGCCCGGGCAGGTCGCCAGTGAGTCACAATGTTCCAGCTGTATTATACATCCGGCGGGTTACACCGCGGGGTATATCCCCGACATAAAGTCTACAGAAACGGATTTGACTTTACCGCCCCCGAGGAAGTTCTTAAAATCCTCGCACTCAACATCGGCATGGCATATGTGGTAGACCAAGCACAAGTTATGCACACAAACATGGATCACGGCGGGATTCTTCTTCTCTTCCTCCTTTAGATTCTTTTCTTTTCCCAGGACTATGGTGTACTCAACATGTAGCGCAGTGACCCACTCATCACCCTTTGACTTTTCGAACATGCGTCTGAAGCGAGCAAGGCATCCTTTCACCGTCGCGGAAGAATGGGTGTAGATGACGTCAAACTCATCGCCGGTGATGGTTCTAACCTTGTACTCACCGCCGATCATGGAGATTTGGGACGCCATGGATTTGGGAGGAGGGTTAGGATTAGTGGAACTGCTGTAATGTGAAAGGACGGGACAACTAGGAGTGAACTATCGTAATGTTAAAGGACAGCCGGGGACGAGTAGGAGCAAACTGCTAGCGGTTTTTCGATTGTAAAAATGTTGAGTGGGGCATGCGAACGGCAGGGTAGTGGCTTTCCCGATGGATAAATGGATTCATGCAACTACGATGGGGGACCAATTAGATGTCATGTCTACTAGATGCCCAATTAAATGGCTTTATGCATGTGCATGTTCGCACGTCAAGCGTCGGGAAGATTACAGGTGATACAAAGCTTTCCATGCTCCCATGATTCAGGCTTCCGAGAGCCCTTGGATCTGAGATCGAATGGTTGCATGGCATGATTATAGACCTATGGGTGAATATCCTATCCTGGAGGGTTATTCTGCAAAATTTTCAGCAACTTAGTATGCGACCTCTCGATCTCAGATCCAAGGGCTATCATGGTCGCACCTACCACGACCGTCGCCTCACACATGCGGTCGTGCCCTTGGAGATTTCAGATGGCTATAAATGAGAATTTTTTTGCCTACTTCGCATGCATGAAACTACTTCCTCCGTCCAGGTGTGTTAGGCTATCTGATTTTGGCATGTCATACATAGTCATCACTTAGTCACTCATACAACAAGGTTAGCTATAAGGTTGGCTATAAGAGTTCTCTTACTTCTCTCTATCTCTTTCTTTGTAGTATTTATTGCATTCCCAATGCTCCACCTTGTACATGTG
The DNA here is from genome assembly GCA_963921465.1 of Triticum timopheevii. Lineage (NCBI taxonomy): Eukaryota > Viridiplantae > Streptophyta > Magnoliopsida > Poales > Poaceae > Triticum > Triticum timopheevii. Next base: position 340,946,370 of record OY997262.1, on the reverse strand, counting down.
CTAAGCCTGCCATGTAGGCAAAACAATTGATGTGGCAAGGTAATTAAGAGAGGAGAAATGAGTGTGGTGACCTAGGAAGAAACAATGCCAAGTGCGGGAACCTAGGGAGAACACTTAAATGAAAGAAATCCACTAATGCATGGATAACTTTAAATCATTAAATAAAGGATACTTAGTTACAACAAGTCAAGCACCTTTGCATTGGTGACTTTACTTGTTTAGCTCTTTAATGTGCTTAGCACCTCATCTTATCACTAGTACTTGGCACCTGTATACCATGGAGGTGGTCAGCAATCGGGAGACTCACACCGGTCATAGTGTCGCACTAATAATGATAATGGCAAGTCAAATCACAGGGCCCCATCTGTCTAGCAGTAACAAGCCGTCAAATCACACATCCCTACGTTTGCAACAGCCTACTCCCTCATCTTCTCGCCTCTTTGTTGAACCGACTAGGCGGAACTGCCCCGCCTACCGCGTGGGAAAAGCCCTACCCTCGACTTCTAAATGTAATTTTGTATCCATGGATTGCGCTCTGGAGCAAAGCCTCAAGAAAACGGTGGTACACATGTATAGAGCACGCCCATCGCATTCACGTTGCACCCTAGACGGTCGGTCGGTCTGGCACGCCGCTCCGAATGAAACGCGCGTCATATTGCATTTGCATACACATGTGGGACCGCAATTGAGAACCGACCATAGGCACACTCCCCAGCCTCGCAAGTCGGCTGAGTTAATAGAAGAGAGAGATGAGCGATGGTACTGGAGCAGTGTTGTACAGATGTCGGTGCCTGGACAATCCCTGCATGACACGGGATATTAGTTCATCCATGCATGTGACCAGACTCCAGCAGACAGCTGGATTGGCTATCATCTACATATCGTGCAGGCTGTGTTGTACAGGGCTGTAGTTCTGATGAGAAATCGAAAAAAGGTTTCTTGTCATCTCGCAATATTAGGTGTCATGTGCTTGAGATCATTGCGAGGGTTAAACAGCGACAACTGAGTTCCTCCAAGGCGCTGTTCATTGGGGGCACATGCACAAAGACTACTCGGCTGCCATCTAGGTCAAACCGGCTATGTTAATTAGGACATCTATCGATTGACCCCTTTTCTACGAGTTTGTCTTTCATTTGAGCTTTGATCCTCGTCTAGTTTGTCCGTCGGGATTCATGTTGCCTCCTTGGGGGCAGTGAGGTTATGGCTTCTTGTCATGTGGCATTTTTTCGTGTTATATGTTAATCCAGTGCTTCGGATCAAAATGACGACAACCGTGCCTCCGGGGCACGTGCATGAAGACTTCTCGACAGTCATTGACGAGGTCAAGCCGGCTCCGGTAGATAAAAGAAAACTACTCCACTATATAGGCAGGAGCCTCCGCGCTTGCTTGCTAGTGTTGCTATCATCACACTCTCTCATCCTCTCCAAATCTAAACATGAATGCAGTGTCCACCCTCTCTCTCTGCTCACCGCTGGTCACAGATCTAGTCGGATCCCCTCCGTCGGGGAAGGTGAGAAGGTGCAATGTTCACGTGGTCGTCCTCGGCGACGACTCTTACCCACTGCCGGCGCGTCCCGATCAGCATGCCTTGCCGTTCTGTCCCACACAGCGCAAGTTAGGGAGGGCCTCCGACCCCTTCTTCCTCGCTGGCATAGTGTGGGCAGATCCGTCCTCCCGCCGCCCACCTAGCGACATCCCAGCAACCCTCAGGTATAACTTCCTTCGAAACCGGCCTTGCTCTACTTCCGCAGCTCCTGACGTTGCTGCATTTGTGTATTTTACTATTTCTCGGCCCCCCTCGTAGATAGGATCGATCGGCTGTTCAAAAGCCACCTAATTTTTTACTGTTAAGAGGTGAAACTACTTCATGAAGTCGAATCTAGTACTACTTGGTTCAAACATGGAAGAAAGGGGGTGGGGGTGCGGGAAGATTTGTTACCTGAATCTAGGACTTGGTCGAAAGAGGAAATAATGGGGGTGAAAAGTAGCAGAGACTAGCTATCCAACTGGTCTCTTGATCTAATAGGGAAATAAAGGGAAACGTAGTACACACTCAATATAAACCGATCTATTGGTTGAAAAGGAAAGAAAGTCGGGACTCGGGGACAAGTCAACAGAGTATGTCCAACACTAGATTTGCTAGCCTCACACAGTATAAGGTGGCTATACAGAACAAAAATGCGACCAACCCAGATATCCTGTTCTGATGTTTGTTGCCTCGAGCCCCTCTTCTGTAATGCCACTGGTAAAATGTAGTATTCCCACTGTTAAATGTAAGGACACGTTAAACCAATGTTGTTTTCAACGTAATGCCTCCAGTAATATGGATCAATGGCACTATTTTTCATGTCCTAGTAAATTTCCCATTACGGTAAGTTGCTTCTTTTCATTAGAAATGCAATTGTCCTGGTCCGCCTACTCTCCCATGCCAAAATATCAACTCTTTAGTAGCTTTTAATGTAATGTTGTTGGTAAAATGAAGCAATGGCCCCACTAAATTAATGCCGTATTTAATGGTTGTCATAGTTAATCCTAATGCCCACACTAATATCTAGCAATGCTACTGCTTTAAAAATTGCTATTGTCCTTGTAGAATCGCCATTCAGATAAAGGAACATGCTTCTTTTCATATGATGTATGTTTCATCACTTGTTAGTCACCCTCCTTTCCACCTTATTTTGCAAACAGGGATATACATTTCACACTTGATCTTAGTTGAATTGCACAACTGATATCCAAATTATAGTTGAACATTCCACGAGCTTCATGACCAACCTTGATGTTGCTCAATTTTATTGCAACTAATGAAGAAGAAGCTGCTAGCTCATGGAACATTGCTTCATTTTAGGTGATTTGCACAAAAAGGTCCCATGAATTGAATTATCCATGTTGGTGACTGGTGTCATCCCTTCTACGTTGGCGTTGACTACATATATGGTTCCCATCACGAGGTATGTTCCTTTTTGGTCCGTCCATTTGCTAAAGATCCTGCATGTTGACTCTGCTCTTGTGCTACTGTTTTGGCACTGCCATGATAAAGCAATAATGTTATTATTTTGCACCTTAATCTAGTGGTACTATTAATTTGAGGCAATATTTTGGCACCGCTAGTGCCACTGATTTTTTTATATATCGAAAGAGGGGGTTTCCTGTGATTTCATTAATGAAACCCAACCATAGAGAACCATTATCCAACAACATCTCAATGTAAACGGGCATTTATGCAACTACTACTAGAACAAACTGAGTACTAGCAGGAGACAAGTGCATCACATAAGCTAGGCATGTAGGGGGACGCAGCACCAACTCGACCAAGTTTGGATTACAACCCAAATGCTACCACAGAAACATCAGGGGGAAAGATAGGGACTGAAAGAGCCCGCTTCAGCATCCCAGTCTAAGCACCCCCGGCCTCCATCCTTGCAATGCAAGGTACACCTTGCTTGCCACCTGCTCGACCCTAGTGCCCCTGATAAAATGAAGTAATAATATAGTTAAAATAGAGCGAGTGTCCTCTCTATCCATTTCATTTCCAATGTAGATAAAGAAAGTGCATCTCTTTGTTAGTATATGTTTCATCAACTAGTGCCATTGTTAATGTTTAAGTGTTTGTGCAAACTGGGGTGCTTAATTTTAGTTGATCTGCACAAAAATAGAGATTGGAATGTCTCAAGGCCCCTCCTTGTACTACCACTATACATGAATGTTCATCACTGGCAGAAGGTGTATCAGGGAGAATTGGGTTGATTTCCAGTATGAGGCCTACCGTATGAGGCATCACGGGGCACATCTCGCCCTCGTAGCATGGCATACTATGATACTATTGCAACATTTTCTTCTATTTATTAGTGTATGTTTCATCAACTAGTGCCATGATACGTCTCCAACGTATCTATAATTTTTGATTGTTCCATGCTACTATATTACCCCTATTGGATGTTTATGGGCTTTATTTTACACATTTATATCATTTTTGGGACTAACCTACTAACTGGAGGCCCAGCCCGTATTGCTGTTTTTGCCTATTTCGGTATTTCAAAGAAAAGGAATATCAAATGGAGTCCAAACGAATGAAACCTTCGGAAGCGTGATTTTTGGAACAAACGTGATCCAGAGGACTTGGAGTGCAAGCCAAGAAGCAGCCAAGGCGGCCACGAGGGTGGAGGGCGCGCCCACCCCAACCACTGACCTACTTCTTCCTCCTATATATACCCACGTACCCCAAAAACATCCAGGGAGCCAACGAAAAACAATTTCCACTACCGTAACCTTCTGTATCCGCGAGATCCCATCTTGGAGCCTTCGCCGGCGCTCCGCCGGAGGGGGAATCGACTACGGAAGGCTTCTACATCAACACCATAGCCCCTCCGATGAGTTGTGAGTAGTTTACCACAGACCTTCGGGTCCACAGTTATTAGCTAGATGGCTTCTTCTCTCTTTTTGGATCGCAATAGCATGTTCTCCCCCTCTCTTGTGGAGATCTATTCGATGTAACTCTTTTTGCGGTGTGTTTGTCAAGATCCGATGAATTGTGGGTTTATGATCAAGTTTATCTATGAGAAATATTTGAATCTCCTCTGAATTCTTTTATGTATGCTTGAGTTATCTTCGCAAGTCTCTTCGAATTATCAGTTTGGTTTGGCCTACTAGATTGATCTTTCTTGCCATGGGAGAAGTGCTTAGCTTTGGGTTCAATCTTGCGGTGTCCTTACCTAGTGACAATAGGGGTTGCAAGGCACATATTGTATTGTTGCCATCGAGGATAAAAAGATGGGGATTATATCATATTGCATGAGTTTATACCTCTACATCATGTCATCTTTCTTAATGCGTTACTCTGTTCTTATGAACTTAATATTCTAGATGCATGCTAGATAGCGGTTGTCGGCGTTCTGGGAACGGGGGTACCCAGACTTGCCTACCTGCGGCCTGCGGCATGGCTCAGGGAGTGGCCTAGTACGGCCCATCTTCACCAACACATGCTCAAGACCCTCGCGAGGGGCCAAGCCTTGCAGGGCGGACGACAGGGAGCTTCCTCGGGTGCAGCCTCGTCAGGCTGGCTCGCGAGGAGGCGGAGAGATCAAGGCAGGGTACCTCACGAGGTGCCCATGACGCAAGCCATGATGACCGAAGCCAGGCGGGTGCCGGCCTGCGTAGAGTCCTTGTTTCCTCTTTGGTGCAAAGGGGGCAAGCGCAGGCAAGAGTATCAAGCAAAGGCAACCATTTCGGTGCAACAAGACCAAGACCAGCAGAACAGCAGGATGGAGGTCATCGTGGAGCCCAAGCCGGCGTCATCGTCAGAGTCTTTGGCAGGCGAGGACCGACTTTAGCCAGGATAAGTGTACTAGATGTTCCCCTTCAAAATGGCCAATTGTTGGCGCCCTTCCTGCTCAATATTTGGGAAGAGGGCCAGGGCCTCGCTCTATAAATAGGACTAGCCACCACAGAAGAAAGGGGAGACCGGATCCAGATTCCATCCTTCCCAAGAGGCATCACCTCCACAAGAACTCCTCCCCTCGCGAGGCAGTTCTTCCTTTATATTGTTCATCACCAGCCCCTGAGGCAATCTACCACACCACAAACTAGAGTAGGGTATTACACCACAATGGTGGGCCGAACTAGTATAAACCTTGTGTCCCTTGTGTTGTTCTTCGTGTAGTTTAGATCCTTGCGAGGTGACGAGACATAGGCAGGTAGGAGGTGTGATCTCCGCGTGCACCCCGGAGTTCGAACCTTGAGGGTCTGCCGGAACCTGAAATCTGACATTTGGCGCGCCTGGTAGGGGTGCGCCGGAATCCTTCTCCTGCCGCCTCGTGTACTGTCGCATCGTCGTCATCATGTCCGGCAACCCAACGGGCAATCCCGATCCCTGGGTGGCCTGGCCCGCCCGCGCAGAGCCGCTTGCCCAGGGCGACCTCAACCCTGTGCCCCAGGCGGCCTGTGATCCGCAGGGCGCTGCGGGCCGCGGGCGATGCAGTCAGGTGGCGCCAGCTCTCATGCCGCGGCAGGTGCGGTCGGCAGCAAGGGCCTCAAGCCACGCCGCGGCCATGGCGCCGTACACCCGGCGGGGGCAGGCGAACTCAAGGGCCGCGCTCACGGTGGCCCGAGAGCTACTACAATGCAGGCTGCTGGAGGGCGGCCACGACGTGCTACTGGAGCGGGTGGCAGAGCCCCTGGGCTCCGCCGCCTCGGGGGCTCACCCCTTCTGCACCCAGCCGCCGCCTCAGGTCCAAGGCAGACCGCACGGAGGCCCCGCACGCGCCCGCACAGCTCCGGGCGGATTTCAAGGCCACCCCAACGCCAACTTGGCCGTCAGCGCCGGGCTACCAACATCGCCGCCTCCGCCTCTGACCAGCGAAGGGGGATTCACTACAGCCCATGGTCCCAGTTGGCTGCCGCGCTACCACTCCCAGGTTGGCACCTCAAGCAGGACTGCGTGGCACACGGGGCACTACAACAAGGCATTCGGGGCGGCGGCCCCAGAAGCGTGTGTGCCCCACATGGTGGATCAAGGGCACGTGCAGGAGGAAGACCATCGCTCATTCCTCGGCCTAGGCTGGGGGGAAGAGACACCCGAAGCTGAGCTCTTTCAGGAGCCCCAAGAAAGCCTCGTCGACCGCGCTGGAGGCAGCGACTATCGGTACCTCTAATTCCTCAGGAGCAGGCATACGCTAACCATGCATCACAGGACGTACAGGTCGTCGTGGCGGATGGCTGCCCCAATCCAACAGCTTCCTACCCCTCAGGAGGAGGGCACCGGGGCTGCAGGAAAGGGGCCGAGATCCGGCCTCGCCCCCGGGGCGCTCGGAATAGGGCATTCTCAGGAGGTAGGCCCTCTGTCGGGGAGGTGCCTTAGGGCCTACCCCAGGTAGAGGACCCGTGGTCATCGAGGGAACTGCTGGCGACCGCTCTATCCCATTGGCGGCGTCCTCGGTCTCCGGCCGTCGTTGATGGCAATAGAGTGTGGCGCAAGGCGGGGCCCTCGTCTGGCGATATGAAGCAAGGCCGGTACCTGTGAAGAAGGCCCAGTGCCTGTGAAGCTCGCCGCCCCGTGACACTCTCACGTAATAATGAGTGGGGCTGTACACGCCCCTGAGTCTCCAAAGAGCCGCCCTCGGGCCTCGGGGGCTCCCGCCCACGCCCAGTGGCAGCACTTAGCTCCGCGCTGGTGAGAAGACGTCGAAGACTAGACTAGGTGCCGGATGCGGCCTTTCTGCTTTTTTGCCTTTCCCATGGTTGTCGATTTTCCCCCTATTTGAATTTAAGTTGGATTTGAGCTTGAGACTTGCGTGTGTTCGGGGAAGGGGTGTTTAGTCTCGTTCGAGCAATCTCTCGTGTTCTGGCTACCGCTTTACGTCCATCCAGCTTTAGCTGCCTCCCCTCGTGAGCCCCTCGCGAGTCGGGCCAGGCCCAGCATGCGCACAGCCCAGACTACCGTTGCCGCGCCCTCTCAGGAGGTTCTCATTACAGGTTCAATGGGTTCATTCAGGAGGCACTCAGGACACCGCGGCCCCCCGCAGGCTTGCTCAGGGCCCACGCGGGTCGAAGGTAAACAAGCCAATTGACTCGTCACGAGACCAATTGCTCGGCGTAGGCATGCAGACGATATCATGTTTACAAATATGCTAACTGCGTGTTTTTACACGAGGGCCCCCCCTCCAAAAATGCTCTTACAACCTTTAGGGCCAAGCCTGAACTCTCTCTGCGCAGGGTAAAAAGCAGGAACAGCGCGCGGTCAATTGGATAAATCTTCCAATGCATCCTCAGGGGCACCTCCGGAGTCGTCACTGGTGTCGCTGGCCTCGCCATCGCCCTCTACATTACCGTCATCAACATCCCGACCATTCACCACGCCGCCCTCATCAGCAACCACGACCACGCCGTCGTCATCGGCGGTGAAGGCCCTGACAAGGGCATCCACGTTGTCTTCCAACCAATGTGCCAGGTAGCCCCGGATGGCCAGGGGTACCGGTGCGATGGCGGCATCGAAGTCAAAGTGGGGGTCCATGTCCTGAAGATGACTGAAGACGCGAGAAAAAGCACGCCCAAGCAGGGCACGGCTCCTCTCCTCCACCAACCTGTAGGCTCTGCCCGACCAAGTCTCTAGCTGCGTCACCACATCAATGAAGAACTGAAGGTTACCAGCATAGTTAACCTCATGAGGCTCCCCAACGGCTGCCTCGCAGATGTTGCCCAAGGCCGTGTTAGCTCTTTCCCGGAGCGTGCGGAGCATAGGGCCATGCATGTGCTCCAAGGTCTACCGCCGGTGTATCTCGTCCTCGCTCTGCCGCGTGACGGCCTCAGCCGCGTCAACCCTTTGATGGAGAAGAAGCACCTCGGCGCGGGAGGAAGCCAGCTCCACCTGTGCTGCGCCAAGGGAGGCCCCGGCAGCGTCCGCACGCCGCGTCGCTTCATCCAGCCTGGCCTTCAGGGCAGCGATCCTGCCCTCTGCTTTGACCCTGATCAGCTCCAGCCTTTCCTCATACTCGCGCTTGAGGTTTGAGCGGGCCTCCGCCACCCGACGGTCAACCTCTTCTAGGGCTCGGGCTTCCCGCGCGGCGACATCATCCTCCGCCTGCGCCACCAGGCGCTCCCTCGTCTCCAACCGCTCGAAGTCCTAGGTGCGCTCGGTGGCCTCCAGCGTCAGTGCCTCCTCACGTCTCTGGAGCTCCGCCTGGTCGACCGAGGCCCCCTTCATCGACGCAAGGGCCGCCTCACGCAGCTCCACCTGCTGCTCCAGGGAGCTACTCCAGGCTCGGAGCTCCCATACCCGCTCCTCTGCAGCCTTGCATCGCTGGTCAGCCTCCTGGTCCTCCTCGACGGCCTGGGAGCAGGCCTCCCGAGAAGCCGCCAGCGATGCCCTGGCCTTCGCGTTGTCGAGGTCACGCTGGTGACGCGCAAGGGCAACAGCCACCTTCAGCTTGCGCCTCTCCTCAGCTAGGCGCAGGCCCTCGGCCTCAAGGCACGCGTCCTCGGCGGCAAGCTCTACACCGAGCCGGCTCACTGCATCGGCCGCCCTCTGGAGAAACCCTTGGCGAAGGGCGCGGCGCTCCTGAGCACGCTCGATCACGCCTTCCGCGTCGTCCTCCGCACCTGGCGCGCACGGAGGGCCACGAACCAGCACGCCCCCTCTAGGCAGGGGGCTGGGGGCTGGCGCCCTCGTGATGGCCGGGCACGCCCCGCCAGAAGCCTGGCCCAGAGCCAGTTCGTCCTCCAAGGAAGAATGCAAGACCGACCTCAGCTAGTCGCCGTCCATGACCAAGGGAAGAGCCCGGGGTAGGCTGGCTGTGCCCCGGGAAAGCTCGCGAAGGAGGGTCGCGAGGTGCACAGAATGAGGATGCACCGCAGGATGGCTCACCTCTCCAACCGGCCTCACAACAAGGGCAATACTCGAGCTCGGGATGCTTGGGGTCGGTGGAGAGGGCGAGGCCTGGGGGGATGGCTCCTCAGCCGTCTCCGCGAACTCGGCAGGAAGGACCCTGCAGGGCAATGGTCAGCTGAAGCAACGGGAAAGTAAGGGACTAAGAAGGGAGAAGGCTTACTTATCAATGATGAAGTACTTCCTGCGCTTCCATAGGCGGCAGGGGTAATCATCACCCAAGGCCTCCTTTCTCTTTCGGAGAGCCTCGAAGTCCATGCGGAAGCGGCCGAGGAGCTTGGTGCAAGGTTCGGTCTGCGGCGAGGAAGAAGCGCCAAGGTGACCGGCGTCGGGGGCATTGCCCTGGAGCACGCCGCCAGACGCCGCCTCGTGGAAGGTGGCCGTGGCCTCGGGAGCCTCTGCCACGGAAGCCGCGGGCCGCGGCTCAACACCTTCGGCCGTTGCAGGGCAGGCCTCAGGAGCTGCCACCTCAGGAGTTCCGAGCGGCGTCACTATCCCGACGACAGCCCCCTCAGCCCTCGGTGGCCCTTGCCTCCCGGCTCCACCACTCGAGGAAGGACCGCCGTGGGCAACCGGGAGGGCAACCACCACAACTGGATTCTCATGAGATCCCATGAGGCCTGCTGGGCGCAACCCCCATTCATCGAAGATGGGCATCTGCTTCACAAAATCAGCCCTGCCTGAGCAAAGGTACAGCAAGGCACCCCCTTGCCGGAGGCTTCCAGGGGAAGGACCCCCAGTCAGAATCATGAGAACCTTCCTCAGCACTTCAGGCGCCAGATCTTCCTTCTGGAGCCTCATGCGGTCTTCATGCCCCCCGAACGTCCACATCCAGCGGGAATGACGCTGGAGAGGGGCAATGTGGCTCTGAAGGAACTCCTTCACCACCTTGGGTGCCGTCACACCAAGCGCCCTCAAATTCCCGAAGCGACGCCAGACGAAGGCGAGCCGGGGGCTCGTGAGCGTCTCATGGCCCAGCCCGAATTGGGGACAGCGGGCAAGGTTGGCTCCGAGAGCAGGGGGCTGGGCACTCCGACATCCACGTACAGCCAACGCTCTCGGAACCCAGTCGAAGGCGGAGGAAGGCTGAAATCAATCCCCGAGGCTGTCGCTTCTGGTGCGGCGAGGAAACTCACGCACCCCGAACATTGGGTGGGGTCGTTGAGGCGCAAAGAGGAGAAGTGGCGCAGCAAGGCAACTGTAGGAGGAATGCCCACCATCGCCTCGCAAAAAAAGTGAAAACGGCAAGGAGAGCAATGGATTCGGGACCCAAATGCATCATGTGGATCTGGTAATGGGAAAGTACGGCGTTGAAGAAATCAGAAAAGGGGGGAATCAGTTCCGCCCACAGGGCGTCGGCGAAGTACCGGACCTTGGTGACTATTCTGTCAATGGAGAAGTGAGACGCGGGCCAGACCGTCGTCCTCCCGCACTTGATGAAGATGGTGGCGAGGGCGGAACTGACCTTGTCCAAGGCTTCCAGGTTGAGTATGATCAACTGATCGACAGCAGGAGCCATCGACGGCGGCGAGCGGGGCGAGGGCACAGGCTTCTTCCCTTTCCCCTTCTTCGTTGGTGCCATGGCGACGGGAAGGGGGAGGGTTCGAGATTGGGTTGGAAGTGGAGGTTGGAGCTCAAGGGGAGGAAGAGCAGGAGACACGCGAGCGGCGAGAAGAGGGATGACTGTGTGCAACCGCGGGTCCGCCTAGATGGACGCAAAATAAGGAGGCGTGGGGAAACAAGGACGCCCGCGTCCAATCAACTGCCACGCGGCGCCCAAGGCTGCCGGCTGTTGGGGCCCACGGCGGTTCGCACTTGCCCCTTCGCTTCTCTGCTAAGCCAAGTCCAAGCACGCCTTGGGCCCGGGGGCTACTGTCGGCGTTCTGGAAACGGGGGTACCCAGACTTGCCTGCCTGCGGCCTGTGGCGTGGCTCAGCGAGTGGCCCAATACGGCCCATCTTCACCAACACATGCTCAAGACCCTCGCGAGGGGCCAAGCCTCGCGGGGCGGACGACAGGGAGCTTCCTCGGGTGCAGCCTCGTCAGGATGGCTCGCGAGGAGGCGGACAGATCAAGGCAGGGTACCTCACGAGGTGCCCATGATGCAAGCCATGACGACCGAAGCCAAGCGGGCGCCGACCTGCGCAGAGTCCTTGTTTCCTCTTTGGTGCAAAGGGGGCAAGCCCAGGAAAGAGTATCAAGCAAAGGCAACCATTTCGGTGCAACAAGACCAAGACCAGCAGAACGACAGGATGGAGGTCATCATGGAGCCCAAGCCGGCGTCACCGTCAGAGTCTTTGGCAGGCGAGGACCGACTTTAGCCAGGATAAGTGTACTAGATGTTCCCCTTCAAAATAGCCAATTGTTGGCGCCCTTCCCGCTCAATATTTGGGAAGAGGGCCAGGGCCTCGCTCTATAAATAGGACTAGCCACCACAGAAGAAAGGGGAGACCGGATCCAGATTCCATCCTTCCCAAGAGGCATCACCTCCACAAGAACTCCTCCCCTCGCGTGGCAGTTCTTCCTTTGTATTGTTCATCACCAGCCCCTGAGGCAATCTACCACACCACAAACTAGAGTAGGGTATTACACCACAATGGTGGCCCAAACTAGTATAAACCTCGTGTCCCTTGTGTTGTTCTTCATGTAGTTTAGATCCTTGCGAGGCGACGAGACATAGGTAGGTAGGATGTGTGATCTCCGCGCGCACCCCAGAGTTCGAACCTTGAGGGTTTGCTAGAACCCGAAATCCGACAACGGTCGATGTGTGGAGTAATAGTAGTAGATGCATGTAGGAGTCGGTCTACTTGCCACGGACGTGATGCCTATATACATGATCATGCCTAGATAATCTCATAATTATTCACTTTTCTATCAATTGCTTGACAGTAATTTGTTCACCCACCGTAATACTTATGCTATCTTGAGAGAAGCCACTAGTGAAACCTATGGCCCCCGGGTCTATCTTTTATCATATAAGCTTTCAATCTACTTTTATTTGCATCTTTACTTTTCCAATCTATATCATAAAATACCAAAAATATATTTATCTTATCATACTATCTCTACAATATCTCACTTTCGCAAGTGGCCATGAAGGGATTGACAACCCCTTTATTGCGTTGGTTGTGAGTTCTTTGTTTGTTTGTGTAGGTGCGTGGGACTTTTGAGGAGCCTCCTACTGGATTGATACCTTGGTTCTCAAAACCTGAGGGAAATACTTACGCTACTATTGCTGCATCACCCTTACCTCTTCAAGGAAATCCAACGCAAGCTAAAGACGTAGCAAGAAGGATTTCTGGCGCCATTGCCGGGGAGGTATTCGCTCAAGTCAAGACATACTAAGTACCCATCACAAACTCATCTCCCTCGCATTTACATTATTTGCCATTTGCTGCTCGTTTTCCTCTCCCCCACTTCACCCTTGCCATTTTATTCGCCCTCTCTTTCCCAATCTTCTCCTCTCTTTTCGCTTGCCTTTTTTCTGTTTGCTCATGTGTTAGATCGTTTACCTTGTCGTTATGGCTAGTCCTCCTATCCTTGTTATTACTCCCAAACATGAATTTCTCAATTTTAAGCAAAGGGAGGGAGAAAATTTAAAAGATGCATGGCATAGAATTTGCAATGCTCAAAATAAATCTACTAGGAAGCTTTCTACTTCCGTTCTTCTTCGCAATTTTTATGTAGGCATTACTCCTTGGAATAGATGCGTTCTTGATACCATTACCGGAGGGGATTTCTTGAGTAGCCATATGTTTGATGCTTATAATTCTATGTTAGATTTGTTTGGCCCACCACATCTTTTGGTTAATGGAACTGTTTTAACTTTGGAACATGTGATGCAACAGCTTGAAATTATTGAAAATAAAGTTGCCACTGTTGAGTTGATTGAAAATTTGGATAAAAGATTCATAATCACATTACCAATATGGATCTAGGGTTGGAGTTACTTTGAATTTTTTAAAGAAAACGAACCTATAGTTAATGAAAAAATAGATCTAGATTCTGCAAGAATCGGTAAACTTGAGGATATCATTACCAACTTAGGGTCGGCGTTTTATTCTATGAAAAACACTCCAAAATCCCCTACCAAAACTGCCAAATTTTTTTATGTTCCTAAAAATAAGGGTGAATCTTCTAGTAAGGGAGACGCGGATCTCAAATCAATAAGTGTTCATCCTAATTGTCGCTCTATCATTAAGGAACCTTTTGCTACAAATGAATTAGTTGAATTTTTTCCTAAAGGTTTAATCATTGCCAAAAAGGGAGAACCCCCCCAAAAATTATAAGTGCTCTATTGAGGAATTGAGTGCCAAAGATGGCACTACTTACATCTATCCTCGGTTTTATGCCTAGCTAGGGGCGTTAAACGATAGCGCTAGTTGGGAGGCAACCCAATTTTATTTGTGTTTTTTGTTTTTGTTTCTGTTTAGTAATAAGTTTTGCATCTACCTTCTATTTAGATGTGTTTTTGTGTTTTAATTAGTGTTTGTGCCAAGTAGAACCTATAGGATAACCTATGGTGATAGTTGATTTGATTCTGCTGAAAAACAGAAACTTTGCACACACTAAATTAGTTTTTTTAAATCACCGAAACGTGCTTTTGCATTGATTTTTTTGCTGTAGATCAATATACAAATTGTCCAGGATTTCCTATTTTGGTAGGATTTTTAGAGTTACAGAAGTTTGCGTTAGTTACAGATTGCTACAGACTATTCTATTTTTGACAGATTCTGCCTTTCGTGTGTTGTTTGCTTATTTTGATGCATCTATGGCTAGTATTAAGTGGTATGAACCATAGAGAACTTGAAACAAAGTAGGTTTAACACCAATATAAATAAAGAATGAGTTCATTGCAGTACCTTATGTGGTGGTTTTGTTTTCTTTCACTAACGGAGCTTATGAGATTTCCTGTTGAGTTTTGTGTTGTGAAGTTTTCAAGTTTTGCGTAAAGATTTGATGGACTATGGAATAAGGAGTGGCAAAAGCCTAAGCTTGGGGATGCCCATGGCACCCCAAGATATTCAAGAATAGCCAAAAGCCTAAGCTTGGGGATGCCCTGGGAAGGCATCCCCTCATTCGTCTTCGTTCATTGGTAACTTTACTTGAAGCTATATTTTTATTCGCCACATGATATGTGTTTTGCTTGGAGCGTCGTGTATGATATTAGTATTTGCTTCTTAATTTTCCACAATCATCCTTGCTGTACACACCTTTTGGGAGAAGCCTACGTGATTGGAATTTATTAGAATACTCTATGTGCTTCACTTATATCTTTTGAGCTAGATAGTTTTTGCTCTAGTGCTTCACTTATATCTTTTAGAGCATGGCGGTGGCTTAATTTTGTAGAAATTGCTAGTCTCTCATGCTTCACTTATATTATTTTGAGAGTCTCTTAGAACAGCATGGTATTTGCTATGGTTATAAAATTGGTCCTAGAATGGTAGGCATCCAAGTTGGGTATAATAAAAACTAAGTTGACACAGACGGAGGGCTTTGTCAACTTAGTCAATATGAACGATTCTTGCTCCAATGATCGTATGATGTCCATCCAATGGCCGTAGTGCTTCTTCAACCTCTGGTCTTCTTGCTCAAGCCGCCCAAACCAGCATCGGTCGTGCCGCCTGCTCCTGCCTCCCGTGGCCGGCTGTGCTGCCGCGGAGGCCTCACTGCCCCCTACTACTCCCACCACTGGCCAGGCCATCCCTCTACTCACCCACACCCCCTGTTATTAGGCGACGATGACTGATAAGTCTCCAATATATCTATATTTTTTGATTGTTCCATGCTGTTATATTATCATTCTTGAATTTGTTACA
This sequence comes from Triticum timopheevii, assembly GCA_963921465.1. Classification (NCBI taxonomy): domain Eukaryota; kingdom Viridiplantae; phylum Streptophyta; class Magnoliopsida; order Poales; family Poaceae; genus Triticum; species Triticum timopheevii. The sequence goes on along the minus strand of OY997262.1, from coordinate 340,931,171 downwards.
ATCATTTTATAGTCATTTTATATCATTTTTTGGGTACTAACCTATTGACATAGTGCCAAGTGCGAGTTGTTGTTTCTTGCATGTTTTTTACATCGCAGGAAATCAATATCTAACAGAGTCCAAACGCAGCGAAACTTTTTGAGGATTTTTTGGACCAGAAGACATCCAGTGGGCCGGAGAAGCACCTGGGGGGTGCTCCGATGGGAGTACAACTCACCAGGGCGCGCCCAGGTGGGTTGTGCCCACCTTGGGTGCCCCTTGAACCGCCTCTTTACTTCATAAATACCCCAATATTCTGGAAACCCTAGGGGAGTCGACAATAATCTATTTCAGGCGCCGTAAGTTCTAGAACCACCAGATCCAATCTAGACACCATCATAGAGGGGTTCATCATGTGCATTGGTGCCTCTCCGATGATGCGTGAGTAGTTCTTTGTAAGCCTACGGGTCTGTAGTTAGTAGCTAGATGGCTTCCTCTCTCTCTTTTGATTCTCAATACAATGGTCTCTTGGAGATCCATATGATATAACTCTTTTTGCGGTGTGTTGGGATCCGATGAACTCTGAGTTTATGATCAGATCTATATTTTTATCCATGGAAGTTATTTGAGTCTTCTTTTGATCTCTTATATGCATGATTCTTTATAGCCTCATATTTCTTCTCCTATATTTGAGTTTTGTTTGGCCAACTTGATCTATTTATCTTGCAATGCGAAGAGGTGCTTTTTGATGGGTTCGATCTTACGATGCTTGATCCCAATGACGGAAGGGGAACCGACACGTATGTATCGTTGCTATTAAGGATACCAATATGTGGTTTATTTCTACATAAATAGATCTTTTCTACATCATGTCATCGTTCTTATTGCATTACTCCATTTCTCCATGAACTTAATACACTAGATGCATGCTGGATAGCGGTCGATGTGTGGAGTAATAGTAGTAGACGCAGGCAGGAGTCGGTCTACTAATCTTGGACGTGATGCCTATATAATGATCATTGCCTGGATATCGTCATGATTATTTGAAGCTTTATCAATTGCCCAACAGTAATTTGTTCACCCATCGTTTGCTATTTTTCTCGAGAGAAGCCACTAGTGAAACCTACGGCCCTCGGGTCTCTTCTTTATTATATTTTCCTTTGCAATCTTTGCTTTTATTTTCAGATCTATTAAACAAAAAATACAAAAATACCTTGCTGCAATATATAGTTATTTATTTTATCTCGTGTTCCCGCGAGATCTATTTATCCAATCTAGTACAATTTTATCTACCTTTTTACCCGTGAGGGATTGACAACCCCTCTCTTACGTGGGGTTGCGAGTATTTGTTATTTGTGTGCAGGTACTGTTCACGTAGTGTTGCATTGTTCTCCTATTGGTTCAATAACCTTGGTCTCATCACTGAGGGAAATACCTACGTCACTGTGCTGCATCATCCCTTCCTCTTTGGGGAAATACCGACGTAGTTCTAGCAGCTATCAAAGGAATTTCTGGCGCCGTTGCCGGGGAGACATCATCAACATCTACCAGGTTCCTAATCACAAATCTCATCTCGTCGCAATTTACATTATTTTCCTTTTGCCTCTCCTTTTCCTCTCCCCCACTTCACAAAAGTTTTGCATTTTATTCGCCCTTTTTTTCGTTCGTCGTTTTCTTGTTGGATCTGTTTTTGCGTCCATTCTTATTTGCATAGTCATGATGCCTCAAAAAATATTATGATGTTACTTACACCAATTTTTTGCTTGAAATTGAGAAAAGTACTAAGGAATATATGACTACACAATTTGAGCATAATAAGTATTTTACCAAGGAACTTAAGGAGCACTCCGTTGTGCTACATGCTATATCAAAACAACTTGATGATATTAGTAGAGAAGTTTGCAATCTCCAATCTAAGTATGCTTTTGCTGAAAGTTTATGAGGAAAAATATCCAATGCACAAGCTACCTTAGTAAATCAAATGGGCGCTAAACCAATCTCGTTAGAACATAAAAGCGATAAAGATATTAAAATGATTGATGTTTCTTCTATTGATTCCTTGTTTAGTAAAATTAAGATTGATGAAAAAGGGACTGGAGAAGAGTCAACTTTAGCTAGAAGGCATCCCGATAATTCGGAGGGTGAAAATCTTGTTGAGAAAATTGATAAATGTGGGTTTGAAGAGGTCAAAACTTTAACTAGTGATGTGCCCACTCTTTTGGGTTACAAAGACTTTAATTATGATATTTGCTCTTTGATTGATTGTATTTCTCTGTTGCAATCCATGATAAATTCACCCCATGCTTATGAACAAAATAAAGACTTTACTAAACATATTGTTGATGCTTTGATGAAGGCTTTGGAAGTAAAGTGTAACCTTATTACAGAGGAAACAGACTTCTGTTTGACCTCCTACGGTCGAAATGGGGGTCCAGTTCACAGGGAGGGGTGTGGAGTACCACAAAATGGGACTCCATGGGCTATTGTTCATCCACCATCTAGTGCCTCGCTCCAGCCTCCACGGGCTAGTGTTCATCCATCGTCGACCTCCTCCAGCCTCCACCTGCGACTGTTCATCCATGGCGTTTACCTCTTGCCTACACCATCTATTGTTCATCCGCGGGCTCCTGTTCATCCAGCCTTCACAGGCTACTGTTCAACCAGCCCTCTCCATGGGGGCCTGTTCATCCACCCCCAACCGGCTCGATCAACCTCCAGTTCATCCAGCCCTCCACGGGGGCCTATTCATCCACCCCCAACCGGCTCGATCGACCTCCAGTTCAACCAGCGGCAACGGCCTCTACTACCACGGGGTCCTGTTCATCCAACCCCCGTCGGGAACTGTTCATCCAACCCCCAACAACCCTCACTTTTTATCAGAGGCAGCATGTTCAATCGGCTTCAGTTAGAAGCAGCAGAGAAGGAATCGCTCGATCGGGTTCGGTTAATAGCCAGGGATCGATCAATCCCTCGGATTCAGTAACGCATAGCCAGTGCAATCGCTCAGGTTCAATAGGCGAACGCCTCGCTCGGGTTCAGTTAGAGCAAAACGCCTCACACCCATGCACGTACGTGTATGAGAGAAACGTGCAATCCCTCCATGCATCACTCGGCCCCGACCAGCCACCGTAACCGGGAACTCCCCGATATTTTCCTTTCCCTTGCTTCTACCATGGTTTTTTACGTCATGGACAACCCAAAGAATGTCATGCAGCTGCGTCTCCGGCCCACCCAGGACAAAAGGCCCATTTTCTGTCATGATTTTTTTCATAGAAGTAGGATCCCACCACATCTATGATGATACCGGGTTTTGTCACAATTATCGTCATAGAAGTGTCATAAGCATGACAGAAAAAATTCGTTCGGCCCAAAATGTCACAGATGTGTCTTTTTTTGTAGTGTAATAGACCATCATCATCATCACCATCAAATTCCTCATCGTCGTCATCTTCCTCATCCTTGTCATCCTGGCTGTCCTCATCTTCACCGCTATCCTCGTCATCTCGGTTGTCTCCATTATCCTGGCTATCTTCATGATCCTGGTTGTCATCGTCATCGTCATCGCTGCAGAAATACATTGTCCTTAATCTGTTGATATCTACTTTCAAGGAAAAGGATATGTACGCTCCCCCAATGAGATTATTCTGTGCAATGTACAACTTCCTTTCATCACCATATATGACGGTTCTATCCCTTTGTTTATGCACATCCATTAAGAATGTGCGGCCATAGCATTACATTGAAGTCAACCCTTATGTTGCATGGGATACTCTATATATGCAATAGTTAATAACTAACTATAAAATCAGTACAATAATTGTACAAATGGTTAGAAAATAATATTAATTGAAGTGTAAGATTGTTACCACTTATTTTTTTAATCCTTTTCTCAAGAAGAGTCTGAAATCTACTGAGTATCCACACTGTTCATACCTGGACATTTGTAGATATGGCAGATCTTACGACTCATGATCCCTAATAATCATTGTGAAGCACTTATTAATTGCAAATGGTTAACATGAGTACTAGCTTATGAAAGTAATTTTGAGATGAGGAATTCGGCATGAACTTTGCTTAAAAAGTTGACATATGGAGTGACAGAAATTCGACATGAACTTTGCTTAAAAATTTGACATATGGGGTGACAGAAATTTTGCAAAACGGAAATGAGTCAACGTTTTGCAAAAACTTTGTCACTCTTTTTGAAATCCATGTGAATAACATGAAGCCCATGCATTTGTCATATGTACGAAAATTCAAACATCATTATTACTTGTCATATTTCTCAATGTTCATGCTAAACCCTATGAATATCATGGACAACTTGTAACATCCCAATTTTCAATTTGTATGTTATACATAGATCATCATATGCATATCATACTTATTTTTGCATTTTGGTTGAGATCCTAGAAATCTTAAGCAACTCAAGGACCCACGGAGAGAGTTGGAGGTTTCACAAACTTCATGTTTTGAATTTATTTCAAATTTGAAGAAAAGGATCCATTTGGTTTTATTATTTTTCTCTCCAATTATTTCCAATATTAAAAATAAATAAGAGAAGATAATATGACTTCTTCAAATTCGTATAAATATTGGAGAAAGAATTTTAAAATCAAATTATGATTTTTCTGGTATTTTTGCTATTTTATTTCAATTAGAAAAATATGCATTTTTCAAAACTGCACTTTTAGGCCAGAAAAATGTAACCTTGTTCTAAATATTCTATTAAGACGGTGAAAATTATTTTTGACATTTTTAGAATTTTTTTTATATTTTACTAGGATTTTCTTCGGCGGATTTTTGAAAAAAACCGTGTCGCCCGACTAGGCCAACGGCCCTGCCGAGTGGGCCAAAGCCCAGCGCGCCGCCGAGTCTGTGATGGACATGTCTCCTGAGGCCGTGACCCCTCCTCCAAGCCGCCGCCGCCGCCCCCTCCTTATAAGTCGCGCTACCCCGCCGCCTCTCCTCGTACCACCCGAGCCGCAGCCCCGTCGCCGAAGCCGCGCCGCCACGGCAGCTCCGCCTCCCGCACCACCCCGCACCAACTCGTAGCCCACCAGAGCCGCCGCCCCACCCGCCGTAGCCGCCGTTAACCTGTCGCCGCCGGTCTTTTTTCGGCTTTAGGTATAAAACCGTTCGGGTTTTTTATGAACCCTAGTACTTTTTATTATTAGATCGGTTTTCTCGGTTTAACCTAATCTACGAACATTTGTTCATTAGTTTGTTTTAACAAATGAATTCGTTCATTAGTCTCTCTTAGCGGACGTTCGCGCTGTAGTCTTTTTATTTTTATTTTTTTCGGCCAGGGACTTCTCTGCGATTATTTTTATCGTGATTCAGCCCCTGATCTTTAAACTAGTATAACTTTTGACTCGTTTATCCAAATAAGATGAAACCAGCGCCGAAATCTTCGTCTCGAAGCCCTCTTTACTGTTAACCAACATGGACATGATTTTGGTACTGTAAAATTTGAATTTAGTCCAGATTAGTAAACGATCTTGTTTCATTCGTATTTTGAGTATCTTTGCTCCATTTGAGTTGAATCTTTTTGCAAATCGTAGCTAGTCACGTGTACCTACTGTTAAGATCTGATTCACATGTTAATATTGCTATTAGGTTTTGACTCTTGTTAGTTTAAGCCGTTTTCTTGTTTTGTGTTTGATTTGGATCTTTTCTCGGTTTTTCTCGTGTTTCGATTGAGTGATTGCTTATGTATGCTACTGTTTGTCTATGCTAGATTACCCAGAGTGCGAAGCTTGTTACTACGAATCTCTACAGTTTGCAAATCGTCAGCAAGGCAAGTTACACTGTGATCATACTCTTTTATACCCAGTTTTTACTATGCATTAGTTCTGCCCCACAAATATTTGCATTGGTAGGATTGGGAACATGTGGTTTTGGTTGTAGTGCTTGAGGTAGGAACCTAATACCTTCTGATCACCCTGGGAATATACGTATGCTTATTATTGCTTAGCCATGCTCATAGACGGGGATTGGATCATGATTCACACATGGAAGTTTGAGAGTTGTTTTAATTATGGATAACATTAAGGTGGCAACTTTAATAGACATCTCGGTGGATTGGTTGAGGCACCTGGGGAACCTAGTGTTGCCTGTTTTTGGAAATACCGGAGTAACCGTGGGATTATCCTATGGAATGCCACCCAGGCTCAAAGGGATCATAAGATTATCATGCTAGAAACTTCCGTGTGCAGCCACAAGCCATTATGGGCTCTGGCATAGTTGAGTAAGTTGCGTGAGTTCCTGAAGAGGTGGACTAGCAGATGTACAGGGTTGTAGGTGGTACTATCTACCCGGAGTAGAGAGTTAATGCTTCAGAAAGGCTATGTCTCAATCATCCGATCATGGATGCGGTCGAGTCTTGTGGGGAAAAGTACGCAAACCTCTGCAGAGTGTATAAACTAATCATGGTTAGACGTGTCCCCGGTTATGGATGTCTTGAGTATCTAGTACTTGAATGTATTGATGTGATCTCATCACGTTACTTTAATTAATTATGATGTTGGGTTAATGATGATACTTCTAATTGGGATTCTTGTTGGGTTACCTTCTCAAATAATGAGCAACATGGGAGTAGTTAAATAAATTTATTCCTTTGTTTTAGGGAAAAACTAGCACTATGCAAAACCCAGAAACTTACAGCCTCCACCAGCCAAATATTGCATGTAGATATAGTTCTTGCATTATCATTGCTTTACAGTGTAACTATGCCAACATATTCCATGTGCTGACCCGTGTCGGGCTGCAACGTCTTATGTTGCAAACTACTCAGACGATGAATAAGGTGTGATAGGTCGTTGTTTTGCACTCAGCTATGCCGTTGGAGTTGATGGACTCATTTACCTTTGAAGCTTCCGCAGTTATCTAGTTTAGATGGCCTTCAACCATGATTTACTTATGTAATCATACTCTTTATGAGGACTCGATGTAATAAGTGTGTGATTGAAACCTTGTTATAATTCCTTGAGTACTGTATGTGTCAACATTATCGATCCAGGGATGACACTGATGCACAGAGACTTGACCATTTGAGGTCTGGTCGCTACAAGATGGTATCAGAGCACATGCTGATTGTAGGACGCGACCACTAGAATGAGCCACATGATTTCTCTTCTCTACTCATTTCTAATTCTCCTCTCTTTCTACTCTATATATGGCGGATCCCAGGAACAAGTTCACCCAGCCAGAAGACGACACCCCTTTCAGAAAGCATTTGAAGGAAGTCACTAAGTATCTGAACATCGGATTACCAAGCTTCACGGGGACTTTCTCTACTTCTGTACCAGAAGAAGAGCGCTGGAAGATCAAAGTCTGGATACCTAGGAGGACCTTTGCGCCAACAATGGAGCCTATTGGTTTCTACCTGGATGCACCAAGCTAGAGTATTGGAAAGAGCATGGCCGCACATATCACCTTTGGACGCATATGTGAGGTGTATCACAAGGAGCTGGAGAATACCGTCTACCAGATATGTGGCCGCCGAGATGACAAATGGGAGATGATTCGTACCAGGAGGGATGGATCAATTGCAGCCTACATTCAAGAGATGGGAGATCATATTCGTCGACAGGAGAATCAACAAATTATTCACATGAAGAAGATCAAGAAACTGGTGAGGAGAAACAATGAGCTGGAAGAGGAGATCAAGTCTACGCGCGATGGATACGAGGAGGAGATTGCTATATTAGTAGAAAAGAATGACGACATGACAAGGAAGCTAGGAGTATTCATGGGAGACCCTACATCAAAGAAGGACAACCAACCAGGAGACTACATCATCCTCAACGACACCGACTCCGACCCTGATAGCGATGATGACTACGTCGATGAAGCTGGAGCAGATATTATGGAGTTTTCTTCTGATGAAAATTTCTAGACGACCACCATTGTAATTAGTAGTATTTTTCCTCCAAGTAGTTGCAATGATCGAGTTTGTAGTGATAGGTTAGATCGCTCTTGTGTGACTTGTGTGCTATTGATTGAAGTGAAATTGGTTGTGTTTGTCTCATGAGCATTATGGGTAGTGAATCTCTCTTAGACCCCTATTCTATTCCGTTTTCTTACCCCTTCTAAACCCATCAGATGCCTCCGAGATGTGACAATGGATTTGCCTTCCCATCGGAACTCACTCAGTTGATCCAGTAGCAGAATACCTTGATGCAACTTTTAGTCCAGAATCAAAACCAAGGCAACAACAACAACAACAATAACAAAAACAACCCACCACCCCCACCCCTATTGATCACCTAGCTTGTTTCCTAAGGTTGAATCCTCCGGTGTTCTCTAGTAGCGCTGAGCTGATTGTTGCAGATGATTGGCTCCACAAGATTGGAAGAGAGCTGACCACTACAGGATGCACCGATGCAGAGAGAGTGTGTTTTGCCGTGCATCAGCTTGATGGACCAGCAGCATCATGGTGGGAGAATTTCATAGCCACTTACCCCATTGACACTGTTACATGGGATCAGTTTAAGCAGGCTTTCTGCACTGCCCATGTTTTAGCTGGAGCTATGAGCATGAAGAAGCGTGAGTTTCACAACTTGCACCAAGGAGGACGTACAGTGGGCCAGTATGTGGATGAGTTCAGTAAGTTAGCACGCTACGCCCCTAATGACGTAGCTATAGATGCCGCTAAGTAGGAGAAATTTCTGGAAGGACTGAATGATGAGCTGAGCATGCAGTTGATGGTGGCAACATTCAACAACTACCAGGAGTTGGCAGAATGGGCTCTTATGATTGAAGGCAAGCATCAACAGATTGATAATCGCAAGAGGAAGTATGGACACGGGAGGTACACTTCTGGAGCCCAGCAGAAGCCCCGCTATTACCCGTACTCGGGAGGACATACCCACAACCATGGAGGACACACGCACAATGGAGCAAGTTCGCACAACCATAGTGGCCCCAAGAATGGCAATGGGAATGGAGGAAGCAGGAGGCAGAACCGTTCCAACCCTTCAACACCAGCCAAGAGGGATTTGAGCCTCGTTACCTGTTTCAAGTGCCAGAAGACTGGACATTATGCAAATGAATGTCCTGATGCAAAGAATGGAAATGGCAATGGGAGTTCTGCTAAGAAGCCCAACCCTTTCACCAAAGGTCAGGTGAACCACATCAGCTGGGAGGAGATTGAGGATCATCCCGACGCAGTTGTCGGTAGTTTTTTTATTAATGCATTTACCGCACTTGTTCTTTTTGATACTGGTATATCTCATTCATACATATCAAGGGGCTTTGTCGATAAGTATAACCTGCCAACCCAAGACCTTATGTCACCCATGTTAGTAAGCTCGCCAGGAGCAGAGTATATGGCCAGCCGATGGTGTGATCGGTTACCCATAAGGATTGGTAACTATGTGTTTCCCTCGGACCTAATAATTTTGGAGTCATGAGAATTAGATATAATATTAGGCATGGATTTGTTATCTAAGCATGGAGGGAACTTTGATTGTGCTAGTAAGTCGATATTCTTCACTACCCCAGAAGGAAGAAGGATCAAGTACGTATCGCCGCATGTGCCGAAGAGGACTCAAGTGAATTCCTTATCAGGAGTTGTACAGGAAGAAGTACCAGTGGTGAAGGATTTCCCAGTCATATTTCTGGAGGAGTTGCCAGGCATGCCAGTGGATCGAGATATTGAGTTTTTGATTGAGCTATTGCCAGGCACCGGGCCAATATCAAAGAGACCGTATCGGATGCCCGCACAAGATTTGGAGGAAATTAAGAAGAAGATTAAGGAGTTACTGGATAAAGGTTACATTCGACCAACTTTTTCCCCTTGGGGAGCCCCACTGCTTCTAGTGGAGAAGAAGGATGGATCATTAAGGATGGTTGTTGATTATCGTGCGTTGAATGAAGTGATGATCAAGAACAAATACCCACTACCGATGATCAATGATTTGTTTGACCAGTTGCAAGGAGCTAAAGTTTTCTCTAAGATTGATCTTCGATCAAGTTATCACCAGTTGAAGATCCGAGAGCAGGATATACCTAAGACAACTTTTAACACAAGGTACGAGCTATACGAGTATACCGTTATGTCATTTGGTATGACTAATGTGCCTGCCTATTTCATGAACATGATGAAAACAAAGTGTTTATGGAGTTTTTGGATAAGTTCGTCATGGTGTTCATTGATGATATATTGGCCTACTCGAAGAACGAAGAGGAGCATAAGGAGCATTTGCGTTTGGTACTTGAGAAGCTCAGAGAACATCAGTTGTATGCCAAGTTTAGCAAGTGCGAGTTTTGGTTAAAGGAAGTTGGATTTCTCGGACATGTTATATCCGGAGAAGGAATAGGAGTAGACCCTACCAAGGTTGCTTCTGTGACTAAATGGGTGGCACCCACATTAGTTGGAGAGATCAGGAGTTTTCTTGGACTTGTAGGATTTACCGGAGGTTCATTGAGAATTTCTCCAGGATTGCAAAGCCCATGACGGAGTTACTAAAGAAGGACACCAAGTTCAAATGGACTGAGGAGTGTGAAGCCAATTTTCAGGAGTTGAAGAAACATTTGGTTACAACCCCAGTGTTGATTCTTCCAGACCAACGAAAGGATTATCAAGTGTATTGCGACGCTTAGGACTTGGAGCAGTTCTTATACAGGAAGGAAGAGTTGTTTCATATGCCTCACGACAGCTTAAACCTCATGATCTGAATTATGCTACACATGATTTGGAGTTAGCAGCCATAGTGCATGCGCTGAAGACATGGAGACATTTTCTCATCGGAACCATTCTGGGGTATATACAGATCATAAGAGTTTGAAATATATCTTCATGCAGAAGGAGTTGAATCTTAGGCAAAGGAGATGGTTGGAACTTATTAAGGATTATGATATGAAATTGCACTATCATCCCGGAAAGGCCAATGTAGTAGCAGATGCGTTGAGTCGCAAGAGCTATGTTAATACTCTGATAACTGGAGGATTACCTAAGGAGTTAGTAGATGATCTTTGAGAGTTATGTTTGGAGATAGTCCCGAGAGATTATGTAGCAGCATTGGAAATTCAGTCCACTTTGATGGGTAAGATTAGAGAAGCCCAGAAGACTGACAAGGAGATTGCCGAGATAAAGGAAAGGATGGGCAAAGGAAAGGCTAAAGGATTTCGTGAGGATGAGCACGACACTTTATGGTTTGAGGATCGCGTTTATGTGCCTAATGACCCCGAGATTAGGAAGTTGATTCTGCAAGAGGCCCATGATTCATGATATTAAATTCAGCCAGGAAACACTAAGATGTATCTGGATTTGAAGGAAAGTTTCTGGTGGACAGGAAGGAAGAAGGATATTGTCGAGTATGTAGCAGTATGTGATGTATGTCAAAGAGTTAAGGCAGAGCATCCGAAGCCAGTTGGATTGCTACAGTCATTGCGGATACCTGAATGGAAGTGGGATAAACTTGGCATGGATTTTATCACGGGATTGCCCAGGACTCGTTCAGGCTATGACTCTATCTGGGTTGAAGTCGATCGTTTGACGAAAGTAGCTCATTTCATCCCGGTGAAGACCACTTATACGAGTGATAATTTGGCAAAGATATACATGACCAGGATCGTATGTCTGCACGGAGTTCCGAGGACCATTGTATCAGATAGAGGAACCCAATTTACCTCAAAGTTTTGGAATCAGTTGCATGAGACTTTGGGTACTAGGCTAGAGTTCGGTACAACCTTTCATCCACAGATAGATGGACAGACCGAGAGAGTCAATCACATTCTGGAAGACATGTTGAGAGCTTGTGCGCTAGATTATGGATATAGTTGGGCTGACAATTTGCCATATGTAGAGTTTTCTTACAACAACAGTTATCAAGCCAGTTTGAAGATGGCCCCTTTCGAAGCTTTCTACGGAAGGAGGTGCAGGACACCGTTATTGTGGGATGAAGTTGGAGATCGACAGTTGTTCGGACCAGATTTAATCAAAGACTCTGAGGAGAAGTTTAAGTTGATTTGCGACAGACTCAAGGTAGCCCAGTCCAGGCAGAAGAGGTGTGCGGATTTGACACGCACAGAGACAATTTACGAAGTCGGAGACAGAGTATATCTTCGTGTGTCCCCACTTTGAGGAGTTATGCGTTTTGGAGTCAAGGGAAAGCTAGCACCACGTTTTGTGGGACCATACAGAGTTTTGGAACATATGGGAGAAGTTGCATACATGCTGGAATTACCAGAAGGATTGTTAGGAGTTCACGATGTGTTTCACGTTTCCCAGTTGAAGAAGTGCCACGAAGAGATGGCTGAGAGATACAGTGCCAGTGGAAGCGATTCAGTTAGACAGTGATTTGACTTATGAGGAGAAGCTAGTCAAGATCCTCGAGTTTTCTAGCCGAGTTACTCGCAACAAGGTTATCAAGTTTTGCAAAGTTCACTGGAGCCACCATACCGAGGAGAAGCCACCTGGGAGCGAGAGGAAGACCTTCGTAGAGACCACCCAAACCTTTTTGCTGACCAACCCGAATCTCCAGGGTGAGATTCATCTTAAGGGGGGTGGGTTTGTAACATCCCAATTTTCAATTCGGATATTATACATAGATCATCATATGCATATCATATTTATTTTTGCATTTTGGTTGAGATCCTAGAAATCTTAAGCAACTCAAGGACCCACGGAGAGAGTTGGAGGTTTCACAAATTTCATGGTTTGAATTTATTTCAAATTTGAAGAAAAGGATCCATTTGGTTTTATTATTTTTCTCTCCAATTATTTCCAATATTAAAAATTAATGAGAGAAGATAATATGACTTCTTCAAATTCAGAGAAATATTGGAGAAAGAATTTTAACATCAAATTCTGCTTTTTCTGGTATTTTTATTTGCTATTTTATTTGAATTAGAAAAATGTGCATTTCTCAAAACTACACTTTTAGGCCAAAAAAAAGTTCACCTTGTTCTAAATATTCTATTTAGACACTCAAAATTATTTTTGGCATTTTTAGCATTTATTTTATATTTTATTAGGATTTTCTTCGGTGGAATTTAAAAAAAAAACCGCGTCGCCCGACTGGGCCAACGGCCCAACTGAGCGGGCCAAAGCCCGGCGCGTCGCCGCCGCCGAGTCTGCAAGGGACACGCCTCCCGAGGCCGTGCCACCTCCTCCAAGCCAGCGCCACCGCCCCCTCCTTATAAGCCGCCCCGTCCCGCCGCCTCTCCTCGTCCTACCCGAGCCGCGGCCATGCCGCCAAAGCCACGCCGCCGCCACAGCTCCATCGCCAGCGCGCCGCCGCCCGCACCACCCTGCGCTGACCCACTGCCCGCCGTCGCCACCACCCTGCCTGCCGTCACCGCCGTTAACCTCGTTGCCACCGGTCTTTTTTCAGTTTTAGGTATAAAACCGTTCAGTTTTTTTATAAATCCTCGTTGCCACAGCTCCATCTAAGAACGTTCGTTCGTTAGTTCATTTTAACAAACGAATTCATTCGTTAGTCTCTGTTAGCGGACGTTAGCGCCGTAGTCTTTTTATTTTTATTTTTTTCGGCTAGGGACTTTTGTGCGATTATTTTTATCGCGATTCAGCCCCTGATCTTTAAACTAGTATAACTTTTTACTCGTTTATCCAAATTAGATGAAACCAGCACCGAAATCTTCGTCTTGAAGCCCTCTTTCCAGATAATCCACTTGAACATGATTTTGGTACTCTAAAATTTGACTTTAGCCAAGATTACTAAACGATCTTGTTTCGTTCATATTTTGAGTTTCGTTGCTCCATTTGAGTTGAATCTTTTTGCAAATCGTAGGTAATCACATGTACCTACTGTTAAGATCTAATTCACATGTTAATATTGTTGTTAGGTTTTGACTCTTGTTAGTTTAAGTCATTTGCTTGCTTCGTGTTTGATTTGGATCTTTTCTCAGTTTTTCTCGTGTTTCGATTGAGTGATTGCTTATGTATGCTACTATTTGTCTATGCTAGATTACCCAGAGTGCGAAGCTTGTTACTACAAATCTCTAGAGTCTGCAAATCGTCTGCAAGGCAAGTTACACTTTGATCTTACTCTTTTATACCTAGTTTTTACTATGCATTAGTTCTGCCCCACAAATATTTGCATTGGTAGGATTGGGAGCATGTGGTTTTGGTTGTAGTTCTTGAGGTAGGAACCTAATACCTTCTGATCACCCCGGGAATATACATATTCTTATTATTGCTTAGCCATGCTCGTAGACGGGGATTGGATCGTGATTCCCACATGGAAGTTTGAGAGTTGTTTTAATTATGGATAACATTAAGGTGGCAACTTTAATAGACATCTGGGAGGATTGGTTGAGGCACCTGGGGAACCCAGTGTTGCCTCTTTTTGGAAATCCCGAGGTTACCGTGAAATTATCCTATGGAATGCCACCCAGGCTCAAAGGGATCATAATATTATTCATGCTAGAAACTTCCATGTGCAGCCACAAGCCATTATGGGTTCTGGCATAGTTGAGTAAGTTGCGTGAGTTCTTGAAGAGGTAGACTAGCAGATGTAGAGGGTTGTAGGTGGTACTGTCTACCCGGAGTAGAGAGTTAATGCTTCAGAAAGGCTATGTCTCGATCATCCGATCATGGATGTGGTCGAGTCTTGTGGGGAAAAGTGCGCAAACCTGATGTAAGAAGTGTGTGATTGAAACTTTGTTATAATTGCTCGAGTACTGTGCATGTTAGCATTACCGATCCAAGGATGACACTGATGCACAGGGACTTGACCGTTTGAGGTGTGGTCGCTACACAACTACTACTATTGGTGAAGTTGAAACCCTAAAATACAATTTAATCTAAAAATTAATAAGATGCAAATTCTATACCCTGGAGTGTAATTTAGTCACGGAGAATGTACAATTGGCGGCTTTTTCGGCTGCGGACATGGCTGTGGAGGAAAGTACGATGGGAAGATAGTGGCGGTCGAGGCGGAGGACGGTGGCAGCAGCTGAAGCATAGGACGTGTCGGCGACGGCCATGGCAGAGGAGGGTGTTGGGGCTGCGTGTGGTGGAGGCGAAAGACGAGGCGGCGAGCAGTTCCGGCGACGGTTGCATAGAATGAGTCGGCAACTAGTCGAAGGGACGACAACGATGGTCGAGGCGCAGGACAAAGAGAGGGAAGTCACGGAACTGACAAAAAAAGAGATGGTGGAAAACAAAAGGGTGCATCGACGACTGGGTCGCGTTGGGGACAAGCGGCCATTAGGTACAGCAGTGGCGGGCGGGGAAAAGTGCCCTCCACTGTATTCTTGTTCAAAATTTTAATATTTTTGGCACGGCTTGCCTAAATTTAGTTCGGTCAAGCAGCGTTACAGGCCCGCCACTTTTTATCTAATAAACAAAGGTGGACTTCACCTTGCGATCGCCATGATACATCTCCAATTTATCTATAATTTTTTATTGTTCCATGTTGTTATATTATCATTCTTGGATGTTTTATAATCATTCTATATCAACTTTATATCATTTTTTGGGACTAACCTATTGACATAGTGCCAAGTGCCAGATGTTGTTTTTTTGCTTGTTTTTTACTTCACAGGAAATCAATACCAAACAGATTCCAAACACAGCGAAACTTTTTGGTGATTTTTTCTGGACCAGAAGACACACGATGGGCCAAGAAAGTACCTGAGGGGGCTCCGAGGGGAGCACAACCCACCAGGCCGCGCCTGGGGGCCCAGGCACGCACAGGTTGGTTGTTCCCACCTCGATGGCCTCCCGCACCGCCTCTTTGCTCTATAAATACCCCAATATTGCAAAAACCCCAGGGGAGTCGATGAAAATCTATTTGATGTAACTCTTTTTATGGTGTGTTTGCTGGGATCCGATCAACTTTGAGTTTATGATCAGATCTATGTTTTTATCCATGAAAGTTAATTGAGTCTTTTGATCTCTTATATGCATGATTACTTATAGCATCGTATTTCTTCTTCGAATCTTTGGTTTAGTTAGGCTAACTAGATCGATTTTTCTTGCCATGGGAAGAGGTGCTTTGAGATGGGTTCGATCTTACGGTACTTGATCCCAGTGACAGAAGGGGAACCGACACATATGCATCGGTTCCATTAAGGATAACAAGATGGGGTCTATTTCTACATAAATAGATCTTGTCTACATCATGTCATTGTTCTTATTGCAATACTCCGTTTTTCTATGAACTTAATACACTAGATGCATGCTGGATAGTGGTTGATGTGTGGAGTAATAGTAGTAGATGCAAGCAGGAGTCGGTCTATTAATCTTGGACGTGATGCCTATATAATGATCATTGCTTGGATATCGTCATGATTATTTGAAGTTCTATCAATTGCCCAATAGTAATTTGTTGACCCACCGTATGCTATTTTTGTCGAGAGAAGCCACTAGTGAAATCTACGGCCTCCGGGTCTCTTCTTTATTATATTTTCCTTCGAGATCTATTTTTATTTGCTTTTATTTTCAGATATATTAATCCAAAAACACATAACTACCTTGCTGAAATTTTTATTTATTTATTTTATCTCATGTCCCGCGAGATCTATTTATCAAATCTACTATAGTTTTACCTATTCTTTTACCCGTGAGGGATTGACAACCCCTTTCTTACGTCGGTTTGCAAGTATTTGTTCTTCGTGTGTAGGAGTTGTTTACGTGGTGTTGCGTGGTTCTCCTACTGGTTCGATAACCTTGGTCTCATCACTGAGGGAAATACCTACCGTAGCTGTGCTGCATCTGTCGGATATCCGGTTCCGGCAAAACCCTTAAGGCTCGAACTCTGGGGTGCGCGCGAAGATCTCCGCCCTACCGATCCACGTCCCAACTCCTCGCCGTGAATCTAAGATACACGATGAACAACACAAGGGACACAAGGTTTATACTAGTTCGGGCAAACGTTGTGGTGTAATACCCTACTCTAGTTTGTGGTGTGGTGGATTGCCTCAGGGGCTGATGATGGACAGTACATAGGAAGAACAGCCTCGCGAGAGGTGTTCTTCAGCTGGTGTGGTGCTCTTCTAGGGAAGGATTCGATCCCCCTACTGTGGTGCTGGCTATCTCTATTTATAGAGGCCCTGTTCCTCTTCCCAAATATTGAGCGGGAAGGGAGCCAACAACAGCCATTTTGAAGGGGAAGAACTAGTACAAGTTATCCTGACTAAAGTTGGTCTTCGACTGCCAACGGCACTGGCGATGATGCCGTCTTGGGCTCCATGGTGACCTCTGTCCTGCCGCTCTGCTGGTCTTGGTCTCATTGCATCGATATGGTAACCTTTGCTTGATGCCTTGGTACTCCGCGTCTGCGCTTTCCCCCTTTGCACCAAAGAGGAAACAAGGACACTTCGCAAGCTGGCACCCGCCTAGCGCCCGCCTGATCTCGATCTTCATGGCTTGCGTCACGAGCACCTCGCGAGGTACCCCTGCCCTGATCTCTCCGCCTCCTCACGAGCCTGCCTAGCGAGGCCGTCCCTGAGGAAGCCTTGCGTCGTTCGCCCCGCGAGGCTTGGCCCCTCTTGAGGGTCTTGAGCTTGGGTTGATGAAGACAGGTTGTACTGTGCCTCTGCTTGAGCCACGCCTTAGGCCACAGGCAGGCAAGTCTGGGGACCCCCGTTCCCAGAACGTCGATAGTAGCCCCCGGTCCCAAGGCACGCTCGGACTTGGCTTAGCAGCGAAGCGAAAGGGCAAGTGTGGAGAGCCACGGGACCCAACAGCCTGCGGCCTTGCTCGTCGCATGGCTATTGATTGGACGTGGGCGTCTCCGCTTCCCCATGCTGCATCGACAACTGCCCGTCTAACAAAAGGCTGGCCTGGGTTAGGCTTACTTTCATTGCTCTCATTCGCCTTGCTCCAGATCCCCTTTCTTGCTCTTGCCCTCCTGCTTCTGAAATCTCCAGATCCGCCTCATCCTTTCTCCTCCAGCAAGCAATGGCGCCCCGCAGGACCGCGACCGAGGCTCCATCGGCCTGGTATTCGCCGGCTCTAGATCCCCCCAACATGACGGTGAAGAATCTCACCCTCACGCACCTGATGATGGCGGCACAAGGCAACGAGATGGGGGAGATTGCGCTCCGAGCCGGCTCCGCCCAGCCGGAGGACAAGGGGAGCACCTTCTATCCCTTCTTCATGAGTGCCGTCATCGCCGGCCTAGTGCCTCCTTTCTCCGAGTTCTTCTATGTTGTCCTCTGCCATTATGAGCTGCAGGCTCTACATCTCCATCCCAACTCTGTTCTCCTTTTGTCGATTTTCGCCTACTACTGCGAGGCGCATGTTGGGGTGATGCCTTCTGTGGCCTTGCTGCGCCACTTCTTCTACCTTCGAGTTACCGGCGCGCATACCTCTGCGTGTGCTAGCTTTGTTGCGTACCCCAAAGCCAACGCGATCTCGAAGGCCGGGAAGAGGGACAATGGCTTCCGGAGCAAGTGGGTCATGCTTGATGCCGGATGCATCAACTCTCGGCTGGCGCTGCCCACGGAGCAGCCCCAGGCCGATGAGGCGTGGTCCCTTGAAGCTTGACGACCAACGAGCGAAGCTGGTGCTGGAGAAGATGAACGCCGCCCTCAGGCCGAGCAACATGAAGGTGGCAAAGCTGACCGGGGCCACGCTCCTGAGGGAGTTCCTGGCGCATCGTGTGGCTCCACTTCAGGCGCACTCGCGCCTGTTGTGGAAGCTCGGAGATGCAGACGCCGATCTCCGCCTGAACTCTGAGGCCCTGGCTGATGAAGATCTGACCGCAGCTCTCCGCTTCCTGGTCGGAGAGGATGTGGAAGGTCTGGAGGGCGCTCCTATCCCCTTGTTCCTTCGCAACCACTGGGAACAGGTGGTGAACGCCATGCCCACCTTCGATGGGAGCGGCCTGGTGCCGGAGGTGCCTCCTGAGGGCCAGGAGGCGGCGGCGCCGGTGGAGTTGTCCTCCGATGATTCCCACGGAGGAGAGGAGGAAGACGAGGAAGAAGAGGAGCGCAACTCAGAGGCGACCACTCAGGGGACGGGGGAGACTTCCCCCAGGCGCAGGGCCAACGTCCTCCACTCCATGCGAGACAATGACGAGGCTATCACCAGGCGAGGGGGGCAGGTCGGGGCTGATCTCCAACGAAGGGCAGGTCGGGGCTGATCTCCCGAGGGTCTACTCCGGCTCTGGCACTGCGCGAAGCTAGCTTTAGCCCTTCTGGTGCGCCCCCCTCTACTGCTGGACCTCCCGAGGCCGCGCCCCGCAAGAGGCTCTCGGGCTTTAAGCTCGGCAAGAGGCCTTTGGAGCACGCCGCGATTGACCAGTAAGTACTTCGAACTCCGCTTTGCTCTTGTTTTCGCTGTCAGGGCTTGACATCATCCGTCACTTGGGTAGGCTGCCACCTGCGGCAAAGAGGCTGAAGGGGGACATGATGGCTTTGCTTGGGGCAAGCTCACCCGTTGTGGCCGTGCCTTCGCCTACGGGAAGGGGAGGCAGTGGAGCTCACACCTCCCCTACCCGGTCGTCCTCGCGAGGCCAGGAGGGACACTCTAGTGGGGGCCAGCCCCCGTGGCCCCGCTGACTCTGGAGGCGCCGGTGCTTGATGTTGTCGCCGAGGTTGCCAAGGCTCATGAGCTCCCAGCCTCCCAGGCCGTGATCATGCCGCCGTCTCCTCCTTCTGCTTCTCTGGTTCTTGACTCCTCTGCCTCCTCCGTCGCCTTGGACCGTGCTGCTGCTAAGGTGGGTCGGCTGCGAGAAGATCTCCAGGGCGCCAACCCCCACATGGTGGCCGGGCGCCTGGAGCTGATCTCTAGCTGGGTTTGATCTGACGCCTCTGTTCGAGCAGCGCTGAGCCAAGCTGTGGCGGATTCCGAGGAGGAGAAGCAAGTCTCCACCCAGGCCATAGCCGCCCGCGACGCGGCGTTGAAGGATGCTTCAACTGTCCAGGGCCGCTGCAAGGCGCTGGAGGATGAGCTGCAAGGCCTGCGTGATGAGCTCGCCAAGGAGGTTCACGACCGCCAGGCAAAGGAGGAAGAGATGAAGGCTCAGGAGGCCGCCATCGGGGACCGCGACACCGAGTTGTCCGTTGATCACAGCCGATTGAAGATACTGGAGCAGAAGCTAAAGGCGGAGAGGACTGAGCTGGACGCCAAGGCGAAGGTCTTGGCCGAGGATTGCGCGGCCTTCACGGATTATGAGGAGAGATCTCATAGGGCGCTGAAGTCACTTTACGATGATGGTCTGGAGAAGCCCCTGGCCGGAGCCATGGACGGCCCTGCCAAGCTGCTTCCCTTCCTGGTTGAAGCGCTTGAGGAGGTCGTGACCGGCATCGGCCCCATGGCCGAGGTTGAAGCTCATGTCCATTCCTCCGCAGCGCTGACGTGGATCCTTAGCCACGTCTACCTTCGCAACCCCGACGCCAACCTTGATGCTCTGCTGGAGCCTGTGGACGGCGAACACTCCACCGCTGCTGCTGAGGCCGTGAAGGGCCGAGCGGAGGCCCTACCGGCGAAGTTCCGTGCCTTCGCCACTGCGCCCAAGGCAAGTGCTGCTGGTTCCATGGCCTCGGGAGGTGGAGCTAACAAGCGCGACCCCGCCACGAGTGACGGCGCTGCTCAAGGGTGATCTCCTCGCAGCCTCTTTCTTGTTTCTACTCCTGCAACATGCACCGTGCCTCGTGGAGGCGTTTAAACTTTTGTCTGGTATCGCGAGGACAATTTATGGTTTGTAATATTTGCTTCTGAATTTGCGAGATTTTGCGGTTTCCTTCCTATTTGCTTTGTGTTCTACGTCGGCAGGGCCCGGCCCCGCATACCTCAGCCGCCGTTAGCCCCGACCTGATCACCAGGACGGGACCAAGGAGTGAGGGGCTACGTGGCAAGTTAGGCTCTTGAGTCACGATGCTCAGGAGTCCCCCTTGACGCGCAAACAACAAATAGGGAGGGGGTGTAGGAGTAGATCTGTCGTTCTACGTCAGCAGGGCCCAGCCCCGTGCATACCTCAATCACTGTTAGCCTTTCGGAACTAAGGAGTGAGGGGCTACGTGACCAGTTAGGCTCCAGAGTCGTGATGCTCAGGAGTCCCCCTTGACGCTCAAACGGTCTTCATACCTTTGCTCCGCTCGGGGAGGGGCATGCGACGACCAGGTCCGAGGGACCTGGCTGGGTGGCGTGTGCTTGGGCGTGACCCGGGCACAGCCCCCGTGTCCAGCCCCCTCGCGTGGCGCTCCCGAGGGGAGGCGTTGTGATGAGGCCAAACAGTGAGCTCTTACAACCATGGGCTGCCCACAGTTGTTTATCACCAGCACGGAGCATAGCGCTTCCGTATGTGTACGGGCATAGCCGCTCCTCGACAGTGTCGTCAGCCAGCATGGAGCATGGTGCTTCCACTGGTATGTGGGAGCCCCCCCCCTCCAGGAGGAGCCCCTGGGGCGTGTACAACCCCTCCTGACACGTGGCCGACACGGTAGGGCTAGAGGAGGTGTATCTGGGCACTCATGAGCCAGTGCGGGACTCATGAGGCCTTACCTCAAGGCGGGTTGCGCCTTATCTTGAGCCTTGGGCGGCTGAGTGTTCCTGTAGGGTGGTTAGATGCAAATGCTCTACGTCCTCAGGTCCCGGCCCTCGAGCAAGCTCAGCCGCCGCTGGTATGCCAGGTCGCGATGCCGTGGACAAGGCCAGGGCTGAGGGATGGAGAGCCAGTAAGAGCCCCTGAGTTGCGATGCTCAGGCGCCCCCCTTTTAACGTGCAAGCGGTTTACATGAGGGAGAAAAGGGGTCATGATAGGTGAGAGATGATAATCATAGGCAGGTTAAGCATGAAAAGAAAATTGACTTAGGTAACTGCAGGAAGGATACATGCCACTGGGTCAGGCCCGAGCGGCTTGGGGATGATGTAGCCCGAGGGGCGCCCCCAGCAAGGTGAACTAAAGACATAAGCAAAAGAGATACATGCCGCAGGGATAGACCCACGCGACCTGGGAATAATGCAGCCCTGAGGGTGCTCCTAGCTGAAATGAAACTCTAAAGATGTCACCTGATACCATTGTAGAGCTGGTGTTGAAGTAACTGACGATGCGCGGTGAAGAGGCCGACCCTCACGAGCCACCAGAGCCCTGAGCCTCGGGAGGCACTGAGGGTCCGGGAGGCTCCTCGAGGACCATCTCCATCTCTGCCAGGACCATGTGGCGCGTGGCCTCTTGAGCTTCCAGAATGCTCCACATTAGGCTCTGGTGAGCAGCAGCCGCGTTTGGCAGGCCGAAAGGCATGCAAACGTAGCTGTGTGGTGGACCCTCACAGCGTTCCACGCGCGAAGGCCAGAAACGCTCCTAAGACACGACTCGGTTGAGCCCTGGGTAGTTGATGCAGACGCGCAGCCCGCCATCCTCGCCTGGACGGGGAGCTACGCCAGGTAGGCGGCAATCGCTGCGCATGACTCTTGATTCCTGCAGCTCCTAAATGACCTTGGTGATGAAGTCCTGAGGGTTGGGCCCTCCTTGCCTCATGCCTTCTTGAGGGAAATGTGTCGCGAAGCATGCCTCCAAGCGGTTCCCGAGAGCCTCCCTCGTGATCTTGGCAAAGTCCGAGGCCCTCCAAGAGAGAGCCCCCGAGCCTTGCCCGAGGAGGGTGCTGGGCGCGCCTTCCTATGCGACGGAGGGAGGTGCCCCTTGGACAGGCGCAGATCCTGACGCAGCACCTCCAGAGATGCCTGCCTCCTGAGGCCTTAAGCTGGGTGATGTCTTCTTCTTCTTGGGAACTGCTTCGAGAGGGTTCTCACTCTTGCTATCTGGGTCCTCAACTGATGCAGCTTGGAAGGAACGCTCGAGAGAGCATACCGCATCCTTCTCTTTGCAGGGGACTGTGATGACTCCGCCGCTTCCAGGCATCTTGAGGACAGTGTAGCCATGGTGAGTCACCACCATGAACTTGGCCAGGGCTGGATACGTGAGGATGGCATTGTATGGCAGGCGAATGTGGGCCACGTAGAAGTCGATGAGCTCGGTACGGTAGTTCTTGCATTGCCCGAAGGTGATAGGGAGGCGAACCTGCCCTATCGGGGTGGTGGAGCCGTCAGTGACTCCTGAGAAAGGCTTGGTTGGCTGAAGCTGATCATATGGCACTTGAAGATTGTTGAACGTCTCGACGGACAAAACGTTGAGCCCTGCTCTGCCGTCGATGAGGGTCCTGGTAACTTGCACATTGCTGATGACTAGGGAACAAAGCATTGGGAGGACACCAGCCGTAGCCGCACACTTGAGCTGATCCACTGAGCTGAACGTGATGGCGCAAGTGGACCACCTGAGAGGGCGCGTGGCCTCGAGCTTGGGGAGGACTGCATTCACCTCGCGAGCAAACTGCTTGAAGATGCGCTGAGAGGTTGGGGCCTGGGCACCGCCCAGGATGCAAGCGATAGCACATGGCTCCTGGAAGCCCCCACCCCCCTCGTCCTGGTGATGGTCGTCATTCCTTCTTGGCGGTGGTGGCAGAGGAGGAAGGCCTGCATTGCCCTGTAGGCGATCCTCACGACGCTGATCCCTCCAAGCCCCCTCGCGAGGCTGGTCCTGCCAGCGATCCTCACAAGGTCAGTCACGCCACTCTTGGCGAGGGCCTCGGTTGTCCCATCGTCCTCCACCTCTTCCTCCTCCTCGGCCGTAGCCCCGATCGTTGCGCTTGGGGCATCGACCGATGCGTCCTTCTCGAACGGCCCTGAGCTCTTGGCATTCGTTGGTGTTGTGGGTGTGGAGGTCGTGGTAGGCGCAGTATCGGTTTCCCTTGAACGACTTCGGCTGGTCCCTGCCGTGCTTCGTGTCTGGTTCTGCTGTGAGCAAAGCTGCTCCTTTGCGCTTCACGTCCTTGGCCTTGGCTTTCTTCTCTTCAGGGTCAGTAGCTGGAACATCGAGAAGGAAGAGGCGCCCCTCCTCAGCCATTGCGCACTTGGTCGCCAGGTTGAACAGCTCCAGAGATGTGCACAGATCCTCGTGGATAGCTAGCTCCTCCTTCATCTTTACGTTGCGGACGCTGTTAGAGAATGCTGAGATGATGGCCTCCTCAGTCACCTTGGGAATCTTGAGGCGAGCGCTGTTGAAGCGCTGGATGTAATTCTGCAAGGTCTCTCCAGGTTGCTGCTTGATGCGGTGCAGGTCACCCATGACTGGAGGACGGTCGCGAGTGCCCTGGAAGTTGGTGATGAAGCGGGGGCGCTTCTCGTCCCAAGAGGAGATCGTGCCGGGAGGCACGTTCAGGAGCCAGGTGTGGGCACCATCCTTGAGCGCCATGGGAAACCAGTTCGCCATGACCTTTTCGTCTCCGTTGGCCGCCTCGATGCCCAGCTCGTAGAGCTACATGAACTCCGCGGGGTTGGTAGTGCCATCATAGCGAGGAGGCAGATCCGGCTTGAACTTTCCCGGCCAGGCAACACTGCGTAGCTCGGCGGTGAAGGCGCGGCAGCTTGCGGTGGCCACCGGAGCCCTTTGCAGATGCGGGGCTTGCTCCTGGATGTTCCCGCGCGCCGCCGCCAGGGGCAGAGCGGGGTCTTGCCGTGTTGGCGCAGGGATGCGGTCTTGACGTGCTGGAGTGGGGAGCATGTGAGCGCCTTCTTGGGGACGAGGGATTTCTTGGTAGCTCATTTCTTGTCGCGTGGGCACTGGACGCGGTGTGTCTCGTCCAGGGGCCGCGCGCCTTGGAGCCAAGGCACATTCTTGGGGAGGAGGTGGCGGAGGCACCTCCTGAGCTGCATCACCCACGTAGGACGGAGGGCGAGGCAGCGAGAGGGACGGCGCAGGAAAACCCCCTTCGGCGCTGACGATCTCGGTGATGCGAGCAAGCCACTCCTCATAGAGGTCGTCGACGGGGCATTAGTGCAGGAGCTCACGTGCCAGGAGTAACACGGCATGCGCCTCCGTCGGAGCGCGACGAGCGTGAGACGATGAACCACCTGGAGGTAGCGACGGAGTGGTGGTGCGGCCTTCCCGCCGCACAGAGGGATGCAGTGACGACGCTTGATGCTTGATAGCCCACAAGTATAGGGGATCTATCGTAGTCCTTTCGATAAGTAAGAGTGTCGAACCCAACGAGGAGCAGAAGGAAATGATAAGCGGTTTTCAGCAAGGTATTCTTTGCAAGTACTGAAATAAGTGGTAACAGATAGTTTTGTGATAAGATAAATGGTAACGAGCAACAAGTAACAAAAGTAAATAAAGTGCAGCAAGGTGGCCCAATCCTTTTTGTAGCAAAGGACAAGCCTGGACAAACTCTTATAATAGGAAAAGCGCTCCCGAGGACACATGGGAATATCATCAAGCTAGTTTTCATCACGCTCATATGATTCGCGTTCGGTACTTTGATAATTTGATATGTGGGTGGACCGGTGCTTGGGTACTGCCCTTACTTGGACAAGCATCCCACTTATGATTAAGCTCTATTGCAAGCATCCTCAACTACAACAAAAGTATTAAGGTAAACCTAACCATAGCATGAAACATATGGATCCAAATCAGCCCCTTACGAAGCAACGCATAAACTAGGGTTTAAGCTTCTGTCACTCTAGCAACCCATCATCTACTTATTACTTCCCAATGCCTTCCTCTAGACCCAAATAATGGTGAAGTGTTATGTAGTCGACGTTCACATAACACCACTAGAGGTTAGACAACATACATCTTATCAAAATATCGAACGAATACCAAATTCACATGACTACTAATAGCAAGACATCTCCCTTGTCCTCAGGAACAAACGTAACTACTCACAAAGCATATTCATGTTCATAATCAGAGGGGTAATAATATGCATAAAGGATCTGAACATATGATCTTCCACCAAATAAACCAACTAGCATCAACTACAAAGAGTAATCAACACTACTAGCAACCTACTAGCACCAATCCCGGACTTGGAGACAAGAATTGGATACAAGAGATGAACTAGGGTTTGGAGATGAGATGGTGCTGGTGAAGATGTTGATGGAGATTGCCCTCTCCCTATGAGAGGAGCATTGGTGATGATGATGGCGATGATTTCCCCATCCCGGAGGGAAGTGTCCTCGGCAGAACAGCTCTGCCCGAGCCCTAGATTGGTTCCGCCAAGGTTCTGCCTCGTGGCGGCGGAGTCTCATCCCCAAAGGTTGCTTCCTAATTTTTTCTCATCGAAAGACTTCATATAGGAGAAGATGGGCGTCGGAGAGCCACCAGGGGGCCCACGAGGTAGGGAGGCGCGCCCAGGGGGGTGGGGCGCGCCCCCCACCTTCGTGAGCAGGGTGTGGGCCCCCTGGCCTTCATCTTTGGCCACGATTTTTCTTTATTTATTTTAAGATATTCCGTGGAGTTTCAGGACTTTTGGAGTTGTGCAGAATAGGTCTTCAATATTTGCTCCTTTTCCAGCCAGAATTCCAGCTGCCGGCATTCCCCCTCTTCATGGTAAACCTTGTAAAATAAGAGAGAATAGCCCTAAGTATTGTGACATATCGTGAAATAACAGCCCATAATGCGATAAATATCGATATAAAAGCATGATGCAAAATGGACGTATCAACTCCCCCAAGCTTAGACCTTGCTTGTCCTCAAGCGAAAATCCGATAACAATAAACATGTCCTCATGTTTAGAAGTAGAGGCGTCGATAAAAATAAAATACGGACATGAAGGCATCATGATTATTTTCATAACAGCAACATATATAGATTTTTTATATGATTACTTATGTTCAAGTGATGATCTTTTCACAAAGCCAAAGTATGAATCATAAACCTTATTGAGCACCAACAATTTATACCCTCACTCATTGAAGCAATTGCAATTTATCATAACATCGGAAAGAGTCTATGTCAGAGCTTAAAAGCAAGTCCACATACTCAACTATCACTTAGTCCTTCATAACTGCTAACACTCACGCGATACTTGTGGTTACGGAGTTTTAATCGGACACAGAGAAAGATAGGGGCTTATAGTTTTGCCCCACAACCTTTTACCTCAAGGGTAAGGTCAACAATAATAATTCACACTCCCCCACATCCAATTAGATATATGTATCATGTTCTTTCCAACATGCTGAGCTTGCCAAAGGATAAAATGAAAAAGGAAAGGTGAAGATCACTGTGACTCTTGCATAAGGTAGAGGATAATAATAAAAGATAGGTCCTTCGCAGAGGGAAGCAGAGGTTGCCATGCGCTTTTATGGTTGGATGCACAAAATCTTAATGCAAAAGAACGTCACTTTATATTGCCCCTTGTATGTGAACCTTTATTATGCAGTCCGTCACTTTTATTGCGTCCACAACAAGTTCGTACAAAGCTTATTTCTCTGCACTAATAAGTCATGCATATTTAAAGAGCAATTTTTATTGCTTGCACCGATGACAAATTACTTGAAGGATCTTACTCAATCCATAGGTAGATATGGTGGACTCTCATGGCTAAACTGGTTTAAGGGTATTTGGAAGCACAAGTAGTATCTCTACTTGGTGCTGAGAATTTGGCTAGCATGAGGGGAAAGGCAAGCTCAACACGGTAGAGGATCCATGACAACATACTTTATCTCGGATGTAAGGAAACATAAATCATTATGTTGTCTTCCTTGTCCAACCTCAACTCTTTAGCATGTCATATTTTAATGAGTGCTCCCAATCATAAAAGATGTCAATGATAATATACCTATATGTGAAACCTCTCTTTCCTTATTACTTCCTATTAATTACAACGATGACCAAAGCTATATTTGCCAACTCCCAACAACTTTTAATCATCATACTCTTTCTATGTGAAGTCATTACTTTCAACAAGATCAATATGAACTCTTTGATTCTTTTTATTCCTTTTTTCTAATCACCCAAGATCATGGCAAAGTAATCAAGCCCTTGACTCAACACTAATCTTTATTATATATAGCTCATGGACTCGATTGCATAGAAGGATCATAAAGCAAAACTCAAAACTAGATCATGCCATGACTTTATTCTACTAAATCAAGATACTACTAATAGGATCGAACTAAAAAAACGGTAAAGATAGGAGTTGTGATGGTGATACGATACCGGGGCACCTCCCCCAAGCTTGGCACTTGCCAAGGGGAGTGCCCATACCCATGTGATTATCTCTCCTTCTTTGTTATTGGCGGTCGAGGTGTTGTTGATGATGCAAGCTTGTCGTCCACCTTCCATGGCATAGGCTCACCCTCATAGAAGGATGATCGAGTCTCCAGAATCCTCGGATCTAGAACGGAAACAACTCGAAACAAAAATAGAGGATATTTGCGTGATACGGTCGTCAAAACCTTCTAGAGAATATATAATGAATTTTTACCGACCAAAATACGTATCGTGGAAGAAAACAGAGTCCGGAGGGCACACGAGGTGCTCACGAGGTAGGGGGGCGCACCCAGGGGGTAGGGCGCGCCCTCCACCCTCGTGGAGGCCTCGTGTCCTCCCCGGACTGCTACTTATTTTTCTATTTTTATAAATATTCCAAAACGGGGAAATATTGCCTTAGAATTTATTTTGGGGTCGGTTTACTTACCGTACCACATACCTATTCCTTTTCAGAGTCTGGAACGTTCTGGAAAGTGTTCCTTATATATTCCTCCGGGGTTACGATTTCAATAATATTAGTTTCAACATTTATAGCATTACCTGAGATGTAGTGTTTGATCCTTTGACCGTTTACCACCTTCGGATTTGTGCCTTCGAAGTTGTTGATTTTTATGGCACCAAAACGATAGACCTCCTCGATAATGTAAGGGCCTTCCCATTTAGAGAGAAGCTTTCCTGCAAAAAATCTTAAACAAGAGTTGTATAGCAATACATAATCACCTACATTAAACTCACGCTTTTGTATCCTTTTGTCATGCCATCTTTTAACTTTTTCTTTAAACAACTTGGCATTTTCATAGGCTTGGGTTCTCCATTCATCAAGTGAGCTAATATCAAATAACCTCTTCTCACCGGCAAGTTTGAAATCATAGTTGAGCTCTTTAATAGCCCAATATGCCTTATGTTCTAGTTCAAGAGGTAAGTGACATGCTTTTCCATAAACCATTTTATACGGAGACATACCCAAAGGATTCTTATATGCAGTTCTATAGGCCCATAATGCATCATCAAGTTTCTTGGACCAATTCTTTCTAGACCTATTAACAGTCTTTTGCAAAATTAATTTGAGCTCTCTATTACTCAATTCTACCTGACCACTAGACTACGGGTGATAAGGAGATGCAATTCTATGATTAACATGGTATTTAGCAAGCATCTTACGGAAAGCACCATGAATAAAGTGTGAACCACCATCAGTCATTATGTATCTAGGGACTCCAAACCTCGGAAAAATAACTTCCTTAAGCATCTTAATAGAAGTGTTATGATCAGCACTACTAGTTGGAATAGCTTCTACCCACTTAGTAACGTAATCAACAACAACTAAAATATGTGTATATCAATTAGAGGCAGGAAAAGGTCCCACATAAACAAAGCCCCAAACATCAAATGGTTCGATAACAAGTGAATAATTCATAGGCATTTCTTGACGTCTACTGATATTACCAATTCTTTGACATTCATCGCAAGATAAAACAAACATACGGGCATCCTTGAAGAGAGTAGGCCAATAGAAACCAGATTGCAATACCTTATGTGCAGTTCTATCTCCAGCGTGGTGTCCTCCTTAAGCTTTGGAGTGACACTTGCGTAGGATCTGTTCCTGATCATGCTTAGGTACACAACGTCTAAGAACACCATCTACTCCTTTAGAAAGATGTGGGTCATCCCAAAAGTAATGCCTTAAATCATAAAAGAACTTTTTCTTTTGTTGGTATGTGAAGCTAGGTGGTATAAATTTAGCAACAATATAATTAGCATAATTAGCATACCACGGAGTGCTATGAGAAGTACTTATGACATTTAATTGCTCATCAGGAAAGCTATTATCAATAGGTAGTGGGTCATCAAGAACATTCTCTAACCTAGATAAGTTATCTGCAACGGGGTTCTCAACTCCTTTTCTATCAACAATATGTAAATCAAATTCTTGAAGCAAGAGAACCCATCTAATGAGTCTAGGTTTTGCATATTTCTTTTCCATAAGATATTTAATAGCAGCATGATCTGTATGAATAGCTACTCTAGAATCAATAATATAGGGTCTGAATTTATCACAAGCAAATACAACCGCTAAAAGTTCCTTTTCGGTAGTAGCATAATTTCTTTGAGCATTGTCTAGAGTCTTACTAGCATAATGGATAACATTTAATTTCTTATCAACTCTTTGCCCTAGAACAACACCTACAGCATAATCACTAGCATCACACATAATTTCAAAGGGTAAATTCCAATCAGGTGGCTGAACAATAGGTGCAGAGACTAATGCTTTCTAAAGTATTTCAAATGCTTCTACACAATCATCATCAAAGACAAATGGTACATCTTTTTGTAATAAATTAGTCAGAGGACGAGAGATTTCTGAGAAGTCCTTAATGAACCTCCTATAAAATCCAGCTTGACCAAGGAAACTTCTTATACCTTTGATGTCCTTGGGACATGGCATCTTTTCAATAGCATCAACCTTGGCTTTATCAACTTCAATACCTCTTTCAGAAACTTTGTGCCCCAAGACAATACCTTCATTAACCATAAAGTGGCACTTTTCCCAATTCAAGATAAGATTAGTTTCTTCACATCTTTGCAAAACTTGATCAAGATTGCTCAAGAAATCGTCAAAAGAGGAACCATAGACGGAAAAGTCGTCCATGAAAACCTCACAAATCTTTTCACAAAAGTCAGAGAATATAGCCATCATGCATCTTTGAAAGGTAGCAGGTGCATTACATAAACCAAAAGGCATATGTCTATAAGCAAAAGTACCAAAAGGGCATGTAAAAGTAGTCTTTGATTGATCTTTAGCCGGCACATGTATTTGAGAAAAACTGGAATAACCATCTAGAAAGCAATAGTGTGTATGTTTGCATAATCTTTCTAGCATTTGATCAATAAAAGGCAATGGGTAATGATCTTTCTTAGTAGCTTTATTTAATTTGCGGAAATCAATTACCATCCTATAACCTGTGATAATTCTTTGCGGGATCAATTCATCTTTATCATTAGGGACAACAGTAATACCTCCCTTCTTAGGGACACAATGGACAGGACTTACGCACTGACTATTAGCAACGGGATAAATTATACCTTCCTCCAGAAGCTTGAGTATTTCCTTTCTTACCATCTCTTTCATTTTAGGATTCAAACGTCGTTGAGGATCACAAACTGGTTTGGCATCAGCTTCCAAATTTATTTTATGTTGACATAGAGTGGGACTGATGCCCTTAAGATCATCTAGAGTATATCCAATAGTGGCACGATGCTTTTTCAGAGTTTTCAATAATCTTTCTTCTTCATGCTCTGACAGGTTAGCACTAATAATAACATGATATATTTTCTTTTCATCAAGATAAACATACTTAAGATTATCGGGTAATGGTTTAAGCTCAAACACGGGATCAGCCTTGGGTGGAGGAGGATCCCCTAGGATTTCAACAGGAAAATTGTGTTTCAGAATAGGTTCTTCTTTAAAGAATACTTCATCTATTTCCCTTCTTTCATTCATGAACATCTCATTTTCATAGTCTAGCAAATAATGTTCTAAAGGATCACTAGGAGGTACAACAATAGAAGCAAGACCAATAATTTAATCCTTACTAGGCAATTCTTCCTCACGATGTTGTTTACTAAATTTAGAGAAATTAAACTCATGGACCATATCGTCCAAGCCAACAGTAACAACATTCTTTTTGCAATCAATCGTAGCATTAACGGTACGCAAGAAGGGTCTACCAAATATAATGGGACAAAAGCTATCTTGTGGAGAACCAAGAACAAGAAAATCAGCGGGATATTTGGTTTTCCCACACAAGACTTCAACATCTCTAACAATTCCCATTGGATATATAGTATCTCTATTTGCTAGTTTAATTATAACATCAATATCTTCTAACTCAGCAGGTGCAATCTCATGCATAATTTCTTTGTATAAGTCAATGGGTATAACACTAGCACTAGCACCCATATCACATAAGCCATGATAACAATGATCTCCTATTTTAACAGAAATAACAGGCACGCCTACCACAGGTCTTTGTTTATCTCTATCACAGGGTTTAGCAATTTTAGGAGTTTCAGCAGAGAATTCAATGACATGCCCATCAATATTATCGGACAAGAGATCTTTAACAATAGCAATATTAGGTTCTACTTTGACTTGCTCAGGAGGTGTATAAGTTCTAGTATTGCTTTTATGAACAACAGTTGAAGCTTTAGCATGATCCTTTACTCTAGGAGGGAAAGGTGGTTTGTCAACATAAGAGGTGGGAACAATAGGATCATTATAAGTGATAGTCTCTTTGTCGGTGTCAAAACCGGCGGATCTCGGGTAGGGGGTCCCGAACTGTGCGTCTAGGCGGATGGTAACAGGAGACAAGGGACATGATGTTTTACCCAGGTTCGGGCCCTCTTGATGGAGGTAAAACCCTACGTCCTGCTTGATTAATATTGATGATGTGGGTATTACAAGAGTAGATCTACCACGAGATCAAGGAGGCTAAACCCTAGAAGCTAGCCTATGGTATGATTGTTGTAATGGTTGTGTCCTACGGACTAAAACCCTCCGGTTTATATAGACACCGGAGAGGGCAAGGGTTACACAGAGTCGGTTACAATGGTAGGCGATCTACATATCCGTATCGCCAAGCTTGCCTTCCACGCCAAGGAAAGTCCCATCCGGACACGGGACAAAGTCTTCAATCTTGTATCTTCATAGTCTTGGAGTCCGGCCGATGATGATAGTCCGGCTATCCGGACACCCCCTAGTCCAGGACTCCCTCAGTAGCCCCTGAACCAGGCTTCAATGACGATGAGTCCGGCGCGCATATTGTTTGGCATTGCAAGGCGGGTTCCTCCTTCGAATAATCCATAAAGGATTGTGAACACCAGGATAGTGTCCGGCTCTGCAAAATAAATTCCACATACCACCGTAGAGAGAATAATATGTACACAAGTTCAATCTGCTGACGTATTTCGTGGCATGACATCACACCACCACCAAGCCTTTACTTGAATTGTTTTTATTATACCACCTCAG
This sequence comes from Triticum timopheevii, assembly GCA_963921465.1. Classification (NCBI taxonomy): domain Eukaryota; kingdom Viridiplantae; phylum Streptophyta; class Magnoliopsida; order Poales; family Poaceae; genus Triticum; species Triticum timopheevii. The sequence continues at coordinate 340,898,183 of OY997262.1, read as the reverse complement.
TGTGTTTAGCGAAGCAGTTTCCTTGGCACGTCTTGTCGAAGCAGAGATCGTGTTCCCCTTATTCCGGGATTCCCATCAATACGGACGTGGGTAACCCAACCATGCTCGTTGCCACGCCTCCTCTATCGAAGGTGAGTCCCAAACGGTCACGGGGACGGCTCTTGGTATTCTCCTTCTTTATAATGAAACCAAGGCTCATTTCTTTTCTTCAATCCTCAATCAAATCTACCCCTCGCCCCGAGTTCCAAACCCAGAGACCCAGATTCGAGCGCTTCGGACCTTCAACAATGTCCGGCTCCGACCTTCTTGGGCGGTGGATGCCCTCCTCCATCACGGAGGAGGATGTGCAAAAGCTGAGAGAGGACAAGTACCTGACTTACGAGATCTCGCATAGGCTGCCCATCGAAGGGCAAGTCATTCCCACCCCAGAGCCCGGCGAAAGCATCGTGTTTATGTCCCACCTCCGTCAGGGTTTAGGCTTCCCGAGGGATCCCTTTGTGAGAGGGCTCAAGTTTTACTACGGGTTGGAATTCCATGACCTGGCTCCGGAGTCCATCCTCCACATCTCATCATTCATCGTGTCTGCGAAGCCTTCCTCCGCACTACCCCCCACTTCGGTTTGTGGCTCAAGACCTTTAATGTGGAGCCGAAGATGATCGAGGGGCGTCAAGCAGAGTGCGGCAGGGCGGTTATAAGCAGAAGGGCCGATGCTCCATGGCCCGAGGGCTCTTTCCAAGAGGAGCTCGGCTTGTGGCAACAGGAGTGGTTCTATATCACCGCTCCTAGGGGCAGCAGGCAGAAGCCGCCGCCCATCTTTCGCTCGGGCCCTCCACAGCGGCTGATGTCGTGGGTCAACCAAGGGCTCAACTGGGGGCCGTCAAAGGACGTACCGCTACTGCAGGGCCGGATTCAAGACCTCCAAGAGAGGGAGATCAATCTGGTCATAGTGATGCAGGTTATGCTGATTCGACATCTCCTGCCATGCAAGCGTCGCCCCCTCCATGGGGAGGACACCCGTGGAGATGTATAAATTGTTCTTCGGATCACAAGAGATGTGTCCGGAATTGACCGAGGATTCCGGCCTAAGCTGCAATTGCCCAGATGCTCAGGTAAGTGGCCCTGCATCCGGACACACCGTTTGTTTGCGCCCTCTTGAATTTGCCTTTTAACCCATCGTCTCTCGAATAGGAGTGGATAGCGCAAGCGAAACTGATACGGTGTCCGGCCCCCCTCCCGGAGACCGTGCCGGATCCCGTGCTGGTCAGGATGCTGAAGGTTGCGCCTTCAGAGGAAGGCGAAGGGGAGAACAGGGACACTGCCGCCTCTACCAAGGAGACTTTTGAGAAAGGGGGGATCGAGAATCCCCCCTTCCAAGGGGAGAAGAGGATCGCTTCCGAAAACCCGGAGGCCAAGGCCTCGAAGCGGGGAAAGAGATCTTCACCAGAGGGTCCTGCGTCCGGGGAGGCCCCGGCCGCACCATCTCCCTTAAGGAATCAGCCCTCCAGCGAGCCGTAAGTAGAAAAAAGGGCGGCTCTGTAATAAGAAACATCCCTATTTTCGCTTTTGAGGATAACCGAACTTTTTACCTTGTAGTTCGGATCTCTGTCCTTCTCAGATGAGCTCGTCATCGGGGGACCTTCGTCCGGAGATGATGGAGAGCGAGACGCCTCCATCTGCCGCACCGTCGGATATGGCAGACGAACCTGAGGTGTCATCACGGAGGGTATCCCCGAGTCCGGCAGGGCCGGAGAGTTCGGCACCAACTGGTGTGCGGCCGGGGGAGCTGAAGGATCTGCTTGAGAGGGCGTCTATCTCAGAAGGTCACCGTACATTGATGAGTATGGTGATTGGAAGGATTTCGTTCGCCGAAGGCGGGTTGCATGATGCCGTCAGGAGTTTGCTGGCGGGGTTTGAGGTACGTAAAAATGACATACCTTTTGACAGTTTTACACATAAAGTGCGCCCTGTATAAATAGTAGCCCCTGAGACTCGGTAGGTTGTCAAGAGCGATAGCGTGCCGAGGATCAAAACCGCAGGTATTGATTTTCGCCTTTCCTATGCAGGTGGCGGATGTTCCGGTGGCCAGCCGGACTGATGGAGTTGCCGAACTAAAGCGGCAACTTGACATTGCAGATGCGGATATCGCGCTGGTCAATGAGCGACTTGACGAGTCACAAGGTAGGGTTGTTCTCCGCGGTCACCTAGTAAGGGAGCCGAAGCCCATTCCATACAACATTTGTGCTCAATGCAGATGGTGCCGCTGCTGTGGAGAGCCTTTGGGCAGAACTTGCTCGAGCTAAGGAGCAGGCCAGAAGGAGTGATGCGGCTGCCTCGAGGGCGGACGAAGAGCTAGAAGCTGAGAGGGCTGCTCACTGCCAAAGCAGGGAGGAGATGGCCAAGATGGCCGTGAGGGTGAAAGATGTTACCGACCGCTATGAGGTTCTTGAAAAAGAACACCGAGCGGAGCAAGAAGACCTGGCGAAGGCCACCGCCGAAGCCAAGGATGCCCGTTCTGCAATGAGGGCTATAAAGGAGGAGTTGCGCCAGGCCGGAGATATTGTGGCTGGCAAGCCCTTTCTACTGCGCAGGAGGTTTACAGATCCGAAGTATGCTCAGCTTGGCCAGCTGTGGGGTCCGGATGATCCTTATATGGATTTTGCGGCGAGTGCGGCAGATGCTGTTGTGCACTTCCGAAGTCAAAAGGATCACGAGATGGAAGAGCTATTTTGGTCTCAATTCCATAGTCCGGAGCGTTCACTTCCGCTGACCGATCGGCTGGCTGAGTGGGCCGAGCTTAATAGATTGTCCGGACTTGCCATGACAGATATCGTGGCTCATGTCTGGCCGGATAGGCCCAAGACGAAGAGTTATTTTGGCTTATTGCAGCAATTCCTTGGGGCGGTGCCGCATATAAAGGCGATGAAGCGGTCGGCCTGCATAGAGGGTGCGTGGATGGCCCTCGCCCGTGTGAAGACACACTGGACAGAAATGGATGCCACCGTTGTTGCGACCCGGGGTTCGGACGAGAGTCGGTTACCCGTCGAGCACTACTTTGGGGAAGTTCTGCGTGGTGCTCGTGTAATAGAGGCGCAGTGCTCAAAAAATGTCATGTTCAATTGATCTTTATGGTTTTGCAAAATAATGTTTACAATATAAGGACTTTTTGTACTTGTGCATTCAAGTATTGAAACATCTCCTGTGCGGCCGTTAATGTATACTTGTGTATAACCTGAAAGATGGCAGTCTTCGGCTTCAGCCCCCACGCACATGGTGCGGGGGTGTTTGCAAAATAGCGCGTTTTCACACTTAATCCAACGTCTTGGTCCTGTTAAGGAGGTGATAGCGTAGCAAACGAGGCAACCGGACTATAATGCTTTATCACTTTCACTTAGCCATAGGAGTTCGAAGGTGGGGCTATGATATAGCCCCTAGGGGCACCGCGCTCTCCGAATTTGGGGCGCGTGTGTGCCTGACCGGGAAGCGGTCCTTCGCCAAAGCGGAGGAATTCTAAACATTCCTGAGGTTGATCGAGTGGTTGACCAGTCTCTCGCTACATCATGACAGTCAGTTTTCGGCTTTCTCTACTGAGGCGCTCACCTGGCCGAACCGGGGCACAATCGCAGTAGTTCTCCTGGTGCCGCGTTAGCCGACGATGCGGAACGTAAGGTAGCAAAACACAGGAGCCGGGCAAACCCAACATTTGACCAAAGACATGATTCAGAGCTGATGCATATAAGGCCTAACTCGAGACGCCGAACACTCCCTGAGGTGTTCGGTCTTTATGATCACGGGCAGATCAATGCCCTAAGCCCCTAGTGTCCAGGTACACGCAAGATCCTCTGACGCAGCCGATGCCAAAACGTCAGCCTCCTCTCTGGTTATGATGAGAAACCAGGGGATGTATAGCAACAAGAGACAGTAAAAAAGGTTTACGTAGGGTCTTAATCTGAAAAGAATCCTTGCAACGGGTCCCTACTGCACGTCTGCGCCTGTGTCTCTGTTGTGCTGTATCCTGGACAGGTGTAACAAGCTGTTCATCTGTAAAAGAGAGGAACTTGGTTTGAAAAGAAATCGTGTCAAAAATATATTTAAAACAGAGCATGAATAAATGAAAAAAAATTGAGCTTTTATTGGCTCCTTGTTGCTCATACGCACAACCCCTTGTAAAGGGGTGTGTGGCTAGGGAGCCCCTAGTTTTTTTATGCCGGACTCGTTCTAGCCGTGTCCGGGGTCTTGAACGACCTTTTAATGAGATGATGCCGCATGGACCGGGCATTTTAAGTGTAAGAGACGCGTAGTGTGGTATTGCATTAAAGCGGACAAAAGCTTCACGTCCCAATAGTGCTTGATGGCTACTTTTGAATGGGGCGACATGAAAAATTAGCTTTTCGCGTCGGAAGTTGCCGGGTGACCCGAACACAACTTCTAGTAGTAAGGAGCCCGTGCACTTGGCGGGAGGGCCTGGCGTCACTCCTTTAAAGGAAGTGCGACTATGTCGAATTTTAGTACGGTCAACCCCCAACTTGCAGATTGTGTTCGGATATAGCAGGTTTAAGTCGCTGCCACCATCCATTAGGACCTGTGTAAATTGCAGTCCGTCGATTATAGGATCCAATATCAGAGCAGTCCATCCTGCGTTTCAGACGCTTCTGGAGTAGTCCAGGTGGTCGAAAGTAATTGGTTTTGACATCCAATCTCGGGGTTCCGCTGGGGTGGACCATGCGGCATGTACCTTAGCGAGTTTCGCGCTGTTGTTCTGTGGTATCACATGAAGTGAGTTTACTGGTTTGACTTCTTGTGGGAAAGTCTTTTGTTTTCCCGCGCTCTGCTGGTGGGGTTCGTCATCATCCTCGCTTGGCGCGTCGAACCCCTTGTGTTCGGCATTGAGTCGGTCGGACTGTTTGAAGACCCAACAATCTCGGTGGGTGTGGTTTGCAGGCTTCCCGGGTGTACTGTGGATTTGACATATCCGATTCAAAATTTTGTTCAGGTTGGATAGCTCGTCACTATTGTCCTTAAGGGGCAGAGTTTTGTTGTTCGGCCGCGAGCTTTTGAATCCGGCGTTAACCGTCGTGCTCTTTGGGATCTTTTCTTTATTTCGGCGTTGGTCCTTTCTGCGCCGTGATTTTCCATTTCCATCTCTGATCTCGGATGTACTCGGGTCGCTGGTGCTGCATCTTGCTAGCCAGCTATCTTCCCCCGCGCAAAAGCGGGTCATGAGGCTTGTTAGCTCGGCCATTGTCCTCGGCTTCTCTTGGCCGAGGTGTCTGGCGAGTCATTCGTCTCAGACATTATGTTTAAAAGCTGCTAAGGCTTCGGCGTCTGGGCAGTCGACTATTTGGTTCTTTTTGGTGAGGAACCTGTTCCAAAATTTGCGCGCTGATTCTCCGGGCTATTGGGTTATGTGACTTAAATCATCTGCATCCGGAGGGCGGACATAAGTCCCCTGAAAGTTTGCTCTAAACGCGTCCTCGAGCTCTTCCCAGCTTCCAATGGTATTTTCTGGGAGGCTTTTGAGCCAATGCCTGGCTGGCCCTTTGAGCTTGAGGGGTAGATATTTTATGGCGTGGAGATCATCTCCTCTAGCCATATGTATATGCAGGATGTAATCCTCAATCCAGACTCCGGGGTCTGTTGTTCCGTCATATGCCTCTATGTTTACGGGCTTGAACCCCGCTGGAAATTCGTGATCCAGCACATCATCGGTGAAACATAGTGGGTGTGCGGCGCCCCTGTATTTGGGTGTGCCGTTATCTTCGAACACTCGGCGTGTTGTGTTACTTCCTGGGGCCCTCTTATTCGGCCCATAAATGTACCTGACCGGGCCATCCGTTTTGCGAAGATATTTATGTGTGTCATGTGCTAGCTTGTGTGCGGCGCCGCTTGCCGCTCCTGGCCTGCCTTCTGGTCGTCTATCCAGCCAGGCGGCCTCTTTGCTTTTTAATTGTGGGGGGTCTACGGCCTCCTCGTCGAATTCGGGTAGCAGCTTGCGCTTCGGGTAGCTCTTTGTTTGTTGGCTATTGCCATATTTGTCCGCGGTCTTGAGTACTTTGCTCCACCTCATTCTGAGTATGTCTTCCGCTGTTTTGAGCTTCCGCTTCTCCTTCTTCAAACTTCTTGCAGTGGCGACAAGCCTTTTTCGGAGGTTCTTATGCTCCGGTGGTGTGTCCGGTGTGAGATCATCTGGACTGTTGTCTTCGCCGAGGATGAGTTGATTATCCGATTCATCCTGTTCGAACGGCTGCTTGGTTGCATGTTCGTCGCTCACTGGTTTGGCCTACGCTATAGTTGGGTCATTATGAGTGCTATTTTTATCGAGGCGGGACTTGGGGCGGCGCTTGCGTCGCCGTTTTGGTTGTTTTTCAGGGGAATTATCCTTCGCCGCGCCCCGTTGTTCCTCGTTATCGCTCCCTTTTGGGGTGTCCACCATGTATATATCATGAATTGAGGTGGCTTTCCAGTGCCCGGTAGGCGCTGATTCTTGGTCGTCTCCAGCATCGTCGTCCATACCGTCGATGTCTTCGGAGTCATAGTCTAGTATGTCAGTTAAATCATCGACAGTGGCTACAAAGTGGGTGGTGGGAGGGTTTTGAATTTCTTCGTCGTCCGCATCCCAACCGTCCTGACCGCAATCCGGCCAGGGCTCTCCTGATAGCGAGAGATACTTTAGCAAATTTAGGACGTCGCCAAAGGGTGAGTGCTGAAAGATGTCTGCAGCGGTGAACTCCATGACCGGCACCCAATCGGATTCGATTGGCGGGGACACAGGAGGTTCGGAGTCCGGCAAGGAGTCCGGTACCTCAGAGTCACGGGCTTTGCAAGGGACAAGGTCAGTATTCGGCTCCATCGCCGTAGAGATCGCAGCCCCCGAGGCGGTGTCCAGCCACCTGTCCTCGATCTGCGCGGTCGGCTCTGAACTATGGGTCAGAGCGGACTCATGTGCGGCCTCCAGGGCACTATCCGGTAGCAGAGCTAAATCATGCCTACCGTGACAGTGCGGCGCACTTGGTTGTGGCTCGAATCCATCGAAGATCAAGTCTCCGTGGATGTCAGCTATGAAGTTTAGGCTTCCAAACCTGACCTCACGGCCAGGGGCATAGCTTTCGATCTGCTCCAGATGGCCAAGCGAATTGGCCCGCAGTGCAAAGCCGCCGAACACGAAGATCTGTCCGGGGAGAAAAGTCTCACCCTGGACTGCGTTGTTGTTGATTGAAGAATCCATCAAGCCTATCAGTGACGACACAGAGGAACTCTCAATGAAAGCACCAATGTCGGTGTCAAAACCGGCGGATCTCGGGTAGGGGGTCCCGAACTGTGCGTCTAGGCGGATGGTAACATGAGACAAGGGACACGATGTTTTACCCAGGTTCGGGCCCTCTTGATGGAGGTAAAACCCTACGTCCTGCTTGATTAATATTGATGATGTGGGTATTACAAGAGTAGATCTACCACAAGATCAAGGAGGCTAAACCCTAGAAGCTAGCCTATGGTATGATTGTTGTAATGGTTGTGTCCTACGGACTAAAACCCTCCGGTTTATATAGACACCGGAGAGGGCTAGGGTTACACAGAGTCGGTTACAATGGTAGGAGATCTACATATCCGTATCGCCAAGCTTGCCTTCCACGCCAAGGAAAGTCCCATCCGGACACGTGACGAAGTCTTCAATCTTGTATCTTCATAGTCTTGGAGTCCGGCCGATGATGATAGTCCGGCTATCCGGACACCCCCTAGTCCAGGACTCCCTCACTCTTCTTCAACTTTAATAGGTGCAGCTACTTTTACTTCTGTGGGAGGATGATATTTAAACCACTTCTCCTTGGGGAGATCAACATAAGTAGCAAAAGATTCACAGAAAGAAGCTACTATCTCAGAGTCAAGTCCATATTTAGTGCTAAACTTGCGGAAAATATCGGTATCCATAATAGATTTAACACAATCAAACTTAGGTTTCATACCTAACTCCTTACCTTCGTCGAGGTCCCAATCTTCAGAGTTGCGTTTAATTCTATCCAATAAATTCCATCCAAATTCAATAGACTTCAACATAAAAGAGCAAGCACAAGAAGTATCGAGCATATTGCGATTATTTTCAGAAATCCGAGCATAAAAATTCTGGAGAATTGTCAATTTTGAGAACTCATGATTGGGGCATGAATATAACATTGATTTAAGCCTCCCCCAAGCTTGAGCGATGCTTTCTCCTTCGCGAGGCCAAAACTTATATATATAATTGCGATCACGATGAACAAGATGCATAGGGTAATACTTTTGATGAAATTCCAATTTCACTCTTTTATAGCTCCATGATCTCGTATCATCACATAGCCTATGCCATGTTGATGCGTCACCCTCCAAAGATAAAGGGAAAGCCTTCTTCTTAACAACATCATCGGGTATACCTGCAAGCTTAAATAATCCACAAATATCATCCAAATAGCGTAGATGCTCGTCAAGATGCTTTGTTCCATCTCCTGTAAAAGTATTAGCCAGCAGTTTTTCCATAATACCCGAAGGAAATTCAAAAGGAGTTTCATATTCAACAGGTTCAGTAGGTTGAGGAGCAACTCTTTGCTCTACTGGACGGGGTTAAGATACCCCGAACAAGCCCCTCAGAGATTCACTTTCCATAGTAACAAGTGACAGAAAATTTTAGCACACTATATAAATTTTTCCTTACCAAATTCCACTTACCAAAGGCCCTACACTCCCAGGCAACGGCGCCAGAAAAGAGTCTTGATGACCCACAAGTATAGGGGATCTATCATAGTCCTTTCGATAAGTAAGAGTGTCGAACCCAACGAGGAGCAGAAGGAAATGATAAGCGGTTTTCAGCAAGGTATTCTCTGCAAGTACTGAAATAAGTGGTAATAGATAGTTTTGTGATAAGATAAATGGTAACGAGCAACAATTAACAAAAGTAAATAAAGTGCAGCAAGATGGCCCAATCCTTTTTGTAGCAAAGGACAAGCCTGGACAAACTCTTATAATAGGAAAAGCGCTCCCGAGGACACATGGGAATATCATCAAGCTAGTTTTCATCACGCTCATATGATTCACGTTCGGTACTTTGATAATTTGATATGTGGGTGGACCGGTGCTTGGGTACTGCCCTTACTTGGACAAGCATCCCACTTATGATTAACCTCTATTGCAAGCATCCTCAACTACAACAAAAGTATTAAGGTAAACCTAACCATAGCATGAAACATATGGATCCAAATCAGCCCCTTACGAAGCAACGCATAAACTAGGGTTTAAGCTTCTGTCACTCTAGCAACGCATCATCTACTTATTACTTCCCAATGCCTTCCTCTAGACCCAAATAATGGTGAAGTGTTATGTAGTCGACGTTCACATAACACCACTAGAGGTTAGACAACATACATCTTATCAAAATATCGAACGAATACCAAATTCACATGACTACTAATAGCAAGACTTCTCCCTTGTCCTCAGGAACAAACATAACTACTCACAAAGCATATTCATGTTCATAATCAGAGGGGTAATAATATGCATAAAGGATCTAAACATATGATCTTCCACCAAATAAACCAACTAGCATCAACTACAAAGAGTAATCAACACTACTGGCAACCTACTAGCACCAATCCCGGACTTGGAGACAAGAATTGGATACAAGAGATGAACTAGGGTTTGGAGATGAGATGGTGCTGGTGAAGATGTTGATGGAGATTGCCCTCTCCCGATGAGAGGAGCGTTGGTGATGATGATGGCGATGATTTCCCCATCCCTGAGGGAAGTGTCCCCGGCAGAACAGCTCTGCCGGAGCCCTAGATTGGTTCCGCCAAGGTTCTGCCTCGTGGCGGCGGAGTCTCATCCCGAAAGGTTGCTTCCTAATTTTTTCTCATCGAAAGACTTCATATAGGAGAAGATGGGCATCGGAGAGCCACCAGGGGGCCCACGAGGTAGGGGGGCGCGCCCAGGGGGGAGGGGCGTGCCCCCCACCTTCGTGAGCAGGGTGTGGGCCCCCTGGCCTTCATCTTTGGCGATGATTTTTCTTTATTTATTTTATGATATTCCGTGGAGTTTCAGGACTTTTGGAGGTGCGCAGAATAGGTCTCCAATATTTGCTCCTTTTCCAGCCAGAATTCTAGCTGCCGGCATTCCCCCTCTTCATGGTAAACCTTGTAAAATAAGAGAGAATAGCCCTAAGTATTGTGACATATCGTGAAATAACAGCCCATAATGCGATAAATATTGATATAAAAGCATGATGCAAAATGGACGTATCAATGCTCGTTCCCCGACGGGCCGGTAGTGGTGTTGGCGGCAGGCGACGGAGAACGACGGGGAGGCCCACCGACGGGAGCCGTCTGGGCGACGCGGGCGGCGAGTGCAGCCCGACGCTTGGTGCGAGCTCGGCGAGCATCTTCCATGGACGCGACGAACGACGGAACGTGGAACTGCAGAAGAAAGATTCCAGCGCACCCCTACCTGGCGCGCCAAATGTCGGATATCAGGTTCCAGCAAAACCCTTAAGGCTCGAACTCTAGGGTGCGTGAGAAGATCTTGCTCCTTCCAATCCATGTCCCGATGCCTCGCCGTGAATCTAAGCTACACGATGAACAACACAAGGGACACAATGTTTATACTAGTTCGGGCCACGGTTGTGGTGTAATACCCTACTCTAGTTTGTGGTGTGGTGGATTGCCTCAGGGGCTGATGATGAACAGTACATAGGAAGAACAGCCTTGCGAGGGGTGTTCTTGAGCTGGTGTGGTGCTCTGCTAGGGAAGGATTCGATCCCCCTACTGTGGTGGTGGCTATCTCTATTTATAGAGCCCCTGGTCCTCTTCCCAAATATTGAGCGGGAAGGGAGCCAACAACGGCCATTTTGAAGGGGAACAACTAGTATAAGTTATCCTGACTAAAGTTGGTCTTCAACTGCCAAAGGCACTGGCGATGACGCCATCTTGGGCTCCACTATGACCTCTGTCCTGCCACTCTGCTGGTCTTGGTCTCGTTGCACCGATATGGTAACCTTTGCTTGATGCCTCGGTACTTCGCGCCTGCGCTTGCCCCCTTTGCACCAAAGAGGAAACAAGGACACTGCGCAGGCAGGCGCCCGCCTGACGCCCGCCTGATCTCGATCTTCATGGCTTGCGTTACGAGCACCTCGTGAGGTACCCTGATAACCCACAAGTGTAGGGGATCGCAACAGCTTTCGAGGGTAAAGTATTCAACCCAAATTTATTGATTCGACACAAGGGGAGCCAAAGAATATTCTTGAGTATTAGCAGTTGAGTTGTCAATTCAACCACACCTGGATAACTTAGTATCTGCAGCAAAGTGTTTAGTAGCTAAAGTAGTATGATAATAAAGGTAACAATAGCAAAAGTAAAGATAAATGTTTTTGGGTTTTTGTAGTAGTTTTAACAGTAGCAACGGAAAAGTAAATAAGCGAAGAACAATATATGAAAAGCTCGTAGGCAATGGATCAGTGATGGATAATTATGCGGATGCGATTCCTCATGCAATAGCTATAACATAGGATGATATAGAACTAGCTCCAATTCATCTATGTAATGTAAGTCATACGTGCTTATGGAAAAGAACTTGCATGACATATTTTGTCCTACTCTCCCGTGGCAGCGGGGTCCTAGCGGAAACTAAGGGATATTAAGGCCTCCTTTTAATAGAGAACCGGAACAAAGCATTAGCACATAGTGAATACATGAACTCCTCAAACTATGGTCATCACTGAGAAGTATCCCGATTATTGTCACTTCGCGGTTGTCGGATCATAACAAATAATAGGTGACTATAGACTTGCAAGATAGGATCAAGAACACACATATATTCATGAAAACATAATAGGTTCAGATCTGAAATCATGGCACTCGGGCCCTAGTGACAAGCATTAAGCATAGCAAAGTCATAGCAACATCAATCTCAGAACATAGTGGATACTAGGGATCAAACCCTAACAAAACTAACTTGATTACATGGTAAATCTCATCCAAACCATCACCGTCCAGCAGGCCTACGATGGAATTACTCACGCACGACGGTGAGCATCATGAAATTGGTGATGGAGGATGGTTAATGATGACGACAGCAACGAATCCCCCCCCCCCCCCCGCACTACACCACGACACTACAAAGACGACAATGCATCTGTTGGTATAAGTGAGCATAGCCGACACTTTTTTTGTTCCAAACTATACCGACACACAGTGTATTAGTGTTATATAATCTTGTGACATATTATCTGTCGCCTAATCCCACAAAAACACCGATGAAATTTCTGTTGGCAGATAGAGGCATTAACGATTGTTTGTGTGTCGCCGTTTCCTCAGGACACAAAAACTATCGGCGTTGTTTGCTTCAGCCCCCGTCCAAAAATATCGCGCGCAAAGACAGGCGTGCGCGTGCCACACGAAACACCGGATTCCCACCTGAACGTCGAAAAAAAAAGAAACACACACCCGGGCCCCTGACCCTGACCTGTTCGATCCCCAATCTCATCTCCCCTTCTCTCTCCCTCTCCCTCTCTCGCCACCCACACACCCTAAACCTAACCCGAGCGCGCCGCCCCCGCCGCCGCCGCCGCCACAACCCACTCGCCGGTCCCATCGCGCCACCGCATCTTGGACCCCGGCCTCCCTTTCCTTAGTCCGCAGTAGGAGCAGCGCCGTCTGCGACGGAGGAGCACTGTCCGACGCCGAGGAACAGCAGCGCCGTCCGCCACCAAGGATCCTCCGCGCGCCGGAAATAGCAGCACCATACGCCGGAGGATCCATCGCGCCGACTGCTGTTGAGGAGCAGCCCGCCCTTTTTCTTCCTCCACAGGCGACCCATGTCCCGGCCCTGCCTCCAAATCTCATCTCAACAAGTAAGATGCAGTTTGTCTCCTTACCTATCTTCTCGTACTTTGCTATATGGAGTTCACATTTTATTGTGAATGGTTTATAATCTGATGTGTGATTATAGTCGGGTGGTTCCAGGTCTAGGTCACGGCATTGCTGGTGCGGCGCTGTTGCTGTTTTCTCAATGAATAGCAGTCGCTCAATGGATGGGAATTGCTACTATAAGTCACCTCAGAAAGTAGTATTGACCCCCTAAAAAAGGAGTGTTGACATAATATGCAAAATCATTAGGCTGCAGTTAGTGTGGGGTACATCAGTACATGTACGTAAAAAAGTAAAGGATATACCTGATAGTGTTTGCTTGTCTTTGTCAGGTTTTTGAATTTTCTTTTTGAGTGGCTTCACATACATGTGCTTTTCTGCCGTACTTGTATCGCCGTATATACAATACTGCAGGCATTCTGAAAAATAAGTTGAAGGTGCCCATTAGTTCGTACAGCATATATTTGCATTGCAGCCATGACTTTATTAGTGTGCGCGTTCACTTCTAGGTCACTGCATCATGTGAAAAAAACTTTATTAGATATCTCATGTGATTTTTCCGAGGCACTACTTCCCCTGGTTCGATTAGTACATATGAATTTTATAGCCATTCGTAGTTACTTCCATTTGTTTCATGAAGGATAACAGAAGGTTGTGTCCACTCAGTGTTACTGCCAAAACTGGCTTGCAGTCATGTTACTCATGTACATTTGTAGTCCATGCGAATGAGGGTAACTTTTTTTTTGACATTTGTCTTGGATATAAGGAGTGGCACGTAGTGGCACTCGGAGCCGGAGCAGGTTTTACAAAAAAGATTGCCCGGTGCAACGCACGGGCATTTGTAGTGATAGCTTACCTGATTACGAATTCAGGATTAAAATTTTCCTTTTCTGAAATCAGGAGTTAAACTTATTCCTCCAGTTATATAGTATGTACTCCCTCAGTCTTAAAATAAGTGTCGCTCGTTTAGTAGAAAATTGTACTAAACCAATGACACTTATTTTGGGATGGATGGAGTACTAAATTTGGAGTTATCTTCTGCAGCATTGGCATATAAGTTTCCACCCTTCATTACATATAGTATTAGATAACGATGTAACCTTCAAGGAACTTTCTTGGCATAAACGCAGATATATGTTGTTGATTATTCAATGGTTGAGAGTTGAGACATGGTGGCCTTTACTTGTGTTATGCATATACCAACATTGTAATAAGGAGGCATAAATTTGCTGATTGGAATCTCTTCTTTTTCTCCATACTGAAGGGGATGAACATTCTTTTGAGTGCACATGAGCACACTCTAGGCCGTACGGTCGAGAATCCTCGCTTCAGGATTTCTGCTGTGTCAGTCAGCGGGAATCATTGCAAGATATATAAGGACACTGTGATAGGGGAGCTGCAGCGTGATGAGCCTGTGCCTGTTTACCTCATGGACTCGAGGTTTCTTTTCCTTCTGGATCTTGCTCTATCTAACAATAATAATTTCCTTTTCTTAAATTAACTTGCTGTAGCTGTGCAGCACGAATGGTATATACGTCAACTGGAATAAGTTTATGAAACGTTCACCTACGACCAAGCTTAATCATGGGGACATCATATCATTTACGTCACCTCCTCATCACGGTAAGATGCTCTGCTTATCCCACCTTTACTAGTCCGATCCTCGTTGGTTTTTTGGATATGGTATGGTATCCATTGGTCTGTACCTGGTCTGTGCTACCTGGCTTGCTGTTTTCTATAAACAGATTAGTGTTTCCTCACATTTTGTGCCCATTCCCTCCTCATTTACTTATGTGCACGTTATTATGTTGCCACTGTGATGCTTCTTGCTTGCATGAAAGCTAACTCTTTTAGTTTTATAGAAGTGATTTCCTGTTGATGCCCATTTAACTTGCATATTGATTTTACAGATGCCTCCTATGCATTTATCTATTGGGAAGTTAATGCAGTCAGCTGCGTAGGGAATGGTACTACCATACTTAAAAGAAAATCAGGTAAGACTAGAAAAATCTAATGCAGTAAGTTGGCTCCTTCAAGATGGCAATAGTTAATCACCCTTGTATCTCCATGATCTTATTATAAGCTACAATCCATGCAGGAGCTCAGGGAACAACTCGAGGCACATGTTGTGACAATTGAGACATTGAGAACTGCAAGCAAAACAGTCGAAGAGCAGCATGAAAAGGTATCTACAAACATAAATAATTACTTGCTTATTGTTTTGGAAGATATATGAGTGTACTGCATATCACAGGGTTATTTCTATTTTTTCTTCAGTCAACGTAATAAGCCAATAAAGGCACTGAGACTTGAGGAATAATTCCAGTAAGCTCACAGTACTACTTCCACAACCGCGTATGATAAATTTTAAAAGTATGAATAAAGGCATAGGAATTAACACAAATTGCTAGTTTATGTCTTCATTGATTTTTGAATAGTAGACATATGGTTTTTGAGATCGCTTTGTTTTCATCAAAGTGCCCTTCCATATATGATTGCTAGTACATTTTTTTAGAAAGGAGGTGTCTGCATAAATTGCAATAAGAACCTTATTGAGGAGCTTCAAATGCAAATCTCTAAAATTAGAATAAGAACCTTATTCCTGATGCCTTACAAATTTGATTGCTTATCACTGAGTGCATAAATTTTCAGAGTAAGCCATGTGATATGCTATATGTGCTAGCCTGACTTTGGTTGATGTTATGATAAGGGTATCTTGTGTAACCTGTTTGCAGCGCATCTACTTTTAGATCTTTGGGATCAAGGGCTACTTACAAATTTAAAGATATTTTGATTTTCTAAGATTGCTCAAACATGAGTTCTTTTGCAGGGACAAATCGCGAAACGTAGCAAGGCCAAAAGTTGATGTAAGATGTTCTGGTGATTGCTTTGTTCAGAACATGGTTGACACATTCTGTTCATATGGAAGTTCATGTCAGCTTGGTGATCAAAGACTTGGGCTCACTCATAATATTCTGTAGTAGTCAAGTGAACTTGGCGATCACATTTTGTAACAGACCACAGCTTGAATGCCAACTTATGTATGTCCTTAATCCATTGTAGCTAACTTGAGTAAAGAAGACTAATGAATCTTCTATATATGTTAAATGGTATCTTGTGCATTGATCAATGGTATACTGTGATGAATAGAAGTGTAATTGTGATGAATAAAAGAGTGTAATTGTTTGTATATGTGAATTGAATATTATGAATTTAATGTCGTATTAATATATGGTGCATTGCGTTTGTGCTAAAATGTAGACCCAGGCAGCAAGCGTGTCGGTAGAAGTATTAGTGTTGCATTATCTGTTGGCGTAGCCTACTGTCGGATAAAGTGTCGGCATATCTATGGACGTTGCACAATCTGTTGGCATAGCACAATGTCGGATGAACTGTCGGTGTAATGCTGTCTGTCAGTGTAGAAATGTCTGTTGGCAAAGCTCTCACTAACAATGTCATTGTCTGTCGGCGTACATTTATCTGTCGGCGAAGACCTATCCCGGCAGCACTATAGGCGACAGCTCCTTTCCGTCGGCGAATGTCTTCCCCGACACTAAATGTGTCGCCTTAGGTGACCTATGCCGACAGATTGTTTGACGCCGATTTTAGTGTCGTGGTGTAGTGCCGCGAACAGACTCCAGATCAGACCTCCCGAGAGAGATTAGGGCTTGGTGGCGGCTCCGTGTCGTAAAACGCAATGAAACTTTCTCTCTGATTTTTTTCTCCCCGAACATGAATATATGGAGTTGGAGTTGAGGTCGGTGGAGGTCCAGGGGGCCCACGCGCCCCCCTCTCTCGTGGACAGCCTGTGGGCCCCCTGGTCTTGATTCTTTCGCCAAAAATTCTTATTAATTCCAAAAAGTGACTCCGTGGATTTCCAGGACATTCCGAGAACTTTTCTTTTCTACACATAAAACAACATCATGGCAGATTTGCTGAAAACAGCGTAAGTCCGGGTTAGTTTCATTCAAATCATGCAAGTTAGAGTCCAAAACAAGGGCAAAAGTGATTGGAAAAGTAGATACGTTGGAGACGTATCAACTCCCCCAAGCTTAAACCTTTTCTTGTCCTCAAGCAATTCAGTTGATAAACTGAAAGTGATAAAGAAAAACTTTTACAAACTCTATTTGCTCTTGCTGTTGTAACATGAAAAGACAACATTCAAGTTTCAGCAAATATTATGAACTAACCATACTCACAATAACACATAGGTCTCACAATTACTCATATCAATAGCATAATCAGCTAGCGAGCCATAATAATAAAACTCGGATGACAACACTTTCTCAAAATAATCATAACATGATATAACAAATGGTATCTCGCTAGCCCTTTCCGAGACCGCAAAACATAAATGCAGAGCACCTTTAAAGATCAAGGAATGACTAAACATTGTAATTCATGGTAAAAGAGATCCAGTCAAGTCATACCCAAGATAAACCAATAATAATGAATGCAAATGACAGTGTGCTCTCCAACGGGTGCTTTTTAATAAGGGTGATGACTCAACATAAAAGTAAATAGATAGGCCCTTCGCAGAGGGAAGCAGGGATTTGTAGAGGTGCCAGAGCTCGATTTTAAAATAGAGATTGAATAACATTTTGAGCGGCATACTTTCACTGTCAACGCAACAACTATGAGATGGCTGTATCTTCCATACTACATGCATTATAGGCAGTTCCCAAACAGAATGGTAAAGGTTTATACTCCCCCAACCACCAACAAGCATCAATCCATGGCTTGCTCGAAACAACGAGTGCCTCCAACATACAACAGCCCTGGGGGAGTTTTGTTTAATTATTTTGATTTACTTTGATCTTTTTGGATCATGGGACTGGGCATCCCGGTTACCGGCCCTTTCTCGTGAATGAGGAGCGGAGTCCACTCCTTGTGAGAATAACCCACCTAGCATGGAAGATATAGGCAGCCCTAGTTGTGACATTAGCTGCTTGAGCATACAAAACAAAATTTCATTTGAAGGTTTGGAGTTTGGCACATACAAATTTACTTGGAACGGCAGGTAAATACCGCATATAGGAAGGTATAGTGGACTCATATGGAACAACTTTAGGTTTAAGGAGTTTGGATGCACAAGTAGTATTCCTGCTTAGTACAGGTGAAGGCTAGCAAAAGACTAGGAAGCGACCAACTGAGAGAGCGACAACAGTCGTAAACATGCATTAAAATTAATTCACACCGAATACAAGCATGAGTAGGATATAATCCACCATGAACATAAATATCATGAAGGCTATGTTGATTTGATTCAACTACATGCGTGAACATGTGCCAAGTCGAGTCACTCAATTCATTCAAAGGAGGATACCATCCCATCATACCACATCATAATCATTCTAATAGCATGTTGGCACACAAGGTAAACCATTATAACTCATAGCTAATCAAGCATGACACAAGCAACTATAATCTCTCAATGGCATTGCAAATATGTTTACTTCATAATGGCTGACTCAGAAACGATGAACTCATCATATTTACAAAAACAAGAGAGGTCGAGTTCATACCAGCTTTTCTCATCCCAATAAGTCCGTCATATATCGTCATTATTGCCTTTCACTTGCACGACTGAATGATGTGTATAATAATAAGAGTGCACGTGCATTGGACTAAGCTGGAATCTGCAAGCATTCAACTCAAGAGAGAAGAGAAGGTAATATGGGATCTAAGCAAAATAAACAATCATGCATATAAGAGCCACTAAGAATTTTCAATATAGTCTTCTCGACCCCCAAAGGAAAGAAAAGAAAATAAAACTATTTACACGGGAAAGCTCCCAACAAGTAATAAGAAGAATCTAGAAATGTTTTTGGGTTTTCATTTTAACTCTACTACAAGCATAGAAATTAAACTAACTAATTTTTTTAGTTTTTTTCTTAAGGTTTATGAAACACACAAGAAGAAAGCGAGAAAAAGAAATTTAAACTAACATGGACAATACAATGAAAGAGTAGGAGCACCGACGACTAGTGTGTGAACATGAATGTAAAGTCGGTGAGAAATACGTACTCCCCCAAGCTTAGGCTTTTGGCGTAAGTTGGTTTAATACCAATGAATGCCAGGCTGATATCCATAAGTGAAACTGGGGTTGTACTGAGATGCAGAGGCAACAGCCTCCTGAGCAGCAGCGTGTTGGC
Organism: Triticum timopheevii; assembly: GCA_963921465.1. Taxonomy (NCBI): domain Eukaryota; kingdom Viridiplantae; phylum Streptophyta; class Magnoliopsida; order Poales; family Poaceae; genus Triticum; species Triticum timopheevii. The sequence goes on along the minus strand of OY997262.1, from coordinate 340,879,150 downwards.
GAGCTGCCTCCATTCCCCTCTCGTATTCAGCTGCTTCTTCCCTGGTGACAACATATCTTCCTTTTGCCTGATAACCAAAAAGGTAGGGGGCAGGAAGAGTAACAGGGATGACTTTGCGCCTGTCTTAGATTAGTCGATAATGGAGGAAATGTTCATTCCTCTCAAGAAAATGATGATCGAGGATAGCTTGTTTATCCAAATAAACAGGAGGTAAAATCATATCCCCCTCTCATGGGGCTATATTAAGAAAATTAGCCACACGGGTTGCATAAATTCCTCCAAATAAATCCCCCCTTCTACTATTATTCTGCAACCTACGTGCAACTATTGCCCCCAAGTTATAACATTTATAACCTGACACAGCACTCTTGAGGACACAAAGATCAGGGACACACATGTGACATGCTTCGTCCTTACCGTTAATGCATGTACCAATAAAGAGAGCAAAGTAATGTATAACAAGAAAATGAATGCTCCCTATGGTAGCTTGTGCTATGTCCCTAGATTCTCCCACAGTAATACTAGCAAGAAAATCTCTAAATTCAGATTTGCGAGGATCATTAATATTACCCCACTTCGGGAGTTTGCAAGTAGTTGTGAAATCCTCTAAATCCATGGTATAAGATGTATCATAAATATCAAACATGACACTAAGAGAATTACGTGCACAGATATATTGGAACCTCCGTACAAAGGAATCAGTCAATTGATAGTATTGAGGACACTTATCTTGTAAGAAGTCCTCCAGTTCGGCATTACGCACATACGCGTCAAATTCCTCCTTGAAGCCTGCTTCGACCATAAAATCATCGGATGGCCACTCACAAGCCCGTACATTTGTGTCCCTCGGCAATTCAACATCTTGCTCACGTATAGCAATTCTTGGCCCTTTCTTTGCCGAGGAACCACCTTGGTACATTCTTCTAAGCATATTTCTTTTTCTGAAAATTTCTGAAATTTTAGTAACTTCAAAATAAAAGTGAATAAAACTAAACAAGATTGATAGCAACTACTCCTACAAGTGCCTAGAGCCTATATCATGCATTGGAATTGCTTGGGACCTCAAAAATTTAGCATGCAAGCTCAAGAACAAGGTCACCTATGCAGCAAAAATTTGCATTGAATAAAGCACTAGAGCAAAAACTAATTGCACCAGTGGAGGAGTCACATACCAAGCAACAATCTCCCAAAGCAGTTTTGTGAAAGGAGCTTTGAGCAAGGAGATCGAAAATCGCAACAAAACGAGCAAGAACTCGTGCTTGAGCTGGATGGGGATTTTTTTGGGTAGAAGATGAAGTGTGTGGGTGCTGGCATAAGTAGAGGGGGGCCACCAGGGGCCCACGAGACAGGGGGCGCACCCTATAGGGGGGGCGTCCTCCTCTCTCGTGGCCTGGTGCTTGCCCCTCCTGCAGTGATTTGAGTGCCTAAAATCCTCAAATATTCCAGAAAAAATCATACTAAATTTGCAGGGCATTTGGAGCACTTTTATTTTTCAGACTATTTTTTTAATGCACGGATAATTCAGAAAACAGACAGATAATACTAATTTTGCTTTATTTATTCTAAATAACATAAAGTAAAAGGAGGGTACAGAAGGTTGTGCCTTCTAGTTTCATCCATCTCGTGATCATCAAAATGAACCCACTAACAAGGTTGATCATGTCTTGTTAACAAACTCATTCGGAATAACACGGAACTGGAGAAATTTCGAATAACACTAAGTTACCTCAACGGGGATATGAAAATCCCCAACAATAAGAATATCGTACTTTTTCTTGACAGTAGGAAGAGGAAATTCAAAACCTCCAAAAATGATAGTTGGAACTTTTTCAATAGAATTGATGCTATGAACTTGAGATTGTTTCCTCGGAAAGTGTACCGTATGCTCATTACCATTAACATGAAAAGTGACATTGCCTTTGTTGCAATCAATAACAGCCCCTACAGTATTAAGAAAAGGTCTACCAAGGATAATAGACATACTATCGTCCTCGGGAATATCAAGAATAACAAAGTCCGTTAAGATAGTGACATTTGCAACCACAACAGGCACATCCTCACAAATACCGACAGGTATAGCAGTTGATTTATCAGCCATTTGCAAAGATATTTCAGTAGGTGTCAAGTTATTCAATTCAAGTCTACGATATAAAGAGAGAGGCATAACACTAACACTGCCTCCAAGATCACATAAAGCAGTTCTAACATAATTTCTTTTAATAGATTATGGTATAGTTGGTACACCCGAATCTCCAAGTTTCAGCGGGTAGGTAAGGGGCACTGTTGCCACGCTTTGGCTGACCACGGGCATGTGCGGGGGCACTGTAGTCTTGGTCATCAGTGATTGAGGTCTCGTCCCATCGTATGGCCTGGATGGGACGGGAGCTGACCCGTGGCTGGGTTGCCGTGTATGCCACGGGTGGGTTGGCTTGCTGGGGAAGCCAAGGTTGTGCCGAGTTGAGTCGCCTTGCGCCAGCCGCTGCGGCTGGGTCGACGTACCTTGCCGAGTCGAGGGTCTTGGCCGGGTTGCGTGCCTTGCCGGGTCGAGTGAACCGGCCTGGCGCACGCCGGTTTGCGGGGCGATGCAGGCCCCGCTGTTTTTAAAATAGATCCGGGTTCCGTTGCCTGCCTGAGGTTCATCCCCCCGACAGTAGTCCACGAAGCTGTGAAGGTCCGCCGTCTTCGGATGAGTGGGCCTTCGCAGCTTCCTCCTTGAGCAAGGCGGAATCTGTGAATGCCAGGTCCGGCAACACCCACTGTGTGCCGGTTTTTTCAGAAACCGGATGGCGGCATCCCGGCCGTGGCGGGAACCGAGGAGTCCGTCGAATCTTGAGGCGATCCCTCGGGCTTCGCGCTGGCGCCACGTGGTGCCCGGAAGCCGGAGGGGCCTGAAGGGCCACGCGCGTGACGAGACTAGGCGACGGGCCGGGGGCCCGCCGCCGCGTGCCCTTGGCCACGCGTGCGGATTTATTGCGGCGTCTGGGGGCCGGTTGCACTTCCCCGCGCAGTTAGTGCGTGTTTACGTGCGCACTTATTGCGGGGTAGTGGAACGGGCGCATGCAGACGATCCCACTTCCCCACATTTGAACCGGGGCTTATAAATCGAGGGGGGCAAGGGGGAGATGGGCATTATTCTCGCTCGCACCCTCCTGTCCCCCTGCTCTCGCTCTGCTCCTTGCCACCGATGCACAGCTGCGCCCGCGGCCCCGAGCAGAGCTCTTCTCCGTCGTCCTTCTTCCTTCCACTTCTATCCATGGCACTGCCGTCGGGCTCTTGGATGGGCTCCAACGTCACCAACAATGACATCACGCATCTTCGAGCTTCGCGGCGCTTGCCGCGGGAGACGGACATTGGTGTCCGCCTGTCGCGCGGTGAGCAAAGGCCCCGACCCGAGGGGCAGGAGCGCGTCGTCTTCCTTACTCACTTTGAGCGCGGGCTCGGGCTGCCGGCGAGCACCTTCTTTCGCACCTTCCTGGAGTTCTTCGGGCTTCAACCGCACCATCTCGGCGCCGGCATCGTCCAACTCTTCGGCTTCGTGACCTTGTGCGAGGGGTACTTGGGGGTCGAGCCGACGATCGACCTCTGGGTGTTCTTCTTCTCCTTGAAGCAGCAGGGCCCGTCGGCCGGGGAGTTCGCCGACTGCAGCGCCGCCGTCATCTCCAAGCAGTCAGGGGCAGATTTCCCCAAGATTCCGCTCGAGGTTTCTGCCAAGAAGTGGCAGAATTCCTTCTTCTATGTCCACAATCATGGCACAGACCAAATCAATCTTCCCCTTTCGCCATCGCGCCGCCGTGGGCGAAGACAAACTAGGGCTACTCGCCCTGGCGCCCGTCGCAGGAGATCGTCAACCTCTGCGAGCGGGTGACGGTGATGAGGACGCAGGAGGGGCTCACCGGCACGGACCTTCTCGCCGCGTTCATCACCCGCCGAGTCCTCCCGCTTCAGAGGCGCTCCTGCCTCATCGGCGAGATGATCGGCCTGCAGGACCCCAACCGAATGGGGTCGACGCGGCTGTCTGGGGAGCAGGCCGCGCGCGCCGTCAACGTTATCTCCAGGGCCAATCTGGGAGAGGATTGGCGATTCGGCAAGGCGCCATATAGCCATGCGAACCCGGCGCCGCAGGTGAGCATCTGGTCTTCTTACTTTGCCGCCGCATATCTTCTTGTTCGTCCCGACGCGTCACGGGAGGTTCTTCTGAATGCGAGCCGGCATCCTTTCGCCCGGGCTCCGCTGCAGGTGGCGCCGGTGGCACTAGAGGAGCCCGCGGCCCAAGGCGGCGAGGAGGTGGCCGAGTCCGACGCTGATGCTGTGTGCCGAGCCGGTAAGCTTCGAGTCTTTCTCTTCTTCATTTTGTCTTGAATTGTTGCTCGTGTCGCGGTGAAGGCGACGCTGACCCTGGTTGCTTGGTGTAGCGGCGTTGGGCGGGGGAGGCAGCGACGCGGGCGGAGCCGGGTCCTCGCATGGGGTTGCGCCGAGACGCCCGCATGGCAAGGACAGCGTCGCGCCGCGACCCCGCGGATCAAAGTGCGCAGCGGACCGGCCGAGCTTGGAAGGCCGGCCAAGAAGAAGCACGCGAAGCCGACTCCGGTCCCAGTCTTGTCGGGGTAAGTCTTGTTTCCTATCTGCGCCCTGATTTCTTGTCTCTTTTGCTTATTTTGCCTTCTTCTTCAGGTCGCCGATCGCGCTGGCGAGGGCAGCGGAGGAGGCCGCGGCCACCGAAGGCACGGCGTTCCGCAGGAGCTGGTCCGACCTCGCCGGCCTGGCCGGGGAGGAGGGACAAGGTGACTCGGACCTCAGCCTGGACCCGAACGACGCCGAGGCCTTGGCCTGGCGTGACAGGAACCGGGCCGTGACGGAGCTGGAGGCGGCGTCGGTCCGGGCTTGGACCGACGCGGCGGCGGCGTGGGCGCGAGGCGACGCGGAGCCGGCCTGGCACGAGATGCCAGAGGGCATGGTGGTGGAGGCGACGGTTTTTGAACCGTCGTCGATGAGGGAGCGCGGCCGTGTGGGCCGGCCCGAGGTGGTGCTCCTCGACCAGGAGGTCGTGGAGGTGGGGGCGATACCCCGCCGCGAGCCGACATTGTCGAGCGTGCGGGGGCTGATGGTGGTGGAGGCGGCGTCCTGGAGGGGGCGCCTGCGCCGGAGGCGCCGGAGGCTATGGAGGAGGCACCGCAGGCGACGGTGCCTGAGGTGGTGACGCAGGGCGCCCTGGTGTCCGGATCGCCGTCGGCGCCGGAAGGGGCGTCGGAGGAGGTGCTGGCCGCGTCGCCAGCGGCCAGCGGGGGGCACGTCTTGGTGCCCCGGTAGGGCGGGCGTCGAGCTGCCGTGCCGCAGCCCGCGCGGAGCGGTGGCTCGGCCGTCTTTGGGCCCCAGACCCAGGAAGAGGCGGCGCTGGATGCCGTCAGCCGCCGTCTGCGTAGCCGGACGGAGCATCTTGAGGCCTTCGCCGAGGCCGAGACGGAGCGGACATGCGACCTGGAGCGCACCGTCCTGGTAAGTCCTTCTTCTTCTTGTTTTCTTGTGATTTTATCTCTGTGGGGGCGCGCCAGCGCACCCACTGGGTGTAGCCCCTGAGGTTCGGGCCAACTATGTAATAGTCGGGTTGAACCTTAGGAGCGTTGGCCTTGTGTTGACTTTGGTCTTCTCTTCAGCACCTTGAATCCATCTGGGTTGCCACCTTCAACCGGATCCTGGGCAAGCATCGGGAGCTCAAGGAGCAGCTTGCTGCCAAGGAGGAGCTTCGCGTCGCTGGAGGTACTTTGTTGAGTTCTTTTCTTCTAGTGGTGGCGCGCTAGCGCACCCACTAGGTGTAGCCCCCGAGATTCGGGCCAACTGTGTAAAAGTTGGGCCAAATCTTAGGCCTTGTCTTATTATTTTTCTTTCTGGTGAGTTCTTCTTCTTTTGCAGCCGAGGTGCTGTCTTGGCAGACCCGGCTGTTCCAGGCTGGTCATCACTATGACCGGCTCGTTGCTGATTCTGGCCGTCTCGGCGTCGAGGCGGCGCAGGCAAGGGCGGAGGCAGCCGCGGCCCGGAGGTCTCTTGATGAAGCCAACCGGCTGCACGAGCAGCTGGCGGGTCATAAGAGCCGCCTCGAGGCCGAGATGGAGCTTCTTAAGGCGGAGGCCTCCAAAGCAGTGGGGGCGTAGCAAGCCCTGGTCGTGGCGGACCAGCAGCGCGGCTAGCTGGCCGACGACAAGGGCTGGCTCCAGGCTGAGGTGGAGCGTCTGCGGGAGCAGGCCACCGCGGCCGAGGAGGCCCGCCAGGCCGAGTATCATCACCGTGAGGCGGCCGAAGACAAGGACGCCGAGCTGAAGGCGGCCCTTGCTAAGGCGGCTGACCTGGAGAAGGCGCTCGGTGAGCGGGACCGTGTCTTGGAGCGGGAGCGACGTGGTACGTTGCTCGAGGCGCAGCACCTGGAAGAGTCTTTCACCAGTAAGTGCTGCTTCTTCGTTGTTAGCTAGGACGCGACCGGGCCCTTTCTTCTTTGTTGATCTTCTGACTTGCTTCGTCTTTGGCTGCAGGGGCCTTTCCGGAGACGCAGCGGCTGGCGGAGGAGGCCGTCCGCTATCAGCGCGACCCGACTGACGTTGTTGGGTCCGGGACGGATCCGCTGACGGCCTGGACCTTTCCGGAGATCATTGCCGCTGCAGAGGACCAGCTGCGGGCCTTGAGGACGCAAATGGAGCGGCAGTCCCGAGCCGGCACCGCGATGATGGCGGCCTTGTGACCGGATTCCGTCCATCCGCGCAGCTTCTTGCGTCTGGCGCATTGGTTGGAGATGGGACCGGATCACCTTAGCGACTGGCGCATTTCCGCCGCCCGGGCCGGTGCTGAGATGGCGCTCCGGATCGCGCTGTCTTGGCATCCGGATCTTCAGCTGGACGCGCCGATGGGTCAGCGCGCTGGCTCGGAGCAGTTGCTGTAGTAGCAGGCCGGCCGGATCGCCTCCCGGGCCAGCTATATCGCCGAGTTCGCCTTCCACAACGAGTTCCATATAGAACAGAGGAAGACGGCGCAGTCATGGATGGCGACGACTACAGCTTGCTTCTTCGCGACCCGGAGGGCAGCTCGGAGGAGACGGGCGTCTATGGCGATGCGGAAGTCGAAGAGGACACCGGTGCTTCACTGGACACGGAGGCCGGCCGGGGGGGAGCCGTCGACGTCGCGACGCGGCGCTGGGAATGCCTAAGAATCTTTTGTAGAAAATTCTGTTAAGTAGCAGGTCCACCCACCCACTTGGGGTTTCAGGGTGTAATGAACTCGGGCCGTGGGCCTTTGCTTGAAACATTTATGTGTAAATGTCGTGAGTGTTTATTTGCTTTTTGCCTTCTGCTTTTTTCGAACTTATTTCGTGCGTTGCTCCTCTCTGGAACTTCCCCCCCCCCCCCCCCGAGAGTTCGGCTCTTCGAGCGGCCACCTCAGGAGTTGGGTCCTTAAAAACGTTGAGCGCGAGTGAAACACCCACTGGGCCGGCTGGCGACAATCTGGCTTGGCCGGTTGGTGAGCAGCCGGTCGTGCGGCTAACTTAGTTGACGAGCGTCGGGTCGGGTTGGTTGACCTGGCGGATTTTACTTAGTGTATGAATCGTAGGGGTGCTTTAGCCCGTTGTGCTTGCCGGCCGTCAGCCAGAGCTGGATCTACGGTTTTAGGGCAAAGTGGGGGGCCACGACATCCTAACTTATCAGGAATCACTAAGTAAAGCGGCGGGGTGATGATCAAGCCGGCCAGCCCCCGAGCCCCCGGGTCGAGCTAGTCGAGCCGGTGGCCGGGTTCGGTAGTAAAGTGGTGTGAAATATGGACGCAATAAATTGGTCGGCAAAAGGCAGCCCCCGAGTCTCGTTTGGGGACCCCAAAGTTTCATATGCTTACAAAAGGCATTGATACATACATTCGTTCGACTAACTGTAAAACGGACGGAGGAGTTCCGCGTTCCACGGCCGGGTCATTTCTTCACTAGCGGTGTCCCTCTTGCGCTTCTTCGATTTGCGTGCATCGATGAGGTAGTAGGCATTGCGGTCGCGCAAAGCCCTGCTCACGATGAACGGGCCTTCCCATGGAGAGGACAGCTTGTGCTGGTCTGCCTGCTCTTGGACGAGTCGGAGGACGAGGTCGCCTTTGCGGAATGCGAGAGGCTTGATCTTCTTGCTGTGGTAGTGCCTCAGGCCTTGCTGGTAGATAGCCGAGCGACTAAGTTCCATAAGGCGCGCCTCTTCGAGTAGGTCGACGCCGTCTTCGCGTGCTTCTCTTGCTTCGGCTTCGGTGTACATCATGACGCGCGGCGAGTAAAACTCGACGTTAGTCGGGATGATGGCTTCGGATCCGTAGACGAGGAAGAATGGGGTGAACCCAGTCGACCGGTTTGGTGTCGTGCGCAGACTCCAAAGAACCGCGGGCAACTCGTCGAGCCAACTGCCGGGTGAGCGGACGAGTGGCTCGATGAGTCGCGGCTTGATGCTGGACATGATGAGTCCGTTGGCCCGTTCGACCTGCCCATTGGACTGTGGATGTGCCACGGAGGCTAGGTCGAGGCGGATGCCGGAGACGAAGCAGTATTGCTCGAGCGCGCCCTTGGCAAAGTTGGTGCCGTTGTCGGAGATGATGCTGTTTGGCATGCCGTAGCGCACCGCTATGTCCTTGATGAACCGGACGGCTGTTGGCCCGTCTAGTTTCTTGATTGGTCTTGCCTCGATCCATTTGGTGAACTTGTCCACTGCCACCAGCAAGTGCGTCATGCCGCCTCGAGGTATTTTGAAGGGTCCCACCATGTCGAGTCCCCAGACCGCGAAGGGCCAGGCGATCGGGATGGTGCGGAGTGCTGACGCCGGCTAGTGGCTGCGTTTGCTGAAGCGCTGGCATCCTTCGCACTTGAGGACGAGCGACTCAGCGTCTTCAAGGGTCGTTGGCCAGTAGAAGCCGTGATGGAATGCCTTGGCCACGTGGGATCGAGATGCGGCGTGGTGGCCGCAGTCGCCCTGGTGAATGTCGAGGAGGATGTCGATGCCGCGGTCCTGCTCGACGCAGCGCTGGAACACACCGGTAGAGCTGTGCTTGACGAGCTCGTTGTTGATGATGTTGTAGGCGTACGCCTGGCGCTGAACTTGCTGGGCCTCGGTCTCGTCCATGGGGAGAACCCCGTTCTCCAGCCATTCTGATATCGGCAAGGCCCAAGATGGGGCCGTGATGGCGGTGAAGATGGCTACCTGGGTGGGTTCCGAGTCGGCGGCTCCTGGGCTGGGTTGAGTAGCCCCTGGGTTGGTGACGGCGACGGCCGGGTCCGGGGTGATGGTGGCCGGGTTGGGTTGAGCAGCCCCCGGGCCGAGTTCAGCAGTCCTCGGGCTGGGTTGAGCGGTCCCCGGGCCGGCTTTGCGGTGCGCCCGGGTCTTCTGGGACTTGGATGGACTCAGAGTCCGGCGACGGCTTGACGGACGGCTTGCGCAGGTGCTCGAGGGAAACGCTGTATGGGATGGCTTGACGTGATGAGGCGATCTTGGTGAGCATGTCGGCTACCTCGTTCTCCGCGCGCGGGACATGTAGGAACTCTCAGCCATCGAAGGATCCGGACAGCTTCTGGATAAGGAAGCGATAGCTAGCCATGTTGGAGTCGCAGGCGTCCCACTCGCCGGAGCACTTCTATACCACTAAGTCCGAGTCGCCGTAGCACAGGATGCGCCGGATGCCAAGTTCCTTGGCAAGCCGGAGGCCGTGCACAAGGGCTTCATATTTGGCGACGTTGTTGGAGGCGGCGAAGTGGATCTGGAGTGCGTAGCGGAGCTGGTCACCCTTCGGAGATGACAGTACGATGCCGGCCCCTAAGACGAGTCGCATCTTGGACCCATCGAAGTGCATGCGCCAATGCGTCGAGTCGGGAGGCGGCGGTAGGTACTGGGTCTCGGTCCAGTCGACGAGGAAATCGGCCAGGGCCTGAGACTTGACCATGGTGCGGGGCTCGTAGAGGATGGTGTGGCCGGCTAGCTGGATCGCCCACTTGGCGACCCGGCCGGAGGCGTCCCGGCACCCGATGATTTCTCCGATAGGCGCCGTGCTGACGACGGTGACGACATTTTCTTGGAAGTACTGCTTCAGCTTCTTGGCGGTGTGGTACACGCCGTAACACATCTTCTGGTAGTGCGGGTAGTTCTGCTTGGATGTGGAGAGCACTTCGCTCAGGTAGTAGACCAGGCGCTGGACGGCCTGGATCTTGCCCTTCTCCGGTCGCTCGACCACGAGCAACGTGCTGACCGCCCGCGAGGTCGTGGCTATGTAGAGCAACAACGGCTCCTTGTCGGTCGGCGCAGCCATGACGGGTGTGGTGGAGAGCATGCGCTTGAGGTCTTGGAAGGCTTCGTCCGCCTTGCCGTTCCACTCGAACGGGCTTGTTTTCTTCATTAGCTGGTACAGGGGCAATGCCTTCTCGCCCAGCCGGCTTAGGAACCGGCTGACCGAGGCCAGGCAGCCTGTGAACTTCCGGACATCATGCAGCCAGGTTGGCTTGCGCATGCGCTCGATGGCCTTGATCTTCTCCGGGTTCGCCTCGATGCCGCGTTCCGAGACGAGGAAACCGAGGAGCTTTCCGGCTGGGACGCCGAAGACGCACTTTTTCGGGTTGAGCTTGACCTTGTATTTGCGGAGGTTGGCGAATGTTTCCTTCAGATCGTCGAGGAGCGTGAGGTGCTGCTTGGTCTTCACCATGATATCGTCCATGTACATGTGGATGTTCTTGTCGAGTTTCGGTAGCAGGCACTTCTGCATGAAGCGTTGGAAGGTGGCGCCAGCGTTCTTCAACCCGAATGACATGGTGATGTAGCAGTATGCTCCGAAGGGCGTGATGAAGGACGTCTTCAGGGCATTGGCCGGGTCCAGCTTGATCTGGTGATAGCCGGAATAGGCGTCCAGGAAGGACAGCAGCTCGCACCCGGAGGTCGAGTCGATGACTTGGTCGATCCACGGGAGGGCAAACGGATCCTTGGGACAGGCCTTGTTGAGGCTGGTGTAGTCGATACACATGCGCCAGGTCTTGTTCCTCTTCAGGACAAGGACTGGCTTGACCAGCCACTCGGGGTGAAACACTTCCATTATGAAGCCGGCCGCCAAGAGCATGGCGACCTCATCACCAATGGTTCTTCTCTTCTCTTCGGAAAATCGACGGAGGGGTTGACGGACAGGCTTGGCGTCCTTGCGGACGTGGAGTTTGTACTCGGCGTACTTCCTCGGGATACCCGACATGTCTTTGGGGGTCCATGCGAAGATATCCCGATTCTCACGGTGGGCGCCTATGACAACGTACTTGCTGCAGCTGGGGTCTCCCGGGTTCTGCTTCACTTTCTTGGTTTCCTTGGAGGGCTTGAAGGCGGCCTCATCGGCCGGGTCCAGGGTCGAGATCGACGCGTCAGAGGCCTCGCCGGCCAGGGCGACGATCCGGTCGAGCTGGCACCACTCCTCGGCAATGACCAACGACTCGACCAGCTTGGCACCGTCTCGGGCGCACTCTAGAGACTTGCGGTAGTCGCCGGTGACGGCAATGAGGCCCTTGGGACCCGGCATCTTCATCTTCAGGTACACATAGTGGGGAACCGCCATGAATTTGGCGAGCGCGGGCCGGCATAGCAGCGCATGGTACGCGCTGGACAGGTCCACCACCTCGAACCAGATTATTTCGCGTCGGAAGTGGTTGCTGTCGCCGAACAGGACTTCGAGCCGGACCCGGCCAATGGGTGAATAGGAGAGGCCGGGTACGGTGCCGTGGAAGACGGTCCGGGTTGGCTCCAGGCCCTCGGCCTTGAGGCTGAGTTTGGTCATCGTGTCGCGGTAGAGGATGTTGATGCTGCTGCCGCCGTCGATGAGGACTCGAGAGAACTTGCAGGTGCGCCACGCGACGATTGTAGGGTTGAGGACGAGGGCGTATCCACCCGGACTCGGCATGACTGCCGGGTGATCCTCCCGGGTCCAAGTGATCAGGCGCTCCGACCAATACATGAAATCCGTCTTGGCCGGGACGACGGTGTTCACCTCCTGCCGGAGGAGGCGCTCGATGCGCTTGTCATTGCCGAGGCTGGTGAAGACGACGTAGGACACGTTCTGGTCCGGGTAGGCGTCGTTCGGCATCGTGCCGCCGGCGGGGGCGGCGGTGGAGGCGGAGGCGGCTGTCCCGCACCCGGAGCCGGAGCCGGAGCCGGAGGAGGTGGGACGTCGCCCCTCATGATGCGCTTGGTGAGGGCGCACTATCGAAGCGTGCGCGTGGAGGGTCTTGCGCCACTGTGGTGGTTCCATGGGGCGTCAAGCATCTCTTCAAAGCTCATGGAGGGTTGCCATGCCATCTTGCCGGTCTGCCGGTGCTTCGCTGCCGGGTCCGCCGCGGGCTCGGCGGCCACGACGAGCCGGTTGTCATGACGCTGTGCCGGCTGCTCGGCCTTGCGCTTGTTGTTCTAGTGGTGCTGCTGCCGGCTGCCTTCGCCGGCCGGCTTCTGTGGAGGGACCGGCTTCGCCTTGCCGGCCTCGTCCAGCGCCACCTGGATCTTCATGGCGGACTTGGCATTGGCATACTTGTCTGCCGTCACCACGAGCGCGGCCATGGTGGCCTGCTCGGAGCGTAGAAGCTTGTGATTGAGGAGGGTGCCGTCTCACCACCCGTTGACGAAGTATTGGGTCGCATGGACTTCATGGATGCCCTCACAGCTATTTTGGAGCTCGGTCCATCGTGCAAGGTATTCGCGGCCGGTCTCCGTCAGCCCCTGCACGCACATGGCAAGCTGACTGGGGCGACCGGGTCGCTTGTACGTCCCCGTGAAGTTGCGGAAAAATGCTTCCTCGAAATCAACCCATGCGTTGATGCTGCCCATCGGCAGGCTGTTCAACCATGTGCGAGCCCATCCTTGGAGCATGAGCGGTGCGTAGCGCACGGCGAGACGACGATTGGCACCGGTGATGCCAATGACCGTGGTGTAGTCGGTGAGCTAGTCTTCTGGCTTCATGGTCCGATAGGGTTCCTCCTTGGGAAAGGGCTCCTCCCGGATGCGTGGGCCGAAACACGCCGGCCCGATAGCGCCGCTCTCCTCCACCTCCATGGACCGAGCGAGCTGATCGAGGCAGTGGCGCGTGTCGGTGTCGTCAATGGTGCGCGGGCCGAGTCGACTGGCAGCCAGGCCCCTCGCGGCCGGGTCGGCTGGAGCCGGACGCCGGCCAGGCTGGCTGGGTCCGCGCTGGGTCTCTTGGGCGGGCTCGTTGCCTAGAGCGTCCGCGGCGGTGCCGGCCGGGTTGCACCGGGTCGGGCCTTGGCCGGAGTTCACCTCACCGGGCGGCGAAGAGGCCGTGTGCAGGAGTTCGCCGGGTCCGCCAAGGCGGGCGGAGCCGGACCCCGCCGGCTTGGCAAGCTGGTTGAGGTGATCCTGCTGGGTGTTGGAGGCATGGAGGAGCTCGCGCATCCGCCCGATGCGCTCCTTGAGCTCCTCGCCCATGAGCTGGTCGAGGCCGACCGCGTCTGCCTCCGCAACGCGCATGTTCTTGACTAGGGTCTCGTAGACGGTTCGGCCGGCGCCGAAGGCCCGGCCGATCGCTCCTCCCCGGGCGCGAGTATCAGTGGCCCGGCTCGGCTCGGCCTCTGCGGGCGTGAATCCATGGGCGGCGTCGTGCTCCATCTGAGCAGCTTCCAGGCAGCGTCTGGTGGCAGCCACCATTTCGGACAGGTCTAGCATTTGCTGGCGCCTGTCCTCGAGCTGGGTTCGGGCTTCAGCAACATTGGTGGCGTCGACGTCGGTGCCGATGGGGATGCGGAGGCTCTGCATCGCGGCGCGCAGCGGGTCAGACGGCTCCGTTCGTGCTGTGGTGGCCGCGGCTTCGGCGGCTCTTCTCGCCTTGCTTGACGAGGAAGAGGCGCCATTGCCGGTGACGAAGACCTCTATGTGGGCGTCCATCGCCCCGGCAGTGAATCTGCCGCTGAGAGAAAGCGGGGAGTCGGAGTAGCTGAGCACCCCACTAGGGTACTCGTAGGCCGCGAGCGCGCCGGAGATGCGTAGCGCGGTGAAGGAGGCGGCGAGCACGCCGATGACGTCGTCCGCCAGAGCGACAGACTCGTCGGAGTAGGAGACGGGCCCCGTCCGAAGCATGCTTCCGGCCAGCTCCTCGAACTGCCCCACGGTGGGCTCCAACTGTCGTGGTGGGTGCACGACAGATGCCAAGGGATGTGTAACGCCCTGTATTCGATGCGCCAGGTGTCTGCCAGTGATTCGCCATCGTTGCCATGTCATTTGCTTGTGTGTTGCATTTTATCATGTCATCATGTGCATCTCATTTTGCATACATGTTCATCTCATGCATCCGAGCATTTTCCCCGTTGTCCGTTTTGCAATCCGGCACTCCTATGTCCTCCGGCGCCCCCCTTTTGTCTCTCTTGTGAGCGGGTGTTAAACGCTCTCAGAATGGACCGAGGTTTGCCAAGCGGCCTTGGTATAGCACCGGTAGACCGCCTGTCAAGTTTCGTGCCATTTGGAGGTCGTTTGGTACTCCAACGGATAACTGGGTAACCATAAAAGCCTCTTTTGTTTACACCCCAACACCCCTCCAAAGTGGCCCAAAACCCATCTAAACCCCCTCCATGCTCTCGTTGTTCGATCACGATCGTGTGGGCGAAAACCGCACTCCATTTGGAGTCTCCTAGCTCCCTCTATCTATAAATAGGTGCCCTCCCCCGAAATTCGCGGATGAATCCTCCCCTAACCCTAGCCTTCTTCTTCCTCCGCGCGCCGGACGTGTCCGTGCCGTGCCGGACACGTCCGCCACTGCCTCCCTCAGCAAACCACGTCTCGCCACGTCGCCCCGCAGCTCCCCGCGCCGCCGCGGCCCGCCCGGCCGAAGGCAGGCCCGCCCCGGGCCGCGACCGGGCCCGTTCGCCGCCGCCGCCAAAGCCCGCTCCGCCCCGCGCCCCGCCGGACTTCGCCCCGTGTCGGCGCCGCTCCCCGCCGGTGACCGCCGCCGCCGGCCGCCTCCCGGCTCCCGCGGGCACCGCCCCGCGCCCCCCCCCCCCCGAGCTGGCACCCCTCCGCCGCCGCCGCCCGAGGCTCCTGCGCCTCCGCGCCGCCGGCCGACCCGCCGGAGCTCCTCCGCCCGCAGCCGCCTCTCCCCGCCGCCGGCTGCCGCCGCATCCCACGGGCACCGCCCCGCCCGGATCCGGCCGGGACCGGCTCGACCCCGCCGTCCCCGACCCTGCCGGCGCCTCCTCCGCGCCACTCCGGCGAAACTCCGGCGAGCCGCCGCCGCCGGACACGTCTCCGTCCATATCTGGATCAGATCCACCACCATCATGAACCAAACGCGCCTCCCCATCCCGGACCCCTCCGTCCCGGAACGCCTCCGTCCCGTTTCTCCGCGAGGGTAAAATCCACTAAGTCCCTGAGATTTTACGTTATAATGCCATGTTCATCGCATCATAACTTGCTGTATACTGCTCCGTTTCGTGCGTGTAATATGTCAAATTGTTCGCCTCGACGAGTACTTCATTTCATTCCATTGCATCATGTTCATTTGAGTCCATCTTGATGCCCTAATCATCGTTGCAAGAGTGCATGTTGATGTTAATCTGCTGAAACTGTTATAACTTGCTCATTTGTCATTTTTGCCATGTTTGATGTGTGCATCTTATGAACTTGAGCCCTACATATGTTTTGAACTATGCCATGCCATCTTTACAGGGGTGTATGCCATATATTTTTGTGACCAATGTGGTGACTAGCACAAGCATGTAAACTAGGCCTCGTGATGTTGCTGATTTCAGCCCCTGTTCTGCTGTTATTTTTATGCCATGTAAACTTGATGCTACAGAGAGATCCATGCTTATTTTGAGATACTTCAGTAAGGATGTTTTGTACATATGGTTATGCTCTATCCATCCATGCCCTTGGTTGAATTTATAGCTTGCTGTAGATTGTTCATATCTTGCTCCAAACTTGCTAAATGATGTTGCTGTCAGCCTGTTAACATGAAGTTCAATGTTGCCATGATTGTTGTTAGTTATCCATGCACCCTATGAACTTAATCTTGCTATTCTTAGCTTCATAAACATGTATTCTTTCTGTTGGTTACCTTGCCATGCCATGTATTGCTCTTTGGTGAGTGGTTTAAGCTCACCAACATGCCTACTTATTGTTGTTCCTGCCATGTTTGAATCTGTCATATAACTTGCTATGTTTACATGGATGCCATCATTTCTTCTGATCCTTTTTGGCTTATGGTAAGTAAGGGACTTTTGTTCTATGCAATTAGTAGATTAAGGCCATGCCTTTGTTTGCTATGATAAGTTCCTGTAGCATGTTGTTTGATAGCTCTAAACATTGCAACCTGATGTTATTTCTGCTAAAGTCTGAAACTGTTATTATTTGCAATCTTGCCATGTGTGTTTGAGCATGTTCTAGTGATTTATGGAGATAGCTCAGTGTTCATGTTTTGTTATGCTTTACCTGTACATCATGACCATACCTTTTGTTTTCATATGCAGGTGTTGTAGCATGTTGTTTTGATGCTTGCAATATGCCTACTTGCTGTTTTGGACCGATTGTTGCTATAACTTGTATAGAGGGTATGTGTTGAACCGTTGCTCTGTTTTGAGTGTGCTCTATATGAAACTTGCTTGATTTTGCATGTAGTTTCATATTATCATGTTGCATCCTTGTTTTGAGGTGTTTGCTTGATGTTTGTATGCATTTTTGCATCAATGCCATGTTTAACTTGTTTTGCTCATATCTTCTAGGCCGTAGCTCCGAATTAAATGAACTTTATATGTAACTTGACTAGAATCTCGTGTAGATCATTTTGATGCTCTTTAACTTGCTGTTTCACAACTTGAACATAAGGTTTATTCAGATCTGGACCAATTTCGAAATTTGCATATGAGGATTTACCGGAATTGTTATATGTTGTTTCCGGCCTCATTTAAACTTGCCTTGATGTGTTGGTCTTGTTTGCATCATCTCTTGCCATGAGTAGCTTCATGTAGCTTTGTCATGCATCATGCTTGTTGAGCATCATGCCTTGTTCATGTGTGGTGTGTTTACTATGTTGTGTGCTTCTTCTCGATAGTTCCCGTTTCATTGCGATCGTGATGATTCGTTCATCTACGCTCGGTTCGTCTTCGTGGCTTCATCTTCTTCATGGACTCGTTCTTCTTCCTAGCGGGATTTCAGGCAAGATGACCACTACCCTGGATCTCACTACTATCATTGCTATGCTAGTTGCTTCGTTCTATCGCTATGCTGCGTTACCTATCTTTTGCTCCTCAAGCCTCCCAAATTGCGTTGAACCTCTAACCTTTGACACCCTTCCTAGCAAACCATTGCTTGGCTATGTTACCGCTTTGCTCAGCCCTCTTATAGCGTTGCTAGTTGTAGGTGAAGTTGAAGATTGCTCCATGGTGGACAGGATTTTGGTTGGGATATCACAATATCTCTTATATTACTAACGCATCTATATATTTGGTAAAGGGTGGAAGGCTTGGCCTTATGCATGGTGTTTTGTTCCACTCTTACCTCCCTAGTTTCCATCATACCGGTGTTATGTTCCCGGATTTTGCGTTCCTTACGTGGTTGGGTGATTTATGGGACCCCCTTGACAGTTCGCTTTGAATAAAACTCCTCCAGCAAGGCCCAACCTTGGTTTTACCATTTGTCTCACCACCACCAACATTTCCCTTGGGAGTAATTAACCCGAGGGTCATCTTTATTATAGCCCCCCCCGGGCCAGTGCTTGTCTAAGTGTTGGTCCGAACAGAGCTGCCTGCGGGGCCAGCTCGGGGAAACTTGAGGGTTGGTCTTACTCGTAGCTAGTCTCATCTGGTGTTGCCCTGAGAACGAGATATGCGCAGCTCCTATCGGGATTGTCGGCGCAT
Source organism: Triticum timopheevii (assembly GCA_963921465.1). Lineage (NCBI taxonomy): Eukaryota > Viridiplantae > Streptophyta > Magnoliopsida > Poales > Poaceae > Triticum > Triticum timopheevii. The sequence continues at coordinate 340,861,281 of OY997262.1, read as the reverse complement.
CGGGCGGCTTTGCTGGTTTTGTTTTACCATTGTCGAAATGTCTTGTAAACCGGGATTCCGAGACTGATCGGGTCTTCCTGGGAGAAGGTATATCCTTCATTGATCGCGAGAGCTTATCATGGGCTAAGTTGGGACACCCCTGCAGGGTTTAAACTTTCGAAAGCCGTGCCCGCGGTTATGGGCAGATGGGAATTTGTTAATGTCCGGTTGTAGATAACTTGATACCAGATACGAATTAAAATGCATCAACCGTGTGTGTAGCCGTGATGGTCTCTTTTCGGCAGAGTCCGGGAAGTGAACACGGTTTCTGTGTTATGTTTGACGTAAGTAGGAGTTCAGGATCACCTCTTGATCATTGCTAGCTTCACGACCGTTCCGCTTGTTCTCTTCTCGCTCTTATTTGCGTATGTTTAGCCACCATATATGCTTAGTCGCTGCTGCAACCTCACCACTTTACCCCTTCCTTTCCCATTAAGCTTTGCTAGTCTTGATACCCATGGTAATGGGATTGCTGAGTCCTCGTGGCTCACAGATTACTACAACAACAGTTGCAGGTACAGGTTTTGCGATGATCATGACGCGAGAGCGATGTTTGCTTGTTTTGGAGTTCTTCTTCTACTTCTTCTTCGATCAGGGGATAGGTTCCAGGTCGGCAGCCTAGGCTAGCAGGGTGGATGTCGTTTGAGTTTCTGTTTGTGTTTTCATCCGTAGTCGGATGTTGCTCTTATGTAAGATGATGTTGTATTCATGTGGCATTGTATGTCTTTTGTATGTATGCCCATCTATTATGTAATGTTGATGTAATGATATCCACCTTGCAAAAGCGTTTCAATATGCGGGTCTATCCTTGGTGGGACCTTCGAGTTCCATTTGGATAGGGTCGCATATTGGGCGTGACAAGTTGGTATCAGAGCCTCGACCAACCCTAGGAGCCCCCTTGATTGATCGTGTAGTTTGGCCGTTGTCGAGTCTAGAAGAAAACTATTTTCGGAGTCTAGTTATATCGGAGAGTAGGAATTCTTTTTACTCCTCAGCCCCTTCATCTCTCTGGTAAGGAATCTTGACGTAGGTGTTTTGAATTACTCCTCTTCCCCTTCAAATTTTTCTTTAGGTTCACGCAGTTGGTTTTCCGATCGTTGGCTCTCATCTCTTTTCATCCGGTGCATTTCTCGTCAAGTTGACTCGAACCTCTTCACATTTGCCAAGTTCAATCCTCGGTTGTTTTCTTTTCCCACCCACCCACCCTTCTTCATCTCGGAACCGGAGTCCGTAATCGAGTATCCACCCTACTCGTGCGAAGCGTTTGCATTCTTTCAACCGGTGTTTTTCCTCCTGAAGTAATTCAATGGTTTATCCCTTCCAAGTTCCCTTTGTTTTTTCCCGCCCTCCCACCCTTTCTTCTTCCCGAAGCCTAAGTCTGTTTCGACCATCAATTCCATTTGTATGGAGCCTCTTCAGTCTTCCCTCAACTGTTTCAACCGGTGAATTCTCTTTTGGTTTGTCATTCTTCATCCCTTTCTTTTTCCGGTGCACTCAATTCACGTTTTTTTTTCAGGTTGATCACATTCTTTCCTTGGATCAAGTGTTCTCCTTGCTCGTTTGCCTCTCGCTAGTTTATCCTTTCGGAGTGTTCAAGATATCTCATGAGATTCGTCTGCATTCCAATTAATTCGAGGTTGTCACCTCATTCAAATATTTCAATTATTCCGGTGCATCATCTATTTCTTCAACAATCCTTTTCAATGGTGTTATCTCTTTAGTGGGCCCTAACCCACAGGTCTATTCCCAGGATCCTACCTGACTCTTCTAATTATTCCGGAGCCATTCCTATTTCTTTTCAAGTCTGACATAAGTATGATTTCATCAGTCACATGCCTTTCCAAGATCGATTTCAAATCATTTCATTGTTGGCTCAACCTCTTCGCTTGTCAGTCTACCGGAGTATCTCAGTAATTTTGGTGGTGTTTCTCGTCATCACTTGAAGACCGAAAAAGAGTTTTCCCTCTAAATCTTGCCCGTTCTCCTGAAGATTCGTGGTTCTAGCTTCATGTCATCCTCTCGATTTATTTTAGTTTGTAAGATATTCTTTCTTACCCATTCGGAGTATTTCAGGAGTTGATTTCTTTTCATTTCACCCGAGGCCATCATTCTAGTTATCATTCTCTATTTATCCCGGCGCTTCGTTCAAATGTTCTTTGATCAGCTCGGGTTATTCCCGTTCCTTTGCATCTAAATCCCCTCTAGCATGTTTGTTCTTCTAGTTCTTCCCGGTGATTCATTCTCTTTCATCAGTCATTTTAAACTCTTATGGTGGTTCATTCAAGATTCTTTTTCTTCGATTATCATTTTAATCCATTCATTCTTTCAATCCTACCGGTGGTTCATGAAGACCTTCTAAAGTTTGTGATATGTCACTTCTCAATCCTTTTCAAGAAGAACAAGTAGTGTGCAAAATCCATTGCTTGTCATCAATTTAATTTGATGAAGGATAAGCATACAATAAATCTTATTCTTATTTCACCCAAGCGAGTAATCCTTTCCTTTAGAGTTTGTTCTCGGTGAATAAATTCTAGTTCCAAGTGTTTTCATCTTTTCTTTTTCCGGAGTCCAAATTTCCTCGGCCATCTCGTCGGAACCTCCATCTAAATCATCGCAATGCTCATCTATTCTTTCATCCTTCATTTTATCTCGTCATCCTTTTGTCTACGGAGTTATTCATGGTGGTTCTTCATGATTTAATTCATTCTTCAAGAATTCATCAAGATTTTGTTGGTGGAGTTCAAATATCTTTTCCTCTTGCGTCTAGAAGTGTAAATAATTCTCCGTATTCTTTTGAAGTGGAGTTTTGCATTTCTTCGTTCTTTTCAGCTATCCAATCATTTCCGTGTGTGGCCGGTTATCACCTTATGATCTGGGGATATTACCTATAAGACCACCACAAGCTTATTCTTTTGTGGTTGATTTTTCTCAACAACCCCATTCAAGCCTTCCTTCTAAGTTCTTTTCATTTCATTCTTTTAATTCTTCCGGAGGCATTGCGTCGTTTATCTCATCAAGTGTCATTCCATCTTGTGAAGTTCGTGTTCTATTCTTTCCTTGTTTAACCAGAGTGCTGCCTAAATCCTTTCAGTTTTATTCGTTTCTTATCTCGTTCTAACCGGAGTTGTTTCATAGTCTATCTGATTCAGTGAGCTTTCGATTCTCGTCATTCTCGTCGTTCCTCTCTTCTTCTCGAGTGCTCTTGATTCTTTGCTTCTTCTCTTGAGTTCTTGTTTCACCTCATCCCTTTTCCATTCCGTCTCTGTCCTAAGATCTCGGGACGAGATCTCTTGTTAGTGGAGGAGTGTTGTAACGCCCCGGATTGGATGTGCTAGGTGTCTGCCAGTTATTCGCTGTCGTTGCCATGTCATTTTCTTGCATGTTGCATTTTATCATGTCAGCATGTGCATCTCATTTTGCATACGTGTTCATCTCATGCATCCGAGCATTTTCCCCGTTGTCCGTTTTGCAATCCGGCACTCCTACGTCCTCCGGCGTCCCCCTTTTATCTCTCGTTGTGAGCGGATGTTAAACATTCTCGTAATGGACCAAGGTTTTCCAAGCGGCCTTGGTATAGCACCGATAGACCGTCTGTCAAGTTTCGTGCCATTTGGAGGTCGTTTGGTACTCCAACGGTAAACCGGGTAACCGTAAAAGCCTCTTTTGTTTGCAGCCCAATACCCCTCCAAAGTGCCCCAAAACCCATCTAATCCCCCTCCATGCTCTCGATCGTTCGATCACGATCGTGTGGGCGAAAACCGCACTCCATTTGGAGTCTCCTAGCTCCCTCTATCTATAAATAGGTGCCCTCCCCCGAAATTCGCGGATGAATCCTCCCCTAACCCTAGCCTTCTTCCTCCGCGCGCCGGACGTGTCCGTGCCGCGCCGGACACATCCGCCGCCGCCTCCCTCAGCCAACCACGTCTCGCCATGTCACCCCGCAGCTCCCCGCGCTGCCGCGGCCTGCCTGGCCCACGGCAGGCCCGCCCCGGGCCGCGACCGGGCCCGTTCGCCGCCGCCGCCGAAGCCCGCTCCGCCCCGCGCCCCGCCGGACTTCGCCCCGTGTCGGCGCCGCTCCCGCCGGCGACCGTCGGCGGCGGCTGCCTCCCGGCTCCCGCGAGCGCCGCCCCGCGCCCCCCGAGCTAGCGCCCCTCCGCCGCCGCCGCCCGAGGCTCCTGCGCCTCCGCGCCGCCGGCCTGCGCCTAGCGCCGCCGCCCGCCGACCTGCCGGAGCTCCTCCGCCCGCAGCCGCCTCTCCCCGCCGCGGGCCGCCGCCGCGTCCCACGGGCACCGCCCCGCCCGGATCCGGCCGGGACCGGCTCGACCCCGCCGTCCCCGGCCATGTCGGCACCTCCTCCGCGCCACTCCGGTGAAACTCCGGCGAGCTGCCGCCGCCGGACCCGTCTCCGTCCGGATCTGGATCAGATCCACCACCACCACCAACCAAACGCGCCTCCCCATCCCAGACCCCTCCGTCCCGGAACGCCTCCGTCCCGTCTCTCCGCGAGGGTAAAATCCACCAAGTCCCTAAGATTTTACATTATCATGCCATGTTCATCGCATCATAACTTGCTACATACTGCTCCATTTCGTGCGTGTAATATGTCAAATGGTTCATCTCGACGAGTACTTCATTTCAGTCCATTGCATCATGTTCATTTGAGTCCATATTGATGCCCTAATCATCGTGGCAAGAGTGCATATTGATGTTAATCTGCTGAAACTGTTATAACTTGCTCATTTGTCATTTTTGCCTTGTTTGATGTGTGCTTCTTATGAACTTGAGCCCTACATATGTTTTGAACTATGCCATGCCATCTTTACAGGGGTGTATGCCATATATTTTTGTGATCAATGTGGTGACTAGCACAAGCATGTAAACTAGGCCTCGTGATGTTGCTGATTTTAGTCCCTGTTCTGCTGTTATTTTTATGCCATGTAAACTTGATGCTATAGAGAGATCCATGCTTATTTTGAGATACTTCAGTAAGGATGTTTTGTACATATGGTTATGCTCTATCCATCCATGCCCCTGTTTGCATTTATAGCTTGCTGTAGATTGTTCATATCTTGCTCCAAACTTGCTAAATGATGTTGCTGTCAGCCTGTTAACATGAAGTTCAATGTTGCCATGATTGTTGTTAGTTATCCATGCACCCTATGAACTTGATCTTGCCATTTTTAGCTTCATAAACATGTATTCTTTCTGTTGGTTGCCTTGCCATGCCATGTATTGATCTGTGGTGAGTGGTTCAAGCTCACCAACATGCCTACTTATTGTTGTTCCTGCCATGTTTGAATCTGTCATATAACTTGCTATGTTTACATGGATGCCATCATTTCTTATGATCCTTTTAGGCTTATGGTAAGTAAGGGACTTTTGTTCTATGCAATTAGTAGATTCATGCCATGCCTTTGTTTGCCATGATACGTTCATGTATCATGTTGTTTGATAGCTCTAAACATTGCAACCTGATGTTATTTCTGCTAAAGTTTGAAACTGTTATTATTTGCAATCTTGCCATGTGTGTTTGAGCATGTTCTAGTGATTTCTGGAGATAGCTCAGTGTTCATGTTTTGTTATGCTTTACCTGTACATCATGACCATGCCTTTCGTTTTCATATTGAGGTGATGTAGGATGTTGTTTTGATGCTTGCAATATGCCCCGTTGCTCCGTTTTGACTCTGCTCTATATGAAATTTGCTTGATTTTGCATGTAGTTTCATATTATCATGTTGCATCCTTGTTTTGAGGTGTTTGCTTGATGTTTGTATGCATTTTTGCATCAATGCCATGTTTAACTTGTTTTGCTCATGTCTTCTAGGCCGTAGCTCCGAATTAAATGAACTTTATATGTAACTTGACTAGAATCTCGTGTAGATCATTTTGGTGCTCTTTAACTTGCTGTTTAACAACTTGAACATAAGGTTTATTCAGATCTGGACCAATTTCAAAATTTGCATATGAGGATTTACCGGAATTGTTATATGTTGTTTCCGGCCTCATTTAAACTTGCCTTGATGTGTTGCTCTTGTTTGCATCATCTCTTGCATGAGTAGCTTCTTGTAGCTTTGTCATGCATCATGCTTGTTGAGCATCATGCCTTGTTCATGTGTGGTGTGTTTACTATGTTGTGTGCTTCTTCTCGATAGTTCCCGTTTCTTTGCGATCGTGAGGATTCGTTCGTCTACGCACGGTTCGCCTTCGTGGCTTCATCTTCTTCATGGAATCGTTCTTCTTCCTAGCGGGATTTCAGGCAAGATGACCGCTACCCTGGATCTCACTACTATCATTGCTATGCTAGTTGCTTCGTTCTATCGCTATGCTGCGTTACCTATCTTTTGCTCCTCAAGCCTCCCAAATTGTCATGAACCTCTAACCTTTGACACCCTTCCTAGCAAACCATTGCTTGGCTATGTTACCGCTTTGCTCAGCCCTCTTATAGCGTTGCTAGTTGCAGGTGAAGTTGAAGATTGCTCCATGGTGGACAGGATTTTGGTTGGGATATCACAATATCTCTTATATTACTAATGCATCTATATATTTGGTAAAGGGTGGAAGGCTCGGCCTTATGCCTGGTGTTTTGTTCCACTCTTGCCACCCTAGTTTCCGTCATACCGGTGTTATGTTCCCGGATTTTGCATTCCTTACGCGGTTGGGTGATTTATGGGACCCCCTTGACAGTTCGCTTTGAATAAAACTCCTCCAGCAAGGCCCAACCTTGGTTTTACCATTTGTCTCACCACCACCTACATTTCCCTTGGGAGTAATTAACCCGAGGGTCATCTTTATTATAGCCCCCCCGGGCCAGTGCTTGTCTAAGTGTTGGTCCAAACTGAACTGCCTGCGGGGCTACCTCGGGGCAACTTGAGGGTTGGTTTTACTCGTAGCTAGTCTCATCCGGTGTTGCCCTGAGAACGAGATATGCGCAGCTCCTATCGGGATTGCCGGCGCATCGGGCGGCTTTGCTGGTTTTGTTTTACCATTGTCGAAATGTCTTGTAAACGGGATTCCGATACTGATCGAGTCTTCCTGGGGGAAGGTATATCCTTTGTTGATCACGAGAGCTTATCATGGGCTAAGTTGGGACACCCCTGGAGGGTTTAAACTTTCAAAAGCCATGCCCACGGTTATGGGCAGATGGGAATTTGTTAATGTCTGGCTGTAGATAACTTGACACCAGATACGAATTAAAACGCATCAACCGTGTGTGTAGCCGTGATGGTCTCTTTTCGGCAGAGTCCGGGAAGTGAACACGGTTTCTGTGTTATGTTTGACGTAAGTAGGAGTTCAGCATCACCTCTTGACCATTGCTAGCTTCACGACCGTTCCGCTTGTTCTCTTCTCGCTCTTATTTGCATATGTTTAGCCACCATATATGCTTAGTCGCTGCTGCAACCTCACCACTTTACCCCTTCCTTTCCCATTAAGCTTTGCTAGTCTTGATACCCATGGTAATGGGATTGCTGAGTCCTCATGGCTCACAGATTACTACAACAATAGTTGCAGGTACAGGTTTTGCGATGATCATGACGCGGGAGCAATGTTTGCTTGTTTTGGAGTTCTTCTTCTGCTTCTTCTTCGATCAGGGGATAGGTTCCAGGTCGGCAGCCTGGGCTAGCAGGGTGGATGTCGTTTGAGTTTCTGTTTGTGTTTTCATCCGTAGTCGGATGTTGCTCTTATGTAAGATGATGTTGTATTCGTGTGGCATTGTATGTCTTTTGTATGTATCCCCATCTATTATGTAATGTTGATGTAATGATATCCACCTTGCAAAAGCGTTTCAATACGTGGGTCTATCCTTGGTGGGACCTTCGAGTTCCTTTTGGATAGGGTCGCATATTGGGCGTGACAGCTAAAGAGAGGAGGAGGCTCGAGGGCGCTGGTGGGCTTCGAAGGCGAGGTTGATATGCGCGGGCGCGGGACGCCGGACATACCCAGGTTCGGGGATCTCCGGAGAGATAACACCCCTAGTCCTGTAGAGTTCAGTTGGATAGTCGATAGTACAGTGTCGCTCCTGGAGCTGTATGTAGGAGGAAGGAGGCTGGCCAAGGCTCGGTTTGCTCCTTCCCTCAGGTGTGGCTATGTAGTGGCTAGTCCTATCTGGTGTGGCTTTGCATGCCGGGGATCTTACATATCATCTGTTGAATATCTCTCTCTCCCTCCTGTAGGCCTGGACTCCTGGGGGTTTTATAGATCAGCCCACCCAGGGTTACAATGGTAATATGCCGAGTCAGTGGGTCCGTATTGTCAGCGTCCGGGGTACCGGGCTGGGTCCCACTTGGGGGCTTGTGGTTCGCCGGGTTCCCCTAGGTGCGGGCCCCGCGTGCCTAGGGGGACTGTGCACCGTCTTGTCGATCGTCATGGCGTGGCTGAGTCGAGCCACGCACAGTGTTCTCCGTTAGGACGCCGCTTGCTGTCGTCAGCGGTGAGGGCGGGAACACTGTTGCCGTGCCAGCCCTGGTCAGCGGGTAGGTAAGGGGCACTGTTGCCACGCTTTGGCTGACCACGGGCATGGGCGGGGGCACTGTAGTCTTGGTCATCAGTGATTGAGGTCTCGTCCCATCGTACGGCCTGGATGGGACGAGAGCTGACCCGTGGCTGGGTTGCCGTGGATGCGACGGGTGGGTTGGCTTGCTGGGGAAGCCAAGGTTGCGCCGAGTTGAGTCGCCTTGCGCCAGCCGCTGCGGCCGGGTCGACGTACCTTGCCGAGTCGAGGGTCTTGACCGAGTTGCGCACCTTGCCGGGTCGAGCGACCCTGCCTGGCGCACACCGACTTGCGGGGCGATGCGGGCCCCGCTGTTTTTGAAATAGATCCGGGTTCTGTTGCCTGCCTGGGGTTCATCCCCCCGACACCTGCCTTCATCTCTCCGCCTCCTCGCGAGCCTACCTGGTGAGGCCGTCCCTGAGGAAGCCTTGCGTCGTCCGCCCGGCGAGGCTTGGCCCCTCGTGAGGGTCTTGAGCTTGGGTTGATGAAGACGGGCCGTACTGGGCCTCTGCTTGAGCCACGCCGCAGGCCGTAGGCAGGCAAGTCTGGGGACCCCCATTCCCAGAACGCCGACAACATCATCCCTTCCTCTTTGGGGAAATACTGACATAGATCAAGCCGCATCAAAATGAATTTCTGGCACCGTTGCCGGGGAGACACCATCAACATATACCAGGTTCCTAATCACAAATCTCATCTCCTCGCAATTTACAAAATTTGCCATTTGCCTCTCATTTTCCTCTCCCCCACATCCCAAAAATTTGCCATTATATCCGCCCTCTTTTTCGTTCGCTGTTTTCTCATCAGATCTGTTTTTTGAGTGCAATCTTGTTGTATAGTCATGATAACTCAAGAGAACACCAAGTTGCGTGATTTCTCCAATATCAACAACAATGATTTTATTAGCACTCTGATTGCTCCTCTCACCACTAGTAATATTAATGCTGCTTTGTTGAATCTTGTTACGAAAGACCAATTTCCCGGTACTCCTAGTGAGGATGTCGCGTGCCATCGTAACACATTAGTGAAATTATGCGATATGCAAAAGAAAAAGGATGTGCACAATGATATAGTGAAGTTGAAATTATTCCCGTTTTCTTTGCGAGATTGTGCAAAAATTTGGTTTTCTTCTTTGCCTCTCAATAGTATTGATTCTTGGGATAAGTGCAAAGATGCTTTTATTACTAAGTATTTTCCACCCATGAAAATTATTTCCCTTAGGACGCAAATCATGAATTTTAAGCAACTTGAGCAATCTTGGGAAAGAATGAAATTGATGCTAAGAAATTGTCCTACTCATGGTTTAAATTTTTGGACGATCATACAAAAAATTATGCAGGATTGAATTTTTTTCTAGAAATCTTTTAGATTCCGCAGTAGGTGGTACTTTTATGGAAATTACTTTGGGTGAAGCCACTAAATTGCCAGACAATATTATGGCAAATTATTCACAATGGCATACCGAAAGAGGTCCTACTAGTAAAAAAGTTAATTCGGTTGAAGAAATTTCTTCTTTGAGTGAAAAGTCGATGCTCTTATGAAATTGGTTGCTAATAAAACTGCTCATATTGATTTTAATGATGTGCCTTTGTCTACCTTCATTGAGGAAAATATTGATGACGTAGATGTGAATTTTATCTCTCGAAACAATTTCAATAACAATGCTTATAGAGGAAATTTTAATCCTAGGCCTTTTGCTAGTAATTCCTCTAATAATTATGGTAATTCCTATGGTAATCCTTCTTATAATAATAATAGGAACACCTCTGATCTTGAGAATAATATTAAATAATTTATCAATACTCAAAAGGTTTCTAATGCCACGATAGAAGAAAAGCTGAATAAGATTGATGATATGTCTAGAAGTATTGATAGAATCTCTCATGATGTAGAAAATCTCAAGATGAAATTTTTTGTGCCTAAGGTTGAGGAATCAATTAAAGCCTTATATGTTTCTACAGATGAAAGTAAGAAAAGAACCGTTATGTTTAGAATTTTAAGAAAAAATGTTTTCTAGTTATTGTTTTGATAAAAGTGATGAATATCTTAAAATGATTGGTGTTTCTTCTATTGATTCCTTGTTTAGTTAAATTAAGATTTATAATAAAGGGACTGTAGAATAGTCAACTTTAGCTAGAAGGCGTCTCGATAATTTGGAGGGTGAAAATCTTGTTGAGAAAATTTATAAAAGTGGGTTTGGAGAGGTCAAAACTTTAACTAGTGATGTGCCCACTCTTTTGAATTACAAAGACTTTAATTATGATAGTTGCTCTTTGTCAATTTTATTTCTTTGTTTCAATCCATGATGAATTCACCCCATTCTTATGAACAAAATAAAGCTTTTACTAAACATATTGTTGATGCTATGATGAAAGCTTTAGATAAAAAGTTGGAATTAGAGGTTTCAATTACTAGAAAATTACATTATGAATGGGAACCTACTATCAAAGTCAAGACTAAAAATTATGATTGTTTTTCTTTATGTGATTTGGGTGCTAGTGTTTCTACAATTCCAAAATCTTTATGTGATGTGCTTGGTCTTACCGATATTGAAGAATGTTCTTTAAATTTGCACTTGGCGGATTCTACTATTAAAAGCCTATGGGAAGAATTAATGATGTTCTTTTTCTTGCAAATAGGAATTATGTGCCCATATATTTTATTTTTGTTGATATTGATTGCAATCCATCTTGTTCAATTATTCTTGGTAGACCGTTTTTACGTACTATTTGTGCCATGATTGATATGAAAGAAGGCAATATTAAATTTCAATTTCCACTAAGGAAGGGTATGGAACAATTACCTAGAACTAGAATTAAGCCACCATATGAATCAATCATGAGGGTATCTTATGGATCTAGAAACACAGATGACTATACTTAGATCTTTGCATTATGCCTAGCTAGGGGCATAAAACGATAGCGCTTGTTGGGAGGGAACCCAATGAATAAAATATATTTTTGTATTTTTCTTTCTGTCCTTGAGTGTTTGCACAATTATTCTACTATTATGATTGTGTTTTTGTGTTTTTAATTAGTGTTTGTGCCAAGCAAAGCCTTTGGGATCATGTTGGGTGATAGTTGATTTGATCTTGTTGAAAAACAGAAACTTTTGCACTCACTAAACTAATTTTCATAAATCACAGAAACATGCTTTTGCTCTGATTTTTTTTACACAAGATTGATATACAAATTCCCCACTTTGTCCTAAGTTTTCAGAATTTTTGGAGTTACCGAAGTATTCAGATTGCTACATATTGTTCTGTTTTTGATAGGTTCTGTGTTCTTTGTGTTGTGTGCTTATTTCGATGAATCTATTGTTTGTATTGGCAGGTATAAGCTATAGTAATAGATATAATGCAAAAATAAAATATGAATGAGTTTGCAATAGTACTTATAGTAGTGATTTGCTTTGTTATACTAACCGATCTCACGAATGTTTTGTTGATTTTTTGTGTGATTGAAGTTTTCAAGTTTTGGGTGAGATCACGATGGATGAAGGAATAAGGAGTAAGAAGAGCCTAAGCTTGGGGATACCCATGGCATCCCAAGCTATTATCTAAAAGAGAATCATGCAACTAAGCTTGGGGATGCCCGAATGGCATCCCCTCTTTCTTCTAATGACCATCGGTATTTTACTTGGAACTATATTTTTATTCGCCACATATCATGAGTTTTGCTTGGAGTGTCTTGTATGATATGAGTCTTTTATTGTTTTTATTTTTATTCTAAGTCAGGTATCCTTGCTGGGCACACCTATTTGAGAGGGCCAAAATTATGCTATGACTTGTTAGAATTGCTCTCTATGCTTCACTTAAATCTTTTCGAGCTTTGGAAGTGCTCTAGTTCTTCACTTGTATCTTTTTTAGCATGTTGTGCTTTAGTATTTTTGAAGAAATTCTCTCATGATTCACTTAGATTTATTTGAGAGTTAGTAAAAAATTTAAGAAATTCTCTCTTGCTTCAATTAAATTATTTTGAGAGAAGAAAATTTTATGCTCATGTTCTTCACTTAGATTTGTTTGAGCTATCAAAAGAAACATATGAAATTAGTCCCAAGGTGATAGATATTCAAGAGGGGTATAATAAAAACTTTCATGAAGATCGTTGGACAAACTAAACTTGATTCCTTAAAATAGTTTTGTGATATGTTGATATAATATGTGAGTCATGTTGATGAGTAATTTTGCTTTAGTAAGAATATTGGTGTTAAGGTTTGTGATTCCCTATGCAAGCACGAAAGTTAGTAGTTGTGCAATAAAATTACATCCTACTTGTGGTGCATTATTCGATGTTAGTTATGCTTAATGCTCGCTTATGAGATTTTTCATTTCTTTGTTGGATGCTTTTCAATCTTTTTCTAGCCTTCATTTGACTAAGTATGATCACTACTTGTGCATCTAAAATCCTTAAACCAGTTTTGCCATATGAGTCCACTATACCTACCTATATGCAGTATTCTTTTGCCTTCTAAGCAAATCTGCATGTGCCATCTCTAATTTTCAAAATAAATTTCTCTTTTCTGTGCTCGTACAACTCATGAAATGGTAGGGGGTGGCTGATATTTTTCCATGCTAGATGTGTTATTCTCAAGATGAGTGTTTATTCACTTGTCATTACGCGAGATTACGGCAAAGGTATTAGGGATGCCGAGTCCCGAAATGAAAAATGAATTTATTTTATGTTATCAAATAATAAATTCCTTGGAAAGTGTTTGTATGGACGGCACCCATGGATTTGGTTAGCCGTTGAATGTGAAAGTATGGTGGAAAATGAATAAACTTTATTTTCTGCTTGGGAACCGCCTATGATATATCTAGCATGGAAAGTATTGGGAACTAATCGATCATTTTCGCGGACAGGAAAAGCATGCCACCCAAAATGTATTTATCTCTACTTTTTTTGCTTTGAGCTCTGGAACCTCTACAAATCCCTACTTCCCTCTGCGAAAGGGCCTTTCTTTTACTTTATGCAATTTTTATTTTTATTTGAGCATCCATGTTCTCTTATAAAGCACCAACTAAGGGGCACTATGATCGTACTTGAGCATTGGGTGTAGCTAATATGCAAGGGTGTTTCATGAATGGATCAATTATTGAGCATAATGGGCTAGGGATAACTTGCTTTAGTGCTGATATTTTGAAAGACATGGTTACTTTTTGATATGCTTCAGTATTGAAATCCTCATGTCCAAAGTAGACTATTGCTTTGACTCATATAAAAGTCCAAATGTCCATGCTACAAAGGAAATATTATGTGATGAACATGTTAGGCAGCATTCCACATCAAAAATTCTGTTTTTATCATTTACCTACTCGATGACGAGCATGAATTAAGCTTGGGGATGCTGATACGTCTCCAACGTATCAATAATTTTTGATTGTTCCATGTTGTTATATTATCATTCTTGGATGTTTTACAATCATTTTATAGCAAATTTATATTATTTCTTGGGACTAACCTATTGACATAGTGCCCAGTACTATTTGTTGTTTTTTGCTTGTTTTTTACTTCACAGGAAATCAAAACCAAATGGAGTCAAAACGTAGCAAAACCTTTTGTTGATTTTTCTGGACTAGAAGACACACGATGGGGCAAGAAAGTACTCGAGGGGGGCTCCGAGGGGAGCACAACCCACTAGGGCGCACCTGGGGCCCCAGGCGCGCCTGATGTCTACTATGCAACTTTATTCTTGTAGACACGTGTTGGGTCTCCAAGCGCAGAGTTTTGTAGGACAGTAGCAATTTTCCCTCAAGTGGATGACCTAAGGTTTATCAATCCGTGGGAGGTGTAGGATGAAGATGGTCTCCCTCAAACGACCCTACAACCAAATACAAGAAATCTCTTGTGTCCCCAACACACCTAATACAATGGCAAAATTGTATAGGAGCATTAGTTCGGCGAAGAGATGTTGATAAAAGTGTTATATTGATGGTAGAAATAGATTTTTATAATCTGAATAAATAAAAATAGCAAGGTAGCAAATAGAAAACGGGCACAAAGACGGTATTGCAATGCTTCAAAATGAGGCCTAGGTTCTGTACTTTCGCTAGTGCAATCTCTCAATAGTGTTAATATATTGGATCATATAACCATCCCTCAAAGTGCAATGTAGAATCACTCCAAAGTTCCTATCTAGCGGAGAACATACGAAGAAATCGTTTGTAGGGTACGAAACCACCTCGAAGCTATTCTTTTTGATTGATATATCCAAGATTTTGTACTAAAGTAACACCAAATAATTTCAGATTCATAATACTCAATCCAACACAAAGAACTTCAAAGAGTGCCCCAAGATTTCTACCAGAGAAACAAAGACGAGAACATGCATCAACCCCTATGCATAAATTACCCCAATTCACCACGGAAATCCACGAGTTGAATGCCAAAACACATATCAAGTGAATCAATATGACACCCCATTGTCACCACGAGTATTCATATGCAAGACATATATCAAGTGCTCTAAAATCCATAAAAGTATTCAATCCGATAACAACGAAATCTTAAAGGGAAAAACTCAATTCATCACAACAAGGTAGAGAGGGGAAAACACCATATGATCAAACTATATTAACAAAGCCCGCGATACATCAAGATTGTGACATCTCAAGAACATGAGAGAGAGAGAGATTAAATACATGGCTACTTGTACAAACCCTCAGCCCCGAGGGTGGACTACTCCCTCCTCATCTCGGTGGCCGCCGGGATAATTAAGATGGCCACCGGTGATGATCTCCCCCTCCAGCGGAGTACCAGAACGGGGTCTAGATTAGTTTTCAGTGGCTACAGAGCCTTGCAGTGATAGAACATATGATCTAGGGTCTCCGTGAGGGTTTTTGGAATATTTGAGAATTATAGGGCGAAGAAGGAGTGCGGGAGGCCACTGAGGAGGGCACAACCCATGAGGGCGCGCCTGGGTGCAGGAGGCCACCTAGGAGGGCACAACCCACCGGGGCGCGCCTGGGGGCCCAGGCGTGCCCTCGTGGGTTGTGCCCCCCTTGAGGCACCCCCAGGTGCTGCTCTGGCCCATTGGTAGTCTTCTAGTCCATAAAAAATCCACAAAAAGTTTTGCGGTCTTTGGACTCCGTTTGATATTGATTTCATGCGATGTAAAAAACAAGCAAAAAACAACAACTGGCACTGGGCACTGGGTCAATAGATTAGTCTCCAAAAATGATATAAAGTTGCTATAAAATGATTGTAAAACATCCAAGAATGATAATATAACAGCATGAATACTTTACAAATTATAGATATGTTGGAGACGTATCAACATCCCCAAGCTTAATTCATACTCGTCCTCGAGTAGGTAAATGATAGAAGAAATAATTTATGAAGTGTGAATGCTAGCAAAGTGCATAAGTTTGATCAATGATAATTTCAATCACTTTTCTTAGCATCATAATAGCAACTCTTTCTTATAAAAATTTTCATGTTAAAGTAGCAACCAATTCACATGTTAAAGTTCAAACAATGAATTCTCTTGAAACACAACAACCTATATTCTTAGTCAACAAACAATTGCAATTCAAATTATTCAATAGAGTCTAAGTAAGAGGTCCACATACTCAACCATCATATAGTTTTCTATGATTGCTAACACTCACCGCATACACATGAGCAAAACGTTTCAACCGGACACACAGAAAGATAGGGGCATATAATTTCGCCTCCCAACGTATTCACCTCAAGGTGATGTCAACAATAATAACTCATGGTACCCATATCCAACTGGATATATGTGCCTAGATCTTTCCTCACCACAAGATGCTTGCCAATGGAGAAAAATAAAAAGGAATAGAGAGAAAAACTTTGACTCTTTCATAAAAGTAAATACATAAAGTAAAAGATAGGCCCTTCGCAGAGGGAAGCAGAGGTTGCCATGCGCTTATATGTTTGTATGCTCAACCCCTTAGTGCAAAAGAACGTCACGTTATATTACCCCTTGTGATGGCAACCTTTATTATGTAGTCTGTCGCTTTTATTCTTCACCATCACAAGTTCGGACAACACTCACTTTCTCTTACACTAAATGATCTTTCACTTTTAGAAGCAATTTTTATTGCCTTATTGCACTGATGACAACTTACTTGAAGGATCTTTCTCAATTCTTAGGTAGGTCTGGTAGACTTGAAAACAAGATTTGGGTTTAAGGGTTTTTGGTTGCGCAAGTAGTATCTCTACTTGGTGCGGAATTTTTGGCTAGCAAAGATGGGGGGCAAGCACCACATGTTGAAGGATCTATGACAATATAACTTCTATGTGAATATGAACAAATATAAATCATTACGTTGTCTTCCTTGTCCAACGTCAAATTTTTTGGCATATAATATTTTGATGGGGGCTCACAATCACAAATGATTAAAAATATAGTTTATTTGCGTGTGAAAGTTCTCTTCCTTCTTGTTGGGAAACGTAGCATGCAATTTCAAAAAAATTCCTATGATCACACAAGATGTATCTAGGAGATGCATAGCAACGAGAGGGGGAGAGTGTGTCCACGTACCCTCATAGACCAAAAGCGGAAGCATTAACTTAACTCGGTTGATTTAGTCGAACATCTTCTCGAATCAACC
The DNA here is from genome assembly GCA_963921465.1 of Triticum timopheevii. Taxonomy (NCBI): domain Eukaryota; kingdom Viridiplantae; phylum Streptophyta; class Magnoliopsida; order Poales; family Poaceae; genus Triticum; species Triticum timopheevii. The sequence goes on along the minus strand of OY997262.1, from coordinate 340,844,176 downwards.
AATCAAGTACCAAACGTACGGCACCTCCGAGTTCTGCACACGTTTAGCTCGATGACCTCCCTTGAACTCTTGATCCAGCAGAGTGTCGATGGAGTCAATGAGTTCCGTCAGCACGACGGCGTGATGACGGTGTTGTTGAAGTGATCCGCGTAGGGCTTCGCCTATGCACTACGATAATATGACCGGAGGAGTAAACGGTGGAGGGGGGCACCGCACACGGCTAAACAATTGATGTGCTTTGGGGTGCCTCCCGCCCTCGTATATAAAGGAGGGGAGGAGGCCGTCCACAAGAGGTGCGCCAAGGGGGGGAGGACTCCTCTTAGGACTCCACTCCTAGTAGGATTCACCCCCCCTTTTTCCTTCTTCCGGAGGGGGAAAAGGGGGAAGGGAGAGGAAGAGGAGAAGGAAAGGGGGGCGCCCCCCTCCCCTAGTCCAATTCGGACTCCCTATGGGAGGGGGACGCAGGCACCCCTTGTGGGCTGCCTCCCCTCTCTCCTATGGCTGATGTAGGCCCAATAATCCCCCGGGGGTTCCGGTAACCTCCCGGTACTCTAAAAAATGTCCGAACCTTTCTGAAACCATTCCGGTGTCCGAACATAACCTTCCAATATATCAATCTTTACCTCTCGACCATTTCGAGACTCCTCGTCATATACCCCGCGGTGTAACCCGGCCGGTAGTATAACCCAGCCGGACTTGGCGACTCACTAATGACCCGCCCTGGCTGGATGACACACTAAGTGACCCGCCCGATCCTGGCGACTTATGGGTGACCTGGCAAGCGGATCAGAGGAGCGACAAGACTGGGGGGCCCAGGAGGCTCAAGGCCTAGAAGGCCGACTTACGTTATGGTAAGCCGGCTTAAGAGGAAAGGCGTGAGGAATATCTTCCTTACAAGGAATCAAGACCCGGACTTGTATCCGGCTTGTAGTAGAAGATAGGCTAGTCCTAATCCTATTTGGACTCCACATGTAACCCGCCCCTCTAACTTATATAAGGAGGGGCAGGGCACCCCAAACAGGGACAGGCAACAAGAAACAATATCTAGGGCTAGACACAAAAGGGGAGCCGGCTTATGCGGCGTCTCCCTGATGAGCATAATGAGATCTAGCCACAAACAACATGTAGGGCTATTATCGGATGATGTTTCCCGGGGCCCGAAGCTGTCTAAATCCTTGTCTTGTGTGTTGCGTCTCTCGTCCCGGTCAACCCCTCTCAAGCTACCACATAGATGCGTTGGCCTCGCGACTAAGTCCTTGCAAGAGGACATCTGTCGTGCCAATTCCACGACAGTCACCAAAATACATAACTCATATAATACCTATCATCATCGAACGTTAATGTGCGGACCCTACGGGTTCGAGAACTATGTAGACATGACTGAGACACCTCTCCGATCAATAACCAATAGCGGAACCTGGATGCTCATATTGGCTCCCACAAATTCTACGAAGATCTTTATCGGTCGAACCACAATGTCAACATAGTTTTTCCCTTTGTCATCGGTATGTTACTTGCCCGAGATTCGATCATCAGTATCTTCATACCTAGTTCAATCTCATTACCGGCAAGTCTCTTTACTCGTTATGTAGTGCACCATCCAGTAACTAACTCATTAGTCACATTGCTTGCAAGGCTTCATATAATGTGCATTACCGAGAGGGCCCAGAGATACCTCTCCGATACTCGGAGTGACAAATCCTAATCTCGATCTATGCCAACCCAAGAAACACCTTTGGAGATACCTGTAGAGCATCTTTATAATCACCCAGTTAAGTTGTGACATCTGATAGCACACAAGGCATTCCTCCGGTGTCCGAGAGTTGCATAACCTCATAGTCGGAGGAATACATATTTGACACGAAGAAAGTAGTAGCAATAAAACTGAATGATCATTATGCTAAGCTAACGTATGGGTTCTGTCCATCACATCATTCCACTAATGATGTGATCCCGTTATCAAATGACAACTCATGTCCATGGCTAGGAAACTTAACCATATTTGTGTTGGAAATATGCCCTAGAGGCAATAATAAAATGGTTATTATTATATTTCCTTGTTCATGATAATTGTCTATTGTTCATGCTATAATTGTGTTATCCGGAAATCGTAAAACATGTGTGAATATATAGACCACAACACATCCCTAGTGAGCCTCTTGTTGACTAGCTTGTTGATCAATAGATAGTCACGGTTTCCTGACTATGGACATTGGATGTCATTGATAACGGGATCACATCATTAGGAGAATGATGTGATGGACAAGACCCATCCTAAGCGTAGCACAAGATCGTGTAGTTCGTTTTGCTAGAGCTTTTCCAAATGTCAAGTATCATTTCCTTAGACCATGAGATTGTGCAACTCCCGGATACCGTAGGAGTGCTTTGGGTGTGCCAAACATCACAAAATAACGGGGTGACTATAAAGGTGCACTACGGGTATCTCTGAAAGTGTCTGCTGGGTTGGCACGAATCGAGACTGGGATTTGTCACTCCGTATGATGGAGAGGTATCTCTGGGCCCACTCGGTAATGCATCATCATAATGAGCTCAAAGTGACCAAGTGTTTGGTCACAGGATCATGCATTACGGTACGAGTAATGTGACTTGCCGGTAACGATATTAAACAGGGTATTGGGATACCTACGATCGAATCTCGGGCAAGTAACGTACCGATTGACAAAGGGAATTAAATACGGGATTGATTGAATCCTCGACATCGTGGTTCATCTGATGAGATCATCGAGGAACATGTGGGAGCCAACATGGGTATCCAGATCCTGCTGTTGGTTATTGGCCGGAGAGGCGTCTCGGTCATGTCTGCATATCTCCCGAACCCGTAGGGTCTACAAGCTTAAGGTTCGGTGACGCTGGGGTTGTAGAGATATAAGTATGCGGTAACCGAAAAGTTGTTCGGAGTCCCGGATGAGATCCCGGACATCACGAGGAGTTCCGGGATGGTCCGTTGGTGAAGAATTATATATAGGAAGTCAAGTTTCGGCTATCGGGAAAGTTTCGGGGGTCACCGGTATTGTACCGGGACCACCGGAAGGGTCCCGGGGGTCCATCGGGTGGGCCCACCTATCCCGGAGGGCCCCATGGGCTGAAGTGGGAGGGGAACTAGGCCCTGGTGGGCTGGTGCGCCCCCCCTTGGGCCCCCTGCGCCTAGGGTTGGAAACCCTAGGGGTGGGGGCGTCCCACATGGCTTGGGGGGGAAGCCACCCCCTTGGCCGTCGCCCCACCCTTGGAGATTGGATCTCCTAGGGCTGGAGCCCCCTCCCCCTAGGGGCCCTATATAAAGAGGGGGGAGGAAGGGCAGCCGCACCCAAGTCCCTGGCACCTCTCTCTCCCCACGCACCACCTCTCCCTCTCGCTGAAGCTTGGCAAAGCCCTGCCGAGATCGCTGCTGCATCCACCACCACGCCGTCGTGCTGCTGGATCTCCATCAACCCCTCCTTCCCCCCCTTGCTGGATCAAGAAGGAGGAGACGTCTTCCCAACCGTACGTGTGTTGAACACGGAGGTGCCGTCCGTTTGGTGCTAGGATCTCCGGTGATTTGGATCACGATGAGTACGACTCCCTCACCCCCGTTCTATTGAACGCTTCCGCTCGATCTACAAGGGTATGTAGATACACTCCTCTCTCTCATTGCTAGATGACTCCATAGATTGATCTTGGTGAAGAGTAGAAATTTTTTTATTTTCCGCAACGTTCCCCAACAGTGGCATCATGAGCTAGGTCTATGCGTAGTTTCTATGCACGAGTAGAACACAAACTTGTTGTGGGTGTAGATGTTGTCAATTTTCTTTCCACTACTAGTCTTATCTTGCTTCGGCGACATCGTGGTATGAAGCGGCCCAGACCGACCTTACACGTACGCTTACGTGAGACAGGTTCCACCGACTAACATGCACTAGTTGCATAAGGTGGCTAGCGGGTGTCTGTCTCTCCCACTTTAGTTGGAGCGGATTCGAAGAAAAGGATCCTTATGAAGGGTAAATAGAAATTGGCATATCACATTGTGGTTTTACGTAGGTAAGAAACGTTCTTGTTAGAAACCTATAGAAGCCACGTAAAAACATGCAAGAACAATTAGACGACGTCTAACTTGTTTTTGCAGCATGTGCCGTGTGATGTGATATGGCCAAAAGTTTGTGATGAATGATGTATATGTGATGTATGAGATCATGTTCTTGTAATAGGAATCACGACTTGCATGTTGATGAGTATGACAACCGGCAGGAGCCATAGGAGTTGTCTTATTTATTGTATGACCTGCGTGTCAATGAATAAACGCCATGTAATTACTTTACTTTATTGCTAAACCGTTAGCCATAGTAGTAGAAGTAATAGTTGGCGAACAACTTCATGAAGAAACGATGATGGAGATTATGATTATGGAGATCATGGTGTCTTGCCGGTGACGAAGATGATCATGGCGCCCCGAAGATGGAGATCAAAGGAGCAATATGATATTGGCCATATCATGTCACTATTTGATTGCATGTGATGTTTATCATGTTTTACATCTTATTTGCTTAGAACGACTGTAGCTTAAATAAGATGATCCCTCGCAATAATTTCAAGAAAGTGTTCCCCCTAACTGTGCACCATTGCGAAGGTTCGTTGTTTCGAAGCACCACGTGATGATCGGGCGTGATAGATCCTAATGTTCGAATACAACGGGTGTAAGCCAAATTTACACACGCAATACACTTAGGTTGACTTGATGAGCCTAGCATGTACAAACATGGCCTCAGAATATGGAAGACCGAAAGGTCGAGCATGAGTCGTATAGAAGATACGATCAACATGAAGATGCTCACCGATGTCGACTAGTCCATCTCACGTGATGATCGGACACGGCCTAGCTCACTCGGATCATGTTTCACTTAGATGATTAGAGGGATGTCTGTCTGAGTGGGAGTTCATTGAATAATTTGATTAGATGAACTTAATTATCATGAACTTAGTCTAAAATCTTTACAATATGTCTTGTAGATCAAATGGCCCACGCTAATGCTGCCCTCAACTTCAACGCGTTCCTAGAGAAAACCAAGCTGAAAGATGATGGCAGCAACTATACAGACTGGGTCTGGAACCTGAGGATCATCCTCATAGTTGCAAAGAAAGATTATGCCTTAGAAGCACCGCTAGGTGAAGCACGCATCCCAGAGAACCCAGACGTTATGAATGCTTGGCAGTCTCGTGCTGATGATTACTCCCTCGTTTAGTGCGTCATGCTTTAGAGCTTAGAACCGGGGCTCCAAAAGCATTTTGATCAACACGGAGCATATGAGATGTTCGAAGAGCTGAAAATGGTTTTCCAAGCACATGCCCGGGTCGAGAGATATGAAGTCTCCAACAAGTTCTTCAGTTGTAAGATGGAGGAAAATAGTTCTGTCAGTGAGCACATACTCAAAATGTCTGGGTTGCACAACCGCTTGACTCAACTGGGAGTTAATCTCCTAGATGACGCGGTTATTGACAGAATCCTTCAGTCGCTTCCACCGAGCTACAAGAGCTTTGTGATGAACTTCAATATGCAGGGGATGGAAAAGACCATTCCTGAGGTATATTCAATGTTGAAATCAGTGGAGGTAGAGATCAAAAAGGAACATCAAGTGTTGATGGTGAATAAAACCACTAAGTTCAAGAAAGGCAAGGGTAAGAAGAACTTCAAGAAGGATGGCAAGGGAGTTGCCGTGCCCGGTAAGCCAGTTGCCGGGAAGAAGCCAAGGAATGGACCCAAGCCTGAGACTGAGTGCTTTTATTGCAAGGGAAGTGGTCACTAGAAGCGGAACTGCCCCAAGTACTTAGCGGACAAGAAGGCCGGCAACACGAAAGGTATATGTGATGTACATGTTATTGATGTGTACCTTACCAGCACTCGTAGTAGCTCCTAGGTATTTGATACCAGTGCGGTTGCTCATATTTGTAACTCAAAGCAGGAGCTGCGGAATAAGCGGAGACTGGCGAGGGACGAGGTGACGATGCGCGTCGGGAATGGTTCCAAGGTCGATGTGATCGCCGTCGGCACGCTACCTCTACATTTACCTACGGGATTAGTTTTAAACCTTAATAATTGTTATTTAGTGCCAGCTTTGAGCATGAACATTGTATCTGGATCTCGTTTAATACGAGATGGCTACTCATTTAAATCTGAGAATAATGGCTGTTCTATTTATATGAGAGATATGTTTTATGGTCATGCCCCGATGGTCAATGGTTTATTCTTAATGAATCTCGAACATGATGTTACACATATTCATAGTATGAATACCAAAAGATGTAAAGTTGATAACGATAGTCCCACATACTTGTGGCACTGCCGCCTTGGTCACATTGGTTTTAAGCGCATGAAGAAGCTCCATGCCGATAGACTTTTAGAGTCTCTCGATTATGAATCATTTGACACATGCGAACCATGCCTCATGGGCAAAATGACCAAGACTCCGTTCTCCGGAACAATGGAGCGAGCAACCAACTTATTAGAAATCATACATACTGATGCGTGTGGTCCAATGAGCGTTGAGGCTCGCGGAGGATATCATTATGTTCTCACTCTCACTAACGACTTGAGTAGATATGGATATGTCTACTTGATGAAACACAAGTCTGAGACCTTTGAAAAGTTCAAGGAATTTCAGAATGAGGTAGAGAATCAACGTGACCGAAAGATAAAGTTCTTACGATCAGATCATGGAGGAGAATATTTAAGTCACGAATTTGGTACACACTTAAGGAAATGTGGAATCGTTTCACAACTCACGCCGCCTGGAACACCTCAGCGTAACGGTGTGTCCGAACATCGTAATCGCACTCTATTGGATATGGTGCGATCTATGATGTCACTCACCAGTTTACCGCTATCATTTTGGGGATACACTCTAGAGACAGCTACATTCACTTTAAATAGGGCACCGTCTAAATCCGTTAAGACGACACCATATGAATTATGGTTTGGGAAGAAACCTAAGTTGTCGTTTCTAAAAGTTTGGGGATGCGATGCTTATGTCAAGAAACTTCAACCTGCAAAGCTCGAACCCAAGTCAGAAAAATGCGTCTTCATAGGATACCATAAGGAAACCATTGGGTATACCTTCTACCTCAGATCCGAAGGCAAGATCTTTGTTCCCATGAACGGGTCCTTTCTGGAGAAAGAGTTTCTCTCGAAAGAAGTAAGTGGGAGGAAAGTGAAACTTGATGAAGTACTACCTCTTGAAAGTAGCGCGGCTCAGGAAGATGTTCCTGTGGTGCCTGCACTGACTAGAGAGGAAACCAATGATGATGATCAAGGTACTTCGGATCAATTTACCACTGAACTTCATAGGTCCACGAGGACACGTTCCACACCAGAGTGGTATGGCAACCCTATCCTGGAAATCATGTTGTTAGACAATGGTGAACCTTCGAACTATGAAGAAGCAATGGCGGGCCCAGATTCCAACAAATGTCTTGAAGCCATGCAATCTAAGATAGGATCCATGTATGAAAACAAAGTATGGACTTTGATAGACTTTCCCGATGATCGGCGAGCGATAGAAAACAAATGGATCTTTAAGAAGAAGACGGACGCGGATGGTAATGTTACCATCTATAAAGCTCGACTTGTTGCTAAGGGTTATCGACAAGTTCAAGGGGTTGACTACGATGAGACTTTCTCTCCCGTAGCGAAGCTGAAGTCTGTCCGAATCATGTTAGCAATTGCCGCATACTATGATTATGAGATATGGCAAATGAACGTCAAAACGACATTCCTTAATGGCCATCTTAAGGAAGAACTGTATATGATGCAGCCGGGAGGTTTTGTCGATCCTTAGAATGCTAACAAGGTATTCAAACTCCAGCAATCCATTTATGGGCTGGTGCAAGCATCTCGGAGTTGGAACATTCGCTTTGATGAGGTGACCAAAGAATTTGGGTTTATGCAGACTTATGGAGAAGCCTGCGTTTACAAGAAAGTGAGTGGGAGCTCTGTAGCATTTCTCATATTATATGTGGATGACATACTTTTGATGGGAAATGATATAGAACTTTTGGACAACATTCAGGCCTACTTGAATAAGTGTTTTTCAATGAAGGACCTTGGAGAAGCTGCTTACATATTAGGCATCAAGATCTATAGAGATAGATCAAGACGCCTCATAGGTCTTTCACAAAGCACATACCTTGATAAGATATTGAAGAAGTTCTATATGGATCAGCCCAAGAAGGGGTTCTTGCCTGTTTTGCAAGGTGTGAAATTGAGCTCGGCTCAATGTCCGACCACGACAGAAGATAGAGAAAAGATGAGTGTCGTCCCCTATGCCTCGGCCATAGGGTCTATCATGTATGCCATGCTGTGTACCAGACCTGATGTAAACCTTGACGTAAGTTTGGTAGGAAGGTACCAAAGTAATCCCGGCATGGAACACTGGACAGCGGTCAAGAACATCCTAAAGTACCTAAAAAGGGCTAAGGATATGTTTCTCGTGTATGGAGGTGACGAAGAGCTCGTCGTCAAGGGTTACGTCGACGCTAGCTTTAACACAGATCTGGATGACTCTAAGTCACAAACTGGATACGTGTATAGTTTGAATGGTGGGGCGGTAAGTTGGTGCAGTTGCAAGCAAAGCATCATGGCGGGATCTACATGTGAAGCAGAGTACATGGCAGCCTCGGAGGCAACGCATGAAGCAATCTGGGTGAAGGAGTTCATTACCGACCTAGGAGTCATACCCAATGCATTGGGGCCGATCACACTCTTCTGTGACAACACTGGAGCTATTGCACTTGCCAAGGAGCCCAGGTTTCATAGGAAGACCAGGCACATCAAGCGTCGCTTCAACTCAATTCGTGAAAATGTTCAAGATGGAGACATAGATATTTGTAAAGTACATATGGACCTGAATGTAGCAGATCCGTTGACTAAACCTCTCCCTAGAGCAAAACATGATCAACACCAGAACTCTATGGATCTTCGATTCATCAAAATGTAACTAGATTATTGACTCTAGTGCAAGTGGGAGACTGTTGGAAATATGTCCTAGAGGCAATAATAAATTGGTTATTATTATATTTCCTTGTTCATGATAATTGTCTATTGTTCATGCTATAATTGTGTTATCCGGAAATCATAATGCATGTGTGAATATATAGACCACAACACGTCCCTAGTGAGCCTCTAGTTGACTAGCTCGTTGATCTGCAGATAGTCACGGTTTCCTGATTATGGACATTGGATGTCATTGATAATGGGATCACATCATTAGGAGAATGATGTGATGGACAAGACCCATCCTAAGCGTAGCATAAGATTGTGTAGTTCGTTTTGCTAGAGCTTTTCCAAATGTCAAGTATCATTTACTTAGACCATGAGATTGTGCAACTCCTGGATACCGTAGGAGTTCTTTGGGTGTGCCAAACGTCACAACGTAACTAGGTGACTATAAAGGTGCACTACGGGTATCTCCGAAAGTCTCTGTTGGGTTGGCATGAATCGAGACTGGGATTTGTCACTCCGTATGACGGAGAGGTATCTCTGGGCCCACTCGGTAATGCATCATCATAATGAGCTCAAAGTGACTAAGTGTCTTGTCACGGTATCATGCATTACGGTATGAGTAAAGTGACTTGCCGGTAACGAGATTAAACGAGGTATTGGGATACCGATGATCGAATCTCGGGCAAGTAACGTACCGATTGACAAAGGGAATTGAATACGGTATTGATTGAACCCTCGACATCGTGGTTCATCCGATGAGATCATCGAGGAACATGTGGGAGCCAACATGGGTATCCAGATCCCGCTGTTGGTTATTGACCAGAGAGGCGTCTCGGTCATGTCTGCATGTCTCCGAACCCGTAGGGTCTACACGCTTAAGGTTTGGTAACGCTAGGGTTGTAGAGATATAAGTATGCGGTAACCCGAAAGTTGTTCGCAGTCCCAGATGAGATCTCGGACGTCACAAGGAGTTCCGGAATGGTCCGGAGGTGAAGAATTATATATAGGAAGTCCAGTTTCGGCTATCGGGAAAGTTTCGGGGGTCAACGGTATTGTACCGGGACCACCGGAAGGGTCCTGGGGGTCCACCGGGTGGGGCCACCTATCCTAGAGGGCCCCATGGGCTGAAGTGGGAGGGGAGCCAGCCCCTAGTGGGCTGGTGCGCCCCTCCTTGGCCCCCCTTGGAGATTGGATCTCCTAGGGCCGGCGCCCCCCTAGGGGACCTATATAAATAGGGGGAGGGAGGGTAGCCACACCCAAGTCCCTGGCGCCTCCCTCTCCCCACGCCCCACCTCTCCCTCTCGCTGTAGCTTGGCGAAGCCCTGCCGAGATCGATGCTGCATCCACCACCACGCCGTCGTGCTGTTGGATCTCCCTCAACCTCTCCTTCCCCCCCTTGCTGGATCAAGAAGGAGGATACGTCTTCCCAACCGTACGTGCGTTGAACGTGGAGGTGCCGTCCGTTCGGCGCTAGGATCTCCGGTGATTTGGATCACGACGAGTACGACTCCCTCAACCCCGTTCTCTTGAACACTTCCGCTCGATCTACAAGGGTATGTAGATGCACTCCTCTCTCTCGTTGCTAGATGACTCCATAGATTGATCTTGGTGAAGCGTAATTTTTTTTTTATTTTCTGTAACGTTCCCCAACAATTTGATCAACGAGCTACTCTAGTAGAGGCATACTAGGGACACGTTGTTTTGTCTATGTATTCACACATGTATCAAGTTTCTGGTTAATACAATTCTAGCATGAATAATAAACGTTTATCATGAATAAGGAAATATAAAATAACAACTTTATTATTCCCTCTTGGGTATATTTCACATCACCGTGTGAGCAACACTCAAAGGGTTTACTAAAGTCAAAAATCTAGTTCATATCGCTATGTGATTAACACCCAAAGAGTACTTAGGTGTGATCATATTTTTCTTGTGAGAGAGTTTAGTCAAAGGGTCTGCAATTTTCAGAGATGTATGTATTTTGCAAATTTTCTATGTCTACAGTGCTCCCACTTTCAATACGTATCCAGATTGAGACTCAGAGTCATCTGGATCGGTGTAAAAGCTTGCATCGATGTAACTCTTTACGACGAACTCTTTATCACCTCCATAACTGATAAATATTTCCTTAGTCCTCTTAGGTAACTAAGGATAACTTTGACCGCTGTCCAGTGATCAACTCCTGGATCACTATCATACCCCCTTGCCAAACTCATGATAAGGTACACAGTATAGCGTATACTTTATAGAACCTATGGCTGAGGCGTAGGGAATGATTTTCATTCTCTTTCTATTTTCTGTTGTGGTCGGGTTTTGATTCTTATTCAACTTTACACCTTGCAACACAGGCAAGAACTCCTTCTTTGACTGTTCCATTTTGAACTACTTCAAAATCTTGTCAAGGTAAATACTCATTGAAAAATCTTATCAAGCATCTTGATCTATCTCTATAGATCTTGATGCCCAATATGTAAACAGCTTCACTGAGGTCTTTCTTTGAAAAAATCCTTTCAAACTTTCCTTTATGCTTTCCAGAAAATTTTACATCATTCCCAATCAACAATATGTCATTCACATATACTTATTAGAAAGGTTGTAGTGGTCCCACTCACTTTCTTGTAAATACATGCTTCACAGCAAGTCTGTATAAAACTATATGTTTTGATCACCTCATCAAAGCGTACATTCCAACTCCGAGATGCTTGCACCAGTCCATAAATGGATCGCTGGAGCTTGTGCACTTTGTTAGCACCTTTAGGATCGACAAAACCTTCTGGTTGCATAATATACAAATCTTCTTTAAGAAATCCATTAAGGAATGAAGTTTTGACATCCATCTGCCAGATTTCACAAAATGTGGCATTGCTAACATGATTTGGACGGACTTTAAGCATCGCCACGGTTGATAAAGTCTCATCATAGTCAACCCCTTGAACTTGTCGAAAACCTTTTGCGACAAGTCGAGTTTTGTACACAGTAACATTACCATCAACATCTATCTTCCTCTTGACGATCCATTTATTCTCTATGGATTTCCGATCATCCGGCAAGTCCACCAAAGTCCACACTTTGTTCTCATATATGGATCATATCTCAGATTTCATGACCTCATGCCATCTGTCAGAATCTGGGCTCATCATAGCTTCTTCATAGTTCGTAGGTTTGTCATGGTCAAGTAATATGACTTCCAGAACAGGATCACCGTACCACTTTGGTGCCGATCATGCTCTGGTTTACCTATGAGGTTCTGTAGCAACTTGATCTAAAGTTTCATGATCATTATCATAAGCTTCCTCTCTAGTTTGTGTACGCATCACGGGAACGGAATTCTCTGATGAGCTACTTTCCAAATTGAGAGAAGGTACAACTACCTCATAAAGTTCTAATTTCCTCCCACTCACTTCTTTCGAGAGAAACTCCTTCTCTAGAAAGGTTTCGTTCTTAGCAACAAAGATCTTGCCTTCGGATCTATGGTAGAAGGTGTACCCAATTGTTTCCTTAGGGTATCCTATGAAGATGCACTTCTCTGATTTGGGTTCAAGCTTATCAAGCTGAAGCCTTTTGATATAAGCATCGCATCCCCAAACATTAAGAAATGACAGCTTAGGTTTATTGCCAAACCACAGTTCATACGGTGTCGTCTCAACGGATTTTGAAGGTGCCCTATTTAATGTGAATGCAGTTGTCTCTAATGCATAACCCCAAAACGATAGTGGTAAATCGGTAAGAGACATCATAGATCGCACCATATCAAGTAAACTGTGGTTACAACGTTCGGACACACCATTACGCTGTGGTGTTCCAGATGGTGTGAGCTGTGAAACTATTCCACATTGTTTTAAATGAAGGCCAAACTCGTCACTCAAATATTATCCTCCACGATTAGATCATAGAAACTTTATTTTCTTGTTACGATGATTCTCCACTTCACGCTGAAATTTCTTTGAACTTTTCAAATGTTTCAGACTTGTGTTTCATTAAATAGACATACCCATATCTTCTCAAATCATCTGGGAAGGTCATAAAATAACGATACCCGCCACGAGCTTCAACACTCATTGAACTGCATTCATCAATATGTATTATTTCCAATAAGTCATTAGCTCATTCCAATGTTCTAGAGAACAGAGTTTTAGTCATCTTGCCCGTGAGGCATGGTTCGCAAGTATCAAATGATTCATAATCAAGTGATTCCAAAAGCCCATCAGCATGGAGTTTCTTCATGCGCTTTACACCAATATGACCTAAACGGCCGAGATACAAGTATGTTGCACTATTATTATCAACTTTTGCATATTTTTGCACCAATATTATGAACATGTGTATCACTACGATCGAGATTCAATAAACCATTAACATTGGGTGTATGACAATAGAAGGTTTTATTCATGTAAACATAATAACAATTATTCTCTATCTAAAATGAATAATTGTATTGCAATAAACATGATCTAATCATGTTAATGCTCAATGCAAACACCAAATACCATTTATTTAGGTTCAACACTAATCCCCAAAGTATAGGGAGTGTGCGATGATGATCGTATCAATCTTGGAACCACTTCCAACACACATCATCACTTCACCCTCAACTAGTCTCTATTCATTCTGTAACTCCTGTTTCGAGTTACTAATCTTAGAAACTAAACAAGTATGAAATACCCAGGGGTTACTACGAGCACTAGTAAGGTACACATCAATAACATGTATATCAAATATACCTTTGTTCACTTTTCCATCCTTCTTATCCACCAAATATTTGGGGTAGTTCCGCTTCCAGTGACTATTTCCTTTGCAGTAGAAGCACTCAATTTCAGGCTTAGGTCCAGCTTCAGGCTTATTCAGGGGAGTGACAACTTGCTTGCCATTCTTCTTAAAGTTCCCTTTCTTTCCCTTTTCCCTTTTCTTGAAACTAGTGGTCTTTTTTAATCATCAACACTTGATGCTTTTTCTTGATTTCTACCGTCGTTGATTCCAGCATTGCGAAGAGCTCGGGAATCGTTTTCGTCATCCCTTGCATATTATAGTTCATCACGAAGTTCCAGTAACTTGGTGATAGTGACTAGAAAACTCTGTCAATCACTATCTTATTTGGAAGATTAACTCCCACTTGATTCAAGCAATTGTAGTACTCAGACATTCTGAGCACATGCTCACTGGTTGAGGTATTCTTCTCCATCTTTTAGGAGAAGTATATGGCAGAGGTCTCATACCTCTCGACACGGGCATGAGCCTGAAATACCAATTTCAGCTCTTGGAACATCTCATATGCTCCGTGGTGTTCGAAACATTTTTGAAGTCCCGGTTCTAAGCGGTAAAGCATGGTGCACTAAACTATCAACTAGTCATCATATTGAGCTAGCCAAACTTTCATAACATCTGTATCTGCTCCTGCAATAGGTCTGTCACCTAGCGGTGCATCAAGGACATAATTCTTCTATGCAATAATGAGGATGAACCTCAGATCACGGACCTAGTCCGCATCATAGCTACTATCATCTTTCAACTTAGTTTTCTCTAGGAACATATCAAAAAACATAGGGGAGCAACAACGCGAGCTATTGATCTACAACATAATTTGCAAATACTATCAGGACTAAGTTCATGATAAATTAAAGTTTAATTAATCATATTACTTAAGAACTCCCACTTATATCGACATCCCTCAAGTCATATAAATGATATGTGATCCAAATCAACTAAACCATGTCCGATCATCACGTGAGATGGAGTAGTCATCAATGGTGAACATCTCTATGGTGATCATATCCACTATATGATTCACGTTTGACCTTTCGGTCTCCAGTGTTCCGAGGCCATATCTGTATATGCTAGGCTCGTCAAGTTTAACCCGGGTATTCCGCATGTGCAAAACTGGCTTGCACCAGTTGTATTTGAATGTAGAGCCTATCACACCCGATCATCATGTGGTGTCTCAGCACGAAGAACTTTTGCAACGGTGCATACTCGGGGAGAACGCTTATACCTTGAATTTTTAGTAAGCGATTATCTTATAATGCTACCACCGTACTAAGAAAAATAAGATGCATAAAGGTAAAACCCACATGCAACCAAAATATGTGACATGATATGGCCATCATCATCTTGTGCTTTTGATCTCCGTCACCGAAGCAACGTCATGATCTCCATCGTCACCGGCTTGACACCTTGATCTCCATTGTAGCATCGTGGTTGTCTCGCCAACTATTGCTTCTACGACTATCGCTACCACTTAGTGATAAAGTAAAGCAATTACATAGCATTTGTATTTCATACAATAAACCGACAACCATATGGCTCCTGCTAGTTGACGATAACTTTTTACAAAACATGATCATCTCATATAACAATTTATATCACATCATGCCTTGACCATATCACATCACAACATGCCCTGCAAAAACAAGTTAGACGTCCTCTACTTTGTTTCTTGCAAGTTTTACGTGGCTGCTACTGGCTCCTAGCATGAACCGTACATACCTACAGCACAAAAACCACAATGGTGATTTATCAAGTTTGTTGTTTTAACCTTCACTAGGACCGGCCGCAGTCAAATTCGATTCAATTAAAGATGGAGAAATAGACACCCGTCAGCCACCTTTATGCAAAACTTAGTTACATGTCTGTCGATGGAACCGGTCTCATGAACGCGGTCATGTAAGGTTGGTCCGAGCCGCTTCATCCAACAATACCACCGAATCAAAATAAGACATTGGTGGTAAGCAGTATGACGGTCACCGCCCCCAACTCTTTGTGTTCTACTCGTGCATATCATCTATGCGGCCCAACCATACATCTGTCCGGCAGTAGCCCCTCCAAGGTTCCAGAATTCATGCCTTGGTAAATCAGCTGGAGCCGAGATGACCACCCAGAGGTGATGCCTTCTTCGTGTTCCTATGCCTTGGTATTGGATGCCACCTTTGCAACATAAAGGCGAGCTGCTCGTTTCTCTCGAGTCCTGATAGATGGCGGCAGCAGGATCAACATCCTTTACCGTGATACCATGGAGAGGTTGAACATCTAGATGAAGCAGTTCCTGCCTGGCCGGACCGTCTTCCAGGGCATTGTGCCGGGTCTTTCCTGCTCACCAATCGGCAAGATCAAGATAGTTGTCCTCTTTGGAGACAAAGATCACTTCCGCCGCGAAGCAGTTTGGTTTCAAGTAGTGGACTTGGAGAGCCCTATCATGCATTACTTGGCCGGCCTGCTCTGGCCAAGTTCATGGCTGTGCCCCACTATGCGTACCTCAAGATGAAGATACCAAGCACCAAGGGCATCATCACCATAGTTGGAGACTACAAGAAGTCATCCGCCTATGCCGCAGTAAGCAGCCGGCTGGCCGAGTCCCTTGTGATAGATGCAGAGAAGAATCTCCTTGACCGGGTTGTGTCCATGGCCGACAAGCAGCCGTACCTCTCACCGGACCCCAAGGAGTCAGAGACTCAGGGCTCCTTCCAGCCGGCCAAGGAAACCAAGAAGATACCTTTAGACCCGAACCACCCGGAGAGGTTGGCTCTTGTAGGGAACAACCTTGACAACAAATAGGAAAGCGAGCTCGTCAATTTCCTCCATGAGAATCGGGATATCTTTGCATGGTCCCCAAAGGACATGCCGGGTGTTCCGACGGATTTTGCCGAGCACAAGCTACATGTCAGAGCAGATGCAAAACCAGTCAAGCAACCCCTCCGCTGACTGTCGGAGGAGCAAAGAAGAATTTTTGGTGAAGAGATAGCCCGGCTTCTAGCAGCCGGCTTCACTATGGAAGTGTTCTTTCTAGAATGGCTTGCCAACCCAGTCCTTGTACTGAAGAAGAACAACAAGTGGCCCATGTGTATTGATTATACCAGCCTTGACAAAGCTTGCCCCAAAGATTTGTTTGCTTTGCCTTAGATTGACCAAGTGATAGACTCCACAGCCAGATGCGAGTTGTTGAGTTTTTTGGATGCCTACTCAAGGTACCATCAGAATAAGTTGGACCCAGCCAACCGCCTAAAGACCGCCTTCATCACACCATTCAGAGCCTTCTGCTACCTGACCATGACATTCGGCTTGAGAAATGCTGGTGCCACTTTTAAGCATTGCATGCAGAAGTGCCTCCTCAAGCAACTTGGCAGAAATGTCCACGTCTATGTAGACGATATTGTGGTCAAGACGGAGAAGCACGACACCCTGCTGGAAGATCTCAAGGAAATATTTGACAATCTACACCGCTTTTAGATCAAGCTCAACCCCGAGAAATGCGTCTTTGGGGTACTAGCCGGCTAGCTCCTTGGCTTCCTGGACTCTAGACGTGACATTGAGTGCAACCCTGTGAAGATCAAGGCCATCGAGAGGATGGAGATTCCCACCCGACTGCGAGACGTCCAGAAGTTCACCGGGTGCTTGGCTTCCCATAGCCGCTTCATCTGTCGGCTACCAGAGAAGGCTCTTCCCCTGTACTAGCTCATGAAGAAACCACTCACTTCGAGTGGAACGACCAGGCGGATGAAGCCTTTCACCAGCTGAAGAAGATGTTGACAACGCCGCCTGTCCTGGCGGCTCCGACTGACGAAGATCCCATGCTCTTCTACATTGCCGCAACCAGCCGGGTGGTCAGTACAGTGATTGTGGTTCAGCGCCCAGAAGGCGGCAAGGCACAGTCGGTCCAGAGGCCTATGTATTATTAGAGTGAAGTACTGTCGGCCTCAAAGTAGAACTATCCACACTACCAGAAGATGTGATACGGTGTGTACTTCGCCGCCAAGAAGCTCAAGCCATATTTTCAAGAGCACCCATCACGGTTGTTTGCACTGCTCCACTGGCCGAGATCATTGGCAGCCGAGATGCTTCAGGCCGGGTGGCCAATTGGGCCATCGAGATGGCCCCATATACCATCTTCTACCAGCCTCGCACCGCCATCAAGTCCCAAGTGCTGGCCGACTTCCTCGTCGACTGGGCCGAGACCTGCCGCCAGCGCCGGACTCCACCCATTGGCAGATGCACTTTGATGGCTCCAAGATGCGCACCGGTTTGGGAGCCGACATCGTCCTCACCTCTCCCAAAGGCGACAAGCTTAGATACACATTGCAAATCCACTTCACCGCCTCCAACAATGTAGCCGAGTACGAGGCGCTCGTACATTGTCTTTGACTGGCCAAAGAACTCGGCATCCGCCGGATCCTGTGCTACGGTGACTCGGATTTTCTGGTCCAACAGCCGTCCGGCGACTGGGATGCCAAAGACGCAAACAGGGCAAGCTACCGCTTCCTCATCCAGCAACTCAGCGGATATTTCAAAGGGTGCGAGTTCCTTCACGTGCCACGGGCCGACAACGAGCAAGGAGATGCCCTGGCACGAATCGGCTCCACCCGGCAAGCCATACCAGCCGGCGTCTCCCTTCAGTGCCTCCTCAAGCCGTCTATCAAACCTTCGCCGGAATCAGATTCCATCATCGTGCCGGCCGACCCTGAAGCAGTCGGATCCGACTTAGGGACCTCAGCAGGCGGCTCGTGGACTGCGGCAGCCATACCCGGCTCGAGGACTGTAGAACCCGGTCCGGGGAGTGCAGCAGTCAGCCCGGGGACTTAAACGACACAACAGGCAGTGGCCGACTCGAACCCACCACCTCCCAGCCCAACCGCCCTAGTTGAAGTGGCCGTGCTAACAATAGAAGAAGTCGCAGGTCCATCATGGGCGCAGCCCATCCTCAAATTTTTGGTGAACAAAGAGCTGCCGACTGATGAGATCTTGGTTCTACCTCTTGATCATTGCGTTGGTTTTCCATTGAAGAAGAAAGGGTGATGCAGCAAAGTAGCATAAGTATTTCCCTCAGTTTTTGAGAACCAAGGTATCAATCCAGTAGGAGGCTACACGCAAGTCCCTCGTACCTACACAAACAATCAAGAACCTTGCAACGAACGCGATAAAGGGGTTATCAATCCCTTCACAGCCACTTGCAAAAGTGAGATCTGCTAGAGATAATAATAAGATAAATATTTTTGGTATTTGTATGATATAGATTGAAAAGAAAAGATTGCAAAATAAAGTAGATCGGAAACTTATATGATGAAAAATAGACCTGGGGGCCATAGGTTTCACTAGTGGCTTCTCTCAAGATAGCATAAGTATTACGGTGGGTGAACAAATATCTGTCGAGCAATTGATAGAAAAGTGCGTAGTTATGAGAATATCTAGGCATGATCATGTATATAGGCATCACGTCTGCGACAAGTAGATCGAAACGATTCTGCATCTACTACTATTACTCCACACATCGACCACTATCCAGCATGCATCTAGAGTATTAAGTTCATAAGAACAGAGTAACGCATTAGGCAAGATGACATGATGTAGAGGGATAAACTCAAGCAATATGATATAAACCCCATCTTTTTATCCTCGATGGCAACAATACAATACATGCCTTGCTTCCCCTGCTCTCACTGGGAAAGGACACCGCAAGATTGAACCCAAAGCTAAGCACTTCTCCCATTGCAAGAAAGATCAATCTAGTAGGCCAAACCAAACTGATAATTCGAAGAGACTTGCAAAGATAACCAATCATACATAAAAGAATTCAGAGGAGATTCAAATATTTCTCATAGATAAACTTGATCATAAACCCACAATTCATCGGATCTCGACAAACACACTGCAAAACGAGTTACATCGAATAGATCTCCAAGAAGATCGAGGTGAACATTGTATTGAGATTCAAAGAGAGAGAAGAAGCCATCTAGCTAATAACTATGGACCCGAAGTTCTATGGTAAACTACTCGCACTTCATCGGAGAGGCTATGGCGTTGATGTAGAAGACCTCCGTGATCGATTCCCCCTCCAGTGGAGCACCGGAAATGGCCCCAAGATGGGATCTCATGGGTACAGAAGGTTGCGGTGGGGGAAATAGGGTTTCATGGTGCTCCTGGATGTTTTCAGGGTATGTAGATATATATAGGCGAAGGAAGTCGTTCAGGGGAGCCACGAGGGGCCCACGAGGGTGGGGGGCGCGCCCACCCCCCTAGGGCGCGCCCTCCTGCCTCGTGGCTTCCTCGTGTGTTTCTTGACGTCCACTCCAAGTCTCCTGGATTGCGTTTGTTCAAAAAATAACTCTCCTGAAGGTTCCATTCCGTTTGGAGTCCGTTTAATATTTCTTTTTTGCGAAACATTGAAACAGGCAAAAAAACAGCAATTTGGGTTGGGCCTCCTGGTAATAGGTTATTCCCAAAAATAATATAAAAGTGCTTAGTAAAGCCCAGAAACATCCAAAGCAGGTAATATAATATCACGGAACAATCAAAAATTATAGTTACGTTGGAGACGTATCAAGCATCCCCAAGCTTAATTCCTGCTCGTCCTCGAGTAGGTAAATCATAAAAACAGAATTTTTGATGTGGAATGCTACCTAGCATATTTCTCAATGTAATTTTCTTTATTGTGGCATGAATGTTCAAATCCAAATGATTCAAGATAAAGGTTCAGATTGACATAAAAATAGTAATACTTCAAGCATACTAACAAGTAATCATGTCTTATCAAAATAGCATAGCCAAAGAAAGCTTATCCCTACAAAATCATAAAGTTAGGCTATGCTTCATTTTTGTCACACAAAATACTCCCATCATGCATAACCCCGGTTTCAGCCAAGCAATTGGTTCATACTTTTTAACGCGCTTCAGCTTTTTTAACTCTCACACAGTACATGAGCGTGAGCCGTGGATATAGCACTATGGGTGGAATAGAATATGATGATGGAGGTTGTGTGGAGAAGACAAAAAAGGAGAAAGTCTCACATTGACGTGGCTAATCAACGGGCTATGGAGATGCCCAACAATTGATGTCAACATGAGGAGTAGGGATTGCCATGCAACAGATGCACTAGAGCTATAAATGTATGATAACTCAACAAAAGAAACTAAGTGGGTGTGCATCCAAATCGCTTGCTCATGAAGACATAGGGCATTTTGAGGAAGCCCATCATTGGAATATACAAGCCAAGTTCTATAATGAAAAATTCCCACTAGTATATGGAAGTGACAACATAGGAGACTCTCTATCATGAAGATCATGGTGCTACTTTGAAGCACAAGTGTGGAAAAAGGATAGTAACATTGTCCCTTCTCTCTTTTTCTCTCATTTATTTATTTTGGTGGGCTTCTTTGGCCTTTTTTTATTTGGGCTTATTTGGCCTCTTTTATTTTTCATAAAGTCCGGAGTCTCATCCCGACTTGTGGGGGAATCATAGTCTCCATCATCCTTTCCTCACTTGGGACAGTGCTCTAATAATGAAGATCATCACAGTTCTATTAATTTACAACTCAAGAGTTACTACTCAATACTTAGAACACAATATGACTCTATGTGAATGCCTCCGGTGGTGTACCGGGATATGCAATGAATCAAGAGCGACATGTATGAAAGAATGAAGAAGGTGGCTTTGCCACAAATACGATGTCAACTACATGATCATGCAAAAGCAATATGACAATGATGGAGTGTGTCATAATAAACGGAACGGTGGAAAGTTGCATGGCAATATATCTCGGAATGGCTATGGAAATTCCATATTAGGTAGGTATGGTGGTTGTTTTGAGGAAGATATAAGGAGGTTTATGTGTGATAGAGTGTATCGTATCACGGGGTTTGGATGCACCGGCAAAGTTTGCACCAACTCTCAAGGTGAGAAAGGGCAATGCATGGTACCGTAGAGGCTAGCAATGTTGGAAGTGTAAGAGTGCGTATAATCCATGGACTCACATTAGTCATAAAGAACTCATATACTTATTGCAAAAGTTTTTTAGCCCTCGAAGCAAAGTACTACTATGCATGCTCCTAGGGGAAGGGTTGGTAGGAGTTAACCATCGCACGATCCCGACCTCCACTCATAAGGTAGGCAATCAAAAGAACACCCCATGCTACAAATTTGTTACACAATGTTCACCATACGTGCATGCTATGGGAATTGCCAAGTTTAACACAAGTATTTCTCAATTTCATAATTACCCAACTAGCAATACTCTAACATTTCCACCTTTATATCTCAAAACAATTATCAAGTACTAAATTGATCATAGTGTTCAATGCACAATATATGATAGTATTTATTATACCCAACTTGGATGCCCATCATATTAGGAACAATTTTAAAACCAAAGCAAATACCATGCTGTTCTAAAAGAATAAAAATAATATAAGTGAAGCATGAGAGATCAATAATTTCTATAAAATAAAACCTCCGTCGTGCTCTAAAAAGATATAAGTGAAGCACTAGAGCAAAATTGTCTAGCTCAAAAGATATAAGTGAAGCACATAGATTATTCTAATAAATTCTGATTCATGTGTGTATCTACCAAAAGGTGTGTATAGCAAGGATGATTGTGTTAAACTAAAAAGCAAAGACTCATATCATACAAGACGCTCCAAGCAAAACACATATCATGTGGTGAATAAAAATATAGCTCCAAGTAAAGTTACCGATAGTCGAAGACGAAAGAGGGGATGCCTTCCAGGACATCCCCAAACTTAGGCTTTTGGTTGTCCTTGAATTTACCTTGGGGTGCCTTGGGCATCCCCAAGCTTAGGATCTTGCCACTCCTTATTCCATAATCCATCAAATCTTTACCCAAAACTTGAAAACTTCACAACACAAACTCAACAGGAAATCTCATGAGCTCCTTTAGTGCAAGAAAGCAAACGACCACTTTAAGTTACTGTAATGAACTCATTCTTTATTTATATTGGTGTTAAACCTATTTTTTTTAACTTCTCTATGGTTCATACCCCCCGATACTAGCCATAGATTCATCCAAATAAGCAAACAACACACAAAAAACAGAATCTGACAAAAACAGAACAGTCTGTAGTAATCTGTAACTTTACAATACTTATGGAATCTTAAAATTCCTACCAAAGTAGGAAGTCCTGGGAAATTTATCTATTAATATACTTCAATAAGAATCAACCAAAAAGCACGTTCCTGTGATTTAATAAAATTACTCTCGTGCGTGCAAAAGTTTCTGTTTTTCAGCAAGATCAAATTAACTATCACCCAAGATGATCCTATAGGTTCTACTTGGCACAAACACTAATTAAAACATAAAACCACATCTAAACAGAAGCTAGATGAATTATTTATTGAATAACAGCATGGAAAAATATTGGGTTGTCTCCCAACAAGCGCTTTTCTTTAAAGCCTTTTTAGCTAGGCATTGAGATTTCAATGATGCTCACATGAAAGACAAGAATTGAAGCATAAAGAGAGCATCATAAAACATGTCACAAACACATCTAAGTCTAACATACTTCCTATGCATAGGTATCTTATGGGCAAACAAATTATCATAGCAAGCAAAAACTAGCATATGCAAGGAAGCGGAAAGAAACAATAGCAATCTCAACATAACGAGAGGTAATTTATTATCATGAAAATTTCTATGACCATATTTTCCTCTCTCATAATAATCACATGTAGAATCATAGGAAAATTCAACAAAATAGCTATCACATAACATATTCTCAACACGTTCCACATGCATGTGAAGTTGACACTCTTCCAAAATAGTGGGATTATCATTAACTAAAGTCATGACCTCTCCAAACCCACTTTTATCAAAAACTTCATAAGATTGAACATTATCCAAATATGTGGGATCTAAAGTTGACACTCTTCCAAATCCACTTTCTGTATTATTGCAAACATTATTATCAATCTCATATTAATCATGGGGCTTAAATAAAATTTCAAGATTATAAGAAGAATCACCCCAATCATGATTATTGCAACAAGTAGTGGACATAGCAAAACTAGCATCCCCAAGCTTAGAGTTTTGCATATCATTAACACAAATGACATTAATAGAATTTATTATAAAATCATTGCAATCATTCTTTTTATTCAATGAGCTATCGTGATTCTCTTCATAAATTTCTTCATCAAAAATTTCAGATTCATGAATTTCAAGCAAAACCTCATAAAGATAATCTAGTGCACTCAAATCACTAGAATTTGGTTCATCGTAATTGGATCTCTTGAAAAGATTGGCAAGAGGATGAGGATCCATAGATCTTAGGTTCTCTATTTAGCAATAAATAAACAACCATTCCAACCAAACGAGCAAACGAGCCAAGTAAGACATCAAAGCAAACGAAAAGACGAACAAAAGAAGGGGGAATAAAACAGCAAGGGTGAAGTGGGGGAGAGGAAAACGAGAGGCAAATGGCAAATAATGTAATGCGAGGGAGAAGAGTTTGTGATGGGTACTTGGTATGTCTTGGCTTGAGCGAAGACCTCCCCGGCAATGGCGCCAGAAATCCTTCTTGCTACCTCTTGAGCACTGTGTTGGTTTTCCCTTGAAGAGGAAAGGGTGTTGCAGCAAAGTAGCGTAAGTATTTCCATCGATTTTTGAGAACGAAGGTATCAATCCAGTAGGAGGCTACACGCAAGTCCCTCGTACCTACACAAACAATCAAGAACCTTGCAACCGACGTGATAAAGGGGTTGTCAATCCCTTCACGGCCACTTGCAAATGTGAGATTTGATAGAGATAATAATAAGATAAATATTTTTGGTATTTTTATGATATAGATTGAAAAGTAAAGATTGCAAAATAAAGTAGATCGGAAACTTATATGGTGGAAAATAGACCTGGGGGCCATAGGTTTCACTAGTGGCTTCTCTCAAGATAGCATAAGTATTACGGTGGGTGAACAAATACTGTCGAGCAATTGATAGAAAAGTGCATAGTTATGAGAATATCAAATCATGATCATGTATATAGGCATCACGTCCACGACATCGACCGCTATCCAGCATGCATCTAGAGTATTAAGTTCATAAGAACAGAGTTACGCATTAGGCAAGATGACATGATGTAGAGGGATAAACTCAAGCAATATGATATAAACCCCATCTTTTTTCCTCGATGCCAACAATACAATACGTGCCTTGTTGCCCCTGCTGTAACTGGGAAAGGACACCGCAAGATTGAACCCAAAGCTAAGCACTTCTCCCATTGCAAGAAAGATCAATCTAGTAGGCCAAACCAAACTGATAATTCGAAGAGACTTGCAAAGATAACCAATCATACATAAAAGAATTCAGAGGAGATTCAAATATTTCTCATAGATAAACTTGATCATAAACCCACAATTCATCGTATCTCGACAAACACAACGCAAAAAGAGTTACATCAAATAGATCTCCAAGAAGATCAAGGAGAACATTGTATTGAGATTCAAATAGAGATAAGAAGCCATCTAGCTAATAACTATGGACCTAAAGGTCTGTGGTAAACTACTCACACTTCATCGGAGAGGCTATGGCGTTGATGTAGAAGCCCTCTATGATCAATTCCCCCTCCGACGGAGCGCCGGAAAAGGCCCCAAGAAGGGATCTGACGTGTACAGAAGGTTGGGGCGGTGGAAATAGGGTTTCATGGTGCTCCTGGATGTTTTTAGGGTATGTACATATATATAGGCGAAGGAAGTCGGTCAGGGGAGCCACGAGGGGCCCATGAGGGTGGGGGGCGCGCCCTCCTGCCTCGTGGCTTCTTCGTGTGTTTCTTGACGTCCACTCAAAGTCTCCTGGATTGCGTTTATTCGAAAAATAACACTCCCGAAGGTTTCATTCCTTTTGGACTCCGTTTGATATTCCTTTTCTACGAAACACTGAAATAGGCAAAAAAACAACAATTTGGGCTGGGCCTCCGGTTAATAGGTTAGTCCCAAAAATAATATAAAAGTGCTTCGTAAAGCCCATAAACGTCCAAAACAGGTAATATAATAGCATGGAACAATGAAAAATTATAGATACGTTGGAGACGTATCACTCGGCCTGACAAGTTCAGCGTCAGGCAGGAGCCTACACAGTAGTAAACAAATAGCTTGTCAGGGGCAGTGTGAATGGAGTCTTCCAGCGTTGCGTGGATCCACAAAAGGGCATGGCAATCCTCAGTGATGTCCACCAAGGTGAATGCGGCCACCACGTGGCCTCAAGATCACTTGTTGCCAAAGCTTTCCGCCACAGTTTCTTCTGGACGACTACTTTGGAAGACGCCAAGGACCTGGTTAAACACTGCAAGGGGTGCCAAGTATTAAGTTCCAAGCAATACCTACTGGCTTCTGAACTCAAGACCACCCCCTCACCTGGCCCTTTGCCGTCTGGGGGCTAGACATGGTGGGCCCATTCAAAACGACACGCGGCGTCATGACTCATCTGCTTGTCGCCATCGACAAATTCACCAAGTGGATTGAAGCAAAGCCAATCAAGAAGCCAAATGGGCCGACTACTGCGACCTTCATCACGGATATCACCGTCCGGTACGGCATACCACACAGCATCATCATCGACAATGGCACAAATTTTGCCAAAGGAGCATTGGCCCATTTCTGCGCGAGCAGGGCATTAGGATGGACTTAGCGTCCGTTGCCCATCCACAGTCAAACGGCCAAGTTGAGCGAGAAAATGGCCTCATCCTCTTCGGCATCAAGCCCCGACTAGTCGAGCCACTGGAGCGCTCGGTCGGCTGCTGGATCGACGAGCTGCCGGTTGTCCTCTGGAGCCTGCACACCACTCCAAACAAGTCAACCGTCTTCACTCCCTTCTTCCTTGTGTATGGTGCCGAGGCTGTCATCCCAACTGACATCGAGTTCGACTCACCTCTCGTCACCATGTAAATGGAGGTGTAGATGAAGGAAGCATGAGAAGACAGCGTCGATCTACTAGAAGAGGGTCGGCTGTTGGCACTTAGCCGGTCCGCCATCTACCAGCAGAGCCTGCATCGCTACCAAAGTCGGAAGGTCAAGCCAAAATCCTTCCAAAAGGGACACCTTGTGCTCCGGCTGATCTAGCAAACAGTCGGCCAGCACAAGCTCTCGGCCCATTGGGGAGGCCCCTTCGTCATCAGCAAGGCCTTGGGCAACGAATCCTACTACCTGATCGACGCACAGAAGCCCAGGGCACCCAAGAGGGACGACTCCGGCAAGGAGTCAGAGCGCCCATGGAACGCAAATCTCCTTCGAAGATTTTACAGTTGATATAGTATGTACCACGCTATCTTTTGTATTAAGTACAAGACATCGGGTCCCCTGAGGAGCACTCGGGGACTACTCTCTTTTATGTATATGATAAGTTTTATGCCTATGAATGTGTTACTACATTTTTTTGCCTTGCACCGGGTTTGACCAGTCGGCTCGGGGGCTTGCCGCCTTGTATTATGTTAGTGCTACCTTCAGTCAGACAAGTAATGTGCTGGCATCTAAGCCCTCTGTTGCCGCAAGCCACAGCTCACAGAGCTGCTGTCCAGCTGGCAAGAGTCAAAGGCAGGAAACGATGCCCATATGAAAAGTGGCTAAGGACCAACGCACCTACATAACATAAGCCGGCTTCCCGCCTTGCCAACCGGCTGCTAAGCAGCCGGCCAGCCGGCTTCTCATTTACCTTGCTATGTCCTAAAAAGCCGAAGTACTTGTCCTCCCAAACGGCTAAGCACTTGTCCCAGCCACAGTCCACAGAGCGGCTGTCCGGCTGGCAAGGCGGCAGCCAAGGGAGGGCGGCAAAGGAAAAAGCCAAAAAGGACCCAAAAGCAAGCAAAGTCAGAATCAAGCACAAGCATAGCACATGCGGAATGATATTTATATAAACCAAGGCTTTCAAGCCGGAATTCAACATAGTTTGAATACACCCCCAGTGGGTGGAACTGTGCGAATTTAACAAGTATTGTTCAAAAGATTTCTAGGCAGGAAAAATTAAAGATAAATCGGCCGCCTAGGCCAAGGGCGCAGCACGCGAGTCTGGCAGGTTGGTGGAGTCAGCCGTACTGGCTGATGGAGTGGTCTCCTGGCGAGTCTCGGCATGGTCGTCCCCAATGGCAGTCGGCGCGCTCGCACGCGGCTCATTGCTGGAGGCACGGTCGAGTTGAGGCTGGTCGTCCGCTCTGCCTTCTGGCGCGACGTCTTCACCGTCCTTGCTCTCCTTGTCCTCGCACTCGTTGCTAGAGGCGATCTCCTCCGCCGAGTCTTCGCCGTCCTCCGGGTTCAGCCCGAACAAGTCTGGCGGCAGCTTGGTGCCCTCGTCGTTCAGCTCAGGGACGAAGATGCTGGTGTCGGTGTAGTCGGCGATCGCCGCGGCGTGATAAATAAGCGCAGGCCTCACCGCCACCAGCTCCTTGTTGGCTTCCTACCGGAACATGGCCAACTGGGCTAGATCTTGCCCAGGGTACCACGCCCTGACAAACTCCAAGGCCGGCCTGACGCTTGCCTGGGCCGAGGAGGCCTTCCACGCCTCGAAGCGCCAGACTGCCACATCCAGCCAGTCGGCAGTCTGACTGGGGGTGCACGGAGCCTGGATGCCTGGCTAGAGGGCGGAGACCACCTAGGCTCCAACACGCTGCAGCCGGTGGAGCATTCGATGAGCCGGCTGGAGACGAGCCTGGATGGCAAGGAGCTACTCGTCGAGCGTCCGACGGGCGTTTGGCGCGATCTCTGCGCCAGCCTGCCTCCGCTCTTCTCGGTTGGTTTCGATGGCTTGGCTGGCGACGACGGCGTAGCCAGGGAAGTATTCTGCGCAAGATGGGAAAAAATAAAATATGAAGTCAGAAGACGGACCATATAACAGGCGGCAGACGAAGGAAAGCAACTCACCATCGACCATGTCTTTGATCTGGCCGTAGCCGTCGTTTAGGGCCCTCTCAGCGTCAGCCCAATTCGCCGCCTGGGTCTCGTACTCGGCCTGGAGGGTGGTCTCGCCGTCCTTCGCCGCCTGAAGGGCCGCCTTGTGAAGCTCCTCCTGGTCACCCAACTTCTTGGCCAGGTGGTCGCGCTCCTGGGCCACCTTGCTGCATTCCTCCTACTTGGCACCCAGCGTGGTTTGGGCTTCGCCCAACTACTGCTGCAAGACGGCGTTGGCCTCTGCAAAGACGACAAAGATAGATGGTCAGTAAGCAATAAAGAAAACAAGAATTCGCCAGAAGATATCTGGCCCGGCTGCTCAACAGTCAGCCTGAATCTCGGGGACTACACCCAGTGGGTGCACTGACGTGCCCCCGTGAGAGAAAGAAGGCGGAGTGCTTACTCTGGCTTTCGGACAAGTCGGCGGTCCGCTGGGCCAGCTCCCGGACATGGGAGTTGAAGGCGGCTGCATGGATATTATGATAGTTCTGCAATAAAGACGAACCGGAAAGAAAGCAAGTTAGCACTCGAACTTGCTTGACAGTTCCAGGCCGCCTGCTCAGCAGTCGTCCCGGAACTCGGGGACTACACCTAGTGGGTGCGCTAACGCACCCCCACGGAAGAATACAAGAAGAAGAAACAAGAAGCAAGAAGCATACCCGGCCTGAGACTGGAGGGCAGCGGCCTGAGACTGGAGCCGAGCCCGGACATCTTGTGCAGCCGCGTTCAGCACGACCGTCCCGCCCCCAGGTGTCCACTCCGGCGAGCTGATGCTGGCAGTCTCCACCTCCAGTGCCGACGAGCTTGCGCCCCTGTCCTCTTGTGGCTGTGGCGCTGAAGAGGCCTTCACCGCACATCGGCGTGCCAGAGAGCGGACCGCGGGGTCTACCCCCGGCGCCAGTTCGCCGCCAGCCGGCGTCACCGGTGTTGCATTGGGCTAGCTGCCTTGGTTCTCCATGGTCGGCGCTGGTGGAGGCACATCCGCCCCCAGGGCGAGGCTGTCGCCCCCCTCCCTCTTGATGGTCGGCTGGTCGCCGCCGGCTCCTTTAGGCACTGTCAAGTATTCGGGTGCGGGTGGCACGGCGAGGAGGGGGATGATGAGTCGCGGGGGTTGGCCGCGTGCGGCCTCTTCCGCATGTGCCTTGGTCGCGGCGTCCGCCTAGGCCTTGGACACGGTGTCGATTTGTGCCTTCACGGCCTCGCCCACCTCCTCCTGTGCGGTTGCCGCCGCCTTCTGCCGCTTCGCCTCTTGCTCTTCGCGCGTCTCCTGTGCGTTCCTCTCCGTCTCCTCCTGGAGCTCCGTGCGCGGGTCCACGTGGCGGGTGTTGGCAGAACCCTCCGCCATCCCAACCACAGAGGCGGCGCCTGACCGTTCAAGAGAGAGCGGGGCCCTGATCAAGCAAAGAAAAAAGAGCTCAGAATAAATCTACGAAGAAAAAAGAAGAAGGGGCACGAGAGGAATCGGCACCTACGCAGACACCGTTGGGGGCTCCTTCACGACCTTCCGAAAGCAGTTCGCCTGCACGGCCGTGTCCTCCCATTTGGTCGCCGCCGCCTAGCCCCTGGGCTTCTTCGGCCGGTTGCCGTACTTCGACGGCGTGGCCCGTCATTTCTGTGCGCCGCCTGGAACGGCCAGCGCGGCTGATGAGCTCGCGCCCACCCGGTCAGTGGCCGGCTGGCGGCGCGGTGCGTTCTCCTCATCATTGTCATTCGGCCAGTCGTCGAGGCCGCCTCCACCTCCGGAGCCGCCTGCTCCGCCACCACCACTCGTGGCATCGTCGTCCTCCAGGGCTGCCGTCCCCAAGTCGGGGTCGTCCACGTCACTCACCGCTCGGTCGGGGAGATATTCGTGGGTCTGCCCCGTGGCGCCGGCTGCCGACTGGATATGGAGTACTGCTTCAGGGCCGACTGGTCAAACGGCAGACGAGAACCCAACAACTAAAAAGAAAAAAAAGGAGTGAAGACTTACTGCACGCGACGGATGCGCGCATGAATACGGCTCCTTGCCGAACTGCCACTCCTCCGCGAGGAGCTTGCAGTTCGAGATATGGTTCGCCAGATGAGACACCTCCGCATGTGGCATCTCCTTGGTGCTCATCCGACACGCGTCCCGCTTACCGCTCATCTGGCAGATCATATGTGGTCGGCCTTGAAGGGGGAGCACCCGGCGCACCACGAAGGCGGTCAACAGGTCCCCCCTCCCCTGTGAGGCCTTCCATCCTCCTCATCACCTTGAGCCGCTTGACGGCGGCGGCGGAGACGGCCGATAGCGTCTTTCGATGGTATGACCAGTTGGAGCGGGGTTCAGCCGGCGGGCCGGCTGCAAAGGCCGGCAGGCTGATGAAGTTGGCCGATGGATGGACGTTCTTGACATAGAAGTATGACTGTTGCCACAGCTTGAGCGACTTTGTCAAGCTCATGGCCGGGAAGGGGTTGTCGGCAGCCGGCCTCCGCACCACGATGAAGGTGCCGCACTGCGCTGCTACCCCCTTGGTGAAGGTGCTGAGCTTCATGTAGAAGAACTCTCCCAAGAGCTCAAGGGTGGGAAGGATGCCGAGGTAGCCTTCACAGAGGGTGACAAAGGCGTATAGCAGCACCACCGTGTTTGGCGTGAGGTGGTGCAACTGGAGGCCATAGAACTGGAGGAAGGAGCGGAGTAAGCCGCTTGCCGGCAGGCCGAAGCTGCTCAGGCAGTGCGACCGGAAGATGACACGCTCGCCTTCCTTTGGCGCCGGCAAGATCTCCCTCTTGAGCGCCAAGCATACCTTCACATAATCCTCACCGAGCAGCCGCCGCGCCCGATGGAGGAAGGTGATGTGGTCCTCATGGACGTTGGACCAATCCCACGCTCCGGAGCACGCCATGAGCGCTTGAAGCCTGGTGCAGGAGAGGCACGGCGGTGAGCGTGCGAACCCGCGTCGGAGCAGCAGCGCTACGGGCTGACCGGAGATGGCGACAACAAACTGTAGCAGCAGCGGGGAGAAAGGAAGAAGATGGCGAAGGTGGGGGAGGGCGCGCGTGTGTCTGCCGCTCCCCTCCTCTCCCTACTTATAGCCCCAGGCGGCGAAGCCGCGGGGGCGGGGCGTGGGGGTCGTGGGATTAACTGCGCCAACGTGCCCATGACCCCGCGTTTATCGCACCTTAACGACATGCATTAACCGCGCTCGGAATGCCAACCGTCCGCCTCGGCCACAGCGGATCCGCACATGGGCAAAGGCGCGGTAATGGAGGGCCCCAGCCTGCGGCAACACCCCGTCACACGCGTGGGCTGGCAGGCTGGTCCAGCCAGCAGGAGCCATGTGGCGAGTGGGCAACGGGCGACCGACTCAACGCCCGGTGAGGGAGTCCTGGATAAGGGGTCCTCGGAAAGCCGGACTATATACTATGGCCAGACTGTTGGACTATGAAGATACAAGATTGAAGACTTCGTCCCGTGTTCGGATGGGACTGTCCTTTGCATGGAAGGCAAGCTTGGCAATTCGGATATGTAGATCTCCTTCTCTGTAACCAACTATGTGTAACCCTAGCCCCCTCCGGTATCTATATAAACCGGAGGGTTTAGTCCATAGGACAACAACAATCATTATGTAAGTGCATCTAGTGCCACCCCTAGTTGGTTTTGGAGTATTGACGACAAAGTTGGTTGAGGGACTAATGCGTTTGTGAGAATTGCAGGATAACGCAGGTAGTGTCCCTCATTGATTCAGTTTACCTACCAGAGATGACCCCTAAAAATGTATGAAGACATTGAAGACAATGGTGGTATGTGAAGATATTCATATTAAAGACTATGACATGAGAAGACATTGAGTGAAGACTATGGAGCACGAAGACTGTGTTGTTTCAAGAGAAACGACAATGAAAATGTCCAGCTCACGTTTGATCGTCTGACTGACATCACAAATGAGCTTCAGGCTCTCGGCGCCACTGAGATTACCAAGCACGAAATCGTCAAGACACTACTGAGATCACATGACAGCTCCTTTGACACCCTTGCCCTCATGATACAAGAACGCCCTAACTTCAAGACACTCGATCCGTCTAATATTCTTGAGAGGCTCAACACACATGAGTTCCAGCTTTCTGAGAAAAGAGATATCTATGGTCCCAACTATGGCCGAACTCGCAATTTGAAGGCGAAAGTTGTTTCCTCATCTGAAGAAGAATCTGACTGCGGTTCTGATGATCCTGAAGACATTGGAAAGGAACTTGCTATGCTTGTGAAAAAGTTCCAGAAGTTCACCAAGGAGAAAGGCTTCAGAAAGTCTTCACGATCTAGCTCAAGAAATGATGATGCTTCCACTCATGACAACAAGAAGAGAACATGTCACAAGTGCAAGAAGCCTGGACACTATATCTCTGAGTGTCCACAGTGGGACAATGAGAAGAAGAAGAAGAACAAGAGCAAGGAATATGATTCTGATGACAAGAAGAAGAAGAAATCTTCAAAGTCTTCTTCCAAGTCCTCATCAAGGTCTTCATCTCATAAGAAGAGCTCATCTGGCAAGGCTCGTGCTTTTGTTCGCAAGGAAATGGATTCAGAGGAGGAGTCTGCATCTGAGGAGGTGGAGGTGGAGTCTGGAGAGGAGTCCGACCCTGGCGTTGCAAGTTTGGCTCTAGCCACAGCCTATGTTGCCAAGTCCATCTTCAACACTGAAGACACTGACTTCCACACCAACGCTGAAGCTGATGACAAGGTAAAATCACGTGATGCTTACTTCCAAACATCAAGTGAAGATGACTCTGATTGTGAATCGAAACCCAGCTACAAAACTCTTGCTAAAATTGCAACTGAACAACAAAAATCTATGGAACATACTCAAAAACTGTTAGACAAAAGCGATGACCTGTTGGACGCGGAAATGACACGTTCACAGTCCTTAGTTGAAGACATAAAAAATCTTCATGCTAAGTACCAAGACCTTGAAAGTCTTCATGAAACGCTCTCAACCACTCATGAAAGGCTCTCC
The DNA here is from genome assembly GCA_963921465.1 of Triticum timopheevii. Taxonomy (NCBI): domain Eukaryota; kingdom Viridiplantae; phylum Streptophyta; class Magnoliopsida; order Poales; family Poaceae; genus Triticum; species Triticum timopheevii. Next base: position 340,810,575 of record OY997262.1, on the reverse strand, counting down.
TATGATTATCTTCAAAGGAAGCAAGAACTTGAGAAATTGAAAGCGGCTCATGAAGATCTTCAAAAAGAAAATGTGTCACTCCGTGCTCAACAGACCAGTTCCACTCAGGATGGATTTGAACCACCATGGCTAAAATGCATTGAGCGTGATAACGCTACCTCTGTTGCTGAATGTTCCACTGCTGCTACTATTGCATTGTCTTCAACTACAAATGTGGTAACTAACCCCTCTGCGGAGGATACCACTACTATTGCTGATGAAAATGCTAGGTTGAAGACACTTCTTGAAACAGGGATGTATAAAAGTCTGAAAGGACATCAAACACTTTGCGATGTCCTCAAAAAGCAGATTCTGAACCGAAACGCTAGGAAAGAGGGTGTTGGGTTCGAGAGGAAAATGAATGTTGATGGTTCCTACTGGAAGCCTGAGCAGTATCCGAAAACCACATGGGTTGCTACAAAGGAACCTTCAGTAGATCCATCCACCTTATCTGGCTTCACTTGCACTAACCCTATCATCATTGATGAATCCTTTGATGCAAACTATAAACTGTTCAAAAATTAGAATGGTGAAGTGTTTGCCAGGTATATTGGTACTAACTGCAGGAATGGACCACCTATGAAGAAGATCTGGGTACCCAAGCAGTGTATTGAGAATCTTCCTGTGAATGTCATCATGACACCACCAAGGAACAAGAAAAACCCCAGACCTATGGCTTCATATGGCCCAAAGGCTTCATACAGTCACAGGACTCATCTAAGTCACCCTAACGCCAATGTTTTGCAGGAAAATCGTACTCAAACTGATCAATATGAGCGTGTGTCCTCAAACCGCTATGTTCATAGAACTAAGAACTTTTCTGCTTATTATATGAGTATCATTCATCTCCTGCAAGGCTATCTGCTAGGGCTTCAAAGCCGAAGTTCTCAGATGCTGCACTTAGACTCATTGCTTCTAAACCACCCCTGAAGATGTGGGTGGTGAAGAAGAATTAACTTTCTTTTGCAGGAAATGGTCTCCAGCCAGCAATCAAAGGCGTCCGATACTATTGCTGGGGACCTAAAACACGTAATAGGACGCATGATAAAATGATCTTGCTATATACTTCACATCTGAATCGCTTACCAGTCATACTATGTGTCCTAACTTTGATCTAAGCTGTGACAATCCTTGTATGTGTCAAATGCCTATGCTTCACAACACTCTTTGTGAAGCCTATCCTCCTAACTGCACTGTAGGGCATGTCACCAAAAGCTTCAGAATGGATTACGGACAGTGGATGCACAAATCATATGACTGGTGATCGAAGTCTTCTCATGGACTCAACCTTACGTCCATCCGACAAGAGTCACATCACATTTGCTGACACTGGTAAAAGCAAGGTATTGGGTCTAGGTAGAGTTGCAATCTCAAAGGTTCAACACATGGATGAAGTGATGCTTGTTGAATCCCTTGGTTTCAACTTAATGTCTGTCTCAATGCTCTGTGACTTGAACATGATTGTGCTATTCAGAAAATATCACTGCCTTGTACTAATGGAATCTGACAAGTCTCTAGTCTTTGAAGGGTATCAAAAAGATGATCTATACATGGTAGATTTCTCAGCAGGTCCACAGCTTGCTGTATGTCTTCTCACAAAAGCTTCAGAATGCTGGCTCTGGCATCGAAGGCTGGGGCATGCTGGCATGAGGAACTTACACTCACTCGTCAAGAAGAAGCATGTCATAGGCATCGAGGATGTCAAGTTCAAGAAGGATCATTTGTGTGGTGCGTGCGAAGCTGGAAAGATGACTAGGGCAAAGCACCCCTCGAAGACAATCATGACAACATCTCAACCCTTCGAGCTATTACACATGGACTTATTTGGACCTACTCACTACTCCACCATCACAACAACTGCTTGTCTCTATGGCTTCGTCATTGTTGATGACTACTCAAGATACACATGGGTGCATATAATTCTCTACAAAACTGAAGTGCAAGATGTCTTCAGACGCGTCGCCAATCGAGCAATGAACAATTATGGCGTGAAGATCAAGCATATCAGAAGTGACAATGGCACTGAATTCAAGAACACCAGTCTTGATCTTTATCTGGATACAATGGGAATCACTCATGAGTTCTCTGCTCCATACACACCTCAGCAAAATGGCATCGTTGAGCGAAAGAACAGAACTCTCATTGAGATGGCTCGAACAATGCTCGATGAGTACAAGACACCTAGAAAGTTCCGGCCTGAAGCTATTGATACAGCATGTCACATCATCAACCATGTTTACATCCATAAGCTTCTGAACAAAACATCATATGAGCTCCTCACTGGCAAGAAGCCAAATGTAAGCTACTTCAGAGTATTTGGAGCTAGATGCTAGATCAAGGATCCCCATCACAAGTCGAAATTTGCACCTAAGGCTCACGAAGGCTTCATGCTTGGCTATGGAAAGGACTCGCACTTCTACAGAGTCTTCAACCTCTATTTCTATAAGATCGTCGAAACTGTGGATGTGACATTTGATGAAACCAATGGATCACAAAGAGAACTCCTGCCAAATACACTTGATGAAGCTCCTCCAAGCGAATCTATCAAGCTGATGGGAACTGGTGAAATCATGCCCTCTGAAGCACAGCCTGAAGAGGAACTTATCATTTCTGCACCTAACCAACCTGAAGACAATGCTCAGACCGAAGATAATCCTCCCAATGATGACAATGATCAGCAAGAGCAAAGTCTTCGTCCTGTTCATCCTCGTGTTGCAAATGAAGTACAAATTGAGAAGATAATTGACAGCATCAATGCACCTGGTCCACTGACTCGCTCAAGAGCAACACAGTTATCAAACTTCTGTGGGCACTTTTCATTTGTGACAATATCAGAACCCAAGAAAGTTGCTGAAGCCTTTATGGACACTACTAGGAAAAGGGCTATAGATAGGATTGATACTAATGGCGCACCATGGAAGTAGTGCGCCACTACTATATACTAATGGAGCACCTGTTCGTGATGCGCCATTAGTGTGGAAGACACTAATGGCACACCAGAAACAGGGTGCGCCACTAGTATTAATTTTTTTTTCCATTTTTCCATACATACTAATGGCGCATCAGGTTGACAGTGCGCCATTACTAGTTCTAACTAGTAATGGCGCACCAGGCAAACAGTGCGCCATTGCTGTAATTTTTTTTATTCTTTTTTTTTTTTTGCAAAACTACTAATGGCGCACCATGTCACAGTGCGCCATTACTAGTTTAAACTACTAATGGCGCACCGTGCCACAGTGCGCCATTAGTGTGTATATATATATATATATATATATATATATATATATATATATATATATATATATATATATATATATATATATATTACTTTTCTGCAAAACTACTAATGGCGCACCACCTGCAGGTGCGCCATTAGTAACCAGGGTTACTAATGGCGCATTTGCAGGTGGTGCGCCATTAGTAACCTGGGACCCCAACAAGATATTTTGGACAGCCACACCTACCCACTCACTTTCCCCACTTCATTCCCCCCACCTCCTTCTCCAAGCTTTCGCCTGCCTCCTCCTCCTCACCTCATTTCCACCATAGATTCATCAAAATTAAGTGGTGAAATTACCTTTTTTTGATAGGTAAGTAAGGGGAAAGCTATCTTCATGATGTAGATCTACTTTTTTTTCTCCCTAGCTCGCTCCAACAACGTGCACATGCACTTTTTGTGGCCTAGCTAGATCTATGTATGTTTGTGGTGTTGCATGTGTTTGTGGTGTTGCATATATGTTTGTGTTCGCAGGTACCGATATTTGAAATGCGATAGTTGCCAATATTTTGCCGGAATGTTGATTCATTTCCGTTTCGGCGAGAATTTTGGCACTATGCATTCTTTTTGGTCCTATTTTTAGGGAAGGTCATGCCAAATTTTTTCTTGGTTCTAAAATATCGTTTTGCTCTACCCCGCAGGCGACCATGGTCCGCACGATGACCGAAGGCATCGTGAATAGGTTTTTGAGCTCTGCGAAGGCCGAGATGCTTCAAAAGAACGAGACGGAGATAAGATGTCCGTGTCGAAGATGCAAGCGGAAGATCCTTATTGCGGACCCGGATTCCGGGCAGGTGCGGGACCACCTGCTCTTGTGTGGTTTCATGGATGGCTATCGGTGGCAAGGTGATGAAGATGACTATGAAGTCGTCAATGGGGGCCGGGCAAGAAATGAGGAAGGGCAACAAGACAAGTACCACCGCGGCGAGGGCGGGCGAGAAGACGAAGAATCTTCAGGACATGATCACGGCGGTGATGTTGTACATAGTCATCATGTAGAAGATGTCGTACATGATGATGAGGAAGATCAAGACGAAGGGCATGATCATGAAGATGAAGATGCCGGAGCAGACGGCGATGGAGGCTGGGTGCAGGACCCTCATATTCAAGAGCTGCTTCTCAAGCAGACGGATAACGAAAGAGCTGCCGCCCGAGAGAAAGCCAAGCTGGATCAACTGGAGATAGACGCGGTTACTCCATTGTATGAAGGATGCAGGCCCGAGGATACCCGCCTGAAAGTAACGCTCATGGCTCTAGAGATGAAGGTAAAACACAAAATGACCGACACATGCTTCGACGAGAACATGTCATTCTGGCACGAACGTCTCCCCAAGGGGAACATGTGCCCGACCAGTTTCAAGGAGGCAAAGAAAATCATGTGTCCTCTGGATTTACCGCACGTGAAATACCATGTGTGCATGAACAATTGCATCATTTATCGGGACGAGCACGCGGAGTCTACCATATGTCCGGTGTGCGGCGTCACTCGATACAAGAAGAGGAAGAAAGCTCCTCGAAAATCGGTGTGGTACTTTCCGATCACTCCTCGTCTGCAGCGGTATTTCGCGGACCCTAAGGTAGCAAAGCTCCTGCGTTGGCACGCGGATAGGGAGGAGAAAAAGCGGGAAGATGATGGAAATGATCCCGAGATAAATAAAAAAGACAAGATGCCGAGTCACCCTAAGGATGTGAGCCAGTGGCAAGCATTGAACTTCGAATACCTAGAATTTGGGAAGGATCCAAGGAACATCGTGCTGGGCGCGAGCACCGATGGAGTCAATCCGTTTGGCAGCCAGAGAAGCACACATAGCACTTGGCCTGTGTTTGTGTGGATGTACAACCTTCCCCCCTGGTTGTGCATGAAGAGGAAGTACATTCACATGAGTATGCTAATTGAAGGGCCAAAACAACCAGGGAACGACATCAATCTGTATCTGGGGATGCTGAAGGAGGAGCTAGACACGCTGTAGATAACGCCAACCAATACGTGGGACGCCGCAGAGAAAGAATATTTCCCTATGAGAGCCGCACTGCTCACGACGGTGCACGACTATCTCGGTTACGGATATCTCGCGGGGCAGGTAGTCCACGGATTTTCTGGATGTGTAAGGTGCATGGATGACACAACCTATCGCCAGCTAGATAGAGATCCCGGGTCTTCGAAAACCGTGTTCATGGGACATCGAAGGTGGCTTCGCGACAATGACCCGTGGAGGAAACGCAAGGATCTGTTCGATGGTGAAACCAAACCCCAAAAACGCCCGTGTACGAGGAGCGGCGAGGAAATAGACGAGCTATTGAGAAATTGGAAAGACAGCCCACTGTCGGGAAAGAAGCAAAAGGCGCCAGAGCCAGGAAAGAAGAGAAAGGTGCCAGAGCCACTGCTGAAGGTATGGAAAACGAGGTCTGTTTTCTGGGACTTCCCGTACTGGAAGATCCAGCTCGTGCCTCACAGCCTTGGTGTCAAGCATATCACGAAGAACGTGTGCGAGAGTCTGCTTGGTACCCTGCTGTCACGCCCAATATGCGACCCTATCCAAAAGGAACTCGAAGGTCCCACCAAGGATAGACCCGCATATTGAAACGCTTTTGCAAGGTGGATATCATTACATCAACATTACATAATAGATGGGGATACATACATAAGGCATACAATGCCACATGAATACAACAATACATCATACATAAGAGCAACATCCGACTACGGATGAAACACAAACAGAAGCTCAAACGACATCCACCCTGCTTGCCCAGGCTGCCGACCTGGAACCTATCCCCTGATCGAAGAAGCAGAAGAAGAACTCCAAAACAAACAAACATCGCTCTCGCGTCATGATCATCGCATAACCTGTACCTGCAACTATTGTTGTAGTAATCTGTGAGCCACGAGGACTCAGCAATCCCATAACCATGGGTATCAAGACTAGCAAAGCTTAATGGGAAAGGAAGGGGTAAAGTGGTGAGGTTGCAGCAGCGACTAAGCATATATGGTGGCTAACATACGCAAATAAGAGCGAGAAGAGAAGCAAAGGAACGGTCGTGAAGCTAGCAATGATCAAGAGGTGATCCTGAACACGTACTTACGTCAAACATAACCCAGAAACCGTGTTCACTTCCCGGACTCCACCGAAAAGAGACCATCATGGCTACACACGCGGTTGATGCGTTTTAATTTGGATCTGATGTCAAGTTATCTACAATCGGACATTAACAAATTCCCATCTGCCCATAACCGCGGGCACGGCTTTCGAAAGTTTAAACCCTACAGGGGTGTCCCAACTTAGCCCATGATAAGCTCTCGCAATCAACGAAGGATATTCCTTCTCCCAGGAAGACTCGATCAGACTCGGAATCCCGGTTTACAAGACATTTTGACAATGGTAAAACAAGACCAGCAAAGCCGCCCGATGTGCCGACAAATCCCGATAGGAGCTGCACATATCTTGTTCTCAGGGCACACCAGATGAGCCAGACGTCGGGTTGGCATAGACCCTGGTTGCCCAGGGGGCGCCGGACATCGCTCAGGTTGGACCAACACTCGAAGGAGCACTGGCCTGGGGGGTAAAATAAAGATGACCCTCGAGAGGGCGACTCCCAAGGGAAAAGTATAGGTGGTGGTGAGGCAAATGGTAAAACCAAGGTTGGGCCTTGCTGGAGGAGTTTTATTCAAAGCGAACTGTCAAGGGGGTCCCATAAATCACCCAACCGCGTAAGGAACACAAAATCCGGGAGCATAACACCGGTATGACGGAGACCAGGGCGGTAGGAGTGGAAAAAAACACCAGGCATAAGGCCGAGTCTTCCACCCTTTACCAAGTATATAGATGCATTAATTAAATAAGAGATATTGTGATATCCCAACATAATCCTGTCCATCATGGAGCAATCTTCAACTTCACCTGCAACTAACAACGCTATAAGAGGGGCTGAGCAAAGCGGTAACATAGCCAATCAACGGTTTGCTAGGAAGGGTGTCAAAGGTTAGAGGTTCATGGCAATTTGGGAGGCTTGAAGAGCAAATGATAGGTAACACAGCATAGCGATAGAACAAAGCAACTAGCATAGCAATGATAGTAGTGAGATCCATGGTAGCGGTCATCTTGCCTGAAATCCCGCAAGGAAGAAGAACGAGTCCATGAAGAAGACGAACGGGAGTAGTCGAACGAATCCTCAAAATCACAACATTACCGGAACTAAGAAGCAACACCGGAAAGAAACAAACAATATGGTAAATGCACAAGCATAAACATGGCATGATGCACAAACAAGTATTATGCATGTCCGATTTAATGAGGCATGGCATGGCAATGTGCAACAAACAATACTACAAGTTAAGTGGAGCTCAATATGCCACGAGTTGCATATTGACGAAACACCACATTCAAGTATTTAGTTCACTCTAGTTTATGCTACTCATCAATATTAAATGTTGTTAAACATGGCAAGAGGTGAAGCATAAGTAAACTAAGTATTTAGGCAAGTTTAAATGAGGCCGGAACATCAAACAACAATTCCGGAAAATCCTCATGTCCATATTTCGAATTAGCTACTGTTCTGCCCTAAAACATATTTTAAAGTTGTTAAATAGGAAAATAAAGTGGACCATGTTAATCTATGCATTTTTCACCCCATTTACATATAAAGATTATTTAAAACCGAGCTACGGTTATTTAGTTATGAATTAAATCATTTTAACAAAGCATTTGAGCAAATTTAATCAAACTGCATTTTAAACATATTTAACATGGACGAAAGTGGCAAATTATTAATCTACACAAAATTCTAATCATTTTACATGTTAAAATCATTTTAATCCGATGCATGGTTTATGAGTTATTAAATGTATGATATATGAGGGGTTTTCTGCAAATTCGTCGTTCACTGGATTAATAGGCAAAATCGTTCAGGGAAAAAAACAACACGGGCCGAAACTGGCTGGCTCAACATGCACAGGAGAGGGGCGGGTGCTGCTCACCCTGGGCCAAAGCCCGACTGGAAGCAGAGGAGGCCTGGCGCTGGCTGTGCGGGCCACGCAGACAGATCGGGGCGAGGGAGGATGCAGTCAACACGGCTGGGACGGGCGAGCGAGGCAGAGGATGCCGAGCGCGAGCAGGGGAACTTGGCGTGACTCCGGCGACGACGAGGCAGAGTAGCGGCGCCCTGGAACTTGCGGGAGACGGCAAAGGCAAGGGGGGTCTGGCTGGATCCAAGGCGGAGCGACCAGATCAGGGCAGCGGTGGAGCATCCGGGCACGGGGAAGCTCGATTTCCTCTGAATCCAGCTGGACTTGGTTGCGGACGGCGCTAGGATGAGGAGGCCACCGGCGAGCTTGCTCCGGGATGAGGCGGCCATGGTGGGGCATGCTCCTGTTCGACCTGAAGAAAGAGAGAGAGACCGCGAGGTTAGGGAGAGAGAAGATCCAGGGGAAGAAGGAGAGGGAGGCGATGGGGGGCTGAAGAAGGGCCGGCCTTGGAGCACTGGTGCTCGGGGCGACGAGCGTCGGGGAGGAAGGAGGCCTCGGGCGCCGGGCATCCACGAGCTCGGGAGGCAACAAGTGAAAGGAAGGGAAGGGAGAAGGCACGTCCTCGCCGTGGTCTTGTCGGCAGCGGGCGTAGATGAAGGCATCTTCGGCGGCCGGACTCGTCCAGGAAGGGAGGAGGTGGTTGGTTTGGCCGGGTGGGGTGGATGGATTGGATCGGGGATCCTGAGGAGGGGGAGACCAGGTGGAGTTAGTGCCGGCGTCAGGAGGGGAATGGATGGGACAGATCCCCTAGGTTTTAGGGGTTGGTCTCAAATTAGATTAGGGGTGGACTATATATATGGAAAAGGAGGGAGTTTGGATCTCCTGAATGAAATCCGACGGACGAGAATAAATATGCTAGGGAGTCCAATTAAGAAAACGGAGATGTTTTGAAGATGTTTGGGGATGATCTGAATGCAACGGTGATAACTAAGCGGTTCGAGTTCGGGGCAGTTTTCGGACGCACGCAAGAGGGGGTCTGCGAGCTGGCAAGAGAGGTTAGGTGGTCGGACAAGAGGGAAACGAAAGCATGGTTGGTCTTGGGACGGCCACCGAACGCAACGGAGAGAAGCGAGGAGCGGCAACTACGAGCGGGGTGCGAGTTTTATGAAAACATGCGGATGCAATGCACATGATGCCATGAGATGAGATGCATGACATGAACAAAAAGCAAAACAAAAGACAAACACCCAACCACAAAGGAAATAATATATCACATAGCCAGAAATGGCAAGAGTTGGAGTTACGAATTTGGAAAGTTGTATCCGGGGCGTTACACCTACTCAACATGCCAGAGAGGACCAAAGATGGGCCGAAAGCAAGGGCAGACTTGAAATCAATGGGCATCAGGCAGGAGCTTCACGCTAATGATGATGATGATGATGATGATGAGGCGAAGCAGGACACAGAAAGTTGTCGCAAAGGCAAAAAGGCCAAGAAGACCGGAAATGACTACCCTCCCGCGTGCTTCACTCTAAGTCAGGAGGAGATCGAGCAGTTTTTCACCTGCCTCCTAGGAGTAAAACTTCCTTACGATTACGCGGGGAAGATAAGCAGATACCTAGACCCAGCGAAGCAGAAGTTCAGCGGGATGAATTCTCACGACTGTCACATGCTGACGATGCAGATACTTCCAGTTGCAATTCATGGGATCATGGACGCGCACGTCCGTGAAACGCTATTTGGCCTATGCAACTTTTTCGACGTCATCTGTCGGAAGTCGATTGGCGTGAGGCAACTCAGAAGGCTATAGGAAGAGATCGTGGTGATACTATGCGAGCTTGAGATGTACTTCCTGCCCGCATTCTTCGACATTATGGTGCATCTGCTAGTCCATATCGTGGAGGATATCATCCAACTCGGGCCGACATTCCTGCACAGCATGATGCCGTTCGAAAGGATGAATGGTGTCATCAAAGGATACGTTCGCAACATGTCACGTCCAGAGGGAAGTATAGCCAGGGGCTTTCTGACCAAAGAGTGCATCTCCTACTGCACGAATTATCTAGGCATCGAGAACCCCGTTGGTCTGCCCATCAACAGGCACCTCGGCAGGCTCGCTGGATGGGGTCACCGTGAGGGTCGCCGCGAAATGCATGTCGACTTCGAGGGTCGACTCGTCGACTTTGAAAGAGCAAACCTAGTCGCGCTACAACACATAGACGTGGTCGATCCTTGGGTGGTAGAGCACAAAACCTTTATTGAGAAGACGTACAATGACCGAGGCCAACAGAGGACGGACGGAGATATAATCAAAGAGCACAACTCATGTTTCACTCGTTGGTTCAAGCAGAAGCTTCTGTCGTACCCTTTACATGAGGATTCTTCCGCGGAAGAACAACTCATATTCGCCTTGTCACAGGGCGCCGAGCAGAACCTGATGACCTATGGGACGTACGATATCAACGGCTACACATTCTACACCGATCTCGATCCCCCTCCATCTCGATCTCGATTCCCCCTCCATCTCGATCTCGACCCCCCCTCCATCTCGATCCCACCCGCAGCCTCCCCCGGTAGCTCCACCGCCGCCGCCGACCCACCGCAACCCTCCCCCGATCCACCGCTGCCGACGAGCACCCGCCCCCCCGCACCCTCCCCCGCTCCACCGCCGCCGCCGATGATATTTTCAAGTAACAAATTTGAACATATTCTAAAAAAAATATTACTGTTTTTATAAAAAAAATTATGATTGTTATGATTTAAACAAGTTTGAACATATTTAAACACAAATAAATATCAAACAGCATTTAAAATGCATAAAAAATATTGGGGAGCCTGGGAATCGAACCCAGGACCTCTTGGTGTGTGTGCTGCGTGCTGGCCAGTCGGGCTAGTGGGCGGGTTCTGTTGTAGATAGGGTTAGGTTGTAGATAGGGCTAGTGGGCTAGATTAAAACAAAATTCTAATGGCGCACCGAGGGGAGGTGCGCCATTATAATAGTCATACTTATGGCGCACGAGGGGGTGGTGCGCCATTAGAATGCTTCCCCCCCACACTAAATCCCCAATCTCTCTAATCTCTCCCCTGCCTCATCGATCTCACCCGCTGCCCCCCGTGTTCACCGTTCCCCTCGCCGCCCCCCTCTCCTCCTTTGTCGTCCCCGAGCCGAGCGCCGCCTCCATCGCCGTCCCCGAGCCGAGTGCCCTCGAGGTCCTCCCGCCCAAGCGCCCCTCCCCCCACGGCCCCGCCTGCGCCCTCGATGTGCTTGCCGTCCAACACCGTGCGGCCTGCCCAGGAGGACCGCCGCCGTCTTCCTCTTCGACTACGAGGACCCGGACAATCTCGGACGCCCAGGAGGACCGCCACCGCTCGACGCCCTCGACCGGGCGGCCTGCCCAGGAGGACCGCCACCGCTCGATGCCGAATTCACGCCGCCTCGACTAGCTCCGGCTGCCCCGAGTCGCCCTCGACCTCCCAAGTGAGCACCCGAGCCGCTTCCCCCTCTTCCCCCTCTTTATTTCCTTCTGATGTGTTCTAGGTTTGGAGGTTGGAGAAATTTGGACAAGGAAAGGGGGTTGGAGAATTAAGTAGCTAGGGTTTTCCAAATGTTCAAATCTCTGAGCTTGCTGCAGTGCAACCAAGATGTGCACACAGTTTTTGTGTTCAGTTTAGGAGTTGGTCCTTGGGAAGCATAAATAAAACATTATTGGCAAGTGCAGTCTTGTTACTCCTAGGTGTCTACAAATGAGTAGATGAATATTTGTTACCAGGAGGGGTTACAATATCTTTCAAACTGATGTTGTTCTCATGATCATGCTTTCTAATGGTTTGATATCACCCAAAGATTGGCATGGAAACTACAGAGGTACTATGTAGTGTTGTATTAATTCTTTCGGATTCAGGGTGTTTAAATGTGCATTAGTTCTTCTGATAATTAATGGTTAAAGTCCTTTGACAAGAATGTGAACAATAAGAGATGTAACCAATCCCAGAAGTAGAACCATGTATCTTTTCTCTCTACAATTCTCATGCAACAATATGGAACTAATTATTTAAGTAGTTAATGAGAACACCTGGTCCATATTCATTTGCAGTGAACATACATTTTCACTGTTCTTATAATATTTGCTTGATGTCAGATTATGCTATGAGGATATTAGTCTAAGCCCAGTCTTGGATGCATTGTTTTATCCTGCGGTGGTTAAACCGGTTCTGAAAATTATCTAGTTTGACATGTACTTGTCCAGCTATCATAATCTATTCTTTGACCATGGCAGTAGCTGGCATTTTGTTATGATAATTTCAGTGTATATCTTACTGCCCTTTGCTGATCTCGTTGTATTTTCAATTCACAGGCAACTCTCCGACGAAGACTCCTCCAGGTAATATATGTCTCATGCTTTCTAAAGAGTAATAGTATACTGACTAAACTATCCACTTGCTATGCTTAGCTACTCTGTTGTCTGAATCGTGACACTTTGCCAGCTGAAACTTGCTTATCACACTGTCGTTGTATTGCTCAACTAAAAACACAAATATTTGTAGTTTTTGCCTGTCATAATGCAACTAAGCATACTAGCCTCAACTAAGCATACTAGTTTTTTGTAGTGAGACAGTAAGATAGTGAGACAGTAAGAAGGAAACTTCCCAGATTATGTATAAAGAAAATACTTGGTTTGACAGCAAGTACCATGACATGAATCAAAAAATATATACGGTTGGAAAAATAAAATGGCAGAAACCTAGGAGGTTCAAAAATGCCATTACGAAGGGAGGTTGCTTGTTACTTTCCTAAGATGTGCATCTCATTTATTTGTGTTTTTATTTGTAGCTGTATTGCTCAACTAAGCATACTAGTGTCGGAATACACTGTTTTGCAGGTAATAGTGTTGCAATATTTGCCTATCATACCAGCTGAAACTTGACAGTGTTTCCTAAAAACACTGTCACTGCCACTAAAAGCATGACAATATAATTTATAGTTTGTGTTTTTATTTGTTCACACTGTCGCTATATTGCTCAACTAGACAATTAGTGTTTATGAAGAAGAAGAATAAACATGCTGCTACTGCTGTTATGCCTGTATTCACTGCTGCTGCTGTAGTTGTGATGATGTTGTACTTGTGATGATGCTACTTGTGATCTTCTGAAATGACCCATTGGCGACTTCACTGCTGCTGCTGCTGTACTTGTGATGATGTTGTACTTGGGATAATGATTTTGCAGGTACCCCGAGAGGCCCTTGAGTTTGCCGGAATGTCGATTAACTTCCGTTCCGGCAAATTCGGGTACTCCATATGTCCTATTTTAAGCAAAGGTCATGCTGAAATTTTCCGTGAATTTTAGCATGACTTTGCTAAAAATAGGACATCTGGGGTACTTGCGACCAATGCATGGGCCGGGGTATCTTAGTACTCAATTAAGTAGGATCAACTGCCCCTTTATTCTTGTTGCATTAAACCATAGGTGGCAATAGAGCCAAGTGATTAGGCCCAACTTAGAATTCTCCTTAGCATCGATAAACCCTTGATGATAAACCCAACATAGGTGGCAATAGAGCCAAGTGATTCGTGCCAAGTGATTAGGCCCGACCTAGGGTGCCTCGGCATTGATAAACCCTAAATGATGAAAACTTAACTTGGCTGCCCCGGATACCTCGGTGTAGATGAGAACCTAAATGATGTACGCTTAGGCTTTTAGGGTGCCTCGGCGTCGAAAAACCCTAAATGATGAAAGCTTAGGCTTTTAGGGTGCCTCCGTGTCGACAAACCCTAAATGATGAGACCATGATCTTGTTCCTTGACAATAACCAACTTTTTGACCAAATTTTTTTCCTATTTAGAGCGAAACATGGCCCACAATGATGAGGCCGGTGGTTCGGGCGGCAAGCAATTCTGGGAGCTGTCCCAGGAGATGGAGGAACAACCTCACCGCTATGAGGACGCCGCGGAAGACACCGATCCTGACTACACAACCCCTAGTGGCATCGGGGATGACACCACTGATGGTGCCGCCGAGGATGCCACCACTGATGACGGCGGCGCACACACAGATGGCAGCCAACCGAAGAAGCAAAGGAAGGACCGGCTCCCGAATGCGCTCCGCACCCTCAAGGAGGAATTCACTCAAGTGGACTCCGACGGGCATCCAGCGGAGCCCAAACATATAGTCAAGGGGTATGCGCTTCAGCTCGGGTGCATTCTCCGGAGCACCGTCTCGATCAACACCGATAACCTTAGGAATAAGGACCACGGGAATTTGCGCAACCTCCTCTTCACGAAGCTGCACGAATGATACAAGTTCCCCACCGAATTTGAAAACACACGCCTCTCGGGGAATAATGTGAATAGTGCCGCCCTCACGAAGATGAGCACGGCCCTGTCTACTTGGAGAAGCACGGTCAAGAGAATGATTGATAAAGGTGATAGTTATGAGAAGATCAAGGCGAAATATCCTGTGATGAGCGAACATGAGTACAAGGATTTCAAGATCAAGTGCGAGAGTAGCGCAACCTCCGAATCAAGTCAGTGGGGGAAAGAAATACGGGAGTTGAACTTAGGGGAACACAAACTCGGTCCCGGCGGTTACAGAGTGGCGGAGCCTATATGGGACAAGGAGGACGCGGAGCGTGCCGAGCAAGGCCTACCGCCCCGCTTCGAGAAATACAGCAGTGACAAGTAGACCAGGAACTATGTCAGGGCCCGGTACAAGGAGGACCTGATAACAAAGGAGCTTACCATGGATCCGAAGACCAGGGCGCTTGAGCTTGTTCTGGTAAGGAATACACCCCCGCGTAATTAGCTCCATATGGTTGCGCTCTAATTAATCCCCAATATTTCTAAATGGTTCATGTTCCTTTCGCAGGACACTGAAAGCAGTAGCGCGGGGTCGTCTCAGAGCTCCCCTTTCGACACCCCTTTAAATAGGGCATTGAACATAATGAAAAAGAAGGATAAGCTCACTAAGCCGACGTTAGCTGGTCGTGTGGCCGGCAAAGGCTTGTGCACAAAATGGGGGTCATACTATACCGCTGGTATGCGGAAGGAGAAAAAGACCAGCTTGGAAAGCCAGACGCGCGAGGTTGAAGCACTCAAGGCACAAGTGGCGCGGATTCCAGAGCTTGTCCAAGAGCAAGTGGAACAACAACTGGGAACGAAGCTCAACACCATGGTGCCTACGTTGATTCATCGGCTGACGACGTGGATTGCGGGCGGCCAACAGGGGCCTCCCCCGGTTCCCAGCTTCACGGCCAGCAACTCGCACAGCGCACAGGCGGCGCCATTGGTGTCTCTGGCGGCGCCATTGGTGTCTCCGGCGGCGGCGCCATTGGTGTCTCCGGCGGAGGCGGTATTCGTGTCTCCGGCGCCGGCACGGGCATTGGAGCTTAATGCACCCGGGTGTATGCCGGCCGGCACCTCGCCACCAAGCGCCCCCTCCGTCAGTTGCACGCCCGCCGTTGGCGGTGCCTCGATATTAGCCGAGCTCGATGGCATCACGGTAACTAAGCCTCTCGGCCGATGACTTCATCTCCTTGCCTTTGACTGGGCATCCCTGACGCCCTGTACATGTTTTCGCAGGGCGCCGCCGATGTTCCTTGCACTCTTCTGCACTTCGTGGGCGCCAAGTTGGTCGATGTCGCCAAGGGCAGAATCGTTCAACCGGGCAACCCCATGTTCCACCGTAATCCGATGCCACCCACAGTGTATAGGGTTGAATTGGTTCGGGTGCTGCCAGGCTGCGACGAGCTGTTACCTCCGATTCGACCCGCTGGGGCCGACGAAGAAGATGAGATGACCCTCAGCGCCTGCGTAAAGTGGCCCCTGCTTTGGCCGAAGAGCCAGATTCGTTTGGGGGCGGGGGACACCACCCCACAGACAAGACCGCCAGTCGTGCCGGTGCCAAGCCATGGCAAGAACGCCACAATGCTACCGGACCTGCCGGACATCACTATGCCGGACATCCCTATGGCACAGGATCCGAACAGCCCTATGGCACAGGATCCAGACGATGACGACAACCACGACGGTACATTTACCAAGGTCGATAAGTACTTTGCCGAGCATGGGTACGCTGACGAGTTCTGAAGGCCTCTTTCTCAAGAACCCAACCAATACGACCGCAATCTAGCTGGTACGAGGAGAAATCCAATTGCAACAGGCGTCGTCTGGCGTTCGGTTCTCAGGAGACGCCTCCAGCTCCCGCCTTCACTGAGCCTCAGATAGCGGAGGTGCGAAATATTATCAGCCCCAACACGCTCAAGAAGGCGGTCTGTGAGCAGAACTCGGTCCCATTACAGGAGATCAAGAAGAAGGGACGGAAACGAAAGACTAACAAGGGCGCCGGTGCGAGCCAGCCGGCACCGAGTTTGATCCGTGCTCAGGACGGGCCACCTTCACCTAAGGATATCTCGAGGAGGGTGCATGTGGCGGGTAGGGCGATGCTACTGCCAAATATGCTCAATGCTGTAACCGGTGCTATGCGGAGTCTGCACGACAGTGTTCTTTCTTTGGAGAAGCGGCGTGTCAGAGAGAATGATGTGGCATACCCGGTTTTCGTGGCCAAGGTGCCAGAGGGCAAGGGCTTTGTGGATGGCGACATCGGGGGTACGATCGTCCTGTGGTTTGATGACATCTTTGCTATATTTAACCTTCATCCGCTGCACTACACCTTCGTTCGGCTGTTTTCGCTGAGTATGGAGATGCGGATCATTAGAGACAAGACCCCGGACATCGTGATAGTCGACCCCTTCTACATGTGTGCCAAGCACTTGAGCAGCGCTGGGGACCGCCAAGTTGCGAGTTCACACCTCGAAGGCGTCATTCTGGTAAACCCAGATAAGGATAACTTCCTTATGGCATACTTTCCCGAGTAAGTCATCCCTGAACCGCCCCGTAACATATGATTTCTTAGATTTCGATCGTTCTTTTTTTTTCTAACATTCCGTGTTCTGTGCAATGACACACATTGCATACTCATCATCTTAAGCTCGAAATATTCCATGGCCACGTATTTCGACCCGAACCGTAACTCCAAGATAGACTACACAAATGTCAAGAAAGTTCTTGATGATGTTCTCCCCGGCTATGCCAAATCTGGAGGCACCTTCACCAGGGCAGTTCGTAAGTATGGCAAGCACACCTTCTCACACAATACGAATTTCTGCTGCGTCAAGTAGCCGCCTGGCGGTCAGAAGGATGCCTACTACGCCCTCCATCACATGCAGGCGATCGTAAGGGACCATCATCACCTTCTGCTACCAGATAGTCTCAAAGATTGGGCCGCGAGGTTGTCGGCAACCCAGGACACGGACCTTAGACAAGAATTCTTTCGCATCCAGTCGGAGTTTGTGGACATCATCCATCAAGATGTCCTTCATACCTCAGGGCAGTTCTACCTCAGATATCAACCTTCCAACAATGACATAGATGGAACGCTACAAATGCAGGATGACAACGACAGCGATTTCATGACCATCATGACAGACGGCGGCTTCATCCACGCTCTTGTCCGATGAGTCGAGTCGAAAGTAGTGATGTGTAGTTCTGAAACATTGATTGGCTCATGTTGTAATTAAACTTTAGTGAATTCGTATGTCTTTTTGGTTTGGACAGTCGTTCAACTTAGATGTAATCAATGCTATTTATTAGTAGGACCATGAATCGTGCTATTAATGTCTTGCTTTTCTCTTCCGATCCTTTTGTTGCATACTTACATATTGCTTATGTATTGTCTGTTGTTTGGCTTGTGCATAGAGATGCCGTCGTATGTCGTGTACAAGGGTAAGGTTCCCGGAGTCTACGACGACTGGGAGGAGTGTCGGAGACAGGTTCACCATTTCAGCGGTAACAGTTACAAAGGGTACACCACTAGGGCAGAGGCAGAATCTAGATACGCCCGCTATCTAGCGGGAGAGAGGAGGGAGCGTTGGAGGAACCGGATGAAGAACAGTTTGATTGCGATGATGCTCATCGTGATGACCGCAGCTCTCTTTTATGTGATGGTAGTTTAGATGATCGATATCGACTTGTAATGTGAAGACAAAGTCGATCTCAGGGTCATGAGACTTGTAATGTTTTATCTTTGTTCGGTCTTTTGAATTCGGAGACTAATATGATGAATTGTATTCGGAGACTAATATGATGAATTGTATTCGGAGACTAATCTTCTATTGTATTTGATGAATCTGCTGTTGCTCTGTGCTGCTGTCTATATTCTGTCCAATAATATATTTTGTAACCTGTGCAAAAATCAGAAAAGCAAAAAAAAACCAATATTCATACTAATGGCGCATCACCACAAGGTGCGCCATTATTATGCCAAAGGATACTAATGGCGCATCAAGGCAGAGTGCGTCATTAGTATGACAAAGCACATGGTTACATATGGCCCCCCGGGAGGCATACTAATGGCACATGGTGTTACATACTAATGGCGCACTGCCAGGTGCGCCATTAGTATCTATACTAATGGCGCACCAGTGGTGCACCATTAGTAAAAAATACTAGTGGCGTGCTACTAATGGCGCACCAGTAGTGCGCCATTAGTAGGCAAAACCGGTGCGCCATTAGTAGGCCTTTTCCTAGTAGTGGGAACCTGAATGGATTCAAGCTATGCAAGAAGAACTTCAACAGTTCAAGCTGAACAATGTTTGGGAACTTGTCAAGCGACCTGACCCTCGCAAGCATAACATTATTGGAACAAAATGGATATATCGAAACAAGCAAGATGAGCATGGTCAAGTCGTCAGAAACAAAGCACGTCTTGTGGCTCAAGGATATACTCAAGTAGAAGGAATCGACTTCGATGAAACATTTGCTCCTGTGGCTAGGCTTGAAGCTATTCGTATACTGCTAGCCTACGCTAACCATCACAACATCTTGCTATATCAAATGGATGTGAAGAGTGCATTTCTCAATGGCAAGATTGAAGAAGAAGTATATGTCGCTCAACCACCTGGCTTTGAAGATCCAAAACATCCTGATATGGTGTACAAGCTAAACAAAGCAATGTATGGCCTCAAATAAGCTCCTCGTGCATGGTATGATACGATCAAAGACTTCCTGAAGAGCAAAGGCTTCAAATCTGGATCCCTCGATCCCACACTCTTCACGAAGACATATGATGGTGAACTGTTTGTGTGCCAAATATATGTGGATGACATAATCTTCGGCTGCACCAACCAGAAGTATACTGATGAGTTTGGATACATGATGCAAGAGCAATATCAGATGTCCATGATGGGTGAGCTGAAGTTCTTCCTTGGTCTTCAAATTCGTCAGCAAAGGAATGGCATCTTCATATCTCAAGAAAAATACCTCAAATGTTGTCTGAAGAAGTTTGGAATGGAAGAATGCAAAGGTTACACGACGCCAATGCCAGCCAAACACCATCTTGGTCCCGACGACAATGGTAAAGAGTTTGATCAAAAGGTATACCGCTCCATGATTGGTTCTTTACTTTATCTATGTGCATCTAGGCCAGATATTATGCTTAGTGTTTGCATGTGTGCTTGATTCCAAGCGGCACCAAAGGAATCGCATCACTTAGCTGTGAAGCGAATTCTTCGATATTTGGCTTACACCCCAACACTCGGAGTATGGTATCCCAAGGGCTCAAAATTTGATTTGGTTGGGTTCTCGGATGCTGATTATGCTGGTGACAAGGTGGATCGCATGTCTACATCAGGCACATGTCACTTTCTGGGTCGATCAATTGTCTTTTGGTCTTCAAAGAAGTAGAACTGTGTATCACTCTCAACTGCTGAATCTGAATACATTGCTGCTGGATCCTATTGTGCTAAGCTTCTCTGGATGAAGCAAACTCTTAAGGACTATGGCATCAATCTGAAACAAGTACCTCTCATCTGCGACAACGAAAGTGCCATTAAGATAGCCAACAATCCAGTCCAGCACTCGAAGACAAAGCACATTGAAATTCGTCATCACTTTCTCAGAGATCATGTCATGAAGAAAGATATCGACATCATTCATGTCAACACTGAAGAGCAACTGGCAGATATCTTCACAAAGCCCTTGGATGAGAAAAGGTTTTGCAAGTTACGGTGTGAGCTAAATATCTTGGAATCCTCTAATATCCTGTGATCAGGCACACATCCTAACACTAATGCATGTTGATGACTTAGATGTGCAACACACAAAGTAATGTATATCTTCAATCAATGAAGACTTACACTCTGAGTGTGAATACATTAACATGGAATTTGTGCGCCGTGTCTGGCTCTAATACTTCCTATACGGTGGGTAACGCCACCACCAAAATTCTCTGTTTGAAGTGTTTCACTCCTGGCGTTATTTTTGCAATGACTTCGCATTTGGTTTGTCTTCAGTTTCAATTTATCTTCATGATTTTCTTCACTATGATGATTTGATTGCTTTCTGATATATATATATATATACTAGTGTTCCGTCCTCTACAACATTCACTTATAGCTATGTCTTCAAGTTGAATCTTTTGAACTAAGTGAATGTGATCGGACCCTAAACTCTCTATGCTTTCAATCTCAAACTCTATCTGTCCAAATCATATGCATTCTATTGAAACTGTCGAATGTCTTCTCCACGTCCTAGTCAGCAGAAGGCACAGAGACAAAACATTAAGTCTGTTTTAAATAACTCATCTTTATTGTTGAAATCCGGAGAAGCCGGAACAACCATCCGACATGCCTGGCGGGCGTGGGAACGTGGCACAACTCTGAGTATGTTGCATGCTTGCCACGTGCCCCTCAGATGTGAACCGCCAGGGGCACCAGCATAATTGCGCTGTGCCGCACACCTACTTATAAATACTTGTCCCCTGTGCTAAAGAAATCCTTCTTCCACCTCTCCACCTCGTGAAAACCCTAGTGCCACCGCTAGCTCTCGACGACACCGGCGACGAAGCGCTTAGCTGCCGCGACTTCTCCGACGCCGTCCTCACGCCGGCCGCGGACATTGTCCTCTCCGCCGTCGCCATAGGTGTCCTCCATCGCCAAGTTAGGGAACGGTGGACTGAACTGCTCGGTCTCCTATTCATCTCATCTAGCAGTTCTTCGTGCGGTAATTATAACTCTATTTTTACCACCTTTTTGATCTTCAAGATTTATCCTATTTACCAAAAGTGGTTTCTGCCTACACAATGTTAGATCTATACTGTCTGCATCTCATATTGCCTAGTCTATTCACTTAAATTTCATATCCAGTTTGATTCCTCACTTGTACTTATTCATGGATTCATACAAATTTGGAACCAACTCACAACATATAAGTGAATATCTTCGCATCATGAGGTCAATGTCTTCAAACTGATTTATCTTCAAAACCTTCTGAGAATGCGTATGACCTCTTCCCCTTCCGTCGCATCTCTAATGCTGTCACAGGTATATGTCCGTGGGAGAATCCCTTGGTTCTCATAGTCTGCATTCGTTTGCAGAATACTTACAGCATCACATTAATTGTCCTAAAGCCTGCTCTTCTTGACCAGAAAACGTAAGTCTCTGAAGCCTTTGAACATATTGAATCCTTTCAGTTTGAAGTTCATGTCTGCAGAGAAATCAATAAGGAAGGGTGGCAGACAGCGTCGAGGGGGTACATCAAAAGATCTGCCTGATGACCTAGCAGAGCTCTACAAGACAGATCCTGAAGAGAATTATCATCAGTGCAAGACACGAATCCAATGGATTCGACGCTATTGGGCTGGAGAATGATTCAAGTACAAGTTCGTAACTAAGGAATATGCAGAGAAGAATGCTATCAAGAGTCCTTGGGGTGATATTCTCTATCGAGGCCTTCAACCCAAGAATAGAGTTGAAGCTATTGCACAAGGTTTCTATCCCTGCATGGTCCGAGGACCTTAGCCGGAGAATGCCGATCCCTCATCATTACTCTGGTGTCGTGATGATGCTCTCTTCAAGCGCAACTTCCAGCACGCAAAGGCTTCGGCCAAGGAAAACAAGAAGTCATTGGGATTAGACTTCAACCCTGGTCCCTCTGCTCCCCGTGCTGACAGCTCAGCGTGCAAGATGTCATAAACTTCAAGGTCATGCTGCATGAGCTTAAAGAAGCCTTTCTCAAGAAGCGCCAAGAAGCCCAAGGCTCTCGCGTGCGTATGAAGAGTTTGGTTGACAAGTGTGTGCTTTCCTACAATGAGGCTGAGAAGCGCAAGTCTCTTGGTCATCCTGGCATTGACCCCAGGATGGCTGCAAAGAAGAAGAAGCTCTCTACTGCCCAACCTGCACCTTCAAGTCAAGAAGCACCTCGCATTATCTTCCCAAGCAGCATGACTGGCTCGAAGCCAAAGGTCACGACTATCTCTTCAGAACAGGAGAAGATGAGGGCTGCCGAGGCTGAAGCCAGAAAGAGAAAGAATACTGAAGCCTCTGATGCCGCTCCCTCCAAGAAGAAGCGCAAAACCAAGAAGAATTGGGCTGCTCCCACAGAGTCCTTGGTTGTTGAACCTATCTTAGTGGTTCGCCCTACGTCTGAACATCAAGAAAGATGGATGATAGTTCATGAGCCTGCTCCCACAAAGGCTCATGAAGCTGAAGATATTCCAGCAGCTGAACCCACCGCTGCTGAAGACATTTGTCAAGATGACAATGTTGAAGATGATGAAGTTCTTCCTCATATCGAACACAACGTGGTATCATCGCCTGTTCTCACGAACAGCAAACTCATCAGCATTGGTCGTGCTCTGACGCTAATTGCACAGGATGCATCATGGGCTGATCACCCACAGCAACAAGACTCCCCAAGTACTCCCCAACAACAACAACAAGTTACACCACCCGTGCATGAAGAAGAAGAAGACTTTGAGGCCCAGCCAACTCAATCTCCAAAGGCGTTGCCAGCATTTCGTAGGCTTCACAAAGGACAAAGCCTCAAGTCCCTCTTTCGAGCGTTCCAGAAGGAGAAGTGCATCATCAACCTGTTGCACGTCAAGTGTTTCCTGAAGCCACTCCAACTGAGAATGTCTCCGCGTCTGAAGCCCAAGCTGCTGAAGACAATCCGGCTGCATCAGCCGATGAAAGACAAGAAGACGTACGTGTCCCTACTCCCCCAGTTATTGAAGAAGTTGTTCCTGATGTGAACGTGCCAGTGCCCGACCCTCCAGCTCGTTAAGTGGAGGTTGAAAATCCTGAAGCTGCCACTACCAATGCAAGTGAAGCCAATGACGTAGTCATGGCTGAAGCTAATGTGGAGCTTGAACCAACCAGTGTGCCTGAAGCCAATGAGGCAACTGCTCCCGAAGCACCTGTTATGCAGCCTGAAGCCTCAGCTGCTGCCACTGCTCCTGTTCCGTCACCAAGGCCCTATACAATTGAGCAAGCATACAATCATGGTCAGCTAACCACTGTCCGATGGCCCATTCTGGTACCTCCGCCTACTGCCTCTGGACCTCAATTTGATTATCATGTTGAGCATAGGCCTCAGGTCCAGAAACCAAAGCCAAGACTGCCAAGGTTCCCAGGTACTGCTAATTCTATAGGGTCCTTCAATGCAAATGGCTTCAAAAGCCACAATACCTTCTTTGACAGCGCCAAGAACCCCTACTCAAAGCTAAGGATATCATCAGATCGTTTCTGGAGCTATCAATAGTGAAGCTATTACTCCTGCGTTCTGTATGATCAAGGGCGCGATTTCCCTCATATGCGCCTCGACACTGAAGCCATTGCTGGACTGCCGTGCTTAGAAGAAGCACTTGACTGTTTTCACGATGCTGGTCTGCTCAGCTTTGTGACTGACAAAGAACATTGGAATGAAGAACTTTTGCTTCAATTCTATGCTACCCTCCACATTCGCGGCTACAATAGAGATATCAAGACCTGGGTTCTTGAGTGGATGACCGGAAATGTTCATCATGAAGCCAAAGCTCTTGATGTCATCGAGCTTACAGGCCTATCCACTCCCAGAGAGCTCTATGAACCTGACTGTCAACTACACCACAATGCACTGGAGAGCATCTTCCACAAGCCTGAACCCAATATGAGCCAGATGTTGAGCATGATGATGCCCTTGCCATCTGATGTTGAATATCCAACAGAGTTCTTTGTTGATGACCTTGAGTATCTGCCTCACACCATATATCACATCATCAGGCGAACTCTATGGCCTATCAAAGGACATTCATCAGCTGCTAAACTTGAAGGAGCCATGAATACTTTGGTCTTTTACATCCTCAATGGCATCAGCTTCAATTCCCAAGAATTCTTCATCAGGCAACTTGCTGCTTCTGGATCTGACCTTTTTGGTCTGAAGTTTTATGCTCCATGGGTCATGCGCCTCATCAAGAGACACTCTTCTGTCAACTATCAGCCCTCTGCTCACAATCATCTGATCTTTCTACCAGAGGTTGATATGTCAGTTGAAGCTATATACCCTGAGCCTGCCAAGGAGCCTCTTTGTCTTCAAAATGTTGATCACCAAAGCTTCACTCAGTCCATGGAAGGCATTCAAGCAGTATCACGTATCTATCCAATGGCTGGAAATACTCGTCTGCCTCATCATGCGCAAACTGAAGCCACTGAAAGCACCATTGCCCAAAGGCCTAAGAAGCGCTCTCGTGTTCTAAATGACCGAGAACTTCTTGTGGCACTTCATCAGAAACAAGATAAGCATCACTATTGGCTCAAGAGACAGATGCAAAGCCTCTTGGTGGACGTCAATCATATTCGAAATCTTGCCACCAAGAATACATTTGTTGCTCTTGGGACTTGCCGGCGATCATGGAAGAGTTTGACGCTGCTTAGTGCTGAAGCAGATCTTCAAGACGATGGCTTCACTAAAAGGTTCAAGTTTGACTCCACTCCTTCACGGACTGCTGTCCTACGTCGAACTCCATCACTTTAAGACTCTGACTATTCTTCCTCCGCGGCAACTGTGAATGCAAGAGTGATCGATGATGAAGATGATGCTACTTCACCGCCTCCTACTTCTGCACGGATCAACACTGCACCAAGTATGTCTGCACCGCCAAGCAACAACGACAACACTGCTGCTTCACCTACTCATGAGGACGAGTAGATGCTCTATGTCTTCAAACCTTTTTGGTCCTTACTGACAAAAGGGGGAGAAGCATATGAGTCTGATAGTCTTCAAGCGGGTTCATATGGGAGGTTGCTTTATATTTTGCCTCGTGTTTACAACTCTCGCTTTTGAAACATTTGGTTCTTTGAGTTGTAACACATAAACTCGATGGTCATCTGCTACTTATTTGCTTTACTGTGATGCGATGATAACTTCCGCACTTAGATCATTCTGCAGACATCCATTTTTCATTATGCATGTCATTCTATTTGCTATATCATTTCATGTATGATGAATTATCTTCATAAGTTGAAGTGGATCTCCACAAGTACAACCTGCCATGTGCATTTGCATTCCAAAAGCAAATTACTTATATGCACATCTTCAGTGGAGCCCTTGCTACTTATGAAGACAATACCCTATCCTTTACAATTTCACATACTTTATCCCCGTTGAAAACTTCAACCAGTTTGTCATCAATCACCAAAAAGGGGGAGATTGTAAGTGCATCTAGTGCCACCCCTAGTTGGTTTTGGAGTATTGACGACAAAGTTGGTTGAGGGACTAATGCGTTTGTGAGAATTGCAGGATAACGCAGGTAGTGTCCCTCATTGATTCAGTTTACCTACCGGAGATGACCCCTAAAAATGTATAAAGACATTGAAGACAATGGTGGTATGTGAAGATATTCATATTGAAGACTATGACATGAGAAGACATTGAGTGAAGACTATGGGGCACGAAGACTGTGTTGTTTCGCTGTTTCCTTTTCTTCTTTGTTGAGTCATAGGAACAACCGTACTGTTAAGTGGGGTCCAAGTGAACTAAGTCAGAATGACTCAAGTGATGCTCAACCCAAATCCTATGTCTTCGAGCAAAGACAATGAGACCAAATCCTATCTTGGGATGGATAAGTCAGCTTTGCTTGTAGCCCAAGTAAAGTTACCGTGTGTGTTTGAAATCTGACCGTTGGAACACGTGTCAGTTCCTTAGTGACCCAGGGTCATTTCAGACATATCAGGTCGGGTTGCCCAGTGGCTATAAATAGCCCACCCCCTACACCATAAATTGGTGGCTGCTCGGAGTTAGTGCATGGCTTTTGTCGTTTGAGAGCAACCCACCTTGAAGCCTTTGAGAAAGAGAAATCCTTGCGAGGACCAAGCCCAAACACCCAGAGCCAAAGAGTGTTAGGCATCACTAAAGTCTTTCTGTCTGTGTGACCTGAAGACTTATTACACTTGAGGACTATGTATCCTCCAGCCGGTTAGGCATCGCGTTCTGAGCATCCAAGAGTCATTGTGGATTGCCGATGAACGAAGTCTGTGAAGGTTCGGAAGTCTACCTTGAAGACTTACCAGAGTGATTGGGTGAGGACTAGGTGTCCTTAGCTCAAGGGAAATAAGGTGAAGACATGGTCTTCTGAGTTGAATCTCAGCCTCCCTAACCAGACGTACAGTTGTCACAGCAACTGGAACTGGTCCAACAAATCATGTGTCTTCAACAAGTGACTGGTTCTATCCTCTTCCTTCCTTTACTTATGTTTGTCTTCGTGAAGTCATTGCCTATCTGTGTATCTGTTTGACTTCATTGCTTGACTACTATTGTTGATTGGCTTCATACTATCTTCCATCCTGATCCTTACTACTTAGCTACTATTAGTCCTGTACTTTCACATCATTGCATACTTGACTATGGTTTGCTTATGGTAGCTTATCTTCTGCTGCATATCAACTAGGTCATTTCTATTGTTTGTCTTTGAAACTTCCAAGTTTTGAAGACTTTCATAAAAATCGCCTATTCACCCCCCCTCTAGTCGATACTAGCACTTTCACATAATCATAGGCTAGCTTCTAGGGTTTAGCCTCTATGATTTCGTGGTAGATCAACTCTTGTAATATTCATATCATCAAGATCAATCAAGCAGGAAGTAGGGTATTACCTCCACCCAGAGGGCCCGAACCTGGGTAAACATCATTACCATTAGCCTTAGACGCACAGTTCGGGACCCCCTACCCGAGATCCATCGGTTTTGACACTAACATTGGTGCTTTCATTGAGACTTCCACTGTGTCGTCACGATAAGGCGTGATGGCTCCTTCAATCATCTTCAATGATGCGGTCTAGGGTGAGGTTTTCCTCCCCGGACAGATCTTCGTATTCGGCGGCTTCGTACTGCGGGCCAACTCGCTTGGCTATCTGGAGCAGATCGATACACTACAAAAAAAGACACATCCGTGACATTTTGGGCCGAACGAATTTTTTTCCTGTCATACATATGACACTTTTATGACGATAATTATGACAAAACCCGGTATCATCATATATGTGGTGGGCTCCTGCTTATATGACAAAAATCATGACAGAAAATGGGCTTTTCGTCCTGGGTAGGCCGGAGACGCAGTTGCATGACATTCTTTGGGCCGTCCATGATGGAAAAAAACGTGATAGAAGCGAGGGGGAGGAAAATTTTGGGGAGTTGCCGGTTATGGTGGGAGGTCGGGGGCCGAGCGATGCGCATTTCTCTCGTACAGGTGCGAGTCGTTGGCTCTAACTAAACCCAAGCGACGCGTTGGGCTCTAACTGAACCCAAGCGATTGCACTGCAGGCTACGCGTTACTGAACCTTAGCAATCGATCGATGGCTATTAACTGAACCCGATGGAGCGATTCCTTCGCTACTGCTGCTAACTGAAGCCGATCGATGCTGCCTCTGGGATGAATAGTGAGCGTTACGGGGAGGCTTGGATGATTAGTGAGTGGTGGTGTTGCCTCTGGATGAACAGGAACCCGTGGTGTGGAGGGCTGGATGAACAGTAGACGGTGGAGGGGTGGCCGTGGAGGGGTGGTTGAACAGGACCCCGTGGTGTGGAGGGTTGGATGAACAGTAGACGGTGGAGGGCTGGATGATCAATAGACGGTGGAAGGGTGGTTGAACAGTAGCCGGTCGAGTAGCGCGCGGTGGAGGCTGGATGAACAGGAGCCCGTGGAGGCTGGAGGAGGTCGACGGTAGACCGTGGAGGCTGGAGGAGGTCTACGGTGGAGATGAACAGTATCCCGCGGAGTCCCGTTTTGCGGTACGCCACACCCCTCCCGATGAACAGGACCCCCGTTTCGACCGTAGCGCTCCAACACAAGTCCGTTTCGTCCTTGTGGCGGTACGCCACACCCCTCCCGATCAACAGGACCCCCGTTTCGACCGTAGGAGGTCCGTTTCCTCCGTTTTGCGGTACGCCACACCCCTCCCGATCAACAGGACCCCCGTTTCGACCGTAGGATATCTGTTTCCTCCGTTTTGCGGTACGCCAGACCCCTCCCGATGAACAGGATCCTGTTTCGAACGTGGCCGGTCGAACACAAGGTCGTTTCCTCCGTTGTGCGGTATGCCAGGCCTCGTTTCCATCGCCTGTTCCGTCCAAGCCCCCCGATGAACATGACCACCCATTCCGTTCCGACCTAGCCGGTTGGCTCCCACGCGTTTTGTTGCCTCCCGATGAACATGACGACGACTCTGTTTCTCCGTTCCGACCCAGCCGTGTACGTATGCGCGAGTAGGCATTCGAGACCCCACCTGTATGTACACATACGTGGCCGTATTTTCTTTCTTGCGCCCTGGCCGCTGTACGTACATGTACATGCTACGTGCGCGCCTCTACTACGACACGTGCACGCCTCTACATCGACTAGTATGTACGTACACCTTCGCGACCAGGATGACAACGCTACGTACGCTTCGACCAGGTGGTTCCCGACTGTCAGGCACTTCCTTGCCTGTGAAGATGTAGCTGGTGGGTCACAGCAGTCAGGGGGGGCGAATCGTTTTTTTTACCCGGACGCACTTCCTTGCGTGCGAAGGTGTAGCTGCTGGGTCCTAGCTGTCAGGGGGGTGAATCGTTTTTTTGCCTGGACGCACTTCCTTGCGTGCGAAGGTGTAGCTGCTGGGTCCCAGCAGTTAGGGGGGCGAATCGTTTTTTTGCCCGGACGCACTTCCTTGCGTGCGAAGGTGTAGCTGGTGGGTCCCAGCAGTCGGGGGGCGAATCGTTTTTTTTTCGAACGCACTTCCTTGCATGCGAAGATGTAGCTGGTGGGTCCCAGCAGTCAGGGGGTGAATCGTATTTTTTTCGGACGCACTTCCTTACATGAAGATGTAGCTCGTGGGTCCCAGCAGTCAGGGGGCGAATCATTTTTTTCGCGAAATACGGTGGCCCGTCCGGTGGGTCCCCGCTGTCAGGTGGAGGAATAATTATTTTGCGCATAATAAGGAGGCACTTCCTTGCGGCTGCCGTTGACCCAGCTGTCAGCCTGTCAACGTACAGTCCACATCCGATGGAAGTCGTTCCTTGACCATGTTGACCACGCTGCGCCGAGAGCACCACAGCGGTGGATGATGGCGAGGCCTAGGAAGGGGATGACACGGAGCCGGGAAAGACGTGGCAGTGGATGCACATGCGGAGAGGAGTACGAGGGTTCACTGGTTTGGCTGCGATGTCGTCGCCGCAGAATAACAGGGGGTGTGGTGACTGGAGGGATGGCCTGGCCAACGGTGGGAGTAGTAGGGGCGGTAAGGCCTCCGCGGCAGCACAGCCGGCCACGGGAGGCAGGAGCAGGCGGCATGACCGGTGTTGCTTTGGGCGGCTGGAGCAAGAAGACCAGAGGTTGAAGAAGCACAACGGCCGTTGGATGGACATCGTATGGTCACTGCAGCTAGAATCATTTATATATTGACTAAGTTGAGAAAGCCCTTGGTACGTCAACTTAGTAGGCCCACAGGTCAGCTTCCGAAACGGTGCGCCCCAGATGTCAGGGGAATGAATCATTTTTTTGGTGGCTGAAGTTAGAATATGTGAGATTGAAGAAGAAGCACGGCATCCATTGGATGGACATCCAACGGCCACTGCTGCTAGAACCGTGTATTGACTATAAGTTGACAAAGCCTTGCATACCCGTCAACTCTGTTTTTTTAGGGGACGCGTCAACTTAGTAAGGCCAGAAGTGTGCGGCAGAGAACTTATAGCCCATTTGAGATTTGTAAGAATGTGTAGCCCATTTTTGAATTCTAATGGAATTTACTACAGCCCATTTATAGTTTGTTAAAAGTACAGCCCATTTCAACCAACCGTTCAAAACATAATTCAATAAAATTTCCCACATTTTGATGGGATCAGACTATTTTTATCGCGAAATTTCTAGTCAGATTAAATACAATTTCAATATAAATCTATATTGCATAAAAATCCAAACAAACATTCCACTCGCAACAATTAATGAAATAAAATTTTCAATATTCCAAAAATAATATTTTATAAAGTAATCACTGTTTGGTGCATTTTTTATAGTTACACCCAGTTTTTATAATTACATCCCATTTATTATTTCTTAAATCCCATTTTCTTGTTAAGCCTAATGCATCCCTCCTAGGAAAGATTTGCAGCCCAGCGGGGCGGAGAATAACAACTTGACCTTGCCTGGGTATTCCTAAAAAAAGTATAGCTGGCTAGCCATTTTAAGCTTGAAAAAAAATTAATATTTGGGCTGGATATCTGGCCTGGGCTAGACGGGCAATAGCTCGCCCAGTTAATACCTGCAGCGATGTTTTCGTTGTTGCTAAGAGGAGAAAAATTAATATCTGGGGTAAACATCAAAAACTCTGCAGTGCTCACACCTCAAAAACACAAATACTACTCGAGTTGCTTGGTCCCAGCTGTCGGGCGCTTCTTGTGCAATTCTCTCGTTTATTGACTACTCCCTCCTTTCCGGTTTATAATGATCAATTCAAAAATCTCACCAATCAAGGTAGATGGCGAGTGGTGGAATACTTTTTCTAGTTTTGCAAAAGCACCTAATTAATGCTCTTGTTATCCTCAAACAATTATGTTTATCAATGCATTAATTGCAATGCATGCATGCATAAAGTACATGCATTGGTCAATTTTCTCTTAATACTTGCATTCAATGATTTAATGCACCTTGGAATCAGAACATGTGATGGAAAACAACCAAATTGAGCCTTATAAAATGGAAAAACTAAAATTTTGAGATAAGCCCTATAAACCGGAAAGGAGGGACCATGATGTCAGGAAACGAGGAGGAAGCAAAATAAATTATAGTTATATATATATATATATATATATATATATATATATATATATATATATAATAAGGAGGCACTTGCGTACGTGAGGCTATGGACCTGGTGGGTCCCCATTGTCATCCTATCCAAGTAAAGTGATCTCGTCGCCCGCGCGCGCTTTCCGCCCGAAACAGTTAGCGCCGGCCGCCCTGCTTCCCCGTGCTGGCGATTGCTCCGCCTTCAAACGATGCAAGTGTTGTCCGTCTATCCATCTGCCGCACACATTAATGATACGCGGTTGTCGAGGCGGCTACTCCGGCGCCACACGTCCGTCCCTCCGCCCGCCCACCATTGCTATATAAACTGCTGCGCCGGCCATAGCCACAGTCATCCGCATCCATTCCCTTTCTCCTATCCACACCACTACTGCCCACCATGGCTTCCTCGTGCTCCAGCGTTCTTCGGGATGCGCGGACGATGGACCACAAGGAGATAGCAGCCATTGCTGCCGACCGGCTGGCCGGCAGGCAGCCGAAGGACGATGACGTCCCAATGGAGAACATGGTAGTCGACGATCCGGCGCCAACCCCCTCCTCTGCGCCATCCTCGCCGGTGCATTGCACCATGACCATCAGCGAGGCCCGTGCCCAATATATGGACAGGGTGAGGCACATGCATGAGGAGCAGTTCCGGGAGGCGCAGGCCAATGCCGCCTACAACCACCATCTCCTCCAGGAGCACCAGCAGGTAGAGGAGCAGATCGCCGCAGAGCGAGCGGAGCAGGAGGCGCTGCTCGACTCGTACCGCTCCGCCCGCAAGGGTCGCCTCGAGCACTGGCGGTACCGCATGCGGGTGGCAGAGGCTGCGGCCGCCTACAAAGAGGCTAGCAAAGAGGGCGATGAAGCGGGCAAGGCGCTGTTTGGCGAGACCGAGGACGAGGCAGAGGACAAATGCCGGCTCCGACGAGTCCCCGCTCTGCTGGTGTCGATGACGCCCTACACCGCCGACGCCCCGCGGTGCCAACAGTGAGGCAGAGGACAACGCCGGCTCCGCCGAGGCCCGGCGGTGCCAACAACGAGGCAGAGGACACCGCCGGCTCCGCCGAGGCCCCGCCCCGCCAACAACGAGGCAGAGGACATCGCCAGCTCAGCCGAGGCCCTACCATGCCGGCAACATGGGGGAGGATTTCCACCGCTCTGCTGAGGCGCCGCCCACCGGCAACGAGACAAAGGCATCGCCGGCTCCGCCGAGGCCCCGCACCGCTGCCAACAAGGCCGCGCCACACAGATAACGAGAAAGAGTAGAACACGGTAGGTCGCCGCCGCTCGGGTCCAAGTAAGGCCACCGCTGCTACCCTCCGGTTGAAGCCAAGCTAGGTGGGTTGACCATTGACTGCCGGTTAGCTTCTTGGCGGCGACGTGGATTCGGAGAGCTGCACTGGAGAAGAACGCTGCTTCTATTGAACTGCTGGTGCAGTTGGCTGACTGACACGTGGGTCCCAACAGGCCACATGTCAGTTACGCAACTACACCTGTAGTTAAGTCACTGAATATTCTGTTCGGCTCAGCGGGACACGGGTGGGTAGCTTCGGTTAATTAATTATACCTCCAGCGCACCCCTTTTTAGTTTTTGTCGAAAAGGAGGATGACCCCCGGCCTCTGCATCTGGGAGATGCATGCGGCCACAAACACCCCTTTTTAGTTGAAGAATGTATGAAATGTAATGAAATCCGGCATGTTTGTATGAAATCCGACCGTGTATGAATGAATTTATTTCGATTAGTTCGAATTCCTGTATCACTCGCATTGGATGAACATGCAAAACAATACGTACAAGCATTATTCCCATGGTGATCACCACGTTTGCAGCAGTTTCACATGTACTCCCTCTGGTCCTTTCTAGTCTGCATACAAGTTTTGTCTGCAGTCAAAGTATCTCTACTTTGACCAATCTTATACAAAAAAGTATGCACTTTCACAATTTGCGAAATAAAAAGGAACAGAAGGAGTACAAAGAGTTTGAGCAGCTTTTTAGCGTTTCTGTATGTTGCAATCAAACACACAGGCCTGGCAATTCATAGAGAACATTCAAAACAATCGATGATTATGCATCTCAGCGACTCACATGTCAGAGGCAATATTTACTTCACAACTAAAGAATAAAGAAAAAATTGATCGCCGCTGCTGAGAGCAAAGGGCTTCCCATTCGAAAATATCAAACACATATCTTGCTAAAATCAATGAGCAAAATTTGACAAGGTTGTCCCATTCCAAAATATCAAATGCCTACGATTGTGGAATGGGCGGGGTTTGCCATCAGTTCGGACATTGACATGGCACCTTGTGCTAAATAAACTAGTTGTTCTTTTTGTGTAGTTCCACCAAAATCAACCAAATTCGCTCGTAGCTTGTATGATTTCGCCCTTATATGTTGCAACACCTTGAACTTATGGGCACCTCCTTTCTTGTGGTGGAAATGAATGATTCGATGTATTCATGAACATTTTGTGCAATTCCCGTTGAAATCAAACTGAGCACCCATGTTTACACAAATACAAAAAAGTGATTAGTATAAAGCAAACTGTACTATGAATTGACAGTTTCAACAGGCACATACATGGTCCATGTAGAGCACACTTTTAGAAAAATGGAACTCACCAGAAAGAATCCTAGAACAACATTGTACTCGCGCATCACAGCAAAAAAATGGAGATTTGTCAGTCCTTCTGAGCTGAAGTTAGTTTGGTCTTGTGGGGAGTAATGTAACCATCCTTCAACTGCTCCTTTTGATGAGAAGATAGACAGGGCTTCTTCATCCTGGCATAATCGGAACTAGTCACTTCACATACTACATATTCTTCTTCAGAGGAAGATGATCCCTGTTTGCTCGAAAAAAGGAAAGGAAATATTTAATACAACACAGATAAAACACTTCTCAAGGACAATACCACTTTTTCATGACAGTATCTATACAGTAGCACACCACCAATAGAGATGACAAAGCTATATCATATGGATGAAACCAGTGGGTGAGTACCAACATTTGTCAGGAGACTGATTGTGTAGAGCATACAGAAGAAGCACTTCTCGGGAACCATCTGTTGCTATCTACGGGGGCGGCCATGCTTACTATATACTCCTCGATTAGTTTAATGTTTCCAACATCTTCTTGTACAGTTCCACTAAAATATATGGTATCTTCAAATAAGATCCCTGTTTGCACAAGTAGAGATAATTACGTATGGCATCAAATCAGTGGCAAAACAATTGCTCGTTCCAGCCATAGCAATAAATTAAGATGCAAAACTATATCCTTACTTGTGTCATCACAGTTCCAGTGCTTCATTACAGCACCAGGAGTTGATTTTTGTTTTTCTTCTTCTTGCTCTTCCCCTTCATCACTTGGTTCAATAACAGACAAGCTTTGCCTTCAATGTATGATTTGGCATGTCAATTAGGGAGCACAAGTATAGTACTAAACTTAATTTTCTGATGAAAGTGGAAAAATATAGGCCAGCAGTTGTGAAATATCCTTATCTTACCTCAATGGGATATTATGGTGCACATACAGATTGGAAGTCTTGTCTCCATTTGTGCAGTTCACTAAAATCAAGCAACATTATCGTACAAGTAGCACAACATATGAAAGCACACTGCAGAATCATGTGAAAGAAGGCTAGTATTGACCTCTCATGATGCGGAATTCAAACAACTCACCAGAAGAAGATCTGAACCAAATTCGCCTTAACGGATAGGAAGTAAGAGCTCCTCTTGTGCAGTTCCACTAAGATCAAGCAATCAAGCAACATTGTCGGTGTGACATTTTGGTTGAACTACACAAAACACTCTTAAAACAAAAGTGTTTTGTGCAGTGCAACAAAAGGTCACAATGGCAACGAGGTGAAGTAGATAACCCTGTTTACACAGAGGTGCAAAGGAAACAATTAGTGGTCAATAACGGTGGATGACACAGAAGCCAACAAAAAGAAGCATCTACCTTATCTAAATGGGAAAGAAAGCAAGACAGTAGCATTTCTCAAACGGTGGCATTGATTAATATTAACATAGAGATTATATTAACAATAAAATTCGTTAAACATGTAATTTGCTTTTAACTGTGGCATTGCATCAATTTTCCAGTGGCATTATTAGAGGGTGTTTGTTTACAGGGACATTTTGGTGTAGGGACAAAAAAACTCCGTGTCAGTCACATCTAAACCAAACAGGAGGGACTTTTCGGAAATAAAAGTGGGCATTTGGGACCAAAGAAAGAAGACCCCGAGGGAGTCTTTTTGGGACTTTTTCCAACTATTGCCCCTGCCACGTATCGCACCTTGTTTCTATTAGTTCATTACTAGGGGTAACATGGTCTTTTATCATGTCATTTAATAACCTCTAGTCCATGTTTAGTCCATGGAACCAAGCAGGTAGGGACTAGGGAGTTTTTAACCAAACAGGGCCATAAATTAACAACAGCTAATGAGTTGCACGGGACAGTGGACGCACCAGCACCATGCGCATCTACCAATGTAATGTGGTCATGCACAGTCTGTTGCAACAAAGAACAAACAACCAAGGACCATATTTGTGTTGGTCCCAGTTTTGTTATCTTTAGACACCTTTCCCTACGCGAGCGCAGCAAATCTAGTCCTGCTCAAACTCTACAGCCTTGTCCCTTCCTTTCCTTTTTGAACTAGTACTTTCGCCCCTTCCTTTCCTCTTTGAACCACGTCCTAGATTTATGCGATACAACTTTCCCCACTACTTTCCCCCATTCCTTTCCTCTTCGAACCACGTCCTAGATTCATGCTATACAACTTTCCCCCTTCATTTCCTCTTTGAACCACGTCCTAGATTCATGCTATATACAACTTTTCCCACTACTTTCCCCCACTCCTTTCCTCTTTGAACCACGTCCTAGATTCATGGTATACATGCAGCTAGAGCAATGCATGTGGAGTAAGTAAAATATACCTTAAGGTTCTTGGGGCGTGGTTCGGTGGGCGACGGGACATCGGCGAAGAAGAAGGGGTCGGAGGCCCTCCCGCGCCACCGCTGGGTGGAAAGTGAACAGCAGCGCCGGTAGTGGATCCCTCCCTCGCCGACGACGACAGCGTTAAGCCTCCTTCCCTTCCCGGTGGACGGATTCTGCCGGCTCTTTGAGCAGCAGTGAGGGGAGAGAGAGGCCAACGAAGTCTTGTTTAGATCTGGAGAGGGCGAGAGAGTGTGAAGAGAGCAATTACAAGCGCTGAGGCTCCAGCGGGAGAGGGCGAGAGAGTGTGAAGAGAGCAACTACAAGTGCTGAGGCTCCAGTGTGTATATATATACTGGAGAGAGAGTGTGAAGCGTGCAAACCCTAGAAAACATTTTGACCGGTCAAAGAATCCTCCTGGCAAAAATTATGCTCAAGTGTAGTTATCGAACCCGAGACCTCAAGTTTGATGAGCGAACAGGCTAACCAGCTACACAACCCTCCCGTTATGTTCAACGAGAGGAAAATAACCTTTTATACATTCCTGCATTCGTGTGACAGGCATGCCTTGTTTTTTTTTTGTGTGGGAGTCATTAGGATTTCAATCATAATCGTGTCATCTGGCTTTGGTGGTAAGACTATCCACAGTGGTGCAGAAATAATGCAGCCTTAGTCACCTTACCTCTCTCCATGTAGTACGTTGGGTCCCACCACTCAGAGGGTGAAACAAACAAATTAATAAGAAAAATTAAAAGCGCCAGCGGTGTATCTTACTACCTCACACATCTCGCTACTGCTCGGGAACACTATCCAATTGATCCCTCTGTTCGCTCACATACTATTTTAAGTGAATCCTTATTATAACATGCACACAAATTTTGGGCACTTGTATTCGACTTAAGTCAGTGTGCCACCGTATCTCGTATACTTACTACTCCCTCCGTCTAGGTGTAATAAGTCACGTTAGAAGGTGCAACGGGACCAAGGTGCCTGCGTGTGAGTGTGTGTGTTTAACAGCATGTGTGTTAGAGAGTGCGACAGATCAACCTACTTCTACAGAGATATGGTGTGTAGTGTACAATTTTAGCCGCGAAGGTCGGTGCATCCTCTCGTTTCCGGGCGTGTACGGTAGGGACATGCGGACAACTTCCACGCCCGCTCCTGATCAGCCTGGCCCACCCAAAGCCCCGCCACCGCCTGCGCGCGCTTCTCGCCCGAAACGGTCAGCGCCGCTCCAAAGAATCAGTGCCGCATTCATGCCTGGGCAGAGCGGACGCGACCTATCACTGGTGCAAGAGTGATGGTTGCTTCGTCCGTCCAACTTACTGCTGGGTCTATGTGATTTGACGGCTCATTGGTCTTTATTACTGAGGTGGTAGGACTGCTGGATGTCCCACGCTTTCGGCGAAAGAAGGTAGTAGATTACAACTTTCTCCATTCTTACAGCTGAGGAGTGCAAGAGCAGTGAAAACACGCAGGCTCAGTGATTACATCGCCCACCTCACACTATCACCGTGCGACACCTAACTCTTTACATAGTACTCCCTCCGTTCCTAAATATTACTAGATGAGTCCCCGCTCATTGCCGCGAAACAGTGGTATATCTCTCTTCGCAAAATTATCGTTTTCATAGAACTAAAAAAAAATCTATAACCACATGACAAATGTGGTAGCCAAACTAAATAAACTCCAATCATCATTTAGATCATCCCACATAAGGAAAAAAGATCAGCCAACTCCTACTGCATAATGGGATTATATTTTTCTTTTTGACATGTTAATGGGACTTAAAAGCTCACTTACGTGCATGCTACCGGTGCATGCTTGCATGCAGACATGTTGATGTGATTTAAAACCCACTCACATGCATGTGCCACGGTATTTCTGCATGATTGCATGTGGCTTAGTGCGGATCCTCTCAACATCTAGATCAGACGGCTATTATGACTGATTTACTTCATCTAACGGCTATGTCAATTTTGATGATGTGGCTCAAGGAGAGGATAGAGAATTCCTAGTAGTGGGGGCTAGCTATTACTAGTAGATAAGTCTTTGTAGAGATTCCACTAGGTGAAGTACATAGGGAACAAAATGAATTAATCTACACTTAAAATGCATCTATATACATCCGCATGTGGTTAATGGTGAAATCTCTACAAATACTTATATTTAGGAACGGAGGAAGTACTAGTATAGTACTAGTACGTACTGTATTTTATCAGCGAGATAAATTTGTAGAATGCTATGAAGCTTCCAGCTCCTATTCCATGTATCTTGCGTCCAGGGTTGCCCGTTGCAACATTTCATCAAATACAAAGGAGACTAACATGCATGCTATTGCATCTCAATGATTGACAGATCATAGCAAATATGTACCCCCTCCGTTCCAAAATAAGTGTCTCAATTTGTGCAAACTTTAGTACAAAGTTGTACTACTACTAAAGTTGACACTTATTTTGGAACAGAGGCAGCTAAAGAAAAAATGATCCATGCAGTCCCTAGCCCTTGAACCATGAACCCTAACCAGGCTTCAATTTGCTGGCAACATTCGAGCTTCCTAATAAATGAAGTTTGCAACCTTTTGACCATCGGATCATTTTGTGCAGTTTCACCAAAATTGAGATTAGCATCCCTATGGCAAAGAAATTGAAGAAGCGTGATTAGAATAAGATTACTAGGACTAGTTGATGAGACATAAACTCATCACAAATACAGTACGTAGAAGCCAGTAGAGGTATCAGGTATGTGCAGGGCAAAGAAGTAGAGAAATATCCTCAGGGAGTGATGTGGGCAGCTGGAGCAGTGGTGCAAGCCGGCTGTAAAGGGAGTTGTACCTGAGGGACGTAGCTCAATCTTGAGGAGGGCGGCGGGAGGCGGCAACTGCCCACGTCGCGGCAGTGAGCATGGGACGAAGGCAACCTCACCGGCTTTGTCAGAGAGAATGGCGGGGACCCCTGATCGGGACGTGCCGACAGTGGGTTTTCGCCGTCGGCGATGGCCACCACATCTACACTAAGCATCCACCCCTTCCCCAAGCGGACGTGATCCGCCGGGATGTTAGAGATGTGGCCACAGTCGTTTTGTGCGAGAGAGTGTGAAGAGAGCAACCCCAGCAAGCAATCGTGTAGGCTGGCCCGTCCTTACTATGTATATAGTGATGCGGTTTCCTTATCTCTCCATATGAACCTATCATATTGCGTACATGCCACTGAAGAAAAAAATATTTATAAATGACGCGGCACCTACTACTCGTTCTCCTATAACCTTGCGCTTGGCATCTCCAAAATATTAACCTTGCGATTGCCTCTTCGCCTCTTCGGGAAGTCGAGCAATAATGGTAGTGCAGTATATATCGTTCTGGCAATATGAGACCGAATGAATTGCTGCACGTCCACCACGTGGGCGAGGGTCGAGTGGCGAGGCAGAGTGCTACTACATACAGAGCAAAACGAGTGAATTTACACTATAAAATATGTCTATATACATCAGTGTTTGGAGTATGTACTAGTAGTTCATATGGAAATCTACTAAAGGACATATATATTCCAAACAATATGATATAATCTCTATAACCAAGGTAGTAGGGACGAGGAGTAAATGGAGGGAGTAGTAAATTTTTCTCCACGTCCTGCGAGCCACCGCGCGCATGGGCGAGGGAGGAGCAAGCTTCACCTCACCCTGCGAGCCACGCGCCCGTGGGCGAGGGAGACGACGTACTAAGCAAGCTTCTCCTCATTCTGTGAGTTGACGGGACACATCAAAAGTACTCCAGTGTATAGAGCCTTGCCTCTAAGGTAGGCCCCACATGGTTTGCCTCTTTTTTAATTTAACATAAGGCGTCAAGTCGCAATTTGTTTGTTCACCCGTGGTAGATGATCCTCCCTCCACCAAGTGGACAACCAGTACACATGCCAAATTACCACGTGGGCTGCCTTTTCGTACAGAAATGAGCTCCACCGTGTAGCCGCGCGGGTGTGGTTGGGAAAGAGACAGGAGTACGTGCGCCGTGCATGCACCTCTTCTCTTCGTGCACGTTCCCCACCTACGTGGGTGTATGTGAGAGATACAAACCGCGTTCATGAGTGTTTTTTGTTTTGTGGTGGGGGTGGGGGTGGGGTGGGGGTTGATTTCGTGAATTATTCGTGGGAATATGTGTCGATGACATCTCAAACAAAATTTTGCATGCAATGTGTGTGAAATGGAGGCCTATCCATATAATACATAGAGGGTCGGGCAAACTACAAGAAGAGAGGGAGGGGTCATAGCTATCGATAGAGTTGAAGAGAGGATCAAGTATGGGTGGGTGCGAGATCAATGAAGAGAGCCATCGAAATTGTGTGTGTGTGTGTGCAAGTCAAAGATATAGGGCGACTGGCCTACCGGAACGTTAGAGGGCACATGTCAATTTTGTGTGTGCCAGGGAGACATGACTAGAGCGCTTGATGTATTGGTGTGTGTGGGGGGAAGGTGGTGGGGGGAGGGGTAGGCAGAGGCCTAACTATAGATGTAGAACGACTCGTATATGTGTTGAGAAGGAGAGACCCAGCTATGTCTTGAGGGAGATCGGTCGACATCCATACGTAACTGAAGGACGGGAAATATGATGGGACAGAGAGAGAGAGAGGAGAGAGAGAGGGAGGGAGACGGGTAGAGTGTTGGATGGGTGATGGAGTTGCTTCTTGGAGATGTTGGGAGAGGCCTACTAGAAAAACAGAGGGTGGAACTGCAATGTTATCAATAAGAGTGGGGTTGTGTTTTTGTGTGTGCCTGTGCGTGATAGATCTGTCGGGACGCATCCATGGATGATGAAGGGGAACCATGTGTTTGGTAAGCAAACCTAACTAGATCGGTAGATCAATTGTTGTTTGTCGGAGGAAGGGAGAGACACAACTAATGAGGTAGATCGATCGATGTGTGGGTAAAAACGAGTTATAAGGACCTAGCTGGCTATATGTATAGCAAGAGATCGGTCGGTGTACGTCCATTTGTTAGAGGCAAATAAGGCCCAGCGAGATGGATAGACAGAGAGAATGGAGCTAGGAGGTAGTGCGAGAGGCCCAACTACTAGCTAGATAGGGGGAGGAGTGTGCGGTTGTGAGATCGATTAAACGAGGGGTGAGAGTTTACACGTGTGTCTGACCATATGAGAGACACGAGGCAAGGACACATAACGGAGGAGATTGAAGCTGTGTGTGTATGCTGTAGGCAGGCATCGCTGGAGAAGTTTATCGATCGGTGTGTGTCGGAAAGGAGTTTTGGAGACTCTGGGAGAACGACCTAAAGAAAATAAAATGAATGTTCCCAGTGGATAGAATGCCGAGGGAGGGGGAGGGCGAGAAGGGCGTGTGCATGCACGAGAGAAAGTTAGTGGTAGCTACAGAGGTTAGAGGATTGTGTGGGTGTAAGAGACTAACAAAGATCATAATTTGATATGAAAGTGGATTCATATATTTGAATAGGAGATCATAGTGTTTTAAACATTGCATGCATGAATATAGCGGTGATACACGTGCTGTGCACATGTTATACCATAATGTGATAATGCATGGCGTTTGCAACTCATAGCTAAACGCCAAACAATCTAAACCATACTATACATCAAACAATCTCACATTTTATTTGAATTTGTGATAATGTGCAGCGTTTGTAGCTTACAACTAAATATCGAGCAATCTAAACAATACTATATATCGAACATTCTCACATTTTATTTGAATTTGTGGTAATGTGTGGTGTTTGCAACTCACATCTAAATACTTGTAGGCGTAGGGGGCGCGGCACCATACATAATGTGATAAACACATTATACATATGAGACATGGTTTAGATTATGAATATCTAGCTAGAGCTAGAAATGTAAAGTGATTTGAAATCAAAATAAAGTGGATTCAAAAAATCTAGTTCGAGTTCATATAGTACACATAGTTCATATGTAACTCGATACTGATCATATGGTGTGCTGTGAAGATAATACAAAAACGATGGTTCAACTTGACAATAATGATGATTGTAGATCTTATTAAAACAGAGAAACGAATTCAAATGCTTTGACTTCACAACAATCATTACTGTAGATCTTATTCAAATTTAGTTCATATTGAAGTGGTAGTATATACGTTTGGAATGCACTAAAATGTTCTTTTGAGTAGTAGGTTGCATGCATTATACACGTAGCAAAATATTTTAATTGAACATAACATGAATTCAAAGTTTTGAATGACAGTTGTAGTGCACATTGATTTAGTACAGTACACGTTAGGCTTGTCCGGAAATTTCAACCCGCACCTTGTTAGCCCGAAATATTTAAGATATATCTTTGTCTCGTTGTGCTCCGACAACTCCCTCCATCTCAACCCGCGCCTTGCTATTCCGAAATTACAACGCGCGCGAAAACTCTCACCTCCTGTGAAATCCTGACACGCGAAATGCCCGTGGTACCCCTGAACGGAAGGAACCGCCTCAAATCGGTGGGCGGGGGGGTACTTTCGTAACTTACCCCACATTTCGGACAAGCGCGTCTCTAAGCCATGGTTCCCCACTGCCATCCCATCCGCCCACCCATTCGTACACCGAGGCCGCGAAAACCCGCGATGAAACCCCACACCCTGCTCTGTCCGCCACCCAGCCGGAGCCTCTTCCCCGACGATGTTGTCCATAGCAACACCTCGACGTCCCTCATCCACCATACCGGATGAGGATCCGTCATCGATCTCATCGTCCCGCCGGTTCAGCCATCCCGTCCTCCACCTCCAAGGAGCTGCCCCGACGTTCCCCTTGTTTTTCGCACCACCTCCATTCCCACACCGTTGTCTTCACCTGCACCACCGGAAGCGCATCATCATCACCGTTTCCTCGGATGAAGCTGCGGCCTAATCGGCGCCACCAAAGAGGTTGTACACTAATCGCCGCATTTTCTTCTTGATTCGATCTCACGGTGCTGCCGGCGCTCGGTCCTGAGCCGACACGGCGCGGCTCCATCCACGGCGGCGTCGCCGACCACTTCCTCCATGGCGTCGCTCCCTCGGCGGCGACATCCACATCAGTAGGAGCTGCTGCTGCTTTAGCTCTCACTCGCGCTGCTGCTCTGCTCTTGCTCTCGGTCCCCTGCCTGGTATGCTCTTGCTATTGCTCTTGCTCGCGCTGCTGCTCTCGCTCTTGCTCTTGCTTGCGATGCTGCTCTGATTTGGCTACACTTCAGTCGACTGAATCGACTTTTGGGTCAGTCGATTTCCAAGGGGTGGGCTAGCCGGGGTGAACGAAGAACCAGCCACAGCGGGGAGGGGGGCCTAGAGGTACCCCACTATCTATCTTAGGGTTCAGGATGGGGGCGGTGGTCGCCGGCGGTGGCGGGGCGTTGGCGGGGGCGGTGGCGTGGGGATCACCGGAGAAAAAGCTCGGCACGGGGGGGCCTAGAGGGATGGCCGGGGTGGCGGCGGACCGGCAGTGGGGAGTGTTTTCGGGGCATGCGGGGCGGCGCACTGCCGGCCGCGGGCGGCAGGGGGCTGCGGTTTGGCCGATGGTGGCTGGCGGCTCAGGCGGGGTGGAGGTTGAGGATGAACCGCAGGCCCTTGATTTCGTATACAACGGCTGCAAAATCGACTGACCAGAAATGAAAAAGTTAGTCGACCGGCGTGTAGCCTCACCTTGCTAGTGCGTTCAGTTTCGACAGCAATAATCAGTTTCGACAGCAAAATTTAGTTTCGACAGTTAGGTTCAGTTTCGACAGTTAAGTTCAGTTTCGACAGTTAAGTTCAGAGATGAACGGCTGATGTGTTTTACATCTAGCACTTTGTTGTTATGTATTTTATGTCATGTATTGGAGATGCTATTAGAATTCCACTCAGGTTAACGTTGTTCGTTGTCTCTCTTGTCCTGCTTCAGCCTCGGCGTCGTACAACTCACCGGAGCCGCTCCAACAATGAAACCCTCCATCACAGCGGAGCAGTACCTCAGGCTCCATCTCCGGACGCCTAAGATCTTCTTCCCCTCCTCCGACAGCAAAGTCAGCCGGAGCATCCTCACCGGCCAACCCAATCACGCTGAGATCGACATGGCTTCGCCAAAGAGGTTGTACAGTTGTTGCATCTCTTTTTTACTCTACATGTTATATCTATTGTCCACTAAGCACACGAATATGTTCCTTTAGTGTCTCCTTGAAAGAAAAAACATAGGAATTTTAATTTTCACTTGTCCTCCTTTACAAATTCCTATTCATGAAGCACAAGACTAAGAGATAGTAGCATAATAGCATTATAACCGTACATTTTCTTGTGGTTTGACTTAATCTCACCATGCTTCTTTGCATCCTGTGATCTTCCAATTGTTGTGAATCAATCACCCAGATTGGCAGAAATCATGTCTTTTTAAATTCTCTGTTTTGCACGTGCATTCCTATCCTATTCCTGTCTATTTCCTATCCCTGCATTGTTGGAATCCTCCAATTCAAATGATCCCTTACATAATTACTTCTCTTACAGATAGTTGTCAAAGAAAACCTTGCGTGGTTTGTCCCGCTCCTGTTGCGCCGTCATCCACCCCAGCTCAGCTAATCCAACAACAGAAGGGTCCAGCACAGCAGGGATCCGGCCTCCA
Organism: Triticum timopheevii; assembly: GCA_963921465.1. Classification (NCBI taxonomy): domain Eukaryota; kingdom Viridiplantae; phylum Streptophyta; class Magnoliopsida; order Poales; family Poaceae; genus Triticum; species Triticum timopheevii. The sequence continues at coordinate 340,765,646 of OY997262.1, read as the reverse complement.
GACTGTCTTCCGCCGCCTCAGATCTTCTTCCCCGCCGCTGGCAGCCATGGAAACTGCATTACCATAATCAACCGAGCAGATGACCTCGAGGACTACACGGGTCCGCAAGAGAGGTCGCGCTCTTTCGTGTCTGCTTACGTTATGCATCACTTAATATTACATGCTACTTTATCGTCCTTTTCACCGATTAGACTCTGAGTCAGCTCCAAACTAATGGTCAAACTTGAGTTTTTAAATGGTTGTGGGGTACATATCGGGGCCGCTATCAATAGTATCTATCTACTATCTGGTTAATCTCCGGTTTCTACTATCTACTATCTGGTTAATCTCCGGTTTCTACTATGTTGGGTGGGAAACAAACAGTAAAGAAGCCATTATCTGTTTTTATTAACTGAAGCCATTATCTGCCTACTATTATTGGTTTTGGGTCTATCCACAGGTTGCTACCATCACTCTGGATTTCTGCATAAACTCCTTACATAATCTCACTATGTTTTATTCCTATGCATGACAGTTATTGTAAACAATGGAACTAAACATGTAGAGCAAAAGAGACGAGCCTTGCGTGGCAATATAATTTCATGCAAACGTCGCTCCATGGTAGGCGCAAAGGCATCCCCCCTCCACGCATTTCGGATTGTAATCGAGAGGAAGATATCTGTTCTGAGGGGGATTCAGAAGGAGAAGATAACTCCTATTTACCCCCTGAGGTCTTCACTCTAACTTGGCATGCTGATGTTGGTTATATCATGCATATGGTGTCTTGCATTGCTTACTTTATACATCAAATATGTCATCTGCTTAGTTTAGACATCCTTTGTGCGAATGCCATCTGTTTAGTTTATTCATTGTTTATGTGAATTATGCAACGCCACCTTGTTTAGCCAGGCATCATATATGTGAATTTTGCAATGCCAACCTGCTTAGCCAGTCATCTTATATGTAAATTATATCAGGCCATCCTTTTTTTGTTACATATTACATTCGTCAACAATGTTAGTACATTCAACTACTCTTCGTGTGCATCAGCCATTTGACATGGTGATGGCAAATTCTGGAGTGAAAACAAGGTCTTCTAAGCAGACTATGCTATCTGACGAAGCACATATCTTGCTGGTTACGGATAGCTCCTCAGAGGAGTACTTAGAGACAGATGACCAGTCCTATTTCCTCCCCAAGGTGTATGCTCTAACTTGGCAGGGTTATGTTGCTCATATCGTGTGTATGGTGTCTTGCATTGCTATGTCATTTGATTAGTTTAGAGATGCTTTGTGTGAATGCCACCTGTTTAGTGTCTAATTACCATATATGTGAATTATGCATTGCCATCTTGTTGCAAGACATTATATATGTGAATTATGCAATGCTATCTTGTTGCAAAGGCGTTATATATGTGAATTATGTAATGCCATGTTGTTTAGCCAATCATCATGTATGTGAATTATATTATGTTATCATTTTTTTGTATTATGTGTTCCATTTGTCGACAACGTTTGTATATTCAACTAGTCTTCCTGTGCATTAGTCATTTGAAGCGGTGATGGAAGTATCTGGAATGAAAACAAGGTATTCAGAGCATACAATGCTACCTACTGAAGCAAACATCTTGCTGGTTACAGAGAGATCCTCGGAGGAGGATTCAGAGACTGATGACCAGTCCTATTTCCCCCCTGAGGTCTATGCTCAAACTTGGCAGGGTTATATTACCCATGTCATGCATGTTGTCTTGCATTGCTTAGTTTTTACATCATATATAGATTGCCATCTGCTTACTTGCTTACTATATAAATCATATATTTGAATTATATCATGCCATCATGTTTACATAATACATACAAATCATCTATCTGAATTATGGCATGGCAACCCATTTAATAAAGTCATCATATAGTTATATCATCTCATCCTGTTTAGTGTTTACAGTCATCATATTTAGAATTATGGCATTCTATCCATGAATGTATGTGAATTATGGCATGCCAACCTATTTAATAAACACATTATATAGTTATGTCATGTCATCCTGTTTACATAGTCTCATATTTTGAACTATGTCTTTCCATCCTTTTTAGTTAGCCATCATAATGTGAAATTGTGTCATGCTATCCTGTTTAGTTAGCCATCATATATGTGAAATTGTGTCATGCTATCATGTTTGGTTAGACAACATAAATATGAATTATTTCATGCCCTCTTTTATTCCCCACTATCCATTGCACCTGTCTATCATACAATGTCTATACTTTCAATTAATTTTCTTGTTTATCAGCCATTTGAATTGGAGAGCGTGATGGCAGTATCTAAGGGAGTAACAACACGGTCTTCAGAAAAGATAGTACTACCAGTTGATGCAGATAGAACCATGGTTGTACTTTCCCAAGGACAAGATCCACCACACATAACCCAGACTCTCGCAGATTGTACCCCTACCGAGTTGGACAAAGAACTAGCACCACCCCTTCTAACCCCAACCCCGGCAGATAGTAACCCAGTTCCAGTTGACACAGCACCGTCTCCACCATAGAGCACTCAAACACGAGCGGTTTTTAAGGGAACTGCAGTGCCCAAAGCACGAGGACCACCACTCCGAATCCCAACTCAACGCTTAAAGAAGAAGAAGATTTGTTCTCAGGTCAGGTTCTGTAGCTATGGTTCATACTCCTTTGCTCTTGCATTACTGTATTTACTCATACCAACTATTTTCAAATTTGAAGGATGGAATTGAAACTCCAATGGCGCAACAGGTATGTTTTAAACCTGTTTCTTTAACTGGTTTGCTGTTGTAACCTGCTCTATGTTGATTTCAGTTTCAATTGAATAAACAATTATGTTCTCATGTCATGCACATTACAAGTGTTGTTATTGCTCTATAGTTACCCACACTTATATTATGTCTATTCTGCTTTGTCTTGAACAAATATTATTTGAACTGTGTCTCTATCTTGATTTGGCAACAAAAACTAGAATGATATAGACCATAAAGTGACCATGGCACATAGATATATGTTTGTTTCATGTTGTTATCCTGTCCACTTTACTACTGAACTCATTTACCAAAATGAGTTTCATATACAACATGGTAAACATGTGATGTGTCTGCTTGTTTCTCTTTTAGAATGCGAACAAATATTGGAGAACAGTACCGCGTTATCCAATGGTAAAGGAGGTAAAGCAGATAAGGTTCAAGATAGTGAGACATCCCTGTTGGTCTCCAAGAAAGCTGATAAAAACTATCTTGACCACAGTGAGGGAACCCAAAAGTCTTGTCTTGATGTAGTGTTCGAGTTACTGGCCACTACTGCTGGCACAAGCTCTTCGAACTCGTTGCCTGAATCAGTTCGTCTTCTTGAGTCTAACCTTCAAGTTGAAAGACATCGATTAGATGTGCTGCGACAGGAAGCTGAAGGACTGAGGAAGTCCCTGCAGAATTCAGATGCATATTTTCTGGTGCAACAGCAAGCGCTGGAGGATTTAAGTGCCAAACAAGAGAAAGTTAATAAGCTTGCTAAGCATCTTGCCAGCATTATGGGTACCCATGATATTGTTTCTTGAGATCTTCTGAAGTGGTTTCAGTTCTGGATTTGTTTTGCTGTGGCGTTTATTTGCGCTGGTCGCCAACTTTGACAACCAGTGTATATGATATGATGCTTTGTTCCCTATATTTACACTGGTGGAGAACTTTGATGCCCAGTGGATGTAATATGTGTAACAGTCGTGATAGCCTAGCATAAGTGGCCCTGGTTGCGATTGAATGGACCAGAGGGCAGCGGTGGCTGGACTAGCCGGAGACGAGGAAGAAGACCTTCCCTGGTCGTTGGCCGGCTATGGGAGTGCTAGGTGGGTGGCTTGAGGTCGCCTGAGGGACTGGACGGACCCGAGGGCTCCTTATATAGGCGGTGGAGGTCGGTTTTGACGGCGGCCATGGATAAGATCGGTGAACCGTCGTTCTGTAGCTTGCAGAACCACGTGTCGAGGCTAGGGATGGCGGCAAGAGCTAGCGGACGAGCGGACACTGCTCCAGGGGCGAGCTGGTGAGCAGGAGTGGCTCGGGCGGTGCCGTCCAGGGCAGAGGCTGCTGTGGCCGGCCGCTAGTGGCCGCGGCCGACCTAACGGCGGCGCTGTGGAGCTCCAGGGGCGGCTCTGTGGCGAGGGAGGGGGCAGGTGCGTTGGCTGCGAGTGGAAGAGGATCAGACCGGGTGCGGGGGAGTCGGCAACGAGACGCGGCGACTTGGGCACACGCACGTGCAAAACACGCGCTCTGGCCGCACCCAGAGCATGCACGCTAGGCGCTCGGCGAAATGCCAGCGTGTGTTAGAGAGCTTGGGTGGGGCTGGCAATTAGCAGGTCTAGGTTAGAGGCATCTAGGAGTTTAGTGGACAAGGTTGTTGGGTCAGTGGATTAAGCTTATAATGCAAACTCAAAACCATGTCAAAACTGACCATGCACCCAAGGTGTTTGACAGAATGCCAAGGGCATCTAGGCAACTCTTGGGGTGGCCAAAATCTTTAGACCAGTGTCTCTCTAAGTGTAGGTGATGGTGGCAAGGTCATTTGGGCAAAACCAGAAACTTGCTAGTGCAAGTTTTGCAAAACTTCAGTTCTGGACAGAAGGTAAATGACATAGTTTCATGGACCAAAAATACTCGAATAGGTCCATTCTCCTGGACTTAAGGGTTTTGCAGGGTGGTTGATAAGCAGGAGAAAGATTATGGGCATTAGAGCAACAAAAAATTAGAGTTGCTGTAGAAAAAGCCAAACTGGACCAGAGAGCAAAAGAGGATGTTTTGCTCAAATTTTTCAAAGAACACTAGTGGGTTTTTGCACAAAGAGAATAATATACTTCGAATAACATCCCCTAATTTTGGTGGAAGTTTTAAAGAAATATTTAAATAGGTTGTAGTGCAAAAGTGCAACTGGACCAGATTTATAAACTTGTGGTAAAACTCAAAATCTCCAAATGATTAAAGGATATTTTTGCATAAAAGTGATTTAGGGACATCATATCTCATCCCCAAATTTTGGTCAGATTTTTAAATGATTTTATCAAAGGGTTGTAGTGCAAATGGGACCCTAAAACTTATGAAAAACCATTTTAGAGAAATAAAGCTCAGGGAAAAATAATTATATAAATAATCCTACTGATAAAAGAATTGTTTTACTTGAGAGGGTAAACAAGTCCAATAATAATTGGAAAGTTTTTACTTGGGGTGAAAACTCCACAACTTAGAGGAAAAGAGGGGTTCTAAGATCAAACATAAATCTAGAAAAATAAAAAATTAATTTCCTGGCAAAATTTTAATAAACAACACATGGTTAAATTTTTGGAGTGTTACACCAATGGAATTTGCTGGCAGGCTGTTTAGCCAGTGCCAGGCTGGTCCTTTGAGCTTAAGGGGAAGGTACTTGATGGCGTGTAGATCGTCTCCTCGGGCCATGTGAATGTGGAGAAGGAAATCTTCGATCCATACTGCGGGGTCTGTTGTGCCATCGTATGATTCAATGTTTACGGGTCTGAACCCTTCTGGGAATTCATGATCCATCACTTCGTCAGTGAAGCAGAGGGGGTGTGTGGCGCCTCTGTGTCGGGCTAAGTGGCTACGCAGTTCGAATTGGTCTGGGTTGCTGTGTTCGGCCCGGCCGGACTTGTTGATGATTTATCCTGCGTGACGGTCATCGCCGCGCGCTGGGGCGCGCCCCCGCGATCCGTAGATCGATCTTGGTTGTCCTGCTTTATTTTCCAGAATATCTTGCAGGTCTTGCTTGTTGCCCCGGGCTGTAGTGTATTGGCGTGGGGGTGCGGGCTAGTATTCAGGCTGATATCCCGTTTTATCCCGGCCACGGGGTGGCCTGTCAGCCGTTTGGCACTCGAGTCCGTATTCCTCGGCTGCCAGGACTTCAATCCATCTATCTGCGAGCAGGTCTTGATCAGCCTGGAGTTGCTGCTTCTTCTTCTTCAGGCTCCTTGCAGTGGCAATAAGCCAGCGCTTGAAGCACTCCTACTTCACGGGATCCTCAGGCACGCCGAACTCGTCGTCGCCGAGGCTAATCTCGTCTTCGAAGGGGGCATATAATTGTCATCCTCCGGATATCAGTCGGTTTTCTGTTCGTCTGGGCTGACCTGCTCATCTTCCTATTCGGCCTGCTCGAAGGCGGGCTGGTCAGAGTTGTATTCCTCTTTGGCGTCATCCGGATTGCCTTCATCTCCGGGGCCGGTATTGCTGTGGAGGGGTTTGGAGCGGCGCCGACGACGCCCATGCTTTGCTTTTCTCCCTGAGGGGTTATCCTCTGTTGCCTCATCGCCATTGGTTTCCTTCGGAGTGTCCACCATGTATATATCGTATGAGGAGGTGGCTGTCCACCGCCCTGTGAGCGGTGGCTCCTGTAATTCTCTTGCATCGTCGTCCATACCGTCGATGTCTTCGGAGTCGTAGTCAAGCACGTCGGTTAAATCATCGATCGTGGCAATGAAGTGGGTGGTGGCTGGGCAGCGAATTCCTTCGTCGCCTGCTTCCCACTCAAGCCGGACATAGTTCGGCCTAGAGCCTCCTGACAAAGAGAGAGACTTTAATGAGTTCAGCATGTCGCTGAAGGGCGAGTGTTGGAAGATGTCCGCAGCGGTAAACTCCATTACCGGAGCCCAGCCTGGCTCGACTGGCTCGAGGGTGTGAGGACCGGAACCGACAACCGGATAAGAGTTCGGGGGCCCGGGGTTACAGGCTTCCACAGAGGTGAGACCTGTGTTCAGCTCCACTGCCGATGAGTGTGCGGCCTGCAGGGTGGAGTCCAGCCCACTGTCCTTAGGCAACGCAACCTGCTCCGGATTTAGATCTAAGGCTTCTGCCGGGGTGATATCCCTTGCATCATCAGACAGCGGGTCTAAGCCGTGCTCATCGTGACTGTTCCGTGCTCCTGGCGTAGGCCCAAATCCGTCGAAGATCAAGTCTCCGCGAATATCCTCTATGTAGTTCAACTTTCCAAACCTGACCTGGTGGCAGGGGGCGTAGCTGTTGATCTGCTCATGATGGCCAAGCAAATTGGCCCGCGGCACGAAGCCGCCGAACACGAAGATCTGTCCAGGGATAAAAGTCTCCTCCTGAACCGTCTTGTCGATGATTGAAGGCGCCATCAAGCTCTGTAGCGACGACACAGAGGAACTCTCAATGAAAGCACCAATGTCGGTGTCAAAACCGGCGGATCTTAGGTAGGGGGTACCGATCTGTGCGCCTAGGCTGATGGTAACAGGAAGCAAGGGACACAATGTTTACCAAGGTTCGGGCCCTCTCGGTGGAGGTAAAACCCTACTTCCTGCTTGATTAATATTGAAGATATGGGTAGTACAAGAGTAGATCTACCACGAGATCGTAGAGGCTAAACCCTAAGAGCTAGCCTAAGATGGTATGATTGTAATTGTGATCGGCCTTCTAAGGACCAACCTCTCCGGTTTATATAGACACCGGAGAGGGCTAGGGTTTACATGGAGTCGGTTACAAGGAAGGAAACACAATATCCGGATCGCCAAGCTTGCCTTCCATGCCAAGGAGAGTCCCATCCGGACACGGGCCGAAGTCTTGAGTCTTGTATCTTCACGCTTCAATAGTCCGGACGATGTATATAGTCCGGCAGTTCGGATACCCCCTAATCCAGGACTCCTTCAGCCGCCACTTCGGTCGAGGCCCGTATTATATTCATGATGCTTCTATTAGCATCAACAATTTTTCCTTTATATGACATTCATACGGGGTATCACTTACCTTTGTTCTCCTCGAGCTGCCTCTTCACGAGGCTGAGCTCTTCCTCGGCCCGTCCTAGGTCCCTCTTCAGTCTGGAGACCTCCGCAGTACGAGCGGCAGCGGCCAACAGCGACGCCTGCTTATTCACATAGACATAATATGATTAGACTCATGTGGATGTTATTTGATCCTCTGTTCGGCCTTTCTTTCCGAATACCAAACAGAGCATCGAGGGCTACTGTCTATACTGTGATATTCTTTCATAATTTAATTACTTAACTCAAAGCCTGTTAGGAGGCTGGCGCAGGCTTCGGTCAATCCGCTTTTGGCGGACCAAACCTTCGCAATCACCGTACTCATAAGAGTACAATGTTCTTCATCAATGGAAGCGCCTTGAAGCGCTTCCAGCAAGTTGTCCAATGCTTCTGGCTGGAAAAAATGCACCGGCATAGACAGCTCGCCCCCCTTAGCGAGGAGCTGCCTGCCTGAGTGAAGAACCACTGGAGGTTCTGGCGTAGTATCCGGCTGGGGGCCAGACTTGTTGCGGCCCCCTCATCAGAATCCATGGGGGTCTGCCCCCCCCCCATGTGCCCGACGTCGGGGACTTCGCCTTGGTGCACCTCCAGAACTGTCTCCCCCCTGGGTCGATAACCTTTGGGACAACACCTCGGTGTCATCCACGGGCCGGGGGGTAGTGGCCGTCATGAGCGAGTCGCTATGCATTGATACATCTCCAATGTATCTATAATTTATGAAGCATTCATGCTATATTACTATGAGTTTTGAATGATTATGGGCTTTATTATACACTTTTATATTACTTTTGGGACTAACCTATTAACCGGAGGCCCAACCCAAATTGCTGTTTTATTGCCTGTTTAAGTATTTCGAAGAAAATAATATCAAACGGAGTCCAAACGGAATGAAACCTTCGGCATCGTGATTTTTTGGAAGAATATCATCCTGGAGGCTTGGAGTTCAAGTCAAAAGACCCTCGAGGAGCCCAGTAGATAGGGGGCTCCCCCCCCCCCTACAGGGCGTGGCCCCCTGTATCGTGGACCCCTCGAGCACCCACCAACCGACTTCTTTCGCCTATATATGCCTACGTACCCTAAAAACATCGAATATCAAGATAGATCGGGAGTTCCGCCGCCGCAAGCCTCTGTAGCCACCAAAAACCTCTTGGGAGCATGTTCTGGCACCCTGCCGGAGGGGGAACCCATCGCCGGTGGCCATCTTCATCATCCCGGCGCTCTCCATGACGAGGAGGGAGTAGTTCACCCTCGGGGCTGAGGGTATGTACCAGTAGCTATGTATTTGATCTCTCTCTCTCTCTCGTGTTCTCTCTCGTGTACCCTCTATGGCACGATCTTAATGTATCCCGAGCTTTTTTATTATAGTTGGATCTTATGATGTTTCTCCCCCTCTACTCTCTTGTGATGAATTGAGTTTCCCCTTTGAAGTTATCTTATCGGGTTGAGTCTTTTATGAGAACACTTGATGTATGTCTTACCGTGCTTATCTGTGGTGACAATGGGATATCATGTGCCTCTTGATGTATGTTTTGGTGACCAACTTGCGGGTTCCGCCCATGAACCTATGCATAGGGGTTGGCACACGTTCTTGACTCTCCGGTAGAAACTTTGGGCCATTCTTTGAACTACTTTGTGTTGGTTGGATGAATCTGAGATTGTGTGATGCATATCGTATAATCATGCCCACGGATACTTGAGGTGACAATGGAGTATCTAGGTGACATTAGGGTTTTGGTTGATTTGTGTCTTAAAGTGTTATTATAGTACGAACTCTTGCATAGATTGATCCGAAAGAATAACTTTGAGGTGGTTTCGCACCCTACCATAATCTCTACGTTTGTTCTCCGCTATTAGTGGCTTTGGAGTGACTCTTTGTTGCATGTTGAGGGCTTGTTATATGATCTATCTATGTTATTATTGTTGAGAGAACTTGCACTAGTGAAAGTATGAACCCTAAGCCTTGTTTCCTATCATTGCAATACCATTTACGCTCACTTTTATCATTAGTTACCTTGCTGTTTTTATAATTTCAGATTACATTTACCTTTATCTACCATCTATATTGCACTTGTATCACCATCTCTTCGTCGAACTAGTGCACCTATACAATTTACCATTGTTTTGGGTGTGTTGGGGACACAAGAGACTCTTTGTTATTTGGTTGCAGGGTGCTTGAGAGAGACCATATTCATCCTACGCCTCCTACGGATTGATAAACCTTAGGTCATCCACTTGAGGGAAATTTTCTACTGTCCTACAAACCTGTGCACTTGCAGGCCCAACAACGTCTACAAGAAGAAGGTTGTGTAGTAGAAATCAAGCTCTTTTCTGGCGCCGTTGCCGGGGAGGCTAGGTAAGGGCACTCACTCACACCTCGTCAACTAAGCTCTTTTCTGGCGCCTTTGCCGAGGAGGTGATTGCTTGAAGGTATATCTTTAGATCTTGCAATTGAATCTTTTTGTTTCTTGTTTTATCACTAGTTTAGTTTATAAAAGAAAACTACGAAAAAATGGTGTTAAGTTTGTCTCATACGCTTCGTCTTTTTAATATCTTTCGTGAGTTTGATGAAAAGGAAAATTGTGCTCAATTGCTAGAAGAAGAAATCTATAGAATGTTTGGTACTAGATCTTTGTATGATGAGCATGATTGCAATGTTGTTAGTATGAATTCCTTGAATATCTATGATGCTAATGATATGCAAAGCCACAAGCTTGGGGAAGCTATGTTTGATGAAGATGATATTTTTTGTCCCCCAAGTTTTGATGAGCAAATTTATTATGATGAAAGCATACCTCCTATTTATTATGATTATATTGATGAAAGTGGGTTTGGAAGAGTGTCAACTTTAGGAAGTAGTGATCCCACTATTTTGGAGGATGTTGAATCTTATTTTGATGAACATGAAAGTGGATTTGGAAGAGCGCCAACTTTATTTAGTGATGATTCCACTATTTCGGAAGAGGTTCCAATTGATTATGAGAATAAAGTTGCTATATATGATGATTATTGTGATGACTTGTATGCTATTAAGAATAATGATAACCATGAAACTTGTCATCATGATTTTAGTTTTCAATTGGATTATGCCTCACATGATAATTATTTTGTTGAGTTTGCTCCCACTACTATTCATGAGAATAATTTTGCTTATGTGGAGAGTAGTAAATTTTATATGCTTGTAGATCATGAAAAGAATGCTTTAGGTTCTGGTTATTTTGTTGAATTCATTCATGATGCTACTGAAAATTATTATGAGGGAGGAACATATGCTTGTAGGAGTTGCAATAATGTCAAGTTTCCTCTCTGTGTGCTTCAATTTTTGAACTTATGCTTGTTTTACCTTCCTATACTAGTTGATCATTGTTCACATAAGTTGTTTGCTCACAAAATCCCTATGCATAGGAAGTGGGTTAGGCTTAAATGTGCTAGTCATATGCTTCATGATGCTCCCGTTATGTTTCAATTCTTATCTTTTATGTGAGCATCATTGCCATCATCATGCCTAGCTAGAAAGGCATTAAAGAAAAGCGCTTGTTGGGAGACAACCCAATATTTACCCTTACTGTTTTTGTGTGTCCAAATGATTATGATACTGTAGTAATCATGTTTTATAGCTTTTGTTTCAATAAAGTGCCAAGTAGAACCTTTGGGAAGACTTGGGTGAAGTTTATGTGATCTTGCTGTAGAAAACAGAAACTTTACGCTCAGGAGAATAAATGCCATTTTTTACATAAGAGTGCTTTTAGGTTGATTCTTTTTGCAGATGATTAATAGACAAATTACTCAGGTCCATCAATTTATTTCATAATTTTTGGTGTTTCAGAAGTATACGTTTGATACAGATTACTACAGACTGTTCTGTTTTTGACAGATTCTGTTTTCATTGTGTTGTTTGCTTATTTTGATGAATCTATTAGTAGTATCAGAGGGTATGAACCATAGAGAAGTTGGAATACAGTAGGTTTTACACAAACATGAATTTAGAATGAGTTCATTACAGTACCTAAGTGGTGGTTTTATTTTCTTATACTAACGGAGCTTACGAGTTTTGTTTTGAGTTTTGTGTGGTTGAAGTTTTCAAGTTTTGGGTAAAGATTCGATGGACTATGGAATAAGGAGTGGAAAGATCCTAAGCTTGGCAATGACCAAGGCACTCCAAGGTAATATTAAAGGACAACCAAGAGCCTAACCTTGGAGATGCCCCGGAAGGCATCCCCTCTTTCGTCTTCGCTCATCGGTAACTTTACTTGGAGTTATATTTTTATTCGCCACATGATATGTGTTTTTCTTGGAGCGTCATTCTATCTTGTTATTATTTGCTTGCTGTTAGTTATAATAATGTTTTGCATCTTTATTTTCAATAAAAATGTCAAGGATAGCCTTTGCCATGTTTATTTTGCTACTATACATGTTGCTGTTTGAAAACAGAAAGTTTACCTCTGTTGTAAAAATTCCCTAGAAAAGTCAGAGAATGGTATAACGTTGAATCTTTTTGGATATTGAGATCTGATAAATTCATTACAGTGGGAATTTTAGTTCAAAATTTTTGGAGTCAGGGAAGTATTGATACTCTTGCATTCTTTACAGACTGTACTGTTTTGGCAGATTGCTGTTATGGTTGCATTGTTTGCATATGTTTGCTTGTTTAATGATTCTATTTGTGGATAGGAGTATTAAATATGCAGAGGCATTTAGTATGCAATGTTGAATAATAATGATAGTGATTTGTTACAGTAGAAAATGATAAGGTTTTGCATTGGTTTATACTAACCTATCTCACGAGTTCTTGTTGAGTTTGTTGTGAATGAAGCTTTTGATAAAAAGAGAAACCATGATATGAGAGGAATTAAGGAGATACAAAAGCTCAAGCTTGGGGATGCCCAAGGCACCCTAAGATAATATTTCAAGAAGTATCAAGCATCTAAGCTTTGGGATGCCCCGGTAGGCATCCCACCTTTCTTCTTCAACAACTATCGGTTAGTATCGGTTGAGCCTAAGTTTTTGCTTCTTCACATGAGTTGTGCTATCCTTGCAATGTCATTTTATTTTGCTTTGCTTGCTGTTTGAATACAATACCAAGATCTGAAATTCTTTAATGAGAGAGAGTATTCGCATAGTTGCATAATTATTTAGCTACTCATCGATCTTCACTTATATCTTTTTGGAGTAGTTTGTCATTTTTTTTGGAGTAGTTTGTCATTTACTCGTGTGCTTCACTTATATCCTATGAGTAAATTGTTGAATGAGTTGATTGTCATAAAACTTAAATTATATATGTCTCGTTTGCTTATCCCATGGGGAGTAATGACTTCACATCTAAGAAGTAGAGGTTGTAAATTTATTGAAGGTTAGAAAGCATTGTATTGGTCATTTGAACAATTCATGAAAGATTATTGAAGGAAGGGAGATTTCACATATAAATATATTATCATAGACATCTTTTATAATTGTGAGCACTCATTATGTATGACATGCTAAAGAGTTGATGTTGGACAAGGAAGACAACGTAATGGGTTATGTTTTCTCACATCTCAGTTAAAGTATATTGTCATGGATCATTCAAACATGTTGAGCTTGACTTTCCCCCTCATGCTAGCCAAAATTCCTTGCACCAAGTAGAGATACTACTTGTGCTTCCAAATATCCTTAAACCCAGTTTTGCCATGAGAGTCCACCATACCTACCTATAGATTGAGTAAGATCCTTCAAGTAAGTGTGGAGAAAATAAGCTTTGTACGAACTTGTTATGGAAGCAATAAAAGCGATGGACTGCATAATAAAGGTCCATATACAAGGGGCAATATAAAGTGACGTTCTTTCGCATTAAGATTTTGTGTATCCAACCCTAAAACTGTATGGCAACCTCTGCTTCCCTCTGCGAAGGGCCTATCTTTTACTTTATGTCTTTTACTTTATGCAAGAGTCAAGGTGATCTTCACCTTTCCCTTTTTCATTTTATCCTTTGGCAAGCACTTTGTTTGGGGTGATCCTGATATATATATATATCCAATTGGATGTACGTTAGCATGAACTATTATTGTTGACATCACCCAAAGGTGAATACGTTTGGAGGCAACATTATAAGCCCCAATCTTTCTCTGTGTCTGATTGAAACTTCATAACCATTAGTATTGCGTGAGTGTTAGCAATTGTAGAAGACTATATGATAGTTGAGTATGTGGAGTTTGCTATTCCTGAAAATAAGATGAATTGCAATTGTTTGATGACTGAGAATGAAGTTTGCTGCTTTTCAAGAATGTTTATGGTCTATGCTGTGACATGCGAATTGCTTGTTACTTTATCGTGAGAAGTTTTATGAGATGAACTACTGGTATGACATATTATCATGCTAGAAAAGGTGATTGAAATTATCATTGATCAAACTTGTAAAACTTCTAGCATTCATAGTTCATAAATTCTTTCTTTATCATTTACCTACTCAAGGACGAGTAGGAATTAAGATTGGGGATGCTTGATATGTCTCCAACGTATCTATAATTTATGAAGCATTCATGCTATATTACTATGTGTTTTGAATGATTATGGGCTTTATTATACACTTTTATATTACTTTCGGGACTAACCTATTAACCGGAGGCCCAACCCATATTGTTGTTTTATTGCCTGTTGAAGTATTTCGAAGAAAAGGAATATCAAACGGAGTCCAAACGGAATGAAACCTTCGGCATCATGATTTTTTGGAAGAATATCATCCTAGAAGCTTGGAGATCAAGTCAGAAGACCCTCGAGGAGCCCAGGAGATAGGGGCGCCCCCCCCCCCCCCCCCACAAGGCGCGGCCCCCTATCTCGTGGACCCCTCGAGCACCCCCCGACCGACTTCTTTCGCCTATATATGCCTACGTACCCTAAAAACATCGAATATCAAGATAGATCTAGAGTTCCGCTGCCGCAAGCCTCTGTAGCCACCAAAATCTCTCAGGAGCCCATTCCAGCACCCTGCCGGAGGGGGAACCCATCACCGGTGGCCATCTTCATCATCCCGGCGCTCTCCATGACGAGGAGGGAGTAGTTCACCTTCGGGGCTGAGGGTATGTACCAGTAGCTATGTGTTTGATCTCTCTCTCTCTCTCTCTCTCTCTCTCTCTCTCGTGTTCTCTCTCGTGTTCCCTCTATGGCACGATCTTGATGTATCCCAAGCTTTGCTATTATAGTTGGATCTTATGATGTTTCTCCCCCTCTACTCTCTTGTGATGAATTGAGTTTCCCCTTTGAAGTTATCTTATCGGATGTATGTCTTGATGTATGTCTTGCCGTGCTTATCTGTGGTGACAATGGGATATCATGTGCCTCTTGATGTATGTTTTGGTGACCAACTTGCGGGTTCCGCCCATGAACCTATGCATAGGGGTTGGCACACGTTCTTGACTCTCCGGTAGAAACTTTGGGGCACTCTTTGAAGTAATTTGTGTTGGTTGGATGAATCTGAGATTGTGTGATGCATATTGTATAATCATGCCCACGGATACTTGAGGTGACAATGGAGTATCTAGGGGACATTAGGGTTTTGGTTGATTTGTGTCTTAAGGTGTTATTCTAGTACGAACTCTTGCATAGATTGATCTAAAAGAATAACTTTGAGGTGGTTTCGTACCCTACCATAATATCTACATTTGTTCTCCATTATTACTGGCTTTGGAGTGACTCTTTAGTGCATGTTGAGGGCTTATTATATGATCTATCTATGTTATTATTGTTGAGATAACTTGCACTAGTGAAAGTATGAACCCTAGGCCTTGTTTCCCATCATTGCAATACCGTTTATGCTCACTTTTATCATTAGTTACCTTGCTGTTTTTATAATTTCAGATTACAAATACCTTTATCTACCATCTATATTGCACCTGTATCACCATCTCTTCGCCGAACTAGTGCACCTATAAAATTTACCATTGTATTGGGTGTGTTAGGGACACAAGAGACTCTTTGTTATTTGGTTGCAGGGTTGCTTGAGAGAGACCATCTTCATCCTACGCCTCCTACGGATTGATAAATCTTAGGTCATCCACTTGAGGGAAATTTGCTACTGTCCTACAAACCTGTTCACTTGCAGGCCCAACAACGTCTACACGAAGAAGGTTGTGTAGTAGACATCATTCATCGCCGAGGCGCTCAAACACCCATCCGAGGAGGATAAGTCGATGCGGGCTTTGGACGGACTGCACAATCATATTTAACATGATAACAAGCTATAAAGCAAAACATGCCGGAAGCATTATGTTATCCGAATACTTACGACTTCGCCAGGGGCTTGTCCCTGGGCAGCCACTCCTCGTCGCTATAGGCGGCAGTCGTGGAGCGGTCCGGAGGGAGGGTCCTTCCCTTCTTGGACCCTTCGGCCTCCCCAGATGGGGCGGCCTTCCTTTTCTTCTCTCCCTCAGTTTGGGGGGGAGGGTTTTCCTCTTCCTCCTCCTCATTTTCGTTGGAGTGTGCCTTGGTGTCATCGGACGATGAGTCCGACACCACCTTGCGCCGGAGACCTTTCCTGGTCCCCGTGGCCTTCTTCTTGGCCTTCTTCTCTGGCACCTCGTAGGGTGCCGGAAACAGCATCTCCGTTAGGAGAGCTGTTGTTGGATCTTAGGGTAGCTAGACAATCGATCCGCTCCGCTGTCGCTACCCAGTCCTGTCTAATCGACGTGGAGGCTTAGATTCCTCCCACGAACATACTGGGAAAAGCGCATCTTGTGAAATACAGATAGCTTACCAGATTGGCGTGGCACTTTGTGCTGAGTCCGGGATCCTCTGCAAGGGGAGGAGGCACCTCAGCGGCCTTGAACAACACCTTCCAGACGTCTTTGTGCGTCGTGTCAAAGAGCTCTCGCAGCGTCTGGTGTTCGGTCGGGTCGAACTCCCACATTTGAATGCCCGTCTTTGATACGGGACGATCCGGCGGAAGAGCATGACCTGGACCATGTTGACAAGCTTGATTTTCTTGCTTATCATATTCTTGATGCAGTTCTGGAGCCCGATCAGCTCCGCCGGCTCACCCCAGGCTAAACCCTTCCTTTTCCAGGAGGTAAGCCGCTTGGGGATGCCAGATCGAAATTCGGGGGCCACCGCCCAGTTGGAGTCGCGCGGCTTGGTGATATAGGACCACCCCTATTGCCACCCCTTCACGGTCTCCACATAGGAGCCTTCGAGCCAGGTGACGTTGGGCATCTTGCCCACCATGGCACCTCCGCACTCTGCCTGCTGGCCGACCACTATCTTCGGCTTCACGTTGAAGATCTTCAGCCACAGGCTGAAGTGGGGCTTGATGCGAAGGAAGGCCTCACACACGACGATAAACGCCGGGATGTTGAGGATGAAATTGGGGCCAGATCATGGAAATCTAGCCCATAGGAAATCCCAGTCCACGGATGAAGTGGGCCAGAAACAGAACCCTCTCATGGGGTTCCGGAGTAGGGATGATCTGCCCTGCGTCCGGGAGCCGGTGCACGATATCTGCGGCCAAGTATCCGGCCTCCCGGGGCTTCGTAATGTCCTCCTCCGTAATGGAGGAGGCCTTCCACTAGCCTCCTGCTCCGGACATGTTTGGAATGGCTTTACGGAGAAGGTGAGAACTTGGGCGCCGGAGCTCGAGCGTGTGAGAATGGATGAGCGAAGGAAGAAGAAGGCGTGGGTGAAAAAGGGGAATCCCTATCTCTTTATAAAGGCGGTAGAAACTGTGCGCCTCCCCACTTGCTCGTTAAAATTGCTTATTGCCCAAGCGCCACGATTGATGGCAGGGTTGGGTTACCCACACCCGTATTGTTGAGAATCCCGTGATAAGGGGACACAATCTCTACTTCGACAAGACGTGCCAAAAAAACCGCCTCGCGATATATGCGGTGGCTGGTTGAGAAAACCGGTTTGAATAATGACCGGGTCGTGGTGTAATGTCACGCTATGAAAAGTTGTCAACAGATTAGATTTGTGGAATATTGTGCTCTCTACGGCGGTATGTGGAATTTGTTTTGCGGAGCCGGACACGATCCTTGTGTTCAAAATCTTCTATGGAGTATGCGGAGAGGGAACCCGCCTTGCAATGCCGAGGACAATCTGCGCGCCGGACTCATCGCCATTGAAGCTTGGTTCAGGGGCTACTGAGGGAGTCCTCGATTAAGGGCTCCTCGGACAGCCAGACTATATACTTTGGCCGGACTCTTGGAGTATGAAGATACAAGATTGAAGACTTCGTCCCGTGTTCGGATGGGATTCTCCTTTGCCTGGAAGGCAAGCTTGGCAATTCGGATATGTAGATCTCCTTCTCTGTAACCGACTCTGTGTAACCCTAGCCCCCTCTGGTGTCTATATAAACCGGAGGGTTTAGTCCGTAGGACAACAACAATCATAATCATAGGCTATCTTCTAGGGTTTAGCCTCTACGATCTCGTGGTAGACCAACTCTTGTAATACTCATATCATCAAGATCAATCAAGTAGGAAGTAGGGTATTACCTCCATCGAGAGGGCCTGAACCTGGGTAAACATCATGTCCCCCACCTCCTGTTACCATTAGCCTTAGACGCACAGTTTGGGACCCCCTACTCGAGATCCGCCGGTTTTGACACCGACACCCGGCGTGCGCGCCACCTGGCTCCCACCTTCATGTTTCAAAATCATCAAGACGGCATGCCTGGTCGTGGCTGACTCCTAGCTGTTGGCTCTTCAGAGTAGGAAGCTGCTAAGGCCTCTCACCCTTTCAAACCGCGATGCCCCACCAGCTTCGGGGGCTACTGTCGGAGTAAATGACCATGGGTAGCCTTATCTGCTCCCCATGGCGTTTCAAGACATCGGGCCCGGCTGCGCCCCTCAAGCATCCAGGACAAAAGTACCGCCTTCTTGTGACCGGATGGTCCAGGTAGCCGGCTGCAAGAAGGAGGCACGACCCGATGAGCGGTCCCAAAGTGGGCCGACTCCTAGCAGGCGGCCACCAGAGTGGCCGACTCCTAGCAGGTGGCCCACACATGCACCCTCAAAGTTTAGCCATCCTTTGGAATATGTAGCACCAACCACCAGTGCATGTGTGGGCCACCTGCTAGGAGTCTGCCACTCTGGTGGTCGCCTGCTAGGAGTCGTCCCACTTTGGGACCGCTCATCGGGCCATGCCGCCTTCCTGCAGCCGGCCGCCTGGACCAGCCGGTCACAAGAAGGCGGCCCTTTTGTCCTGGATGCTTGAGGGGCGCAGCCGGCCCCGATGTCTTGAAACGCCATGGGGAGCAGATAAGGCTACCCGTGGTCATTTACTCCGACAGGTATCATCTTATAATGCTACCACCGTACTAAGCAAAATAAGATTCATAAAGATAAACACCACATGGAATCAAAATATGTGACATGATATGGCCATCATCATCTTGTGCTTTTGATCTCCATCACCGAAGCAACGTCATGATCTCCATCATCACTGGCTTGACACGTTGATCTCCATCGTAGCGTCGTGGTCGTCTCGCCAACTATTGCTTCTACGACTAGTGATGTCTACTACGCAACCTTCTCCTTGTAGACGTTGTTGGGCCTCCAAGTGGAGAGGTTTGTAGGACAGTAGAAAATCTCCCTCAAGTGGATGACCTAAGGTTTATCAATCCATGGGAGGCGTAGGATGAAGATGGTCTCTCTCAAACAACCCTGCAACCAAAATACAAAGAGTCTCTTGTGTCCCCAACACACCCAATACAATGGTAAATTGTATAGGTGCACTAGTTCGGTGAAGAGATGGTGATACAAGTGCAATATGGATGATAGATATAGGTTTTTGTAATCTGAAAATATAAAAACAGCAAGGTAACAAGTGGTAAAAGTGAGTGTAAACGGTATTGCAATGCTAGGAACCAAGGCCTAGGGTTCATACTTTCACTAGTGCAAGTTCTCTCAACAATAATAGCATAATTGGATAATATAACTATCCCTCAACATGCAACAAACGAAGAACAAACGAAGAGATTATTGTAGGGTACGAAACCACCTCAAAGTTATTCCTTCTGATCAATCTATTCAAGAGTAGGTAGTAAAATAACACGAAGCTATTTTTCTGTTCGATCTATCCTAGTGTTCGTACTAGACTAACACCTTAAGATACAAATCAACCAAAACCCTAATGTCACCTAGATACTCCAATGTCACCTCAAGAGAGTATGATTATATGATATGCATCACACAATCTCAGATTCATCTATTCAACCGTGGATTATGCATAAGTTCACAAGGTCACTGAACCCGCAAGTTGATCACCAAAACATACATCAAGTAGATCACGTAAATATCCCATTGTCACCACAGATAAGCACATGCAAGACATACATCAAGTGTTCTCAAATCCTTAAAGACTCAATCCGATAAGATAACTCCAAAGGGAAAACTCAATCCATTACAAGGGAGTAGAGGGGGAGAAACATCATAAGATCCAACACATAACTACTGGTACATACCCTCAGCCCCGAGGGTGAACTACTCCCTCCTCGTCATGGAGAGCGCCGGGATGATGAAGATGGCCACCGGTGAGGGATCCCCCCTCCGGCAGGGTGCCAGAAAAGGGTCCCGATTGGTTTTTGGTGGCTACAGAGGCTTGCGGCGGCGAAACTCTTGATCTATGTTATTTTCTGGAGGTTTATGTATTTATAGGAATTTTTGGTGCAGGTCTCACGTCAGGGGGGTCTCCAAGCCGTCCACGAGATAGGGGGCGCGCCCAGGGGGGATGGGCGTGTCCCCCACCCTCATGGGTACCCCGGGACTCTTCTGGCCCAACTCTTTTACTCCGGGGGCTTCTTTTGGTCCATAAAAAAACATCAAAAATTGGCAAGTCAATTGGACTCCGTTAGGTATTCCTTTTTTGTAAAACTCAAAACAAGGAAAAACAGAAACTGGCACTGGGCTCTAGGTTAATAGGTTAGTCCCAAAAGTCATATAAAATAGCATACAAATGCATATAAAACATCCTAGATGGATAATATAATAGCATAGAACAATCAAAAATTATAGATACGTTGGAGACGTATCAAGCATCCCCAAGCTTAATTCCTGCTCGTCCTCGAGTAGGTAAATGATAAAAGCAGAATTTTTGATGCGGAATGCTACCTAACATATTTATCCATGTAATTCTCTTTATTGTGGCAAGAATATTCAGATCCATAAGATTCAAAAAAAAGTTTAATATTGACATAAAAATAATAATACTTCAAGCATACTAACAAAGTAATCATGTCTTCTAAAAATAACATGGCGAAAGAAAGTTCATCCCTACAAAATCATATATTTTGGCTATGCTCCATCTTCGTCACACAAAATATTCAAATCATGCACAACCCCGGTTTCAGCCAAGCAATTGTTTCATACATTACAATTTTCAAACTTTTTCAAATTTCATGCAATACATGAGCATGAGCCATGGACATAGCACTATAGGTGGAATAAAGTGATGGTTGTGGAGAAGACAAAAAGAAGGAGATAGTCTCACATTAACTAGGCGTATCAACGGGCTATGGAGATGCCCATTAAGAGATATCAATGTGAGTGGGTAGGGATTACCATGCAACGGATGCACAAGAGCTATAAATGTATGAAAGCTCAAGAAAAGAAACTAAGTGGGTGTGCATCCAACTTGCTTGCTCATGAAGACATAAGGCATTTGAGGAAGCCCATCGTTGGAATATACAAGCCAAGTTCTACAACGAAAATTCCCACTAGTATATGAAAGTGACAAAATAAGAGACTCTCTATCATAAAGATCATGGTGCTACTTTGAAGCACAAGTGTGGTAAAAGGATAGTAGCATTGCCCCTTCTCTCCTTTTCTCTTTTTTTTTTATTTTTTTGGTTTTTCTTTGGGCCTTCTATTTTTTTGTCCTCTTTTTTTTCTTTTTTATTTTTCGTCCGGAGTCTCATCCCGACTTGTGGGGGAATCATAGTCTTCATCATCCTTTCCTCACTGGGACAATGCTCTAATAATGATGATCATCACACTTTTATTTGCTTACAACTCAAGAATTACAACTCAATACTTAGAACAAAATATGAATCTATATGAATGCCTCTGGCGGTGTACTGGGATGTGCAATGAATCAAGAGTGACATGTACAAAAGAATTATGAAAGGTGGCTTTGCCACAAATAGGATGTCAACTACATGATCATGCAAGGCAATATGGCAATGATAAAACATGTCATAATAAACGGAACGGTGGAAAGTTGCATGGCAATATATCTTGGAATGGCTATGGAAATTCCATAATATGTAGGTATGGTGGCTGTTTTGAGGAAGGTATATGGTGGGTTTATGGTACCGGCGAGAGTTGCGCGGCACAAGAGAGGCTAGCAATGGTGGAAGGGTGAGAGTGCGTATAATCCATGGACTCAACATTAGTCATAAAGAACTCACATACTTATTGCAAAAATCTACAAATCATCAAAACAAAGTACTAAGCGCATGCTCCTAGGGGAAGGGTTGGTAGGAGTTAACCGTCGCGCGATCCCGACCTCCACACATAAGGAAGACAATCAATAAATAAATTATGCTCCAACTTCATCACATAACGGTTCACCATACGTGCATGCTACGGGAATCACAAACATTAACACAAGTATCTATGAAATTCACCACTACTCCACTAGCATGACTCTAATATCACCATCTTCATATCTCAAAACAATCATAAAGAATCAAACTTCTCATAGTATTCAATGCACTTTATATGAAGGTTTTTATTATATTCCCCAAGGATGCCTATCATATTAGGAGTAAACTTATAACCAAAGCAAATTACCATGTTGTTCTAAAGACTATAAAAATAATATAAGTGAAGCATGAGAGTTCATCTATTTCTTCAAATAAAACCACCGTCATGCTCTAAAAGGTATAAGTGAAGCACTAGAGCAAACGACAAACTACTCCAAAAGATATAAGTGAAGCTCAATGAGTAGTCTTATAATTATGTAGACTCACTAACATTTAAGAATTTCAGATCTTAAGTACTTTATTCAAACAGCAAGAAAAACAAAATAAAAGAAAATGATGCTCCAAGCAAAACAGATATCATGTGGTGAATAAAAATATAGCTCCAAGTAAAGTTACCCATGAACGAAGACGAAAGAGGGGATGTCATCCGGGGCATCCCCAAGATTAGGATCTTGGTTGTCCTTGAATATTACCTTGGGGTGCCTTGGGCATCCCCAATCTTATGCTCTTTCCACTCCTTATTCCATAGTCCATCGAATCTTTACCCAAAACATGAAAACTTCACAACACGAAACTCAACAGAAAACTCGTAAGCTCCGTTAGTATAAGAAAATAAATCACCACTTAGGTACTGTTGTGAGCTCATTATAAATTCATATTGTTGTAATATCTACTGTATTCCAACTTATCTATGGTTCATACCCTCCGATAGTACTCATAGATTCATTAAAATTAGCAAACAACACATAGAAAACAGAATCTGTCAAAAACAGAACAGTTTGTAGTAATCTGTATCATTCGAATAATTCTGTAACTCCAAAAATTCTGAAATAAATTGGTGGACCTGCGGTATTTGTCTATTAATCATATGCAAAAAGAATCAACCTAAAAGCAATCTCTAGTAATAAATGGCAGCTAATCTCGTGAGCACAAAAGTTTATGTTTTTTACAGCAAGATCGAATTAACTATCACCGTAGGTTATTGTAAAGGTCTTACTTGGTATTTTATTGAAACAAAAGCTATAAAACATGATTACTACAGTAGCATAATCTTGTGGACACACAAAAACAGTAAAGGTAAATATTGGGTTGTCTCCCAACAAGCGCTTTTCTTTATTGCCTTTTTAGCTAGGCATGATGATTTCAATGATGCTCGTATAAAAGATAAGAATTGAAACATAAAGAGAGCATCATGAAGAATATTACTAACACATTTAAGTCTAACCCACTTCCTGTGCATAGGGATTTTGTGAGCAAACAACTTATGGGAACAAGAAACAACTAGCATAGGAAGGTAAAACAAGCAAATCTTCAAGATTTTCAACACATAGAGAGGAAACTTGATATTATTGCAATATGTAGAAGCATATGATCCTCTCTCATAATAATTTTCAGTAGCATAATGAATGAATTCAACAATATAACCATCACATAAAGCATTCTTTTCATGATTTACAAGCATAGAAATTTTATTACTCTCCACATAAGCAAAATTCTTCTCATGAAAAGTAGTGGGAGCAAACTCAACAAAATAACTATCATGTGAGGCATAATCCAATTGAAGATTAAAATCACGATGACAAGTTTCATGGTTATGTTTATTGTTTATGGCATACGTGTCATCACAATAATCATCATAAATAGGAGGCATGCTTTTACCATAATAAATTTGCTCATCAGAACTTGGGGGACAAAAAATAGCATCTTCATCAAACATAGCATCCCCAAACTTGGGGCTTTGCATATCATTAGAATCATAGGTATTCAAAGAAGTCATACTAACAACATTGCAATAATGCTCATCATTCACATATTTTATGCCAAGCATTCTATGTAATTCTTTTTCTAGTACTTGAGCACAATTTTACTTCCCATCATTTTCACGAAAGACATTAAAAAGATGAAGCATATGAGGAACCCTTAATTCCATTCTTTTAGTTTTCTTTTGTAAACTAAACTAGTGATAAAACAAGAAACTAAAAGATTTGATTGCAAGATCTAAAGATATACCTTCAAGCACTCACCTCCCCGGCAACGGTGCGAGAAAAGAGCTTGATGTCTACTATGCAACCTTCTCCTTGTAGACGTTGTTGGGCCTCCAAGTGTAGAGGTTTGTAGGACAGTAGCAAATTTCCCTCAAGTGGATGAACTAAGGTTTATCAATCCTATGTCGGGGGATGAACCCAGGGCAGGCAATGGAACCCGGATCCTTTTCAAAAAACAACGGGGCCGGTGTCGCCCCTCAAGCCGGCACGCGCTTGGCCGGGTCACTCGACCCGGCCAAGCCCAGCGACCCGGCCGAACTCTCCGACCCAGCCAGGCACCTCGACTCAGCCTCGACAACCAGTACAAGATAGCCGAACCCGACACGACCAAGACTTTCCCCAACAAGCCAGCTCCACCCGTGGCGTGTTCCACAACCCAACTACGGGTCAGCTCCCGTCCCATGAGGCATGCGACGGGACGAGTCTTCATTCACTGATGACCGAGGCAACAATGCCCCGCCCATGCCTCTGGTCAGCCAGAGCGTGGCAACAATTCCCCTCACCTACCCGGTGACCAAGGCCGACGTGGCAGCAGTGCCCCCGTCGTCACTGCTGACGACAGCAAGTGGCGACCTGACGGAGCGCCACTGTACCCGACTCGACTCAGCCACTCCCTGACGATCGACAAGATGGCGCACAGTCCCCCTGGGTACGCAGGGCCCACAGGCCCTAGGCGGGTCCCAGCCCGGGTCCTTAGACGCTGACGACCCGGCCCCACAGTCTTGTAACATTACCATTGTACCCCTGGCGGGTTGGCCTATAAAATCCCCAGGAGCCCTCGCATACACGGGCAAGTAAGCAAGGATAGAGAAGTAGTAAGCACGCAAGAACTAGCCACCGGACAGTAGAATACACCCAGGGAGAAGGAGCAGCCTCAGCCTTGGCCGGTCCTCCTCCTTCTTCCATACAGCTCCAGGAGCAACCCTGTACTGTTGCATATCAACCACACTCGGCAGGACTAGCGGTGTTATCTCTCCGAAGAGCCCCGAACCTGGGCATGTCTTGCATGGTTGCACCCCGCGCTCGCTAATGCCAACCCCGCCTCTGCAGCCCACCTATGCCCTTGAGCCTCCTCATCTCTTTAGCCATTCCATGGCATCTGCCGTGCTCCCACCACGACAGTTGGCGCCCACCGTGGGGCAGCTTGAGGAGTTGGCTGGGAGCATGCTTTAGGCGGGGCTCCTCTCCGACTCTGACGAGCCCGCCATGTTGGCGAAAGACGTCGTCGACGCGCTCGCCGCCTCCTTTGCCGCACTGCGCATCTCCGATGCGCCCGCGGCCGACGAGTACCCCAGCAAGGTACTCAGCTACACCGATTCCCCCCTCTCCCATGGCGGCGGCATTTCCGCCAGGGCAATGGATGTCCACGTGGAAGTTTTCGTCATCGGCAGCGACGCCTCCTCTTCGTCGAGCAAGACGAGGAAGGCCTCCAAAGTCAAGGCCGCAGCGTAGCGGGCCGAGCCGTCCAACCCATTGCACGCCATGATGCAGAGCCTCCGCGTCCCCATCGGCACCGACATCGACGCCTCCAACATCGCCGAGGCCCAAGCCCAGCTTGAGGAAAGGCGCCAGCAGATGCTGGACTTGACCGAGACGCTCGCCGCCACACAGCGTCACCTGGACAACGCTCAGCTGGAGCACAACGCCGCCTATGGCTTCATGCCTACCATGGCCGAGCCAAGTGATGTCTATTACACAACCTTCTTCTTCTAGACGTTGTTGGGCCTGCAAGTGCACATGTTTGTAGGACAATAGCAAATTTCCCTCAAGTGGATGACCTAAGGTTTATCAATTCGTGGGAGGCGTAGGATGAAGATGGTCTCTCTCAAACAACCCTGCAACCAAATAACAAAGAGTCTCTTGTGTCCCCAACACACCTAATACAATGGTAAATTGTATAGGTGCACTAGTTCGGCGAAGAGATGGTGATACAAGTGCAAAATAGATAGTAGATAAAGGTATTTGTAATCTGAAAATATAAAAACAGCAAGGTAACTAATGATAAAAGTGAGCGTAAACCGTATTGCAATGATAGGAAACAAGGCCTAGGGTTTATACTTTCACTAGTGCAAGTTCTCTCAACAATAATAGCATAGATAGATCATATAACAATCCCTCGACATGCAACAAAGAGTCACTCCAAATCCACTAATAGCGGAGAACAAACGTAGAGATTATGGTAGGGTACGAAACCACCTCAAAGTTATTCTTTCGGATCGATCTATTAAAGAGTTCGTACTAGAATAACACCTTAAGATACAAATCAACAAAAACCCTAATGTCACCTAGATACTCCATTGTCACCTCAAGTATCCGTGGGCATGATAATACGATATGCATCACACAATCTCAGATTCATCCAATCAACACAAAGTACTTCAAAGAGTGCCCCAAAGCTTCTACCAGAGAGTCAAGAAAACGTGTGCCAACCCCTATGCATAGGTTCATGGGCGGAACCCGCAAGTTGGTCACCAAAACATACATCAAGTGGCACGTGATATCCCATTGTCACCATAGATAAACATGGCAAGACATACATCAAGTGTTCTCAAATCAAAGACTCAATCCGATAAGATAACTTCAAAGGGGAAACTCAATTCATCACAAGAGAGTAGAGGGGGAGAAACATCATAAGATCCAACTATAATAGCAAAGCTCGCGATACATCAAGATCATGTGAAGTCGAGAACACGAGAGAGAGAGATCAAACACATAGCTACTGGTGCATACCCTCATCCCCGAGATTGAACTACTCCCTCCTCGTCATGGATAGCGCCGGGATGATGAAGATGGCCACCGGTGATGGATTCCCCCTTTGGCAGGGTGCCGGAACGGGCTCCCAAGAGGTGTTTGGTGGCTATTGAGGCTTGCGGCGGCGGAACTCCCGATCTATCTTGATATTCAATGGTTTTAGGGTACTTGGCTTATATAAGCAAAAGAAGTCGGTCTGGAGGTGCTCGAGGGGGCCATGAGACAGGGGGTGCGCCCTATAGGGGGGTGCCCTCCTATCTCGTGGAGTCCTTGGGGATCTTCTGACGTGAAGTCCAAGTCTCCAGGATCATATTCTTCCCAAAAATAACGCAGCCGAAGGTTTCATTCCATTTGGACTCCGTTTGATATTCCTTTTCTTCGAAATACTGAAACAGGCAATAAAATAGCAATATGGGCTGGGCCTCCGGTTAATAGGTTAGTCCCAAAAAATGATATAAATGTGTAAAATAAAGCCCATAAACATCCAAAAGGGGTAATATAATAGCATGGAACAATAAAAAATTATAGATACGTTGGAGATGTATCAAGCATCCCCATGCTTAATTCCTGCTCGTCCTCGAGTAGGTAAATGATAAAAACGGAATTTTTGATGTGGAATGCTACCTAGAATAATTCTCAATGTAATTTTTTTTATTGTGGCATGAATGTTCAGATCCAAATGATTCAAAATAAAAGTTCATATTGATAAAAGAAATAGTAACACTTCAAGCATACTAATCAAAGTAATCATGTCTTCTCAAAATAACATGGCTAAAGAAAGTTCATCCCTACAAAATCATATAGTTAGGCTATGCTTCATTTTCGTCACACAAAGATGTTCCCAACTTCTATACCCCCGATGACAAGCCAAGCAATTGTTTCATACTTAAATAATCTCAAACTTTTTCAACCTTCACGCAATACATGAGCGTGAGCCATGGATATAGCACTATGAGTGGAATAGAATATGATGATTGGGATTGTGTGGAGAAGACAAAAAGGAGAAAGTCTCACATTGACAAGGATAATCAACGGGCAATGGAGATGCCCATCAATTGATGTCAACATGAGGAGTAGGGATTGCCATGCAACGGATGCACTAGAGCTACAAATGAATGCTCAACAAAAGAAAACTAGTGGGTGTGCATCCAACTTGCTTGCTCACGAAGACCTAGGGCATTTGAGGAAGCCCATCGTAGGAACATACAAGCCAAGTTCTATAATGAAAAATTCCCACTAGTATGAAAAAGACAACTTATGAGACTCACTATATGAAAAACATGGTGCTACTTTGAAGCACAATATATGAGACTCACTACATGAAGAACAAGGTGATACTTTGAAGTACAAGTGTGGAAAAAGAGATAGTAACATTGCCCCTTTTATTTATTTTCTTCTTCTTCTTTTTCTGTTATTTTCTTCTTTTTTTGTTTGGACCCTTTTTTTTCTTTTGGCCTTTCCTTTTTTTCTTCTTTTTTTTCTTTTTGGGCAATGCTCTAATAATGATGATCATCACACTTTCATTGATTACAACATATGAATTACAACTCGAAACTACAACAAGATATGACTCTATATGAATGCCTCCGGCGGTGTACAGGGATGGTGCAATGAATCAAGAGTGACATGTATGAAAAATATGCATGGTGGCTTTGCCACAAATACGATGTCAACTACATGATCATGCAATGGCAATATGACAAAAGTAATGTATCTCATTATGATGATGAACGGAACGGTGGAAGTTGCATGGCAATATATCTCGGAATGGTTAAGGAAATGCCGTAATAGGTAGGTATGGTGGCTGTTTTGAGGAAGATATAAGGAGGTTTATGTGTGATAGAGCATATCGTATCACGGGGTTTGGATGCACCGGCGAAGTTTGCACCAACTCTCAAGGTGAGAAAGGGCAATGCACGGTACCGAAGAGGCTAGAAATGGCGGAAAGGTAAAAGTGCGTATAATAGATGGACTCAACATTAGTCAAAAGAACTCATATACTTATTGCAAAAATTTAGAAGTCATCAAAAATCAAGCACTACGCACATGCTCCTAGGGGGATAGATTGGTAGGAAAATACCATCGCTCGTCCCCGACCGCCACTCATAAGGATGCAAAAGCCAGGTACACTTCATGTTTCAAATTTGTTACACAACTTTAACCATACGTGCATGCTACGGGACTTTCTAACTTCAACACAAGCATTCTTTAAATTCATAATCACCCAACTAGCATGACTTTAATATCACTACCTCCATATCTCAAAACAATTATTAAGTATCAAATCGATCATAGCATCCAATTCACTTTCTATGATAGTTTTGATTATACCCAACTTGGATGCTCATCATTCTAGGACCAAATTTGTAACCATAGCAAATACCGTGCTGTTATAAAAGACTCTCAAAATAATATAAGTGAAGCATGAGAGACTATCAATTTCTACAAAATATAACCACCGCCGTGCTCTAAAAGATATAAGTGATGCACTAGAGCAAATGACAAACTACTCTGAAAAGATATAAGTGAAGATCAATGAGTAGCTAAATAATTGTGCAACTATGTGAAGACTCTCTAACATGAAGGAATTTCAGATCATGGTATTGTATTCAAACCACAAGCAAAACAAAACAAAATGACATTGCAAGGATATCACAACTCATGTGAAGAAGCAAAAACTTAGGCTCAACCGATACTAACCGATAGTGGTTGAAGAAGAAAGGTGGGATGCCTACCGGGGCATCCCCAAGCTTAGATGCTTGAGACTTCTTGAAATATTATCTTGGGGTGCCTTGGGCATCCCCAAGCTTGAACTTTTGTATCTCCTTAATTCCTCTCATACCATGGTTTCTCTTTTTATCAAAAGCTTCATCCACACCAAACTCAACAAGAACTCGTGAATAAGTTAGTTTAAACCAATGCAAAACCTTATCATTTTCTACTGTAACAAATCACTAAAATTATTATTCAACATTGCATACTAAATGCCTCTGCATATTTAATACTCCTATCCTCAAATAGAATCATTAAACAAGCAAATATATGCAAACAATGCAAACATAACAGCAATCTGCCAAAACAGTATAGTCTGTAAAGAACGCAAGAGTATCAATATTTCCCTAACTCCAAAAATTATTAAATAAAATTCCCACTATACTAAATTTATCATAGCTCATTATGCAAAAAGTTTCAACATTATACCATTCTCTGACTTTTCTAGGGAATTTTTGCAACAGCGGTAAACTTTCTATTTTCAAACAGCAACATGTATACTAGCAAAATAAGCATGGCAAAGGCTATCCTTGACTTTTTTTTATTGAAACTAAAGATGAAAAACATTATTCTAAATAACAGAAAGCTAATACTAACAAAAGAAAATGACGCTCCAAGCAAAACACATATCATGTGGTGAATAAAAATATAGCTCCAAGTAAAGTTACCGATGAACGAAGACAAAAGAGGGGATGCCTTCTGGGACATCCCCAAGATTAGGCTCTTGGTTGTCCTTGAATATTACCTTAGGGTGCCTTGGGCATCCCCAATCTTAGGCTCTTTCCTCTCTTTATTCCATAGTCCATCGAATCTTTACCCAAAACTTGAAAACTCCACAACACAAAACTCAACAGAAAACTCGTAAGCTCCGTTAGTATAAGAAAATAAAACCACCACTTAGGTACTGTAATGAACTCATTATAAATTAATATTGGTGTAATATATACTGTATTCTAACTTTTCTATGGTTCATACCCTCCGATACTACTCATAGATTCATCAAAATAAGCAAACAACACATAGAAAACAGAATCTGTCAAAAACAGAACAGTCTGTAGTAATCTGTATCAAACGTATACTTCTGGAACTCCAAAAATCCTACCAAATTAGGAAGTCCTAATAAATTCGTGTACCAATCCAGAGAAAAAATAATCAGATCAAGATCATGTTTCTTTGAATTAACAAAACTAATTTACTGGATGCAAAAGTTTCTGATTTTCAGCAGGATCAACACAACTATCACCGTAAGCTATCCTAAAGGTCTTACTTGGCACTTCATTGAAGCAAAAGCTATAAAACATGATTACTACAGTAGCATAATCATGTGGACACACAAAAACAGTAAGGATAAATATTGGATTGTCTTCCAACAAGCGCTTTTCTTTAATGCCTTTCTAGCTAGGCATGATGATGACAATGATGCTCACATAAAAGATGAGAATTGAGATATAACGGGAGCATCATGAAGCATATGAATAGCACATTTAAGCGTAACCCACTTCATATGCATAGGGATTTTGTGATCAAACAACTTATGGAAACAATAATCAACAAGCATAGGAAGGTAAAACAAGCATAGCTTCAAGGTTTTAAGCACATAGAGAGGAACTTGATATTATTGCAATTCCTACAAGCATATATTCCTTCCTCATAATAATTTTCAGTAGCATCATGAATGAAGTCAACAATATAACCAGCACCTAAAGCATTCTTTTCATGATCTACAAGCATAGAAAATTTATTATTCTCTACATAAGCAAAATTCTTCTCATTCGGAATAGTGGGAGTATCATAAGAGACTTGAACACTAAAAATTGTTTCCATATTAAAAGAGTAATGTTCAGAAAAAGGGTAATCATAATTATGACAAGATTTGTAAATATAATCATCACTACTTTTTATAGCATAAGTTTCATCACAATAATCATCACAAGTAGCAACTTCGTTCTCATCATAATCGATTGAAACCTCTCCCAAGATAGTGGGATCACTAAGTAAAGTTGACACTCTTCCAAATCCACTTTCGTATTCATCAAAATAAAATTCAACATGCTCCAAAATAGTGGGATCACTACTTCCTAAAGTTGACACTCTTCCAAACCCACTTTCATCAATATAATCATCATAGGTAAGAGGCATGCTATCATCATAACAACTTTGCATATCAAAACTTGGGATGCTAAAAATATCATCTTCATTAAACATAGCATCCCCAAGCTTGGGACAAACATTAATTTCAGCAAATATATTCTCAAATATTTCATCCTCATCAAACATAGCTTCCCCAAGCTTGGGCCTTTTCATATCATAAGCATAATCACTCTCATCATTAATAGTATGGATAGCACCAATAGTATAGCAATTATCATCGTCACAATGAGTTGTAGGAGCAACATCATTTGGGAGGGATACCTTTTTAACTTTGTTGCCCCTTCTTTTCCTTTTCTTTTTCACATTATGTGTGAGTTCAACCTTCCTCTTTGAGCTCCTTATTGATGAGATTGGTTGAATATAAAGCTCCTCCTCGTTACCCGATTCATCATAAGAAATAATAGGAGGATATTGGGAAGTCTCTTCCCGTTCATTAGTATTCTCATCATCTTCTATTTGCTTTCTTTTCTTTAGGTAATTGGCAATATAAGGATTTTCAATGCAATTCTCCACACAAAACATATAAATCTTTTCTAGATCAATATCAAGGAAATGCTTAAGATTAAATTCTAGAATAGGCTTGGTTAAACGTTTCAACTCTTCATAACCCAAAAGCAAACTAAGTTCATTATAATGTGCAAGGGAAATCAAATCATGACAATTTTTGGACACGATTCGGTCATGAAACAATTTGCATTGGAGATGTAAATGACCACGTTCATTGCAAAGTTCACAAGTACGGCAAAGGAATTTTAAATTTTCAGCACTCACATCTAGCCTTTCTTGCAACCATTTAGTTTCTAAATGCTTATGCCTCTTGCAATAAATATCTTCTCCATTTGGTGTGTTCATGCAAACATGCACTCCACAAAAGTTGACATGCTCATAAGAGATATTTTCATCATGACTAGAGCAATCATCATTAATACTATGGATATTCAAGGAGTTCATACTAACAACATTGCAATCATGCTCATCATTCAAAGATTTAGTACCAAGCATTTTAATGCATTCTTCTTCGAGCACTTGAGCACAATTTTCCTTTCCATCAAACTCACGAAAGATATTAAAATGACGAAGCGTATGAGACAAACTCAAATCCATTTTTTTGTAGTTTTCTTTTATAAACCAAACTAGTGATAAAACAAGAAACAAAAAGATTTGATTGCAAGATCTAAAGATATACCAAGCACTCACCTCCCCGGCAACGGCGCCAGAAAAGAGCTTGGTGTCTACTACACAACCTTCTTCTTGTAGACGTTGTTGGGCCTGCAAGTGCACATGTTTGTAGGACAGTAGCAAATTTCCCTCAAGTGGATGACCTAAGGTTTATCAATCCGTGGGAGGCGTCGGATGAAGATGGTCTCTCTCAAACAACCCTGCAACCAAATAACAAAGAGTCTCTTGTGTCCCCAACACACCTAATACAATGGTAAATTGTATAGGTGCACTAGTTTGGCGAAGAAATGGTGATACAAGTGCAAAATAGATAGTAGATAAAGGTATTTGTAATCTGAAATTATAAAAACAGCAAGGTAACTAATGATAAAAGTGAGCTTAAACGGTATTGCAATGATAGGAAACAAGGCCTAGGGTTCATACTTTCACTAGTGCAAGTTCTCTAAACAATAATAACATAGATAGATCATATAACAATCCCTCAACATGCAACAAAGAGTCACTCCAAAGCCACTAATAGAGGAGAACAAACATAGAGATTATGGTAGGGTACGAAACCACCTCAATGTTATTCTTTCGGATCGATCTATTAAAGAGTTTGTACTAGAATAATACATTAAGACATAAATCAACCAAAACCCTAATGTCACCTAGATACTCCATTGTCACCTCAAGTATCCGTGGGCATGATTATACGATATGCATCACACAATCTCAGATTCATCCAACCAACACAAAGTACTTCAAAGAGTGCCCCAAAGCTTCTACAGGAGAGTCAAGAAAACGTGTGCCAACCCCTATGCATAGGTTCATGGGCGGAACCCGCAAGTTGGTCACCAAAACATACATCAAGTGGCACGTGATATCCCATTGTCACCACAGATAAACACGACAAGACATACATCAAGTGTTCTCAAATCAAAGACTCAATCCGATAAGATAACTTCAAGAGGGAAACTCAATTCATCACAAGAGAGTAGAGGGGGAGAAACATCATAAGATCTAACTGTAATAGCAAAGCTCGCAATACATCAAGATCGTTCCATAGAGAGAACATGAGAGAGAGAGAGAGATCAAACACATAGCTACTGGTACATACCCTCAGCCCCGAGGGTGACCTACTCCCTCCTCGTCATGGATAGCGTCGGGATGATGAAGATGGCCACCGGTGATGGATTCCCCTCCGGCAGGGTGCCGGAACGGACTCCTGAGAGGTTTTTGGTGGCTACGGAGGCTTGCGGCGGCGGAACTCCCGATCTATCTTGATCTTCGATGGTGTTAGGGTACGTAGGCTTATATAGGTGAAAGAAGTCGGTCGGGAGGTGCTCGAGGGGCCCACGAGACAGGGGGCGTGCCCTATAGGGGGGGCACGCCCTCCTATCTCGTGGAGTCCTCAGGGATCTTCTGACGTGAACTCCAAGTCTCCAGGATCATATTCTTCCCAAAAATAACGCTACCAAAGGTTTCATTCCGTTTGGACTCCGTTTGATATTCCTTTTCTTCGAAATACTGAAACAGGCAATAAAACAACAATATGGGCTGGGCCTCTGGTTAATAGGTTAGTCCCAAAAAATGATATAAATGTGTAAAATAAAGCCCATAAACATCCAAAAGGGGTAATATAATAGCATGGAACAATCAAAAATTATAGATACGTAGGAGACGTATCAGCAAGCCGGGTCGCCGACGTGCGAGCCCGCGGAGGAGTGGTGGGCCGCGCCCTCGGCGCCATCCCGACCGTCTACGAGACCCCAGTGAAGAACATGTGTGCTGCCCAGGCGGCCGCGGTTGGCCTGGACCAGCTCACACGCAAGGAGCTAAAGGAGCGCATCAAGCGGATGCACGACCTCCTCAACGCGGCCAACGCGCAGGAAGACCGCCTCAACCAGCTCGACGGCCCGGCCGGATCCGGCTCCGCCCGCGTCGTTGGACCTGGCGACCTTCAGCACACAGTGTCCTCTCCAGGTGGAGAGGCGCACTCCGGCCGAACTCGGATTCGGCGCGACCCGGCCCCGACGGCCGCCGGCGGCTTAGGCGACGAGCCCGCCCTAGAAGCCCGACGCAGACCCGGCCAGCCTGACTGGCGCCCGGCTCCAACCAACCCGCCCCCCATGGCCCGGTCGCCAGTTGACTCGGCGCACGGGCCATCGACGACACCGTCGCTCGGCACAGCCTCGACCAACTAGCTCACTCTCTAGAGGTGGAGGAAAGTGGCGCCATTGGGCCCGCGTGTTTCGGCCCATGCATCCGGGAGGAGCCCTTCCCAAAAGGGTTCATGCTCCCCCGCGACACCCCCAAGTACAACGGAACCGTGAAGCCGGAGGACTGGCTCACCAACTACACCAGCGCCATTGGCATCACTGGCGCCAATCGCCGACTCGCCGTGCGCTACGCGCTGCTCATGCTCCAAGGGGCGGCCCACACCTGGTTGAACTGTCTGCCAATGGGCAGCGTCAACACATGGGTCGACTTCCAGCAGGCCTTCGTCCGCAACTCACGGGGACCTACAAGCGACCCGGTCTCCCCACCCATCTCGCCATTTGCATGCAGGGGCAGACGGAGACCGGCCGCGAGTACCTCGCACGCTGGACCGAGCTCCGGAACAGCTGCGAGGGCGTCCACGAGGTTCAACAATCCAGTACTTCATCAACGGGTGCCGAGACGGCACCCTCCTCAAGCACAAGCTCTTACGCTCCGAGCCGACCACCATGGCCATGCTCATGGTGACGGCAGAAAAATATGCCAACACCGACTCCACCATGAAGATCTAGGTGGGGCTGGATGAAGCCGGCAAGGCAAAACTGGTTCCCCCTTCGAAGCCGGCCGGCGAGAGCAGCCGGCAGCTGCACCAGCAGAACAACAAGCGCAAGGCCGACCAACTGGCTCAGTGCTACGACAACCGGCTCGTCACGGCCATCGAGCCCACGGTGGACCCGACAGCCAAGCGCCGGCAGACCGGCAAGACAGTGTCGCAGCCCACCATGAGCTTCAAAGAGATGCTCGATGCCCCTTGCAAGCCCCACAGCGGCGCAAGGCCGTCTACGCACATGCTTCAGCAGTGCGGCATCACCAAGCGCATCATGAGGGGCGACATCCCGCCTCCTCCGGCTCCAGGCGCGGGGCAGCCGCCTCCGCCTCCGCCACCATCCCCAGCTAGCGGTGCGATGCACGATGACACCTACCCGGACCAGAACGCGGCCTACGCCGTCTTCACCAGCCTCAGCGATAACAAGCGCAGCGAGCGCCTCATTTGGCAGGAGGTGAACACCGTCATCCCGGCCAAGCTCGAGTTCATGAACTAGTCGGACCGCCCGGTCACCTGGACCCGGGAAGACCACCCGGCCGTTATGCCGAATCCGGGTGGCTACGCCCTCGTCCTCAACCCCACCATTGTTGCGCGGCGCACGTGCAAGTTTTCCCGAGTCCTCATCGGCGGCAGAAGCATCAACATCCTCTACCGCGACATGATGACCAAGCTAGGCCTCGAGGCCAAGGACCTGGAGCCGACCCGGACGATCTTCCACGGCATCGTTCCCGGCCTCTCCTGCTCCCCCATTGGCCGAGTCCGGCTCGACGTCCTGTTCAGTGACAACAACCATTTCCGGTGCGAGCCGATATGGTTCGAGGTGGTGGACCTGTCCAGCATGTACCACGCACTACTGGGCGACCCACGCTCGCCAAATTCATGGCGGTCCCCCACTACGCATACCTGATGATGAAGATGCCGGGTCCGAAGGGCCTCATCACCGTCATCGGTGACTACCGCAAGTCCCTGGAATGCACCCGAGATGGCACCAAGCTGGCCGAGTCGCTGGTCATTGCCGAGGAGCGACGCCAGCTCGACCAGATCGTTGCCATGGCGAGCGAGGCCTCGGCCGCGCCGATCCCGGTCGAAGGGCCGGCTGACGAGGCCGCCTTCAAGCCTGGTTTCTTCTTTATCTTATACCATCCTAGCCTAGGCGTCCACGTAAGCACCATTCCCCTTCGGCTGAAGCACCCTCTTCGCCACACTCCGATGAGTGGCGCAGCCGGACATAGGGAAGATACGGGGGAAGAATATAACTCCGGGACTCCCTGCAGTCCGGTGACGAAGGGATTCACCACGGCCGGCTATAGACAAGTGTAGTGTATCCGTGTCGTGGGAGTGGAGCTCCACACGACCATACATGCACACCATTTTTGCTTTTTAGTTAAATATTTCCAAAATGTAACCATTTTCCTCTGGTTTGTATGAAATTCGTCATGTTTGTATGAAATCCGGTCGAGTTCGCATGAAATCCGCACTTGTTTGCATGAATTGTGTCCGGTTTGTTCGAATTGTTATGAAAATGTATGCGGTTAGCGTTAAATGACTGCCGCCCGCATCTATGTCTACGGACTGGTCCCGTCCTATCCGCAGACAGATGCGGGAGGTTTTTTGCGGGTTGCCATTGGAGATGCCATAAGGGCGTGAATCTAGGTTGTGTGATTTAGGCCGATTGAGACTGACTGAGTAAATGCATGCTATTACACTAGCTCTTTTCTACTTATTAGTCAACCAAAGGAGTTGCGTTTTCATAAGCTACACATACGCAGCCGCCTCCTCCCCAAAGAAATCAGGTTTCCTTTGCCTCCGCCTTCACCGCCAGTCCGCCTCATCTCTGGTAGCCTTAGGGTCATGGGGTCATGGTGGATCCTGGCCCTTGCCAGTGGGAGAGCTCCATTTTTAGATGTTCCTTCAAGTTTTGTTAGGGTTTGTGTCCTACTCAACAAGGCAAGACGGCGGCGGCTCTATAAAGATGAAATAAGATTCTCCCCTCATAGCCCCATCCCGGTGATGCGTCTAGCATCGTTGGTGGATGTGTCGAGGTGTGTTTCCGGCAGATCTGTCTTTGGTGGATTTGCTCGGATATGGTCGTCCTCCGTCTACATTCGTCTGCTTCCAGGTTAGATCCTTCCGATCTACACTACTCTTCATCGGTGGTAGTTGTTGTTCTGGTACACTAGTACTATGGGCCTTGGCACGACGACTTCTCAAATGTCTACTACGAAAAGTTTTCCCGGCTTCGGCGAGGGAGGAGCGATGACGACGGCATGCTTTTGGCTTGCTTTAGTGCTTGTAGTCATTGCTAGGTGGTCTATGGATTTGGATGTAATTTTTATTATTTTTAGTATTCATTTTACTTTCATGATTGAAAATAAATAGACCAGAAGTTTTTCCGCAAAAGAAAGAAAGTAAATACATGATATGGACATGTTGTTCACAGCGTTTGGTTGCCCACAAATCCCCATGCTGCATGAGAGCAGGACCACAAGAAGTGGTGGAGCATTAGTGAAACCCAAGGAGGGGTCAAAATAGCAACAGATATTAGAGAGGTCGGGAGATTTGTAGGGAGTTTTAGCTTAGCGGGAGCACATCCTTGCATTTTTCTCTTGGAAGGGGGGGGGGGCTCCTTGGTCTCGTCGACGCTTCGCAATTGATCACAAGCATGAAGTGTGATTGCACATGTGCTTCCCATATGCATGGTTTGGTTATTTGCTTATGTGTGCATAGATGATTAATCTCACCTCTTGTACACATCACATGGTGAACATGCCCCATGAAACCACACTTAAACAACTTTTCTATGAGCGTCGAAAAAAAAGTTACAACATGAGAGTTGTTTTGAACAACGAGATGAAGCTAGTGGTAAAAAAATTCAAATGATCAATCATGTGTGATGAATTTGCCAAAATTCGTTTAAAATAACATGCACACATAAACATGTTAAATACAGTGCAATGGGGAGATATAGATCTACTCACTAACCATTGTAATAAAAACTTATAACACGAAAGTTGTGTGAAACAACAAAATGCAGCTACTCCTCACAGAAAATTCCAAAATGTTGACCGTGTGCGACAAATATGAAAAAAATTGTATAAAATGCTCCAAACATAAACATGAAATTGAAGATTTACAATCAACAAATCAAAGTTGATGTGCATCCTTTTTCATGTCGAGATTATTTCAAATCAAAGTATCTGCTGATTACAGGGGATTATGTGAAGGAGATAACCGAGGTAAGTACACCACAACACATTCAAACCTATACCAACCCACCATGTGCTTGCATCATTGGAGCTACCACATGCTCTTGGTCGGGCCTGGTTGAGAGGAATAGCTGACTCGAGTGTTCCTCCTCAGATAGGCCCAGTGTTACTTTAAGAACGTGCATTCCAGAAATTCGGTTCAACTCTGGGAAGTAAACAGATCGATTTTGCATCCTCGGGGCCTGACTAAGCTGGGTGTGGCCTACCAGTCACGCCCCAAAGCTGATGATTCTCCATGGAGGATCGGGTTTTGGGCCAGGCTTGGCAAAATGCTAAGAGAAAATCTCAAGTCCGAGCCTGATAAGTCTACAACGTATCTATAATTTTTGAATGTTTCATGCTATTATATCAGCAATCTTGGAAGCTTTATATGCGATTTTATATAATTTTTGGAACTAACCTATTAACCCATGCCAGTGTCGGTTCCTGTTTTCCACATATTTTTTGTTTTATGGAAAGTCAGTACTAAACAAAGTCCAAACACGATGATACTTTACGGTGATTTTTTCTGGACTAGAAGGGACCCAAGAAGGTTCAGGAGGAGACTAGACGATCTACGAGAGAGCCACAAGCTGACACGGTTGATAACCCACAAGTATAAGGGACCAATTATAGTCTTTCGCGATAAGTAAGAGTGTCGAACCCAACGAGGAGCTAAAGGTAGAACAAATATTCCCTCAAGTTTGATCGACCACCAATACAACTCAACGCATGCTTAACGTTCGCTTTACCGAGAACAAGTATGAAACTAGAAGTACATTGTAAGTGTAAAGAGATAGGATTGCAAGATAATAAAGAACACGTAAATAAAAGAGAGGGGCTGTTTAGAGAAAGAAAAAACTTAGTTTTAGTAGAGAGCATTTTGTCACAAGAAAAGTTATTAGTCCCTAGGCAATCGATAACTAGACCGGTAATCATTATTAAAATTTTATATGAGGGAGAGGCATAAGCTAACATACTTTCTCTACATGGATCATACGCACTTATGATTGGAACTCTAGCAAACATC
Organism: Triticum timopheevii; assembly: GCA_963921465.1. Classification (NCBI taxonomy): domain Eukaryota; kingdom Viridiplantae; phylum Streptophyta; class Magnoliopsida; order Poales; family Poaceae; genus Triticum; species Triticum timopheevii. The sequence continues at coordinate 340,725,235 of OY997262.1, read as the reverse complement.
CGTAACTACTAAAGATCATTATGGTAAAACCCAACCACAGCATTAAAGTATCAAGTCCTCTTTATTCCCATACGCCATAACTCACTTATTTGTGTTTAGGCTGCTATCACCCCCGCGACGCAGATAATAAGCGAACCATGAACATATTACAAACCCTATAGTGGGGATCCCTCACGTTTGCGTGACACGGAGAGCACCATAGGATAGAACCAATAATAAAACGTGCAACTCAAACCAATCACGATCATCAATCAACCCATAGGACAAAACTGATCTACTCAAACATCATAGGATAGACATACATCATTGGGAAATAATACATAGCGTTGAGCACCATGTTTAAGTAGAGATTACAACGGGGAAAAGGTGTGTTACACCTCTGCATAGAGGGGGAGAGAGTTGGTGATGACAGCGGGAAAGTTGTTGGTGTAGATCGCCATCACGATGATGGCCCCGACGGCGTTCCGGTGCCACCAGGAGAGAGCCCCCTCCTTCTTCTTCTTCCTTGACCTCCCCCTAGATGGGAGGAGGGTTTCCCCTCTGGTCCTTGGCCTCCATGGAAGTGGAGGGGCAGGAGCCCCTCCGAGATTGCATCTCTCTCTGTTTCCTTCTATTTCTGTGCTCTCAGATTCTGGCCTTTCAACGTTTCTTAAATTCCCAGAGATCCGTAACTCCGATTGGGCTGAAACTTTAACACGATTTTTGTCCAAATATTGGCTTTCGTGCAGCCGAAGAAGGGCACCAACCACCTTACGGGATGGCCACAAGGGCCCAGGGCACTCCCCCTGCCTTGCCGCCGCCTTGGGCATCGTCTCATGTTGATTATTTTTCCCAAAAATCACATATATTCCAAGAAAATCTCCGTAAATTTTTATCGCGTTTGGACTCCATTTGATATGGATTTTCCACGAAACAAAAAACATGCAACAAACAGGAATTGGCACTGGGCACTGGATCAATATGTTAGTCGCAAAAATTATATAAAATGTTGCCAAAAGTATATGAAAGTTGTAGAATATTGGCATGAAACAATAAAAATTATAGAGACGACCTAGACGTATCAGCATCCCCTAGCTTAATTCCTGCTCGTCCTCGAGTAGGTAAATGATAAAAAAAATTGATGTGGAATGATACCTAGCATAATCGTGATCATGTAATCTAATCATGGCATGAATATTAAGACGCGAGTGATTCAAAGCAATAGTTTATCATTTGACATTAAGACAATAATACTTCAAGCATATTAATGAAGCAATCATGTCTCTTTTCAAAATAACATGGCCAAAGAAAGTTATCCCTACAAAATCATATAGTCTGGCTATGTTCCATCTTCATCACACGAAGTATTTCACCATGCACAACCTCGATGACAAGCCAAGCAATTGTTTCATACTTTTAATGTTCTCAAACATTTTCAACTTTCACGCAATACATGAGTGTGAGCCATGTATATAGCACTATATGTGGAATAGAATATGGTGGTTGTGGAGAAGACAAAAAGAAGGAGATAGTCTCACATCAACTAGGCGTATCAACAAGCTATGGAGATGCCCATCAATAGATATCAATGTGAGTGAGTAGGTATTGACATGCAACGAATGCACTAGAGCTATAAGTATATGAAAGCTCAAAAGGAAACTAAGTGGGTGTGAATCCAACTTGCTTGCTCATGAAGACCTAGGGCATTTGAGGAAGCCCATCGTTGGAATATACAAGCCAAGTTCTATAATGAAAAATTCCCACTAGTAACATATGAAAGTGACAAAATAGGAGACTCTCTATCATGAAGAACATGGTGCTACTTTGAAGCACAACTGTGGAAAAGGATAGTAACATTGTCCCTTCTCTCTTTTCTCTCATTTTTTCTTTTTTATTTCTTTTTTTTGGTCGGCTTCTTTGGCCTTTTTTTTATTTGGGATTCTTTGGCCTCTTTTATTTTGATAACCTCACATGGGACAATGTTCTAATAATGATGATCATCACATTTTTATTTACTTATAACTCAATACTAGAACAAAAGTATGACTCTATATGAATGCCTCTAGCGGTGTACCGGGATGTGCAATGATCTAGAATAGCAAATGACATCAAAAATGGCCAAACAGTGACATTATAGTTTTCTCCGAAAAACTAGGAGCCTCTACTAATGCAAATAGGGTTTCATGTAGCACGGCGGTGCCCGCCCGATCTCGATCGGCGGGGCGTGTGGACAGTCGGGCAAGATGTCCTCAACGGGCGCCGACAAGGGGGGGGGGGTCTAATCCCACGCCCACACGGACAGAAAACCAAGGAGAGAAGGCGCGGGTGACACCAGGATCGCCGGGCGCGGCTAGGGCTCAACTGGAGGAGGCCCTTGGGAAACTGGGGATCAATGAGGAGGAGGTTACACCTCTGGTTATCGATGATCGGTATGATGAAACTCCGGCGAAGTGGCTAATTGCAGGAAAGGTTCTGTACCACAATCTACTCCACTTTCAAACCATAAGCAACGCCCTACGTCTAGCTTGGGGAAACCCTAGAGGGTTGAAGTTCACATCCATGGGTGATAATATGTTTGTGGCTGCGTTTGAATCAAAGAGAGACAGAGATCAGATTTGGGATGGATCGCCGTGGCATGTGAGCTAGCACGCGGTGATCCTAGCTGATATTGAGGAGTGTATGAGGCCGGATGAGGTGAGTTTTGACCATCTATAGCTCTGGGCTCGGGTCATCAATCTCCCCTACAATCCCAGAGATGAATTATGGGGTAAAGAGATTGCAAAGCAGACTGATAAGAACGCTACCTCGGTGCAATTTGATCATGGTTATTTGCGCGCGAGATTTACCATTGATGTAAGTAAACCTCTTAGGAGGTGGATCCTAATTGATTCGGCCAGGAGGAAAAAGCAAGATCTGTATGAGATACAATATGAAAATGTGCCGCACTTTTGTTTCTCATGTGGCCACTTGGGACACTCTGAACTCTTTTGCCCAACTCCGGGTAAGAGAGATAAGAATGGAGATCTTCCCTTTGGGTCAAGCTTGCTTGCTCCGGAGGAGAGGAGGAAAGATTCCTTGGTGACAGTGCAAAGATAGAGTATACTTCAGCTAACACCAGCAAAAGGGAATAAAAAAAATCTAGCAATGTTGCTACGGGTAAGACAAATACAGAGGTCACCTAACCAATTAAACAACGCTTACCAAAGAGGAAGGAGGCACCAACGTAGGAATACTGATGAGTGAACCAACCACCACTGTTGTTGAAATCAGCCACAGAGCATGAAGATTTGGATAGTATAACTCGCTCAATAGTGAGGAGGGTTCAGAAGGTCAGAATGAAGAGGACAGAAACAGAAAGAAGAAGAAGGCAAGACCAGAAAATTCGGCAAAGGCTGTGATGCACCCCTGCCCGTCCAAATGAATTGCATGACCTAGAACTGCCGGGGGCTTGGGAACCACGAGGCAGTTTGTGAGCTTTGCAGCATTGTGAAGCAAGAAGGTCATGCCCTATTATTTGTAATGGAAACTAAAATAAGGGCGAAGAGGGTGGAAAACCTGAAACTAACGTTGGGGTTTGCGGGTTGTTTTGCAGTCGACAGTAATGGTCTGAGTGGTGGTGTTGGACTGTTCTGGTTGAAGGAAGTTTCGGTTGAGCTGAAAAATTATAGTCTGAGTCACACTGATGTTTTTGTCAAGGATAAGGCACAAGCTTCTCCGGAGTGGAGATTTATAGGTTTCTATGGAGCACCGAGAGCAGAGAATCGGCATCACAGCTGGCGCTTCATGAGAACCCTGTATGCGATCCAACATCAAGCTTGGATTTGCGTCAGTGATTTTAATGAGACCTTGTATGGATCCAAGCATTTCAGCCGAATGGCACAGCCGGAGTGGCAGATGCGGGCTTTCCGCAAGGTGGTCGAAGATTGTGCTCTCTAGGACCTAGGATGGACGGGTATGGAGTACACATGGGATAACAGACAGCAAGGGGTAGCGAACATGAAAGCACGCCTCAATCGTGCGCTGGCTAATGAGGAAATTATCAATCTTTTTGCCCATACTCGAGTTAGACATGTCAGCTCAATAGAGTCTGATCATTGTTTTCTTGTAATTCAACTGAGTAAGCATCAACTTATGAATAAGAAAGGGGTGAAGCAATTTCCTTATGAGAATGTGTGGCAATCTCATGCTGGCTATGATGAACTTGTGAATGAATCATGGAAGAGGCTGCATCGGGGACAGGGACTTGCAGGTATAGCTGGTAACTTGCAACAACTTCAGGGTGAATTGGGGGCCTGGGGCGCTCGTGAGTTTGGGAATATTTCCTGGACTGTTAAAAAACTGCAAAAGAAACTTGAAACCCTTTGTAAATAGTTGGTCGTGGACCGTCTGACGAGGAGGTTGCTATAGCACTCAAACTAAGAGAGGCTCTTCGGCAGGAACAAGTGTGGCTGCGACAGAGATCACGAGTCTAGTGGTTACGAGATGGGGATCGGAATATGTCATACTTTCAAGCTCAAGCGAGGCAGGGAGAACGTATGAACAAGATTATGAGGCTGCAGCGACAGGATAATACGATTTGTGCTACACCTGAGGAGGACAAAGAGGAGGTACAATCCTTTTGCCATATGCTCTACACCTCCCAGGGTTTTAGCAAAATGGATGGTTTGCTCTAGTTTGTTCTAGCACGGGTCAATGAGGCGAAGAATACTGAACTGAGCAACCCTTTTGAAGCTGCTGAAGTCAAGGCGGCATTGTTCCGGATGGCACCCTCAAAGGCGCCGGGAGTGGATGGATTTACAACAGGTTTCTTTCAGCGACATTGGGCTCTTGTGGAGAAGGATCTAGTGCCGGTCGTGTTGGATGTTTTGAATGGGGAAGAGCTGCCAATGGGAAGCAATGATACTTCAATCACTCTAATTCCAAAGGTGAGACACCCCCAGTCTATTACACAGTACAGACCTATATCGCTTTGTCCGGTGCCGTATAAAATTACGGCCAAAGCCATAACCAACTGTCTGAAACCATGGATGGACACGATTGTGGGTGAGGAACAGAGTGCGTTCATTCCAGGACGTCTCATTGCTGATAATGTTCTTGTTGCTTTTGAGAGTATTCATTCGATTAAAAGGAGGAAGAAGGGGAAACAATTTTCATGTGTTGTCAAGTTGGATATGATGAAGGCATACGACCGAGTGGAGTGGCATTAGTTAGAAGCTATGCTTCATAGACTTGGCTTCACTACAAATTTTGTTCATCTGATTATGAGATGTGTCACTTTTGTTAGATTCTCAGTCCGGATGAATGGTGAATTACAGACTTCCTTTATGCCATCTAGAGGACTGATACAAGGTTGTCCTATGTCCCTCTTCCTGTTTCTTTTATGTGTAGAAGGACTCACTTCTCTGTCAAATCATTCTGGTGGACACTATGTGGACAGAGGTATTCGGGTGTCTTGCAGGTCACCTTGGATCAACCATTTACTCTTCGCCGATGACATCCTCATCTTCATTAGTGCAAGGGAGGAGAGTGTGGATAGACTGAATCAGATACTGCAAATCTATGCAGACTGTTTGGGTCAAAGTGTAAACAAAGCTAAAAGCTCGGTTTTCTTCACTATGAACACTCCGACAGGGAGACGAGATAGAGTGAAGCAAAGGCTGGGCATTTTAGTCAAGGCTTTCAGTGAGCGTTATCTTGGTCTCCCTACAGCTGTGGGAAGGATCACCAGTGAGACATTTCATCATATTGGTGATCGGGCTCGGACTAGTATATAGGGATGGTCGGAGAGGAATTTTGCTTGTGCAGGTCGTGAGATCCTTCTAAAATCTATAGTGCAAGCAATACCTACCTTCAGCATGTCCTGCCTTCGTCTTACAAAGAAAGTATGCAAAAAGTATATGTCAAACATGGCAAAATATTGCTGGAGTAGCTCACTGGATAAACAGTCACTGCACTGGATCTCCTGGAAGTCACTCACATCTCCCAAGATTAATGCAGAATGGGCTTTCGTGATATGGAACTCTTCAATATTGCTCTTCTAGGTAAACATGGTTGGAGGTTTATGTCTAGTCCAGAATCTTTATGTGCCCGTGTAATGAAGAGTAGGTATTTCCCAAATACTGAGTTCATGCAAGCAACAGTGCCGCAATCTGCTTCTGCCATATGGAGAGCTATTGTGGGAGGGCGGGAAGCTCTTCGAATTGGCTTAATTATGCGTGTTGGTGATGGTACTTCCATCTCTGTTTCGAATGACAAGTGGATCCCATGTACTATACGCATGTCCCCTATGTTTAGATCGGCTAACTATCCAATATAGTTTGTACATGAGCTAATTGAAGATACTAATTGGAGATGGAAGGACGAACTAGTTCGTCATACTTTCCTAGCACCTGATGCAGAGGCTATCCTAAATATCCCGTTGCGGAATGGTGGAGGAGAAGATTATTTTGCTTGGGTTTTGAAACATCTGGTGTTTACTCTGTCAAATCAGTGTACCATGCTCTCGTGAATCATAAGGAGCATGTTGCTCTAGATGAAGGGACGCCTACCGGCACCTCAAAGACAGATCAACAGATGTGGACTTCACTTTGGAAGCTCAAAGTTGTGCCAAAGGTGAGAGTTTTTTGGTGGAGAGTTATTCGTGGAATTCTCCCTGATGAAGCTACCCTGAAGCACAAACATATCAAACCTCTCAGCATATGTAATGTATGCCTGGCAAAAGAGGAAGATCTAATGCATGCGTTGGTGTCATGCTCGCATGCTCCTCGGTTCTGGAATGAGGCCCAAACTTGGTTTGACTTCCATTTACCAAGGCTGCATCCTAATACTTGGTCAAGAGACATTCTTTGTGATGAACGCTTCACGGATCAGGTGCGCGCTAAAATTATTTCGGTGATGTGGGCAATTTGGACCTCGCGTAATCGGTGGACACATGAGAATGAACACTCTGATTCGGCGCAGTTAGTGCATCACTTTCGGGAGGATCTTGCAGTCCTGGAGATCCCTTGTGTCGATGCATCCATTCTTCCAGGTCATGGGTGGAGACCACCCGAAGTTGGTTTTGTCAAGATCAACACTGATGGCGCCATTAATTCAGATTCTGAAGTGGCAGGGGCGGGGGGTGTTGCCCGCTCATCAACTGCCCTTCTAGCAGCATGGTGCCAGCCGTAGGTTGGTATCACTGACCCGCTCGTCGTCGAGTCCTTGTCACTACGGGAGGGAGTCCTATTCGCAACTCTAAGGGTCTACTCACATGTGATCATGGAAACAGACTGCCTGGAGATTGTAAATCTCTGGAACGATCGCCACAACACTCACTCGATTGTGGCTCCTATTTTATTAGAGATTGGAGAGCTTACTTTGTCGTCTGATTCTTTTACTATTCAATATGTAAGTAGGACAGCTAATCTCCTGGCTCACTTATGTGTGAAGCGTGCCTACTCGCTTATGGTGACTGAGAGTTGGTTGGACTCAGTACCTTCGTTCCTCCTCACGAGCCTTTTGGCGGATGATCGCAGGAGTTCTTTTGCTTGAATAAAGCTCTCATATTGCCCCACAAAAAATGACAAGCCATGTAAACATCACGCTAGCTATCTTACGATCATGCAAAGCAAAATGACAATGATGGAACGTGTCAAAATAAAACGGAATGGTGGAAGTTGCATCGCAATATATCTCGGAATGGCTATGGAAATACCATAATAGGTAGGTATGGTGGCTGTTTTGAGGAAAGTATAAGGTGGGTGTAATGCACTGGCGAAAGTTGCGCGGTACTAGAGAGGCTAACAATGGTGGAAGGGTGAGAGTGTGTATAATCCATGGAATCAACATTAGTCATAAAGAACTCACCTACTTATTGCAAAAGCCTATTAGCTATTGAAACAAAGTATTACGTGCATGATCCTAGGGGGCTAGATTGGTAGGAAAAGACCGCCTGTCCCCGACCGCCATTCATAAGGAAGACAAGAAAATAATAAATCATGCTCCAACTTTGTTACATAACGGTTCACCATACGTGCATGCTATGGGAATCACAAACTTTAACACAAGTATTCTTACAAATCCACAGTTACTCACTAGCACGACTCTAATATCACCATCTTTATATCGTAAAACTATTACAAGGAATCAAACATATCATATTCAGTGATCTACAAGTTTTATGTAGGATTTTATGACTAACCATATTAATGACCAATTCCTGTTGACTCTCTAAATAGATATAAGTGAAGCAAGAGAGTTTAAATCTTTCTACAAAAGATATGCCCACACTCTAACAAATATAAGTGAAGAAAAAGAGCATTCTACAAATGGCGGGTTTCTAGGTGAAGAGAAATAGGCAATCCAAACTTCAAATGATATAAGTGAAGCACATGAAGCATTCTATAAATCCATACTCAAAAGATACAAGTGAAGTGCAAAGAGCATTCTATAAATCAACCAAGGACTATCTCATACCAGCATGGTGCATTTATTAAAATAAAAGCAAGGCACATGATGCTCCAAGATTTACACATATCATGCGACGATTAATGCAACAAAAACAGAAACAGAATCTGCCTTAAACAGGATAGTCTGTAGCAATATGAACATCTAACGTACTTCTGTAACTCCAAAAATTCTGAAAAATTAGGACAAAATAAAAAATTGCATATTAGTACTGTGTGAAAATTTCGGAAACATTCGATGTTCCAATATAAAAGGAAAATTCACGCGCTACAGACAAACTTTTTTTTTTGCACTGCACAAACCAAACAAGCAATCTAATAATCCTAAAGGCAAATCTTGGCACATTATTTTTACGATGCAATGGATTAATACAAGGGGATAATTATTTTTGTTGAGAAGTTTTTGTAATCGATATTCACAAATTTCCCATGGGCACGAACAAAGTTCAAGGACGTCCCCCACTTCAACGGTGTTCGTCTTTCTCACTTTCACATTTCTTTTTGAAAAGTTTTAGGTTCCCCTCTATATTTTTTTTGTTTTTAAACTTTTTAAAAGCACTCCATAGAAATAAAATGACTCTCTAAAACTTCTGGGTTGTCTCCCTGGCAACACTTTCTTTAAAGCCATTAAGCTATGCATAAAGTGCTCAAGTAATCGATCCACCCGGATGCCAAGGTATATCAAAGCCAATTTTGATTAAAAATGATTTGTAATTTAGTAGTGAGCACAAAGTAATATATATCATGCAAAAATGAAGTCCAACTCTCTTCCTATGCATCGGCATGTCATAAAAGAACAATTCATGCACATCAAGTAAAGGCAATACATAGCATAAGCAGTTTCTTGCAATTTTATCGTATTGTAAACATAGAGAGGTAGAGATGTAGTTCCTCTCTCATAATAATTGCAAGTAGGAGCAGCAAGCACATGCATATTATATTTATCAAAATCATCATGTGTAGTAGTAAAACGCAACCCATCAATATAATCCTTAATAAGCGCAAACTTCTCTGATATACTGTAGTTCAGAGAATTCAAAACGATAATAGGACTATCATGCGTGGGTGCAATAGCAACAATTTCATTATTAACATAAGGAACTATAGCAAGTTCATCTCCATAAGAATCATTCATATTGGCATCATGGCCACAAGCATAGCAAGCATCAATTTCATCAAAAAGGGATATTTCAAACAAATCAAAGGGATCATAGCAATTATCATAGCAATCATCCTTCGGTAATCATGAAGGGAAGTTAAACAATGTATGAGTTGAAGAGTTACTCACATTAGAAGGTGGGGACGGGTAGCTAATCCGCTCTTCCTTCTTTTGTTCTTCGCTCTCCTCCTCATCTTTTTCATCTAATGAGCACGTAGTGTCATCAATTTCTTCTTCCATAGATTCCTGCAAAATATTAGTCTCTTCTTGGACAGCGGAGACTTTCTCAATAAACGCATCAATATCGGCATCGTATTCATAATTCTCATAGAAATATTGAAGTATAGCAAAAATTTCAGGCCTATAAACATCATCATCAAAAGCTTCATACTTTTTCAAACAAGGATTCAATTTCATAAGCACCCTTAAAAGCAACAAATTCTTTTATTTGTTCCACATCGTAGTAATCATATACACCATTAGCATAAGAAGCCAAGGTTTTATTTTCATTAAATTTACATGAAAAGGGAAGGTGTGGAGCCTTCATCCTAGAGCAACAATTATAATCATATCTCAAGCACAAATTCCGAGCATACCAATGCAACATATGAATTTGATCCCATAATAGTTTCCCTTTTTGTGTGAAGCGATAATTCCTAAAGTATTCACGTTGATCCAACGTGTCTCCCATTATAGAGTTGAATGGGGTTTTCTTGGGATTATTAAAGTAGTGCATAATATCTTTAACATAATGAGCATCGAGGGATTTAGGAGGTTCCCCATCTCCATAAGTAGCAAGTACACCTAATTTTTTTGGTATTTCGTGTTCCATATCCATAACTAAATATAGAGAACAACTTAGAACAGAAAATAAAATCTACTTAGTGATAAAGCAAACAAGCACACACGAGAATATTCACCCCACGCTATTACTCCCCGGCAACGGCGCCAAAAAAAGGTCTTGATAACCCGCAAGTATAGGGGATCAATTGTAGCCTTTCTCGATAAGTAAGAGTGTCGAACCCAATGAGGAGCTAAAAGTAGAAAAATAATTCCCTCAAGTTCTACCGACCACCGATACAACTCTACGCACGCTTAACGTTCGCTTTACCTAGAACAAGTATGAAACTAGAAGTACTTTGTAGGTGTAAAGAGATAGGTTTGCAAGATAATAAAGAGCACATAAATAAAAGATAGGGGCTGTTTAGATAAAGAAACAACTAAGTTAGTTTTAGTAGAGAGCTTTTTTTCATGGGAAAGTTATTTATCCCTAGGCAATCGATAACTAGACCGATAATCGTTATTGCAATTTTATATGAAGGAGAGTTATAAGCTAACATACTTTCTGTACTTGGATCATATGCACTTATGATTGGAACTCTAGAAAACATCTGTAACTACTTATCATTAAGATATAACCCAACCATAGCATTAAAGTATCAAGTCCTCTTTATTCCCATATGCCATAACTCACTTATCCGTGTTTAGGCTGCTATCACCCGCAACATAGACAATAAGCGAACCATGAACATATTACAAACCCTACAGCAGGGATACCTCATGCTTGTGTGACACAGAGAGCACCATAGGACAACACCAATAATAAAACATGCAACTCAAACCAATCACGATCGTCAATCAACCTACAGGACAAAACAGATCTACTCAAACATCATAGGATAGCCATACATCATTGGGAAATAATATATAGCATTGAGCACCATGTTTAAGTAGAGATTACAACAAGGAGAAGGGGTGTTACACTTCTGCATAGAGGGGGAGAGAGTTGGTGATGACGGTGGCAAAGTTGTTGGTGTAGATCGCCGTCAAGATGATGGCCCAGGCGGTGTTCCGGTGCCACCAGGAGAGAGGATGAGAGAGAGAGCCTCCTACTTCTTCTTCCTTGACCTCCCCCTAGATGGGAGGAGGGTTTCCCCTCTGCTCCTTGGCCTCCATGGCGGCAGAGTGGCGGGAGGCCCTCCAAGATTGGATCTCTCTATCTGTTTTTGTGCTCCCAGATTCTGGCCTTTCATCATTTCTTAAATTCCTAGAGATCTGTAACTCTGATTGGGCTGAAATTTTAGCATGATTTTATCCGGATATTAGCTTTCTTGCGGCCAAAGAAGGGCTCCAACCGCCTTACGGGGTGGCCACAAGGGCCCAGGGCGTGCCCTACCCCCTGGGGCGCGCCCCCTGCCTTGCCGCCGCCTCGGGCAATGTCTCGCGTTGATTCTTTTCCCCAAAAATCACATATATTCCAAAAAAATCTTTGTAAACTTTTGTCGAGTTTGAACTCCATTTGATATGGATTTTTTGTGGAAAAACATGCAACAAATAGGAACTGGCACTAGGCACTGGATCAATATGCTCGTCCCAAAAATTATATAAAAAGTTGCCAAAAGTATATGAAAGTTATAGAATATTGGCATGAAACAATCAAAAATTATTGATACGACGGAGACGTATCAACTGCGCACCCCCAGGGGGTGCCACCTGAGCTTGTGGGGCCCACGCAGCTCCGTTTCACCTAATTCCACTTCTATAAATTCCCATAAATCCCTAAACCAACGGAGAGCCACTCGAAACAATTTTTTTGCTGCCTCAAGCTTATGTTCTTCCGTGGTCCCATCTGAAGGCCTTTCCGACACTCTGCCAAAGGGGGAATCGATCATGGTGGGCTTCTACATCAACTTTGCTGCCCTTCCGATGATGTGTGAGTAGTTCACCATAGACCCATGGGTCCATAGTGATTAGGTAGATGACTTTTTCTCTATTGTTGATCGTCAATACAATGTTCTCTTCGGAGATCGATCCGATGTAATCTGCTTTTGAGGTGTGTTTGTTGGGATTCGATGAATTGTGAGTTTATGATTTATATATTCATTGAAAGTAATTGAGTCTTTTTTGAACTTAATTATGCATGATTATTACATCTTTGATTTCTCTCTGATCTATCTGTTTAATTTGGCCAACCAGATTGATTTATCATCAGCAGGAGAGGTGCTTTGTAGTGGGTTCAATCTTATGGTGTCATCACCCAGTGATAGCAGGGATAGCGAGGCACGTATTTGTATTGTTTCCACTAAGGGTAAAATGACGGGGTTTAATCATATTGCTTGGTTTTATCTGTCGGCATTATGTCATTGTGCTTAATGTATTACTCTACTTGTCATGAACTTAATACCATAGATGGATGCTGGATAACGGTCGACTGGTGGAGTAATAGTAGTAGATGCATAATCGTTTCAATCTACTTGTCATGGTTGTAATGCCTATATACATGAACATCATAATTATGTGCTTTTCTATCAATTACCCAATAGTAATTTGTCTACCCACTATATGCTATTTTTATGGGAGAAGCCTCTAGTGAAAACTATGGCCCCCGGGTCTATTTAAATCATAATACTAAAACCAAAAATAACTTGCTACAATTTTACTTATTTTATTATACTTTCCAATTTATATATCTATCATTACCAGATTTAATCCTTGCAAGTAACGAGTTAAAGGGGATTGACAATACTATCCGCTACTATATTGCTTTATCCTTTCTCTTCGAGGAAAATCCCAACATAGCTCACAAGTAGCAGAGCCTAGTTCAAAAAACATTAATAATGACACTTAAGAATTAAAATAATTATTTTGGGATATAAAACTAATATATCATAGATATTTTTCAAAAAAATACTCCCTTCATTTCTTTTGCTCCGCATATAAAATTTGTCTTAAGTCAAACTTTGTTAAGTTTGACTACAATTATAAACAAAATTATCAACACCTACAAGACTAAAGATATACATTAAAAAGGTTAATTTAAATATGCATCTAATGATATTGATTTTATATTGTGAATATTGATATTTGTTCTTATAATCTTAGTCAATGTACTACGTTTGACTTAAGACAAATTGTATATCTACCCATAATAATAAAGGGGCTATCGCTTCTGGTCGACCGTCATAAAATTGCCCCCGAAGTTGTCCTGAATTACCCACTATGCCACCTATAAGTGAAGAAAACGATTTGATTTTTTTTCAAAAATGCCGCCAGATTTGGTTATTACATACTGATGCACCCACATGTCACGAGAAGACAAGCAGCGCAGTGGCTACGGCCCTAGTATTCCACGCGCGGGATCGCGGTTCGATATGCTCGTTTTCGCTCCTTTTCTCTACACACCTCCAAGTTCCCTCGGACAGTATTGGGCCGGACCATGTGTCAGTCGTGACGCCCCTGCTTTTTATTGTTCCAGTTTTTTGCTTTTTCCTTTATCATTTATGTCTTTGTTTTTTATTCTTTAAATTAATTCGGGATTTCCAAAAAAATCCAAATTTCAAAAGTTGCGAGTTTTGAAAAAATATATCGAGAAATAATAAAAATGATTGTTATTTCAAAAACTATTCGCATATTATTAAAAATCGCGATTTTAAAAATAAATTTAGAGAATAAAAATGTTCATGTGATCATGCTTCAAAAAATATTCGGGAATTTGGAAAAAATGTCCATGAAATTTTTGAAAACGTTCACAAAAATTAAAACAGATCCGTAAATGACGAAAAAAACAAACCGTCGCTTACGTAGAGGTTATATTAGTAGATCTATAGAGGCCGTTTTATAATTTAATTTAGTCCCTCGCGTGTCGGGTAAGAAAAAGGTATCCGCGTTCTCTACAAAGCTAAGCCCCAAAAAATTGACACAATTTTCTATGGGTTTGTTTTTGTAAGCTATATGAAGATGACTAAATGTTTATTTTGCCTCCATACACAACTATGTTTATTCCGGTGTCACCATTTTTACTGGTTATGAAAATACCTCTACACTTGGTCAAGGCGAAACACATCATTCATCAGTCTAGCTCAGGCGTGGTCCATCAATGCAGTTTGCTCAGCAAAAAATATTTCATTGTGACGCCTTACGAAATCAAGTCGTTATGAGACCATCACATTTTCAGTTTTTAAAATGACCGTTTAAAAGTCCATTATCTCATCATGTCATAATTCAGACATAGTTTGTGAAATGACATTTCAAAAGTCATTATCTCATCATGTCATTTGATTCAGACTTTTTTATCTCTATCACATCTACATAATCTGATTGTTTTTCTCCCGTTGCAACGCACGGGCATATTTGCTAATGCGGGCTAAAAAGAAACAGAGGGGGCATGCATTTTGAATCTTTATAGGATTTTGTGCTAGACTTTGGGCGCAGAAGTCAAGCCCAAGGCCTAACCAAAATGTGGATGTGGTGTGTATTTATTTACTTAGAGTCACAACCGTTTTGCTACGGTGTTATGTGTTGACCCACAAGTATATAGTGGATCAATTGTGGTCCTTTCGATGAGTAAGAGTGTCGAACTCAACAAGGAGCAGAAAGAAATGGCAAGCGGTTTTCAGCAAAGTATTCTCTGCAAGTACTGAAAATAGCGGTAAGAGATAGTTTGATAGCAAGGTAATTCATAACAAGTAACAAGTAGAAATAGTAACAAAGGTGCAGCAAGGTGGCCCAATCATTTTTATAGCACAAGACCAACCAAAACGGTCTCTTATAGTAAGCAAAGCATTCTCGAGGACACATGTGAATTCATCTAGTTACTTTCATCGTGTTTATTTGATTCACGTTCTCTACTTCGATAACATGATATGTGGGTGGACCAGTGCTTGGGTGTTGTTCTTAACTAGATGATTCCCCGCGCGTTATTGCAGGAACTATTACCTAAAATTCATGTTTTGCTTAGCAAACCAACTCTCCTAAAATAATCAATAAAATAATCAAGAAATAATTCTCTTTTGACAGCCATACTTTAGGGTGATATATGACTGTAGTGGTACATTGGAAAGATCGAACATTGTACTTATATCATTCAAAGTTTGGGGAATAGATGAACAATCAAATTAGAGGATTATATGGTCAATTACCTAGGTCCAAAACAGAATTTTAGAGCTTCACTAAAACATCACCACCTACAGTTATAACCCATGTCTTCATTGTGCAAAATATCAATCATAACTCACATTTACATTTACTTCGATACATCCCATGACAGAAAGTCAACAAATGAAATTAATGCGCTGCTACCACTTCTACACATAGCATGTTGTAGTCGGATGGCCATGGGAGGGAGGGAGCGAGAGAGAGAGATGTGGTTCAGGAGAGAAAGATTACGACTTGGGCCCTCAGGCCGACAGTTCAAGAAGCAAATGTGAATGAAGCAAATCAAAATACTAATAGAGAGACGAATAGTTTGCAGAAGAATGATTATCCTCATACCTCTTTTATTTCTAAGCTAGTGAATCATACACCCAAAATTCTGTGAAATGTGAGTAAGCTAGTGGCACCAGGGAACTCTTCATTGTGACAAAAAACAAAATTAGCAAAGGTAACACATGAATGTTCAAGAAACACAAGTCTTTGTCTTTGGAGGGCATAATTTCCATTTTTTGCTTCAGTTCTCGCAAAAAGTAAATAATTTCTGGAACAGTTTCAATGATCTATGCTTGACCATGTAAAAATGGAACTGCAGAATAATCTATTTTATGCATCCATGGTATTATGTTCACATAGATGTCGTACAACTGCACCACAGAGTATGCTACCTTTACCTTAAATCTACATGATACATTTACATGGACGAAAGTATTGCGAATTATTTTGGAATTCCACCGAAGAAATGAAGCGTTGATGATGATTATCATTAAAACATGTGTATGACTTTCCTTAGAAAGGTAAATATGCATATGCCTTAATACTATTACATCCGTGGGAAGTAATCTTCAGTAAGAAAAAGGGAAATTTTTAAAAAAGGTGTTATAGACTGTATCAAGTATCACATCAGTTCAAAATTGGTTGAGTCATTTTGTTTACCTGCTTGCACGCTATGTTTATAATCTGTCCACCGGAAGCATGCAAAAAAAGAATCATTGCAAGATTTCAGTAACTTTTCTTTTCTACCTAGGGGTTTTAGTGAATTCAGTTCGCCCTTTTGTGTGTATAGAACTATAGATCAAGATCTCTAAACAAAATATATCGAAAGAGATAAATGTTACTTGCAGATGTTGCTAGTGCCACGATAGGGCACATCAAATTAAAAATTAATGGAATTATAGTGTTCCTTCTTAATCCGAAACATGGAACAATGGATATATGCATTTTGGCACATGTTATTAGAATCGGTCAAATCTAGTAGTTGCACAACATTTTAGCACATCAATCGAGCATAGTACTGGAAAACACCATAATTATCCTTTGAAAATCAAGAGTTAGATCACTACAAAAATATTACAAGGAGGGGAGAGTTCATTGAGGCGATGCTAGCCAGACATGATGGCGTTGTAGTTGCAGGAGCTCTAGTCCAAGGTAGCCAAAAAGAACCCCTACCTCCATGGAAGAAACGTGTGTTGCAACCTATCCTCCACTTGAGATCACTGGAACGGGAGTTAACTAGAGGAGCCATGAAGGGGATTAGCAAAAAAGCGATGTACTAAAGAGAGAAGGAGGGAGAGGTCACTACAACAGGAATCCCAATCAGTCCCCATCCACGTCCTGCAGCCTTCTTCAAACTGCTGCTTCGCTCACCCGACCCCTGATATTATGGGAGAGAGAGAGAGAGAGGTGGAAGGTAGGGGATAGGAAGGATATTATGGGAGAGAGAGACCTGGAAGGGGGATAGGAAGGGGCGTGAAGAAGAAGAGAACGGGAAGAGGAGAAGATTCTGCGGTATTTCCCTATAAACTAAACAATTTTAAGAAAAATTGCTGACATGCTGTAGTGATGTGGAAGCCTACATGTCAAGATAATTGATGGTAGCAGGTTGATGATGTCGATAGGCTGCATGTTAAGAGAAATCAGATAGTTGGGATGAACTATTTAGGTATTAGAGATTGAACAAGATTCTCACTTATGATTACCCCTCTCGCAAACATCTGCAACTACGAAAGAAGAATTAAGATAAATCTAACCACAGCATGAAACATATGGATCCAAAGCAGCCCCTTACGGAATAACGCTTAAACTAGGGTTTAAACTTCTGTCACTCTAGCAACCCATCATCTACTTATTACTCCACAATGCCTCCCCTTATGACCAAGTATGATGAAGTGTCATGTAGGCGACGTTCACATGACACCACTAAATGAAGCAACAACATACATATCTTCAAAATATTTAACGAATGCCAAATTCACATGATTACTTATAACAAGACTTCTCCCATCTCCTCAAGAACAAAAGTAACTACACATAAGTCATATTCATGTTCAAGATCAAAGGGGTATTGAATAGCATCAAGGATAGCTACGAGATGTAATCAACTGTGCTAGCAACCCAAGTACAAATCTGAGGTTTTGGGACAAAGATTGAATACAAGTGTTCACACCAGATTTTGGCACAGTCAAGAACTTATTTAAAATGGCCTCAAATGGAGAAGTGTTCTACATGAAAAAGTTTCGTATTGTCGATACGAGCATCTTTGAAGTTTGGGCCATCGCCATCTGATCTCATCTCCAAGGCCGAAGTTGTGTTCGAAATACTGAGATTTTGTATTCAGAACACTATTTGGCACATTACGCCCCCAAGACTGCCTCGTATGGAAAAATAATCTACATGGATTGTCTTCGTATCGTCGAAACGATCGATTTTGATATAAGAATCGTTGCAATCCGAGTTCGTATGCAAAAGTTAGAGCCATCCAAATACAGCACTATCACGAGCCAAAAGTGGCGCGCCCCACCACACACCATGTCTGATGGGTAGCGCGAATAACAGCCTATGTTGTACGAGCGATTTGATCCTCAGGATGAACTCTAATAAAAAAACGTTCAACATAAAAGTTGTTCGTCTCGTCGAAACAGTCAAGATTGCTTTTGGGCTCGTTTCCATCCGAGCTAGTTTACCACCTCAAAAGTTAACCGCAAGGTGCAGCCAGTTTAAGCCGAATAGTTTTGGAAAGTTTGGACAAAACCAATCTGAATTTGACTAGGGTTTTGGACGTGAATCCAAGCCTTTTCCTTGCACGGGAAGTCCAGCCACCTCTTATATACCTGAGGAGTGATGGTCGATTGAATAACACACAATCGATCAATCAATCTACCAATTTTTATCTTTTATCTTTTCTCCTTAACCCTAGTTCTTCTTCTTCCTTGTTCTTCGTTCGTTCTTCTTCATTGCAGGGCAGCGAACCTTGAGGCCCTAGGGACGATCAGGTCGACCTAGGGCAGCCCATAGCCGCCGCGCGCCCAGACGGGGTCCCTCCCGGGCGTGTGGGGTTTCGGGTTCCAAAAGCGCCGGCTTGCTGTCTTGCGTATCACGCTGGAAGTCGGCCTCCCGCGGTGTGAGTTGCGGAGCATCTCCCTCGGTGCTGCGGGTACACATCGACGTGTTCGTGTGACGCGTTCCAGCGTCAACAACAAGATATGAACTAGGGTTTGCGATGAGATAGTGCTGCTGAAGATGTTGATGAAGATTGGTCCTCCCACGATGAAGTGATCATTGGTGATGTCAATGGCTTCGATTTCCCCCTGTCGGAGGGAAGTTTCCCTTGCGGAATCACTCCGCCGAAGAGCAAAAGTGCTCCTGCCAGGTTCCGCCTCAAGACAATAGAGCTTTCTCCAAAAAGTCCTCTCCTTACTTTATCTAGGTCAAAACCCCTCATATAGAAGAAGATGGACACCGGAGGCCAACTGTGGGCCCCATAAGGCATCAAGGCATGCCCAGGGGTGGTCGCGCCCTGTTGCCTTGTTGGCAACTGGCGGGCCCCCTCTTGTATTTCTTTGCTCCAGTATTTTTGATTCATTCCATAAAAATTCTCCGTGAAGTTTCAGGTCATTTGGAGCTCTGTAGAATAGATATCTTAGTTGAACTTTTTCAGTTCTAGAATTTCAGCTGCCGGTAATCTCCTATCATCTAAATCTTGCAAATTAAGAGATAAAGACAAAGTGTAATAATGATAAAAAATTTATAAATATCAGCAGGAAAACATGATGCAAAATGGATGTATCATGATGTTGTGAGACGCCTCTAACTAGTCAACAAGATTTTACATGTGGCCGCCGCCGTCAGTTCCCTCGCCTTTAGGTGCGTTTCGGTGCCACTGAGGTGTCGGGGGTGTAGAGATCAACTATGGAGTTTGTACTGTCCTAGCCTTAATTTGGGTTTAGTTTACGTGTCTAGCCTCCTGAGACGATGGCGCCACCAGTTGTATGGAATATTTTTTCCCAAAGCTATACTTGTTATAGCGATTTTGATTAGTGTCCGTGGGGAGCGTGTGGCGCATTGGCTAGGACCAGATTTTGGCCCCATTTTTTCCATGTTTCGGCTAGGTAGTCTTCAACGATTTTTTTGACCTAGTGGGCGGCGACCATTCGAGTTTTGGTCTTCCGACTTCTTTGTTTGATGAGCACGACCATGTTCGACTCCGTCGGTGAGCTAGTAAGGTTAGACCTCCTCAGTTCTGTCTGGGTAGATGATGATGATTGGCCAGCCCTCATCTTTGCTTTTTTCTCTAGGATGACAATTTGATATCCAATTCGATGTCACTGGATTTTTTTGGCTTTGACTGGCGACTTCCTAGTTGTTGCATCAACAATGGCACCTTGGCTCCAAGGGTGTTCTGGAGATCCATCATCATTGAGCTTTTTCACGGTGCACGATACCCGAGTGCAGGTGGAATATGACATCAATATACCCAAAGACATATGTGTTAATTTTCATTTTTGTAAGTGCGATTTTTAAAGATCAGACAATTTTAATATGACCTTGGCCTTCTCGCAAAACAAAACCTGCTCGACAGGATTTTATTTATTCTTTTGCGGGTTTCTTTCTATGTGGAAAATACTGAGTACGAGTAAATGTACACATTCAATACAACACAACACAACACGTACATTGTTTTCTAGAGGGGGGTGTTTATAAATCAAGAAGTAAGAGCATCTATAGCCGGGCACCTCAAACCCCCTCAAATGACCGGGCGGATGGTCCTTAAATTAGACAACACACATTATGCTCAGTACACATAAACAACTTACTAACAATCATAAAATTCTAATCACAAATGATGACATATAGAATGGGCACATATAAATCTTACCAATCACCTCCGTCTCCCACGCCTAAGGGGATTACTTACACATAAGGGGAGAATCATCAAACATCTCACAGAATAATTCAAGAGAAATCATATCGATAATATCATGAAAATCGGAAATAAGACGAATGACTAACAAGTCTTACTCTCAAGATGAATTTAACTAGAGTTATGAATCATAATCTTACAACTTGGAATTACTCTCCCCATGGTGATGTTGTGGTGAATGGGGACGAAGTCAGATGAACGAGAAGTAATGGACCTTCGACGCTTCTTACCCTCGGAATCTCTTCTCCCTCAGTTCCAGATGGTTTGGTGACGATTGTGTCTCTCTGATCATCTTCTCCCCTTTATGAAGTTGTTTCTATAGATGAGACGGAGCTGGTGGCGCCTGGCTCGATCAATGGTACCAGTGCTTGCACTCGTATAAGACCCCGTCTTGCGCTCTGGATGCACTGATGCAAATTTTCCTAATATGAAAGTTGCTCCATTTGGCTTCAATTGATGGGATTCTGATTGGTTTCCTTCCAAAAATATTTTTACGACAAAGAAATAACAAGTTTTCTTCTTTCTTTAAGTGTTAATGTTAGAAAGATGTGAGAAATACAGGGAACTCAATGAAAACCACATCAAAACCCTCTACTAAATGTGACAAAATATCGAGCCATCATGCTATTTTGGATGGCCATCTCCATCAGGTATGACGCCTCATGGATAGCATCGGGTACACCACCTCATAGATGTCAGCCTGGCAAGATGGCACCCAGGCCGCGCGGGAGGAACTGGTGTCAATACTAGAGGTGAATCCATTTGGGGGATGCCAGATGCTATCGTATCTGAGGTTGCACAGGTGAGGGACTGCGGCGGGAGTGGTGTATCTTGGTCAAGGAGAGATAGCAAGGAGGAGGCGGGTAGATCGGGGCGCAGCGCGGAGGAAGGCGACTGCGACGAGTAGTTGCAAGTTGTTGTTGGGATGGATGGCCAGCATGTGTTGCTCCTCTCTCTCTCTCTCTCTGACTAAGGTACTCATTGTTGCCCCCATCCATATGTTTGTCTTCCCTGCCAAAACAACAACTCATATTCTTTACCCCCAAAATGGCGATCGTTTGATTTGAACCACGAGAGATTATGCGGTCTAGCTAGCACTGGTTGATTATTGGGCATGGTCGTGAGGCATGCTCATGTTGGAGGGAAACGCAGGTTTTGCTACATTTCTACATGTCTGAAAAATGTTTGAATGTATGGCATATTGTATACATTATGGTTGGCAAAAGTTTAGCCACTACCTTGCATTTTGTATGTCCTTTTCAATTTACTGCGTGGCAACTTAGATTTTGATGCATTTTCCCTGAAATTTTGTTCATCTTACGTACATAAATGAATGCCAAATTTGTATTTATTACATGATACTTTCTGTGACCTTTTCAAATGACCATATGGCAACTCAGAATTTGTGCATCTCACATACGCAAAAACATAGCAAATCTAAAAAAATGCTTCAAATGGTCTCGTGATGGCAAATTCAAAACATCCTATTTTTCGAAACATGGCAAATCATAGAAATTTTGACATGCTATATTTAAGTTTTCGTCCATGTCAAAATTTCCATGATTTTGAATAAGATTATATATAGGTTTGCCATGGATAATGGTATTCTTTTTCTCTGATCATGTTCATAACATGGCAAATCACAACATTTGCTTTTCAAACATGAAAATTGTATAAATCTCCGAGAATGTCTACATGGAAAATCTACAAAGTTTTAAGCTTGTCATATAGCAAATTTATATACTCTTGAAATCTAAAACAATTTTGTTATATTCACATCTCAAGTTTTACAACCTTTTTTTATCAAATATGGTTCCTGCTAGGATAATGTTTTTTTCATTAGGCACATGTCATTTTTGCACTTTCTCATCAAATATGTCATTTTTGCACATGGCAATTTCAGGGGGAAATATCATGTTTTAGATGGAAATTTTACACCTTTTTGTGCATAAGATATGCCGAATTTTGGTATGCTTCTAATAATCACATGGAAAGTTTTAGATTTTTTATAAGAAATTTGCTTTGTACACACGGCAAACACATAACATTTTTTTCCAAACATGGCAAATTCAGGTCTTTTTGTAAGCTCCCATGTCAAGCTTTAGGAATATTGTCCCATATTCATGGCAAATTTGGGAATGTTTTATACTTTGTCACATGGCAATTTTACATATAGTTTGCATTTTTCTCAGAAATTTTTTTTTCCTTCACATTCCAGGTTTTGTAAAAGAAATTCTAGTTTTCACATGAAAAATTTATATCATTTTTAAATAATAGGAAATTTATATAATTTGCATATAATGTGTACCTTGTATATCCTTTGATTTGATGTGCATTGTTTTCCATGTAATTCTAGAAAACATGGCAATTTTCTTAACTTGTTATAGCCATGGCAAGATAAAGAGAAAATGTTCTCACAAAAAAAATGACAACTTTTGCAAACAGATATGGCAAAATTTTACAAACTAAAATGGCAAAATATAGGAATCCCTTTTTAGAGGAAAATCACAACAAAATTATTTTTGTGCCATGACTTTTTTTTCTTACTTTATGATGGCAATTTGTTTTTGTATGGTGGACTTTTATATTTTGTAACATGGCAATTATTTTGGATGAGGCAATTTTTTTGTACTGGTTGTCACATGGAGAGTTAAATAGCATTTTTTTCAATGATGGAAAATTTATGTAATTTTCATATAACGTGCTTTGGTTTGTTGTACAATGGTTCCCACGTTTTTCTAGAAAACATGGGAGTTTTCTTCACATATTATTTCCATGGAAAAATAAAGAGTAAATGTTCTTATAAAAGACATGCCAAATTTTGTAAAGTGACATGACAATCTTTTGCAAGATCACATGGCAAATTTTAGAATTCTATGATTTAGAGTAGAATCACATGGCAAAAATATTTTTTTGTAGCATGGAAAATTCGTTTCTTACTTTTATGATGGTAATTTTTTTGGTACCATCCCAATCTTTGTTTTTGTAACATGGAAAATTATTTTTCGACCATGTCTATTTTATTTTTGTATTAATTGTCACATGGAAAAATCAGGGCAAATTTATATAGTGTGCACATTATATATCCTTTGGTTTGTTGTATAATGTTTGCCACGTTATTCTAAATAACATGGCAATTTTCTTAATTTGTTATTACTGGTCCATGACAAAATAGAAGATAAAATGTTTTCACAAAAAAACATGGCAAATTATGTAAAGCAACATGGCAACTTCTTGCAAAATCACATGGCAAAGTTTTTTTGTTCTATGGAAAATTCTTTTTCTTACTTATATGGCGATAAATTCATTTCTGTACCATGACAATTTTAGTTTTTATAACAGGGCACTTTTTTGGGATAATGGCAAATTTATTTGTAGATACCATGACATTTTCATTTTTGAACATAACATGGTGATTTCCTTCGTTATAAATCTTTGGACCATGTCAATTTTGCTTTGCACATCATTGAAATTTTATTGAATAAACCATGGTAAATTTATTTTAATACCATGACAAATTATTTGAGCATACCTTGGCAATTTTATCTTAGCATACCATGATAAACCTTTTGTGTTTTTACAATGGCATACCATTTTTTATGCTGTATAACCTCGCATATTTGTTTGTGTTTTAAGATGGATTTAAAAAAAATACATGTTGGTGTGCTTCAAGTTTTTTTTCGAGAAAAGTATGTTTTTGGTCCCTAGGTTCTCAAAAGTATAGAGTTGGTCCCTCAAAAAATTTTGGTACACATTTGGTCCTTCATGTCTGAAAGCCGAGTAAGTTTAGTCCAAAACCAGATTTTGACCACTTTGACCGGGTTTGACAGGATGAACAGTAAAGTCAAGTTTTTTTTTCAGAAAGATTGGACTTTTTTGCCATCCAATATTATTACATGTTCAAGGTGCGTACCAATTTTCATGGTCCTTCGACACTCAAGGAGCCCGTGGCGAAAGAAACAAAAAAACTACTCTAGGTGAACAGTAAATTCAGAAAAATACCCCAAAAAACAGAAATATTTTGGGTTCAATATCCTCCTGTGTGCAAGGCGCGTGCAAATTTTCTTCATCTTTGGACATTAGAGGAGCTCATGGCCAAAATATAAATATAGTTTTGCTCATATAAGCAGGCAGATTTTTTTTTGGGCTAGAGCTTGTCGGATGTCATTTCACAACACAAATTTGTACGCACCTGAAGGAAGCATACATATTTTATTTTATTTTTTGAATTTAGTATTCATCTGGTCAAAACCTGGGCGGTCAAACCGGTTAAAGTGGTCAAAATCTCGTTTTGGACTAAACTTACCCTGTTTTGAGGCTTTTTTTATGCATTGTAATATGTGTCTCATTCGAATCATAAAGATTAAAGTACAAGTCACACAAGGACCGACATGACAAAACTGAAAAGATAGCAGAATATCTCTGAGTTTGATACAACGTCCGTCACATGTCTCCGGCACCACCACAGCAGCCACCGAAGAAAAGAATAAGAGATCACCTCCTCACCCAAGCTCTTCGCGGCTCCATCGCTGATATGCAGCTTTGCGGACCTCCAAGGTGGCTCACCAAAAGTGAAGCCCTTGCCGTTGAACGAATCAGACCGGGGCAACACCCTGGACAAGCCATCGAACTTCAGATCCGGCACCCCACCACGACTAAGACGTCAAAGGAGGAAGCCATACCTGCCATCCACGAACCACGAACCCAGCACACGCTCCGTCTTTCAGATGTCGTCTATGCAGACCACAATCTGCATCCGCCTCCTGGACTACCTTCCAAGCTTCCGGTTTTGAGACTTGAAGGACCAAATATGTACCAAAAAATCTTCAGAGATCAAGTCTACACTTTTGGAGAACTTGAGAGACCAAAAACATACTTTTCTCAAAAAAAAAAATGGATACGTTACACCTTACAAGAGTTAACCTGTGTACTGAGTGGCTTCTTTCGATCCGTAGGCTAGATATATACGGGGAGCTTTTGAATACATTTCGTACAGTGCCAGATGCAATATTCAGCATCTGCGCCACACTCAACCTGCAGTAGCTGATACGATGCGCTCCGTCAGCAAAGCGGTAAGGGTTGTGGTGGCGGATCACGGACCCCATCTTCCCGGGAATCTCCAGAGGGATGAAGTAGTAAAGCGGATTCGGGCCTCGCCTCGGCTTTCGTTTTCACACTGTTGCTTTGGCTGCGCGCCCGTGCCGCGCCGGGGAATCCAGCGCAGAAAGAAAATCACCTGGCGCCTGCCTACCAGACCCGCGCCGCGACAGCGACGCTCTCCTCTCTCTTGATCGAATCACCATCGGTGGCACAAAGCCAGCAAACAATGCCCTCGTCGACATGCTGGTGGCCGGCGGCCTTTGCTTGGCCCGCAGGCCTGCTGCGGCAATGCAGCATCTGTACTACTGTACTAGAGATAAGAGTATCACTCTCCACAGTGCTCTAAAACATGGTAAAATATGGGATAAGTAGTGTTTGGTGCACGCACTTAAACGTGCACTAGACCTTTGCTTGGCCTTCAGAGCATCTGTAGTAGGAAAGAGCATCGTTCTGCACATTGTTTCAGGACGTGGTAAAATATGGGATAATGTCTAGTGCACGCACTAAAAAAGTCATTGCAGATTGGGTGTCTAGGTCTAGGCTGTTGGGGACTTGGGATCAGCAGGGGCTGGCTGGGACTTGGTGGAGACACTAGCAGTGGAATGAACACCGATCCTCAAATCTTCCGTAACCGTCTATACCGTGTTGTCCAGAACGCGGAAGCCATCCAACGCAGTCCTGTATCGGTCCGTGGCGCGGTCCAAACACGTTTTCTTTCGTAAATTAGAGACAAACATGGGGTGAGGTTTACGGAAGTCCAGACCGATCCCAACCCGCTTTTGACCGCCCTGAAACCGAAAACCCTTCCCTACTCCCGCGTGTTTTCGGTCAATGCCTCTCCGGAGCGTCAGCCCCCGCATTATATGGACATGCTGCAGGAGGAGCAGTTCAGGAAGGCGCAAGCCAACGCCAACTACAACAACAACCTCATCCAGGAGCATCTGCAGGTGGAGGAGCAGGTCACCGCCGGCAGGGTGGTCGCGCGGGTCGCGGACCTGACGGAGCACGAGGCACTGCTCCAGTCCTACCGCTCGGCCCGCGAGATCCGCCTCGCCCGCTGGCGGTACCGGCAAGGAGTGCGACGTCGACACGGGCGAGCCGGTGTTCAGCGAGACCGACGAGGAGGAGGAGGATAACGCCGAGGCCGCGCATGTCCGCTGGCGCCGCCGGCAACGAGGAAGAGTACTGCACGGTAGGTCTCCGTCACTTTAGTTCCAGGGAGGCCACCGCTCCTCCCCTCCCGTCGACGCCAAACTTGGTGGGTTGAGCATCTTCGCCCGATTAGTTGCTTGGCGGGGATGTGGAGGCCGACAACCTCACTTCCGGGGCCTCCGGAGGCAAAGGTTACGGAGGTAGAGCTGGAGACGGTGCAGCTTCAGTTCTCTTGGTTCATGGCTAGACACGGGGAATGGGCGCCGGCGACCATTTAGACCTAGCCGGACGAGCTCCGCTCAGTTGATGTAAATGTAATGAAATCCGTCATGCTTAGATAGAATCTGTCTTGTTTAAGTGAAATCCGTCATGTTTAAATGAAACTCGTCCATTATATGAAATCGGTCGTGTTTGATCGAATTTCGTCCGATTAGTTTGGGTTGTTGTTAAAATTTATGCGGCTAGCGTTGGTGGCGGTCTTTTGCATCCGTGTCCGCGGACTGGATCCGAGAGAAAATTTACAGGTTGCCGTTGGAGATACCCTAAGTCTATACCTACTATTAAAGGGAATATGTATTCTTGGTTTGGTTTTGTCCTTTTCATTGATTTGTATGAGCGCGCTCTAAAGTTTCATATGGTTTGCTCGTACACACGGTAAGCTATCTGGGCTAGGTATTCGTACATTGATGGGCCTTCTATGAGCTTTCATCGAGACCGTGGAAAATAATTGGGTCAAAATAAATCAACATCGTTGGAATTGAATGCAGTATCTCGTGTCTGGCTCTTTGATGTAACAACCAATGATCTATGCATATTTCACGTTTACTAATCCCGCCTTGCTCTTTTACAATGGTTTCCACCAGTAAATATACAAGCAGCCTTAGGAATCAACCAACATATCATTAAAGAAGTGGCCTTAGGAAGGATTATGGGCTTAAATAGGATGTTTAAATGGATGTGGCTAATTAAAGAAAGTATTGTGGGTAAACGGGTGAAATAATTAAAGAACGATTGTGGGCTTAATAAATAAAATATTCAAATAGATGGGGCTAATTAAAGAAGGATTTGAGGTAAAAAGGTAGGATAATTAAAAGGAAGGATACATATGCTTCATTGTGGTGGGGCTACTAAATTAGGAAAGGAAGGATTTGATTTCTGACTAAAACGGATGAGGACGTCATGGTAACTAAGGAAAGGATTACATAAACTAAATTAGTGGGAGATTATGCCCGCAAAGAAAAAATGAACGCGGATAAATTGCATCATATTTTTTATGTTCATTTTGTAAAAGGATTCTGCATTGCAGCATGTTCTTCGTAGTGAATCCGGAGCTACGAGATATTATGCTTGCACAAAACATCATTTTTTCCGTTGCAACGCACAGGCATATGTGCTAGTAACACATAATATCTAGAACAACAGAAGTTGGTATACTGTCCGTCTGTGCATGCTTACATCAGGTTAATCTTTAGTTGCTCCTTCCGAACCCTCCTTGACGCTACGTACTGCGTACAAGAGGGACCCATGCCCATGCGCCAAGTGGCCAGTGCGTTATACTCCAAAGATCCACCATGCAAGTGACGCCATTGTCTCTCCACTGGGCTCAGCTTTGAACCTCCGATCCGGCGGCACGATGCATCGTCATCCACAACAAGCACCTCCTACCCATAATCATACCCGAACACATGAAAATTCACATTATCCGGTGCTCCAGCCTTTCCAGCGGCAAAATTCACATCCTCCGGGACAGCGACAAGGTGCTCAACCCTGTGCTCCGCACCTGCA
Source organism: Triticum timopheevii (assembly GCA_963921465.1). NCBI lineage: Eukaryota > Viridiplantae > Streptophyta > Magnoliopsida > Poales > Poaceae > Triticum > Triticum timopheevii. Next base: position 340,696,485 of record OY997262.1, on the reverse strand, counting down.
CCGAAAAAGACCTTTCTTCTTCTTCTTCTCCAGAGGATAAGGAGGCCCTGTTTTGGTAAGTCCCGGGAGAAGAAGACAAGCAGACTGGATAAACATGGGGGCACAGCAAAAAGGCTCGTGCCATGAGCTCTCCACTCGGCCGGGGCAGTGGCAGGACGGCTGGCTCGGGCCAACGGGGCTGGGCCAGAGCGCTTCTGCGGGCCACGCCTCGCAGATCCGTGGCGTCGTTTCCTGCCACCCGCCGTGCCGGCGAGCGGGCGGCTGGGGTCAGGTGGTCGATCCGATTCGGATGCGCGCTCGACAAAGGTGCAGTTCTCGTGGTGTACCACTCGAAGGTAAAGGTGGTGGCCAGGTCATCCGTTCTGTTCTATAGGTCTCACGGGCGCACGAGAGATTCTACAGGCTCGAGATTAGTTTTTTATATATATAATATATATAATCATGGATAAGGTTAGTTTATCCAAGGCTTTTGATTCTGACCGTGTTTTGACCTGCGCAATATGCCCCATTTGCGGGTGCACCATATGCTCATCGACACGCGCGCCTATGGTAATATTGTCTGTTCTGTTGAGTTTTATAGGGTTTTGGGGAAACGTAGTAGAACTGTAGAAGTGATGGTATCAAACCGGCCGCTAGCAAAGCAGCTTGCCCGTATCGATCCTCCCTGCCCTAACTGCCGCCAGGCCAGGCGACTAGGAGGCGATTTTCTTCCTTCGACCTCAGCCGGCCAGGGCGTTGGCCCCCTCTCCCTTCGGCTGCTCCGGCGACGGGCGGGAGGGGGGACCCCGTTTCTCCGCTCTGTAGTTAGGTTTTGGATTTGTAGGTCGTGGTGCGTCGTTAGGGTGGTGGAAGCAGCGCCCGGACAAATAAATCTGCCTCAGCTTCACTTTCATACCGGCGGTGCCGTTCATGGCGGTGTCTCGAAGTTGCTGGCATCGTGTGATTGTCGATCCTTCAGATCGGCTGTGTTAGGTTCATGGATGATGTCGACGAGGCGGCGGCGACGACTCCATCAGGTGTGTTTCTCCTTCTGCTTTATCCCCGTTGCTGTGGTGTTGTCTCCGACGTCATGGTGGAGCAGGGAGGTTTTGTCATCCAGGAGTACGTGCAGACGGTTGTCCACGCAAGTGACATCTCGAAGATGGTTCATCCCGTGCTGGGTTTGTGGTTGGTGGCTGACAGTTCTAGTTTCCTTCTTCGACGTCGTTGTCGTGCGGGGGTGTCAGATTAGAGTTTGATGGCGTGTCCGGGAACATGTTGCCCCGGTCTTATTCTTTCAACGGCAATGGTTTTGCTTCTGGCAAACTACTTTCGAGGTCCGTAAAGTTGTTGATCAGCGATGGAGCCGCGTCGAGCTCGGGTGAAGAGGTGATCTGTTTTCTTTCCCTTTGGTGGCCGCTTCGGCGGTGTCGGAGGAGAGGAACAGACGATGGTATTTTGCATAGGATTATCCTATCTTTTCAGTCTTGTAATGTTGATGCATACGTGTCTTGTAACCGGATCTTTATTTTATAAATGAGACACGTATTACCATGGAGAAAACTGCCGCTAGCATTGATATATCTCAGTAGCAAGAAAATTGCGTGCTACACCAAGTATTCTTGCAAAAATAATTATACTTACATTAAGTAAGTAATTTGCACCATTTCTATTTCTCTATAAAACAATTTTGTACTCCCTTCATCCCGTAATATAGTGTGTATTATATCTTGTAGAGGTCAAACTTAGTGAATTTTGACCAAGTTTATAGAAAAAATTATCAACAGATGGAATATCATCAATACCATTAGATTCATGATAGAATACATTTTCATACTTTATATGCTTTTTTGTAGTAATTCATATGATATATGTTCGATGTTGTAGATATTGATTTTTTTTTCTATAAGGCTAATATTGTCTGTTAATTCCTTTCTACAATTTGAGTTTTAGAGGGTCTTTGGCCTGAATATACAGGCGGTGTCAACTTCCGCAAAAAAAATGACGGTGTCAAACCGGCAACTAGCACTCGCATAACTAAGAGCATCTACAGGCGAGCGCTCCAAACCCCCCTTATACGCCCGTGCGGAAGCCCCGGTCACTGACTGATAAAAATAACCCGACCTAGCGTGACTCCTCAAACCGGTCCCAAACGTCCGAGCTCCTGAAACCCAGCCCAAATCTGGGGCGGATTTGGAGAGGCCCGGACGCATCCGTCATGTCGGACATGCCTACCGTGGCCCACCCTGACCCACATAAATCCACAGTCCAGACGAACCCTAGACAATAGTCCACTCCATTCCACTCTCTCGCTTTTGTCTCCTCCTCTTCCCGTCCACCCCGTTCCGATCAATGGCCAACAACGACAGGAGTGCCGCCTCTGGTGGTGGACCGGACACCAAGGATGACGTGGAGGAGATCACCCTCTGCATTGCTGCATCGGTCACTCCTAGACCGGGGCGGCAACAACAGAAGCTCTGGTTAGGTGCTAGCACCAGTCGCCCGATGACATAGTGCGAGTGACGCTGTCGGCCCCTTGCGTCCAGTGCGTAGCTCCAACCGCTCCGCCGAAGGGCATCCCCAACCACCGCTGGGTGTTCATGCCCTCGTCGGCGCCGCAGCGGACGAGGAAGCCTGAATCAAAGGCGTGGTCCGTGAGCGACAACGTGCGAGGGAGATGGTTAAGGTGAGGAAGGCTCTGGCCGTGCCCGGGCCGCACGCGCCAATGGATCCGGAGGATGCACTCCTCGCGTCGGTCCTCCGGCGGTCCCTCACGTCGATGCGCAACAGCTCTGCCGCAAAAATGCCAAAGCGCTCCGGCTAGCCATCAAGCTATCGGAGCATAAGCCAACGATGGAGTTGGCACACCCAGGAGCAGCAACACCTGGCATGGAGGCTAGCCGGCCAAATTGCCTTGGACGACACATCAGACGTCAACGACGGATCCAACTATGACGACGATGTCCCTCTAGCTGCTGACGCCTACACGGAGGGGCACAGCCGCACCGGCAACAGCAAGGGGAAGGGCCGGCAAGGACATGGTGATTTCCTTTGCCCTTCCCATTTTATCTATATTTTTATTCATTTTTAGTATGAATTTGTAATGTTCAGCAATCACCTTTGATCCTTTTGTGTGGAATGACTAATGTTGTTGCTAAGTACTATGTGAATTTAGTCATGTTTGGTTCTATTAAGCGTGTTCATCATGTTCACCATCGTAGTGTTGCACGAATTTGGGGGTTCAGATATGAGGGACACGACTATGCAAGCAGCCAGTTGAGGGGTGACTGGTCAATGCCCGCGGGCGTTTGAGGGGCCAGATTAGATATATTCGGCTGTAGATGCTCTAAGTAGCAAGAAAATTGTGTGCTACACCAAGTATTCTCGCAAAAAAGTAAATTACTTTAAATAAGTAATTCACACTATCTATTTCTGTTGGAAATATGCCCTAGAGGCAATAATAAAGTTGTTATTTTCATATTTCCTTGTTCTTGATAAGTGTTTATTCTCCATGTTATAATTGCATTAACTGGAAACTCAAATATGTGTGTGCATACATAAACAAATATTGTGTCCCTGGTAAGCCTCTACTAGACTAGCTCGTTGATTAAAGATGGTTAAGGTTTCCTAACCATGGACCCGAGCTGCCATTTAATAACAAAGTCATATCATTACAAGAATAATGTGATGGACGGACACAATCATAAGCTTATCATTCGATCATGTCGCTAAGTTTAAATTGATACAACTTTCTTAATGCCACTCCCTAGTACTGGAAGAAAACTTAGTGGGCATATCACTTCGTAACTGTGTGATCATAAAGGTGGTCATCAGGTATCTCGAAAGGTAGTAGTTGGGTTGCATGGATCAACAGGGATTTGCCACTTCATGTAACGGAGAGATATCTATGGACCCTCTCGATAATACAACATCCTAAGTAGCTTGGAAGCATGTGACTACTGTGTTTGGTCATGGGGTCATTGTATTACGGAACTGGTAAATAGAACTTGCTGGTAACAAGATTGAACTAGGTATGCTGACATCAAAGATTGAATCTCGGGCAAGTAATATATCGCCAGACAAAGGGAATTGTCTACAAGGTTGTTTGAATTGTTGACATCAAGGTTCAACCGATGAAATATATTTGTGGAATATGTGGCAACCATTATGGGCATCCATGGTGTTAGTAAACATAGTAGAAAACAAAAAATATTTGCCCTACGATCACCCAGGAACAATATGAAGATGCATAGTTACCAACTCCGTAGTGCAGCGAACGTAGACAAATCAGTGTAGATTGTACTTGGAGTCCCTCGAACCGTCGATGACGATCCCGTGAACCAATCTCGAAAGATGCCTCGATAAGACCGAAAGCACGATCTCTCTACTTGGTTACAAGCGCACGGTCTTCACGATCCGGCAGTGCTTCACCGTTCGGAGCTAATCATCCCAGGAAAATTAGAGGGAGGAGATTAGAACCACACTGAACTTGTAATTATGAGGATTAGAAGAAGTAGATCTAGCTCTAATTAGTCAACTAGGACCAACTTGAACTAGAACTAAATGAATTAGAGGAGGCTCCAAAACTTGTGTATTCAATAGGGCACAATACCTCAAGTATATATAGGTTGGTGGGTGAGAGGAGGGGCTGCCACCAAGGAGGGAAATGCCCTCTTTGGTGCTCCGGCCAACGTGAGGAGTCCTCCTCCCCCACTTGGAGATCCCCCCCCCCCAAACAAGAGGGGGCCTCAACTCCACTTGGGTCCTTGTGGCCAAGTTACCTTCCACTTCTTGGCCTTTTGAGGGTCGTTGATATTTAATTAAATATAAAAGCCTTCTAATAATTAATATACCCTTTTTTATATATTTTAACATCACCAAAAACATTTTCCACCTATATATTAATTATCTGGAATACTAGGTATTCCCCGATAAACTCTGAAATCCTTCTGGTGAACCTGAAACGCTTTCGATTCCTCTCGAAATTATTCTGAATATTAATGAAACTATTTCACAAATAAATCCTCGATAATCTCATTCTACTAACACTTAGCAGATCGTGGATACCTTAGGCTTGTCACCCCATGCTACTTGTGAGCTGCGTTGGGATTTCCTCGAAGATGAGAGGGTGATGTAGTACAATAGAGATAAGTATTTCCCTCAATTAAGAACCAAGGTTATCTATTAAGTGGGAGAACCATGCGAAATCTCGTTAATAGTGCCTACACACAAAAGAGCAAATACTTGCACCTAACGCGATCAAGGGGGTTGTCAACCCCCTCGGCAGTTATTTGCGAGGATCAAATCTGGTAGTGATAGATAGATACATAAAAACACAATAACATAATGGTAAATAAATAGAAGCAACATATTTTTGGATTTTATATATGATAAAAGTAGACCATGGGGCCATAGTTTGCACTAGAGGCTTCTCTCTTGAACAAAGAGCATACAGTGGGTAAACAAATTACTATTGGGCAATTGATAGAAAATCGCATAGCTACGACGATATTCAGGGCAATGATCATGTATATAGGCATCACGTCCGAGACAAGTAGACCGACTCCAGCTTGCATCTACTATTACTCCACCCATCGACTGCTATCCAGCATGCATCTAGAGTATTAAGAGCATCTCAAGCCGCGCCCCCAACAGGCCCGCCTAGGCGACTTTTTCGGCGCCGGTGCCAAAAAAAGGATCTAGTCGCGCCCCCAGGACGATGCAAAGCGCCGGTTCGGCCCTTTTTTCCGCCCGGCGGCCGCAGGCCGAACCCGGCGTGCTGGGGGCGCTTGGGGGCTCCGGCGCAAGGGAAAAGCGCGGCTGGCCCACGCCGTCAGGTGAAAAGTCAAGATTTTCTTCCCCGACTCGCCTCCCACCCCTCGCGCTCTCGGTCGCAACTAGGCATATCCCGGCGCCGCCCCGCCGCCCTTCAGCGGTAGATAGCCATTCCCCGCCGGAAAAATAGCAGAGGTTTGCCGCGACAGCCCCTCCGACTACTTCTGGGCGTTTCCGGCCGCCATTTCCGGCCGCGGAGGGCAGTTTAGCAGCTAGTGCACGCCCACCGCGTGCAAGGTGTTCGGCGATTTGCCTACCTCGGCAATGGACTCGGATGACTAGGAAGTGCTCACCGCGCTGCTGGAGGAGGAAGCCGATGTCGACGTCCAGGAAGAAGAGCATCTCATGGTGCTCGCCGCCCTCGCCCAGCTGCTGGCGAGCAATGAAAAGCCGTGGCGAGGTGGCTCGGCGCCAAGGCGGGTGAAAGCAAAGAACCAACATCGTCTCGAAGGCTACTGCATGCTCTACTCCGACTACTTCGCCGATGCTCCACTTCACGGTGACAGAACATTTCGGCACCGTTATCAGATGAGTAGAAAGCTTTTCCTCCAGATTGTGAATTCCATCCGGGAGTTCGACAACTACTTCAAATGCAAGATGGATTGCACCGGCAAACTTGGATTCACCTCCATCCAGAAATGCACGACAGCGATGAGGATGCTTGCATACGGAGATCCCAATGACTCACAGGACGACTATGGGCGCATGGCCGAGTCCACCAGCCTAGAGTGTTTCTACAAGTTCTGTCGGACAGTGGTGGCAGTGTTTGGACCGCACTACTTGAGAACACCCAATGCGGAAGACACTGCTTGGATCCTAGCACAGAATGCAGCAAGAGGATTTCCTGGGATGCTTGGAAGCATCGACTACATCCATTGGAAATGGAAGAATTGCCCATTTGCTTGGCAGGGGATGTACAAAGGCGCCAAAGGTGGTTGCAATGTGGTACTTGAGGCGGTGGCCACACAGAACCTCTGGATTTGGCACTCCTTCTTTGGTATGCCAGGAACTCACAATGACATCAATGTGCTGCAGTGCTCTCCTGTCTTTGCCAAGCTTGTTGAAGGTCAGTCTCCTCCGATGAACTTCGAGATCAATGGGCGGCAGTACAACAAGGGGTACTATCTAGCTGATGGCATCTATCCGAGATGGTCGACATTTGTCAAGACCATCAAAAACCCTGTGCCTGGAGGCAAGACCGCCTGGTTTGCGTAGATTCAGGAGGCTCGCAGGAAGGATGTCGAGCGGGCATTTGGTGTGCTCCAATCTCGATTTGCTGTTGTCCGGTACCCCGCTCAGACCTGGTCAAAAGATCAAATGTGGGAGATCATGAACTGTTGTGTAATCTTGCACAACATGATCATTGAGAGCGAGCAGGAAGAGCCAGTGTTTGACACTGAACCATACCATAGGCAGGGTCCTCTTGCCCAAGTTGATCACCAGCTACCGGCAACCTGGACTGCCTACCTCAGTATGCGTCAGGAGATCCGAGACCCACAGGTGCATCATCAACTGCATCGAGATTTGATAGAGCACCTATGGAGGCTCAAGGGCGACACCGGGCGGGATGTGTGATGAAATATGAGTTTTTGTTTGTTGAACTATATAATTTGTATTAAACTATTTGTTGTTGCACTATTTTGTTGAAGTATTTGCAATTTCTGTGATGAAATATGTGATAAAAAATATTTATGTTCATAATTGAACGCCGAGCCACGGCAAACCACGCCGAATATGGGCCTATTCTTGCCCATATGGGCCTTTTTCGCCGTAATGGGGCTTCAAAACTGGGCCAAAATCGGCGACTGGGGGCGAGCTGGGGGCGACGACTGGGCGCAAAACCGCCCCCAACGCCGAAAGAATCGTCGGCTTGCCCCCAGGGGGCGATTTTTATGTGCCCTGGGGGGCCGAACGGCTGGAGATGCTCTAAGTTCATAAAAATGGAGTAACGCCTTAAGCAAGATGACATGATGTAGACAAAGTAAATCCAACCAATATGAATAAACCCCATTGGTTTCCCCTTAATGGCAATAATACAAATACATGTATTGTCCCCTTCTATCATTAGGATATAGAGCACCACAAGATTGAACCGATTACAAACTAGACAGATAGATTGGAGAGAAATACAAAGCTATATAATCATGCATAAAAGAATTCAGAGAAGACTCAATTAATATTCATGAACAATCTGATCATAAACCCACAATTTATCGGATCCCAACAAACACACCGCAAAAGAAGATTACATCAAATATATCTCTAAGAACATTAAGGAGAACATTGTATTGAAGATCAAAGAGAGAGAAGAAAGCCATCTAGCTACTAGCTATGGACCCGTAGGTCTGTGGTAAACTACTCACACATCATCAGTAGGGCAGTAAGGTTGATGTAGAAGACATATGTGATCGATTCCCCCTTCGGCAGGGTGCCGAAAAAGGCCTCCAGATGGGATCGTGAAAGAACGGAAATTTGCAGCCACGAAAAGAGTATTTTGGGTGGCTCTCTGTTGGTTTCCCAATTTTAGAGAATTTATAGAGGTGTAATTTGGTCAAATAGAGCCATGAGAGGCCCATAGGGCATTAGGGCACGCCTTGTTGCCTTGTCGTCTTCTTGTTTGCCTTCTGGTCTCCTCTCGAAGCTTCTAGGGTCTCTCTTGTCTAGAAAAAAAATCGTTAAAAAGGTTCATAAGCAGGTTAATAGGTTAGTCCCCAAAAAATGATATATAATTGCATATAAAACATCCAAGATTGATACTAGAATAGCATGCAACAATCAAAAATTGTAGATATGTTGGACACATATCAAGCATCCCCAAGCTTAATTCCTGCTCATCCTCGAGTAGGTAAGTGATAAAAACAGAATTTTTGATGTGGAATGCTACCTAACATGTTCATCATGTGATCTTTATTTTATGGTATGAATATTTAGATTCGAATGATTCAAAGAAATAGTCTATAATTTGGCATAAAGACATCAATACTCAGGCATACCAACAAACAATCATGTCTTTCAAAATAAAAATGATAAAGAACGCTATCCCTACAAAATCATATAGCCTTGTCATTCTCCATCTTCTTAACACAAAGTATAAATCCTTCACTACCCCAGTGTCAGCCAAGAAATTGGTTCATACTTTTTAACGCGCTTCATCTTTTTCAACCCCCACGCAATACATGAGTGCAAGTCATGGATATAGCATTATTGGTGCAATAGAATTCGCTGGTAGAGATTAATATGGAGAAGACAAAAAAGGAGAAAGTCTCACATCAGCGAGGCTAATTAGTGGGCTATGGAGATGCCCATCAATTGATGTTAATGCGGTTAGTAGGGATTTCCATGCAACGAATGCACTAAGATCTATAAGTGTATGAAAGCTCAAACCGAAAACTAAGTGGGTGTGCATCTAATTTGCTTGCTCTAGAAGACCTTGGGCATTTGAGGAAGCCCATCATCGGTATATACAAGCCAAGTTCTATAATGAAAAATTCCCACTAGTATATGAAAGTGACTACATAGGAGACTATCTATATGAAAAACATGGTGCTACTTTGAAGCACAAGTGTGGAAAAAAGATAGTAACATTGCCCCTTCTCTATTATTCTCTCATTTTTTTGTTGGGCTCTTTTTGTCCTCTTTTTCCTGGGCGCTTTTTGGCCTCTTTTTTTTCTCACTGGGATAATGCTCTAATAATGAATAATGATGATTATGACCACTACTAGGGAAAACCCTAGCAGTAGCGCATGTTTAAAGCCTATCAGTAGCGCGGGGAACCGCGCTACTAGTAAGGCGCTACAGCTAAAGGTTAGCAGTAGCGTGGGTTGGACCACGCTACTGCTATATCGACTTAGTAGCAACACTTTATAAAACGAGCGCTACTGGTAATTAGTAGTAGCGCTTCTCCTAGCACGCACTACTACTATTATTCTGTATTTATTTTTTATTTTTTGTTGTATTCATATACCTTTATACAAGTTTTCATACCGCAGCAATTTAGAGAATGATTTTACATCATAATGAGTTATTACATCAGTGGGAGAAAGAACCGTGGACTAGTTTCAAGTGGATGGACATCCACTTGAAACTAATCCGCGGTTCTTTCACCCAATGATATAATAAATATCATCATCATCATCATATCATTAACAACTTATCATCATAATATATCATTGTCATATAGCACCTCCTCATGATCATCGTTTTCATCAATGAGACATCACATAAAAGTTGGTCACTAGACATAATCACAACTACTCATCATCATCAACTCTCATAAACATATTGTACCTCATAGGACCTACTACATTCACTTAGGACCTACTATATTATCTCAGGTAAAATAGCATAAAACAAGATAGCCCCTGACTCTCCATTATTGAGAATGGAGATTATCCTGTCTCCAATTCTTGCCTTTCGCACAATGTTGCTTCCAACAACCTCCTTATGACTGTCCATACATTTCTTCCATTCTTTGATTATCATGTGTTCACCATTTTAAGAAATCCGGTATGCACAGGTGAGATTCGTAGGACGACCTGGCTGTATGTTCAAAACATCAAGGTGACCATTCTGATACATCAAATGAGGCACACAATCCATCGAGATTTTCTGTTGAAAAACATAGAAATAACTCTGTAGTTTGCAATGTAGTTCAGTTTTAGAAGTATGCAAAAGATGCATGCATGTCGTAATAGTAAAAAAATCTTACCAGGATATCTCCATGGAAGTTATCGTGGTTCAACATGTGCACTAGTGGCACGTATTCACCATAATTTAGAGGAGTTCGATAAAAGGCATTGTAATTCTCAATTTCAGTACAATATGTGACCAGATGATTTTTCTCTTGATAAGTTAACTCAGAGCCATCGGTGTAGTTGGTTCTGTCTACCATCTTCCGCACACTCTTTGAAGAATGAAAATAAGCTATCAATGCAAATAAGCTGTCAACTATTTTGAAATAAACAATATAAATTACTTAATAACTATGTTTGAGGAACTCACATGGTGGTAGAATTGGAAGCGTATCAACAAGAACCCAAATGTCCAAATTGTCTTGGTCGATGTCAGGATCACCAAGATCCATGGTGATAAACATACCCTCTTGAAAATCATACATCTTGCAAAGTGCTTCCCAACCCGGGCAACCAAAATTGTATACGCTCTCAAAATTGTATAGATTTACCTCAAAATCCATACCATGATGGGTCCTTAGGTTAATTTTCTTTGTTTCATTCCTCCCATGATCTTCAAAACCCATCCTCTCCAAGACATAGCATCTTGCATGGCATGGGTTAAGCTAGTCGAATTGTAAAAGACGAAAATTACACGTTGAAGTAGTAGAAGTCGAGCTTAATTACAAAAAAAAGACACTTAGCGTCGTAGCGTATCGTTTCACAATTGAAGGCCTCCTCGAGCTTAATGCTGAAGCGCCGACCTTCGTCCAGGTAAGGCCTGTCGCAGAAACCCTGGTTGTCGCCGCACCAGGAGCAAAATAAAAGAGAGGGGATAAAATGACATTTCCAGAATAAAGAAATATTGGAGGCTAAATATTAAAATCAAATAAGTATTTTATTCGTAGTCTTTTTGCTGTCTTATTTGAATTAGGAAAAAATGTGTTTTTCAAAATTGCATTAGAGGCCCAAATAAATTTTCACTTTATCCGCTATATTTTTAGAGGACGGGGAAAATTTATTTCAGGAATTTTGTAGTCCGTTTAGTGTTTATTTTCTTCGTTTTTCTGCGCGTCGGAATATTAAAAAAAACGAACCGACCTAACCGGGCCGTGTCCGCCTGGGATACTGACCCGGCCGGCCCTTTAAAGGCCGAAGGCCCGAGCCGCCAACGCCCCGCCCTCGGAACCCTAGCGCCGCCCGAACCGCCCCGCCGCCGCCGGTTCCGCGCCGCCGCCCCCGCTGCGCCGTCCCGCACTGCTGCCGTGTCGCCCTTGCCGCCTCGCAGCGCCGCCGCCGCCCAGGAGCCGCCGCTGCCCCGTTCCACCACCGGATCCCCTCACCGCCGCCGCCGCCAGCCCCGCCAGAGTCACCGCCGACCCCGCCGGACCTCGCCGAGGTAGCCTGCCGCCGTTGCCGGTTTTCATTAGAAAACCGTATGTTTTTTTCGAAAACCCTAAGTTTTTTTATTTAGATCGGTTTTATTTTTTTCGTTTAGTTATTTAGCGGACGTTCGTCCGTGCGTTCATTTTAATGAACGGTGTCACCCGTTAGCCGTAGACAGCGAACGTTTGTTCGTTAGCCTGTTCATCAGTTTTTTTTCTTTTTCCAGGGTTTTTTCACGATTATTTTTATCGCGGTTTCTGCCCTGATATTCGTTTTAGTTTATCTTTTCGCTTGTTTATCGGAATCAGGCGATTCAAGCACCTAGATCTTCGTCTCGAAGCCCTCTTTCAGTTTAATAAACTTGAACAAGATTTTGGTACTGCAAAGATTAACTTTAGTCCAGATTAGTAAACGAATCTTGTTTCTTTCACAGTTTGAGTTTCGTTGTTTTGTTTGATTTGATTCTTTTTGCAAACTGGAGTTCTTAAGTTGAACTTTCTGGTTAGATTTCTTATTTGAGTTTTACCCGTGCTTCTAATTGAGTGCTTATTGTATGTTTGTTTGTTTGCGATAGAGTACCCGGAGTGTGAAGCATGCTACTACGAGTCTCTAGGTTTTGTGGATCATCAGCAAGGCAGGTAACACTTTGATCATACCTCTTTACTACCCAGTTTTACTGCATTAGATCAACCCTCACACAATTGCATGGTTAGGATATGTTTAACATGTGGGTTTTGGGAAGTAGATGATGAGGTAGAACCTATTTCCCTGTTTATTATCAAACCTTTGGGAGTTACTTCTACGTTGCTTATATTGTTGTCCTATGCTCGTAGACGTGGTTTGGTTTAAGTGATTCATGACAGATGTGAGAGTTATTATTAGTGGATAACTTAAGGTGGCTACTTAAAGACACATCTAGGTGGATTGCTTGAGGCACCCTGGAGTACCCAGTGGTTGTCAGGGCACCTGGAGAATCCATTGTTGTCCTAGGATATCCCGGAGTACCCATGTGATCATCCTACGGTCCGCCACCCAGGCTCAAAGGGATCATAAGATTATTCATGCTAGAAACTTCCGTGTGCAGCCACAAGCTATTACGGGCTCTAGCATAGTTGAGTATGTTGCAAGACCTCTTTCAGTGGTGGGCTAGCAGATGTAAGGGAAAGTAGGTGTAACTGTCCACCCAGAGTAAAGAGTTATTATTTGAGAAAGACCTTGTCTCGATTCTCTGACCATGGATGTATTTGAGTCTTGTGGGGAAAAGTGCACAAACCTCTGCAGAGTGTACAAACTAATCATGGTTAGCTGTGTCCCCGGTTATGGACGTTTTGAGTATCTATTTCTTGGATTATCATGTTGATCTCGTCACCCTAATATAATTTGATTGGGTTTAAGGATGATGCTTGATTGGGATTGAGTTGGAGGAACCTTCTCAATGTTGTTCAACCACCATGATAGTTAAATAAAATTTATTCCTTTGTTGTAGGAAAAATTGGCTTTATGCAAAACTGTAACCATAGAGCTTTCCACTAGCCATATATGCATGTAGTGATATCATTTATTCTGTTCATTACTCTATATGTTACAATGCCAGCATATTCCATGTGTTGACCCATTTCAGGCTGCAACGTTTCATGTTGCAGACTTTTTAAACGATGAGTAAGGTGCCATAGGTCGTTGTCTTTCACTCAGCTATGCCGTTGGAGTTGATGGACTCACTTTATCTTCCAAGCCTTCCGCTGTTATTGACTTTAGATGGCCTTAAGCCATATTATTGTAATAGGTTCTCTTTTGAGACATTCGACGTAATAAGTGTGTGATTACTACTCTGTTATAAATCCTCAAGTACTCTGCGTGTCAGCATTATCAATCCAGGGATGACACTGATGCGCAGAGATCAGACTGTTTGAGTTCTGGTCGCTACAAGATGGTATGAGAGCACACACTGAATGTAGGACACGACCACTAAGCTTAAGCCCTAGATCACTACTCTCTTCTCATTTCTGACTCCTCTCCTTTTCTACTCTATAGGATGGCGGATGCAAGGAACAAGTTCACACAACCAGATGAAGATACACCTTTTGGACGACGCTTGAAGGAAGTTACTAGATACCTGAACATCGGAATACCAAGTTTCACTGGGACCTACATCGCCACTTTACCCAAAGAGGAGCGTTGGACGATTCGAGTTCAAGTACCAGGAATGACGTTCATGCTAATCACTGATCCCATAGAGTTTTCATTTGATGCACCAACCTGGAGTCTAGGAAAGATCATGGCAGCCCACATGACCATGGGACGCATTGGAGAAGTTTACCACAAGGATCTCAAGGATACTATCTACCAGATTTGTGGGTGCCGAGATGAGCAATCGGAGATGATCAGCACCAGGAAGGATAGATCTATAGCAGCTTTCATCCAGGAGTTAAATCAGCACATTCGTCGCCAGGAGAACGAGATGTGCACAGGCATGATAGATCTGAAGAAGGCAATGACCAGGATCACAGAGCTGGAGGAAGTACTCAAGTCTACACGCGATGGATATGAGGAGGAAATGACAATACTCGTGGAGAAGAATAACGATTTGACGAGGAAGCTAGGAGTATTCATGGGAGACCCCGCGCTAGGAGGAGAAGACGATGGTTCCACCTGTCCGAAGAACTACATCATCATCGACGACACCGACTCAGACCCTAAGGATAGCGATGATGACTATGTTGATGAAGCTGGATCAGATATCATGGAGTCTTCCACCGATCAAGTTTTCTAGTCGGCCACCATATAGGTAGTAGTATTCCCCCATGTATATAGTACAGTCCGAGCACTTTTGTCACGATAGTTAGACCGATTGTATGACCTTGCTTGAATTGATTGAAGTGATATGTTTGTGTTTGTCTCATGTGCATATGGGTAGTGTTTCCCCTCTAGATCTCATTCTATTATGTTTTCTCATCTTTTCTAAACCCATCAGATGCCTCCGAGACGCGACAATGGATTTTCTTTCCCACCGGAGCTCACTCAGTTGATCCAGCAGTAGAATCTGTTGATGCAGATACTAGTCCAGAATTAGAATCAGGGGAACAGCAACAACAACAACGACAACAACAACCCACCACCACGACCACCTGTTAACCACTTAGCCCGCTTTCTAAGGCTAAATCTGCCGGTGTTCTCTAGTAGCACCAAGCCGATTGTTACAGATGATTGGCTCCGCAAGTTTGGAAGGGAGTTGACCACTGCAGGATGCACAAATGCAAAGAGAGTGTGATTTGCCGCACATCAACTTGATGGACCCGCAGCATCGTGGTGGGAGAATTTCACAGCCACTTACCCCATCGACACTGTCACATGGGACCAGTTTCAGCAGGCTTTTCGCACTGCCCATGTTTCAGCAGGAGCTATGGCCATGAAGAAGCGTCAGTTTAGCAACTTGCACCAAGGAGGACGCATAGTGGGCCAGTATGTGGATGATTTTAGTAAGTTAGCATGTTATGCCCCGGATGATGTTGCTACGGATGCATCTAAGCAGGAGAAGTTTCTGGAAGGACTAAATGATGAGCTGAGCATGCAATTGATGGTGGCAACCTTCAACAACTACCAGGAATTGGTAGATAGAGCTCTCATGATTGAAGGGAAACAACAGCAGACTGACTACCGCAAGAGGAAGTATGGACAAGGGAAGTACAATTGAGGAGGTCAGCAGAGGCCCCGTTTTACCCCGAATTCGGGAGGACACATTCACCATAACCATGGAGGTCACAATTCCAATGGAGGGAGTTCTCACAACCATAGTGTCCCCAAGAATGGGAATGGTAATGGAGGAAGCAACAGTCAGAACCGTTCCAACCCAGCAACGCCTACCAACAAGGATCTAAGTCACATTACTTGTTTCAAGTGCGGAAAGAATGGACATTACGCCACAGAGTGTTCTGAAGCTAAGAATGGAAATGGCAATGGAAGCTCTAGGAAGAAGCCCAACCCTTTCAACAGGGGACAAGTGAACCACGTTAATGTGGAGGAGGTTGAAGCGCAACCAGATGCAGTAATAGGTAAGTTTTTGGTTAAGTCATTTACTGCAATCGTTCTTTTTGATACTGGTGCACCACATTCATACATATCAAGGGGATTTGTGGATAAGTATAAGTTGCCCACCAAAGTTCTTAGAACACCTACGTTAGTAAGCTCGCCGGGAGCAGAGCATATGGCAAGCCAAGGATGTTTTCAGATGCCATTGACCATAGGTAGGCATGTTTTCCCCTCAGATTTGATAATTCTGGAGTCGCAAGGTTTGGATGTGATTTTGGGTATGGATTGGCTATCGATGTATGGAGGGAACATCGATTGCGCCAGTAAGTCAATTATGCTCACCACCCTAGAAGGAAAGAGGATTAAGTATGTATCCCGGCATGTGCCAAAGAGGACTCAAGTGAATTCCTTATCAGGAGTTGTACAGGAGGAAGTACCACTGGTGAAGGATTTCCCTGATGTATTTCCAGAAGAGTTGCCCGGCATACCACCGGATAGAGACATTGAGTTTTTGATTGAGCTTTTGCCAGGCACAGGGCCAATATCTAAGATACTGTATCGTATGCCCGCAAAGGATTTGGAGGAAATTAAGAAGCAGATTAAGGATTTACTGGATAAAGGCTATATTCGCCCAAGTTCGTCACCTTGGGGATCACCAGTGCTTCTAGTGGAGAAGAAGGATGGATCGTTGAGGATGGTTGTTGATTATCGTGGATTGAATGAAGTGACAATCAAGAACAAGTACCCACTGCCGATGATCAATGATTTGTTTGACCAGTTGCAAGGAGTAAAGTATTTCCAAGATCGATCTGCGATCAGGATGCCACAAGCTGAAGATTCGAGAGCAGGATATACCCAAGACAACTTTTACCACAAGGTACGGGCTATATGAGTATACCATTATGTCATATGGTCTGACTAACGCACCTGCCTATTTCATGAACATGATGAACAAGGTGTTTATGGAGTTTTTGGATAAGTTTGTCGTGGTGTTCATTGATGACATATTGGTCTACTCGAAGAATGAAGAGGAGCATAAGGAGCATTTGCGTTTGGTACTTGGAAAGCTCAGAGAACATCAGTTATATGCCAAGTTCAGCAAGCGTGAGTTTTGGTTGAAGGAAGTTGGATTCCTCGGACATGTTATATCTGGAGAAGGAATAGCAGTAGACCCCACCAAGGTTGTCACTGTGGCAAACTGGGAAGCACCCATGCAGTTGGAGAGATCCGGAGTTTTCCTGGACTCACAGGATATTACCGGAGGTTCATTGAGAATTTATCTAAGATTGCAAAGCCCATGACAGAGTTGTTGAAGAAGGACACCAAGTTCAAATGGACTAAGGAATGTGAGGCCAGCTTTTAGGAATTGAAGAAACGTTTGGTTACAGCTCCAGTGTTGATCTTCCAGATCAACGCAAGGATTATCAAGTGTATTGCGACGCTTCTCATCGAGGACTTGGAGCAGTGCTTATGCAGGAGGGAAGAGTTGTTTCATATGCCTCGCGACAGCTTAAACCCCATGAGCCGAATTATGCAACACACGATTTGGAGTTAGCAGCAGTAGTGCATGCGTTGAAGACGTGGAGACATTTTCTCATCAAAAACCATTGTGAGGTGTACACGGATCACAATAGTTTGAAGTATATCTTCACATATAAGGAGTTAAACCTCAGGTAGAGGAGATGATTGGATCTCATCAAGGATTATGATATGAGGTTGCATTATCATCCCGGAAAGGCTAACATAGTAGCCGATGTGTTGAGCTGCAAGAGTCATGTCAATACACTCATGACCGGAGAATTACCCAAGGAGCTAGCAGAAGATCTTCACGAGCTAAGTTTGGAGATAGTCCCGAGAGGCTATGTAGTAGCATTGGAAATTTAGTCTACTTTGATGAATAAGATCAGAGAAGCTCAGAAGACAGACAAGGAGATTGCCGAGATAAAGGAAAGGATGAGCAAAGGAAAGTCTAAAGGATTTCGTGAAGATGAGCACGATACCTTATGGTTTGAGGGTCGCGTATATGTGCCTAATGACTCAGAGATCAGGAAGTTAGTTCTGCAGGAGGCCCATGATTCGCTGTATTCGATTCACCCAGGAAACACCAAGATGTATCAGGATTTGAAGGACAGTTTCTTGTGGACCGGAATGAAGAAGGATATTGCGGAGTACGTAGCAGTTTGTGATGTATGTCAGAGAGTGAAGGCAGAGCATCAGAAGCCAGCAGGATTGCTACAGCCATTGCCGATACCCGAATGGAAGTGGGATAAGCTATGCATGGATTTTATCACGGGATTGCCCAGGACTGGTTCAGGATATGACTCGATATGGGTTGTAGTCGACCGGTTGATGAAAGTAGCACACTTCATCCCAGTGAAGACCACTTACACCAGTGCTAAGTTGGCAAAGATATACATGACCAGGATCGTATGCCTGCATGGAGTTCTGAGGACCATTGTATCAGATAGAGGAACTTAGTTTACCTCAAAGTTCTGGAATCAGTTGCATGAAACTTTGGGTACCAGGCTGGAATTGAGTACAACTTTTCATCCACAGATAGATAGACAGACCGAGAGAGTCAATCAGATTTTGGAGGACATGTTGATAGCTTGTGCGCTAGATTATGGATCTAGTTGGGACAACAATTTGCCATATGTAGAGTTCTCTTACAATAACAACTATCAAGCCAGTTTGAAGGTGGCCCCTTTCAAAGATTTGTATGGAAGGAGGTGCAGGACACCGTTGCTGTGGGATGAAGTTGGAGACCATTAGTTGTTCGGACAAGATTTGATTAAAGAGTCTGAAGAGAAGGTTAAACTGATTCACGATAGACTCAAAGTAGCCCAGTCCAGGCAGAAGAGCTATGTTGATTCAAAACGCAAGGAGACAGTTTACAAAGTCGGAGACAGAGTATATCTTCGTGTGTCCCCACTTCGAGGAGTTAAGCATTTTGGAGTTAAGGGAAAGTTAGCACCACGTTTTGTGGGACCCTACAAAGTTTTGGAGCGTATGGGAGAAGTTGCTTACAAGTTGGAATTGCCCGAAGGATTGTCAAGGGTTCATGATGTGTTTCAGTTTCCCAGTTGAAGAAGTGCCACGCAGAGATGGCCGATATACCTATGAGGGATACAGTGCCACTGGAAGCGATTCAGTTGGATAGCGATTTGACTTACGAGAGAAACCAGTGAAGATTCTCGAGTTTGCGAGCCGAGTCACACGCAGCAAGGTTATCAAATTCTGCAAAGTTCAGTGGATCCACCAGACCGGGGATGAAGCCACGAGGGAGCGAGAGGAAGACCTACGGAAGGATCACCCGCACCTATTTTCTAGCCAACCCGAATCTCGAGGGCGAGATTCATCTTAAGGGGGGTAGGTTTGTAACATCCCAAATTTCCAATTTGGAATGTTATACATTAGATCATCATTGCATATCATATTTTATTGCATTTCGGTTGATCCTAGAAATTCTACGCAACTCAAGGACCCACGGAGAGAGTTGGGGATTTCGTTATTTTCATATTTGAGTTTTCTCAAAATTTGAAAAGAGGATCATTTGGTTTTAATTATTTTTCTCTTCGAATATTTCCAATATGAAAAATAAAAGAGAGGGGATAAAATGACTTTCCCAAAATAAAGAAATATTGGAGGCTAAATATTAAAATCAAATAAGTATTTTATTCGGAGTCTTTTTGCTGTTTTATTTGAATTAGGAAAAAAATGCGTTTTTCAAAATTGCATTAGAGGCCTAAATAAATGTTCACTTTGTCCGTTATATTTTTAGAGGGCGGGGAAAATTTATTTCAGGATTTTTGGAGTCTGTTTAGTATTTATTTTCTTCATTTTTCTGCACGTCGGAATATTTTAAAAAAATGAACCGACCTAACCGGGCCGTGTCCGCCTGGGACACTGACTCGGCCGGCCCTTTAAATGCGGAAGGCTCGAGCCGCAAGCGCCCCGGCCCCAAAACCCTAGCGCCGCTCAAACCGTCCCATGTCGTCGTCGCGTCGCCCTCGCCGCCTCGCAGCGCTGCTGCCGCCCGGGAGCCGCCGCCGCCCCGTTCCCGCCTCCCCACCACCGGATCCCCTCACCGCCGCTGCCGCCAGCCCCGCTGGAGTCACCGCCGACCCCGCCGGACCTCGCCGAGGTAGCCCGCCGCCGCCGCCAGTTTTCGTTAGAAAACCGTATGTTTTTTTTCGAAAACCCTAAGTTTTTTTATTTAGATCGGTTTTATTTTTTTGGTTTAGTTATTTAGCGGACGTTCGTCCGTACATTCGTTTTAATGAACTGTGTTCACCCGTTAGCCGCAGACAGCAAATGTTTGTTCATTAGCCTGTTCGTTAGTTTTTTCTTTTTCCATGGTTTTTCCGCGATTATTTTTGATCGCAATTTCTGCCCTGATCTTCGTTTTAGTTTATCTTTTCGCCCGTTTTTCGGAATCAGGCGATTCAAGCGCCTAGATCTTCATCTTGACGCCCTCTTTCTGTTTAATCAACTTGAACAAGATTTTGGTACTGTAAAAATTGACTTTAGTCCAGATTAGTAAACGAATCTTGTTTCTTTCGTAGTTTGAGTTTCGTTGTTCCGTTTGATTTGATTCTTTTTGCAAACTGGAGTTCTTAAGTTGAACTTTCCGGTTAGATTTCTTATTTGAGTTTTACCCGTGCTTCTAGTTGAGTGCTTATTGTATATTTGTTTGTTTGCGATAGAGTACCCGGAGTGCGAAGTGTGCTACTACGAGTCTCTAGGTTTTGCGGATCATCAGCAAGGCAAGTAACACTTTGATCATACCTCTTTACTACCCGGTTTTACTGCATTAGATCAACCCTCACACAATTGCATGGTTAGGATCTGTTTAATATGTGGGTTTTGGGAAGTAGATGATGAGGTAGAACCTATTGCCCTATTTATTATCAAACATTTGGGAGTTACTTCTACGTTGCTTATATTGCTATGCTATGCTCGTAGACGTGGTTTGGTTTAAGTGATTCATGACAGATTTGAGAGTTATTATTAATCGATAACTTAAGGTGGCTACTTAAATACACATCTGGGTGGATTGCTTGAGGCACCCTGGAGTACCCAGTGTTTGTCAGGGCACCTGGAGAATCCAGTGTTCTCCTAGGATATCCCGGAGTAACCATGTGATCATTCTACGGTCCGCCACCCAGGCTCAAAGGGATCATAAGATTATTCATGCTAGAAACTTCTGTGTGCAGCCGCAAGCTATTATGGGATCTAGCATAGTTGATAAGTTGGAAGACCTCTTTCAGTGGTGGGCTAGCAGATGTAGGGGAAAGTAGGTGTAACTGTCCACCCAGAGTAAGGAGTTATTGTTTCAGAAAGACTGTGTCTCAATTCTCCGACCATGGATGTATCCGAGTCTTGTGGGGAAATGTGCGCAAACCTCTGCAGAGTGTACAAACTAATCATGGTTAGTCGTGTCCTCGTTTATGGACGTTTTGAGTATCTAGTTCTTGGATTAGCATGTTGATCTCGTCACCCTAATATAATTTGATTTGGTTTAAGGATGATGCTTAATTGGGATTGAGTTGGAGGAACCTTCTCAATGTTTAACAACCACCATGATAGTTAAATAAAATTTATTCCTTTCTTGTAGGGCAAAATTGGCTTTATGCAAAACTGTAACCATAGAGCTTTCCACCAGCCATATATGCATGTAGTGATATCATTTATTTTGTTCATTACTCTATGTGTTACAATGCCAGCATATTCCATGTGCTGACCCGTTTCGGGCTGCAACGTTTCATGTTGCAGAGTTTTCAGACGACGACTAAGATGCCATAGGTCATTGTCTTTCACTCAGCTATGCCGTTGGAGTTGATGGACTCACTTTATCTTCCAAGCCTTCTGCTGTTATCGATTTTAGATGGCCTTAAGCCATATTATTGTAATAAGTTCTATTTTGAGACATTCGGTGTAATAAGTGTGTGATTGATACTCTGTTATAAATCCTCAAGTACTGTGCGTGTCAGCATTACCGATCCAGGGATGACACTGATGCACAGAGATCAGACTGTTTGAGGCATGGTCGCTACACTCCCGCTTTATGATTCGGATGTGGTAAATTCTCTTTCATAACTATTTGTTGCTTTTCACATTTATGACAATTATGGCCATCAATTTGACATAGAGATATTTTAATCTAAGAGGTATGTGAACCGTAATTTGAAACCGACCCTCTTGTCGAGAAGTTAAATTTAGTTGAAAAAGAAAATGAGTATTTGAAAGAAAAAATTAAAAGAATTGAAGAAGAGAAGATGACATCGGAGTTGTATGTTGCCGATGTCATCGATGATCACAAGATGAAGATGAATGCAATGCGAAGATGGATGCAA
This sequence comes from Triticum timopheevii, assembly GCA_963921465.1. NCBI lineage: Eukaryota > Viridiplantae > Streptophyta > Magnoliopsida > Poales > Poaceae > Triticum > Triticum timopheevii. The sequence goes on along the minus strand of OY997262.1, from coordinate 340,674,233 downwards.
TACGCCTGAAGCTTAAGAAGATTAGAAAATATGCCATTGATAATGAGGCTTGGTATCATTATGCCATTGGATCAATTGTTACCTTAGTTGCGATCTTCATCATATTTGTTGTGATGAGGGTAAGTTTTCTCTAATGTTTTGCTTTACAAATGGATACTTAGCTTATTTTCGTCCTAAATGGCATAATTACCTAAGTTAGATAAAAAATATGAGCTATACTTAGCTTATTCAGTTCATTTATCACATACTTACCATACTTAGGTCAAAGATGGCATGATAATCTTTGTTACCTCCAAAATGATATAGACTTAGCTTATTTTCCTCGTAAATGACATAATAACCTTACTAAGCTCCAAAATGACCTATTTACCTAGCTTAGCTCTAAAATGACCTACACTTAGCATTTTTACCTAGCTTAGCAATAAAATGGCATTTTTGCCTACCTTAGTTAGAAGAAGAAGAAGATAAAGAAGAGGAGTGGAGAAAAAGAAAGAGAAGAAAAAAAATCTTCTTCTTCTTCTTCTTCTTCTTCTTCTTCTTCTTCACCTTCTAACTAGTCTTCTACTTCTTCTTCTTCTAACTTTCATCTTTCCCAATTTGCAGATTTGCTTTACACGAGGAAGCTTGGATTCATGGAGTGTACTATTTTTCTTGTGCTTCCTTGTTGTTTATGAAAACTTGTTTGGATATGTATGTCTATATGGATATGTTGTTGGAAACTTGTTTCTGGTTATGTATATATGGATATGTTGGACTTTGTTGAACTATGTTGTTGGATTTGATGAAATATGTTGTTGGACATGCGGTTGGATATGTTGGATATGTATGCATGTATATCTGTGTTTGAAACCATGTCTAATTAATTGGATTTAAATAAAAACAGGGGATGTATAGCCTCTTTGCCGTTCGCTAGCCGACGGCAAAGAGTTGTGCCGTCCGCTAGCAGACGACAAAGAGGACACATCGCAGTCACCTGTGCAAACTGGGAACACCGGCTGCCTATTTGGTGATTTTGTCATCTGCATGCTGACGGCAAAGTGACCAAATAGGCCTGGCAAAGAGGGCCATCTATGCCGTCTGTTGGCCGACGGCATAGCTGGCCACGTGGCATCTTCCCAGTGCTACCCTAGCTAAGCTTTTTGCCGTCTGTCAGCGGATGGCAAAGAGCTTTGCCTCTTTGCCGTCCGTTGGCGGACGACAAAGAGCACCGTTAACCCCCTAACGGCTCTCATCCCACACCACTATCGTCTGTTGTCTTTGCCGTCTGCTGGCCTCGGATGGCAGATGGCACAATCCTTTGCCGTCCGTTTCTGCATAGCGGACGACAAAGAAGGCCTTTGCTGGCACGTGTTCAGCCGGACTGTTTGCCGTCCGCTGGCTGACGGCAAAGGAGTTTCTCGTCCGGGATCTGTGCCTTTGCCGTCCACCATGGCGGACGGCAAAGAAGCTGATTCCAGTAGTGTACGTAAGCTCCAATATGATCCATTTTGCCTAGGTTATCTCCAAAATGACCAAGTTTACGTAGGTTAGCTCCAATATGATCCATTTTACCTAGGTTAGCTCCAAAATGACCTATTTACCTAGCTTAGCTCTAAAATGACCTACACACTTAGCATTTTTACCTAGCTTAGCTAAAAAATGGTATTTTTACCTAGTTAGAAGAAGAAAAAGATAAAGAAGAGGAGAGGAGAAAAAGAAAGAGAAGCTAAATTCTTCTTCCTATTATTCTTTTTCTTCCTCCTTTTCTTCTTTTCTTCTAGCTAGTCTTCTTCTTCTTCTAACTTTCATCTTCCCAATTTGCAGTTTTTCTTTAGATGAGGAACCTTGCATTGATGGAGTACCCTCTTCTCCTTATGCTTCCTTTTTGTTTACGGAAACTTGTTGGAAACTTCTTTTGGATATGTATGTCTATATGGATATGTTGTTGGAAACTTCATGTTGGAAATCATTGTATGTTGGATATGTTGTTGGAAACTTGTATGTTTCTTATGTTGTTGGAAAGTTATTGTTGGTATGCTTGTGTGTGTGTGTCTATATATATATATATATATATATATATATATATATATATATATATATATATATGTCAAATTGAATGAATTCAAAAAAAGGGGGCGAAGAGCTTTGCCATCAGCCAGCTGACGGCAAAGTTGCCACGTGGCAGGTACCTGTGCAACCTGGGGCACTTGGCTGGCCTATATGGTTTCTTTGCCATCCGCTGGCTGACGGCAAAGAACTTTGCATCTTTGCCGTCAGCCAGTTGACGGAAAAGCACACTATTAACCCCTTAACGGCCCTAAGCTGCCATGTGTGTCGTCCAGGTTCTTTGCTGTCAGCTAGCTTACGGCAAAATACCTTTTCATCTCTGCCGTCCGCCAGTAGACGACAAAGAGGCCTTTGCCGTAGCCTATTCAGCCGGACCTGCTACCATCTGCTGGCTGATGGCAAAGGTCTTTGCCGTCAGCCATCCATGCCTTTGCCATCGTCCATGGCAGATGACAAAGTGCCTGATTCCTGTAGTGTCATATGAAGGGGTTTGGATGCACTGGCAAATTTGCACCACATCTCGAGGTGAGAAAGGGCAATGCACGATACCAAAGAGGCTATCAAATTGCGAAAAGGTGAGAGTGCGTACAATCCATGGATTCACAATAGTCATAAAGAACTCACATACTTATTGCGAAAGTATATTAGCCCTCGAAGAAAAGTAGTACCATGCATGCCCCTAGGGGGGAGGTTGGTCAGAGTTAACCATTGCGTGCCCCCGACCTTCATGCAAAGGAAGACACTCAGTAATAAATCATGCTCCAACTTCTTAGCATAACGAGAGACTATACGTGCATGCTTCGGGAAACACAAACCTTAACACTAATACTCTTACTAAACCACAATCATTCACTAGTACCTCCTACATATTATCATCTCTATATCGCAAAACTATTGCAAGGAATCAAACTTATCATATTCAATGATCTACATGAAAGTTTTTATTATATGCTTCTTGAATACCTATCATATTAGGACCAATTTCATAACCCGTGCATATTGCCATTACTATTATCAAACTCTCAAATTGACATAAGTGAAGCATGAGAGTACACAAATTTATTTAAAATAGAACCATCGTCGTGCTCTAAAAGATATAAGTGAAGTACTAGAGCAACTGCCTAGCTAAAAAAGATATAAGTGAAGCACAAAGAGTATTCTGACAAATCATGAATAAATGTGTGTCCCTCTGATTTCTTGTATCTGCGTTGGTATTTCCCCGAAGAGGAGAGGATGATGCAGCACAACAAAGGTAATTATTTCCCTCAGTTATGAAACCAAGGGTATCAATCCAGTAGGAGAACGAAGCAACACTATGTAAACAACACCTGCACACAAACAACAAAAACTTATTAAGATAGGTTAAATTGTATGAGATTTGATAAATAGATCTAGCAAAAATACGAAATAAAATAATTAAATGAAAAGTACAGCAAGGTATTTTTAGATTTAATATGATAAGAAATAGACCCGAGGGCTCTAGTTTTCACTAGAGGCTTCTCTCAAGAAAATAACATATGGTGGGTAAACAAATTACTGTTAGGCAATTGATAGAAAAGCGAATAATCATGATGATATCCAAGGCAATGATCATGTATATAGGCATCACGTCCAAGATTAGTAGATCGACTCCTGCCTGCATCTACTACTATTACTCCACACATTGACCGCTATCTAGCATGCATCTAGTGTATTAAGTTCATGGGAAAACGGACTAATGCAATAAGAACGGTGACATGATATAGACAAGATATATTCATGTAAGAATATACCCCATCTTTTTATCCTTAGTAGCAACGATACATGCATGTCATGTATCTTTCTATCACTGAGATTGAGCACTGCAAGATTGAACCCATCACAAAGCACCTCTTCCCATGGCAAGAAAAATCAATCTAGTTGGCCAAACCAAAAAATAATCAGAGAAGAAATATGAGGCTATAACAATCATGCATATAGGAGTTCAGCAAAGATTCAAATAATATTCATTGATAGAACCAATCATAAACTCCTAATTCATCGGATCCCAACAAACACACCGCAAAAAAAGTGTTACATCAAATATCGAGGAGAACATTGTATTGAAGATCAAAAAGAGAGAAGAGGCCATATAGTTACTAGCTATGGACTTGTATGTCCATGGTAAACTACTCATGCATCATCGGAGGGGCAACAAGTATGATGAAGAACCCCTCTATGATCGTTGCCCCCTCCGGCAGAGTGTCAGAAAAGGCCTCCAGATTGGATCTCGTGGTTCTAGAACTTGTGGCGGCGGAAATTGTACTTCCTCGACTCCCCTAGGGTTTTTGGTATTTTAGAGTATTTATAGAGGTGGAGGTCGGTGGAGAAGGTTCCTATGGGCTCCACTACACACCAGGGCATGCCTTGGCCCCCTGGCAGGCCCTGGTGCCTAGTCGGCCCCACGAGCCTCCTCCTGTGTACTCCTTTGGCTCCCTGGGTGTCTTCTGGCCAGAAAAAAATCTCCAAAAAGTTACGTTGCATTTGGACTTTGTTTGGTATTGATATTCTGCAAAGTAAAAAAAGCAAAAAAACAACAACAACAACTGGGATTGGGCACTATGTCAATAGGTTAGTCCCAAAAAATGATATGAAGTTGCTAGTAAATGTATATAAAACATCCAAGATTGATAATATAATATCACTGAACAATCAAAAATTATAGATACGTTGGAATTGTTTCTTCAAAAAGTGCACCGTATGCTCATTACCATTGATGTGAAAAGTCACTTTGCTTTTATTGCAATCAATAACAGCCGCTGCAGTATTCAAAAAGGGTTTACCAAGGATAATCGACATGTTGTCGTCCTCGGGCATCTCAAGTATAACAAAGCTTGTTAAGACAGTAACATTTGCAACAACAATGGGCACATCCTCACAAATACCGATAGGTACAACAATTGATTTTTCAGCAATTTGCAAAGATATTTCAGTAGGTGTGAGTTTATTCAAATCAAGTATTTTATATAAAGAGAAAGGCATAACACTAACACTAGCTCCCAAATCACATAAAACAGTTTTGACATAATTTCTTTTGATGGAGCAAGGTATAGTTCGTATTCCCGGATCTCCAAGTTTTTTAGGAACTCCATCCTTAGAAGAGTAATTAGAAAGCATGGTGGAGATTTCAGCTTCCAGTTTTTTTCTTTTATTTGTGATAATGTATTTCATGTATTTTGCATAAGGGGCCATCTTCAAAATATTAGTCAAGCGGGTACGTAAAAAGACTGGCCTGAGCATTTCAGCAAAGCGTTCAAATTCTTCATCATCCTTTTTCTTAGACAGTTTAGGTAGAAAGGACATGAGTTTCTGAACCCATGGCTCTCTTTATTTACCATGTTTTCTAGCCACAAAGTCTCTTTTATCATAAAGTTTATTTTTGGGTTTTGGGTTAGCAAGATCAACTACAGGCTCTACCTCAACATCATTATCTGATTTTTTGTCATTGTCTGGTTGAGTATCTTCATGAACATCATCATTATCATTTTCCTTATCTTTAGGTGAATGTTGACTACCAGATTGGGTTTCAACATCACAAATAGAGACATCATTGTTATCTTCAGAAGGTTTTTCTATCTTAGTTTCACTAGGGGTACGCAAAGTCTTATGATTTTTCTTTTTGTTCTTATTTTAGAAGGACTAGGTGCATCAGAATTAATTCTTTGAGAGTCTTGTTCAATTCTTTTAGGGTGTCCCTCAGGATAAAGTGGTTCCTGAGTCATTTTGCCTCCTCTAGTTGCTACTCTAACAACATAATCATTCATATTATTATTCATTTCACTAATCAATTCTTTTTGAGATTTAGCAACTTGTTCTAACTGGGTTTGTACCATATAGTAATATTTCCCTACACCTCTAACATCATTAGTGATTCTAAATAACAAGTCACTCAATCGAGCAATCATTTCAGAGTTATGTTCTAATTTTTCATAACATTTGCATTGAAGTGATCTTGTTTCATAATGTAGTTGTCAAATTCATATAAGCATTGACTTGGGTGTTTATTGTAAGGGATGTCAACTTCGTCAAACTTTAATAAACAATTTACCTCCGCCACTTGTAGTGGTGGTATGTCAAGACCATGTATTTCTTTAATGGGTGGCAAATTCTTAACATCCTCAACTTTAATACCTTTTTCCTTCATACATTTCTGTGCCTCTTGCATATCTTCAGGACTGAGAAATAAGACACCCCTCTTCTTCGGAGTGGGTTTAGGAGGTGGTTCAGGAATTGTCCAATCATCATAATTTTTCAATATATTATTCAATAATTCCTCAGCTTGTTCAACAGTTTGTTCCCTGAAAACACAACCAACACAACTATCTAGGAAGTCACTAGAAGCATCGGTTAGTCCATTATAGAAGATATCAAGTATTTCATTATTCTTAAGAAGATGATCAGGCAAAGCATTAAGGAATTGGTGACACCTCCACCAAGCTTGTGGGAGACTCTCTTCTTCAATTTGCACAAAGTTAAATATTTCCTGTAAGGCAGCTTGTTTCTTATGAGCAGAAAATATTTTTCAGAGAAGTAATAAATCATATCCTGGGGACTACGCACACAAGCAGGAGCAAGAGTGTTGTACCATTTCTTAGCATCAAACTTTAATGAGAACTAAAATAATTTGAGAATATAGTAGTAGCCAATTTTCTCATTATGTGACAGCCTAGTTTTTGCCTTCTCTCTTTTTCCGGACTTCATTTGCTTCTGCTTTGAATTTGGGGTTTTTGAATCAATTCAAATGAACTTAAACACTTGGGCATGTCCTTGATTTTCACCCAAGTGACCCATCCATCTCTTAATCGTCATTCTTTCTCTGAAAAATTCCAAAATGACCCAAGGAATTTTTTTTCATAAAAGAAAAATATTCATTTTCTTCTCTAAAATTCAATTCAGAAACTTGTGCTCCAAAGCAACCCTCATTTTTATTGCTCCTAAAATCCTGAGAAAATTCCCATATATTCTTTGCACCATGGCACACCTCCCTGAGCAAAAATATTGCATAACTTTTTGGAATATTTCTGCTACAGAAAATCATTTTTGTTCTGGCCTCAGAATGCACTTTGCACAGCAAGTACCCTTTTCCTTGATCCAATGGGGCTGATTTTTCTTGAGCTTCATTACCCTCCTAAATAAAGCTTAACCCCAGGGGATCAGCCCTAATATCCTTCTAGAAGCCCTCAAAACTTGGCGACCAAGTTTATGTCCAAAAACTTGCCAAGAAGCTCAAGTCTCATTTGGTCGGCCTGGCAGTGTGCCATCACCCCTCTTAGACCAAACACTGCACGGACAACACACTAGACAAGGTTTGGCATCGCGTTGGCGTCCTTTGACCATGCCAGCGTGGTGACCTCGTGAAGACACGACCCTGACAGCGTGTTCAATGCGCTCTGCGCTTAGCCCGCGTGTCTGTTTCACGCGTGATTGTTCCAGAGCTCGCCGACGACTGCCGCACCGCACCATCGTCTTCGTCTCATCGCCATTGACCCCTCCCTGCCACTTGCTGATGCCGATGCATCCCCAGCGAGCCTGGGCACATCGCAGCCAAAAGCCATAGTGCGGCCGTGCCCCTATCTTCTTCTCTCATCGCCTCATGTGCTTGTCTTCGAGCTTCACAGTGCCTGCGTGAGCTCTGAAGCGCTGCCCGCTGAGGGAGTCCTGGATTAGGGGGTACTCGAACAGCCGGACTGTGTACAACGTTCGGACTATTGAAGCATCAAAATACAAGACTCAAGACTTTGGCCCGTGTCCGAATGGGACTTTCCTTGGCGTGGAAGGCAAGCTTGGCGATCCGGATATTATATTTCCTTCTTTGTAACCGACACCATGTAAACCCTAGCCCTCTCCGGTGTCTATATAAGCCGGAGAGGTTGGTCCTTAGAAGGCCGATCACAATTACATTCATACCATCATAGGCTAGCTCCTAGGGTTTAGCCTCTACGATCTCGTGGTAGATCTACTCTTGTACTACCCATATCATCAATATTAATCAAGCAGGAAGTAGGGTTTTACCTCCATCAAGAGGGCCCGAACCTGGGTAAACATCTGTGTCCCTAACTTCTTGTTACCATCAGCCTTGACGCACAGATCGGGACCCCCTACCCGAGATCCGCCGGTTTTGACACCGACATTGGTGCTTTCGTTGAGAGTTCCTCTGTGACGTCACCATTAGGCTCGATGGCTCCTTTAATCGTCATTAACGACGCTGTCCAGGGTGAGACTTTCCTCCCCGGATAGATCTTCGTGTTCGGCGGCTTCGCGCTGCACGCCAATTCGCTTGGCCACTTGGAGCAGATTGATAGCTATGCCCCCGGCCATCAAATAAGGTTCGGAAACCTGAACTACATGGTGGATATCCGCGGAGAATTGATCTTCGACGGATTCAGGCTAGCGCCAGAAGCGCCGAACAGTCGCGATGAGCACGGCTTAGACCTGTTGTCAGACGTCGCTCGGGATATCGTCCCTGCAGAAGCCTCGGATATAAATCCGAGACAGGTTGCTTCGCCTAAAGTCAGAGGGCTGGACCCCGCCCCGCAGGCCGTACCTTCATCAGCGATGGAGCCGAACACAGGTTTCACCTCTGAGGGAACCTGTGACTCCGGACCCCCGGATTCATATCCGGACACGGATTCCAGTCCGCGTGCCCCTGAGCCCGCCAATCCTGGTTGGGCTCCGGTGATGGAGTTCACCGCGGTGGACGTTTTTTAGCACTCGCCCTTTGGCGACATGCTGGACTTATTGAAGTCTCTCTCCTTGTCAGGAGACTCCGGGCCGAACTATGTCTGGCTCAAGTGGGAAGCAGACAACGACAGAATTCATTGCCCACCCACCACCCACTTCATTGCCACGATCGATGATCTAACCGACGTTCTTGACTTCAACTCCGAAGACATCGACGGTATGGACGACGATGTAGGAGAATCACAGGAGCCACCGCTCACCAGGCGGTGGACGGCCACCTCCTCATATGATATATATATATGGTGGACACTCCGAAGGAAACTAATGGCAACGAGGCAACTGAGGACAACCCCTCGGGAAGAAAACCAAAGAATGGGCGTCGTCGGCGCCGCCCCAAGCCCCGCCATAGCAACACCAGCCCCGGAGGCGAATATAATCCGGATGGCGCCGAAGAAGAATATGACCCTGATCAGCCCGCCTTTGAGCAGGCCGAACAGGAAGACGAGCAGGTCATCCCAGAAGAACAGGCGACAGATGCATACCCGGAGGAGGACAACTACATGCCCCCCTCCAAAGACAAGATCAGCCTCGGCGACGACGAGTTCGGAGTACCCGAGGATCCCGTGGAGCAGGAGCGCTTCAAGCGTAGGCTTATAGCCACTGCAAGGAGCCTAAAGAAGAAGCAGCAGAAACTACAAGCTGATCAAGACCTGCTCACAGATAGATGGACTGAAGTCCTGGCAGCCGAGGAATATGGACTCGAACGCCAAACGGCTGACCGGCCACCCCGTGGCCAGGACAAAATGGGATACCAGCCCGGATACCAGCCGGCACCCCCACACCGACACACTACAGCTCAGGGCAACAGGCACGACCTGCAAGATACTCTGGACAATAAAGCAGGACAGCCAAGATCGATCTACGGATCGAGGGGGCGTGCCCCAGCGCACAACGACGATCGTCACGCCGGATACATCATCAACAAATCCGGTCGGGCCGAACATAGCAACCTAGACCAATCCGACCTGCATAGCCACATAGCCCGACATAGAGGCGCCGCACACCCCCTCTGCTTCACGGATGAAGTAATGGATCATGAATTCCCAGAAGGGTTCAAACCCGTAAACATCGAATCATACGATGGCACAACAGACCCCGCAGTATGGATCGAAGATTTCCTTCTCGACATTCACATGGCCCGCGGATATGATCTACACGCCATCAAGTATCTCCCCCTTAAGCTCAAAGGACCAGCCCGGCACTGGTTAAATAGCCTGCCAGCAAATTCCATTGGTAGTTGGGAAACCTGGAAGATGCATTCCTTCACAACTTGCAGGGCACATATGTGCGACCACCAGACGATGATGACCTGAGCCACATTACTCAACAGCCCGGAAATTCTGGACTCGGTTCCTCACTAAAAAGAACCAAATAGTCGACTGTCCGGACGCCGAAGCCCTGGCGGCTTTTAAGCATAATATCCGCGATGAGTGGCTCGCTCGACACCTCGGCCAGGAAAAACCCAAGTCTATGGCAGCTCTCACAACCCTAATGACCCGTTTTTGTGCGGGTGAGGATAGCTTGTTGGCTCGTAGCGGCACCACGCCACATTCCGGCACTTCAGACGGCCGCGATGCTAACGGCAAGCCATGGCGCAACAGACATAAGAGACGGAACAACAGCGACATCATGGAAGACACGGCAGTCAACGCCGGATTCAGCGGACCTAAATCCGGACAGCGGAAAAAGCCGTTCAAAAGAAATAATCAGGGACCGTCTAGTATGGACCGCATACTAGAGCGCTCGTGCCAAATTCATGGCACACCAGACAAACCAGCCAACCACACCAATAGAGACTGTTGGGTGTTCAAACAGGCCGGCAAGATAAACACCGAAAACAAGGACAAGGGGCTGCACAGCGACGATGACGATGAGCCCCGGCGTCCGAATACGGGGGGGGGGGGGGGGGCAGAAGAAATTTCCCCCGAGGTGAAAACGGTCAATATGATCTATGCCACCCACATCCCCAAGCGGGAACGGAAGCGGGCACTACGGGACGTCTATGCGATGGAGCCGGTCGCCCCCAAGTTCAACCCATGGTCAGCTTGTCCGATCACCTTTGACCGTAGGGATCACCCTACCAGCATCCGTCACGGCGGCTCAACCGCATTGGTATTAGACCCAATCACCGACGGATTCCACCTCACGCATGTCCTTATGGACGGCGGCAGCAGCCTGAACCTGCTTTATCAGGACACAGTGTGCAAGATGGGCATTGATCCTTCAAGGATCAAGCCCACCAAAACCACCTTTAAAGGTGTTATTCCTGGAGTAGAGGCCCACTGCACGGGTTCTATAACATTGGAAGTGGTCTTCGGATCCCCAGACAACTTCAGGAGCAAAGAGCTGATCTTCGACATCGTCCCTTTCCGTAGTGGCTACCACACACTGCTCGGACGGACCGCATTCGCAAGATTCAATGCCGTGCCACACTACACATATCTCAAGCTCAAGATGTCGGGACCGTGCGGGGTCATCACTGTCAACGGAAATATGGACCGCTCCCTTCGAACAGAAGAGCATACGGCAGCCCTCGCGGCAGAAGTACAATGCGGCCTCCTCCGCCAAACCAATTTGGCGACAACTTCGAGCATTGTCAAACGAGTCCGGAGCACCCCGCAACAGGATCAACACGAATGTCAAGATCGTGATTAGCAGTCCGGCCTCCGCTCAAGCCCCTCCAAAGCAGCATTAGTGCCACGCGTACACAATTATGCACTCAAGATACCTTGGGCATAGGCGGAGGCGCATCAACGACTCAGTCGATAATGCGGGTAACCGCTAAAAACCTTCATACTCTTTCCCTTTTACCTTTCAGGACACCGTGTTTGTGCAGCATCCTCAAGAGAGCCGAATTGCCGGACTCATATGGAAGAGACACCCAAGGAGGCAACAGACGTTGTGCGCAGAAGGAAATACCCAGGTGGAATCTATTTATGATCGTTATACCTGCTTCATCTATATGCACACGACTCGCCCCTGGATAGGACATGTCAAATAGTCCTATTTTTATCTCTGCCTAATGCATCCACTGTAAACATACACTTAAACGTATTTTTCGTCAAATGGAGATTATATATAGCGTCAGCTTATTATCCTCATTTGAGTATTTTTCTCTTATAAATGTTTATTTGGTATTACATCCATACATCTTGGTACGGCAGTTTGCCAGGGGCTTCTATATGACGCCCCGTAATATGGCAACTAAAAGTCCGAACACTTTCAATAGTGCGGCACCCTGAACTTATAGCACTATATGCATCAGCTCCGAATCATGTCTTGGCTCTACAGTTGGGATAGCCTGGCTCCCTTGTTTTGGTGCCTTACGTTCCGTTATATCGGCTAAGGTAGCGCAGGGAGAACTACTGCGATTGTGTCCCGGTTCTTCTGGACGAGCACGTCAGTAGAGAAACCCGAAAACTGATCGGCATGATGTGGCGAGAGCTGGTCGCTGTTCGAGAGGTACTAAAATCCTTAAAGATTTTCCGCTTTAGGCGATAAATCGGCTTTGTCCGACCAAGGCGTATATAGCGCCCCAATTCGGCCTTCCGAATTCTAGGGGCTTCGCCCAAATTTAAAATTGTAGGCTTCTATGGCTAAGTGAAAGTTATAAAGCCGCATAGTCCGATTGCTTCGTTCGCTGCACTGGACACCTCCTCAAGGGACCAAACATTTGGATAAAGAGTGTTAAGGTTTTCCACGAACACCCCAGTGCTAGTCACGCGGGGCGGAAGCCGACGACTGGCCTACTTTTAGGATTTTATAAACAGCCGCACAGAAGGTAATATTTTAAATAACAAAAGCGCTACATAGCGCAAGTAACTTCGTCCTTAAAATACAAACATGACAGAAGCGAAAATTCATTCAAAAATGGTGTCCTTAGTACATTCGTCAGCCACGAGACGAGCACCCTTCATAACGCCATCATAGTACATCTCGGGATGGCGATGCGCCTTGCCCTCCGGCGGTCCGTCCTTGACCAACTTCTCCGCATCCATCTTGCCCCAATGCACTTGGACGCGAGCAAGGGCCCGACGGGCACCCTTGATGCACACAGATCGCTTGATCACCTCAAGCCGCGGGAAGGCATCCACCATCCGCTTGATCAGGCCAAAGTAGCTACTGGGCACGAGCTCACCAGGCCACATCCGAACTATGAACACTTTCATAGCTAGTTTGGCCACCCTGTGGAGTTCGACCAACTGCTTCAGTTGGTCACTCAGAGGCATCGGGTGTTCGGCCCCAGCATACTGGGACCAGAACAGCTTCTCCGTTGAGTTCCCCTCCTACACACGGTAGAACTCCACAGCATCTGATACGCTGCGTGGCAGACCTACGGATGCCCCTGGAGAGCTCTGAATTCGAGTAAGTAATAGAAACGCCTCCTCCACATGTTTGCTTTGCATAAAGAACTTCTTACCCGCTGCTATCTTCTTGGCCTCCTGGATCTCCTATTGTGCTTTCTCGGCTTCGGCCTTGGCATCTTTTAAGCTCATAAGGGCCTTCGCAAGCTTGGCCTCTTTGGCCTTCAGATCATGCTCCACGGACTCGCATTTCTTGTCGAGGTCCTGGAGCTCCTGCTGTACCTCACCTACCCTAGCACGTTGCTTTTCGCGCTCCTTACATTCCGAGGCCGCCTTGTCTTCGGCCTCGGACAGCGCCTTCTTCAGGGCCGCCACTTCAGCGGGGGCCCCTGTTACACGGTCACGACACTTAGTTGTTAGACCCACCAATTCTGCCTATCCTTAAAATACATAAGAATGGGAATTACTTACACTTGTTCTCTTCGAGTTGCCTCTTCGTGAGGTCGAGCTCTCCCTGCGCCTGCTCTAGGTCCCGCTTCAAATCGGCAACCTCGACAGTACGAGCAGCAGCAGCAAGCAGCACAACCTGCTTATTCAAAATAATACTTATGATTAGACTCCTGCGGATTTTAATTGACCCTCTGCTCGGCTTTTCCTTCCGAACGCCAAACAGAGTATCAGGGGCTACTACCTCTCGGGTGGTAATTTTGCACATATTTATTACTTACCTCGAAGCCTGTTAGGAGGCTGGTGCAAGCTTCAGTCAGTCCGCTCTTGGCGGACAAAACCTTCCGAATCACCATACTCATAAGAGTACGGTGCCCTTCGTCCAGGGAAGCGCCGCAAAGTGCTTCCAGCAGACCATCCGGCGCTTCATGCGCAACGGAATTCCATGACACAGACGGCTCACCCTCCTTAGCAAGGGGTCGCCTGCCTGAGTCTGGAACCATCAAAGGTTCCGGAATTGTGTTTGGCTCAGAGCCCGGCTGGCCGTGGCTCTCGTCGACACGATCCACGGGGATCTTGAACCCCGCATGTCCGATGTCTTGGACCCCACCTCGCGGTGTCTCCAGAGTCACCTCCCCCCGCTCTAGGAGCCTTTGGGACAACACCTCCGTGATGTCCGCAGGTTGAGGAGTAGTGGCCGTCGGAAGCAAATTCATCTCCAAATTGCTCAGGGACACGGAGGAGGATACCTTGGGGTGATCCCTGGCCGGACTGCACAAATGTTCGGCATTATAAATACAAAAACTGCAAAGTGAAGTCATGATAGAATGCAAACACTTACGATCGCGCTAGGGGCTTCACCCTGGGCAGCCACCCCTCCTCGTTGAGAGCGGCCGTGGTGGAGTAGTCCGGAAGGGGCCCCTTCCCCTTCTTGGACGCCCCAGCCTACCCTCCGGGGGCGGATTTTCTCTTCTTCTCCCCCCCCCCCCCGGTGGGGGAAGGTAGGATCTTTTCCTGATTCCCCCCACCTCCGCGGGAGGAATCCAACTCGTCGTCATCGCACGACAGGGGAATGACGGCCCTGCGCCGAGGACCTTTTCCGGCCCCCGGGTCCGCCTCCCCGGACCCCTCATCCTTTCCGGATGGCGCATCTTCTTCTTCTTCTTCCTCCCCTTTGTGGGAGGAGTCCGCCTCGTCGTCTTCGGACGAGGCTTCCGGTACAACCTTACGCTGGAGACCCTTTCAGATCCCCGGGGCCTTCTTCTCCGGCACCTTGTATGGCGCCGGGACCAGCATCTCCGTCAGGAGAACATCTGCTGGGTCTTCTGGCAGTGGAGCCGGGCAGTAAACCTGCTTCGCTGTCTCCACGTAATCCTGAAGTAAATATGCACAACCACTTAAGGCACTCCCGTGAATGTATCAGGAAGAACTGGGTCCGATGTCGGTCTAAGAACTCACCGGCCTAGGAGCCCGTGCGGCGTGAAGCCCGCGGTCCTCGGATGTCGGAGGAGGCACTTCGGAGGCCTTGAACAGCTCCTTCCATGCTCCTTTGTGCGTCATGTCGTAGAGCCTCTGGAGCGTCCGGTGCTCGATGGGGATGAACTCCAACAGATTGACTGCCCGCCTCTGGCAGGGCAAGATTCGGCGAACAAGCATGACCTGGATCACGTTGACAAGCTTGATGTTCTTGTCCTTCATGCTTTTGGCGCATGTTTGGAGTCCGGCTAGCTCCACGGAATCGCCCCAGGACAGGCCCTTCCTCTCCTAGGAGGTGAGCCGCATGGGGGCTCTGGATCGGAACTCGGGGGCCGCTGCCCAGTTGGCGCCGTGCGGCTCGGTGATGTAGAACCACCCCGATTGCCATACTTTTATAGTCTCCGCAAAGGAGCCGTCGTGCCATGTGACGTTAGGCATTCGGCCCACCAAGGCCCCTCCGCACTCTGCCTATTGGCCTCTTACCACCTTCGGCTTCAAACAGAAAGTTTGCAGCTATAGGCCGAAGTGAGGCCGTGTGCGGAGGAAGGCCTCGCACACGAGGATGAACGCCGAGATGTTGAGGACGAAATTCGGGGCTATATCGTGGAAATCTAGCCCGTAGTAGAACATAAGCCCGCGGACGAAGGGATGGAGTGGGAATCCCAGTCCACAGACAAAGTGGGCGACGAATACGACCGTCTCGTGGGGTCCTGGGGTCGGAATGACCTGCCCGGCGTCTGGTAGACAGTGCGCTATGTCCGCGGCCAAGTATCCGGCCGCCCGAAGATTGGTGATGTGCTTCTCCTTGACGGTGGAAGCCACCCACTTGCCTCCTGCTCTGGACATGTTTAGCTGTGCGGGGAAGACTTGGGCTTGAGCGCTGGAGCTCGAGGGGGCAAGACTGGGCAAAGGAGGAAGAAGGCGTGGGTGAAAATGGGGGAATCTTATCCCTTTATAGAGGCGCCGGAAGCGGTGCGCCTCCCCACTTGCCCGCTAGGAATCGCTTGTTTCCCAAGCACCACGGTTAATGGCACGGTTAGATTACCCATGCCCGTATTTATGAGAATCACGTAATAAGGGGACACGATCTCTGCTTTGACAAGACGTGTCACAGAAACCGCCTCATGATATGCGTTGTAGCTGGTTGTGTGGAAACGGTTCGAATAATGCATCCGATCATAATAACATGTCACTTCATCAGGAAAAGTTGTTAGTAGATTGCATTTGTGAAATATCCTCCTCTCTATGGTGGTATGAGAAGATCATTTTTTGAGATCCGGACACGATTTGGGTGTTCGGTGATTACTTTGGAGTATTCGATGGAGGAACCCACCTTGCAATGCCGAACACAATACTGCATGTCGGACTCATCGTCATTGAAGCCTGGTTCAGGGGCTACTGAGGGAGTCCTGGATTAGGGGGTATCTGGACAGCCGGACTGTGTACAACGTCCGGACTATTGAAACGTGAAGATACAAGACTCAACACTTCAGGCCGTGTCCGAATGGGACTTTCCTTGGCGTGGAAGGCAATCTTGGCGATCCGCATATTATATTTCCTTCTTTGTAACTGACTCCATGTAAACCCTAGCCCTCTCCGGTGTCTATATAAACCAGAGAGGTTGGTCCTTAGATGGCCTATCACAATTACATTCATACCATCATAGGCTAGCTCCTAGGGTTTAGCCTCTACGATCTCGTGGTACATCTACTCTTGTACTACCCATATCATCAATATTAATCAAGCAGGAACTAGGGTTTTACCTCCATCGAGAGGGCCCGAACCTGGGTAAACATCTGTGTCCCTTACTTGTTACCATCAACCTTGACGCACAGATCGGGACCCCCTACCCGAGATCCACCGGTTTTGACACCGACACCCGCTCCTTGCTAGCGCTCCTTGTCGTCGTGCACCGCTTCCAGAGAGCTCTAGAGGAGCCGAGACCCCCTCCCCCTTCGCCTCTAAATTCATACCCCCTCCAGCCTCTCCGAGCACTCCAATGCTCACCACACAGCCTCCACAAACCCGTAGCATAGCTGCAGCCCGGCCGGGCAGGCCTCCGGCTGCCGCCCCTGACATGAGCTCGCCAGCGATCCCCGTAGCTCCTCCTCCTCACTCCAGTGCCCCTCGAGCTCGATCCACTCCTCAGGTGACTACCTAGTGACTCACTGGTGTCGTCCGAGCCCGTTGGAGCCCCTTGTGTGGGCCCACGTCGTCGTCGTCCTCAACTCCAGCGAGCTACGCTTTCTGCAGCCACTGGAGAAGCTCGTTCCGACCCCGTCCGTCCACCTCCAGCCAAGCCATGGGTACATGGAGGTGCGCCTCGACCCCCTCTTTCTTTCTATCCCTCTAGAACCTGCTGAGGACCCCTCCTCCCGGCGTGAGCTCTAGTGAAGTGCCGCCCATCTCTGTTTCTCTCTCTCCCCCATGACCTGACACGTGGGGCCCGCTGTCAGCCTCACCGCACACCCCTGAAGCGGTATGAGTGGAGGTGTATTCCTGGAATACGCCATCGATGTCACCCCCTGGTTTTTTCTTTTAATTCAAATTTAAATCAATTTTTGACCAGAAACTTTGAGCAGCCATAACTTTTAAACCATAAGTCCAAATAATTTGATTCTTTTTGCATTGTGTTTGTTTTGAAAAGTTCTAGCAGCACACCAAAATGGAGATTTTTTCCTTGCTGTCTAGAATTTCTGGGGATTTTTAGAGTGGTTCTTGATATTTTATTTTGCTATTTTTAATTGTTGGGAAGAAGAAACTTGTCTTCAAGAGAACCAAGAGGAGTGTGACCCTCCTCTACACTAAGGCAAGCCACACCAACATTTGTATGGTGTCATTTCAATATCTATGATTTTTCAACTTGAATATGAATTATTTTAATGCATTTAATTGTTTAAATAAATATTGCTTGTGTTAATTACTTTGTCATGATTGAAATTCTTAGTTTGCAGTACTATTTAAATGCTTGAACTAGTTTAAGGCAGTAGAAGAAATTTAGAGTGTATGGTTATGCTTTTGATATGAATGATGATAGTTTTATTATGTGGTTAATTTATTTTGATAAATTATGCTATAACCAAAATGATGAGTGCTAAAACCAGTAAAGTAAAAAAACAGTAGAGTTTAATGATGAGTAATGCAAGTAGAAAACTTTGATGATGTCGATCTGTTCACTTTTAGTGGTATGTGATGCATGTTGAATAGTTGCATGTTCATGGCATATTGTGACTCGAGTTACTTTGTTTCAAGTTAAAACTGATGTTAATTCAACTTGAACATAATGTTGATCGAGTCATGGTGCCACTGAATCGAGTTCTTTACAGTGCAACCACATTTTCCTTTATGGGGAGGTCATTATTCGGTCCATTATCATGCCTCTGGTCGGTACCCCCAATGAGGGAAGGTTATGGGTGTGTGGTACCCAGACCCGGTAAGCAGACATAACCTTGTGTGCATGTTTGTTGTTATGGTACCTTGTCCCCATTTGGAACCGTTTTGCCCCGACGGTGGCCATTGATGCCTTTGGTAGGCAAGGGGCCACCCATGACTTAGCCCAGTGGGGAGATAGTCGGAGTGGTCGGGAGAGTGTCATGGCAATGGGAGGGTTGTGTCAGAATACCGTTGGTCCACCCGAATGGGAAGACGAGGCCATGGGTTCCATGGTGTGAGTAAAGTGTGCTACCTCTGTAGAGTGTATTTTCAATCTATCGATAGCCGCGTCCTTGGTTACGGACATAGCTCGTGAGTAAGTCACACCATGGATCAACATTAATAAGTAATGTTGCACACTAAATTCTATGTCTGGCACTAGTTATGTGATGATTTGTGAGATCATGAAGATGATCGTTGCTAGAACAAAAGTGTTGGTTTCGCTTGTGATCCAGGTATGGTCATCGTTTTGGTTACGAGGTAACCTGTCTGGTAAGAGAGTCCGCGGGACTCAGTGCAAAAGTTGATGTATCACCGCATCAATATTGTTTCTTGCATTGCATTTAACCTGATTAATTGTCATGATATTGTTTGCCATTGTGCTTATGCTTGTTGTGAGCTTGCAAGTAAATTCAATGTACTGACCTGGCGTGTCATGCCAGATTTCAGGACAGGCTTATCGGATCAGAGTGCTTTGCGAGTCTAGATTGTGTCCACGTCGGTGTCCCTGTGCTTTGGAGTTCCGCTGTGTCGTTTTTCCGCTGCCACGTAGTTATCTTGATCGAGGCCCTCTTCATGTTCATTAAATAATGTACATATTGTTTAGCCGCACCGTGTGTGCCGCTTGGCCTCGCAACTTGATGTAATATCGAACCTATGTTTCCACTAGCATCAATAAAGCGGGTTTTTTCTATACCATGTTGTTGTGTGTTGCCAGAAGACTTGATCTCTGGGCTGGCAATGCAAGGTAAACTGGTTGCTCTGAGCCGGGGTGCCACACATGATGAGAAAATAGGGTTGCTATATCATTTAATTTAGTAAGATGTTACACAATAGTTTCAGTTTCATAGCCATGGAAAGGGTCAGATTCAACCAGAGTAATTAACTCTGGGTCGACAGAGAATTCATAATCCTTATCGGTAACAAAGATAGGTGAAGTAGCAAAATTAGGATCACATTTCATTCTAGCATTCAAAGATTTTTATTTCAACTTGCATAATAATTTCTTAAGATAATCTCTATCTTTGCAAGCAAGAAAGTCTCTAGCTACCTCTCCATCCATAACATAACCCTCATGTATTTTAGGCAATTCAAATCTAGGAGAGCTAGATCTAATAGGTGATTCATAGTTTTTAGTTTCAAAGACTTCATCAGTTTCAACATTCTCAATATCTTTAGCTCTAGCAAGTTGTTCATCAAGAAATCCACCAAGTGGCACATTATCATCAAGCAAGGTACTAGCATCATCATAAGCATCATTCATAGCAGAAGTAGCATCATCAATAACTTTCGACATATCAGGATTAATAGCATGTGGTAGTGTTGCAAGTTTATTCAGAACCAAAGGTGAATCAAGTACAGAGCTAGATGGCAGTTCCTTACCTCTCCTTGTCTTAGAGGGAAAAATATTGGTTCTGGTTTCTTTCAGATTTTTCATAGTGATAAATAGATATAAATCCCAGGTGACCAACAAATATAGCTATGCTCCCCAACATCGGTGCCGAAAAAAGGTCTTGATAACCCACAAGTATAGGGGATCGCAACAGTTTTTGCGGGTAGAGTATTCAACCCAAATTTGTTGATTCGACATAAAGGGGAGTCAAAGAATATTTATAAGTATTAGTAGTTGAGTTGTCAATTCAACCACACCTGTAGATTAAATATCTACAACAAAGTTATCAGCAGCATAGTAATATGATAGTGTGATAGCAGTAGTAATGATAGCAGTGGTAACGGTAACGACAGTAACAGTTTTGTAGCAGTTGTAACAGTAGCAACAGGAATAGTAACCTAGCAAGAAAAATATGTGGAAAACTCATAGGCATTGGAGCGGTGAATTTGTTGGATAATATTAGTCATATAACAGTCATAACCTAGGGCGGCAGAGAACTAGCTCCAGTTCATAAATATAATGTAGGCATGTATTCCGTAAATAGTCATACATGCTTATGGAAAAGAACTTGCATGGCATCTTTTGTCCTACCCTCCCATGGCAGCGGGGTCCATAATGAAACTAAGGGATATTAAGGCCTCCTTTTAATAGAGAACCGGAACAAAGCATTAGCGCATAGTGAATACATGAACTCCTCAAACTACGGTTATCACTGGAAAGTATCCCAATTACTGTCACCCTGGGTTTACGGATCATAACACCTAATAGGTCCATATGACTTGAAAGATTGGATCTAGAACATAGACATAATGGTGAAAAGATAAACGATTCAGATCTGAAATCATGGCACTCGGGCCTCATACGTCCATTTTGCATCATGCTTTTATATTGATATTTATTGCATTATGGGCTGTTATTACACATTATGGTACAACACTTATGCCTTTTCTCTCTTATTTTACAAGGTTTACACAAAGAGGGAGAATGCCAGCCGTTGGAATTCTGGACCGGAAAGGAGCAAATCTGAGAGACCTATTCTCCACAACTCCGAAAGTCCTGAAAATTTACAGAGAATTATTTTGGAATATATAAGCATTATTGGGTGAAGAAATACCAGAGGAGGACCCACCAAGTGGCCACAAGCCCGGGGGCACGCCCTACCCCCCTGGGCGCGCCTGTCGGTTCTATATCTGGCATATCTCGCACTACAGGTCCTAAGCTAGACGTCTTGGAGTGATGGTAACATGGACACAGGGTTTTACCCAGGTTCGGGCTCTCTCAAAGAGATAATACCCTACATCCTGCTTTTGATTGTATTGATATGGGTGTGGTACAGAGTACATGTATCTACCACGAGATTGTTCTAATGAATATAAGTTCATCTATTGACTAGCATGTCCTCAGTTTATATAACACACCGAAGGCCTAGGGTTTTAGGAGAGTCCTTGGCTTGAGCACCAAGTCTTGTGGAGTCTTCCTTGTATGCGGCATGTGCTGCCTAAAGTGGCCCATGAGTGAACCGCCATGGGGATCCTCGGCATGATCCAGTTGGTCGAGAGACAACGTGGTAAGTACCCCTAGTCTAGGACACTGTCAGTAGCCCCTTGAACCGGTCTTCAAGTTAGGGACGCTCCTCGATTCTTCCGAACTGTTCTACATCTTCGATCGTTGATCTTGAAAACTGGTTCAACAAATCTTCTCATGTTCGATCGAGGATCGCCATAGTGAGTCCAAAGAATTTATACGTCGGGAATCCGAGGAGACCTTTAAGTTGTTGGCCTTTATCAATGCCTTGTTATTCTCATGCCACACCTCGGGTTTGAAGTTGTTCCCGTGTGGCGGTGTCCTCCAGCGTCCGAGCTCCAACATCGGACTACATCCGAGCTCCAACGTCGGACTATATCCGAGGTGTCATAGATCACCTTGGTTCGAAAAGGCTGAAGGAATTCAGCCAAGCTTAATGCCAGAAATGCCCTCTATGGAGCCAGCCACTTGTATCCGAGCTTTATACCAGATTACATCCGAGGTGGTGCACTACCTTGGGCATGGGCTGTTTTTTGTGAATTTAATTCTGATTTGTGCAATTTATTCTCTGCCGAGTTGTATAGCCAATAGCCCTCAAGGTGCGTGCCGGCCTAATATTTGGGATGCACCTGAAGGATTAAATCAAACCGCTGATCCCATTAGCCCCTGAGACTCAGGTCGATTCGTGAGGTCGTCCTGAGGATCAATTCCTAGCTCAGCAGCATACTTAGGAATAGAAATGCGGTGTAATATATTAGAGGAAATAGTGATCGGCAGACAGGCCCTTGAGAGAGGGTCTTTAGAAGTTGCCGTAATAGATTAGCTTGATGCTAGATATGTCCCAGATGGTACCTATCATTGTCCGAAGACGCATTTGCCCATAGTTCGGTCATGCCGAATCCTAAGCAAGTTGAATTTTCTGCATGGAACAAGCAATGCAGTAGCCCCCGGGACACTGGTCGGGTGGCAACACAAGATCAGGGGATCGATGTACCCCTTTAATATTAGTAAATGATAAGCCCGAAGCCTAGTAGCCCCCGAGCCTTAATGTGGGCACAGGTGACCGAATTAAGGATCGATATCTGGAGTGAATTCATTTTAATCACAATTGATGTGTAATGATTCTATGTATCCAAGTACTTTACTTCATTAATGCTCGGATCTGCATTGTACAAAACTTTGTTGACCGACCATTGGCTTCAACCTCCTTGGCCAGTAGCCGGGGAGTGTTTGTCCTACTGTATAAAGCCTTTATAAGGGCAAAGATTTATGACAAACAAGGCAATCCGGCCATACGGCTTTATAAACAAAGGTACACTGAGAGATATGTTACATTACTTTTTAATGTAAGAAACATCTTCCGAAGAAAATAGTCTCGCTATCAGTTCCTTTCTTTGGGTTGTCATGCCGATTATGATCATCAAACCTCACCTCCGATCAATGTGGGAGGAAAATATTGAGGATTTAGTCTGGGGAAAATTCACGAACTCTATGGTTTTAAAGAACCAAAATTTTCACTTCTATCATTGCCGACCAATTATATCCTTTAAGATTACTAGCTTTTGGCTTCACCCAGTCTGAGGTACTAACCCGGATGACCCGGTAGTAACAATGACAGAGGTGCTCCTTTTACTGCCTAACCGAATAATCGGTAACGTAGGGGTAAGCACAGGAGCGAGGCAACCCAGCTTGGCCAAAATCTTAAGTCAGCTTGATGCATATTTATGGATTTATAACGATAAGCACGGAAGGCAGCACTCGTATATTGAATACAAACATTGATGATATATGATTATTTTGACTCTGTTGCGACTATTTATAATCTAAAAGTGGTCCATCATCGACTTCTACCCCTTTGTAGATGCTACACAGGGTGTTTCCGTAGTAACAAGACAACCCTTAGCCGACGTCGCGGAGCCCGGAGGCTGTTGTGTTAGCAGAGACAAGGCAATCAGATATGCAGGCTTTATAGCTTTCACTTAGTCATAGGAGCGTTAAACTGGGGATGCTAATTACTAGCCCCCTGTCAGTGTTCGGTGTTAGCCGAGCACATGTCATTAACACTTCGGCTAGTTTTATGAAAGACTCATCGTCTAACATGGGGTGACCTCTATCCATCTATAGTTTGACACAGTCATCAGCTCATTGACCACTTTATGCTCATTGTGGCAATCAGTTTTCGGCTTTCTCCACTAAGGTGCTTAACCATTCAAGCTGGAAGCACAATCGCAATGGTTCTACCTTAGCACACCTAGCTGAACAAAGCTAAACATAGGATGCAAGCACAGGAGCCGGGCAACCCAACTATCACTACAAAAAAAATACACTTCCGTGATGATACATGTTTTTCACAGTAGGTCACGTTTTGTGTCATGCATGTACATCCATGATGATTTTATGACAGAATCAAGATCATCATACATGTGCTGTCGTAGAAGTGTTCGATGACATTACCAAAATTATCATCACGGAAGTGTCCACTTCCATGACGATAAATCGCGCATCATAGAAGTGCTTTCGTCAAGGGTGACCGACACGTGGCATCCATCGTAACAGCCCCGACCAATGGGAATTTTTCACGTGTAAAATCATCATTGGCTGGAGGAAACACATGTCGGCTCACCTTTGGGACAGAGGTCATCCACTCATTGGATCGAAGGCGCCTATGATACATCGACACGTGGCACGGCCCAACAGAGGCCCATTCCTATGAAAAGGCCAGCACGTTTGACTTGGTCAAAAGGTGGCGGGGTGGCCCACGGAAAGCCTGTTAACGGTCTGTTCGCATATAGCCCATTTACAGCCCGCTAACCCGGGGCCCGTTACGACCTATCCGAATTAGGCCCAGTAGCATCGTCTGGGCCGTCCAATATGATTCCATGCCATTTTAACTTCCGGCCCATGTATGGCCCATGACGTCTTTCGGCCCATATGAGGCCCTTTGTAACTCTTGGCCCATTAACAATACGTGATGAAACTGGCCCGTAATGAACAGTGTATCACTTTATACCCATTAACGGCCCATTATTCCATTGGGCCATTTCCAGCCCATGTTGTCTTTCGGCCTTCTCAGGGCCCATTTATTCTTGGGCTCATTTCCAACATTCGGTTACTTATGACCCGTTACTATAATTTTCTGCTTGTGGGCAAATTCAGCCCGTGGTTACAGTCGGCCCGTTTGTGGCCCATTAATACGTTGGGCCGTTTTCATACTGTCATTAAATATGGCCGATTAACGACGTCCCGTTATGGTCGGCCCATGAATAGACGACTCCAAGTCTAGCCTGTTTACGGCCATAATGCGGTTTGTTATTGGCCCATGTTTGGCCAATCGATCATACGACCCGTAGAAGGCCCATTGATGATACGGCCTATAGAAGGCCCATTGTGTCTATGACCCATAGAAGGCCCATTGTTTATATGCCTCATAAAAGGCCCATTGTTTCTACGGCCTGTAGAAGGCCCATTGTTTCTACGACCCGTAGGAGGCCCAGTGTCACTACAGTAAATATGTAGCCCATGGTTATTGTGTCCTAGTTTAAAAAAATAGGTTATTGCGGCCACTAGCAAACCGCGGAAAAAGAACTGCACTGACTACAAGCAAACAAATAAACAAGACAACACGGAAGTAAATGAGCAAGCAACTTATGCTAGGATATCATGGCTATCACACATATTACATCCACTAGGCATCAAAGTTTGCCACCAGTGCAAATATAGGGAGCAAAGAAGCATATCATATACACTGGTTGTCAAAGTTGGCGACTAGTACAAATAGACGCCGCAGCAAAACAAGTCCAGAACTAAAAATAGTTAGAAGATCTCAAGAAACAATATCCTATGTACCAATAATGCTGGCAAGATGCTTAGCAAGCTTATTAACTCTTTCTTGTTTGGCGCTTAAATCCTCTAGTGCTTGTTGTTGCACCAGAAAGTATGCATCTGAATTCTGCAGGGAATTCCTCAGTCCTTCAGCTTCCTATCGCAGCATATCTGATTGATGTCTATCAAGTTGATCTTGAGACTCAAGACAACGAACTGATTTAGGCAGCGAGTTCAAATAGCTTGTGCTAACATTAGTGGCCAGTAACTCGAACACTACATCAAGACAGGACTTTTGGGTTCTCTCATTGTCGTCAAGATAGTTTTTATCAGCTTTCTTGGAGACCAACAGGGATGTCTCACTATCTTGAACCTTATCTGCATTACTTCCTTTACCATTGCATAACGGGGTACTATTCTCCAATATTTTGTCAGCATTCTAAAATAGAAACAAGCAGACACATCACAGGTTTACCATCTTGTATATGAAACTCATTTTGGTAAATCAGCTCAGTAGTAAAGTGGACAAGATAACAACATGAAACAAACATATATCTATTGACCATGGTCAGTTTATGGTATATATCATTCTAATTTTTGTTGCCAAATAAAGATAGAGACACAATTCAAATAATATTTGTTCAAGACAAAGCATAATAGACAGAATATAAGTATGGGAAACTATAGAGCAATAACAAGACTTGTACTGTGCATGACATGAGAACATAACTGTTTATTCAATTGAAACTGAAATCAACATAGAGAAAGTTACAACAGCAAACCAGTTAAAGAAATAGGTTTAAAACATACCTGTTGCGCCATTGGAGTTTCTATTCCATCCTTGAAATTTGAAAATAGTTGGTATGAGTAAATACAGTGATGCAAGAGCAAAGGAGTATAAACCATAGCTACAGATCCTGAATTGGGAACAATTCTTCTTCTCCTTTAAGCGTTGAGTTGGGATTCGGAGTGGTGGTCCTCGTGCTTTGGTCACTGCAGTTCCCTTACTAACTGCTCGTGTTTGGGTGCTCTGTGGTAGAGACGGTGTTGTGTCAACTGGAATTGGGTTACTATCTGCTGGGGTTGGGGTTAGAAGGGGTGTAGCTGGTTCTCTGTCCGACTGGGTAGGGGTATAGCCTGCGAGAGTCTGGGTTATGTGTGGTGGGGCTGGTTCTTGGGCAAGTACAACCGTGGTTCTATCTGCATCAACTTGTAGCACTATCTTTTCTGAAGACTGTGTTGTTACTCCCTTAGATACTGCCATCACCCTCTCCAATTCAAATGGCTAATAAACAAAAAAGTAATTGAATATACAGACATTGTATGATAGGCAGATGCAATGGATACTGGGGAATAAAATAGGGCATGAAATAATTCAAATTTATGTTGTCTAACCAAGCAGGATAGCATGACACAAGTTCACATATATGATGGCTAACTAAACAGGATAGCATGACACGATTTCACATTATGATGGCTAACTAAAAAAGATGGAAAGGCATAGTTCAAAATATGATGACTATGTAAACAGGATGACATGATATAACTATATAATGTGTTTATTAAATAGGTTGGCATGCCATAATTCACATACATGTCGCCTATGGAAACATGATAGCATGATATAATTCACGGATAGAATGACATAATTCAAAATAGGATGACTGTAAACACTAAACAGGATGAGATGATATAACTATATGATGTCTTTATTAAATGGGTTGCCATGCCATAATTCAGATAGATGTTGTGTATGTAAACATGATGGCATGATATAATTCAAATATATGATTTATATAGTAAGCAAGTAAGCAGATGACAATCCATATATGATGTAAAAACTAAGCAATGCAAGACAACATTCATGACATGGGTAATATAACCCTGCAAAGTTTGAGCATAGACCTCAGGGGGGAAATAGGACTGGTCATCAGTCTCTGAATCCTGCTCTGAGGATCTCTCTGTAACCAGCAAGATGTTTGCTTCAATAGGTAGCATTGTATGCTCTGAATACCTTGTTTTCACTCCATATACTTCCATCACCGCTTCAAATGACTAATGCACAGGAAGACTAGTTGAATATACAAACGTTGTCGACAAATGGAACACATAATACAAAAAAATGATAACATAATATAATTCACACACATGATGATTGGCTAAACAACATGGCATTACATAATTCATATATATAACGCCTTTGCAACAAGATAACATTGCATAATTCACATATATAATGTCTTGCAACAAGATGGCAATGCATAATTCACATATATGGTAATTAGACACTAAACAGGTGGCATTCACACAAAGCATCTCTAAACTAATCAAATGACATAGCAATGCAAGACACCATACACATGATATGAGCAACATAACCCTGCCAAGTTAGAGCATACACCTCAGGGAGGAAATAGGACTGGTCATCTGTCTCTGAGTACTCCTCTGAGGAGCTATCCGTAACCAGCGAGATATGCGCTTCGTTAGATAGCATAGTCTGCTCTGAATACCTTGTTTTCACTCCAGAATTTTCCATCACCGTGTCAAATGGCGGATGCACACGAAGAGTAGTTGAATGTACTAACGTTGTTAACAAATGTAATACCTAACAAAAAAAGGATGGCCTGATATAATTCACATATAAGATGGCTGGCTAAGCAGGATGGCATTGCAAAATTCACATATATGATGCCTGGCTAAACAAGATGGCATTGCATAATTCACATAGATGATGGATAAACTAAACAAATGGCATTCACGCAAAGCATGTATAAACTAAGCAGATGACATATTTGATGTATAAAGTAAATAATGCAAGGCACCATATGCATGATATAACCATAATCAGCATGCCAAGTTAAAGCGAAGACCTCAGGGGGTAAATAGGAGTGGTCTTCTCCTTCTGAATCCCCCACAGAACAGATATCTTCCTCTCGATTACAATCTGAAATGGGTGGAGGGGGGACTGCCTTTGCACCTACCATGGTGCAATGTCTACATGAAATTTTACTGCCACGCAAGGCTCGTCTCTTTTGCTCTACATTTTCAGTTCCATTGTGTACAATAACTAACATGCATAGGAATAAACCATAGTGAGACTATGTAAGGAGTGCATGCAGAAATCCAGAGTGATGGCAGCAACCTGTGGATAGACCAAAAACCAATGATAGCAGGCAGATAATGGCTTCAGTTAAAACATACAGATAATGGCTTCTTTACTATTTGTTTCCCACCCAACATGAAACTCGTAGTAGACACCAGAGGCTAACCAGATAGTAGATATAGATACTATTGATTGCGGCCCCGATATGTACCCCACGACCATTTAAAAACTCAAGTTTGACCATTAGTTTGGAGCTGACTTAGAGTCTAATCGGTGAATAGGACGATAAAGTAGCATGTAATATTAAGCGATGCATAATGTAAGCAGACACGAAAGAGTGCGACCTCTCTTGCGGACCCGTGTAGTCCTCGAGGTCATCTGCTCGGTTGATGATGGTAATGCAGTTGTCATGGATGCCCGCGGTGAGGAAGAAGATCTGGGGCGGCGAAAGACATTCTGGAGGCGGGATCCCTACTGTGCTGGACCCTTCTGTCGTTGGTGCAGCTGAGCTGGGGTGGACGATGGTGCAGCAGGAGCGGGACAAACCACGCAAGGTTTTCTTTGACAACTATTTGTAAGAGAAGTAACTGTAAGGCCTCGTTTGAATTGGAGGATTTTAACAGCGCAGGGATAGGAAATACACATTAATAGGATAGGAATGCACGTGCAAAACAGAGAATTGAAAAACACAGGATTTCTGCCAATCTGGGTGTTTGGTTCACAAGAATTGGAAGATCACGGGATGCAAAGAAGCATGGCGAGATTAAGTCAAACAACAAGAAAGTGTACAGTTATAATGCTATTATGCTACTATCTCTTAGTCTTGTGCTTCATGAATAGGAATTTGAAAAGGAGGACAAGTGGATATTAAAATTCCTACGGTTTTTCTTCCAAGGAGACACTAAAGGAACAAATCCTACAGTTTTCCTTTTCTCCATTCCTTTGAACCAAATGCATGAATAGTAGTACCATAGGAAACTTTCCAATTCCTATGTTTTTCCTTCACTTTTCCTTTCAAGCACTGGCGATTCTAGTAGGCAGGCTTGAGCAAGGAAAAGCCTACACTCAAAAAATATTTTGTGCTACTTCTACTACTTTGGACCCAGGCCACTGCCCTACTAGCTCAACTCCCAGGACCATCGAAAAATGCATAGCTCAAACGCGCAGAGATAAATAATGATGGTGTTCAAGAGAGTCCATCACAGATAGCTAAGTTGCCTGGTACCTCACTGCTTGTCATATAGTAGGAGAAACTAATCGTATTTCACATTACTGTGTGTGCTCAGTGGACAATATATATAACATGTAGAGTAAAAAAGAGATGCAACAAGTGTACAACCTCTTTGGCGAAGCCATGTAGATCTCAGCATCATTGGGTTGGTCAGTGAGGATGATCCGCTAACTTGGCTGTCGGAGGAGGGGAAGAATATCTTAGGCATCTTAAGATGGAGCCCGGGGTATTGCTCCGCTGTGATGGAGGGTTTCATCGTTAGAGCAGCTCCGGTGAGTTGTACGACGCCGAGGCTGAAGCAGGACAGGAGAGACAATGTTAACCTGAGTGGAATTCTAATAGCATCTCCAATAGATGACGTAAAATACATAACCACAAAGTGCTAGATGTAAAATACATCAGCTGCTCATCTCTGAACTTAACTGTTGAAACTGAATTTAACTGTCGAAACTGAACTTCACCGTCGAAACTGAATTTTGCTGTCGAAACTGAATTTTACAGTTGAAAATGAACGCACTAGAGGTGAGGCTACACGTCAGTCGACTGACTTTTTCATCTCTGGTCAGTCGATTTTCCTGCCGTTGTATATGAAATCAAGGGCCTGTAGTTCATCATCAACCTCCACCTCCTGAGCCGCCAGCCACCACCGGCCAAACAGGCACCCCCCGGCGCCCGCGGCCCGCGGTGCGCCGCCCCGCCCCCTGATGTCTACCACACAACCTTCTTCTTGTAGATGTTGTTGGGCCTCCAAGTGTAGACGTTTGTAGGACAGTAGCAAATTTCCCTCAAGTGGATGGCCTAAGGTTTATCAATCCGTGGGAGGCATAGGATGAAGATGGTCTCTCTCAAGCAACCCTGCAATAAAATAACAAAGAGTCTCTTGTGTCGCCAACACACCCAATACAATGGTAAATTGTATAGGTGCACTAGTTCGGAAAAGAGATGGTGATACAAGTGCAATATGGATGGTAGATATAGGTTTTTGTAATCTGAAAATATAAAAACAGCAAGGTAACTAACGATAAAAGTGAGCGTAAACGGTATTGCAATGGTAGGAAACAAGGTCTAGGGCTCATACTTTCAATAGCGCAAGTTCTCTCAATAATAATAACATAATTAGATCATATAACTATCCCTCAACATGCAACAAAGAGTCACTAATAGCGGAGAACAAACGAAGAGATTATTGCATGGTATGAAACCACCTCAAAGTTATCCTTTCTGATCGATCTATTCAAGAGTTCGTAGTAAAATAACATGAAGCTATTATTTCCATTCGATCTATCATAGAGTTCGTACTAGAATAACACCTTAAGACACAAATCAACCAAAACCCTAATGTCACCTAGTAACTCCAATGTCACCTAAAGTATCCGTGGGTATGATTATACGATATGCATCACACAATCTCAGATTCATCTATTCAACCAACACAAAGTTCTTCAAAGAGTGCCCCAAAGTTTCTACCGGAGAGTCAAGACGAAAATGTGTGCCAACCCCTATGCATAAGTTCATTGAACCCGCAAGTTGATCAACAAAACATACATCAAGTAGATCATGTGAATATCACACTGTCACCACAGATAAGCACGGCAAGACATACATCAAGTGTTCTCAAATCCGACAAGACAACTTCAAAGGGAAAACTCAATTCATCACAAGAGAGTAGAGGGGGATAAACATCGTAAGATCCAACTATAATAGCAAAGCTTGCGATACATCAAGATCGTATCACCTCAAGAACACGAGAGAGAGAGAGAGAGAGAGATCAAACACATAGCTACTGGTACATACCCTTAGCCCTGAGGGTGAACTACTCCCTCCTCGTCATGGCCACCGGTGATGGATTCCCCCTCCGGCAGGGTGCCGGAACGGGCTCCCAAGAGGTTTTTGGTGGCTATAGAGGCTTGCGGTGGCGGAACTCCCGATCTATGGTGCTCCTCGATGTTTTTAGGGTATATGGACATATATAGGCGAAAGAAGTCGATCAGGGGAGCCACGAGGGTGGGGGGCGCGCCCAGGGGGTAGGGCGCGCCTCCTTGCCTCATGGCTTCCTTGTTGCTTCTCTGACGTATACTCCAAGTCTCCTGGATTGCTTCCGTTCCAAAAATAACTCTCCGAAGGTTTCATTCCATTTGGACTTCGTTTGACATTCCTTTTCTTCGAAACACTTAAATAGGCAAGAAAACAACAATTTGGGCTGGGCCTCTGGTTAATAGGTTAGTCCCAAAAATAATATAAAAGTGTATAGTAAAGCCCATAAACATCCAAAATAGGTAATATAATAGCATGGAACAATCAAAAATTATAGATACGTTGCAGACGTATCACCTGCCCTGAAACCACTCTCCACCGTCGATCTGCCGCCGCTCCGGCCATCCCTCTAGGCCCCCCATGTTGAGATTTTTCTCCGGCGATCCCCACGGCACCGCCCCACCACTGCCGGTGACCACCGCCCCCACCCTGAATCATAAGATAGATAGTGGGGTACCTCTCCGGCGAGCCCCCTTCCCTGCTGCGGCTGGTTCTTCCTTAACTCTGGCGAGCCCCCTCACCCCCTAAAAATCGACTGACACAAAAGTCGATTCAATCGACTGAAGTGTAGCTAAATTGGAGCAGCATCACAAGCAAGAGCAAGAGCGAGAGCAGCAGCGCGAGCGACAGCAAGAGCAATAGCAAGAGCAGACCAGGCAGGGGATCGAGAGCAAGAGCAGAGCAGCAGCGCGAGTGATAGCTAAAGCAAGAGCAGCTCCTACTGATGTGGACGTCGCCGCCGAGGGAGCGACACCATGGAGGAAGTGGTCAGCGACGCTGCCGTGGATGGAGCCGTGCCGTGTCGGCTTGGGACCGAGCACCGGCAGCACTGTGAGATCAAATCAATAAGAAAATGCGGCGATTAGTGTACAACCTCTTTGGTGGCGCCGATTAGGCTTCATCCGAGGAAACGGTGATGATGCTGCTCTTCCGGTGGTGCATGTGAAGATGGTGGTGTAGGAATGGAGTTGGCGCGAAAGACAAGGGGAAGGTCGGGGCATCTCCTTGGAGGTGGAGGGAGGGTGGCTGAACCGGCGGGACGACGAGATCGATGACGGATGCTCATCCGGTACGGGGGATGAGGGACATCGAGTTGTTGCTGTGGACGACATCAGCGAGGAAGAGGCTCCGGCTGGGTGGCGGACCGAGGAGGGTGTGGAGCTTCGCGGGTTTTCACGGCCTCGGTGTATGAATGGGTGGGCGGATGAGATGGGAGTGGGGAACCAGGCCTTAGGGACGCGCTTGTCCGAAATGTGGGGGAAGTTACAAAAGTACCCCCACCGATTTGAGGCGGTTCTTTCGGTTCAGGGGTATCACGGGCATTTCGCGTGTCGGGATTTCACAGGAGTTGGGAGTTTTTGCGTGCGTTGTAATTTTGGAATAGCAAGGGGCGGGTTGAGATGGAGTTGTCGGAGCACAATGAGACAAAGATATATCTTAAATATTTCGGGGTAACAAGGCGCGGGTTGAAATTTCCGGACAAGCCTAACGTGTACTGTACCAAATCAATTCGCAGTTCCATCGATGAAAAAACAAAAAGAAATCAATTCGCAGCACACAAGAGTGTCTAGTCCCATGTACTGTACCAAATCTATTCGCACTACAAATGTCATTCAGAACTTTGAATTCATGGTATGTTCAATTAAAACATTTCGCTACATGTTTGTGCATGCAACCTGCTGCTGAAATGAACGTTTTAGTGCATTCCAAACGTATATACTACCGCTTCAATATGAACTAAATTCGAATTTGTTTCTCTATTTGAATAAGATCTACAATAATGATTGTTATGAAGTCAAACCATTTGAATTCATTTCTCTATTTTAATAAGATCTACAATCATCATTATTGTCAAGTTAAACCATCGTTTGTGTATTATCTTCATAGCACACCACATGATTACTCTCGAGTTAGATATGAACTATGTGTACTATATGAACTCGAACTCGATTTTTTGAATCCACTTTATGTTGATTTCAAATCACAGTACATTTCAAGCTCTAGATAGATCTTCATAATCTAAACCATGTCTCATATGTATAATGCGTTTATCACATAATGTATGGTGCCCCACCCCCTATGCCTACAAGTATTTAGATGTGAGTTGCAAACACCACACATTACCACAAATTCAAATAAAATGTGAGATTGTTCGATATATAGTATTGTTTAGATTGTTCGATATTTAGTTGTAAGCTACAAACGCCACACATTATCACAAATTCAAATAAAATGTGAGATTGTTCGATGTATAGTATGGTTTAGGTTGTTCGACATTTAGCTGTGAGTTGCAAACGCTATGCACTATCACATTATGGTATAACATGTGCAAAACCACAGCACGCGTTTTACCCCTATATTCATGCATGCATATGTTTATAACACTATGATCTCCTATTCAAATATATGAATCCACTTTCATATCAAATTATGATCTTTGTTAGTCTCTTACACCCACACAATCCTCTAACCTTTGTAGCTAGCACTAAATTTCTCTCGTGCATGCACACGCCCTCCTCGCCCTGCCCCTCCCTCAGCATTCTATCCATCGCGCACATTCATTTTTTTTCTTTAGGTCATTCTCACATAGTCTGCACAACTCCTTTCCAACACACACCAATCAATAAACCTCTCCAGCGATGTTTGCCTACAACATACGCATGCACCTTCCATCTCCTCCTTTCTCTGTCCATGCCTCGTGTCTCTCATACGGTCCCACACACATGTAAACTCTCGCCCCTCTTTTCATCGATCTCACAACCGCACACTCCTCCCCCTATCTAGCTAGTAGCTCAGCCTCTCGCACCACCTCCTAGCTCAATTCTCTCTGTCTATCCATCTCGCTGGGCCTTATTTTCCTCTAACAAATGGATGTACACCGACCGATCTCCCACTATACATATAGCTAGCTAGGTCCTTATAACTCATTTTTTTCCACGCGTCAATCGATTTACCTCATTAGTTATGTCTCTCCCTTCCTCCGACAAACAACAATTGATCTATCGATCTAGTTAGGTTTGCTTACCAAACGCATGGTTCCCCTTCATCATCCATGCATGCGTCCCAATAAATCTATCACGCACATGCACACACAGAAACACATCCCCACTCTTATTGATAATATTGCAGTTTTACCCTCAGTTTGTCTAGTAGGCCTCTCCCACCATCTTCGAGAAGCAACTCCATCACCCATCCAGTACTCTACCCCTCTCTCTCTCTCCTCTCTCTCTCTCTCTCTCTGTCCCATCCTATTTACCGTCCTTCATTTATGTATGGATGTCGACCGATCTCCCTCAAGACATAGCTGGGTCTCTACTTCTCAACACACATACGAGTCATTCTACCTCTCTAGTTAGGCCTCTGCCTCCCCCTCCCCCCCACCCCCCCACACACACCGATACATCGAGCGCTCTAGTCATGTCTCCCTGCCACACACAAACTTGACCTGTGCCCTTTGACGTTCCGGTAGGTCAGTCGCCCTATATCTTTGACTTGCACACACATAATTTCGATGGCTCTCTTTATCGATCTCGCACCCATCCACCTGATCCTCTCTTCGACTCTATTGCTATCTATGACCCCTCCCTCTATTCTCGTGGATCGCCCCCCTCTATATATGATATGGATAGGCCTCTATTTCACACACATTGCATGCAAAATTTTGTTTGAGATGTCATCGACACATATTCCCACAAATACATTCACGAAATCACACCCCCCCCACACACAAAAAAAACTCACGAACGCACACGCCATCTGTCTAGGTTTGCATCTCTCTCACACACACACACGCAGGTGGGGGACGTGCATGAAGATTAGAGGTGCACGCACGACGCAATACTCCCGTCTCTTTCCCAACCACACGCGCGCATACACGGTGGAGCTCATTTCTGTACGAAAAGGCAGCCCACGTGGTAATTTGACACGTGTACTGGTTGTCCACTTGATGGAGGATCGTCTACCACAGGTGAACAAACAAATTGCGACTTGACCCGTTATGTTAAAAAGGAGGCAAACCATGTGAGGCCTACCTTAGAGGCAAGGCTCTATACACTAGAGTACTTTTAATGTGTCCCGTCAACTCGCAGAACGAGAAGAAGCTTGCTAAGTACGTCGTCTCCCCCGCCCACAGGCGCGGTGGCTCACAGGATGAGGTGAATCTTGCTTACTAGTACGCCTTACGCCCTCTTCCTCGCCCACGCGCGCGGTGGCTCACAGGACGAGGAGAAAATTTTGCTACTCCCTCTGTTTACTCCTCATCCCTACCTTGGTTAGAGAGATTATCATATTGTTTGGAATATATGTCCTTTAGTAGATTTCAATATAAACTACTAGTACATACTCCAAACACTGATGTATATAGACGTATTTTAGAGTGTAGATTCACTCATTTTGCTCCGTATGTAGTCCATATTGAAATTGACGTAATAGTATGCACTCTCCCTCACCCCTCGACCCTCGCCCACGTGGTGGACGTGCAGAAATTTATTTGGTCTCATATAGCCAGAACGATATATACTGTACGACCATTATTGCTCGACTTCCCGAAGAGGCGAAGAGCCAATCGCATGGTTAATATTTTGGAGATGCCAAGCGCAAGGTTTATAGGAAAACAAGTAGTAGGTGCCGTTTATAAATAAAGTTTTTTTCTTTAGTGGCACGTACGCAATGTAAATAGGTTCATATGGAGAGAAAACGAAACTGCTCCACTATATACATAGGCAGGACGAGCATACACGGTTGCTTGCTGGGGTTGCTCTCCTCACACTCTCTCGCACAAAATGATGGTGGCCACATCTCTAACATCCCGGCGGATCATGTCAGCCGGGGGAAGGGGTGGATGCTTAGTGTAGATGCGGTCACCGTCGCCGCCGCCGAAAACCCACTATCAGCACGTCCCGATCACGGGTCCCGCCGTTCTCTCTTACAAAGTCGGTGATGTTGCCTTCGTCCCTTGCTCACTCCCGTGACGTTGGCAGTTGCCGCCTCCCGCCACCCGCCTCTAGGTTGAACTACGTCCCGACAACCCTCAGGTACAACTCCCTTTACAGCCGGCTTGCACCACTGCTCCAACTGCCCACATCACTCCATGTGGATATTTCTCTACTTCTTTGTCTCGCACATACCTCTACTGGCTTCTACGTACTGTATTTGTGATGAGTTTATGTCTCATCAACTAGTCCAGTAATCTTATTCTAATCACGCTTCTTCAATCTCTTTGCCACAGGGATCCTCATCTCGATTTTAGTGAAACTGCACAAAATGATCCGATGGTCAAAGGGTTGCAAACTTCATTTCTTCAGAAGCTCCAACGTTGCCACCAAATTAAAGCCTGGTTAGGGTTTACGGTTCTAGGGCTAGGGACTTCATGGATCGTTTTTTTCTTTTGTTGTCTCTGTTTCAAAATAAGTGTCAACTTTAGTAGTAGTACAACTTTGTACTAAAGTTAGCATAAAGTTGAGACACTTATTTTGTAACGGGGGAGTACATATTGGCTATGATCTGCCAATCATTGAGATGCAATAGCATGCATGTTAGTCTCCTTTGTATTTGATGAAATGTTGCAATGGACAACCTTGGACACAAGATTCATGAAACAGAAGCTCGAAGCTTCGTAGCATTGTACAAATTTATATCGCTGATAAAATACAGTGCATACTATACTAGTACTATGGAAAGAGTTAGGTGTCGCACGGTGTCCAGAAAATATGGTGATAGTGTAAGGTGGGCCATGTAATCGCTGAGCCTCCGTGTTTTCACTCCTCTCACACTCCTCCACTGTAATGGAGAAAATTGTAATCTAGTAGTACCTCCTTTCGCCGAAAGTGTGGAACATCCAGCAGTCCTACCACCACAGTAATAATGACCAATGAGCCATCAAATCACATAGACCCAGCAGTAAGTTGGACGGACGACACAGCCATAACTCTTGAATCCGCTTCTCCCTTCAACATAGGCGCCAGTGAGAGGTCACGTCCGCTCTGCCCGGGCATGAATGCGGCACCAATTCTTTGGAGCGGCGCTGACCGTTTCGGGCGGGAAGCATGCGCAGGCGATGGAGGGGCTTTGGGTGGGCCAGGCTGGTCAGGAGCGGGTGTCGAAGCTGTTCGCCTGTCCCGACTAGACGCCCGGAAACGAGAGGATGCACCGACTCTTGCGGCTAAATCGTACACTACACACTATATCTCTGTAGGAGTAGGTCGATGTGTCGCTCTCTCTAACACACACAAGCTGTTAAACACACACACGCACACACACGCGCGCGTGATACATCTCCAACGTATCTATAATTTTTTATTGTTCCATGCTATTATATTACCTCTTTTGGATGTTTGTTGGCTTTATTTTACACATTTATATCATTTTTGGGACTAACCTACTAACCGGAGGCCCAGCCCATATTGCTGTTTTTTTGCCTATTTCAGTATTTCGAAGAAAAGGAATATCAAACAGAGTCCAAACGGAATGAAACCTTCGGGAGCGTGATTTTTGGAACAAACGTGATCCGGAGAGCTTGGAGTGCAAGTTAAGAAGCTTTCGAGGGCCCCACGAGATAGGGGGTCGCACCCCCCCTGTAGGCCGCGCCCCGTGTCTTGTGGGCCCCTCGGGCGGCCACCGACGTACTTCTTCCTCCTATATATACCTACGTACCCCGAAAACAACCAGGAGCACCACGAAACACAATTTCCACCGCTGTAACCTTCTGTATCCACGAGATCCCATCTTGGAGCCTTTGTCGGCACTCTGCCGGAGGGGGAATCAACCACAGAGGGCCTCTACATCAACATCCTTGCCCCTCCGATGAGTTGTGAGTAGTTTACCACAGACCTATGGGTCCATAGTTATTAGCTAGATGGCTTCTTCTCTCTTTTTGGATCTCAATACAATGTTCTCCCCCTCTCTTGTGGAGATCTATTCGATGTAAACTCTTTTTGCGGTGTGTTTGTCGAGATCCGATGAATTGTGGGTTTACGATCAAGTTTATCTATGAATAATATTTGAATCTTCTCTGAATTCTTTTATGTATGATTGAGTTATCTTTGCAAGTCTCTACGAATTATCAGTTTGGTTTGGCCTACTAGATTGGTCTTTCTTGCCATGGGAGAAGTGCTTAGCTTTGGGTTCAATCTTGCGGTGTTCTTAACCAGTGACAGAAAGGGTTGCAAGACACGTATTGTATTGTTGCCATCGAGGATAACAAGATGGGGTTTATATCATATTGCATGTGTTTATCCATGTACATCATGTCATCTTGCTTAATGTGTTGCTCTGTTCTTATGAACTTAATACTCTAGATGCATGCTGGATAGCGGTCGATGTTTGGACTAATAGTAGTAGATGCAGGCAGGAGTCAGTCTACTTGTTATGGACGTGATGCCTATATACATGATCATGCCTAGATAATCTCATAACTATGCGCTTTTCTATCAATTGCTCGACAGTAATTTGTTCACCCATCGTAATACTTATGCTATCTTGAGAGAAGCCTCTAGTGAAACCTATGGCCCCCTGGTCTATCTCTTATCATATTTTCTTTCAGTCTACCTTTATTTGCATATTTACTTTTTGCATCTATCTTATAAAATACCAAAAATAGATTTATCTTATCATACTATCTTTATTAGATCTCACTTTCGCAAGTGGCCGTGAAGGGATTGACAACCCCTTTATTGCGTTAGTTGTGAGTTCTCAGTTTGTTTGTGTAGGCGCGTGGGACTTTTGAGGAGCCTCCTACTGGATTGATACATTGGTTCTCAAAACTGAGGGAAATACTTACGCTACACTTTGCTGCATCACCCTCTCCTCTTTGAGGAAAACCAACGCAATCTCAAGACGTAGCAAGAAGGATTTTTGGCGCTGTTGCCGGTGAGGTCTTCGCTCAAGTCAAGACATACCAAGTACCCATCACAAACCCATCTCCCTCACATTTACATTATTTGCCATTTGCCTCTCATTTTCCACTCCCCCACTTCACCCTTGCCTTTTTTATTCGCCCACTCTTTCCCAATCTCCTCCTCTCTTTCCTCTTGCTTTCCCTTGTATTCTTGTTTGCTTGTTTGACCTTATGGCTGCGCCTAAGGGTCCTGACCACCTTCTCAGAAGGATGGATGAGATTGAATCAAATATTAGAAGCTTTATGAATCTACAATTTGAGCATAATAATTTCTTTAGAAAAGAGCTTAAGGAACAAAAAAGTTTTTTGGGGTTTATGAACAAAGAGCTTGATGATATGAATAAAGAATTCTATGGTGTTAACACTCAAATTACCCGGCTTGAAAATGCTATAGCCAAAATTTCTGACAAGCGAGCCACCTTAGTCAATAAGATGGCCGCTAAACCAGAAAAATTACATGAAAATAATGATGAGGATCTTAAAGTTATTGATGTGTCTCCGATTAGATCTATGTTTTGCAATATGAATTTTGATGATTATGGGGGTGATGATGAATCAACTTTGCCTAGAAGGCGTCCCAAAAAATCGGAGTCTTTAGATCTTGATGCTAAATTTGGTAAAAGTGAGATTGGAGAATCCTCAACTTCTAATAATATTGAACTTACTATCTCGGATTTCAAGGAATTTGATTATGATAATTTCTCTTTAAAAGGTTGTATTTCCTTGTTGCAATCCGTTGTTAATTCTCCTCATGCTTATAGTCAAAATAAAGCTTTTAGCAAACATATTGTTGATGCCTTGATGCAATCTTATGATGAAAAACTTAATTTGGAAGTTTCTATACCTAGAAAACTTAATGATGAGTGGGAACCTACTATAAAGATTAGAATTAAAGATTATGAGTGTTTTGCTTTGTGTGATTTGGGTGCTAGTGTTTCCACGATTCCGAAAACTTTATGTGATATTCTAGGTTTCCATGATCTTGATGATTGCTCTTTAAATTTGCACCTTGCGGATTCCACCATTAAAAAGCCTATGGGAAGGATAAATGATGTTCTTATCATTGCAAATAGAAATTTGGTGCCCGTAGATTTTATCATTCTTGATATAGATTGCAATCTTTCTTGCCCTATTATTCTTGGTAGACCTTTCCTTAGAATGATTGGTGCGATTATTGATATGAAGGAAGGGAAGATTAGATTCCAATTTCCTTTAAAAAAGGGCATGGAGCACTTTCCAAGAAATAAAGTCAAATTACCTTATGAATCATCATGCGTGCTACTTATGAATTTAGTGCCAAAGATGGCGCTCGTTAGATCTATCATTGTTTTTATGCCTAGCTAGGGGCGTTAAACAATACCGCTAGTTGGGAGGCAACCCATTTTTTTTGCTCCTGATTAGTAATAAATCTTGCATCTACCTTCTGTTTAGATGTGTTTTTATCTTTTACTTAGTGTTTGTGCCAAGTAGAACCTATAGGATAACCTACGATGATAGTTGATTTGATTCTGCTGAAAAATAGAAACTTTGCGTGCACGAATATAATATTGTTAAATCACAGGGACGTGCTTCTGCGGTGATTCTTTTTACTTCTGTTAAATAGACAAATTGTCCAGGACTTCCTATTTTGGTATGATTTTTAGAGTTCCAGAAGTTTGCGTTAGTTACAGATTGCTACAGACTGTTCTATTTTTGACAGATTCTGTTTTTCGTGTGTTGTTTGCTTATTTCAATGCATCTATGGCTAGTAAATTAGTTTATAAACCATAAAGAAGTTGGAATACAGTAGGTTTAACACCAATATAAATAAAGAATAAGTTCATTGCAGTACCTTATGTGGTGGTTTTGTTTTCTTTCACTAACGGAGCTTATAAGATTTCCTGTTGAGTTTTGTGCTGTGAAGTTTTCAAGTTTTGGGTAAAGCTTTTATGGACTATGGAATAAGGAGTGGAAATAGCCTAAGCTTGGGGATGCCCATGTCACCCCAAGATATTCAAGGATAGCCAAAAGCCTAAGCTTGGGGATGCCCCGGGAAGGCATCCCCTCTTTCGTCTTCGTTCATTGGTAACTTTACTTGGAGCTATATTTTTATTCGCCACATGATATGTGTTTTGCTTGGAGCGTCGTGTATTATATTAGTCTTTGCTTTTTAGTTTACCACAATCATCCTTTCTGTACACACCTTTTGGGAGAAGCCTATTTGATTAGGATTTGCTAGAATACTCTATGTGCTTCACTTATATCTTTTGAGCTTGATAGTTTTTGCTCTAGTGCTTCACTTATACTTTTTAGAGCACGGTGGTGTATTAATTTTGAAGAAATTTCTAGTCTCTCATGCTTCACTTATATTATTTTGAGAGTATTTTAGAACAGCATGGTATTTTCTATGATCTTAAAGTTGGTCCTAGAATGATGAGCATCCAAGTTGGGTATAATAAAAATTATCATAGAAAAGTGAATTGGATGCTATGATCAATTTGATGCTTGATAATTGTTTTGAGATATGGAGGTAGTGATATTAAAGTCATGCTAGTTGGGTGATTATGAATTTAAAGAATGCTTGTGTTGAAGTTTGTGATTCCCGTAGCATGCACGTATGGTGAACCGCTTTGTGATGAAGTTGGAGCACAATTTTATTTATTGATTGTCTTCCTTATGAGTGGCGGTTGGGGACGAGCGATGGTATTTCCTACCAATCTATCCCCCTAGGAGCATGCACATAGTGCTTTGGTTTTTGATGACTTCTAAATTTTTGTAACAAGTATATGAGTTCTTTTGATTAATGTTGAGTCCATGGATTATACACACCCTTTCACCCTTCCACCATTGCTAGCTTCTCTTGTATTGTGCAACTTTCGCCGGTACCATACACCCACCATTTACCTTCCTCAAAACAGCCACCTACCTACCTATTATGGCATTTCCATAGCCATTCCGAGATATATTGCCATGCAACTTTCCACCGTTTCGTTCATATGACACGTATTACTTTTGTCATATTGATTTTTGCATGATCATGTAGTTGACATTGTATTTGTGGCAAGGCCACCTTCATAATTTTCATACATGTCACTCTTGATTCATTGCATATCCCGGTACACCACCGGAGGCATTCATATAGAGTGATATCTTGTTCTAGCTTTGAGTTGTAAATCCATAAAAGTGTGATGATCATCATTATTAGAGCATTGTCCTAGTGAGGAAAGGATGATGAAGAGTATGATTCCCCCACAAGTCGGGATGAGACTTCAGACTTTACAAAAAAGAAAAACAAAGAAAAAATGGGAGAAAGGCCAAAAAGAAAAAAGGCCAAAGAAAAAGCAAAAAAAGAAAAGAAAATAAAGAAAATAAAAATGAGAGAAAAAGAGAGAAAGGACAATGCTACTATCTCTTTTCCACACTTGTGCTTCAAAATAGCACCATGATCTTCATGTTAGAGAGTCTCATATGTTGTCACTGTCATATACTAGTGGGAATTTTTCATTA
The DNA here is from genome assembly GCA_963921465.1 of Triticum timopheevii. Classification (NCBI taxonomy): domain Eukaryota; kingdom Viridiplantae; phylum Streptophyta; class Magnoliopsida; order Poales; family Poaceae; genus Triticum; species Triticum timopheevii. The sequence continues at coordinate 340,631,063 of OY997262.1, read as the reverse complement.
TAGAACTTGGCTTGTATATTCCAATGATGGGCTTCCTCAAAAGTGCCCTAGGTCTTCATGAGCAAGCAAGTTGGATGCACCCCGCTTAGTTTCTTTTATTAAGCTTTCATATATTTATAGCTCTAGTGCATCCATTGCATGGCAATCCCTACTCACTCACATTGATATCTATTAATGGGCATCTCCATAGCCCGTTGATACGCCTAGTTGATGTGCGACTATCTTCTCCTTTTTGTCTTCTCCACAACCACCATTCTATTCCACATATAGTGTTATGTCCATGGCTCACGCTCATGTATTGCGTGAAAGTTGAAAAAGTTTGAGATTATTAAAGTATGAAACAATTGCTTGGCTTGTCATCGGGGTATTGCATGATTAAATACTTTGTGTGATGAAGATAGAGCATAGCCAGACTATATGATTTTGTAGGGATACCTTTCTTTAGCCATGTTATTTTGAGAAGACATGATTACCTTGATTAGTATGCTTGAAGTATTACTATTTCTTATGTCAATATGAACTTTTATTTTGTATTCATTTGGATCTGAACATTCATGCCACAATAAAGAAAATTACATTATGAATTATACTAGTTAGCATTCCACATCAAAAATTCTTTTTTTATCATTTACCTACTCGACGACGAGCAGGAATTAAGCTTGGGGATGCTTGATACGTCTCCAACGTATCTACAATTTTTGATTGTTCCATGCTATTATATTACCTCTTTTGGATGTTTATGGGCTTTATTTTACACACTTATATCATTTTTGGGACTAACCTACTAACCGGAAGCCCAACCCATATTGTTGTTTTTTTTTGCCTATTTTAGTATTTCGAAGAAAAGGAATATCAAACGGAGTCCAAACGGAATGAAACCTTCGGGAGCGTGATTTTTGGAACAAACGTGATCCGGAGAGCTTGGTGTGCAAGTCAAGAAGCTTCAGAGAGCCCCACGAGATAGGGGGCCGCCCCCCCTTGTAGGGCGCGCACCCTGCCTCGTGGGCCCCTCGGGCGGCCACCGACGTACTTCTTCCTCCTATATATACCTACGTACCCCGAAAACATCCAGGAGCACCACGAAACACAATTCCCACCACCATAACCTTCTGTATCCGCGAGATCCCATCTTCGAGCCTTCGTCGGCACTCTGCCGGAGGGGGAATCAACCATGGAGGGCCTCTACATCAACATCCTTGCCCCTCCGATGAGTTGTGAGTAGTTTACCATAGACCTACGGGTCCATAGTTATTAGCTAGATGGCTTCTTCTCTATTTTTGGATCTCAATACAATGTTCTCCCCCTCTCTTGTGGAGATCTATTCGATGTAAACTCTTTTTGCGGTGTGTTTGTCGAGATCCGATGAATTGTGGGTTTATGATCAAGTTTATCTATGAATAATATTTGAATCTTCTCTGAATTCTTTTATGTATGATTGAGTTATCTTTGAAAGTCTCTTCGAATTATCAGTTTGGTTTGGCCTACTAGATTGGTCTTTCTTGCCATGGGAGAAGTGCTTAGCTTTGGATTCAATCTTGTGGTGTTCTTACCCAGTGACAGAAAGGGTTGCAAGACACGTAGTGTATTGTTGCCATCGAGGATAACAAGATGGGGTTTATATCATATTGCACGTGTTTATCCCTGTACATCATGTCATCTTGCTTAATGCGTTGCTCTGTTCTTATGAACTTAATACTCTAGATGCATGCTAGATAGCGGTCGATGTGTGGATAATAGTAGTAGATGCAGGCAGGAGTCGGTCTACTTGTTATGGACGTGATGCCTATATACATGATCATGCCTAGATAATCTCATAACTATGCACTTTTCTATCAATTGCTCGACAGTAATTTGTTCACCCACCGTAATACTTATGCTATCTTGAGAGAAGCCTCTAATGAAACCTATGGCCCCTGGGTCTATCTCTTATCATATTTGCTTTCAATATACCTTTATTTGCATCTTAAATTTTTGCATCTATCTTATAAAATATCAAAAATATATTTATCTTATCGTACTATCTTTATTAGATCTCACTTTCGCAAGTGGCCGTGAAGGGATTGACAACCCCTTTATTGCGTTGGTTGCGAGCAAGGTTGTCAGAATCGCGATTTTGAATCGGATCGGAGCTCCGATGGTAAGATCGCAAATCGTAGAATCTTCACTATCAGGATCGTAGAAACGTAGATTCTATGAACTAAAATCGTAGAATCACAGGGGTTAGTTTGAATCGTAAAGTCGTAGAATCGTATAACAGAATCGCGATTCTGACAACCTTGGTTGCGAGTTCTCAGTTTGTTTGTGTAGGTGCGTGGGACTTTTGAGGAGCCTCCTACTGGATTGATACCTTGGTTCTCAAAACTGAGGGAAATACTTACGCTACACTTTGCTGCATCACCCTCTCCTCTTCGAGGAAAACCAACGCAAGCTCAAGACATAGCAGCGCGCGTGCACACACGCACACACACATACACAGGTTCATAGAATAGGAATATCGTGCGAGTGTGAAGCGGCAGGAAGTGAGATACAAATGGAGTACGTACAATAAGAGAAGAGGTGATGAATATTCCATCAAACATGGACTGAGGAGTAGTACTCCCTCCGTCTAGGTGTTAAGTCATCTTACGAAAATCAGATATTCCCAAAATATTTAGGCGTCATCCATTAACTTTGCATCTCAATCCCCTCCTAGCCTTGTTGCTAGCGAGCATTGTTACTTAGGGAGCGTTTGGATCCTTAGCAAGAACATCTTATAGCCTAGCCAGGCAAGGTTAGGCATTTGGAAATGTTAAAATATGTTAGCTTTTGTGGGCCAGCTAGCTTGGGTGGGCTAGAAAAACCTTGCTAGCTTAGGAGAGCCAGATTGGCTCGCTCCCAACGGCAAACTTCGCGTAGTAGTAACATATGCATGTTACTAGTCCAAGTTACTCACCACTATGACCAGCCTAAGCAATATAACCAAATGCTCCTTCCTCTGCCTTGTTATCTCCCCTGAAAACCTAATGCATGGAGCGCAACTATGCGTTGATCAGTCAAGAAATCAAAGTCAGCTTGCATGCGAGTTAATACGTGGCCCTGCATGGTAGCTAAAATGGCATCTCTTAGTTTTTGGGATTAATTGTTGCGTTTAGAGACAGAAATCAGGGCTTTGATTGGAGGAAGGGCCGGTCAAGTTTCTCCTTCTCCTCCAATCTTCTTGCACCTTGGTCCCGCCGCACCGTCTAACATGACTTACTACACCTAGACGGAGGGAGTAGTACGAGATACAGTGGCACACTGACTTAGGTCGAATACAAGTGCCCAAAATTGTGTGCATGTTATAATAAGGATGCACTTAAAATAGTACGTGAGTGAACATAGGGATCAATTGGACATTGTTCACGAGCAGTAGCAAGATGTGTGAGGTAAGATACACCGCTGGTGCTTTTTAATTTTTCTTATTAATTTGTTTGTTTCACCCTTTGACTGGTGGGACCTAACGTACTACGTGGAGAGAGGTAAGGTGACTAAGGCTGCATTATTTCTGTACTACCAACACTGCTTTAAATCCCAAAAGACCTTAGACTAGTCACAATGGATAGTAACTTAGACTAGTAGCATGCATATGTTACTAGTCTATGCTACTACCTCTATAGTGGGGAGTAACATTGTGTGGTATCATGCAACACTTCATTTATTAGATTATAGACTCATTTTGTCTTGGTATGTGTGACGTTACAGTAACTAGATATGTTACCACATGCCTCTCTTTCCTCATTAATTACTCACCACATCATCTATTTTGCCTAAAGATGTGTGATGTTACCACCTATGTTACTCCCACTATGGATAGTCTTACCACCAAAGCCACATGACACGATTATGATTTAAATCCCAATGACTCCCATGCAAAAAAAAACACGGCATGCTTGTCACCCGAATGCAGGAATATATAAAAGGTTATTTTCCTCTCGTTGATCATAACAGGAGGGTGGTGTAGCTGGTTAGCCTATTTGCTCATCAAACTTGAGGTCTCTGGTTCGATAACTACACTTGAGCATAATTTTGTTTTTGTTCAACTTCTTTCTTCCACCCAACAACAGGTAGGCCCCGCATGACAGAGAGAGAAAGTGATCCGGGGCGGCGCTAGGAGGATTCTTTGACTGGTCAAAATGGACTGATATGGAGCTATACGATCTCGTAGTGACCGTATAATCACCTCATCACGTATACGCTACAGCCTTGGCGCTTGTTTTCCAGGGTTTGCACTCTTCACACTCTCTCTCCAGTATATATATACACGTCAGAGCCTCAACGCTTGTAGTTGCTCTCTTCACACTCTCTCACCCACTCCACATCTAAACAAGACTTCGTTGGCCTCTCTCTCTCTCCCCTCACTGCTGGTCAAAGAGCCAGCAGGATCCGTCCACCGGGAAGGGAAGGAGGCTTAACGCTATCACTGTCGGCGAGGGAGGGAATCCGCTATCGGCGCAGTTGTTCTCTTTCACCCACCGGCGGCACGGGAGGACCTCCGACCCCTTCTTCTTCGCCACCGTACATAGTGTGGGCCGAATGGCCTCCGGTCGCCCACCGAACCACACCCTAAGAACCTGAAGGTATAATTTACTTATTCCACATGCATTGCTCTAGCTGCATGTGGGCTTTTTCCGCTTCTGCACTCTAATCTAGGTGTCGGATCAAACAGGAAAGTAGTGGGGAAAGTTTTATAGCATGAATCTAGGACGTGGTTCAAAGAGGAAAGCAATGGGGGAAAGTAGTGAGGAAAGTTGTATAGCATGAATCTAGGACGTGGTTCAAAAAGGAAAGGAAGGGGGGAAGTAGTGGGGAAAGTTGTATAGCATGAATCTAAGACGTGGTTCAAAGAGGAAAGGAATGGGGGGAAGTTGTATAGCATGAATCTAGGACGTGGTTCAAAGAGGAAAGGAAGGGGGGAAAGTACTAGTACAGACTGGCTATCTAGCACCTACGTTGGTCGAAAAGGGAAAACAATGACAAAAGCAATACGCACATCTGTAATGAACTGATCTTTTGTTTTGGGGGACAAGGCTGTAGAGTTTGAGTAGGACTAGATTTGCTGCGCTCACATAGGGAAAGGTGTATAAAGATAAAAAAACTGGGACCAACACAAATATGCTCCTTGGTTGTTTGTTCTTTGTTGCAACAGACTGTGCATCACCCCTTCATACATTGCTAGATGCACATGGTGCTGGTGCATCCACTGTCCCGTGCAACTCTTTAGCTGTTGAGGGAGTCCTGGACTAGGGGGTGTCCGGACAGCCGGACTATCAATGTCCGCCGGACTCCAAGACTACGAAGATACAAGATTGAAGACTTCGTCCCGTGTCCGGATGGGACTTTCCTTGGCGTGGAAGGCAAGCTTGGCAATACGGACATATAGATCTCCTACCATTGTAACCGACTCTGTGTAACCCTAGCCCTCTCCGGTGTCTATATAAACCGGAGGGCTTTAGTCCGTAGGACAACATACATTACAACAATCATACCATAGGCTAGCTTCTAGGGTTTAGCATCCTTGATCTCGTGGTAGATCTACTCTTGTACTACCCGTATCATCAATATTAATCAAGCAGGACATAGGGTTTTACCTCCATCGAGAGGGCCCGAACCTGGGTAAAAACATCGTGTCCCTCGTCTCCTGTTACCATCCGCCTAGACGCACAGTTCGGGACCCCCTACCCGAGATCCGCCGGTTTTGACACTGACATTGGTGCTTTCATTGAGAGTTCCTCTGTGTCATCACCGATAGAGCGGATGCCTCCCCCCGTCTTCAAAGAGGGTGTTTTCGCCAGAGGGGCCTTGGCCGCCGGCCAAACTATCCGGCTTGGTGGTTTTCTCATGACCGCCTGTCCGGCCGCCGCTTCGCCAATGACTTCTCAAGTCGTCGAAAGCGATCTTCGCGTCAGCCCTAAAGCTGCTGAACAGTTAGATCCAATAGAGCTCTCGTCGGTTAACGAGCTCTTGGATCGCATCGCCGCCCTGGGAGTCGCTACGGACTACAACCAGATTGGGCTTAAAACCGATCTGAGAGAGATTAACTCTCCCCAGGCCACCCACCACGTCGCAGTGGTGGAAGAGCAATACGGCAACTCTTTGCCAGTGTTGAAAACAATTCATGTCCGGATTCCCGAACCCTCCATGCCGGATTCCCGCGGAGGGACGGACTTCGATCGAGCATCGAACTTAAAATCATGCATCGCCCCGGACTCGCTGGATTGTCCCCAGCAAACCACACTTCCGAATTCGGAAACCCCTCGGCCTTTGAGCCTCAGGATGGGCAGGGATCTGGATTTTATTCCACCCACCCGCCCAGACATATGCGATCTATCTCTAATACGGCAAGAGCCTACAGAAACAGTACATCACTACTGGGCTAGATTCCTCCTGGTTATGGACAGGATAAAGTACTGCCGAGAGGAAAACGCAATATCAATCTTCCGCAATAACTGCACGGACAAGGGAATACTAAACGCCATTGATCGTCGCAAAATTACGCGCTTTACCGATCTGGCGTCCATTGTACGAAAGTACTGTGCGATGGAGAGTTTCCGGAAAACCGAAAATCAATTTTGGGATAATCCGGCCCCAAACCCAGTCCGCAGTAAAAGGGCGCCTTACACTCAGGCCCGAGATGCAAAAACAAAAAAACAAAAACCCAATCAGGGAAACGGAACCGTACTGGAGGGATGGCTTAATGGACCCTGTAAGCTTCATAATACAGAGGGAGCCGTCCCAACACATAGCCTTCGAGCATGTTGGATATTACGGCAGGTGGCCAAATGTGGCGAAGTGCTTCTAGCTCCGGGAAACCACCCCAACAATACCAGCACGGTATCAACAGTCTTCGAGGCTTTCGCATCAAATAATATGCGAAAACGATCAATCCGTGAACTCACCGAAGTCTACCAAGTAGCAACAGCAAATCCATGGAGCGACACAGCCATTACTTTCAATGGCAGTGACGAGCCCACATTCCGAACAACCAGAGCCCCAGCCGCACTGGTACTTAGTCCCATAGTGGACGGCTTTCGTCTGACAAAAGTCCTCATGGACGGCGGCAGCGGACTAAACCTCATTTACGAGGAAACTCTGCGAAAAATGGAAATCGATTGGAGCCGTATTGAGCGAAGCAGCACAACCTTTAGAGGAATAATCCCTAGCCGGGAAGCGCGCTGCACCGGAAAAATCACACTCGATGTGGTGTTCGGCTCTCCGGACAATTACAGATCCGAAGAAGTCACGTTCCAGGTGGCCTCGTTCAGCAGTGGATATCACGCCATATTAGGACGAGAGGCATTCACAATTTTTCAGGCAATACCTCATTACTGGTACATGAAGCTTAAAATGCCTGGGCCCAGCAGAATAATCACTCTCGCTAGTGATCCGGACATAGCACTCCGCGCCGAAAACAACACAGCCGCACTAGCCCTCGAGGCACTATCCGAAGCCTTAGCGGCAGAGGAACTCACCGCGCTGCGCTCTACGGTGAACAGGGACGATGTGATACTCGATAAAAGATCCAAGTCCACCTCCTTCAAACCAGCAGAAGAGATAATAAAATTCTAGGTCCATCCAACAGACCCAACGAAGACGGCCTCCATTGGGGCACAGTTGAACCCCGAAGTAGACGCCGCACTGCTCGAATTCCTTCGGCAAAATTGGGATATCTTCGCCTGGCATCCTTCAGACATGCCCGGAATCCCTCGCAGGTTGGCAGAACACAGCCTCAACATCCTAAAAGGATTCAAGCCAGTCAAACAGGCTCTTCGACGATTTTCCGAGCCCAAAAGACAGGCAATGGGAGAAGAGCTAGCCAAACTATTGGAAGCCGGATTCATTAGAGATATCAAACATCCGGACTGGCTAGCAAATTTGGTGATGGTACCAAAGAAGGATAAATCCTGGCGCCTCTGTGTCGATTTTAAAGACCTCAATAAATCTTGCCCAAAGGATCCCTTCCCTCTCCCCCGCATCGATCAAATTATCGATGCCACAGCAGGGCACGATTTGTTGTGCTTCCTGGACGCATACTCTGGCTATCATCAAATCAAGATGGAGGAGGCAGACCAAGCCGCAACGGCATTTATCACTCCATATGGACCATTCTGCTTCAACACGATGCCCTTCGGACTCAAAAACACCGGCGCAACATATCAGTGCATGATTCAAACGTGTCTGGCCACCCAGATCGGCAAAACAGTCGAGGCATACGTCGACGACGTAGTCGTCAAAACAAAACACGTCGAAACTTTAGTAGACGATTTGAGGCTCACATTCGACAACCTCAGAGCATATGACATCAAGCTGAATCCGGAAAAATGCGTTTTCGGCGTACCAGCCGGAAAGCTGCTGGGCTTCATCGTATCCGGTAGAGGAATTGAAGCAAATCCGGCCAAAATCCGAGCTCTGTCACAGTTGGATATTCCAAAAGACCTCAAACAAATACAAAAATTAACAGGATGCGTGGCAGCCTTAAGCCGCTTTATCTCCCGTTTAGGAGAAAAGGCGTTGCCCCTCTATCGCCTCCTCAGGCGCACCGAACACTTCGAGTGGACGGATGCTGCCACTGTCGGACTCGAAGAAATAAAGGCCATACTGGCGACAAATCCGGTCTTGGCTGCGCCCACTATGGGCGAACCAATGTTGTTATACATCGCAGCAACACATCAAGTTGTAAGCGCAGTCCTCGTCGTCGAACGAGCGACAGAAGGGCATAAATTCCCTATTCAAAAACCAGTGTATTATGTATCCACTGTGTTAACCCCCTGCAAATCCCGTTACCCGCACTATCAGAAGATAGCATATGCGGTGTTCATGGCGTCTCGAAAGCTCCGGTACTACTTTCAAGAGTGCTCGATAACAGTGGCCTCTGAAGTACCACACAATGACATTATAAATAACCACGACACAACGGGCAGGATAGCAAAATGGGCCATTGATCTCTTACCATTCGACATCACTTACAAACCTCGATGAGCTATAAAGTCACAAGTTTTGGCTGACTTCGTCGCCGAATGGACTGAAGCCGAACTCCCTAAAGAGTACGGCGCATACTCCAATTGGACTATGCATTTCGACGGCTCCAAAATGTTGGCCGGACTGGGGGCTGGCGTTGTACTGACGTCCCCCACTGGAGATACAGTCCAGTATGTACTTCAAATAATGTACATGGACTCCAACAATGCAGCCGAATACGAGGCCCTGTTACATGGTCTCCGGATGGCGGTCTCCATGGGCATTCAACGCCTAGAGGTGCGCGGGGACTCAAACCTTGCAATATCCCAGATAAATGGAGACTTCGACGCCAAGGATCCGAAAATGGCAGCATATCGCAACGCTGTCCTAAAAATGCCAGCTCGGTTTGAAGGACTAGAATTCCATCACATAGCCCGAGATAATAACCAAGCGGTCGTCGTCCTGGCACGCATCGGTGTGAAACGTGATGCTGTCCCTCCAAATATCTTCCTGGAACGGCTCTTCAAGCCATCCGTAATATGGGAAGAGGAGTCCGGTAGCGACAAACCGGAGAAAACCGCACCAACCGGTGATTCGGCAGACGACATAACACCCTTCGCCCACGCCATAATGGCAGTAATCGCCGCGTGGACAGAACCCTTCCTAGCCTACTTACTTAGGCAGGAACTTCCTGAAGACCAAAATGAGGCCCGCTGCATAGTCCGGCAATCGAAGGCCTACAAGGTCCATGAGGGAGAACTTTATAAGGAAAGTACCACCGGAGTCCTTCAAAGGTGTATCTCCGAAGAAGAAGGGCGAAACCTCCTGGCTGAAATTCATGCCGGACTAGGCGGACACCACGCAGCAGCCCAGGCCCTTGTAGGAAAGGCATTCCGTACAGGATTTTATTGGCCGACGGCTCGGGCAGACGCACAGGACTTGGTCCAGCGATGCGTTGGTTGTCAGCTCTTTGCTAATCAGAGCCATATGCCACCCACCGCCCTCAAAACCATACCCATTACCTGGCCATTCGCGGTCTGGGGGCTTGACATGGTTGGACCCCTTAAAGGGGGAACCCACAAGAAAAAGTACCTATTGGTCATGGTGGATAAGTTCACCAAATGGATAGAGGCCAAACCGGTCAAAACGGCAAAGTCCGGACTAGTGATAGACTTTATATCAGGGGTGGTACACCATTACGGAGTCCCCCACAGCATCATCACCGACAACAGCACGAACTTCACAGCCGACGAGGTTAAGTCATGGTGCAAAAATATGGGCATCAAGCTCGACTATGCGTCAGTCTATCACCCTCAAACCAACGGTCAAGTGGAAAGAGCAAATGGTCTAATAATGAGCGGCATTAAACCCAGACTAGTGAGGTCACTCACTAAATCTGACACACAATGGGTCGAGGAGCTCGACTCCGTACTCTGGGGGCTGCGGACAACGCCTAACCGTACTACCGGATTCACACCATTTTTTATGGTATACGGCGCAGAGGCAGTTTTGCCCTGTGACATTATTCATGACTCACCTCGAGTGCGCATGTATGAGGAAAGAGAGGCCGAGCTTGATCGGCAGGACAGCTTGGACACATTGGAGGAAGAACGTGACGTCGCGAAGGCTTGTTCCGCATTCTATCAGCAGCAGGCCCGAAGATATCAAAGCAGAGAAGTATGGGCCAAGACTTACAACGTTGGTGAACTAGTTCTACGCCTGCCGGACAAGAAAAAGGACAAGCTCAAGCCCAAATGGGAGGGTCCCTTCATCATCGATCAAGTACTGACCGGCGGAGCGTACCGTCTACGAAATGCGTCGGATCACCGACTCGAGCCGAACCCATGGAACGCAGCCCGCCTCCGACGATTCTATGCCTAGCGCCGGACTAAGAGTTCGTCCCCTTCCCCCGTCCAAACTTTTACACTTCGGCTGTCTTTTGTTTCTCTTTTTATCCTTTTCACTTAAAAGCCCTTCCGGGCCTATTTTTGCATTCTTTGCATACGCATGATGTGCCATCCGCACTCATTATTCCTGGGGGCTTCTTTTATAGAAGCTCAATTATACACATGATGTGCCATCCGCACTCATTATTCCTGGGGGCTTCTTTTACAGAAGCTCAATTATACGGGTTTTATACCCATCACATGTGTCAAGCTTCCACATGTACCTTTTATTCGCCATTATATGCATCGATATGACTTAAGTTTTGGCCAAGCTGGGTTGCCTGGCTCCTGTGCTTACCCCTACGTTCCCGATTGTTCGGCTAGGAGGTAAAGGGAGCACCTCTGCGATTGTTACTGCCGGGTCAGCCGGATGTGTACCTCAGACTGGGTGAAGCCGAAAGCTAGCATTCTTAAGGGAATATTCGGTCGGTGACTTAAAAGATGACTTTTTACCTATTTATCTATTTGCCCCCAGATGTTTTACTGCTTTCTTTGCAGTCCGGACATGCACTTTAGGGCATGCCTCCCAGCGAAAGGAACCCTTAACGGAAATATTCTCCCTGGAAGATGTTTCTTACTAACCATGTAATATAACATAACTAGTTGGGCACTTGTCTGATAAAGCACTAATGACCCCTACGCCTGGTCTCCATGCATACCACAGTTGTTTCTTAACCAAAAAGGTATTCGGACATACTCCGGACTCTAGGGTCCCGAGGTCGAAGCGAAAAGGTCGGCAAAGACAAACGATCTACAATCCGGCTAGAAGGCATTTCACATGTCAATTTAAAGGATAACATACATTGTCAAATTTACAGATTGTATTCCTCCTCAATCCCGTCTAACAGGCTGTCTAGTTTACAGTCCTGTTGGGAAAATTTAGCAGCCAACTCTACTTGGCTATACACTAAACTCACAGGGATCTCCTTCCCATCGGGCCCCACCGGTCCAACTTCGGCCATGTGGTTGGGATCCGCCTTCTTGTACCGCGTCTTCACCATGGCCCAAGCCTCCCTCGCACCTTGATGGCAAGCCGAAATCTTCCACAAACGGAAGCGCTGCCGCACTCCCTGCAGCTTCTTCGCAAGCTCCCCGAGGCCCTCGGGTAGGGTGAGGGCTGGCCATAAAGCCTGAACGACGCCGCTCATTGCCTGCCGAACTCGTTCGAGTAGTTGCAACAGTTCGGGAAGCTGATCACCCATTGATATGGGCATCTCCTCTGCAGGACGACCCGTGAGTATACCTACAAGACATGTCATGTCAAAATACTTCCTCGCCGAACTCTTATTTTCAAAAGAGTTCGCTCAAGCACTTACTATAAATGCTGCGACGAAGCCGCTGATTCTCCTTAACGGAGCCGGACAGCTCGGCCTGAGCGCCTTTCAGCTCTTCTCCGAGCTTGGCGTTGGCATCCTGGAGCTTGTTCCTTTCCTGCTGAACCCTATTCAGCACACTCTCGCCGGCCTTTCGCTGGCGTAGCAATGCTTGCCTATCTGGATCTTGTCCAGCGGTACCTGCAAATGTCATTATTAGACTCGCGCGCACGCCGCACAGCGCTTATATTTATTAATAAAAATGTGTTACCAGGAGGGGTCTTTCTGTCTCCTCCTGCGGCAGCAAGTGCGGCCTCAAGTTGGGCCTTGCAATCTTGCAGCTCCCGAGACAGCTGGGCGTTCTTCTCGTTAAGTGCCTGAAGTCTCGGGGGCTACTGGTATATACAACCATTAAAATTCCTTTACCCGTATGTCTTTCACATACTGCTCCGTGGCTCTGGTAAAACCATTTTGAGCAGCACGGAGATGCGCGTCCCCTGCGTTAAAAGCATTCAATGCCTCAGGGGAAAAGCACGCTTCTTGAAATACTGTCCGGCGGCGCCTATGGTTAATGGCGCTCTCCACCTCAGACTTGGTGGCGGACAGTCTGTCGGTATCCTCCGTTGGAGAAGGATCCGGCTCGCGTCTTGCGCTTGCCTCCCCCTCCAGGCCGGGCGCTGGAGCCTGGCCGGTGTTGGTCGGATTGGCAATTCCTGCGCTCGCAGTCCGGCGAGCGCTTTTTCTCCTACAAAGATCATGAGAACTCAGACGTTTCCTCGGAACGTTGCTCTAAAAATTCAAATACGAGCTATACCTTTGCGGCGTTTCCGTCCGCACTGCGCTCCTTTTCCACCTACTGGTTCGGACCGACCTTTGTTGGTCAGCCGCCGCGGGCTCGGCTTCCTGCCGTAAAGGCGTTTCCTGCAAAATACCATCGTTCACGAAGGTCAGAAATGGGCAGGGATGAGATAATGGTGTCTGGACTTCGGTCGCGGTCACCTGGGAAGCCGAACTTAGCCCGGGGTAGTCCGCTGTAATGGCGACCAAAGCATTGTCTATGCTGAGTTGGTGATACACCCCGTCGATTAGCTCCACCTCGATATCCGGGTCCTCTTCGGAGGCCGGATCCAGGGGTCCTTCTGGATCCTCGGGTTGCGGAGCAGGACTTACCATGTCCTCCACAGTCCGGCGTAGATCCTGCGCCGAAGATATAATGTAAGAAGCTTAAGCTTCGAAAGCATGGGTTGGGCCCTTCAAGGTGTTCACTTACCCATTTTCTGGGGTTCATCATGGAAAACCCATTCAAAGGGTTCGTTCGAAGGAAATCCTCCTTCTCCCCCTTGTACAGGCTGGACAGGATCTTCACCAGATCCTCGGTCGAATCCGGCCCTTTGCGGCCGTGTCGGGTAGCATCGTCTTCCCCGTTGAAATCCCACATGGGGTGACCTCTTTATTGCAGTGGCTGTACCCCTCGCTTGATGCATGTCGCCATGACTCCGATCATGGTTAAGCCGGAATGAGCCATTAATCTTATCCAGCCCATCAAGTAATGGACACTCTTGTCTTCCTCCAATCGGGGGCTCCGTGGGCGCCAGCTGAGGCGTTTCTTCAAGGGAGCAGCACTAAACTCCGGGAGGCCAATCCGAACTGGGTCCGGCAGCGGAGCGTCTCCTATATAAAACCATTTCGAGGGCCAGTCTTCGGACGCCTTCTTGGGAGTGCCGGATAGGTATCCGGTCCCGGCGATGCGCCATATTTCGGCGCCGCCCACTTGATATATGGACCCCTGGTAAGAACGGGGTACGAGGCAAAACAGCCTCTTCCATAATGCGAAATGGGGCTCAATGCCTAGGAATAGCTCGCAAAGAGCTACGTAGCCCGCGATATGCAGCACAGAGGCGGGCGTGAGGTGGTGGAGCTGGAGTCCGTAGAACTTCAGGAGCCCGCGGAGGAACGGATGTATTGGAAATCCGAGTCCCCTTGTCAGATAAGGGACAAAACATACTCGCTCCCCCTTATTGGGGCTTGGAGTGTCCTCCGCCTGTCTCCCACCTTGATAAGTAACCAGTCCGGCCCGGACTGGGATCATGAAGGCCGGAGGGAGGAATCCCCCCGTTTGGAGCTTCTCAAGCTCGTTGTGCGAAATAGAGCACCTCCTCCAATTCCCCGGCGGTGGGCTGGGAGCGCGTGAAGAAGAGTCGCGTTGACGATCCATGGTGGAATGGACTTCTAGGTCAAAGGCGCTTCGATGGAGTATTCGCGGGAGGAAGACGGTGTGGTTTGGATCTGGATTCTTGCCTCTTTTATAGGCGGGCGACTCGCACAATTGGGGGGTGAAATGCAAAAAACACCCTGGCTTTTCGCATTCGTGCGACGCGTGGAAGAGGGCCATTATTTGGCGTAGAAGCCGAGGAACACAGTATTCAAGATGAAGCCGAACACTGTTCAGCAGGTACATGGAATTTGAAGGGAGAACCCGCCTTGCAACGCCGAAGACTATAAACGCGCTGGACTTATCGTCATTGAAGCCTGGTTCGGGGGCTACTGAGGGAGTCCTGGACTAGGGGGTGTCCGGACAGCCGGACTATCAATGTCCGCCGGACTCCAAGACTACGAAGATACAAGATTGAAGACTCCGTCCCGTGTCCGGATGGGACTTTCCTTGGCGTGGAAGGCAAGCTTGGCAATACGGACATATAGATCTCCTACCATTGTAACTGACTCTGTGTAACCCTAGCCCTCTTCGGTGTCTATATAAACCGGAGGGCTTTAGTCCGTAGGACAACATACATTACAACAATCATACCATAGGCTAGCTTCTAGGGTTTAGCCTCCTTGATCTCGTGGTAGATCTACTCTTGCACTACCCATATCATCAATATTAATCAAGCAGGACGTAGGGTTTTACCTCCATCGAGAGGGCCCGAACCTGGGTAAAAACATCGTGTCCCTCGTCTCCTGTTACCATCCGCCTAGACGCACAGTTCGGGACCCCCTACCCGAGATCCGCCGGTTTTGACACCGACAGCTGTTGTTAATCTAAGGCCTGATTTGGTTAAAAACTCCCTAGTCCCTACCTGCTTGGTTCCAGGGACTAAACATAGACTAGAGGTTATTAAATGACATGCTAAAAGACCATGTTACCCCTAGTAATGAACTAATAGAGACAAGGTGCGATGCGGGGTAGGGGCAACTATTGGAATCCCCAAAAGACCCTCCCTCCTGGTCTTCTTTCTTTAGTCCCAAATGCCCACTTTTAGTCCCTAAAAGTCCCTCCTGTTTGGTTTAGATGGGACTGACATGGAGTTTTTTTAGTCCCTACACCAAAATGTCCCTGTAAACAAACACCCACAAATAATGCCGCTGGAAAATTGATGCAATGCCACAGTTAAAGGCAAATTACATGTTTAATGAATTTTATTGTTAATATAATCTCACTGTTAATATTAATCAATGCCACCGTTTGAGAAATGCTACTGTCTTGCTTTCTTTGCCATTTAGACAAGTTAGATGCTTCTTTTTGTTGGCTTCTGTGTCATCCACCATTATTGACCAGTAGTTGTTTCCTTTGCACCTCTGTATAAACAGGGTTATCTACTTCACCTCGTTGCTATTGTGACCTTTTGTTGCACTGCACAAAACACTTTTGTTTTAAGAGTGTTTTGTGCAGTTCAACCAAAATGTCACACCGACAACGTTCCTCTTGATCTTAGTGGAACTGCACAAGAGGAGATCTTACTTCCTATCCGTGTTGGAAAATTTGGTTCATATCTTCTTCTTGTGAGTTGTTTGAATTTCGCGTCATGACAGGTCAGTACTAGCCTTATTTCACATGATTGTGAAGTGTGCTTTCATATCTTATGCTACTTGTACGGTAATGTTGCTTGATTTTAGTGAACTCCCCAAATGGAGACAAGAGTTCCACTGTATGTGCACCGTAATATCCCATTGAGGTAAGATAAGGATATTTCACAACTGTTGGTCTGTATTTTGCCACTTTCATCAGAAAATTAATGTCATTGTTTAGTGCTATACTTGTGCTCCCTAATTGACATGCCAAATCTTACATTGAAGGCGAAGCTTTTCTGTTATTGAACCAAGTGTTGAAGGGGAAGAACAAGCGGAAGAAAAACAAAAATCAACTCCCAGTGCTGTAATGAAGCACTGGAACTATGATGACACAAGTAATGATATAGTTTTGCATCTTAATTTATTGCTATGGTTGGAACGAGCAATTGTTTTGCCACTGGTTTAATGCCACTCTTAATGTAATATGTAATTATCTCTACTTGTGCAAACAGGGATCTTCTTTGAAGATACCATAGATTTTAGTGGAACTGCACAAGAAGATGTTGGAAACATTAAACTAATCGAGGAGTACATAGTAAGCATGACAACCACAGTAGATAGCAACAGATGGTTCCGGAGAAGTGCTTGATCTTTATGCTCTACACAATAAGCCTCCTGACAAAGGTTGGTACTCGCCCACGGATTTCATCCATATGATTAAGCTTTGTCATCTCTATTGGTGTTGTGCTAATGTTTAGATAATGTCATGAGAAAGTGGTATTGTCCTTGAGAAGTGCTTCATCTGTGCTGTTTTAAATATTTCCTTTCCTTTTTTTCGAGCAAACAGGGATGCTAGCATTTAGTTTTCCTCTTGTCTTTGCACAACAAGATCATCCTCCTTTGAAAAAGAATATGGAGTACGTGAAGTGACTAGTTCTGATTATGCCAGGATGAAGAAGCCCTGTCTATGTTCTCATCAGAAGGTGCAGTTGATGGATGGTTACATTACTCCCCACAACACCAAACTAACTTCAGCTCTGAAGGACTGACAGATCTCCCTTTTTTTGCTGTGATGCGCAAGTACAATGTTGTTCTAGGATTCTTTCCGGTGAGTTCCATTTTTTAGAAGTGTTCTCTACATGGACCATGAAGGTGCCTATTTAAACTGTCAATTCATAGTACAATTTGCTTTATACTAATCACTTTTTATGTATTTGTGCAAACAGGGGTGCTCAGCTTGATTTCAATGGGAATTGCACAAAATGTTCATGAATACATCGAATCATTCATTTCCACCACAAGAAATGAGGTGCTGATAAATTCAAGGCGTTGCAACATATAAGGGCGAAATCATACAAGCTACGCGCGAATTTGGTTGATTTTGGTGGAACTGCACAAAAAGAACAACTGTTTTATTTGGCACGAGGTGCCATGTCAATGTCTGAACTGATGGCAAATCCTGCCCATTCCACAATCGTAGGCATTTGATATTTTGGAATGGGAAAACCTTGTCAAAGTTTGCTCATTGATGTACGCAAAACAACAAGGATTTGACATTTTGGAATGGGACAACCTTGTCAAATTTTGCTCATTGTTGTTAGCAGCATTGATCTATTTTTCTTTATTTTTAGTTGTGAAGTAAATATTGGCTCTGACATGTGAATCACTGAGATGCATAATCATCGATTGTTTTGAATGTTCTCTATGAATTGCCAGGCCTGTGTGTTTGATTGCAATGTACAGGAACGCTAAAAAGCTACTCAAACTCTTTGTACTCCCTCTATTCCTTTTTACTTTGCACATTGTGAAAGTTCATACTTTTTTCTATAAGATTGGTCAAAGTAGAGATAGTTTCACTACAGACAGAACTTGTATGCAGACTAAAAAGGACCAGAGGGAGTACATGTGAAACTGCTGCAAATGAGGTGATCACCCTGGGAATAATGCTAGTACGTATTGTTTTGCATGTTCATCCAATACCAATGATACAAGAATTTGAACTAATCGAACTAAAATCATTCATACACGGTCGGATTTCATATAAACATGTCGGGTTTCATTACATTTCATACATTCTTCAACTAAAAAGGGGTGCGCTGGAGGTATAATTAATTAACCGAAGCTACCCATCTATGTCCGGCTGAGCCGAACAGAAGCTTCTTCTCCAGCGGACTGAGCTTGAGTGACTTAACTGCAGGTGCAGTTGCATAACTGACATGTGGCCCAGATGCCTCTTGGGCCCACGTGTTAGTCAGCCAACTGCACCAGCAGTTAAGTAGAAGCAGTGTCCTTCTCCAACATAGTTCTCCGACTCCATGTCGTCACCAAGAAGCTAATCGGCCGTCAATGGTTAACCTGCCTAGCTTGGCTTCAACCAAAGGGTAGCAGCGATGGCCTTACTTGGACCTGAGTGGCGGCGACCTACCGTGTTCTACTCTTCCTCATTTTCTGTGTGGCGCAGCCTCGTTGGCAGCAGGGCGGGGCCTCGATGGATCCGGTGATGTCCTCTATCTCGTTGCCGGTGGGGCGGCGCCTCGCGGAAGTGGG
Organism: Triticum timopheevii; assembly: GCA_963921465.1. Taxonomy (NCBI): domain Eukaryota; kingdom Viridiplantae; phylum Streptophyta; class Magnoliopsida; order Poales; family Poaceae; genus Triticum; species Triticum timopheevii. The sequence goes on along the minus strand of OY997262.1, from coordinate 340,612,495 downwards.
GGAAATCCTCCCCCTCGTTGCCTGTAGGGTGGGGCCTTGGTTGAGCCGGTGATGTCCTCTGCCTCGTTGTTGGCGGGGCGGGGCCTCGGCGGAATAGGGCCTCCACCTTGGTGCCGGCGGGGCGGGGCCTCGGCGGAGCCGGCGATGTCCTCTATCTCGTTGTCGGCTGGGCGGTGCCTCGGCGGAGCAGGGGAAATCCTCCCCCTCATTGCCAGCAAGGTGGGGCCTCGGTTGAGCCGGTGATGTTCTCTGCCTCATTGTTGGCGGGGCGGGGCCTCGGCGGAGTAGGGCCTCCGCCTCGGTGCTGGCAGGGCGGAGCAGGGCCTTGGCGGAGCCGGCGGTGTCCTCTGCCTTGTTGTTGGCGCCGCGGGGCCTTAGTGGAGCAGGGCCTCATCAACGCCAGCGGAGCAGGGACTCGTTAGAGCCGGTATTGTCCTTTGCCTTATCCTCGGTCTCGCAAAATAGCGCCTCGCCCGCTTCATCACCCTCTAGGCAGCCGCAGCCTCCGCCACCCGCATGCGGTACCGCTAGCGCTCGAGGCGGCCCTCGCGTGCGGAGCGGTATGAGTCGAGTAGTGCCTCCTACTCCGCCCGCTCCGTGATGATCTGCTCCTCCGCCTGTAGGTGCTCCTGGAGAAGATGGTGGTTCTAGGCGGCGGCGGATTGTGCCTCCCGGAACTGCTCCTGATGCTTCTGCCTCACCGTGTCCATGTATTGGGCATGGTCCTTGCCGATGGTCATGGTGCAATGCACCGGTGGGGATGGCAGGAGGAGGGTGTTGGCGCTGGATCGTCGACTAGCATGTTCTCCATTGGGACGTTTTTGTCCTCCGGCTGCCTGCCAGCCAGCCAGTCGGTAGCAATGGCTGCCATCTCCTTGTGGTCCATCGTCCGCCCGTCCTAAAGAGCGCTAGAGCGCGAAGAAGCCATGGTGGGCAGCAGTGGTGTGGACAGGAGAAAGGGAACGGAGGCGGATGACTGCGGCTATGGCGACGCAACAGTTTATATAGCAATGGTGGGCGGCAGAGGGACGAACATGTGGCGCCGGAGTAGCCGCCTCGGCAACCGTGTATCATTAATGTGGGCAGCAGACGGACGGACGGACGGCACTTGTGTCGTTTGAAGGCGGAGCAATCGCCCGCATCGGGAAGCGGAGCAGGCGGCGCTGGGCATAAAGCACGCGCGGGAGAGGGAGGCGGTTTGGGTGGGCCAGGGCAGTCAGACTCGCGCTTGGTGGCGGGTCATTCCAGCAGTCGGACATGCTGGCTTGCCAGCGAGGTCGCCGAGCTGAGCGACGACAATCATACTATGGACGTAGCTTCCAACCATGAGCCGGCGCCACTGTCCAAGTCGGTTCTTGTCGTGTTCACCATAAAGCAGGTGCTGCCGCACTTTGACGCCCTAATAGAGGAAGAGCTACCGGTGTAGGAGGACCTGTGCTGCAACCTCTGTCTCCTCAACGAGCACCAGTGAACAAGCGAACGACAATGCCGTCGCGGACATGCGGCCCTATGATCCTAGCTTCCCAAATGAGCAGCGAGCGCTGTATCAGACCGTCTGTAGGGCCCGCGAGGCCCTCTCCGTCGTCCTTCGAGTTGTTGCGGTTGCCGTGGCGCCGCCGTCTCACGTTGTCAACATGGTCAACGGACATGAGGAATGAGGAGATGACTTTACTTGGAGAGGATGACAGTAGGGACCCACCAGGGCCATAGCCGCACGTACGCAAGTGCCTCCTTATTATATACAATTGTAATTTTTTTGTTTCCTCCTGGTTTCCTGACATCACGGTCCCACACCATTGTCAACCTATGTAGTCAATAAGCGAGAGAATTGCACAAGGAGCGGCCGACAACTGGGACCAAGCAGCTCGAGCAGTATTTGTGTTTTTGAGGTGTGAGCACTACAGAGTTTTTCTTGAGCGATGTTTTTGTTGTTGTTTAGAGGAGAGCAGGGTATTAACTGGGCAGGTTGTGGGCCATCTAGCCTAGGCCAGATATCCATCCCAGATATTAATTTTTTTTCAAGCTAAAAATGACTAGCCCAGCTATACTTTTTTTGAGGATTACCCAGGCAAGGTCAACTTGTTATTCTCCGCCCCGCTGGGCTGCAAATCTTTCCTAAGAGGGATGCATTAGGCTTAGCAAGAAAATGGGCTTTAATAAATATCAAATGGGATGTAATTATAAAAACTGGGTAGTAACTATAAAAAATGCACCAAACACGTAATTAATTTATAAAATATTATTTTTGGATTTTGAAAATTTAATTTCATTAATTGTTGCGCGCGCAATGTTTCGTTGGATTTAATGTCACTAGAAATTTTAGGATAAAAATATTTCGGATCCCATCAAAATGTGGGAAATTTTATTGAATTCTGTTTTAAATGATTGGTTGAAATTATTTATCGTTGTCCTAGCTAGAAAATGGGTTGTACTTTTAACAAACTATAAATGGGCTGTAGTAAATTCCATTAGAATTCAAAAATGGGTTGTACATTCTTACAAAGCTCAAATGGGCTATAAGTTCTCTGCCACACACTTGTGGGCCTACTAAGTTGACGCGTCCCCTAAAAAAATAAGTTGACGTGTATACAAGGCTTTGTCAACTTATAGTCAACACACGGTTCTAGCAGCAGTGGCCGTTGGATGTCCATCCAATGGATGTTGTGCTTTTTCTTCAATCTCGGATATTCTAGCTTCACCGCCCAAAAAATGATTCCTCCACCTGACATCTGGAGCGCACCGTTTCGGAAGCTGACCTGTGTGCCTACTAAGTTGACGCATACCAAGGGCTTTGTCAACTTAGTCAATATAAACGATTCTAGCTGCAGTGACCGTATGATGTCCATCCAACGGCCGTCGTGCTTCTTCAACCTCTGGTCTTCTTGCTCCAGCCGCCCAAAGTAGCACCGGTCGTGCCGCCTGCTCCTGCCTCCCGTGGCCAGCTGTGCTGCCGCGGAGGCCTCACCGCCCCTACTACTCCCATCGCTGGTCAGGCCATCCCTCCACTCACCCACACCCCCTATTATTCTGCGGCGATGGCAGCCTCACACTGCAGCCGAACCAGTGAACCCTCGTACTCCACTCCACGTGGGCATCCACTACCGCATCTTCCCTGGCTCCGCGTCGTCCCCTTTTTAGGCCTCGCCGTCGTCCACCGCCTTGGTGCTCTCGGCGTGGTGTGGTCAATATGGTCAACAACCGAATTCCATCGGAAGAGTACTGTACGTCGAGAGGCTGACAGCTAAGTCCACCGCCGCAGCAAGGAAGTGCCTCCTTATTACACGGAAAATAATGATTCCTCCACCTGACAGCAGGTACCCGCCGGACGGGCCACCGTATTTCAAAACTTCCCCCCCCCCCTGACTGTTGGGACCTACTAGCTACATCTTTGCATGCAAGGAAGTGCGTCCATATTACGGGCAAAAAAAATTGATTCGCCCCCGGACTTCTCGGACCCACCAGCTACATCTTCGCACGCAAGGAAGTGCCGACAGTCGGGACCCACTTGGTCGAAGCGTATGTAGCATTGTCATTCTAATCGCGAATGTGTACGTACATATGATCGGTCTGTCTGCAGGCTGCAGCGATGAACCGTGGCCGTGTAAGGAAGGGCACGTCTCGTAGTAGAGGCGTGCACGTGTCGTAGTAGAGGCGCGGACATAGCATGTACATGTACGTACAACGGTCAGGTTGCAAGAAATAAAATACAACCACGTGCGTACATATGGGTGGAGTCTCAAGGGCGTACTCGTGCATATATATACGGACGACCAAGGCTTGTGTACATGGAGAGGCAATGGATGGCAGCAACGACGTCTTGTTCATCAGGCAGCAAACTGGCTGGGTCAGAACAGAGAAACAACGTCCTTTTCATCGGGAGGCAACCGACTGGGTCGGAATATGTCGTGTTCATCAAGAGCCAACCGGCTTGGAGGGAACAACTGATGAAAACGAGGCCTGGTGTACCGCAGAACGAAGGAAACGGACACTACTAGGGAAAACCCTAGTAGTAGCGTGGGTTTAATGCCCGCTAGTAGCGCGGGCAGCCGCGCTACTAATAAGGCGCTACAGCTATTTCTTAGCAGTAGCGCGCATGACACGCGCTACTGCTAAGACACATAGCGGCAGCACTTGTTATCTACCGCGCTGCTGCTAATCTAGCTAGTAGCAGCGTGTTTACTATCCATCGCTACTAGTATTCTTTTTTTATTTTTTTATTTTTAGTGTATTTATACGCCGTTATACAAATTTTGGTACAATACCAATTATGAGGTTTATATCATTATGTCCATAACAGTGTGTCAAATGAAGGTGGATTAGGTTTAAGTGGAGGCAATATGTGGTGCATGTCAAAAGTATACTACTAATCCAAACTTGATCTAGTTTGGACTAGTAATACTTTCGATGTGCACCACATGTTGCCTCCACTTGAATCTAATCCGCCAGCACAAGCTATTTAATCATCATCATAGTCATTAGCACCAACAGTATTTATTTAATCACCACTAACACTAGCTCATAATAATCATCATAGTCATTACCACCAACACTAGCTATTTAATCATCATAGTCATAGTGTAGCACATCATCATCTTTAAACTCATTTCTAGCTAGCTAATCACTCCTGCTTCTCTCTCTTAGGTAAAATAACATAAAACATGTGTAGCTCTCCTCCTTCATCAAGTTGGAGCATGCATATGAACCTGCCTCTTAATCGTGGGCTGCACTTTTGCTTGCTGCCCCCTAGTACTTGTCTGCGCTCCTCCATCACAGATTTGGTCCAGTCTTTCACTATTAAGAATTCGTCGCTAATCCTGAATGCACTATAGTGATTTGTTGGATATCTTGGTCGTAAGATAACAATACTCATGGTACCTTTAGTCTCGATCCCATAAGGCACAACATTCATCGGGAGTCCTTCTTGAAGAACATCATATGGTAACATACTTAGCAATGAAGTTTAGCTTAAAAAATAACGTATGGAAAAGATGCACTGAGGACAAATAGTAAAAATCTTACCATCTTTCCTAAATAGATGTGACCGTAGTTCATTACGAACACTATTGGTCGCACGTTTTCAGTACTAACATTTCTAAATCCAGGAAGAAAATTTGTCTTGACAGTATCAAGATCCACAAGCCATGAAACATAATGACTTAGCTCCTCGCAATTTAGTTCAGCCCCGGGACAGTAGTAGGTCTTGTCTACCAAGCGCTAGACATGTTTGATTGAACGGAAATAAGCTGACAATAGAAATTAGTTGTCAACTATTTTTGAATAAAAATATCAAAGACATAAATTTGGTTGAGAAACTCACATAATGGTATAACTGGAGGCGTCTGCACATCGACCCAGATGTCGGTATTACCTTCAATATCATCTTCCGGACGAATATCAAAGGTGATAACCATATCAGGCTCAAATGCATAAGTCTTGCATAGTGCTCGCCATGTTTTGCATCCAAAATAGGAGTAGTCATCTGAATTGTATAATTTTGCGTGGAAAATATAACCATGCTCGGTCTTCAAGTAAACTTTCTGTACCTCCATAGTACGACTGCACCTTATCTTATCCAATACAAAAACTCTTGCATGGCAGGGGATACGCTAGTAGAATAGTAAAAAGAAATTATAAGTTGAAGCAAATGAAGCAGATGTCATGCTTAATTATGAAAAAAATACTTGTCGATGTGACTTACTGTATCCACTTCGAAGTTCTCGTCCAGCTTGATGCTAAAGCGCCTATCATCATCTAGGAAGATTCCGTCGCACAGGCCGCGCTCATCTTCGTAGTATTTACAAATACTGAAATCCTTTTCGTCGTCAGACATTTCCTATGTTCATCGTTAAAACATTAGTTAAAAATCGATCGAAGACAACTACTAGGATACTCAACACATAAATCCGGGGCACTCGATATTTCCTACATATTCTGGCACAAGTCATGCCAAAATTCACGAAGAAATCCGGCATGACCTTTGCTAAAATAGGACATATCGAGCGCCTGAAATTTGCCGGAACGGAAATGAATCAACACTCCGGCAAAACATAGGCCACTCGGAGGTGTAACCTGCAAACATGACCGGCCACTTGGGCAAGCACATATCCTATTTGAGCAACACAAGATATACATTTCAAAATATCTTATAGGACTCAAATTAGCATGCATTCAATAAGCAAACGTAAATCATCTGATGAGTCCATACATCATCGAATATTATCACTAATACATCCCGAATAGTATCATACATATAACATCACTAATACAACTAAAACCCTAGCACACGACGGGTATCGGCGCGGGCGGTGGACACCCACAGAGAAGGAACCATCACGGGATCATAGCTCCAGTGAGATCCCTGGAGAACCTGCCAGGTATTGGAGAACATGTGCTCCAACGCAAACAAGTAGCGATAGACATGCGCGTCCTCCTCACTGAAACGGTGATGCACCACCTCCATGGGGTCCTCGAGCCTCTGGGCCGTCACTGTCCCACGCGACCGCCACCAAAGAAGGTTTGGGTCAATGACAGGCTGGCTCCTCACCAACCTGTGCCCCCCGGTAGGTAGCACCTCCCAGTACCACCCCGGCGGAGCCTAGTCCCGGACATGGCCCATCTGGTCAAGCAGGTGTCGTCCTCCGCCGACTTGACTACGAGGATGCGAGATAGGCATCGTCCACGTTGATGCGGGAAAAATTGTTTTAACTAAAAAAATAGCAACAAGTTCTTACTAACTAGTTCTATTAATTCAACTAGTTCTTACTAAAAATAAACTTACTATAAATAAAAATAAACTAGTACCTAATTAGTACCTAGTTCTTACTAACTAATTAGTACCTAGGAACTACTGCCCTAATTACCATATAAGTATCCATTTTTTAATTAGGGTTCGTACTACCTAATTAAATAGGGTTAATACTAATTGTAATTAACTAACTAGCACTAAAAATAGCCTAGGGTTCATACTAACTAGCACTAAATAGCTAGGGTTCATACTAACAGAGAGCAGAGAAGAGGGAAGGGGAGAGTGCTTACAAAGGGCGAGGAGAGAGATGGGGTCGGGGGAGACGACAGCACCGAGGCACGGCGAGGCGGGGTCGGGGGAGACGGTGGCAAGGCGGGTCGAGGGAGACGGCGGCGGAGAGAGAGGGGAGGGGCTCTGGCAAGGTCGAGGTCGAGGAGAAGGAGGCACAGGCGCGTGACGACGTCGAGGGGCAGACTCCGACGGAGAGCGAGGGCAGGGCCTCCGGCAAGGGCAAGGGCAGGGGCTCCGGTGGAGGCGATGAGGGGGAGAAGAGAGAGTGGGGAATTGGGGGAGGAAACAGAGGAGAGGGAAGCCCGCGCGGGGGGTTAGGTGAAAATAGTTTTAACAGTAGCGTGGGGAGCGAAAACGCGCTGCTACTAAAATTTGTAGCGGTAGGGCGCCCTCACAAACTCGCTACCGCTAAGATGGGCCCATCCTGTGGTGTGTTCAAACTTAGCAGTAGCACCCTACCCTAAAAGTGCGCTTCTACTAGTTTTGTAGTAGTAGCGCGGTTTTTAGAAGGGCGCTACTACTATACCTAGCACGTCGGGAACGGTGTGGCAATTATAGTAGTAGCGCGTTTTGTTCCTGCCGCGCTACTGCTAAGTGGATAACAGTAGCTCCCTTTAAGCCAACGCGCTACTACTAAGTAGCAGTAGCGCCTCATTTTAACACACGCTACCGGTAAGATTCTGTGTATAAGGTTTTCCCTAGTAGTGGGGGTTGTGTTCAACCGGCCATGGTCGAAACGGTATCCTGTTCATCGGGAGGGTCTGGCGTACCGCAAAACGGAGGAAATGGACTTCTCTTGGACCTCCTACGGTCGAAATGTGGTCCTGTTGATCGGGAGGGGTGTGGCATACTGCAAAATGGAGGAAATAGACTTGTGTTGGAGCGCTAAGGTCGAAACGGGGGTCCTGTTCATCGGGAGGGGTGTGGCGTACCGCAAAATGGGACTCCATGGGATACTGTTCATCTCCACCGTCGACCTCCTCCAGCCTCCACGAGCTAATGTTCATCCACCGTCGACCTCCTCCATCCTCCACCAGCGACTGTTCATCCACGGGCTCCTGTTCATCCAGCCTCCACCGCTCCTCCACCGGCTACTGTTCAACCAGCCCTCTACACACGGTCCTGTTCAACCACCCCTCCATGGGCTACTGTTCATCCAGCCATCCACCAGCTACTGTTCAACCAACCCTCCACCGGCTACTGTTCAACCTTCCCTCCACGGGGTCCTGTTCATCCAGCCCTCCACGGGGTCCTGTTCATCCACGCCCAACCGGCTCGATCGATCGGTGTCCTATTCATCTAGCGGAAACACCATGGGGTCCTGTTCATCCAACCCCCACCGGGAACTGCTCATCCAACCCCCCCCCCCAACAACGCTCACTGTTCATCCAGAGGCAGCATCGATCGGCTTCAGTTAGCACCAGTAGCGATGGAATTGCCCGATCGGGTTCAGTTAACAACCATCGATCGATCATTCGGGTTTAGTAACGCGTAGCCTGCAGTGCAATCGCTCGGGTTCAGTTAGGCGACACCTCACTCGGGTTCAGTTAGAGCCCAACGCCTCGCACCCACGTGCGTACATGTACAAGAGAAACTCACATCGCTCGGCCCCCGACCACCCCCCGTAACCAGGAGCCCCCCGATATTTTCCTTGCCCTCGCTTCAACCACGGGTTTTTCCATCATGCACGGCCCAAAGAATGTCATGCAGCTGCGTCTCCGGCCCGCCCAGGACGAAAATCCCATTTTCTATCATGATTCTTTGTCATAGAAGTAGGAGCCCACCACATCTATGATGATTCCGGGTTTTGTCACAATTATCATCATAGAAGTGTCATAAGCATGACAGGAAAAAAATTCGTTCAGCCCAAAATGTCACGGATGTGTCTTTTTTGTAGTGTATTGACTGAAGACACAGTTCGAAACCTATGCATATGAAGCAATATCCGAGAATGTTTTGCCGAGGATTCCATGGAGTACCTTGGCTTTTGGTGGGTTCGGCTTCAATCGCAGCCCCCCATTAATATTGTCAATGCTTTGAAAGCGTCTGGCATTACACTGCTCGGGAACTAGTCCCGATGTGGCGTGTGTTTTGTCAATGCCAAGGTGTAGTTCGGCGAGAAAGATGCCGAGTTGTGGGTCCAAAAAGATCTCCCGAGCTGAATTATTATGCAGGGCACCTCGGTCATGAGGATGTCCCGCTTCCTGAAAGAAAAACATATAGATAGCCCAAAAGTGCTAGAATCTCGAAAAGGTAAAAGCTTGACGTCCAAACTAAATCAAGTGTTCGATGTCAATCCGAAAATTCTTAAATAAATTTTTCCTTCCGTCATGCTTTAACATGACACATTGATACGTCTCCAACGTATCTATAATTTTTGATTGTTCCATGCTATTATAGTACCTGTTTTGGATGTTTATGGGCTTTCCTATACACTTTTATATCATTTTTGAGACTGGCCTATTAACCGGAGGTCCAGCCCAAATTGTTGATTTTTGCCTATTTCAGTGTTTCGCAAAAAAGGAATATCAAACGGAGTCCAAATGGAATGAAACCTTCGAGAGAGTTATTTTTGGAACAAATGTAATCCAGGAGACTTGGAGTGGACGTAAAGAAGCAAACGAGGAAGCCATGAGGCAGGGAGGTGCGCCCTAGGGGGCTTAGCGAGCCCCCTACCCTCGTGGGCCCCTCGTGGCTCCCCTGACCGACTTCCTTAGCCTATATATATCTACATACCCTGAAAACATCCAGGAGCACCATGAAACCCTATTTCCACCGTCGCAACCTTCTATTCCCATGAGATCCCATCTTGGAGCCTTTTCCGGCGCTCCGCCAGAGGGAGAATCGGTCATGGAGGGTGAGGGAGTCCTGGACTAAGGGGTGTCCGGATAGCCGGATCACCATCATCGGCCGAACTATCATCGGCCGGACTATCATCATCAGCCGGACTCCAAAGACTATGAAGATACAAGATTGAAGACCTCGTCCCGTGTCCGGAAGGGACTTTCCTTGGCGTGGAAGCCAAGCTTGGCGATACGGATATGTAGATCTCCTACCATTGTAACCGACTCTATGTAACCCTAGCCCTCTCGAGTGTCTATATAAACCGGATGGCTTTAGTCCGTAGGACACAACAACAACCATTACAATCATACCATAGGCTAGCTTCTAGGGTTTAGCCTCCTTGATCTCGTGGTAGATCTACTCTTGTAACATCCACATTATCAATATCAATCGAGCAGAACGTAGGGTTTTACCTCCATCAAGAGGGCCCGAACCTGGGTAAAACATCGTGTCCCTTGTCTCCTATTACCATCCGCCTAGACGCACAGTTCGGGACCCCCTACCCGAGATCCGCCGGTTTTGACACCGACAGAGGGCTTCTACATCAACGCCAAAGCCTCTTCGATGAAGTGTGAGTAGTTTACCACAGACCCTCGGGTCCATAGTTATTAGCTAGATGGCTTCTTCTCTCTCTTTGAATCTCAATACAATGTTCTCCTTGATCTTCTTGGAGATCTATTCGATGTAACTCTTTTGTGGTGTGTTTGTCGAGATCCGATGAATTGTGGGTTTATTATCAAGTTTATCTATGAGAAATATTTGAGTCTCCTCTGAATTCTTTTATGTATGATTGGCTATCTTTGCAAGTCTCTTCGAATTATCACTTTTGTTTGGCCTACTAGATCGATCTTTCTTGCAATGGGAGAAGTGCTTAGCTTTGGGTTCAATCTTGCGGTGTCCTTTCCCAGTGACAGTAGGGGCAGCAAGGCACATATTGTATTGTTGCCATCGAGGATAAAAAGATGGGGTTTATATCATATTGCTTGAGTTTATCCCTCTACATCATGTCATCTTGCCTAATGCTTACTCTGTTCTTATGAACTTAATACTCTAGATACATGCTGGATAGCGGTCGATGTGTGGAGTAATAGTAGTAGATGTAGAATCGTTTCAATCTACTTGTCGCGGACGTGATGCCTACATACATGATCATGCCTAGATATTATCATAACTATGCACTTTTCTATCATTTGCTCGACATTAATTTGTTCACCCACCGTAATACTTATGCTATCTTGAGAGAAGCCACTAGTGAAACCTATGGCCCCCGGGACTATTTTCCATCATATAAGTTTCCGATCTACTTTACTTTGCAATCTTTACATTCCAATCTATATCATAAAAATACCAAAAATATTTATCTTATTATTATCTCTATCAGATCTCACTTTTGCAAGTGATTGTGAAGGAATTGACAAACCCTTTATCGCGTTGGTTGCGAGGTTCTTGTTTGTTTGTGTAGTACGAGGGATTTGCGTGTAGCCTCCTACTGGATTGATACCTTGGTTCTCAAAAACTGAGGGAAATACTTATGCTACTTTGCTGCATCACCCTTTCCTCTTCAAGGGAAAAGGATTTCTGGCGCCGTTGTCGGTGAGGTCTACGCTCAAGTCAAGACATACCAAGTACCCATCACAAACTCTTCTCCCTCGCATTACATTATTTGACATTTTCCTCTCGTTTTCCTCTCCCCCACTTCATCCATGCCATTTTATTCGCCCTCTCTTTCCTGTTCGCCTCTTTTTTGCTTGCCTTTTGTGTGCTTGTGTGTTAGATCATTTATTTCGTCATCATGGATAGTCCTCCTATCATCGTTAGTACTCCCGATCATGAAGTTCTTAATTTTAAACAAAGGAGGGAGAAAATCTAAAAGATGCTTGACATAGAATTTGCAATGCTCAAAATAGATCTACTAGGAAGCAATCTACTTTCGTTCTTCTTCGCAATTTTTATGTAGGCATTACTCCTTGGAATAGATGCATTCTTGATACCATTACCGGAGGGATTTTTTTGGGTAGCCATACTTTTGATGCTTACAATGCTATGTTAGATTTGTTTGGTCCACCACCTCTTTTGGTTAATGGAACTGTTTAAACTTTAGAACATGTGATGCAAAGGCTTGAAATTATGGAAAATAAAGTTGCCACTGTTAGGTTAGTTGAAAATTTGGATAAAAAGATCCACAACCAAATTACCCAATATGGATCTAAGGTTGGAGTTACTCTGATTTTTTTAAAGAGAAGGAACCTATAGTTAACGAAAGAATAGATCAAGATTCTACAAAAATCGGTAAACTTGAGGATATTATTACCAACTTAGGGTCTGCCTTTTCATCCGTGAAAAATACTCCAACTCCTCCTAACTAAATTGCCAAATTAATGTACGTTCCTAAAAATAAGGGTGAATCTTCTAGTAAGGAAAATGCGGATCTCAAATCAATAAGTGTTCATCCCAACTTTTTCACTTTCATTAAGGAACCTTTTGCTACAAATGAATCTCTTGATTTCTTTCCTAGGAGTTTAATCATTACAAAAAATAAAGAAACTCCTAAGGGTTATAAGTGTTCTATTGAAGAATTGAATAACAAAGATGGCAATACTTAGATCTATTCTCGCTTTTATGCCTAGCTAGGGGCGTTAAACGATAGCACTTGTTGGGAGGCAACCCAATTTTATTTTTGTTCCTTGAATTTTGTTCTTGTTTAGTATTAAATAATTCATCTAGACTCTATTTATATGTGGTTTTATGTTTTAATTAGTGTTTGTGCCAAGTAGAACCTATAGGATCATCTTGGATGATAGTTAATTTGATCTTGCTAAAAACAGAAACTTTTGCATGCACAAGAATAATTTTAATAAATCACAAAAACGTGATTTTTAGTTGATTCTTTTTGTAGTAGATTAATAGACAAATTGCCTCGGACTTTCTATTTTTTTAAGATTTTTAGGGTTCCAGAAGTATTCGAAAGTTACAGATTCCTACAGAAAGTTTGCTTATTTTGATGAATCTATGACTAGTATCGGGGGGGTATGAACCATAGAGAAGTTGGAATAAAGTAGTTTTAACACCAATATAAATAAATAATGATTTAATTATAGTACCTTAAATTAGAGGTTTGCTTTCTTGCACTAACGGAGCTCATGAGATTTTCTGTTGAGTTTTGTGTTGTGAAGTATTCAAGTTTGGGGTAAAGATTTGATGGATGTCGGCGGTCTAGTCAGAGCATTTTGGAGCGCCTAAGCAGGCAAAGTAGGTTGACCCATCCCGAGGTGGAGGGAATATGGAATAAGGAGTGGAAAGAGCCTAAGCTTGGGGATGCCCAAGGCACCCCAAGGTAAAATTCAAGGACAAGCAAAAGCCTAAGGTTGGGGATGCCCCGGAAGGCATCCCCTCTTTCGTATTCTTCTATCGATAACTTTACTTGGATCTATATTTTTATTCACCACATGATATGTGTTTTGCTTGGAGCATCTTGTATGATATGAGTCTTTACTTTTTAGTTTACCACAATCATCCTTGCTGTACACACCTTTTGGGAGAGACACACATGAATCGGAATTTATTAGAATACTCTATGTGCTTCACTTATATCTTTTCAGCTAGACAATTTTGCTCTAGTGCTTCACTTATATCTTTTTAGAGCACGGTGGTGGTTTCATGTTGTAGAAATTATTGATCTCTCATGCTTCACTTATATTATTTTGAGAGTCTTTTAGAACAGCATGGTATTTGCTTTGGTTATAAAGTTTGTCCTAATATGATGCGCATCCAAGTTGGGTATAATAAAAACTATCATATAGAGTGCATTGAACACTATGGTAAACTTGATAATTGATAATTGTTTTGAGATATAAAGGTCGTAATATTAGAGTCATGCTAATTGGGTAATTATGAAATTGAGAAATACTTGTGTTAAGGTTCGCAAGTCTCGTAGCATGCACGTATGGTAAACGTTGTGTGACAAATTTGTAGCATGCGGTGCTCTTTGATTGCCTTCCTTATGTGTGGAGGTCGGGATCGAGCGATGGTTAACTCCTACCTACCCTTCCCCTAGGAGCATGCGTAGTAGTACTTTTCTTCGAGGGCTAATAAACTTTTGCAATAAGTATATGAGTTCCTTATGACTAATGTGAGTCCATGGATTATACGCACTCTTACCCTTCCATCATTGCTAGCCTCTACGGTATCGTGCATTTCCCTTTCTCACCATGAGAGGTGGTGCAAACTTCGCCGGTGCATCCAAACCTCGTGATATGATACACTCTATCACACATAAACCTCCTTATATCTTCCTCAAAACAGCCACCATACCTACCTATTATGGCATTTCCATATCCATTCCGAGATATATTGCCATGCAACTTTCCACCGTTCCGTTTATTATGACATGCTCCATCATTGTCATATTGCTTTTGCATGATCATGTAGTTGACATTGTATTCGTGGCAAAGCCACTTTTATAATTCTTTCATACATTTCACTCTTGATTCATTGCATATCCTGGTACACCGCTGGAGGCATTCACATAGAGTCATATTTTCTTCTAAGTATTGAGTTGTAATTCTTGAGTTGTAAGTAAATAAAAGTGTGATGATCTTCATTATTAGAGCATTGTCCCAAGTTAGGAAAGGATGATGGAGACTATGATTCCCCCACAAGTCGGGATAAGACTTCGCACTTTATGAAAAAAAAGAGGCCAAAGAAGCCCACCCAAAAAAAGAGAGAAAAAGAGAGAAGGGACAATGTTACTATCCTTTTTACACACTTGTGCTTCAAAGTAGCACCATGATAGAGAGTCTCCTATGTTGTCACTTTCATATACTAGTGGGAATTTTTTATATAGAACTTGGCTTGTATATTCCAATGATGGGCTTCCTCAAAATGCCCTAGGTCTTCGTGAGCAAGCAAGTTGGATGCACACCCACTTAGTTTCTTTTGTTGAGCTTTCATACATTTATAGCTCTAGTGCATCTATTGCATGGCAATCCCTACTCCTTGCATTGACATCAATTGATGGGCATCTCTATAGCCTGTTGATTAGCCGCGTCGATGTGAGACTTTCTCCTTTTTTTGTCTTCTCCACACAACCTCCATCATCATATTCTATTCCACCCATAGTGCTATATCCATGGCTTACACTCATGTATTGCGTGAGAGTTAAAAAAGCTGAAGCGCGTTAAAAAGTATGAACCAATTGCTTGGCAGAAACCGGGGTTGTGCATGATGGGAGTATTTTGTGTGACGAAAATGAAGCATGGCCTAACTATATGGTTTTGTAGGGATAAGCTTTCTTTGGCTATGTTATTTTGATAAGACATGATTACTTGTTAGTATGCTTGAAGTATTACTATTTTTATGTCAATATAAACTTTTATTTTTGGATCATTTGGATCTGAACATTCATTCCACGATAAATAAAATTACATTGAGAAATATGCTAGGTAGCATTCCACATCAAAAATTCTGTTTTTATCATTTACCTACTCGAGGACGAGCAAGAATTAAGCTTGGGGATGCTTGATACGTCTCCAACGTATCTATAATTTTTGATTGTTCCATGCTATTATGTTACCTGTTTTGAATGTTTATGGGCTTTACTATACACTTTGATATCATTTTTGGGAATAACCTATTAACCAGAGGCCTAGCCCAAATTGTTGTTTTTGCCTATTTTAGTGTTTCGCAGAAAAGGAATATCAAACGGAGTCCAAACGGAATTAAACCTTTGGGAGAGTTATTATTGGAACAAACGCAATCCAGGAGACTTGGAGTGGACGTTAAGAAGCAAACGAGGAAGCCACGAGGCAGGGAGGTGCGCCCTAGGGGGTGGGCGTGTCCGCCACCCTCGTGGGCCCCTCATGCCGCCCCTGACCGACTTCCTTTACCTATATATATCTAAATACCCTGAAAACATCTACGAGCATCACGAAACCCTATTTCCACAACCGCAACGTTTTGTTCCCATGAGATCCCATCTTGGAGCCTTTTCCGGCGCTCTGCCGAAGGGGGAATCGATCATGGAGGGCTTCTACATCAACGCCAAAGCCTCTCCGATGAAGTGTGAGTAGTTTACCACAGACCTTTGGGTCCATTGTTATTAGCTAGATGGCTTCTTCTCTCTTTTTGAATCTCAATACAATGTTCTCCTCGATCTTCTTGGAGATCTATTCGATGTAACTCTTTTGCGGTGTGTTTGTCGAGATCCGATGAATTGTGGGTTTATGATCAAGTTTATCTATGAGAAATATTTGAATCTCCTCTAAATTCTTTTATGTATTATTGGTTATCTTTGTAAGTCTCTTCGAATTATCAGTTTGGTTTGGCCTACTAGATTGATCTTTCTTGCAATGGGAGAAGTGCTTAGCTTTGGGTTTAATCTTGCGGTGTCCTTTCCCAGTGACAGCAGGGGCAGCAAGGCATGTATTGTATTGTTGCCATCGAGGATAAGAAGATGGGGTTTATATCATATTGCTTGAGTTTATCCCTCTACATCATGTCATCTTGCCTAATGCGTTACTCTGTTCTTATGAACTTAATACTCTAGATGCATGTTGGATAGCAGTCGATGTGTGGAGTAATAGTAGTAGATGCAGAATCGTTTCGATCTACTTGTCGCGGACGTGATGCCTATATACATGATCATGCCTAGATATTCTCATAACTATGCACTTTTCTATCAATTGCTCGACAGTAATTTGTTCACCCACCGTAATGCTTATGCTATCTTGAGAGAAGCCACTAATGAAACCTATGGCCCCTGGGTCTATTTTCCATCATATAAGTTTCCGATCTACTTTATTTTGCAATCTTTACTTTCCAATCTATATCATAAAAATACCAAAAATATTTATCTTATTATTATCTCTATCAGATCTCACTTTTGCAAGTGACACTGATGGGATTGACAACCCCTTTATCGCGTTGGTTGCGAGGTTCTTGTTTGTTTGTGTAGGGTATGAGGGATTTGCATGTAGCCTCCTACTGGATTGATACCTTGGTTCTCAAAAACCGAGGGAAATACTTATGCTACTTTGCTGCATCACCCTTTCCTCTTCAAGGGAAAACCAACGCAGTGCTCAAGAGGTAGCACACATCCGATCTCCAAACTTCAAGTAGGTCAGCCTTTGGCTTCAACCTCCATATCCCGAACGCGGACTGCTTCTTGTAAGCCAATTTAGTGAACTAAACTTGAGCGGCTTTAGAGAGAAACTAGGCAATCCGGCTATTGACCGTGCACTCGAGTTGAGAAAGGAGTGGTAGAAAAAGACTTTGCAATGACTTAGAAGAAGACCACTTATTATAAAACACTTATATAAATTTAAGACCCCCAGTTAACATGGGAAAGGAAGTGTTTTTAACGAACACCATTTGTTGACAAACTGAGTTTTTAACACAAATATAATGTTTGGCCGAACCGAACAAGAACTAAAAAAACTGAGCATGGAAGCAACTTAGCTGGTTAATGTGCTCGGTGTTGATGTGTGGCCCGAGTTTATGGCGGGATGGGGTCCCAGCCCCCAAGCCGGTCCCGAGGTAGCGGAGCAAAGAGCTCGACACTCCGAAGTGGTGACAAAGCACGACCAATGTGGCGAGGTGGAACCTCCAGTCTGACCGAGGCGACGGAGCAGGCCGACAGTATGATGTCGAAGTAACCGGCGTGGGTTAATGAAGTGATGGCGAAGCCCCCGGTCCAGCCGAGGTGACGTGGTATGTCGGTACACCGAGGTGACAGCGCTGTCCAACCCGGATCATTTACCTGTGCACAGAAAATAGTGCAAGCCGGAGATAATAGTAATAAATTTTAAAAAATCATAGCATAATAAATAATTTATGCAAAGTGAGTAATAAAAGAAATATGGCCCATGTGCCAAACACTCGGTGAGGTAGAGCTCTATCAGCGACGTCGAAGTCCCCGAGGCAACCGAACATGTCGGTCTGGCAATTCGACCAACAAGGTGATCACGCGAGCTGATTTATGCCGATTGGGACGATGATGTCGGCTTGCCGAAGTGACCGCTTGACGTAGTCGAAGTCGATTACCTACACATGTAAAATAGTGCAGTCCAAAATAATATATATATATATATATATATATATATATATATATATATATATATATATATATATATATATATACTAGCAAAAGCGCCCGTGCGTTGCAACGGGAGAAACAAATTATCACCCCTAGCGCCCCCATCCCTGTTGCTTCTTCTTTTCATTGTCATCATTATCGGTCACGATGTCCACTACACACCGAACGTTCCACCTAAACTTGGAACCCACAAAGAAGTGCATTGCCTGCATGGAGAGATAAGCGAACAATCGCATTTGAGATCCCGATCAAATCTGCATAATCTAATGCTTGCTCCTTGTCTTTGCGTGATCCGGATTTTACATCGTAGTAGTTTAGTACCAGTCTGTGAAGGACCCAAACAACCACCAAATTCAACTTTAGTTGAAAACCTTTTTTGCGGATAACGCGATCCGCACCAAAAACAGTGGAGGTTGTGAGTTCGATTAGCAAAAAAAAACTATTTTTGCCTCATCTCCTAAACGGGATGGTGGGTTTGATTTGTTGGTCCGGGTTACACAAATAGGTTGGAAGGGCACTGTTTTTTTATTTGGTGGAATGTTGCGCGGATGAATGGGGTAGGGGCCAAGTGGCCCAGGACAAACCATTGGTAGAATAGCCTAGCTCAGTATGAAGAAACGCCATGGACACATGAAGTGGGAGGATCAATAATATTATACCGCCATTTATATAAAAAATAGTATATATGCCCGTGAGTTACAACGGTAGAAACAATTGACATAAATTTAGTGAGGAATGTATGCGCAAACATAATGTTCGATGTGTCATAAATTTGGTGCAAGCTTAGTAAGGATTACAAGTGCAAGGAAAAAATGTCAGGTTGTCTGTTGCAACGAAAGAAAAAAATGGCTTGAATTAGTGAGAATTATGTAGGAAAAGAATGGCACTTCATCTTTATTCGTAAGATAAGATATGAATGAGGGCTCATGTCCTTCATTCTTTCCTTTGCCCTCTCTTTCCTTTCTCCTTCCTTCTTTATTTCTCATGCAATTAGTGTCCATTTTATTTCTTTTTCTTTCCTTATATCCTCCATGTGATGGATCCCTATTAATCATCCACAATAATTACCGTCCTTTCTCCTTCCTTTTTTATTTCTCATATGCAATGTCTATTTCCTTCCTCTCTCTCCTATTCCTCTGCCCCTCATTTGTTCCGTTAAGGACAAATCTTATTTATGCATATTCTTTGCTTAATTTCCGAAGCAGCTCCTTAATGCTTGACAAACTAAGAACGTATATAAACTGGTAATTTTTTACGTAAAATAGCAAGGTGGGACTATTTATGAAAAACAGCCTCCAGCCTGCTCCCCTTGTCCGTCCAACGGGCCGCAGTAGTCGGCCCGGCCCAGCACGCTCGTGCTCATTGCCTCAGCCCGTCTATGCCTCAAGTTATATTCTTAAAAGGCCACGCAACTACATTAACGCACTCAAGAGCCTAGCCGGAGTGGTGTGTTGTCATACATCCAGTAGACCAGGGATCAAATCCCAGCGTCGACCGCTTTTTCCCCTGTTTTCTTTTAATTCAAATTGAAAGTGTAAATGACATGAGAAGAAAGCGTATTGTGACGGTGAACCCGACAAAGTCAATCCGTGCTTTATTATTAGGGATAGATATAATTATCGCATAATTAGTTTACGCAAAATAATTTTTTTAAAAGAGATGTGGCCTGGCGTAGAAGCCAATGTCAGTCTGGGACGTCGGCGTGACAAAGCCTAAATTCGCGGGGCGGTCTGAGTCCCTGATGCGGCGTTTGCCGAACTGCAGACAAGAAACTGGTTTATTTGTTGTGGCAATCTGAAGAGGCACATGTGGGCGTTCATGGATTTACATCTAGTAATAGTACTAGTACCAGCGCTAGCACGTGAGAAGTGCAAAAATGACTATGATTAACAAAAAGCAAAGACCGCCTTAATTGAATAACAAGGATTAGAAAGAAGGATTGGGTCTTCCTGTATGTCGCCAAGTGATCCAAATTTAGCTCATGTCTGCTGCGCCAGCTTGATAACTAGAAAAATTACACCTGAGGATTTATCCGACAACGTCCATACTGATGATGAATGAGGTGATTATGCACGTGGGACGTCCTGGCTGGAGTGCCACAGGACTGCGTCGCGGCCGACCAATATATGGAACGGCTGATTTGAACATGAAGGTTGGTATAACGAAGGTTCTGATGCGTAGGTCGGCTCACCCGATTGACGCAGACGGAAAATATATGTATAAGCGTCGGCAAAATATCTTTGCGAAAAATAATGTAGTGCAAACCATTTCAAAGATATTTTGCATTGCAATTAGTTAGCTAGGAAAAGTAAAACCTGGCATTATCCTGGCCGGGTGTGGTGACAGCTATAGTAGACCATAAAAGAAAATGATCTGTATTGAAATAGTTCCAACTATCATCAGGAATTGGAGAGCAGATGTAGCACCAGTTGACCTAGTACACACGTAGTAGTACTAGTTGGACTAAGAGTCATCAGTAGTATGCGTGGAGACCGGCTGCAAAACTAGCAATCAATTGTACTCCTTTTAACAATCATAGGACACAGTTAGTGGACGATCAGCGATCGGGTGCTGAATAAAAAATAAAGGAGAAAGAGCAAAAAATATATATAAAGAAAAAGGAGAGAATCTCCCTAGATGGCTCTGAGTCGAATTCTTGGCCTCCGTGGGCACAGCTCAATAGTTGCCACTCGGTCTCATCGGCTGAGTAGAACACCTCGGCTAGATCGCGTTGTTTTTTTACGCTGACCTAGGTAGCGGCTACCTCCCATCTGAGTACTGCCAGGCGACGGACGCGGCCGCCATCACCGAATTTTTTATTGATGCCCGATCTGACTCGGCAACACCTAGCAGGATCTCAATGAAAGCACCAATGTCAGTTCTATATCCGGCAGATCTTGTAGTAGGGGTCCTAAGCTAGGCGCCCTGGAGCGATGGTAACATGGACACAGGGTTTTACCCAGGTTCGGGCTCTCTCGAAGAGATAATACAGTACATCCTGCTTTTGATTGTATTGGTATGAGTGTGGTACAGAGTACATGTATCTACCACGAGATTGTTCTAATGAATATAAGTTGATCTATTGCCTAGCCTGTCCTCGGTTTATATAACACACCGAAGGCCTAGGGTTTTAGGAGAGTCCTTGGCTTGAGCGCCAAGTCTTGTGGAGTCTTCCTTGTATGCGGCATGGGCTGCCTAAAGTGGCCCATGAGTGAACCTCCATGGGGGTCCTTAGCTCGATCCAGCCGGTAGGGAGACGATGTGGTGAGTACCCCCTAGTCCAAGACACCGTCAGCGCCCCAAGGGATTCTGGGCCCCCTGGCAGGTCTCCGGTGTCCATCTTCTGCTATATGATGGGATTTTACCTAGAAAAAATAAGAAGAGAGCTTTCGGGACAAAGAGCCGCCTTCTCGAGGCGGCACTTGGGCAGAACCAATCTAGGGCTGCGGCGGCACTGTTTTGCCGTGGAAACTTCCCTCCGGGAGGAGAAAATCGAAGCCATCATCATCACCAACGATCCTCTCATCGAGAGGGGGTCAATCCCCATCAACATCTTCATCATCACCATCTCCTCTCAAAACCCTAGTTCATCTCTTGTATCCAATCTTTGCCTCAAAACCTCATATTGGTACCTATGGGTTGCTAGTAGTGTTGATTACTCCTTGCAATTGATGCTAGTTGGTTTATTTGGTGGAAGATTATATGTTCAAATCCTTAACAATAATTATTACTCCTCTGATCTTGAACATGAATATGCTTTGTGAGTAGTTACGTTTGTTCCTGAGGACATGGAAGAAGTCTTGTTATAAGTAATCATGTGAATTTTATATTCGTTCGATATTTTGATGAGATGTATGTTGTCTTTCCTCTAGTGGTGTTATGTGAACGTCGACTACATGACACTTCACCATGATTTGGGCCTAGGAGAAGGCATTGGGAAGTAATAAGTAGATTGTGGGTTGCTAGAGTGACAGAAGCTTAAACCCTAGTTTATGAGTTGCTTCATAAGGGGCTAATTTGGATCCACATGTTTCATGCTATGGTTAGATTTGTCTTAATTCTTCTTTCGTAGTTGCGAATGCTTGCGAGAGGGGTTAATCAGAAGTGGGAGGCTTGTCCAAGTAAGTACATCACCCAAGCACTGGTCCACCCACATATCAAATTATTAAAGTAACGGATGTGAATCATATGAGCATGATGAAAACTAACTTGACAGTATTCTCATGTTTCCTCGGGAGCGCTTTTCTTTATATAAGAGTTCGTACAGGCTTATCCTTTGCTACAAAAAGGAATGGGCCACCTTACTGTACTTTTTCTACACTTGTTACTTGTTACCCGTTATGAATTATCGTATCACAAAACTATTTGTTACCAATAATTTAATTACGTGTAGAGAATACCTTGCTTAAAACCGCTTGTCATTTCCTTCTCCTTGTTGGGTCCGACACTCTTACTTATAGAAAGGACTATGATAGATCCCCTATACTTGTGGGTCATCCTGACTCTTTTCTGGTGTCGTTGCCGGGGAGTGAAGCGCCTTTAGTGAGTGGAATTTGATAAGGAAAAATTTATATTGTGTGCTGAAATTTACTGTCATTTGTCATATACTACCATGTGGTAGTATATACTATATTTTATTATTTTTAGTATGTTCATATACTATATCTAAGGTACTCCAAAGTGAGTTATATGAAAAAAATTGCAAGTGATCTCATGATTTTATTGTATTTGTGAAGTACGTACATATTTGTACGCGAAAGAGAGTATGCACAAAATATGATACATACTATCAAAAAAGTAGTATGTATACTACCTAAATATTCTAATATACTACATACTACGCGTACATACTCTTCAATATAATAGATACTAACTAAAACGTATGAAACACAAGTGGGAGTAACTACACCCGGTAGTAATATAATTCTTGGCGTCGTGAAGGAGAAAGTATCACTCAAGCTTGAGGGAGGCTTAAGTCAATGTTATATTCATGCCCCAATCATGAGCTCTCAAGAAAAATTATTATTTAGAATTTTTATGCTCGGCTTCTCGTAATGATCAATCCATGCTCGATACTTCTTGTACTGGTTCTTTTATGAAGAAAACTATTGAATTCAAATGGGATCTCTTGGAAATAATTAAATGCAACTCTGGAGATTGGGAAATCGACGAAGGTAAGGAGTCTGGTATAAACCTTAAGTTTGATTGTGTTAAGTCTTTTACGGATACCGATGCTTTTCGTGAATTTAGCACTAAGTATGGACTTGACTTTGAGATAGTAGCTTCTTTATGTGAATCTTTTACTACTCATGTTGATCTCCCTAAGGAGAAGTTGTTTAAATATCATCCTCCCATTGAAGTAAAAATAGTAGAACCTATTATAGCCGAAGAAGAGAATATTCCTTATAATGTTGATCTTGTTATTCGTACTGCTTATATTGAGAAACCACCTTTCCCTGTCAGGATAAAAGAACATGCTAAAGCTTTAGCTATGGTTCGTAAGAGTTATATTAGAACACCTACACCCCTGAAGAAATTAAAGTTGAACCTAGTATTGTTATGGTTAAAGATCTCTTGTTCGTTAATATTGATGGGCATGTTATTTACTTTTGTGATGAATCTGCTAGAATTCTAAACCCGATGAAAAAGATAAACATAGACCTATTGTCGGCATGCCTGTTGTCTCTGTTAAAATAGGAGAACATTGTTATCATGGCTTATGTGATTTTGGGGCTAGTGTGAGGGCAATTCCTTTTACCTTATATCAAGAGATTATGAATGATATTGGGCTTGCTGAAATAGAACATATTGGTGTTATTATTAAGCTTGCTAATAGAGATACTATCTCACCAATTGGGATTGTTAGAGATGTTGAAGTCTTGTGTGGGAAAATAAAATACCCTACTGATTTTCTAGTTCTTGGTTCCCCACAAGATGATATATGTCCCATTATATTTGGTAGACCTTTCTTCAACATTGTTAATGCTAAAATAGACTGTGAGAAAGAAACAGTTGGTGTGAGCTTTGGGGATGTGTCTCATGAGTTTAATTTCACCAAATTTCGTAGACAACCCCATGATAAAGAATTGCCTAATAAAGATGAAATTAGTGGTCTTGCTTCTATTGTTGTGTCTCCTGCTGATACTTTAGAACAATATTTGCTAGACCATGAAAATGACATGTTCATGAATGAAAGAAGGGAATTAGATGAGATTTTCTTTAAACAAATGCATGTTTTGAAACACAATTTGCCTGTTGATACTCTTGGAGATCCTCTACCACCCAAGAGTGATCTTGTGTTTGATCCTAAACAATTACCTGATACATTGAAATATGCTTATCTTGATGAAAAGAAGATATATCTTGGTATTATTAGTGCTAACCTTTTAGAGTGTGAATAAAAGAAAGTATTGAAAACTCTGAGGAAGCACCGTGCCGCTATTGGATATACTCTTGATGATCTTAAGGGCATTAGTCCCACTATATGTAAGCACAAAATTAATATGGAACTTGATGTTAAACCAGTTGTTGATCATCAGCGACGGTTGAATCCTAAGATGAAAGAAGTGGTAAGAAATGAAATATTAAAGCTTCTGGAAGCAGCTATAATTTATCCTATAGCTGATAGTAGATGGGTAAGTCCTTTTCATTGTGTCGCCAAGAAGGGAGGTAACACTGTTGTGCCTAATGATAAAAATGAAATCATCCCGCAAAGAATTGTTACAGGTTATAGAATGGTAATTGATTTTAGAAAATTGAATAAAGCTACTAGAAAAGATCACTACCCTCTACCTTTATTGATCAAATGCTAGAAATACTATCAAAACATACACACTTCTGCTTTCTAGATGGTTATTCTGGTTTTTCTCAAATAGCTATGTCATAAGAGGATCAAGAAAAAACTACTTTTACTTGCCCTTTTGGTACCTTTGCTTATAGACATATGACTTTCGGTCTATGTAATGCACCTGCTAATTTTCAAAGATGTATGACTCCTATATTCTCTGACTTTTGTGAAAACATTGTTGAGGTTTTCATGGATGATTTCTCTGTTTATGGAACTTCTTTTGATATTGCTTAAGCAACTTTGATCGAGTTTTGCAGAGATGTGAAGAAATTAATGTTGTCTTGAACTCGGAGAAGTGCCACTTTATGGTTCATGAATGTATTGTCTTGGGGCATAAAATTTCCGAAAGAGGTATTGAAGTCGATAAAGCTAAAGTTGATGCTATCAAAAAAATGCCGTGTCCTAAGGATATCAAAAGTATAAGAAGTTTCCTTGGTCATACTGGTTTCTATAGGAGATTTATTAAAGACTTCTCTAAAATTTCTAGGCCTCTCACTAATCTCTTGCAAAAAGATGTTCCATTTGTTTTTTGTGATGATTGTGTAGAAGCATTTGAAATACTTAATAAAGACTTGATTTCTTCACCTATTATTCAACCACCTGATTGGAACCTACCCTTTGAAATTATGTGTGATGCTAGCGATTATGCTGTTGGTGTTGTTCTAGGACAAAGAGTTGATAAGAAATTAAATGTTATCCATTATGTTAGTAAAACTCTAGACATTTCTCAAAGAAATTATGTTACTACTAAAAAATAAATTTTAGCAGTTGTATTTGTTTGTGATAAATTCAGATCTTATATTGTTGATTCTAAAGTAACTGTTCACATCGATCATGCTGCTATTAATATCTTATGGAAAATAAAGATGCTAAACCTAGACTTATTAGATGGGTTCTCTCGCTGCAAGAATTTGATTTCCATATTATTGATGGAAAGGGAGCTGAGAACCCCGTAGCAGACAACATGTCTAGGTTAGAAAATAATCTTGATGACCCACTACCTATTTATGATAGCTTTCCTAATGAACATCTAGTTGTCATAAATGCTTCTCATAGTACTCCTTGGTATGCAGATTATGCTAATTATATTGTTGCTAAATTTTTACCACCTAGTTTCACATACCAAAAAAAAGATAAATGTTTTCTATGATTTAACACATTACTTCTGGGATGACCCACACCTTTATAAAGGAGCAGATGGTGTTATTAGACATTGTGTACCTGAGCATGCACAGGAACATATCCTACGCAAGTGTCACTCCGAGGCCAACGGAGGACACCATGCTGGAGATAGAACTGCACACAAGGTACTATAATCTGATTTTTATTGGCCTAATATTTTGAAGGATGCTCATATGTATGTCTTGTCTTGTGATGAATGTCAAAGAATTGGTAACATTAGTAGATGTTAGGAAATGCCTATGAATTATTCACTTGTTGGTGAACCATTTGATGTTGGGGATTTGATTATATGGGACCTTTTCCTTCCTCTAATGGCTATACACATATTTTGGTTGCTGTTGATTATGTTATTAAGTGGGTAGAAGCTATTCCAACTAGTAGTGCTAATCATAACACTTCCATTAAAATGCGTAAAGAAGTTATTTTCCCGAGGTTTGGAGTCCCTAGATATTTAATGACTAATGGTGGTTCACACTTTATTCATGGTGCTTTCCGTAAATTGCTTGCTAAATATGATATTAATCATAGAACTGCATCTCCATACCACCCTTGGTCTAGTGGTCAAGTAGAATTGAGTAATAGAGAAATAAAATTGATCTTACAAAAGAATGTTAATAGATCCAGAATGAATTGGTCTAAGAAACTTGATGATGCATTATGGGCTTACAAAACTACTTATAAAAACCCTATTGGTATGTCTCCCTATAAAATGGTTTATGGAAAAGCATGTCACTTACCTCTTGAACTGGAACATAAAGCTTATTGGGCAATTAAAGAACTCAACTATGATTTCAAACTTGCCGGTGAGAAGAGGTTATTTGACATTAGATCATTTGATGAATGGAGAACCCAAGACTATTAGAATTCCAAATTGTTTAAAGAAAAATTTAAAAGATGGCATGGCAAAAGAATAAAAAAGCGTGAATTCAATGTAGGTGACCATGTCTTGCTACACAATTCTCGTTTAAGATTTTTTGCAGGGAAACTTCTCTCTAAATGGGAAGGGACTTACATTATTGAGGAAGTTTATTGTTCCGGTGCCATCAAAATCAACAACGATGGAGGCACTAACCCTAAGGTGGTAAACGGGCAAAGAATTAAACATTATATTTTACGTACTCCCATAATTGTGGAAACCAACATTATTAATACCATAACACCTGAGGAGTACTGCTGTCTACTACACAACCTTCTTCTTGTAGACATTGTTGGGCCTCCAAGTGCAGAGGTTTGTAGGACAGTAGCAAATTTTCCTCAAGTGGATGACCTAAGGTTTACAATCCATGGGAGGCGTAGGATGAAGATGGTCTCTCTTAAACAACCCTGCAACCAAATAACAAAGAGTTTCTTGTGTCCTCAACACACCCAATACAATGGTAAATTGTATTGGTGCACTAGTTCGGCAAAGAGATGGTGATACAAATGCAATATGGATGGTAGATATAGGTTTTTGTAATCAGGAAATATAAAAACAGCAAGGTAGGAAGTAACATAAGTGAGCAAAAATGGTATTGCAATGCTTCGAAACAAGGCCTAGGGTTCATACTTTCACTAGTACAAGTTCTCTCAACAACAATAACATAACTGGATCATATAACAATCCTCAAAGTGCAACAAAGAGTCACTCCAAAGTCACTAATAGCGGAAAACAAACGAAGAGACTATTGTAGGGTAAGAAACCACCTCAAAGTTATTATTTTCGATCAATCCATTAGGCTATTCCTATATGTGTCACAAACAGCCCTAGAGTTCATAGTAAAATAACACCTTAAGACACACATCAACCAAAAACCTAATGTCACCTAGATACTCCAATGTCACCTCAAGTATCGGCGGGTTTGATTATACGATATGCATCACACAATCTCAGATTCATTTATTCAAACCAACACAAAGAACTTCATAGAGTGCCCCAAAGTTTCTACCGGAGAGTCAAGACGAAAACGTATGCCAACCCCTATGCATAAGTTCACAAGGTCACTGAACCCGCAAGTTGATCACCAAAACATACATCAAGTAGATCACGTGAATATCCCATTGTCACCACATATAAGCACATGCAAGACATACATCAAGTGTTCTCAAATCCTTAAAGACTCAGTCCGATAAGATAACATCAAAGGGAAAACTCAATTCATCACAAGAAGGTAGAGGGGGAAAACACCATATGATTCAACTATAGTAGCAAAGCTCACGATACATCAAGATCGTGCCACGTCAAGAACACGAGAGAGAGAGAGAGAGAGAGAGAGAGAGAGAGATCAAACACATAGCTACCAGTACATATCCTCAGCCTCGAGGGTGAACTACTCCCTCCTCGTCATGGAGAGCGTCGGGATGATGAAGATGGCCACGGGTGATGGATCCCCCCTTTGGCAGGGTGCCAGAATAGGGTCCCGATTGGTTTTTGGTGGCTACAGAGGCTTGCGACGGCGGAACTCCCGATCTAGGTTCTGTTCTGGAGGGTTGGGGATATATAAGAGATGTTGGCGTCAGGAACATGTCAAGGGGGTCCACGAGGTAGCCACGAGGTAGGGGGCGTGCCCAGGGGGTAGGGAGCGCCCTCCACCCTCGTGGTGGCCTCGGGACTCTTCTGGTCCACCTCTGATGCTCTGTGGGCTTCTTCTGGTCCAAAAATAATCTCCGTAAATTTTTAGGTCAATTGGACTCCGTTTGATATTACTTTTCTGCGATACTCAAAAACAAGGAAAAAACAAAAACTAGCACTGGGCTCTAGGTTAATAGGTTAGTCCCAAAAATCATAGAAAATAGCATATAAATGCATATAAAACATCGAAGATGGATAATATAATAGCATGAATACTTCATAAATTATAGATACAGTGGAGATGTATCAAGTACATAAGGGAAACATTCCATAACACTCCAGACCCCCGAAGAGGAATCGCTATGTGGTGCGGTAAGTAAACCGACACCAAAACTTTTCCAGAAGAAATTTTACTCTATTTTGGAATATTTCAAAAATTAGGACAATTAAAAGTAGTTCGAAAAGTGCACGAGGAGGCCAAAAGCCTAGGGCGTGCCCTACCCCCTGGGCATGCCTCCCGAGCTTGTGGCCACCTCGTGTGCCCTCCGAACTCCATTTTCTTGCAGAATACTTCTTTTGGTCGGTAAAAATTCATTATATAATCTCCCGAAGGTTTTGACCATCATACCACAGCAATATCCTCTGTTTTTGTTTCGAGCTATCTTTCTGGTAGATCTAGATCGTCATGACGTCTCCAAGGGCCCCAGGGACAAGTTCTTCGAGAAGGTCATGAATCCTTAACTCTCGGAGGTGTTGCTACACCCTCAATCCATTGAGTTGCATGAGGGGGTGCTTCACATCCGGGAGGTACAAGGGCTGAGGAGGATCGAAAGCGTGGAGTCCAGGCTAGAAGCAGTGGAGCAGGAGGTCTTAAAGTGCCAAAGGATGGTGGAACGAGGACTCAACGTCAATCATCTCATGAATAAGGAATTTACTCAAGATCATAAGCTGGATAAAAACAATATTGAAAAGGCCATCTTCAAGCTTCAAGAGCAGAATGAGCACCTCCAAGCGCAGATCTACGACCTGCAGAACCAAAACTGTGAGTATGAATACAAATTTTAGAGGATGAGTTCGGCTGCAGATTTGAGGATCTCGGAGACTTGTTCATATTTTATGGTGGTGAGCCTATGCCTTGGAAAATGCAGGACCAGCTTCCCACATCAACAACTTCATCACCACCACCGCCCAAGAAGGAGAATTCAGTACATGGGTATGGGCACTCCCCTTGGCTTGTGCCAAGCTTTGGGGAGGTGCCCCCGAATCGTATCACCATCACATCTTTACCTTTATCGTTTTTTCTTAGTTCGATCCTTTTGGTAACATCTTGGTTTAGTAGAATAAAGTTTTTAGTATGACCTAGCTTTGAGTTCTGCTTTGCATTCTCTCTATGTAATAGCGTCCAAGAGTTATATAATAAAGATTAGTTTTGAGTTGAGGGCTTTGCTTCTTGGTATGATCTTGAGGGAAAAGAAAATAAAGAATAAAAGAAATAAATATTATATAATGATCTTATGGAAAGTGATGACTTCACATATAAGAAGTATGTCACATAAAATTTATTGAGCGTTGACAAACATAGTTTTGGTCATTGTTGCAATTAATAGGAAGTAATAAATAAAGAGAGGTATCACATATAAGTATACTATCTTGGACATGTTTTATGATTGTGAGCACTCAATAAAATATTATACGCTAAAAGGTTCCTGTTGGACAAGGAAGACAACGTATTGAGTTATGTTTCTTTATATCCGAATAGAAGTTATATTATCATGGACCCTCCAACATGTTGAGCTTGCTTCTCAGCCAAATCTTTTGCACCAAGTAGAGATACTACTTGTGCATCCAAAATACCTTAACCCAGTTTTGCCATGAGAGTCCACCATACCTTCTTATGGATTGAGTAAGATCCTTCAAGTAAGTTGTCATTGGTGAAAGAAATAAAATTGCTCTCTAAATATGTATGATCTTTTACTGTGAAGAAAATAAGCTTTATACGAACTTGTAATATGGAAGAAATAAAAGTGACAGAATGCATATTAAAGTTCTTTATCACAAGCGGCAATATAAAGTGATGTTCTTTTGCATTAAGATTTTGTGCATCCAACCGTAAAAGCGCATGACAACCTCTACTTCCCTCTGCAAAGAGACTATCTTCTGTTTTACCTCCTATACTTATACAAGAGTCATGGTGATCATCACCTATTATTTTTATACTTTTTCTTTTTGGCAAGCACTATATGTTGGGGAAGATCCAGATATATATATCCACTCGAGTGTAGATATTCATAAACTATTATTGTTAACGCTGTTGGAAATATGCCCTAGAGGCAATAATAAAAGCATTATTATTATATTTCTTTGTTCATGATAATTGTCTTTATTCATGCTATAATTGTATTATCCGGAAATCGTAATACATGTGTGAATAACAGACACCAACATGTCCCTAGTAAGCCTCTAGTTGACTAGCTCGTTGATCAATAGATAGTCATGGTTTCCTGGCTATGGACATTGGATGTCATTGATAACAGGATCACATCATTAGGATAATGATGTGATGGACAAGACCCAATCCTAAGCATAGCGTGAGATCGTGTAGTTCGTTTGCTAGAGCTTTTCTAATGTCAAGTATCTTTTCCTTTGACCATGAGATCGTGTAACTCCTGGATACCGTAGGAGTGCTTTGGGTGTATCAAATGTCACAACGTAATTGGGTGACTATAAAGGTGCATTACAGGTATCTCCGAAAGTGTCTGTTGGGTTGACACGGATCGAGACTGGGATTTGCCACTCCGTATGACGGAGAGATATCACTGGGCCCACTCGGTAATGCATCATCATAATGAGCTCAAAGTGACCAAGTGTCTGGTCACGGGATCATGCATTATGGTACGAGTAAAGTGACTTGCCGGTAATGAGATTGAACGAGGTATTGGGATACCGACGATCGGATCTCGGGCAAGTAACATATCGATTGACAAAGGGAATTGCATACGGGGTTGATTAAATCCTCGACATCGTGCTTCATCCGATGAGATCATCGTGGAGCATGTGGGAGCCAACATGGGTATCCAGATCCCGCTGTTGGTTATTGACCGGAGAGCGATCTCGGTCATGTCTACATGTCTCCCGAACCCGTAGGGTCTACACACTTAAGGTTCAGTGACGCTAGGGTTGTAGGGATATGTATATGCAGTAATCCGAATGTTGTTCGCAGTCCCGGATGAGATCCCGGACGTCACGAGGAGTTTCGGAATGGTTCGGAGGTAAAGATTTATATATGGGAAGTCCTGTTTCGGGCATCGGGACAAGTTTCGGGGTTATCGGTATTGTACCGGGACCACCGGAAGGGTCCCGGGGGCCCACCGGGTGGAGCCACCCATCCCCGGGGGCCACATGGGCTGTAGGGACTTCATACCTTGTCCTGCATGGGCCAAGGGCACCAGCCCCACTAGGCCCATGCGCCTAGGGTTTCCATGGGGGAGGAGTCCTACTAGTGGAAGGCACCTCCTAGGTGCCTTGGGGGGGAGGGAAACCCCCCTTGGCCGCCGCCCCCCTAGGAGATTAGATCTCCTAGGGCCGGCCACCCCCCTTGGCCCTCCTATATATAGTGGGGAAAAGGAGGAGCAAACACACCTTGGCCTTTGGTTGCCTCCTTCTCCCTCTCCAACACCTCCTCCTCCTCCATAGCGCTTAGCGAAGCTCTGCCGGAGTACTGCAGCTCCATCAACACCACGCCGTCGTGCTACTGCTGGTGCCATCTCCCTCAACCTCTCCTCTCCCCTTGCTGGATCAAGAAGGAGGAGACGTGGTTGTTCCGTACGTGTGTTGAATGCGGAGGTGCCGTCCGTTCGGTGCTAGGATCTCCGGTGATTTGGATCACGTCGTGTTCGACTACATCATCCCCGTTCTTTGAACGCTTCCGCTCGCGATCTACAAGGTACGTAGATGCATCTAATCACTCGTTGCTAGATGAACTCATAGATGGATCTTGGTGAAACCATAGGAAAATTTTTGTTTTCTGCAACGTTCCCCAACAGTGGCATCATGAGCTAGGTCTATGCGTAGTTCTCTTGCACGAGTGGAACACAATTTGTTGTGGGCGTAGATTTGTCAACTTTCTTGCCGCTACTAGTCTTATCTTGCTTCAGCTGTATTGTGGGATGAAGCGGCCCGGACCAACCTTACACGTACGCTTACGTGAGACCGGTTCCATCGACTAACATGCACAAGTTGCATAAGGTGGCTGGCGGGTGTCTGTCTCTCCTACTTTAGTTGAAGCGGATTCGATGAAAAGGGTCCTTATGAAGGGTAAATAGAAGTTGACAAATCACATTGTGGCTTTCACGTAGGTAAGAAAACGTTCTTGCTAGAACCCTACTTCAGCCACGTAAAACTTGCAACAACAATTAGAGGACGTCTAACTTGTTTTTGCAGCAAGTGCTTTGTGATATGATATGGCCAAAGTTGTGATGAATGATGAATGATCTATATGTCATGTATGAGATGTTCATGCTATTGTAATAGGAATCACGACTTGCATGTCGATGAGTATGACAACCGGCAGGAGCCATAGGAGTTGTCTTTATTTTTTGTGTGACCTGCGTGTCATTGAAGAACGCCATGTAAACTACTTTACTTTATTACTAAATGCGTTAGTCATAGAAGTAGAATTAGTCGTTGGCGTGACAACTTCATGAAGACACGATGATGGAGATCATGATGATGGAGATCATGATGATGGAGATCATGGTGTCATGCCGGTGACAAGATGATCATGGAGCCCCGAAGATGAAGATCAAAGGAGCTATATGATATTGGCCATATCATGTCACTACTTTATATAATTGCATGTGATGTTTATTATGTTTTATGCATCTTGTTTACTTAGGACGATGGTAGTAAATAAGATGATCCCTTACAAAAATTTCAAGTAGTGTTCTCCCCTAACTGTGCACCGTTGCTACAGTTCGTCGCTTCTAAGCACCACGTGATGATCGGGTGTGATGGATTCTTACGTTCACATACAACGGGTGTAAGACAGTTTTACACAGCGAAAACACTTAGGGTTAACTTGACGAGCCTAGCATGTACAGACATGGCCTCGGAACACGGAGACCGAAAGGTCGAACACGAGTCATATGGAAGATACGATCAACATGAGAATGTTCACCGACGATGACTAGTCCGTCTCACGTGATGATCGGACACGGCCTAGTCGACTCGGATCGTGTAACACTTAGATGACCAAAGGGATGTCAAATCTGAGTGGGAGTTCATTATAATTTGATTAGAAGAACTTAATTATCATGAACTTAGTCTAAATATTTTACAATATGTCTTGTAGATCAAATGGCCAACGTAGTCCTCAACTTCAACGCGTTCCTAGAGAAAACCAAGCTGAAAGACGATGGTAGCAACTATACGGACTGGGTCCGGAACCTGAGGATCATCCTCATAGCTGCCAAGAAAGATTATGTAACGCCCCGGATACAACTTTCCATATCCGTAACTCCAACTCTTGCCTTTTCCGGAGAGGTGATATGTTATTTCCTTCGTGGTTGGGTTTTTGTCTTCGTTTTGCTTTTTGTTCATGTCATGCATTCATCATTGCATCATTTGCATTGCATCATGTCATCATGCAACCCTTTTAAAAACTCAACTAAATAAATCGGGTGGATCCTCGGTCCATTTAAATTGAGGGATATTCGCAATGGTGATTTCTCTTTATAACATATCCTCCCATATTAGGGAGCTATTATTAAATTTTCCATTAATTTGGATTTACCGCAAACACACTTACAAAATATCCCAATGCCTTTGTTATCTCAATTCTTGGTCTCCAACCTTGTCATAATTTCTTTCGTCATTTTTCGGAGCTCCACCAAAAATCCGAACATTTTTGGACCATCCTTTTATCAAGTCCTAGTTCAAACCCATTTGAATTAAATTCAAATGAGTTTGAATTTAAATCTTGCAATCATGGCCTTTCTATTTTTCTTGGATCAAACTCATTTTTTGTGAGTCCATGAAATTTATCCCCATGCCCAAATTCTATCTCTACCTTCCTTTCTTCTCCTTTTTCCTCTTTGACTTTTTCTGTTTTTGGGAGAAAGGAGAAGAAGGAGAGCAGCCGTAGCTCGGCCTGCTCGTAGCAGCCGGCCCAGGCCACCGTGGCCTCCCTAAACCTAGCAGCCAGGCCAGCCCATCTAAGCCGGCCCAAGGCCCAGCCGCCTCTAACCCTAGCCCGAGCGATCCCCATCTCCCTTTTCTCTCGACCCCTTCCTCCCTCACGTGCGCCGCCAGAGACTCCCGATTTCCCCCTCGCTCGACGCATCTCTCCCCCTGTCGCCGCCTTCCGCCCGATCCCTTCTGCCTCCTCCTCGCTCGCTCGCCTCCCTCCTCCTCGTCGTGGGAGTCTAGCCACCCGTCCCGCAGGAGGCCGCCGCCGCCATGTACGCCCGCAGGAGCGCCAACGCCACCAGACCGCCGTCCCGCGAGCTTCCTCGCCGTGCTCGGACGTCCTCCTCCCGGGGACCGACGCTGCTGCCGCCGTCGTCGTTCGAGGCCAGCGCCTCGCCTCTTCTTCGAACCGGGGAGCAGAGACCCCTCTCCATCTTGTCGCTCGCCGGAGTAGGCTACCAGCTCCGCCACTGCACCTCGTCGCCGGAGCCGCGTCAAGCCGCCGTCCTCTGTCTCACCTGCGGCCTCCTCCTCGTCGCCTCTGCGCCACCACCTTGCTCCGAAGCCCGCCGTCCACCTTCCCCGTGGCTGAGATGCTCTCCGCCGTCTGCCTTCCCGGCGTCCTCTGCATCCCCTGGCTGCATCGAGCAACAGCATGCCAAGTCCATCGCCACCTCGCCAGAGAGCCCCATCCTGGCCCGGATCTTCGTCGCCAGCCCCAAGCTTCGCCGCTGCTACCTTCATTTTGCCTGAGCTGCGCCCCTGCTTCGCCTCGAACAGCAGCAGCTCGCCCGCTTGTCCTCGTGGACTCGTTTCAGTCAAATGCCAGGTCCACGGGTCGGCCTCCTGTTCGTTGACCACCGAGACCTGAGGCCCTTTTGTTTTTTTTTCTTCGCCATGGATGCGCCAAGTTAGACTACATGATGCGTCAAGTACCTTTACCGACGACCCCGTTCATCTACGAAACGGGAACAACTACCGCCGCCGTCGCGTGAACAACTACTTCCACTACGAGAAGTACCACTACCGTCGCCAAGATCGCGAGTACCTCTACCGTCGCCGCGAACGACTACTTCCACTATGACCCGAGAACGTCTACTTCCCTCGACGGTTTTGAACCGCCCCGAAATGCACGCTTCGAAGGTATAACCCGAGACGACCGCGATGAGATGCCCTTGCATGTATAAGATGCACCCTATGTTTGCACTGTGTCCGAATTGTCACTCGTTTTCCATGCCACTAACCCGTGGGAACCCGGTAGTCGGGAGCACCCCACCATCTCTTGCACGTTTCGCGCACCCACACTTGTTCCTTTACATCGGTATCTCACTCGAGTTACCGGGACCGGAATGTTGCCGTGGCACCATTTCTGTTTCACCGCCATGGCACCCTTTTCCTTCCACCATGGCGACAAATGCTTCATAACATGCTCTTGTCAACATTTTCATAAAAATTGCATAAACTTGCATATGTCATCCGCATCATGATAACAACATTTAAATGCTTAAATTTGTGTTTGCATTATACTACTAAAAGACATATGGGGATTTTCCAGAATTGTTGTTTGTTGTTCCGGCCTCATTTAAACTTGCCTAAATAGTTAGTTTACTTTTGTTACACCCCTTGCCATGTTTAACAACATTTAACATTGTTGTGTACCTAAACGAGAGCGAACTAAATAACTCGGATGTGGTGTTTCGTCAATATGCAACTCGTTGCATATTGAGCTCCACTTAACTTGTAGTGTTGTTTGTGCATATTGCCATGCCATGCCTCATTAAACCGGACATGCATCATACTTGTTTGTGCATCATGACATGTTTATGCTGGTGTGTTTACCATATTGTTTGCTTCTTTCCGGTTTACTTCTCTCGTTAGCTTCGGTTTCGTTCCGGAGTTGTGAGGATTCGTTCGACTTCGTCTGTTTGTCTTCTTCATGGAATCGTTCTTCTTCCTTGCGGGATTTCAGGCAAGATGACCATACCCTCGAAATCACTACTATCTTTGCTATGCTAGTTTGCTCGCTCTTTTGCTATGCCAATGCTATGATGCCTACCGTTTGCTTGCCAGCCTCCGAAATTGCCATGTCAAACCTCTAACCCACCATGTCCTAGCAAACCGTTGATTGGCTATGTTACTGCTTTGCTCAGCCCCTCTTATAGCGTTGTTAGTTGCAGGTGAAGATTGAAGTTTGTTCCTTGTTGGAACATGGAGATGTTGTTCCTTGTTGGAACATGTTTACTTGTTGGGATATCACAATATCTCTTATTTAATTAATGCACCTATATACTTGGTAAAGGGTGGAAGGCTCGGCCTTATGCCTGGTGTTTTGTTCCACTCTTGCCGCCCTAGTTTCCGTCATACCGGTGTTATGTTCCCGGATTTTGCGTTCCTAACGCGGTCGGGTGATTTATGGGACCCCCCTGACAGTTCGCTTTGAATAAAACTTGTCCAGCAAGGCCCAACATTGGTTTTACCATTTGCCTCACCACCACCTATATTTCCCTTGGGAGTAATTAACCCAAGGGTCATCTTTATTCAGCCCCCCCGGGCCAATGCTTGTCTAAGTGTTGGTCCAAACTAGAGCCACTTGCAGCGCCACCTTGGGGAAACTTGAGGTCTGGTTCTAGTTGTACGTACTGCTCATCCGGTCGTGGCCTGAGACGAGATACGCGTGGCTACTATCAGGATGTCGACACGCCGGGAGGTCTTGCTGGTCTTGTTTTACCATTGTCGAAATGTTTTGATGTACCGGGATACCGAGTCTGATCGGAGTGTCTCGGGTGAAGGTCTATTCCTTCGTTGATCGCGAGAGCTTGTCATGGGCTAAGTTGGGACACCCCTGCAGGGTATAAACTTTCGAGAGCCATGCCCGCGGTTATGTGGCAGATGGGAATTTGTTAATGTCCGGTTGTAGAAAACCCGAAGTTGACCTTAATTAAAATACATCAACCGCGTGTGTAACCGTGATGGTATCTTCTCGGCGGAGTCCGGGAAGTGAACACGCTGTTGGAGTTATGCTTGACGTAGGTTGCTATAGGATCACTTCTTGATCATAATTTTATCGACCGTGCTTTGCCTTCTCTTCTCGCTCTCATTTGCGTATGTTAGCCACCATATATGCTAGTCGCTTGCTGCAGCTCCACCTCATGCCTTTACCTTACACATAAGCTTAAATAGTCTTGATCTCGCGGGTGCGAGATTGCTGAGTCCTCGTGGCTCACAGATACTTCCAAAACCAGTTTGCAGGTGCCTATGTTACCGAGCAGGTGACGCAACCAAGCTCAATTAGGAGCTCGTTGAAGATCTTGCCCTTTGTGTTGTTTCGTTCTAGTTGATCAGTAGTGGAGCCCAGTTGGGGTCGATCGGGGACCTTTGTCGCATTTGGGGTTCTTCTTTTATTTTGGTTTCGTAGTCGGACCTTGATTGTATCTGAATGATGTAATGCTTTGTTCATGTAATTGTGTGAAGTGGCGATTGTAAGCCAACTATGTATCCCGTTCCCTTATGTATTACATGGGTTGTGTGAAGATTATCTCACTTGCGACATTGCTTTCAATGCGGTTATGCCTCTAAGTCGTGCTTCGACACGTGGGAGATATAGCCGCATCGAGGGTGTGACAAGTTGGTAATCAGAGCCTTCCCCGACCTTAGGAGCCCCACTGCTTGATCGTTTTTAGCGGCCGAGTTGTGTCTAGAAAAATGTTTTGAGTCATTTAGGATTATATATATCGGAGAGTTAGGAATTCTTTTTGCTCCCCAGTCTCTTCATCGCTCTGGTAAGGCATCCTGACGTAGAGTTTTGACTTTTCTCTTCTCAAATTTCACTAAATTTTTTTTTTAGGATCACGCGGGTATCTTGGAATCGTTCCGATGGTTTTATGATGAGAACATTGTCTTGGTGCCTCCTGTCAGGGGTTTAGTGGAAGTGTCCCGGGGAGTTGAGCTCTGAGGTGTTGTCGTCATAATTTTATCGTTGCAGTTCTGGAATACCTGAGTTTAGTACGCCGACATCGAAAATCTCTTTTATGCAGTTGTTGGTCAGATAACCCCGATAACCCAGTACTGAGGTGAGTACGGGAGTATTGCCATGACTCGTATAACGGATGCTTTTCGAAGGTTGAGGTAGACGATTTCCGAAGGTTTCTTGGTTATGTGTTGAAGGATGGATATAGCTGGATGTAGGATTTTCTAGTTTTGGGTGAGATATTATGCTTCCCCTGTATCCCCAACACCTGATTGCATAACCGGAAAATTTCGAGAGTTTTATAGGTGGGAATTCAAGTAGCTCTTAGGATATCTTTTCGACGGATGTATGATATGAAATTGGGGTTCGACGTCTAGTGGTCCGCCTATTCACGGTTGGTTTTACAGTGGTCTCGTTGTGTCTTAAAGAGTCCTTGGCTATGCCGACTCGGGGACGCTTCGTATGTCATGTGCACTGCCTTGTACATGATGGTGCTGTACGATCGAGCCCGTGTAGGCCCCACCATGAAAACTTCGGACGAAATCTCTATCATATGTTTGTTCCGGCTTATTCTGCAAGCCAGTCCTTTGTTTTTGTTTTGAGTTGTGGTATTCGAGTTGCTTCAATGTCAAGTGTTGATTCCATACCTTTCCGAAATGGTGTTCTCATACTCCGGTGTGAATATCAATCCTTCTCGACAATCGAGATTATCATGTCAATCCTTTTCAACCGGCGTGTTTCTCTTCAAGTGGATCCGATCACTTCAACATCAGCAAGACCAATTATCATTTCTTCTCAACGGTGTTTGTTTCATCCGTCTCCAAGTTGCCTTTGTTTTTTCCCGCCCACCCACCCTTTTTCGTCAAGGACTAAGATTTCTTTACTAAGTATCCTTTTATTTTCGTGAAGTTTCTCCAATTTTTTTCCGTCAATGTTCTTACCCGGTGGTTCTCAAGAAGATGTTCTACTAGTTCGTCATTCCTCATTCCTTTCTCTGCTCCGGTGGATTCAAGTCAAGTTTTGTTGATCATACCTTTTTCCTCATTTCAATGTCTTCTCATACCGGTGCACGTCATTATCATTCTACTTCTCGCTATTTGTTATTCCGGAGTGCTCAAGATTTCTCGAAGATTCGTGTTTCCACTCTGCATTCGTTCAAGCTCTTTCGAGATTGGTATCTCATTCAAGTCATTTAATTCAACCGGTGCAACATCTCTTCTAAATCTTTTCAATGGTGTTCTTTTGAGTGGGTCCTAACCCACAGGTCTTTTCCCAGGATCTTACCTGACTCTTCTATTTTCCCAGAGCTATCCTAAATTCTTCTCCAAGTTTGACGTAAGAATGAGTTATCATCAGTCAAATGCTTTTCTCCAAGATCTTTCAAATTCTTTTCATAGTTGGATCAACCTCTTCGCTTTTTGATTCTTCCGGTGTGCCTCAATAATTCTTGGTGATGTTTCTCATTGTCATTCTCATCATTTGAAGACCGAAGAAGAGTTTCTCTTTAATCTTGCTCTATTCTCTTCAAGATTCATGGTGCCAGCTTGTTGCCATCCTCTCATAATTGTTTTCGATTGTGAGAATCTTTTTCACCCATCTGGAGCATTTTAGGAGTCTTTTCAGTTTCATTCTTTGAAGCCCATCATCTCAGTATTATTCATTCAAGCTTTCAGCTCTCGTTCTCCAAATCATACCGGTGCATCATTCAAGTATTCTCTAATCAGCTCGTGATCTATTCGTTCATTTGTATCTAAATACCCTAAAGTATCTTCTTTCATTTTGCAATTCTTCCCGGTGATTTGTGCATTTGCTACGTTCAATTTCAATTCTTACGGTGGTTCGTTCAAGAGTTCTCTTTCTTTGTTATCATATCAATTCATTCGTTCTTTCCAAATCCTACCGGTGGTTCGTTGAAGACCTTTTCAAGTTTACGCCATATCTCTCTTAATCCTTTCTACAAGAATAAGTAGTATGCCAAATCCGTTGCTTGTCATCAATTTAAATTGGTGAAGGATATGCATAACGTAATTCTTATTATTGTTTCATGCAAGTGATCTAGTTTCTTCTTTCCAGAGTTATTCATCATGTCAAATTTCTCGGTTCGAGATGCTTCATCTTTTCTTTTCCGGAGTTCCAAGCTTTCTCGGTTATCTCGTAGCGAAGCTCCATCTAAATCATTGCAAGGCTTCACCTTGTGTTTTCAACTTCTCTTTCTTTCCACCATCCTTTTATTACCGGAGTTCTTCATGGAGGCTATACATGATGGTTCGTCAAGGATTCTTTTCATTCTTCAATTGTCTTCAAGTTTTCGCTCGAAGTTATGATCCGCCAAGCTATACTCAAAATCAAACAGGGTGCCCAACACTTGTTTTGTTTTGAGAAGCTCAAGTATTCTCCGTCTTGCATTCCAAAGTGCAATTCCTTCTATCTTATCTTTTGAGATGGTGTTATATCATTCTTGACAATTTCCATTCAGGTTTCGCAATTCGCATGTTGTCAAGAATGAGGTATTTTAAATCCATCAATCTCTTCTTTGGAGTTATCTTGGTATAGATTTCACCTAAAGCCTTCCCTAAGGAATGTTGCTTTTTGTGGTGCTTATCAATGATCCAAGTTTTCTCCTATCCTCTCGGTGAAAGCAATTTTCATCTCTTCGTTGATCTCAAGCAAGCAATTGTTTCCGTTGGTGGCAGAAGCTCACCTCATAATTTTGAGATGTTTTCATAAGCCCACCACAAGCTTATTCTTTTCGTTGTTGGTTTTCCAACAACTCCGTTATAACCTTCTTGGAAGGGTGCTTTCCGAGCTCATTTGTGGCAGAAGTTTGCATTTTCTCCTACATTCTGTTATTCTAGTGATCTATCTTCTATTCTTTTGTTCCAGAGGCATTGTGATGTTACTCTCTTCGGCCCATCATCTCATTTTGTATATATCATGTAATTTTCCTTGCTTATCCGTTTAGCCGGAGTGTCGAGTTTCATTCGAGTTCTCTCATCTTATCAAGTTTTGCCTCCCTTCTCAACCGGAGTGCGGTTTGTAATGTTTCTTACCCCTTGTGCCATTCTTTCAATTCTGGAGGCAGTGTGTTGTTGATTTCATCAAGTATTATCCCATCTTCTTAAGCTCATGTTCTATTCCTTCCATGTTCAACCGGAGTGTTGCCCGAATTCTTCCCCTCTCATCTTGTTTTAACCGGAGTGGTTTCGAATTCTATCTTGTCCATTAAACTCTTGATTCATGTCTTTGCAACCTTCAAGTTCCCATAATGTTCCTTGTTCCTTTTTTCTAACGGATTGTTTGCAATCTCGTTCATCTCTGTTGTACTCTTTCTTTTAAATTGCTCAACCTCTCAAGGTTCGTGGTTTCACTCGTAAGTCAAAGAAGCAACTTAGTTTTACCTTTCTTTTTCTCTTCCGTTTTCCCTCCGGTGCCATTCTAGATCTCGGGACGAGATCCTCTCGTAGTGGTGGAGTGTTGTAACGCCCCGGATACAACTTTCCATATCCGTAACTCCAACTCTTGCCTTTTGCGGAGAGGTGATATGTTATTTCCTTCGTGGTTGGGTTTTTTTCTTTGTTTTGCTTTTTGTTCATGTCATGCATTCATCATTGCATCATTTGCATTGCATCATGTCATCATGCAACCCTTTTAAAAACTCAACTAAATAAATCGGGTGGATCCTCGGTCCATTTAAATTGAGGAATATTCGCAATGGTGATTTCTCTTTATAACATATCCTCCCATATTAGGGAGCTATTATTAAATTTTCCATTAATTTGGATTTACCGCAAACACACTTACAAAATATCCCAATGCCTTTGTTATCTCAATACTTGGTCTCCAACCTTGTCATAATTTCTTTCGTCATTTTTCGGAGCTCCACCAAAAATCCGAACATTTTTGGACCATCCTTTTATCAAGTCCTAGTTCAAACCCATTTGAATTAAATTCAAATGAGTTTGAATTTAAATCTTGCAATCATGGCCTTTCTAATTTTCTTGGATCAAACTAATTTTTGTGAGTCCATGAAATTTATCCCCATGCCCAAATTCTATCTCTACCTTCCTTTCTTCTCCTTTTTCCTCTTTGACATTTTCTGTTTTTGGGAGAAAGGAGAAGAAGGAGCGCAGCCGTAGCTCGGCCTGCTCGTAGCAGCCGGCCCAGGCCACCGTGGCCTCCCTAAACCTAGCAGCCAGGCCAGCCCATCTAAGCCGGCCCAAGGCCCAGCCGCCTCTAACCCGAGCCCGAGCGATCCCCATCTCCCTTTTCTCTCGATCCCTTCCTCCCTCCCGTGCGCCGCCAGAGACTCCCGATTTCCCCCTCGCTCGACGCATCTCTCCCCCTGTCGCCGCCTTCCGCCCGATCCCTTCTGCCTCCTCCTCGCAAGCTCGCCTCCCTCAACCTCGTCGTGGGAGTCTAGCCACCCGTCCCACAGGAGGCCGCCGCTGCCATGTACGCCCGCAGGAGCGCCAACTCCACCAGACCGCCGTCCCGCGAGCTTCCTCGCCGTGCTCGGACGTCCTCCTCCCGGGGACCGACGATGCTGCTGCCGTCGTCGTTCGAGGCCAGCGCCTCGCCTCTTCTTCGAACCGGGAAGCACAGACCCCTCTCCATATTGTCGCTCGCCGGAGTAGGCTACCAGCTCCGCCACTGCACCTCGTCGCCGGAGCCGCGTCAAGCCGCCGTCCTCTGCCTCACCTGCGGCCTCCTCCTCGTCGCCTCCGCGCCACCACCTTTCTCCGAAGCCCACCGTCCACCTTCCCCGTGGCTGAGATGCTCTCCGCCGTCTGCCTTCCCGGCGTCCTCTGCATCCCCTGGCTGCATCGAGCAACAGCATGCCAAGTCCATCGCCACCTCGCCAGAGAGCCCCGTCCTGGCCCGGATATTCATCGCCAGCCCCAAGCTTCGCCGCCGCTGCCTTCGTTTTGCCTGAGCTGCGCCCCTGCTTCGCCTCGAACAGCAGCAGCTCGCCCGCTTGTCCTCGTGGACTCGTTTCAGTCAAATACCAGGTCCACGGGTCGGCCTCCTGTTTGTTGACCACCGAGACCTGAGGCCCTTTTGTTTTTTTTTCTTCGCCATGGATGCGCCAAGTTAGACTACATGATGCGTCAAGTACCTCTACCGACGACCCCGTTCATCTACGAAACGGGAACAACTACCGCCGCCGTCGCGTGAACAACTACTTCCACTACGAGAAGTACCACTAC
This sequence comes from Triticum timopheevii, assembly GCA_963921465.1. Lineage (NCBI taxonomy): Eukaryota > Viridiplantae > Streptophyta > Magnoliopsida > Poales > Poaceae > Triticum > Triticum timopheevii. The sequence continues at coordinate 340,568,586 of OY997262.1, read as the reverse complement.
CGTCGCCAAGATCGCGAGTACCTCTACCGTCGCCGCGAACGACTACTTCCACTATGACCCGAGAACGTCTACTTCCCTCGACGGTTTTGAACCGCCCCGAAATGCACGCTTCAAAGGTATAACCCGAGACGACCGCGATGAGATGCCCTTGCATGTATAAGATGCACCCTATGTTTGCAGTGTGTCCGAATTGTCACTCGTTTTCCATGCCACTAACCCGTGGGAACCCGGTAGTCGGGAGCACCCCACCATCTCTTGCACGTTTCGTGCACCCACACTTGTTCCTTTGCATCGGTATCTCACTCGAGTTACCGGGACCGGAATGTTGCCGTGGCACCATTTCTGTTTCACCGCCGTGGCACCCTTTTCCTTCCGCCATGGTGACAAATGCTTCATAACATGCTCTTGTCAACATTTTCATAAAAATTGCATAAACTTGCATATGTCATCCGCATCATGATAACAACATTTAAATGCTTAAATTTGTGTTTGCATTATACTACTAAAAGACATATGGGGATTTTCCGGAATTGTTGTTTGTTGTTCCGGCCTCATTTAAACTTGCCTAAATAGTTAGTTTACTTTTGTTACACCCCTTGCCATGTTTAACAACATTTAACATTGTTGTGTACCTAAACGAGAGCGAACTAAATAACTCGGATGTGGTGTTTCGTCAATATGCAACTCGTTGCATATTGAGCTCCACTTAACTTGTAGTGTTGTTTGTGCATATTGCCATGCCATGCCTCATTAAACCGGACATGCATCATACTTGTTTGTGCATCATGACATGTTTATGCTGGTGTGTTTACCATATTGTTTGCTTCTTTCCGGTTTGCTTCTCTCGTTAGCTTCGGTTTCGTTCCGGAGTTGTGAGGATTCGTTCGACTTCGTCCGTTTGTCTTCTTCATGGAATCGTTCTTCTTCCTTGCGGGATTTCAGGCAAGATGACCATACCCTCGAAATTACTACTATCTTTGCTATGCTAGTTTGCTCGCTCTTTTGCTATGCCAATGCTACGATGCCTACCGTTTGCTTGCCAGCCTCCCAAATTACCATGTCAAACCTCTAACCCACCATGTCCTAGCAAACCGTTGATTGGCTATGTTACCGCTTTGCTCAGCCCCTCTTATAGCGTTGTTAGTTGCAGGTGAAGATTGAAGTTTGTTCCTTGTTGGAACATGGAGATGTTGTTCCTTGTTGGAACATGTTTACTTGTTGGGATATCACAATATCTCTTATTTAATTAATGCACCTATATACTTGGTAAAGGGTGGAAGGCTCGGCCTTATGCCTGGTGTTTTGTTCCACTCTTGCCGCCCTAGTTTCCGTCATACTGGTGTTATGTTCCCGGATTTTGCGTTCCTAACGCGGTCGGGTGATTTATGGGACCCCCCTGACAGTTCGCTTTGAATAAAACTTGTCCAGCAAGGCCCAACATTGGTTTTACCATTTGCCTCACCACCACCTATATTTCCCTTGGGAGTAATTAACCCAAGGGTCATCTTTATTCAGCCCCCCCGGGCCAATGCTTGTCTAAGTGTTGGTCCAAACTAGAGCCACTTGCAGCGCCACCTTGGGGAAACTTGAGGTCTGGTTCTAGTTGTACGTACTGCTCATCCGGTCGTGGCCTGAGATGAGATACGCGCAGCTACTATCAGGATGTCAGCACGCCGGGAGGTCTTGTTGGTCTTGTTTTACCATTGTCGAAATGTTTTGATGTACCGGGATACCGAGTCTGATCGGAGTGTCTCGGGTGAAGGTCTATTCCTTCGTTGATCACGAGAGCTTGTCATGGGCTAAGTTGGGACACCCCTGCAAGGTATAAACTTTCGAGAGCCGTGCCCACGGTTATGTGGCAGATGGGAATTTGTTAATGTCCGGTTGTAGAAAACCCGAAGTTGACCTTAATTAAAATACATCAACCGCGTGTGTAACCGTGATGGTCTCTCCTCGGCGGAGTCCGGGAAGTGAACACGGTGTTGGAGTTATGCTTGACGTAGGTTGCTATAGGATCACTTCTTGATCATACTTTTATCGACCGTGCTTTGCCTTCTCTTCTCGCTCTCATTTGCGTATGTTAGCCACCATATATGCTAGTCGCTTGCTGCAGCTCCACCTCATGCCTTTACCTTACACATAAGCTTAAATAGTCTTGATCTCGCGGGTGCGAGATTGCTGAGTCCTCGTGGCTCACAGATACTTCCAAAACCAGTTTGCAGGTGCCTATGTTACCGAGCAGGTGACGCAACCAAGCTCAAGGAGGAGCTCGTTGAAGATCTTGCCCTTTGTGTTGTTTCGTTCTAGTTGATCAGTAGTGGAGCCCAGTTGGGGTCGATCGGGGAACTTTGTCGCATTTGGGGTTCTTCTTTTATTTTGGTTCCGTAGTCGGACCTTGATTGTATCTGAATGATGTAATGCTTTGTTCATGTAATTGTGTGAAGTGGCGATTGTAAGCCAACTATGTATCTCTTTCCCTTATGTATTACATGGGTTGTGTGAAGATTACCTCACTTGAGACATTGCTTTCAATGCGGTTATGCCTCTAAGTCGTGCTTCGACACGTGGGAGATATAGCCGCATCGAGGGCGTGACAGATTATGTCCTACAAGCACCGCTGGGTGAGGCACCTGTTCTCCCTGCAGAACAAGACGTTATGAACGCTTGGCAGGCATGTACCGATGACTACTCCCTCGTTCAGTGCGGCATGCTTTACAGCCTAGAGCCGGGGCTCCAAAAACGTTTTGAGAGACATGGAGCATATGAGATGTTCGAAGAGCTGAAAATGGTTTTTCAAGCTCATGCCCGGGTCGAGAGATATGAAGTCTCCGACAAATTCTTCAGCTGTAAGATGGAGGAAAATAGTTCTGTCAGTGAGCACATACTCATTATGTCTGGGTTACATAACCGCCTGACTCAGCTGGGAGTTAATCTCCCGGATGATGCGGTCATTGATAGAATCCTCCAGTCGCTTCCACCGAGCTACAAGAGCTTTGTGATGAACTTCAATATGTAGGGGATGGAAAAGACCATTCCTGAAGTATTTGCTATGCTGAAATCAGCAGAGGTAGAAGTCAAGAAGGAACATCAAGTGTTGATGGTCAATAAAACCACTAAGTTCAAGAAGGGCAAGGGTAAAAAGAACTTCAAGAAGGACGGCAAGGTAGTTGCCGCGCCCAGCAAGCAAGCTGCCGGGAAGAAGCCAAAGAATGGACCCAAGCCCGAGACTGAGTGCTTTTATTGCAAGGAAAGTGGTCACTGGAAGCGGAACTGCCCCAAATACTTAGCGGACAAGAAGGCCGGCAAAACCAAAGGTATATTTGATATACATGTAATTGATGTGTACCTTACCAGTAATCGTAGTGACTCCTGGGTATTTGATACCAGTGCTGTTGCTCATATTTGTAACACACAGCAGGAGCTGCGGAATAAACGGAGACTGGCGAAGGACGAGGTGACGATGCACGTCGGGAATGGTTCCAAGGTCGATGTGATCGCCGTCGGCACGCTACCTCTACATTTACCTACGGGATTAGTTTTGAACCTCAATAATTGTTATTTAGTGCCAAGTTTGAGCATGAACATTGTATCAGGATCTCGTTTAATTCGAGATGGCTACTCATTTAAATCCGAGAATAATGGTTGTTCTATTTATATGAGAGATATGTTTTATGGTCATGCTCCGATGGTGAATGGTTTATTCTTTATGAATCTCGAGCGTAATGCTACACATATTCATAGTGTAAGTACCAAAAGATGTAAGATTGATAGTGATAGTCCCACATACTTGTGGCACTGCCGCCTTGGTCACATAGGTGTTAGACGCATGAAGAAGCTCCATGCTGATGGACTTTTAGAGTCTCTTGATTACGAATCATTTGACACGTGCGAACCATGCCTCATGGGTAAAATGACCAAGACTCCGTTCTCAGGAACAATGGAGCGAGCAACCAACTTATTGGAAATCATACATACTGATGTGTGCAGTCCAATGAGTGTTGAGGCTCGCGGTGGCTATCGTTATGTTCTCACCCTCACTGATGACTTGAGTAGATATGGGTATGTCTACTTAATGAAACACAAGTCTGAGACCTTTAAAAGGTTCAAGGAATTTCAGAGTGAAGTTGAGAATCAACGTGACAGGAAAATCAAGTTCCTACGATCAGATCGAGGAGGAGAATACTTGAGTCACGAGTTTGGTACACACTTAAGAAAATGTGGAATAGTTTCACAACTCACGCCGCCTGGAACACCCCAGCGTAATGGTGTGTCCGAACGTCGTAATCGCACTCTATTAGATATGGTGCGATCTATGATGTCTCTTGCCGATTTACCACTATCTTTTTGGGGCTATGCTTTAGAGACTGCCGCATTCACTTTAAATAGGGAACCGTCGAAATCCGTTGAGACGACACCGTATGAATTATGGTCTGGGAAGAAACCTAAGCTGTCGTTTCTAAAAGTTTGGGGATGCGATGCTTATGTCAGGAAACTTCAACCTGAAAAGCTCGAACCCAAATCGGAAAAATGCGTCTTCATAGGATAGCCTAAAGAAACTATTGGGTATATCTTCTACCTCAGATCCGAAGGCAAGATCTTTGTTGCCAAGAATGGGTCGTTTCTGGAGAAAGAGTTTCTCTCGAAAGAAGTAAGTGGGAGGAAAGTAGAGCTTGATGAAGTATTACCTCTTGAACCAGAAAATGGCGCAACTCAAGAAAATGTTCCTGAGGTGCCTGCACCGGCTAGAGAGGAAGTTAATGATAATGATCAGGATACTTCTGATCAAGCTCCTACTGAAATTCGAAGGTCCACAAGGACACGTTCCACACCAGAGTGGTACGGCAACCCTGTCTTGGAAATCATGTTGTTAGACAACAGTGAACCTTCGAACTATGAAGAAGCGATGGCGGGCCCGGATTCCGACAAATGGCTAGAAGCCATGAAATCCAAGATAGGATCCATGTATGAAAATGAAGTGTGGACTTTGACTGACTTGCCCGTTGAACGGCAAGCCATAGAAAATAAATGGATCTTTAAGAAGAAGACAGACGCGGATGGTAATGTGACCATCTATAAAGCTCGGCTTGTCGCTAAGGGTTATCGACAAGTTCAAGGGGTTGACTACGATGAGACTTTCTCACCGGTAGCGAAGCTGAAGTCCGTCTGAATCATGTTAGCAATTTCCGCATTTTATGATTATGAAATTTGGCAAATGGACGTCAAAACGGCATTCCTTAATGGTTTCCTTAAGGAAGAATTGTATATGATGCAGCCGGAAGGTTTTGTCGATCCTAAGAATGCTGACAAGGTGTGCAAGCTCCAACGCTCGATTTATGGGCTGGTGCAAGCATCTCGGAGTTGGAACATTCGTTTTGATGAGATGATTAAAGCGTTTGGGTTTACACAGACTTATGGAGAAGCCTGTGTTTACAAGAAAGTGAGTGGGAGCTCTATAGCATTTCTCATACTATATGTAGATGACATACTTTTGATGGGAAATGATATAGAACTTTTGGACAGCATTAAGGCCTACTTGAATAAGAGTTTTTCAATGAAGGACCTTGGAGAACCTGCTTATATATTAGGCATCAAGATCTATAGGGATAGATCGAGACGCCTCATAGGTCTTTCACAAAGCACATATCTTGATAAGATTTTGAAGAAGTTCAAAATGGATCAGTCCAAGAAAGGGTTCTTGCCTGTTTTGCAAGGTGTGAAATTGAGCTCAGCTCAATGTCCGACCACGGCAGAAGATATAGAAGAGATGAGTGTCATCCCCTATGCCTCAGCCATAGGTTCTATTATGTATGCCATGCTGTGTACCAGACCTGATGTAAACCTTGCCGTAAGTTTGGTAGGAAGATACCAAAGTAATCCCGGCAAGGAACACTGGACAGCGGTCAAGAATATCCTGAAGTACCTGAAAAGGACTGGCGAAATGTTTCTCGTTTATGGAGGTGACGAAGAGCTCGTCGTAAAGGGTTACATCGATGCTAGCTTCGACACAGATCTGGATGACTCTAAGTCACAAACCGGATACGTGTATATTTTGAATGGTGGGGCAGTAAGCTGGTGCAGTTGCAAGCAGAGCGTCGTGGCGGGATCTACATGTGAAGCGGAGTACATGGCAGCCTCGGAGGCAGCGCATGAAGCAATATGGGTGAAGGAGTTCATCACCGACCTAGGAGTCATACCCAATGCGTCGGGGCCGATCAAGCTCTTCTGTGACAACACTGGAGCTATTGCTCTTGCCAAGGAGCCCACGTTTCACAAAAAGACAAGGCACATCAAGCATCGCTTCAACTCCATTCGTGAAAATGTTCAAGATGGAGACATAGAGATTTGTAAAGTACATACGGACCTGAATGTAGCGGATCCGTTGACTAAACCTCTCCCTAGAGTAAAACATGATCAACACCAGAATTCCATGGGTGTTCGATTCATCACAATGTAACTAGATTATTGACTCTAGTGCAAGTGGGAGACTGTTGGAAATATGCCCTAGAGGCAATAATAAAAGCATTATTATTATATTTCTTTGTTCGTGATAATTGTCTTTATTCATGCTATAATTGTATTATCCGGAAATCGTAATACATGTGTGAATAACAGACACCAACATGTCCCTAGTAAGCCTCTAGTTGACTAGCTCGTTGATCAATAGATAGTCATGGTTTCCTGGCTATGGACATTGGATGTCATTGATAACGGGATCACATCATTAGGATAATGATGTGATGGACAAGACCCAATCCTAAGCATAGTGTGAGATCGTGTAGTTCGTTTGCTAGAGCTTTTCTAATGTCAAGTATCTTTTCCTTTGACCATGAGATCGTGTAACTCCCGGATACCGTAGGAGTGCTTTGGGTGTATCAAACGTCACAACGTAACTGGGTGACTATAAAGGTGCATTACAGATATCTCCGAAAGTGTATGTTGGGTTGACACGAATCGAGACTGTGATTTGTCACTCCGTATGACGGAGAGATATCACTGGGCCCACTCGGTAATGCATCATCATAATGAGCTCAAAGTGACCAAGTGTCTGGTCACGGGATCATGCATTACGGTACGAGTAAAGTGACTTGCCGGTAACAAGATTGAACGAGGTATTGGGATACCGACGATCGGATCTCGGGCAAGTAACATATCGATTGACAAAGGGAATTGCATACGGGGTTGATTAAATCCTCGACATTGTGGTTCATCCGATGAGATCATCATGGAGCATGTGGGAGCCAACATGGGTATCCAGATCCCGCTGTTGGTTATTGATCGGAGAGCGATCTCGGTCATGTCTACATGTCTCCCGAACCCGTAGGGTCTACACACTTAAGGTTCAGTGACGCTAGGGTTGTAGGGACATGTATATGCAGTAACCCGAAAATTGTTCGGAGTCCCGGATGAGATCCCAGACGTCACGAGGAGTTCTGGAATGGTCCGGAGGTAAAGATTTATATATGGGAAGTCCTGTTTCGGGCATCGGGACAAGTTTCGGGGTTATCGGTATTGTACCGGGACCACCGGAAGGGTCCCGGGGGCCCACCGGGTGGGGCCACCCATCCCCGGGGGCCACATGGGCTGTAGGGACTTCATACTTGGCCTGCATGGGCCAAGGGCACCAGCCCCACTAGGCCCATGCGCCTAGGGTTTCCATGGGGGAGGAGTCCTACTAGTGGAAGGCACCTCCTAGGTGCCTTGGGGGGGAGGGAAACCCCCCTTGGCCGCCGCCCCCCTAGGAGATTGGATCTCCTAGGGCCGGCCACCCCCCTTGGCCCTCCTATATATAGTGGGGAAAAGGAGGAGCAAACACACCTTGGCCTTTGGTTGCCTCCTTCTCCCTCTCCAACACCTCCTCCTCCTCCATAGCGCTTAGCGAAGCTCTGCCGGAGTACTGCAGCTCCATCAACACCACGCCGTCGTGCTGCTGCTGGTGCCATCTCCCTCAACCTCTCCTCTCCCCTTGCTGGATCAAGAAGAAGGAGACGTGGCTGTTCCGTACGTGTGTTGAACGCGGAGGTGCCGTCCTTTCGGTGCTAGGATCTCCGGTGATTTGGATCACGTCGTGTTCGACTACATCATCCCCGTTCTTTGAACGCTTCCGCTCGCGATCTACAAGGTACGTAGATGCATCTACTCACTCGTTGCTAGATGAACTCATAGATGGATCTTGGTGAAACCGTAGGAAATTTTTTGTTTTCTGCAACGTTCCTCAACAAACGCTACCCTTGAGGTAAGAGGTTAGGAGGCGAAACCATAAGCCCCTATGTTTTGTGTCCGACTGAAGCTTTGATCTCATAAATGTCGCGTGAGTGTTAGCAATTATGAAAGACTAAATGATAGTTGAGTGTGTGAACTTGCTGAAAAGCTCTTACATTGACTCTTTCCAATGTTATGATAAATTGCAATTGTTTCAATGTCGGAGATCATAGTTTGTTAATTTTCAATAAAGTTTACGGTTCATACTTTACCTTGTGAATGAATTATCACTTTAGCATGATAAGTTATATGACAATATGTTGTTGTTCTAAAGACGATCATGATGCCCTCATGTCCGTATTTTATTTTATCGACACCTCTATCACTAAACATGTGGACATGATTATCGATTTCGGCATCCGCTTGAGGACAAGCGAGGTCTAAGCTTGGGGGATTTGATACGTCCATTTTGCATCATGCTTTTATATTGATATTTATTTCATTATGGGTTGTTATTACACATTATGGTACAATACTTATGCCTTCTCTCTCTTATTTTACAAGGTTTATACAAAGAGGGAGAATGCCGGTAGCTGGAGTTCTAGACCGGAAAGGAGCAAATCTGAGAGACCTATTCTGCACAACTCCAAAAGTCCTGAAACTTTACGGAGACTTATTTTGGAATATATAAGAATTATTGAGCGAAGGAATACCAGAGGGGGACCCACCAGGTGGCTACAAGCCTGGGGGGTGCACCCTACCCCCTGGGCGCGCCCCTAGGGCTTATGGGCCCACTAGCTAGTCTCCAGGGTCCATCTTCTGCTATATGATGGGATTTTACCTGGAAAAAATATCAGAAGAGAGCTTTCGGGATGAAGCGCCACCATCTCGAGGCAGACCTTGGGCAGAGCCAATCTAGGGCTCCGGCGGAGCAATTCTGCCGGGGAAACTTCCCTCCAGGAGGGAGAAATCGAAGCCATCGTCATCACCAACGATCCTCTCATCGAGAGGGGATCAATCTCCATCAACATGTTCATCAGCACCATCTCCTCTCAAAACCCTAGTTCATCTCTTGTATCTGATCTTTGCCTCAAAACCTCAGATTGGTACCTGTGGGTTGTTAGTAGTGTTGATTACTCCTTGTAGTTGATGCTAGTTGGTTTATTTGGTGGAAGAGTATATGTTCAAATCCTAATGATAGTTATTACCCCTCTGATCTTGAACATGAATATGCTTTGTGAGTAGTTACTTTGTTCCTGAGGACATGGGAGAAGTCTTGTTATAAGTAATCATGTGAATTTTGTATTCGTTCGATATTTTGATGAGATGTATGTTGTCTTTCCTCTAGTGGTGTTATGTGAACGTCGACTACATGACACTTCACCATGATTTGGGCCTAGGGGAAGGCATTGGGAAGTAATAAGTAGATGATGGGTTCCTAGAGTGACAGAAGCTTAAACCCTAGTTTATGCGTTGCTTCATAAGGGGTTGATTTGGATCCACATGTTTCATGCTATGTATGGTTAGATTTATCTTAATTCTTCTTTCGTAGTTGCAGATGCTTGCGAGAGGGGTTAATCATAAGTGGGAGGCTTGTCCAAGTAAGTACAACACCCAAGCACCGGTCCAACCACATATCAAATTATCAAAGTAATGAACATGAATCATATGAGCATGATGAAAACTAACTTGACCGTAATTCCCATGTGTCCTCGGGAGCGTTTGCTTTATGTAAGAGTTCGTACAGGCTTATCCTTTGCTACAAAAAGGATTGGGCCACCTTGCTGCACTTTTGCTACACTTGTTACTTGTTACTCGTTACGAATTATCTTATCACAAAATTATCTGTTACCGATAACTTCAGTGCCTGCAGAGAAGACCTTGCTGAAAACCGCTTGTCATTTCCTTCTGCTCCTCGTTGGGTTCGACACTCTTACTTATCGGACTACGATTGATCTCCTATACTTGTTGGTCATCAGGGACCTGGTGACAAGTATTAAGCATAGCAAAGTCATTGCAACATCAATCTCAGAACATAGTGGATACTAGGGATCAAGCCCTAACAAAACTAACTCGATTACATGATGAATATCATTCAACTCCTCACCGACCAGTGACCTACGAAGGAATTACTCACTCCCGGTGGGGAGCATCATGGAATTGGTGATGAAGGGGGGTTGGTGATCACGAAGACCAAAGATTCCCCTCTCCGGAGCCCCGAACAGGCTCCAGATCTGGCCTCCCGATGAAAAACAGGAGGCGGCGGTGGCTTCATATCGTCAAATGGGATGAAACTTCCCCTCCTATTTTTCTGGAAAAATAGGATTTTATAGCGTCGAAATTAGGGTCAGAGGAGCCCCAAGGGCCCCACCACCCACTAGGGTGCGCTAGAGGGGGGGTGGCGCTCCCTAGTGTCTTGTGGGCATCCAGGGCCTCCTACAATGGGTCTTGGTTTTATTTTTTATTTATTCTGAAATAATTCTCGAAAAAGTTTCGTCCAATTCTGAGAACTTTTATTTCTGCACAAAAACAACACCATGGTAGTTTTGCTGAAAACAGCGTCAATCCGGGTTAGTTTCATCCAAATCATGCAAATTAGAGTCCAAAACAAGAGCAAAATCGTTAGTAAAAGTAGATACGATGGAGAAGGAGTACGCTTAATTAGGGAGAAGTTTGCCGTGTAGGGAGGAAAAAAGGAAGTGTGTGGTCTAAGTAAGTTAGTGTATGAGTTGCAAGCGTGTGGCTGCACGGTTAGAGAATACTAAGTTCAACTTTTATTTGTGAGACTAAAAATGTGAATATACATATTATAAAGAATGAGTTGTCATGCGATGTTTAATCCTACAAGAACTAACAATACAAGTGTAATTCATCGCAAAAAAGAGAGAAACTAATAAATGGTTGCATCACAAAGAAAGATATTTACTATTGTTCTCTTATAAACAAGGGAAGTGAATTATATGCAATTGAACTTAATAAAAAATTCCTTCCAAGTTGATATATATGAGTTGGCCCGCCACAGAATTACTGACCTTCCTTATGACCACTCCTTGAGTCGAGATGGCAACTCATCTTTGCAGGGATTTTCTCCTTCACAAAGCAGGATTAACAAAATACACCTATATGGAATGGGTGTAAAAGCACGATTGTGCGTTGAAAAAGAGTTCCATCTATTCATGGTGGGAATTGTCATAATCCTAGATGAGGCAGAATGAAGATATTTTATTAGCAATGTCATTTGTTTATGCCACGTGGGAACTTCGAAAGGAGAGGAACATTCATGTTTTCCATCATAAAGTGTTGTAGCTTTCCAAGGTGGTTCTTCTCATTAAGGTTGATATTGCTCAAGGAACCCTTGCTTTCTCAAACGGACCTCGGTGGCCACATATACACGTGTCCATGCTTATGCGAGTTTGTGACCTTACGGACCTTTTGGTTCCTTATTGATAAACTATTGATGGCATACTATCTCTAGAAGATGTGGAGTATATATCTTGTCTAAAAATAAGTTTTGCTTTGCGTGCGGGGAAGAGAGAGGTTCACATGTATTCTTCATTTAGATGCATCGATCTAGATCGAAAAGGTAGATGTGGCTTATAAAGGAAGCTAAATGGTGAGAGCACTAGGTGACTTTTGGCTGTTAGGGTGGCATATGTGTGAGGAGACACGCTTAGGGAGAAGTTTGTGGTGTTGTGAGGCGAAAAAAGGGTGTGTTTGTGTGTGTGGAGTAACTTCTCTAACCATACATCCGCACCCTTCCAAGGTGGTCCTTCTCATTAAGGTGGATATTGCTCAACGAACCCTTGCTTTCTCGAACGGGCCTCGGTTGCCACATATACACGTGTCCATGCTTATGCGAGTTTGCCACCTTACATACCTTTTGGTTCCTTATTGATAAACTCTTGATGGCGTACTATCTCTACAAGATGTGGAGTGTATATCTTGTCTAAAAGTAAGTTTTGCTTTACGTGAGGGCAAGAGAGAGGTTCACATGTATTCTTCAGTTACATGCGTCGATCTAGATCGAAAGGGTAAATCCGGCTTATGAAGGAAGCTAAATGGTGAGAACACTAGGAGACTTTTGGGTTTGTTAGGGTGTCATATGTGTGAGGAGACACGCTTAGGGAGAAGTTTGTGGTGTAGTGAGGCGAGAGAGAGAGAGAGAGAGAGAGAGAGAGAGAGAGAGAGAGAGAGAGAGAGAGAGAGAGAGAGAGAGAGAGGAGTAACTTAGTTAGTGTATCGGTTGCAAGAGTGCGTCTGCACGTCTAGAGAATACTAAGGTCCACTTTAATTCGTGAGACTAAAAATGCAAATGTGGAAATTATAAGGAATGAGTTCTCGTGTCATGTTTAATCCTACAAGAACTAACAATACAAGTGTAATACCCCGTCAAAAAGAGAGAAAGCAATAGATGGTTGCATCACATAGAGGGAAAACAATACTATTTTTTTGCATACACAAGGGAAGTGACTTATATGCAATTGAACTTAATAAGAAAAATTACATCCAAATTCATATGTATTATTTGGCTGTCCATAAAATTATTAACCTTCCTTATGATCAATCCTTGAGTGTAGATGGCAACTCATATTTGTTGGGATTTTCTCCTTCACAACGGAGGTTCTGCACCGAGAAAGAAGTCCGCCTGTTCATGGTGGCAAGTGTCATAATCCTAGAGAGGCAGAAGGAATATCTTTTATTGGCAAGGTCATTTGTATATGACACGTGGGAAGTTTGAAAGGAGATTAACCATCATGTTTTCCATCATAAGTTTTTGTAGTTTTGCAAGGTGGTCCTTCTCATTAAGGTGGATATTTCTTAATGAACCATTGCTTTCTCGAACGGGCCTTGGTGGCCACATATACACGTGTCCATGCTTATGTAAGTTTGCCACCTTACAGGCATTTTGGTTCCTTATTGATATACTCTTGATGGCATACTATCTCTACAGGATGTGGAGTATATATCTTGTCTAAAAGTAAGTTTTGCTTTACGTGAGGGGAAGAGAGAGGTTCACATGTATTCTTCAGTTAGATGCATAAATCTAGATCGAAAAGGTAAGTGCGGCTTATGAAGGAAGCTAAATGGTGAGAGCACTAGCAGACTTTTCGGTTCGTTGGGGTGGCATATGTGCGAGGAGACACGCTTAGGGAGAAGTTTGCGGTGTAGTGAGGCAAAAAAATGTGGAGTAACTTAGTTAGTGTATCGGTTGCAAGAGTGTGGCTGCACGGTTAGAGAATACTAAGGTCCACTTTGATTTGCGAGACTAAAAATGTGAATATACAGATTATAAAGAATGAATTGCCATGTCATGTTTAATCCTATAAGAACTAACAATACAAGTGTAGTTGCCCGCAAAAAAAGAGAGATAAAATAATAGATGGTTGCATCACCAAGAAAGGTATTTGCTATTTTTTGCATATACACAAGGGAAATGAACTATGTACAATTGAACATAGTAAACATTTCCTTCCAAACAAATTAAACAAGTTTCTGAATTGTTTCTAAATTTACCAACAAATCTGATGGAAAGTAGTCAATATATAGGAAAATAGTCAATATATAGGAAATCTGATGGAAAGTAGTCAATATATAGGAAAATAACATTGTTTCTAAATTTACCAACAAATTAAACAAGTTTACAGAGACAAGTCATAAGAAACATCATTCTAAAACCCTAAAAAAAGGAACATCATCCTCAAAATATTTTACAAAAGTAGAGAGGCCCTGGATCAACAAGATATTTTTTTTTGTGTTGAAAATTTTAAGGTTGTTGCTCAATCTTGACAAGTAGTATAATTGTTATGGAAGGGAGAACTCTCTTGAGTGAAGAGAGCTTTATGCATTTATACCCAATCAATTGGCAATTAAGTGCTTCCATGTAATAGGGAAATCAATGATCATATGAGCTGTGACACCAGTCAAAAAACATTCATCAACACTCCAGTCTCTTCCCTGGTCAATATGAACTATTTTTACCAAAAGGAGTTACTGTGAACCCCAAGTGAACACAAACTTGTAGATTCCTTACCCATCTCTTTGATACCATTATGATGACGATACATGAATTATTTCTTCTTTGAACTATGTGATCCATAAACGTTCAACTATGCAGCGGTTTAGAGCAACTAGTTGCACTTCACACTTGAGTGTAAAAAAAACTTGTTACCGCGTTGGCGGTACGGTACGCGCGTGTATAGCAAAATGCGGTGCCACATTCGGCTCAAAAAAAAGAAAGAAAGAAACGCAATGCGGTGCCACGCGACGGCCGTCACGCCCAAAACGTGTGCGCGGGCGGGGCACACAGAGAATCAAGCGCGCCCCCCGGGCCACCCTCGCTCCAAATCTTTATAAGGCGCCCGTGGTTGCCTCGACGAGATCATCAGAAAACGCGAGCCAAAAGCCATCGCAAACCCAGGAAGAAACGGTAAGCTGTTGCGCGGCATGGCTTTCTACCGCGGCAGCGGCATCGGCATGGGCATGGGCATGGGCATGGGTGGCGGGTCTTCGTCGTCGTGGGCGCCGGCGGCGATGCCGCCTCCGCCGCCGCCGCCCAGCAGGCCGTGGACCAAGGCGGAGGACAAGGTGTTCGAGAGCGCGCTGGTGGCGATCCCGGAGCACGTGCCGAACCGGTGGATGTTCGTGGCGGCGCAGCTGCCGGGGCGCACGCCGCAGGAGGCGTGGGAGCATTACCAGGCGCTGGTGGCCGACATCGACCTCATCGAGCGCGGCCTGGTGGAGGCGCCCGAGTCGTGGGACGACGACGACGACGGCGCCGCCGCCGGCGGCACCGTCGCGGCGGGGCGCGGCCGCCCCCGCGGCTCGGGCGGCGAGGAGCGCCGCAAGGGCATACCCTGGACCGAGGAGGAGCACAGGTATACACACCCCCACCGTCAAAATCTCTAACTGCCTTCCTTCCCTGGACCCTGTTCGTTTTCTTGTCCCTTTCCCCCGTTATTCGTCGGTGCGTTCTTCGAGGTCCTAGATACTTCCCCGGATCTTTCCACGTCGGATGATTCCGCTGGCCCCATGCCACGAGAAATTTTTTACCATTTTTGCTATGCGATCTGCTAGCGCTGACCTTTGTCTCCGTTGGTTGTGGTATGTATATAGGATGTTCCTGGAGGGGCTGGAGAAGTACGGGCGCGGGGACTGGAGGAACATCTCGCGGTGGTCGGTGAAGACGCGGACGCCGACGCAGGTGGCCAGCCATGCGCAGAAGTACTTCATCCGCCAGGCCAACGCCGCCACCCGCGGCGACAGCAAGCGCAAGAGCATCCACGACATCACCAACCCGTGATGCGTCATCCGTCGTGGACAAGCCATCAAGAATCCGGTCCGCCCCGAGCCTAGCCGATACCCGCCGCCCGTCGTCGTCGTCGCCGCCGCCGTCTGCTCTCCCTCGGCCGTCCGCCCGTGCAAATGTAGGTGAAAGGCGTGGCTCGGTTGGAACCTGCGATTCGGAACCAGTAATCTCTAGTAAACTAGCTGTATGGTCGAATAAATCGTGTCCTCACCTCTGTCGTGTGTGTGTGGGTGACATGTCAAGGAAGAAACAGAGTCAGTCAGTCAGTCAGTCCGGAAAGGGTTATAGCAGTCCACCGCGTGGTTTTTACCGCTTTCTTGTTTTACACCCGCATGGCATTTCAAATCCCGTTCTCACCCTATGTCGACCAAATGTTGTTCAATGCTGGAGTACATCTGTGCCGGTGACCTGACAAGCGTCCTTTATCGGCTTCGTTTGTCAGGTTGTTCGTGTCCTGTCGAGTCACCCGTGCGGTGTCTCAGGAGATGTGTACGCCGCGCAGCCCAGCATGCGTTGAAAGCGGCCTGACGGCGGCGATGCAGATCGTGGTGCCTGCCTGGGCTCGCGTGCTATACAATACAGGCTTGAGCGGCACGTGGTGAATTACGAGCTGCAAAAACAATAGTACTCCCTCCGTCCGGAATTATCGCCGAAATGGATAAAAATGAATGTTCTAGAACTAAAATATGTCTAGATATATCCATTTTTTTGACAAGTATTTTCAGACGGAGGGAGTATAATATACCTGCACTATCGTCAGCGTCCAGGTTCGAATCATCTAGTGCATTTGGGGCTGTCACTTGTCACCTAATTAGGCAACTGTGCAGGCTTACGTAATTGCTCTTTCTGGCAAGTTCCGTGATGGAAACCAGGTATGGCTATCAACAACTACGAGTCTCGTCTACTTCACTGTACGTGCTTTTGCCAAGTTTCTGTTTCTTGGGTGCACGCCTAGATTATAGGAGTAGATACTCTGCGTCTTATCCGTGTCATTAGTACACAGGAACCGATGATTGCTACTCCAAAGCCTGCGCGAAATGTCACGTTAGGTAGGTATAGGAATTAAGGATACATGTGAAACGAGCACAATGTTTTGTTTTTGCGAGGATAAAAGAGTTTTATTCTAAAATGATAGAGTTACGATCTAGTGGCAAGAGACTCTCAATACAGAGGGACCTCTATGTAGCCAAACAGGAGTGCTACAACCAGTATGGCTATATGTCGCCCATTGATTTGCTACTCTATTTCAATCGATATGAAGCTTTTGCCAAATAAACTCTCAATCCGGTGGTAAGGCTTTAATCTTCAGACCGATGTGTCCATAGGCTTAACGATTAAGGGGATGCCCTGAAATAAGAGACAATGCTTGAGAAGAATTTGTCCGCAATATGATAAGAATACGGTAAGACCGAGACACTCCATGGTTGCTCTGTTGATTGAAATTGTCGATGATAACTATGAGGGTGCATATCGAGGTTTCAATGCAATACCTAACGGGTGATGCATATATATAGTTAACAATTTTCTGCAATGATGGTTAATTTTCTCTCTTTTTTTGGTTCCACTCATTTTTGTCTCCGTGCCTTTCCCAATGTATTATGTTCAATTTTGCATACCATTTTTGAGAGGAAAAAGTAGAGTAAAGGAGGGGCACACGAAAGAGAAAGGTGGATAAATGTTACTCCCTCTGATCCAAAATCGCAATTTTGAACTAGAGTTAACTTGTGTTTGCTAGATGCAAAGACAATTCAGGTAACCTTTTTTAGAGACGGCCTTCATGGCATGCTTTATTCAATAGTAATAATAATGACATCATTTATGAGATAACTCAAAAGAAAACCAGCGGGCTCATCTTACCAAGTACATCAAGTTTTATCCAAAAAGCAAATGCTAGCCAACTCATGAGAAACTTCATTGGCATTTCTATGACAGTGATTGAAAATTATCTCCCCAATTTCCTATGCAAGCTCTCTATATACAATCTGTGTAAATGGGGAACAATGCCCAACTATTTACTTTGTTTGCCACAACACTTCCAAAGGATCAGATTCTGCCATCACATTACGGAATCCCGACGAATTAGCAAGTTATAGTTAAGTTCTCATTGCCATAGCTTCTGTCACTGATGCAGTTTCAAGATGTGGACTGAAATTGAAGAAGGCTGCAAGAAAATTTCCCTTTCCACCTCTAATGATTGCTGCAATGGAACCTTCTCCCGAATATGAACAAAGGGGGAACGCTCCTTTGCGGGCGAGCGTTGAAACGCTCGATCCATAAACCTCACCCTCTGTTAATTCTATTAATTAGTGGGGCCAGTCAATCCTTCCATAAATCTCGGTTGCTATAAATTAAACAGGTGGGGCCCAACATTGCCTTCCATAAATCTCTCCGCCCCCTGATTTTCAGCGGGGGTGGGGGCAGGTGCGTCCTTTAATCTTTCTCTCACACAGATTTGCTTAACATGAAACTTGACTTCCTGTCAAAAAGTAAAGGAATATTGAGTTACGTAAGTTTCGGTCAGAAATCGAGCGTTGTAGCGAATGCGCGCGAATTAGCATCCCCCTGAACAAAGAGACGCGTCAACGTTTGCTTTAACAACATTAGATGTTGGCTTACACCATAACAGCATCTCACGTATTGAAAACAAGAATATAAGGCTAGGAAAATAACATTGGTTAGAAAATAAGAACGAAATAAAATTAACTCGCATACCAACACATGAAAAGAAACAATGCGCCTAGGCTAGTATACCGACCAAATAATCTTATGATTATAATAGGGAGGTGCCTGCATGGATATTTGTATGTATACATGTCTGATGCTTGTTGTCAGCAACTTACATTCACATGGTAAATCATAAAAGATGACACCCGAGAAGTAGTCTGATGGTAGCACAAAACACGCCTACTCGGTTATTTTGCTACTAAGCTAGTTTGGTGCCCAACGTTAGCATGTTGCCTTTTACATGACACATGCTCAATTCTATAGCATAAAATTTGATAAATTGTCTCATGATTGATAATAGCACAAAGTGCACTCAGTCGGGTGTTTGTTTCTTAAACATGTTAGGTTCTTGTTAGTTGTCACTCCCAATATATTCACATATTTGAGGTCAATTGTTATGATAGAATCAAATACTGTTGTGAAATTATCACTCTCTTGGAGGTTAAAACAACAACGAGGTTGCTATAATGATTGGATCATTGATGTTCTTGCTTTGAGGGTGCCCATTGGGCTTCCATTATTACTGCAGCAGTGGTGGAGCCAATCCATTAATTTGATCTAGAGAAGCATTTAGTTGCAGTTGCTTTGTTGAGTGTTTCACATCCAAACTAGTCCTTCAACTCCTATTTCTTACTAGTTTCCATACAGAGTTCATCAGCTCTACCTAGGCTCGTGGGGTTGTGGCTCCGCCTCTAGAGTGTAATACTCAAGGAACACTGTATCTAGTTCACATTTTCTACAATCAAGTCATTTCTCTGTAGTTTGTTCTTACATTTTGCTTCATATCCTTTTTTTGTGCGCTTTTGTTCACACATTCTACTAAATGATACGGAACAAACAAAAGAAGGGGTAAGAGAGGGAAGATTGACTGGGTGGAGAAGGTGTTCCAATTTTAAAAGTGAAGAAGATGGTAACAAAATGTTAAGTAGCTAGAACAACATTTGTCATACTTTGGCTAGAAGAGGGCTAGTAAAACAAAAAAGGGCAGCCCGATGCATGTAGCTCCCGCTTGCGCAAGGTCCGGGAAAGGGTCCGACCACTTTGGGTCTGTAGTAAGCACCCTTTCCCTACATTTCTATAAGAGGCCGTTTCCAGAAGAGGGCTAGTAAAACAAACTCAGTAAGAAATTTTCTACCACTCGTCTCTCGTATAAGCTGACGCAACGTTTTCTACTGCACAATACTCTTGTGCGAACGCTACACCATGGGATCTGACAAATAGTATGACGATAATAGCACAGGTCTCACCTACAAGGATGTTTGTTTCTTGTACATGTGTGGTTCTCATCATCATCACTTACCTTCACAAGGTCAATCATGCACTATGAGATCCGACAAACAGTATGATGGCAATAATACAAATCTCACCCACTCGGTTGTTTGTCTCACAAACTAGTTCGGTGATCATTGTCAACATCTTGCCACTCACATGGAATACTTTTCTTTTTGAACCCCACAACATTAAGCCCAACAAATAATGTGGTAACAATAGTCCAAAATACACCTACCTACATTTTGGTTTCTTATACAAGTTTAGTGCTCATCGGTGGTAACTTATCTTGCACATGTTCAATCACACACTCAAAAAGCCGAAAAGTGGTGTTGGGGATATTACTATTGGGTATGACCCGCCCAGGAGGGGCCGGGTCATACCACTGGCGGTTCGTAATGACAAGGCCCATGAAGATGGCGGTTCATGAAGCAAGCTTACTGAAGGCCCAAGACCCAAAGGCGACTTGAGGCCCACGGGCGTAAACCACCATATGTTAACTTGTATGTTAAGGAAAGTGTAGATTCTGTCACTGAGCCGGACACGTTGTGTATGAGTCGGGCGGGACTCTGTAGGCCACCAGGCATCAGCCTATGTATATAAAGGGGTGACCCGGTGGCGGTTTAGGGCAAGAAAGAAGAGACCGAGAACTAGGTCAAGCGTATTCGCTCCCTGGTAATTGAAGCCCAAGCAATACAACCCTAAACTGGAGTAGGCCTTTACCTCCACCATGAGGGGCTGAACTAGTATAAACTCTCTGTGTCCCTTGTCCCGTTTTAACCCCTTCAAGCTAACCATGTTGCGATGGCTCCACACCTAATTCCTCATGCTAGGGCATCTGACGTGGCAATTCCACGACAATTGGCGCCCACCATGGGGCCAGTGCATGGTGGTTTCGAGTTCTTGAAGGGTAGCTTCGCAGGGCTCAAGGGGTACGCTATGGACCGGATGACCAAGAGTCGTCACGGTAAGCTCTACATCGACGGCGAGGGATGGGGCCCCGAGGCCAGCTCAATCGAGTATGAGTACCAGGTCCCTTTGGCGGAATCCATGTCTTCATTGGCAAGATTGGTGAGTCGGAAGCTGAGTCGGACATCTACACCGACATCGTCGACTTGGCTCGGCGCGCGTGACCCGCCAAGGTTAAGGCCGCCCCGAAGCATGTCTTTGTTGGTTTCGTTCATGGAGCGGAGCTAGAAGGAGGATCGTAATCTGGTGGTGAGACGGCTGTTTACTCAGGCGGCGAGTCCTCTACTGGTGAGACCAATTCCATCTATCAGGTTCAGGATGGCAGGCTTGGGGGCTGTTCTGATGGTGATAGTATTTCGGACCCCTACGAGCTGCCACACCGGGTCACGATCTTCATGGCCGGTACACAGACAGGGCAGGATTCTACGGCTGCAGCAGCAATGATCTCCGGGTCAGCAATAGCAACGGCAACGGCTTCCGGGGCAGGAGGCCCTGTGCGCCCGCTGGCTCAAGTCTTGTCCGATCTGTTGGATGCTCTGACAACATTATTGACGACGGAGGTTAACCCGGCAAATCAAACTCAGCATAACACGGAGATTGCAAAATTGTGTGATGAGATAACACAAGCCAAGGAGGAGGTAAACACGGAGAACACCCGGATGGCAACAGAGCGAGCCACCTTGCAGAGGGAGGCTGAACGGCTTCAGGCAGAGAGCTTCTGCTTAAACCTGGACGGGGATGCATCAAACGCTGCCTTCAACAGAACGCATGTGAGCAGGCTACCCCCGACTTACGATGCGAGGAACCTTTTCAACATGCCTGGGGTAGGAACCACTAACCCGCCTGGGGTGGATAGGGCCATTGAGGTACTGTCGGCTGGTGAACCGGTTCAGCCATGTGCTACAGACCCCCCACGTTTGAACCTGACCCCTCCTTTACACGTTCCAACGCCTCCGGGGCATTTTTCTAACCCCTTGGATAACATGATCGTTGTGGCTACTCGGCTAGTAGCTCTCGCAGCTTAGGATGAATCGCCAACGGCAATGGAAATACGGCGAGCCAGAGAACTTCTTCAGACGGTTGTGGCCCAACAGCGGCTTACTCGTACATTCGTGATCGTCTCCACTCAATACCACGTCCAAGCAAAATTTATAGCAGGCATATTGATGAACCGACAGTATCAAGCAGTGAACGACGCTGCAATCAGCCTGGTAGGCCTGACCCGCCGCGTGCTGGTAATGATGCTCAGGCTTTGATGGATCAGGGTAGAGCGTGACGTGAGGCGGAGCTGGCGGCTTAGTTGGCGGTTCAACAACAACAATCTTCGGTTTATACTTCAGTGTCCATGGAGGCAGGGGTGACCTCTAGAACCTTAGGTGTGACGTGTTTAGTGCCGGCTCTACACAATGAGCGCTTGCCTAAGGATTTCAAGGGCCCCTGTAAGGTGCCTAACTACACGGCGGATCAGCCCCCAGAGGCTTGGATTGAGAGTTATGAGATGGCTATGGAGATGTTGGATGTCAATGATGCGGCATGTGCTAAGTATTTTACCATGATGTTGGACGGGCCGACTCATACTTGGTTGAAAAGCTTGCTCGCTAACTCCATTGGATCATGGGCAGAGTTGAAAAGGCATTTTATTCAAAAATTTAAAGACACGTGCAAGCAGCCTATGTCAATTCTGGATTTGGATTCTTGCGTCCAAGGAGAAGGTGAATCAACAACAAATTGGGTGCGCCAGATTTCAGCTATTATACACTCTTCGGATAGTATGAACACCGGTTCAGCAGTCCTGATGTTGGAGAAGAATTGTCGCTTACTTCCCCTTAAGCAGATATTGGGGCGGCTTAAGCATCATTGCAATGATATGGGGGAGCTCATGGCGTCTGTCGTCAAGTATGACGACTTTGATAGCACTAAAGATCCTGAGTCTGATGATGAGAAGACTGGGAAGGGGAAGAAGGGTGGTAATGCAAAGGGACATCATAACACGGTGGGTCAAGGTGGTAGTGGTAAGCGTAAGGCAGACGGTGGTTTAGATTTTGTGGATAACACCAGCACGCAGAATAATAACCAACATTGTAAGGGGAAAGCTCAGGCGCCCCGGTTTGGAGGGCCAAAATTCAACCTTGAAGCTATGATGAATCAACCTTGTCCAAAACATGGGACCCATGATAAGCCGACCAGTCATCTGTGGAAGGATTGCTTCATTATGGGGGAGTACAGAAATTCTAACTTTTTCCAGAACAATCATGGCCCGAACGGCGGTTCAAGTTTCGGTTCTCATGGACCTGGCTTTGGAGGTGGCGGCTCAAGCTCTGGTTTTCCAGGCCAAGGTAATCATGGTGGTTTTAATCATCAATCTAGTCAAGGTAATCAGTAGCAGTCTGGTTATCAGAGTAACCCAAAGCAGCTGAATGGTGGTCAGTATCATGTGTTCACCACAAGTCTATGCAAACGAGATCAGAAAGTCCATAAGCGGGCGGTGTACTCTGTTGAGTCGGTGGTGCCTTGTTACTTAAGGTGGTCTGAGCAGCCTATTGTTTGGAGCCGAGAGGACCAGCCACCCCGGGTTGACAATCCAGGTCAGTTGGCATTGATGGTTTCTCCATAGGTAGGAGGATATAAGCTCAAGAAGGTGCTCATGGATGGAGGCAACGGTATCAATATCCTTTACTATGAGACCTTTTGTCGTATGAATTTGACTGACAAGGATCTTAAGCCGTCTTCTACTGTTTTTCATGGGGTGGTGCCTCGTAAGTCGGCGTATCCAGTGGGAAGGATAACACTGGAAGTGGCTTTTGGAGATGACAATGATTCCAGAGCTGAGAAGTTAACCTTTGAGGTGGTGAAAATAGAGAGCCCGTACCATGCTTTGTTCTGGCGGCCGGCTTATGCAAAATTTATGGCACGACCGTGTTATGTTTATTTGCAGCTCAAGATGCCGGGTCATAAGGGCACCATCACGCTGCATGGTAGTAGAAGAATCACTCTAGATTGTGAAGAGGGTGATGTTGATTATGCTGAGTCGGCTTGTGCCACTAAGGAGTTGAAGTTTTATAAAGATAATGTTGACACGGCTGATATGACGCCTTTGAAGAAGCCAACCACAGAGAATGAGCCCTTCATGAAGTTTGCAGATGATACTAAGATGGTTGAATTTGTTCCTAGCGATTCATCAAAATAGTTCAGCATCAGTGCTAATATGGATCCGAAATAGGAAAGTGTGCTCATCGAGTTCATCCATGAGAACCGGGACATCTTTGCATGGAAGACTTCTGACATGCCAGGTGTACCGAGGGAACTCGTTGAGCACACTCTTAATGTGGATCCCAAGTTTAAGCCGGTTAAGCAGTTTCTTCGTCTGTTTAACGAGGAGAGGCGCAAGGCATATGGTGAAGAGGTGGCCCGGCTCTTGGCGGCAGGGTTCATCATTGAAGTTTTTTGTCCTGAGTGGTTGGCTAACCCGGTGCTAGTACTTAAGAAAAATGGCACTTGGCGTATGTGTGTGGATTATACAAACCTTAATAAGGCCTGTCCGGCTGATCCTTTTGCTCTTCCGCGTATTGATCAAATTATTGATGCTACGGCGGGTTGTGAATGTTTGAGCTTTTTAGATGCTTACTCTGGTTATCATCAGATCAAAATGGCAGTTAAGGACCAGGAGAAGACAACTTTCATCACTCCCTTTGGAGCCTAATCTCTGGGTCTATAAAATGATGCTTAACCCGGCCAAGTGTGTTTTTGGCATGCCAGCAGGAAAGTTATTGGGTTTCTTGGTTTCTGAGAGCGGCATTGAAGCTAACCCGGAGAAGATCAAGGCTATCACCTCTTTGGCTAAGCCGGTGTGTATCAATGACGTTCAGTGTTGGCGGGTCATATCGCGGCTTTGAGCCGGTTTATAAGCCGCCTAGGAGAGAAGGCTATCCCTTTGTATCAGATGATGAAAAAGACAGATGACTTTGTCTGGAGCGATGCTGCTAATGAGGCATTTGAGGCAATTAAGAAGCAATTAGCTGAGCCGCCGGTTCTTGCAGCTCCTATTGAAAAGGAGCCCTTGCTGTTATATGTAGCTGCAAACAATAGGGTTGTCAGTGTGGCAGTTGTGGCTGAAAGGAAGGAGTCAGGCAAGGAGTATCCGATTCAAAGCCTAGTTTATTATGTCAGTGAGGTGCTCATTGAGTCTAAGCAGAGATATCCACATTGGCAGAAGCTGATTTATGGCGTGTTCATGGCTAGTCGCATCCTTGGTCATCCCATCACTGCAGTTAGCTCCACTCCATTGGGGGATATTATTCAAAACATAGAAGCCATAGGTCGGATAGCTAAGTGGGCCATTGAGCTTGGACCTCATGGCTTGAAGTATGTGCCTCGGACGGCTATAAAATCTCAAGCACTTGTGGACTTTATAAATGATTGGACAGAGCTGCATATGCTTGAGGATAAGCCGGACAATACATATTGGACTATCATTTTGATGGATCCAGGCAATTGGAGGGCTCAGGGGATGGAGTTATATTGACTTACCCACAAGGTGATAAATTCTCTTATGTTTTAAGGCTGATGTTCCCTTGTACTAACAATGTAGCTGACTATGAAGCCTTACTCCATGGTCTTTGGATGGCTAAAGAGATGAATCTAAGCGGGATAAGATGCTTTGGCGACTCAGACTTGGTGGCTCAGCAAGTGTCTGGGACTTGGGACTCAAAGGATCCACTCATGGCGGACTATCGCCGAGAGGTTGATACTATTGCTGGTCACTTTAAGGGTTATCAAGTGGAGCATGTTGATCGCAGGAAAAATGAGGCTGCTGATGCGTTAAGCCGGCTGGGGTCTCAGTGTAAGCCGCCCCCCTAATGTTTTTCTTGATGTTTTGCATAACCCATCAGTAAAGTTGCCTACAGAGGACTTGGCAGTTCCTGACCCAGAAGCACAGTTGGTGGCGGCTCTTCATGTTACCCCTGATTGGACTGTTCCATATTTGTATTATATGACCCGAGGCGAGTTACCTGAGGATGAAACTTTGGCTAGGTAGATAACCCGGAGGTCTAAGTCAATGACTATTGTCAATGGTGAGCTTCATAGATGCAATGTTACAAGGGTGTTTCAATGATGCGTTTCTCCTGAGGAGGGCCGTGAAATTTTAAGGGAGATTCATTAAGGAGATTGCGGTCATCATGCCAGCTCTAAGTCTCTCGTTGCTAAGGCCTTTCGTCATGGGTTTTATTGGCTGACGGCTCATGCCGATGAAGAGGATTTGGTCAGTAAGTGTGATGGTTGTCAGAAATTTTCAAGACGAGCTCATGTGCCGTCTCAAGAATTGAGGACGATTCCAATTACTTGACCATTTGCCGTCTGGGGGCTGGATATGGTTGGGACTTTCAAAAGGTCCAAGGATAAAAAGACTGATCTCTTGGTGGCAGTTGACAAATTTACAAAGTGGGTTGAAGCTGAGCCGGTCAGCAAATGTGATGCAGCCACTGTGGTTCAATTCATCAAAAAGTGATATTTTGTTTTGGATATCCTCATAGTATCATCACTGATAATGGTACTAATCTGTCTAAAGGGGCAATGAAGGAATTCTGTCAACAAGAGCATATCCGGCTTGATGTATCATCGATGGCTCACCCAGTCTAATGGCCAAGCTGAGCGAGCTAATCAAGAAATCTTGAGAGGTATCAAGCCCCAGCTTATGGTCCCTTTGCAGAGGACGCCGGGTTGTTTGGTGGAGGATTTGCCCTCAGTGCGTTGGAGTATCAATACCACCCCCAACAGATCTACGGGTTACACACCTTTCTTCATGGTTTACGGAGCTGAGGCGGTTCTCCCTAGTGACATACATCATGATTCGCCTCGTGTGGCGGATTATGTTGAAGGTGATAATGAGACAACATGTCAGGATGCTATTGACCTGTTAGATGAAGAACGTGACCTTGTGAAGGCTCGTTCGGCGATTTACCAGCAACATCTGCGTTGTTATCATATCCGCCAGGTTAAAACCAGGACCTTTCAAGAAGGAGATTTGGTGCTCTGGCTCATCCAGGATCAAACTGACATGCACAAGTTATCCCCACCTTCGGAAGGGCCCTTTGTGGTCAGCAAAAATCTGAACGGCGGGTCATACTACCTTATCGATGTTCGAGACCACAAGAACTCACGCTTGTCAGAGGAGGAGACCCACCGGCCGTGGAATAATGCTCATCTTCGGCCTTATTACACCTGAGCCACTGGCTCTTATGATGTACATACTTTTATCAAATGTATATATTATCATCAGTATAATAAAGCCGGCATCCCTGATGATTCAGGGCCTCTATTGTTTCATTTCTGAGAATCTGAGTCTTTATTTACTTCGTAAGGTCACTTGGGGGCTTCCTGCTCATTGAGCATAGCTATGACCCTTTTGATCCGGCTTGTACGCATTGATTGCTAAAACTTGGGGGCTTCCTGCTCATTGAGCATAACTATGACTACCCTATTGATCTGGCTTGTATGTCTGGATCATAATATTACTTGGGGGCTTTTTGTTAAATGAACAAAAGCTTTGTTTTCCCTAGTAATAGGCTTGGTCGCTAGGTGTATTCACCAACAAACCGGGTTATCCTGCCTGTGTAAGTTTGCCACTCCGACCAGCTAATCCTGGGATGACTTGCCATACGCTTGATACTTAATCTTTTAAAAATACCCTAAACTCTTCAAAGTTAAAATAGCGATTTGGTCATGTGAGGCCCAGCTTACATGTTTGAATTAAGGAATAACTCAGTGACTGTGCAGTCCTTGAATAGCACTTGATGTTGAGGCCTGGCAACCTTTGAATGCCTTGATTTTTCTATTTCTTTTGCCTTTGAATATATTTTGATGACTTATACATTTGTGCCATATTGATATATGGTCGAAATTTGATTCAGGCCATGATGCCTTGATCTTGATTTAATAAAATCTGGTGTGTTGATAACCCGGCCTGGCTTTGGACGTTGAGTCACCAGTGTATGATTCATGGAATTCTATCCGAGGCATTGTAAGCTGGCGGTGTGGATAAATTACACAGAGTGCGGTGCTCTGTATTGGGATTGTTGCCCTTATGCATTTGGCTTTGTAAACCGGCAATACACAGAAGTATCACATGTATGATATTTATTGTGTTATATTTATATGAGGCTTTGTTAAACCAGCCCTGGTTCTGAACGATATAGTCACCAGTGGTTTGATATATGGGGCTTTTTCACTCGCCTTGGGGTAAACCACCAAGGTACTTGTGCTCTGTTTGTATGCAGGGTATATGACAATATGCTTAGGCAAAGTTGATAATGACTATGAGCTTGAATAATTAGATCATCAAAGGAGATTAATACAACTCATTAAAGAGTCTTGCAAGTAAACATGTGCGATGGCATGGCAGATCAATTGTTTGACAGCTAGCCTATTACAAGGCAACTGATGGCCCAAAAGAATAATTGTTTTGACAGTTTCACAAAAAGCAGATGCTAAGCTGGCCTGCGGCTTACTGATATTGGCCTTGACGAGTTGAAGGTTGTGGATCATCGAGCACCGGTTCATCCTGCTCCTCTTGACCCAATGGCTGGAAATCAGTGGTCGCCCAGTTGATCCCATTCAAAGCTCTGAATACAGCTTCATCACTTATAAGTGTTGATGGGTCAACATCAGGGGCAAAAGTATGCTTACGGATCGGAGGAGTCAGATCTTGTGAATCATGAACTAGCGCCTTGACCTTCTTGTTCTCGGGGTCGTAAACCGGCTGATAATGTGCAAGATTGGTATCTTCAGGTAGCTTACTGGCCAGAGGACACTTTTCCCTTGCAATTGCGGCAAAGTCTTCTGCGCTGAAGGGTGACCCGTTGAAAGAGCTGGTTATCGACTAGAGTGGGGGTGAATAGGTGATTTTTATGAAAGTCTTCAAAACATGGGAGTTTCAAAGACAAACAATAGAAATGATACTATTCGTATGCAGCGGAAGGTAGACTACACTAGGCAAGCCATAGTCAAGCATTCAATGAAGTGAAAGCACGAAGACTATTAGCAGCTAGGTAGCAAGGATCAGGATGGAAGATAGTATGAAGCCAATGAGAACAAGTAGTCACACAGGGAAATCAAACAGATAATGCAAGCAGGCAATGACTTCACGAAGACAAACTGTAAGTAAAGAGAAGTGAGAGATAGAAACAATAGCTTTGAGAGGACAGAGATTTGTTCGACCCGTTCCAGTTGCTGTGACAACTGTACGTCTGGTTGGGGAGGCTGAGATTCAACTCAGAAGACCACGTCTTCACCTTATTCCCCTTGAGCTAAGGACACTTAGTCCCCGCCCATACACTCTTGTAATTCTTCAAGGTAGACTTCCATACCTTCACAGACTTTGTTCACCGGCAATCCATAATGACTCTTGGATGCTCAGAACGCGACACCTAACCAGCTGGAGGATTCACAGTCCTCAAGTGTAACAAGTCTTCAGATCACGCGGACAGAAAGACTTCAGTGATGCCAAACACTCTTTGGGCTCTAGGTGCTTTGGGCTTTGTCCTCGCAAGGATTCTCTCTCAAATGCTTTGGAGGTGGGTTGCTCTCAAACGACAAAAGTCGTGCACTAACTCTGAGCAGCCACCAATTTATGGTGTAGGGGGTGGGCTATTTATAGCCACTAGGCAACCCGACCTGATTTGTCCGAAATGATCCTGGGTCACTAAGAAACTGACACGTGTCCCAACGGTCAGATTTCAAACACACGCGGCATCTTGATTTGGGCTACAAGTAAAGCTGACTCATCCGACTCTGGATAAGATTTGCTCTCATTGTCTTCGCTCGAAGACATAGGATATGGTTGAGCATCACTTCAGTCACTCTGACTTTGTTCACTTGGACCCCACTTAACAGTCCGGTGGTTCCTATGACTCAACAAAGAAGAAAAGGAAGCAACAAAACAACTAAGTCTTCGCGGTCCATAGTCTTCATGCGATGCCTTCTGATGTCATAGTCTTCAACGTGAATAGCTTCACAGACCACCATTGTCTTCAATGTCTTCACACATTTTTAGGGGTCATCTCCGGTAGGTAAACCGAATCAATGAGGGACTACTACTTGTGTTATCATGCAATTCTCACAAACACATTAGTACCTCAACCAGGTTTGTAGTCAATACTCCAAAACCAACTAGGGGTGGCACTAGATGCACTTACAATCTCCCCCTTTTTGGTGATTGATGACAAACTGGTTGAAGTTTTCAACGGGGATAAAAGTATGTGAAATTGTAAAGGATTAAGATGTTGTCTTCATAGGTGGCAAAAAGGCTCCCCCTGAAGATGTGCATATAAATGTTTTGCGTTGGAATGCAAATGCACATGGCAGGTTGTACTTGTGCAGATCCTCTTCACCTTATGAAGACAATACATCATGCATGAACAGATATAACAAGAATAATGACATGCATAATGAAAAATTGACGTATGCAGAATGACTTCATGCGGGATTTAGCATCGCACATGCAGAATTTATCATCGCATCATAGAATAACAGAAAAAGTAGCAGACGACCATCAAGTTTAAGTGTTACAACTCAAAGAACCAAATGTATCAAAAGCGAGAGTTGTAAACACTTGGCAAAAGTATAGCAACCACCCATATGGACTCGCTTGAAGACTATCAACATAGGCTTCTCCCCCTTTTGTCAGTAAGGACCAAAAATGTTTGAATACATAGTCGCTACTCGTTCCCATGAGGAGTAGCTGAGGCAGCATGGTCGTCATTGAGGTTTGGTGGTGCAGACGAACTTGGTGCAGTGTCAATACACGCCGAAGTTGGAGGTGGTGAAGTAGCATCATCGGCGTCATCAAGGACTCTGGCATTATTAGTTGCCGCGGAGGAGTACTCAGAATCTTCAAGTGATGGAGTCCGACGCAAGACAACATTCCTGAGAGGAGTGGTATCAAACTTGAATCTCTCTATGAAGCCATCGTCTTGAAGATCAGCTTCAGCACTGAGCAAAGTTAGACTCTTCCATGACCTCCGACAGGTTTCATGAGTGACAAACGCATTCTTGGTGGCAAGATTTCGAATGTGATTAATATACACCAAGAGGTTTTGCATTTGACGCTTTAGCCAGTAATGATGCTTATCGTGTTTCTGATGCAAAGCCAGAAGAAGCTTTCGGTCATTAAGCACATGAGATCTCTTTCGAGGCCTTGGAGCAATAGTGCTTTCAGTGGCTTCAGTACGGGCACGGCGAGGTGCACGAGTATTTCCAGCCAGGGGATAAACACAAGTGGCAGCATGAGCTCCTTCAACATGCTGAGAGAAACTCTGATGATCGACATTGTGAAGATAAATTGCCTCCTTGGCAGGCTCTGGGTATATGGCTTCGACAGACATATCCATCTCTGGTAAGAATATGGGATGGTTGTGTGCAGAGGGCTGCTAGTCAACAGCAGAGTGAAGCTTGATCAGACGCATTACCCATGGAGCACAGAATTTCAGACCAAATATGTCTGAGCCAGATGTAGCAAATTGGCGAATAAAGAAATCCTGAGCATTGAAGCTGATGCCATTGAGAATATAGAAGACCAATGTCTTCATTGAGCCTTCAAACTTTGCCGAGGAAGAATGTCCTTTGATGGGCCATAGAGTTCGCCTGATAATGTGATAGATGGTGCGGGGCAGATACTCTAGGTCTTCAACAAAGAATTCCTTGGGATATTCAGCATCCTGCGGCAGTGGCTTCATCATACTCAGCATTTGGCTCATATTGGGCTCAAGCTTCTGGAACATGCTTTCCAATGCATTGCGGTGAAGCTGACAACCAGGTTCATATAGTTCACCTGGAGTGGACAGGACAATAAGCTCAATGAGATCAAGAGCTTTGGCTTCATGGTGTACATTGCCTGTCATCCACTCAAGGACCCATGTCTTCGGATCCCTGTTGTAGTCGCGAACGTGGAGAGTTGCATAGAATTGCAGCAGAAGCTCTTCATTCCAATTTTCTTTATCAGTCACAAACTGGAGAAGGCCTGCATCTCTGAAACAGTCGAGGGCTTCTTCTAAGAAAGGCAGGCCCGCAATGGCTTCGCAGTCCAGACGCATATGGGGGAATATGCTCCCTTGATTATATAGGACACAAGAGTAATAACTGCGCTGCTAGAAATCGTGGCAGCCTTGGTTTTGGCTTCTGAACCTATGGCCTGTGCTCCACATGATAATCAAATTGAGGTCCGGGAGTAGGCGTAGGAACCAGAATTGACCATCTGACAGTGACAAGCTCGCCTTGATAAAACGCTTGCTCAATGTTGTGTGGTCTTGGTGACGGTACAGGAGCAGTGGCATTTGCAATGGCGTCAGGCTGCACATTGGTTGCGGGTGCATCATTTGCTTCACACACCGTGTTCAATGCATGTGCCACATTAGCTTCAGCCATGACAATGTCATTGGCTGCAGCAGTGTTATTGGTGGCTGTCTCAGGATTTTCAACCTCCACTTGAGTAGCTGGAGGATCGGGCACAGACATGTTCTCCTCGATAACATCTTCTTGGTTGGTAGGGGGTGTAGCAACACGTTCTTCTTCTTGACGGGGTTCTTGATTTTCATCGGCTGATGTAGCCGGTATGTCTTCAGCAACTTTGGCTTCAGATGCAGAGACATTCGTAGTAGGAGTGGCTTCAAGAAACACTTGTTGTGTTACCAAGTTGGGTTGCACTTCTCTTTCTGGAACGCTCGATGGAGCGACTTGTGGCCTTGGTCCTTTGCGAAGCCTGCGAAATGCGGGCGACGCCTTTGGAGTAGGAGTTGGATGGACCACATAGTCGTCATCATCATCAATCACCGGATTTGTGACTTGAGGTGGGGGAGTTCGCGGTGAGTCTTGACTTGGAGTTGCTGGTTGGGGGTGATCAGCCTATGAGGTATCCTAAGAGATTGGCGTCAAAGGACGACCAATACTGATGAGTTTGCTGTTCGTGAGAACAGGCAATGCTACCGTTTGGCGCTCGATCTAAGGAAGGACTTCATCATCATCTACATTGTCTTGGGGACTGTCGGTGTCAAAACCGGCGGATCTCGGGTAGGGGGTCCCGAACTGTGCGTCTAGGCGGAGGATAACAGGAGACAATGGACACGATGTTTTACCCAGGTTCGGGCCCTCTTGATGGAGGTAAAACCCTACGTCCTGCTTGATTGATATTGATATTGTGGATGTTTACAAGAGTGGATCTACCACGAGATCAAGGAGGCTAAACCCTAAAAGCTAGCCTATGGTATGATTGTAAGGGTTGATGTTGTTTGTTGTCCTACCGACTAGAGCCATCCGGTTTATATAGACACTGGAGAGGGCTAGGGTTACATAGAGTCGGTTACAATTGTAGGAGATCTACATATCCGTATCGCCAAGCTTGCCTTCCACGCCAAGGAAAGTCCCATCCGGACACGGGAAGAAGTCTTCAATCTTGTATCTTCATAGTCTTGGAGTCCGGTTGATGATGATAGTCCGGCCGATGATAGTTCGGCTGATGATGGTAATCCGGCTATCCGGACACCCCCCAATCCAGGACTCCCTCAGTAGCCCATGAACCAGGCTTCAATGACGATGAGTCCGGCGCGCATATTGTTCGTCATTGCAAGGCGGGTTCCTCCTCCGAATAATCCATAGAAGATTGTGAACACCAGGATAGTGTCCGGCTCTGCAAAATAAATTCCACATTCCACCGTAGAGAGAATAATATATACATATACACAAGTTCAATCTGCTGACGTTTTTTGCGGCGTGACGTCACACTACTACCAAGCCATTACGTTTTTTATTTTACCACCTCAGCGCATTTAGCGAAGCGGTTTCCTTGGCACGTCTTGTCGAAGCAGAGATCGTGTTTCCCCTTAATTCGGGATTCTCATCAATATGGACGTGGGTAACCCAACCGCGCCATTGATGGTGGCGCTTGGGAGATAAGCGAGTTTTACCAGGCTAGTGGGGACGCATAGTATTCGTCCGCCTATATATAAGGGATAAGGATTCACCCTTTCACCTACGCCTTCTTCCTCCTTTGCTTATTCCTCTCCGCGCACTCGAGCTCTAGCGCCCAAGTTCGCGCATCTCGTCTCGACCTTCTCCAACCATGTACGGAGCGGGAGGCAAGTGGATGACCTCCTCCATTACGGAGGAGCACATCGGAAGACTGCGCGGCGCCGACTATTTGTCTGGCGACATCGCGCACCGGCTGCCCGACAAGGGGCAGCTCATCCCCACCCCCAGGCCCCATGAGAGGGTCGTTTTTCTTCCCCATTTCCTCCGTGGACTGAGCTTTCCACTTCACCCCTTCGTCCGGGGGCTCACGTTCTACTACGGCCTGGATTTCCATGATCTGGCGCCGAACTTCATCCTCAACATCTCGGCGTTTATCATCGTGTGCGAGGCCTTCCTCTGCATCCAGCCCCACTTCGGCTTGTGGCTCAAGACCTTCAATGTCAAGCCGAAGGTAGTGAAGGGCACTCAAGCGGAGTGCGGAGGCGCCATGTTGGGCAAGATGCCCAACGTCCTTTGGTTCGAAGGGGCCTTCGTGGAATCCGTCAAGGGATGGCAATCGGGGTGGTTCTATATCACCGAGCCGCGCGACCCTACGTGGGCGGCGGCCCTCGAATTCAGATCTGGCATCCCCACGCAGCTCACCTCCTGGAAAAAGAAGGGCTTGCAGTGGGGTAGTTCGGAAGAGGTGACAGGACTCCAAGCCTGTATCCAGAAGCTGGTGAAGAAGCTCAGGCTGGTTAACGTGGTCCAAGTCATGCTCGTCTGCCGGATTCTCCCATGCCAAGAGAGGGCATTCAATCTGTGGGAGTTTGATCCGGAACAGCACCAGGCGTTGAGCGAGCTCTTCGACACGACGTACGAAGGCGCCTGGAGGGTGCTATTTAAGGGCACCGAAGCTCCCACATCCGCAACTGAAGATCGCGTATTTCGCTCACAGCGCCAAGCTGACGAGGTAAGTGATTCTACCCCTTTACGGGACACTTGCTTTTCATAGTTTGACTCTATGCGGGTTTTGATTTCCCCCTTTCCTTTGACAGGACTGGATGAGGAAGGCGGAGTAGATCAACTGCCCGGCTCCCATGCCTGAAAACCCAGTAGACGCCCGTCTAGTGAGGCTGCTGGTTCCGGCACCGCACGTGGTGCCGGAGAAGAAGGCCAAGAAGGAGGCCACGGGTACTCGAAAGAGTTCCCGTTTTCAGGTGTCTGACGACTCCGAGGCGGGCTCCTCCCCCGAAAACGAGGAGGATAAAGAGGACTCTCTCCCAGAGGAGGGAGAGAGGAAGAGGAAGGCTTCCCCAACAGGGAAGGCCGAAGGGTCCAAGAGGGGAAGGACTATCCCCCCGGACAGCTCCGCCAACATCAATGTTAGCGAGGAAAAATGGCCTTCAAGGGCCAGGCCTCCGGCGAGATCGTAAGTATCCGGATCCCTGAATGATTTATAGTTTCTTTTTATGTCACATAGCGTCCCTCTAATGCCGCATACTGCCTGTAGTCCGGCCGATGATGATCTCCCCGCTTCATCAAGCGGGTCGTTGGCTCCGTCGGATGTGGATTCCATCCCGACGGCCTCTACCCCTCGCGCCACTGAGGACGCCGAGGTGGGGTCCCAAGAAGGGACCCATCAGGGGGAGGCTCCGGAGGCGCCACAAGGTGGCCTCCCGGACTTTGCGCCGGACTCCACATCGGAACCCGCAGTGGTTCCGGAGTCCGGCCGGCGACCCCTTCGCAAGAAGGGCAAGACCGTGACGCCGGCGGCCTCCGTCCAACCGGAGGCGCCGGACAACTTGTTGGAGGCGCTCCAAGGCGCTTCCATCAAGGAAGAACACCGCACTATCATGAGTGCGGTGATTCAGAAGGTACAACTCGCCAAGAGAGGGCTGTCCGAAGCCTGCAGTAGCCTTCTAACAGGCTTTGAGGTAAGAAGTTAAAATTATGCAATGTAATACCGCATAGACAGTAGCCCCTAATGCTAGGTTCGGTGTTCGGAAAGAAAGGCCGGACTGAGAATCTGAAAAAAGGAGATATACGCAGGGTTGCTAAAAAATTATGTCAATATGGGTGTGCAGGCTGCACTGCTGACCTCTGCCGCACTGACTACGGAGGTCGGTGCTTTGAAGCAGGAGCTCGAGCGGTCCGAGCAAGAGCTCGGCCATGCCAAGAAGCAGCTCCAGGACAAAGAAGGTTAGTAACACCACTTTGAATAGTTACCTTATAGAAAAGGATTTAGGTTGCAATAGAAGAATAACAAGGATAACATGGGTACTGCAGGGGCCACGAACGAGGTGGCAGCCCTGAAGGAGGCCGTGTCCGCGGCCGAACATAATGCGGCCGCAGAACGGATGGAGCGAGAAAAGCCTGAGGCGCAGGTGGCGGTGGTTCGGCAAGAGCTCCAGGCTCTCATGGAAAAGCATGAGAGTTTGGAGCGTGACTCCAAGACTCGAGAGTCCGAGCTTGCCTCGGCTCTCGAAAGTGCCAAAGCCGCCAAGGCCGAGGCCCATAAGGCCCTTCAGGAGGTGGAAGATGTGAAGAAAATAGCGGCGGGTAAGGCATTTTTCATGCAAAGCAAGCATGTTAATGTAAACTACCTGACACTTACCCGAATTCGGAGCTCTCCAGGGGCGTTTGCAGATTTGCCTCGTAGTGTGTCTGATGCCGCCGTATTCTACCGTGGCGAGGAGGGAAGCTCAACGGAGAAGGTCTTCTGGTCTCAGTATGCTGAGGCCGGCCATCTGGTGCCCCCTAGCGACCAGCTGAAGCAGCTGGTCGAACTCCACACGGTAGCCGAGGAGGCCATGAAGGTCCTCATAGTCCGGCAGTGGCCTGGAGAGGCCATGCCCGGGAGCTACTTTGGCCTCGTACGGCGGCTGGTGGATGCGTGCCCCTGGGTGGAGGTCATCAAGCACTCCGCCTGTATTGAAGGTGCTTGTCGGGCCCTTGCCCGCGCAAAGGTGCATTGGGGCAAGCTGGATGCAGAGAAGCTGATCACTGACGCGCCACCGACGGGCAAGGAGTATCGTACGCCCGAGATGTACTATAAGACTGTCCTGAAGGGTGCCCGCAAGATTGCGGATGAGTGCCCCCGAGATGTAATTATTGAGTAAACTCGCTATGTAGTATCCTGTGTGCTCGAAAACTTTGTTCATATGCGCTAAGCAACGCTTGTTTTAATTTAAAATATTACCTTCTGTGCGGCCGTTTATAAAATCTGAGAGATGGCAAGTCGTTGGCTTCAGCCCCCATGGCACTAGTGCTGGGGTGTTCGGGATAAACTTGAGCACTCTTGTTCCCATATTTGGGTCCATCTAGGGAGGCGCTCAACACGACGAACGAGGCAACTGGACTTATAATGCTTGAACACTCTCACTTAGCCATAGAATTCTATAATTTTAAATTTCGGCGAAGCCCCTAGTTTTCGGAAGACCGAATTTGGGGCACTATCCACGCCTTCATCGGACATTATCCGGAACTTCGCTCGAAGCGGCGTAGGCCTTTAAGGACCCGAAAAAACCTCTCGAACAGCGACCAGTCTCTCGCCCTATCATGACGGTCAGTTTTAGCTTTCTCCACTAAGGCGTTAACCCGGCTCAACCGGGGCGCAATCGCAGTGGTTCTCCCAGTGCTACCTTAGCCGATAGAACGGAAACGTAAGGTGCCAAACATGGAAGCCGGGCAAACCCAACTATTGACCCAAGACATGATTCGGAGCCGATTCATATAATGCTATAAGTTCGGGGTGCCGCACTTGTGAAACTGTTCGGACTTATCACACCATAATGCGGGGAACATAAGCCCCTAGTGTATTCGGCCGTACCAAAATATACGGATGCAACATGTTATAAATGAACATATATATAAAGTAATGCAATTATAGGCAAAAGGTGCTGCGTTTTATTCAAGAAGTTCTGCTATGAGTGCAGAATGATACAAATAGTGCGGAAAGCAAGGGATTGGACGAATTAAAGGCGTCTCCCTCCAGGGGTAGGCCGCGGAATGGTGTATTTAGCAAATTTAATGCTCGTAATGGAGACCACCTGAGTATTCGTCGCGGCCTTTGTCCCTCCCTGGCTGTTGCATCATGAGTTCGGCAGGTTCGCCGCCGGACAGAGTCCTGTAAAAAAAAGGAAAAATAAAAAGAAAAGAGAGACGCACTTGGGAGCCCCTGGTGTGGTCGAACCGCACTCTGGGTTTGTTGTGGTCGAGCCCCTTCCCCTGGACCCATGGTATCTCCAGGGCGTAATTATGTACGCGGAGAGTTTGTCTTACAATTGTGCGAGGGCTGGGGTTGGGGCCGCATTGCTACGCGTGCTCGGGACGTGCCAGGTGGTCTTGGTTGATGTTGCTCCGGGCGCGTTTGGTCGTGTCCGGCCGTTTAATGGCCGAACTCGAAAATTGCCTTAAAAGGCTGCTCTGTACTTCTGCCGCGAGAGCCGCTGTATGTTCCTCCATCCGGAGGGAGCATTCCGTGTTTCCATAGACCGTGATGACTCCGCGAGGGCCTGGCATCTTGAGCTTAAGGTATGCATAATGCGGCACCGCGTTAAATTTTGCGAACACGGTTCGTCCGAGCAGAGTGTGATAACCACTGCGAAACGGGACTATGTCGAAGATTAACTCCTCGCTTTGGAAATTATCCGGGGATCCGAAGACCACTTCCAGTGTGACTAAGCCTGTGTAGCTGGCTTCAACACCTGGTATGACGCCTTTGAAGGTCGTTTTTGTAGGTTTAATCCTTGAAGGGTCTATGCCCATCTTGCGCACTGTATCCTGATAAAGCAGGTTCAGGCTGCTGCCGCCGTCCATCAGAACTCTCGTGAGGTGAAAACCATCAACGATTGGGTCTAAAACCAGTGCGGCGAATCCGCCATGGCGGATACTGGTCAGATGGTCTCTTCGATCGAAAGTGATCGGGCAAGAGGACCATGGGTTGAATTTGGGGGCGACTGGCTCCATCGCGTATACGTCCCTTAGTGCATGCTTCCGCTCCCTCTTGGGTATATGCGTTGCATATATCATATTTACTGTCCGAACTTGAGGGGGGAATCCCTTCTGTCCTCTGTTGTTCGGCGGCCGGGTTTCTTCCTCGTCGTCGCTGTGTAGCCCCTTGTCATTGTTTTCGGCAATTAATTTGCCTGCCTGCTTAAATACCCAACAATCTCTGTTGGTGTGGTTAGCTGGTTTTTTGGGGGTTCCATGTATTTGACAAGAGCGGTCGAGTATTTGGTCTAAATTGGACGGACCCGGAGTAGTTCTTTTAAATGGCTTCTCCCGTTGACCGGGTTTAGAGCCTCGGAATCCGGCGTTAACTGCTGTATCCTCATTGCTATCACCGTTAATGCGGCGTTTGTTTTTGTATCGACGCGACCTGCCATTGCGGTCCTTGGTATCCGGACTGCCAGCATTTTTGCTCAGGTTGTTGCTGCGAGCTAGCCAGCTATCCTCTCCCGCACAAAAGCGGGTCATGAGTGACGTGAGGGCTGCCATGGATTTCGGCTTTTCCTGTCCTAGGTGCCGGGCCAGCCACTCGTCGCGGATGTTATGTTTGAAGGCAGCGAGGGCCTCTGCATCCGGACAGTCGACGATTTGATTTTTCTTTGTCAAGAACCGTGTCCAGAATTGCCTGGCCGATTCGTCTGGCTGCTGGATTATGTGGCTTAGGTCATCTGCGTCTGATGGTCGCACGTACGTGCCTTGGAAGTTATCGAGGAATGCGGCTTCCAGGTCTTCCCAGCATCCAATTGACTCTGCTGGCAGGCTGTTAAGCCAATGCCGGGCTGGTCCTTTAAGTTTGAGCGGGAGATATTTGATGGCGTGAAGATCGTCGTCGCGGGCCATGTGTATATGAAGGAGGTAATCCTCGATCCAAACCGCGGGGTCTGTTGTGCCATCGTAGGATTCGATGTTAACGGGTTTAAACCCTTCAGGGATTTGATGATCCATTACTTCATTAGTGAAGCATAGTGGGTGTGCGGCGCCTCTGTATTGAGCAATATCGCGACGTAGCTCGAGAGAGCGTTGTCTGCTGTGTTCGGCCCGGCCGGAGTAGTTGTGTCCGGCGCGATGGTATTTGTCGTGGGTCTTGGGACGCCTACGTGATCCATAGATAGATCTGGATTGTCTTGCCTTGTCCTCCAATATGTCTCGCAAGTCCGGCGCGTTCCCCCGCGGCTTCGCGCTTTTTGAGTGGTGCCGAGGGACGGTTTTGGTGGAGGGCTTGCATGCCTCTCTGTCGCGGCCACGAGGTGGTCGGTCTGCCGTATTGCGCGCTGGTGATGCCGGATTGTATGCTTCCTCCTCTAGTCGGGGGAGCAACTTGCGTTTTGGGTAGCTTTTGGAGGGGCGTTCGAGTTCATACTCTTCGGCCGCGAGGACCTCGGTCCATCTGTCGGCCAGCAGGTCTAGATCAGCTTGAAGCTGTTGCTG
Organism: Triticum timopheevii; assembly: GCA_963921465.1. Lineage (NCBI taxonomy): Eukaryota > Viridiplantae > Streptophyta > Magnoliopsida > Poales > Poaceae > Triticum > Triticum timopheevii. The sequence goes on along the minus strand of OY997262.1, from coordinate 340,528,682 downwards.
CTTTTTCTTTAGACTATTTGTTGTGGCCATTAGCCTGCGTCTAAAACACTCTTGTTCGACGGGATCCTTAGGTACGATGAATTCGTCGTCGTCGAGGCTTGCTTCGTCTTCGGAGGGAGGTATGTAATTATCATCCTCGACCTCTTCGTCTGGCGCCTTCTCGTGAGGGCTTGCTTCTGCCTCCTCTTGCGCTGAATCTTGCTGGAGGGGGTTGTCTTCGGCACTTTCTGGGGTGTTGTTATCTCCTGTGCCGGAATCTCCATTCTTGCTATGGCGGGATTTAGAGCGGCGCCGCTGACGTCGACGCTTGGGCTGTTTCTTTAAGGAATCTGCCTCCGCTGCTTCTTCGCCGTCCCTGTCTTTTGGGGTGTCCACCATGTATATGTCGTATGATGAGGTGGTTTTCCAGTGTCCTGTGGGCGCTGGTTCTTGATAGTCTCCGGCATCGTCGTCCATACCGTCGATGTCTTCGGAGTCGTAGTCGAGCACGTCGGTTAGATCGTCGACGGTGGCTACGAAGTGGGTGGTGGGAGGGTTCAGAATTTCTTCATCGTCCACGTCCCAACCATCCCGGCCGTAGTCCGGCCAGGGCTCTCCGGATAACGAGAGATGCTTCAGCGAATTTAAGATGTCGCCGAAGGGTGAGTGCTGAAAGATGTCCGCAGCGGTGAATTCCATGACTGGCGTCCAATCGGGTTCGACTGGCGCGGGCGTAGGAGGGTCGGAGTCCGGTAGAGAGTCCGGCGCCTCGGAGTCATGAGCTATATGCGGGACAAGGTCAGTGTTCGGCTCCATCACCGTAGAAGTTGCAGCTCCCGAGGCGGTGTCCAGCCACCCGTCCTCGATCTGCGCGATCGGCTCCGGACTATAGGTCGGAGCGGATTCGAGTGCAGCCTCCAAGGCGCTGTCCGGGGGCAGAGTTAGGTCGTGCCCATCATGGCAGTGCGGTGCACTTAGATGCGGCTCGGACCCGTCGAGGATCAAGTCCCCGCGGATATCGGCCGTGAAGTTTAGGCTTCCAAACCTGACCTGACGGCCAGGGGCGTAGCTTTCGATCTGCTCTAGATGGCCAAGTGAGTTGGCCCGTAGTGCGAAGCCGCCGAATACGAAGATCTGTCCGGGGAGAAAAGTCTCACCCAGGACCGCGTCGTTGTTGATTGAAGAGGTCATCAAGCCTATCGGTGACGACACAGAGGAACTCTCAATGAAAGCACCAATGTCGGTGTCAAAACCGGCGGATCTCGGGTAGGGGATCCCGAACTGTGCGTCTAGGCGGATGGTAACAGGAGACAAGGGACACGATGTTTTACCAAGGTTCGGGCCCTCTTGATGGAGGTAAAACCCTACGTCCTGCTTGATTGATATTGATATTGTGGATGTTTACAAGAGTGGATCTACCACGAGATCAAGGAGGCTAAACCCTAAAAGCTAGCCTATGGTATGATTGTAAGGGTTGATGTTGTTCGTTGTCCTACGGACTAGAGCCATCCGGTTTATATAGACACCGGAGAGGGCTAGGGTTACATAGAGTCGGTTACAATTGTAGGATATCTACAAATCCGTATCGCCAAGCTTGCCTTCCATGCCAAGGAAAGTTCCATCCGGACACGGGAAGAAGTCTTTAATCTTGTATCTTCATAGTCTTGGAGTCCGGTCGATGATGATAGTCCGGCCGATGATAGTTCGGCTGATGATGGTAATCCGGCTATCCGGACACCCCCAATCCAGGACTCCCTCGGGGACCAATGTCTTCAGCCATGATGGGGTCAACGAATGGAACTTCTTCAGCTTCAGGAGCCTCTATGGAAGTAGGCTCATGAACTATCACCTGACGCTCTTGGTGTTCAGATGTAGGATGAGCAAAAGAGATGGGCTCGACAGCGAGGGGCTCTGTGGGAGCAGCCCGATCTTTCTTCTTAGTCTTTCTCTTCTTGGGCAATGGAGCATCATCGATGGTGTTCTTGAACTTGCGCTTTCTGGCTTCGGCTTCAGCTGCCCTAGTTTTCTTCAGTTCCGAAGCCACTGTGGGGACCTTAAGCTTCGAGCCTGTCATGCTGGCAGGGAAGACAATGCGAGGTTCTTCCCACTCTGAAGCTTCAGCTTGGGCCACAGCAGGCTTCTTCTTCTTGGCAGCCAGCTTGGGGTCAATGCCAGGACGGCCAAGTGCCTTGCGCTTCTCAGCTTTATTGTAAGCTTGAACACACTTGTCGGATTTCGGGTTCTGACAGACCCTTGAGGTTCGAACACTGGGGTGCGCGCGGAGATTATGCCCTCTGCCTACCTGTTCCTCACCGAATCGTTAGGATCTAAACTACGAAAAGATCAACACAAGAGACACAGGGTTTATATGAAGGAAATATGCCCTAGAGGCAACAATAAAGTTATTATTTATTTCCTTATATCATGATAAATGTTTATTATTCATGCTAGGATTGTATTAACCGGAAACATAATACATGTGTGAATACATAGACAAACATAGTGTCACTAGTATGCCTCTACTTGACTAGCTCGTTAATCAAAGATGGTTAAGTTTCCTAACCATAGACATGAGTTATCGTTTGATTAACGGGATCACATCATTAGAAGAATGATGTGATTGACTTGACCCATTCCGTTAGCCTAGCACTTGATCGTTTAGTATGTTGCTATTGCTTTCTTCATGACTTATACAATGTTCCTACAACTATGAGATTATGCAACTCCCGTTTACCGGAGGAACACTTTGTGTGCTACCAAACATCACAACGTAACTGGGTGATTATAAAGGAGTACTACAGGTGTCTCCAAAGGTACATGTTGAGTTGGCGTATTTCGAGATTAGGTTTTGTCACTCCGATTGTCGGAGAGGTATCTCTGGGCCCTCTTGGTAATGCACATCACTATAAGCCTTGCAAGCAATGTGACTAATGAGTTAGTTGCAGGATGATGCATTACGTAATGAGTAAAGAGACTTGCCGGTAACGAGATTGAACTAGGTATTGGATACCGACGATCGAATCTCGGGCAAGTAATATACCGATGACAAAGGGAACAACGTATGTTGTTATGCGGTTTGACCGATAAAGATCTTCTTAGAATATGTAGGAGCCAATATGGGCATCCAGGTTCCGCTATTGGTTATTGACCAAGAATAGTTCTAGGTCATGTCTACATAGTTCTCGAACCCGTAGGGTCCGCACGCTTAAGGTTTCGATGACAGTTATATTATGAGTTTATGAGTTTTGATATACTGAAGGAGTTCGGAGTCCCGAATGAGATCAGGGACATGACGAGGAGTCTCGAAATGGTCGAGACGTAAAGATCGATATATTGGACGACTATATTCGGAGTTCGGAAAGGTTCCGAGTGATTCGGGTATTTTTCGGAGTACCGGAGAGTTACGGGAATTCGCCGGGGAGTATATGGGCCTTATTGGGCCATACGGGAATAGAGGAGAGAGGCCAAAAGGAAGGAGGCCCGTGCCCCCCCCCTCTGGTCCGAATTGGACAAGGGGCGCAGCCCCCCTTTCCTTCTCCCTCTCTCCCTCTTTCCCCTTCTCCTACTCCAACAAAGGGAGGCGGAATCCTACTAGGACTAGGGAGTCCTAGTAGGACTCCACACTTGGCGCGCCCCCTCCTAGGGCCGGCCTCCTTCCCCCTTGCTCCTTTATATACGGGGGCAGGGGGGCACCCCATGACACACAAGTTGATCTACGGATCGTTCCTTAGCCGTGTGCGGTGCCCCCCTCCACCATATTCCACCTCGGTCATATCGTCGCGGAGTTTAGGCGAAGCCCTGCGCCGGTAGAACATCAACATTGTCACCACGCCGTCGTGCTGACGGAACTCATCTCCGGAGCTTTGCTGGATCGGAGCCCGGAGATCGTCATCGAGCTGAACGTGTGCTGAACTCGGAAGCGCCGTACGTTCGGAGTTGTGGGCGATACAAGTCATACTTCTTACCAGCATGTCATACTTTGTTTCGGCGGTATTGTGAGATGAAGCGGCCCAGACCGACATTACGCGTACGCTTACGCGAGACTGGTTTCACCGTTACGAGCACTCGTGCTTAAAGGTGACTGGTGGGTGTCTGTCTCTCTCACTTTAGCTGAATCGAGTGTGGCTATGCCCGGTCCTTGCGAAGGTTAAAACAGCACCAACTTGACAAACTATCGTTGTGGTTTTGATGCGTAGGTAATTACGGTTCTTGCTCAGCCCGTAGCAGCCACGTAAAATTTGCAACAACAAAGTAGAGGACGTCTAACTTGTTTTTGCAGGGCATGTTGTAATGTGATATGGTCAAGACGTGATAAGACATAAGTTGTTGTATGAGATGATCATGTTTTGTTGAAGTTATCGGCAACTGGCAGAAGCCCTATGGATGTCTCTTTGTTGCATAAGATGCAAGTGCCAAATAATTGCTTTACTTTATCGCTATACGATAGCAATAGTTGCAACAGCAATAGTTGGTGAGACAACCATGTGATGACACATTGATATAGATCAAGATGATGAAGATCATGGTGTCGTGCCGGTGACGATAGAGATCATGACAGTACTTTGGAGATGGAGATCAAAGGCGCAAGATGATCATGGCCATATCATGTCACATATTTTGATTGCATATGATGTTTATCTATTATACATCTTATTCTTGCTTTGATTGATGGTAGCATTTTAAGATGATCTCTCACTAATTATCAAGAAGTGTTCTCCCTGAGTATGCACCGTTGCCAAAGTTCGTCGTGCCCAGACACCACGTGATGATCGGGTGTGATAAGCTCTACGTCCATCTACAACGGGTGCAAGCCAGTTTTGCACACGCGGAATACTCAGGTTAAACTTGACGAGCCTAGCATATGCAGATATGGCCTCGGAGCACGGAGACCGAAAGGTCAAGCATGAATCATATAGTAGATATGATCAACATAGTGATGTTCACCATTGAAAACTACTCCATCTCACGTGATGATCGGTTATGGTTTAGTTGATTTGGATCACGTGATCACTTAGATGACTAGAGAGATGTCTGTCTAAGTGGGAGTTCTTAAGTAATATGATTAATTGAACTTAAATTTATCATGAACTTAGTCCTGGTAGTATTTTGCAAATTATGTTGTAAGATCAATAGCTTGCGTTGTTGCTTTCATATGTTTATTTTGATATGTTCCTAGAGAAACTGTGTTGAAAGATGTTAGTAGCAATGATGCGGATTGGATACGTGATCTGAGGTTTATCCTCATTGCTGCACAGAAGAATTATGTTCTTAATGCACCGCTAGGTGACAAACCTATTGCAGGAGCAGATGCAGACATTATGAATGTTTGGCTAAGCTCATTATGATGACTACTTGATAGTTTAGTGCACCATGCTTAACAGCTTAGAATCAGGACTTCAAAGACGTTTTGAACGTCATGGACCATATGAGATGTTCCAGGAGTTGAAGTTAATATTTCAAGCAAATACCCGAGTTGAGAGATATAATGTCTCCAACAAGTTCTATAGCTAAAAGATGGAGGAGAATCGCTCAACTAGTGAGCATGTGCTCAGATTGTCTGGGTACTTCAATCGCTTGAATTAAGTGGGAGTTAATCTTCCAGATAAGATAGTGGTTGACAGAATTCTCTAGTCACCATCAATAAGTTACTAGAACTTCATGATGAACTATAGTATGCAAGGGATGACGAAAACGATTCCCGAGCTCTTCCTGATGTTGAAATCGACGAAGGTAGAAATCAAGAAAGATCATCAAGTGTTGATGATTGACAAGACCACTAGTTTCAAGAGAAGGGCAAAGGGAAAGAAAGGGAACTTCAAGTGGAAAGACAAGCAAGTTGTCACTCCTGCGAAGAAGCCCAAAGCTGGACCATAGCATGAAACTGAGTGTTTACACTGCAAAGGAAATGGTCACTGGAAGCGGAAATGCCCTGAATATTTGGTGGATAAGAAGGATGGCAAAGTGAACAAGGGTATATTTGATATACAAATTATTGATGTGTGCCTTACTAGTGTTTATAGTAGCCCCTGAGTATTTGATACTTGTTCGGTTGCTAAGATTAGTAACTCGAAACAGGAGTTACAGAATAAACAGAGACTAGTTGAAGGGGAAGTGACTATGAGTGTTGGAAGTAGTCCCAAGATTGATATGATCATCATCGCACACTCCCTATACTTTTGGGATTAGTGTTAAACCTAAATAAATGTTATTTGGCGTTTGCGTTGAGCATGAATATGATTTGATCATGTTTATTGCAATACGGTTATTCATTTAAAATCAAAGAATAATTGTTGTTCTGTTTACATGAATAAAACCTTCAATGGTCATACACCCAAAGAAAATAGTTTGTTGGATATCGATCATAGTGATACACATATTCATAGTGTTGAAACCAAAAGATGCAGAGTTAATAATGATAGTGCAACTTATTTGTGGCACTGCCGTTTAGGTCATATCGGTGTAAAGCGCATGAAGAAACTCCATAAAGATGGATTTTCAGAATCACTTGGTTATGAATCATTTGATGCTTGCGAACCGTGCCTTTTGGGCAAGATGACTAAAACTCCGTTCTTCGGAACAATGGAACGAGTTACTGACTTGTTGGAAACAATACATAGTGATGTATGCAGACCAATAAGTATTAAGGCTCGTGGCGGGTATCATTATTTTCTGACCTTCACAGATGATTTGAGCAGATATGGGTATATCTACTTGATGAAACATAAGTCTGAAATAGTTGAAAGGTTCAAAGAATTTCAGAGTGAAGTGGAAAATCATCGTAACAAGAAAATAAAGTTTCTGCGATCTAATTGCGGAGACGAATATTTGAGTTACGAGTTTGGTCTTCAATTAAAACAATGTGGAATAGTTTCACAGCTCACGCCACCTGGAACACCACAACGTTATGGTGTGTCCGAACGTCGTAACCACACTTTATTGGATATGGTGCGATCTATGATGACTCTTATTGATTTACCATTATTGTTTTGGGGTTATGCATTAGAGACAGCTGCATTCACATTAAAAGGGCACCATCTAAATCCGTTGAGATGACACTATATGAACTGTGGTTTAGCAAGAAACCCAAGTTGTCATTTCTTAAAGTTTGGGGCTACGATCTTATGTGAAGAAGTTTCATCCGATAAGCTCAAACCCAAATCGGAGAAGTGCGTCTTCATAGAATACCCAAAGGATACTGTTGGGTAATCCTTCTATCATAGATCCGAAGGCAAAACATTCATTGCTAAAAATGGATCCTTTCTATAGAAGGAGTTTTTCTCGAAAGAAGTGAGTGGGAGGAAAGTAGAACTTGATGAGGTAACTGTACCTTCTCCCGAATTGGAAAATAGTTCATCACTGAAATCAGTTCCAGTGATTCCTACACCAATTAGTGAGGAAGCTAATGATGATGTCATGAAACTTCAGATCAAGGTACTACAGAACCTCGTAGGTCTTCCAGAGTACGGTCCGCACCAGAGTGGTACGGTAATCCTATTCTGAAAGTCATGTTACTAGACCATGATAAACCTACGAACTATGAGGAAGCGATGATGAGCCCAGATTCCGCGAAATGGCTGGAGGCCATGAAATCTGAGATGGGATCCATGTATGAGAACAAAGTATGGACTTTGGTGGAGTTGCCCGATGATCGGCAAGCCATATTGTATAAATGGATCTTCAAGAGGAAGACAGATGCTGATAGTAGTGTTACTATCTACAAAGCTCGACTTATCGCAAAAAGGGTTTTGACAAGTTCAAGGTGTTGACTACAATGAGATTTTCTCAACTACAGCGATGCTTAAGTCTGTCCGAATCATGTTAGCAATTGCCACAATTTATGAAATCTGGCAAATGGATGTCAAAACTGCATTCCTTAATGGTTTTCTTAAAGAAGAGTTGTATATGATGCAACCAGAAGGTTTTGTCAATCCTAAAGGTGTTAACAAAATGTGCAAGCTCCAGCGATCCATCTATGGACTGGTGCAAGCATCTCAGAGTTGGAATATACGCTTTGATAAGTTGATCAATGCATATAGTTTTGTACAGACTTACGGTGAAGCCTGTATTTACAAGAAAGTGAGTGGGAGCACTACAACATTTCTGATAAGTATATGTGAATGACATATTGTTGATTGGAAATAATGTAGAATTATTCTGCAAAGCATAAAGGATACTTGAAAAAGAGTTTTTCAAAGCAAGACCTCGGTGAAGCTGCTTACACATTGAGCATCAAGATCTATATAGATAGATCAAGACGCTTGATAAGATTTCTCAATGAATACATACCTTGATAAATTTTTGAAATAGTTCAAAATGGAACAATCAAAGAAGGAGTTCTTGCCTGTGTTGCAAGGTGTGAAATTGAGTAAGACTCAAGACCCGACCGTGGCAGAAAATAGAAAGAGAGTGAAAAGTCATTCCCTATGCCTCAGTCATAGGTTCTATAAAGTATGCTATGCTATGGACCAGACATATTGTATACCTTGCTCTAAGTTTGGCAAGGGAATACAATTTTGATCCAGGAGTAGATCACTGGACAACGGTCAAAATTTATCCTTAGTGAGAACTAAGGAAATATTTCTCGATAATGGAAGTGATAAAAGAGCTCGTCGTAAAAAGTTACAACGGTGCAAGCTTTTACACCGATCCAGATGACTCTAAGTCTTAATCTGGATACATATTGAAAGTGGGAGCAATTAGCTAGAGTAGCCCCGAGCAGAGCATTGTAGACATAGAATATTTGCAAAATACATACGGCTCTGAATGTGACAGACCCGTTGACTAAATTTCTCTCATGAACAAAACATGATCATACCTTTGTACTCTTTGGGTGTTAATCACATAGCGATGTGAGCTAGATTATTGACTCAAGTAAATCCTTCGAGTGTTGATCACATGAAGATGTGAACTATGGGTATTAATCACATACAGATGTAAATATTGGTGTTAAATCACATGGCGATGTGAACTAGATTATTGACTCTAGTGCAAGTGGGAGACTGAAGGAAATATGCCCTAGAGGCAATAATAAAGTTATTATTTATTTCCTTATATCATGATAAATGTTTATTATTCATGCTAGAATTGTATTAATCGGAAACATAATACATGTGTGAATACATAGACAAACATAGTGTCACTAGTATGCCTCTACTTGACTAGCTCGTTAATCAAAGATGGTTAAGTTTCCTAACCATAGACATGAGTTGTCATTTGATTAACGGGATCACATCATTAGAAGAATGATGTGATTGACTTGACCCATTCCGTTAGCCTAGCACTTGATCGTTTAGTATGTTGCTATTGCTTTCTTCATGACTTATACAATGTTCCTACAACTATGAGATTATGCAACTCCCGTTTACCAGAGGAACACTTTGTGTGCTACCAAACGTCACAACGTAACTAGGTGATTATAAAGGAGTACTACAGGTGTCTCCAAAGGTACATGTTGAGTTGGCGTATTTCGAGACTAGGTTTTGTCACTCCGATTGTCGGAGAGGTATCTCCGGGCCCTCTCGGTAATGCACATCACTATAAGCCTTGCAAGCAATGTGACTAATGAGTTAGTTGCAGGATGATGCATTACATAACGAGTAAAGAGACTTGCCGGTAACGAGATTGAACTAGGTATTGGATACCGACGATTGAATCTCGGGCAAGTAACATACCGATGACAAAGGGAACAACGTATGTTGTTATGCGGTTTGACCGATAAACATCTTCGTAGAATATGTAGGAGCCAATATGGGCATCCAGGTTCCGCTATTGGTTATTGACCAAGAATAGTTCTAGATCATGTCTACATAGTTCGCGAACCCGTAGGGTCCGCACGCTTAAGGTTTCGATGACAGTTATATTATGAGTTTATGAGTTTTGATGTACCGAAGGAGTTCGGAGTCCCAGATGAGATCAGGGACATGACAAGGAGTCTCGAAATGGTTGAGACGTAAAGATCGATATATTGGACGACTATATTCGGAGTTCGGAAAGGTTCCGAGTGATTCGGGTATTTTTCGGAGTACCGGAGAGTTACGGGAATTCGCCGGGGAGTATATGGGACTTATTGGGCCATACGGGAATAGAGGAGAGAGGCCAAAAGGAAGGAGGCCTGCGCCCCCCCTCTGGTCTGAATTGGACAAGGGGCGCAGCCCCCCTTTCCTTCTCCCTCTCTCCCTCTTTCCCCTTCTCCTACTCCAACAAAGGGAGGCGGAATCCTACTAGGACTAGGGAGTCCTAGTAGGACTCCACACTTGGCGCGCCCCCTCCTAGGGCCGGCCTCCTTCCCCCTTGCTCCTTTATATACGGGGGCAGGGGGGCACCCCATGACACACAAGTTGATCTACGGATCGTTCCTTAGCCGTGTGCGGTGCCCCCCTCCACCATATTCCACCTCGTTCATATCGTCGCGGAGTTTAGGCGAAGCCCTGCGCCAGTAGAACATCAACATCGTCACCACGCCGTCGTGCTGGCGGAACTCATCTCCGGAGCTTTGCTGGATCGGAGCCCGGAGATCGTCATCGAGCTGAGCGTGTGCTGAACTCGGAGGCGCCGTACGTTTGGAGCTTGGATCGGTCGGATCATGAAGACGTACGACTACATCAACCGCGTTGTCATAACGCTTCCGCTTACGGTCTACGAGGGTACGTGGACATACACTCTGCCCTCTCGTTGCTATGCCACCACCATGATCTTGCGTGTGCGTAGGAATTTTTTTGAAATTACTACGTTCCCCAACATTATACTGGTTCAGGCCACCATTGTGGTGTAATACCCTACTCCAGTGTGTGGTGTGGTGGACTGCCTCTTGGGCTGATGATGAACAATACAAGGAAGAACAGCCTCGCGAGGGTCTGTTCTTGGCTGGTGCGATGAACTGCTAGGAGGAGTTCAGTCGTCCTATCTCTCTCTCTTTCTATTCTAGATGTATGCCAGATACCCGATGATTGATCCCCTGGGGGTGGCTAGTCCTATTTATAGGCAAAGGCCCTGGGCCTCTTCCCAAATATTGAGCGGGAAGGGCGCCAACAATTGGCCATTTTGAAGGGGAACATCGGGTACACTTATCCTGACTAAAGTTGGTCCTTGCCTGTCAAAGGCTCTGGTGGTGACGTCGGCTTTGGCTCCACGGTGACCTCCATCCGGCCGTTGGACTGGTCTTGGTCTTGTTGCACCGAAATGCATGCCTTTGCTTGATGCTCTCGCCTGCGCTTGCTCCCTTTGCACCAAAGAGGAAAGGAGGACACTGCGCGGGCTGGTGCCCGGCTGGCGCCCTTGGTCGTCATGGCTTGCGTCATGGGCACCTCGCGAGGTACCCCGCCTTGAATTCTCCGCCTCCTCATGAGCCAGCCTGATGAGGCCGTGCCTGAGGAAGTTCCTTGTCGTCTGCCCCACGAGGCTTGGCCCCTCGCGAGGGTCTTGAGCTTGTGTTGATGAAGATGGCTGTGTTGGGCCCCCCTTTGAGCCACGCCGCAGGCTGCAGGCAGGCAAGTCTGGGGACCCCCGTTCCCAGAACACCGACAGTAGCCCCCGGGCCCACGGCGTGCCCGGACTTGGCCGAGCAGAGAGGCGAAAGGGCAAGTGCGAAGCGTCTCGGGCCCTAACAGCCCGCGGTCTTGGGCGCCGCGTGGCGGTTGATTGGACGTGGGCGTCTCCACTTCCCCATGGCGCCTCGGCAACTGCACGGATGCGACTAGTCCCTGCATGCAAAACGGGTCATGATTACCTGCGATCATGGTGGTCGACGGTTGGCCTTCACCGGCTATAAGTACGAAACGGTGTGCGCCCTTCCGGTCTATCCCCTCTTGCTTCCCCTTCTCCTTCATGGCTCCGATCCGCCGGTTCTCCGCAGCAGAGAAGGGAAAGGATCCCCAAGAGGGTCCTGACCCGCTTCCACCGAAGAAACGGCTTGCCCTCTGCCATCGGGGTGAGGACGCCCGCCAGGAAGTGCCGAGGCCCTGGTGTGAGCGGCCACTACTAGGGTTCCCACTTCCCTTGTACGCCCATATCGAGGGCTCTGAAGGAGTCGACGCCGAACGCCATGGGCGGCGCCGCCGTCGGCGCCGGCGGGTCACGGCGGTGCGTGTTGCCCCTCCGGGAGCTCACGCTGAGGGCTCCTCCCGAGAGTTTGTGCTCCACGCCGCCATGCCTCCTCGATCTTGGATTCCCCTTCCTCCTTCCTTCGCCTTCGAGATCCCGCCGAGGGGGCCCTTTAGGCTCTGGTTGCAGCACGCCGATTGCCAGACCCCTGCGACCGTTGCGGATGTCGAGGTCGTCGCTCCAAGTAAGGTCTTCATGACCCGGGGCTGGGGCGAGATAGCCCGGGTTTGCAGGACGAGGGGCGCCCTCGTGATCCACCTGGAGTTCGACGGTGCTTCCATGATGCTCTTCAAGGTCTTCGATGAAGATGGGCGTCGGCTGGAGTGCTGTCCCAGAGGCAGCAGCAGAAGCCCCGGAGCGGCAAGGACCAGGCCTGCCGTCACACGTTCTTCCAGCAGCTCGTCAAGCGGCGTGAGCGCCGGAGGATCCAGCGACTCCGCCAAGCTCTTCGCAACTCCGAAGACGAGCGACGACAGCTATGAGCCCCCAAGCCTGCGCCGCTCTCGGAGCAGGACAGGCTCGTTAGGCCGCCGTCGTCTCTAATCTGGATGAGGTTGGCGATGGTGCCTGGCGGCCCACTGTTGATGATGGCGTCCGCCGCGACGGTTCTTGTAGTTAGGACTCCTTAGGATATGCGTCTTTTGTCCCTGCGAGGAGCCAAGAATACACCTCTTGGGGGCTTGTAAGGTGTCTGTAGCTCCGTTTGTCAATATGATCCTTATCGTGAAGTGGTGCGAGAGGCTTATTCCGTCTTAGCTTAGTTTCTTCCTCTCAGACCTCACGAGGGCTTGGTGCTCTGCGCCGACAGGTCCCGGTCCCAAGGCGGCTTCAGCCGTCGCTGGTATGCCAGGTCGCGATGCCGTGGTCAAGGCCAGCAGGTGAGCAGCCCGGGGTCCAGTAAGAGCCCCTGAGTCATGATGCTCAGGAGGTCCCCTTTAGAGCTCAAGCAGCTATCGTTCGGTGAGAAAGGAATGTGACGTTGCTAACACGGGATTGCGTTGGATGAAGTGACGGTGCTACGATAGCTAATGTTCTCGTAGGATGACTTATCTCACGGGTTAGGAAACGCTTCCTGGTGAGGGGCTAGGTCCGTGCCCCGGCTGGCGAGGGGTTGCTTTGTGAGGTCCTCACGTGCTCCTCCCCTCTCGCCTTCGCTCCCCTTTCTGCTCTACGTCCTCGGGTCCCGGCCCTCGAGCTGGTCTCAGCCATCGCTGGTATGCCAGGTCGCGATGCCATGGACATGACCAGAGGGTGAGGGCTGGAGGGCCACTAGGAGCCCTGAGTCGCGATGCTCAGGCACCCCCCTTCAACGTGCAAGCGGTTCGCGCGGGCGAGAGTGAAGAAGACACCGTGAGGGCCTCGCCTAATGATGCTCCTTGGAGGGACCCTGCAGGCTCAACACAAAAGGAACGAGAGTTCGCCGTGACAATCGACAGTTAGCCGTTAGCTGCTTTGGAGAGGCGACGAGGCACGAAAGGCCTAGCGGGGTGCGCTGGGGCACCCGTGAACCAGCGCAGGGCTCACGGGGCCCGTCCCCAAGGCGGGTTGCGCCCGGCACTAGGCCCTATCTTGGAGTGTGTTCCTGCAAATTTGGCTAGATGCCGGTGCTCTACGTCCTCGGGTCCCGGCTCTCGGGCTGGTCTCAGCCGTCGCTGGTATGCCAGGTCGCGATGCCGTGGACAAGACCAGAGGGTGAGGGCCGGAGAGCCGGTCGGAGCCCTGAGTCGCGATGCTCAGGCACCCCCCTTTAACGCGCAAGCTTTCGACATCCAAGAAGAAAAGGTACCGTGAACAGGCACCAAATAACAAGCATGATGGGTCGAAAGCATGGCCCTAAGATAAATGCAAAAGGGGTACATGCCACTGGGTCTGACCTGAGCGGCTTGGGGATAATGCAGCCCGAGGGGCGCCCCCAGCAGAGTAAGCTAAGAACATGAAATAAAAGGGATACACGCCATAGGGACGGACCCACGCGGCCTAGGAATAATGCGGCCCTGAGGGTGCTCCCAGCTGGAGATGAAACTTGAAGGATGTCACCTGATGATGCTGAAGATGGAGGGGTGTTGATGTAGCAGACTTGGTGGCTGCGGGAGCCGATCCTCACGAGCCCCCAGGCCCTGGGGCCTCGGGAGGCTCCGGAGGCGCTGGTGGCTCCTCGCGGACCATCTCCATCTCCACTAGGGCAGCGGTGCGCCTGACCTCTCGAGCCCCCAGGACGGCCCTGATGAGGCGCTGGTACGTGGCAGCCGCGTTCGGCAATCCATAAGGCATGCGAACGTAGCTGTGGGGCGGACCCTCACAGCGTCCCACTTGCGAAGGCCAGAGGCGCTCCTGAGATGCGGCTCGGTTGAGCCCTGGTATGTCGATGCAGACGCGCAGCCCACCATCCTCGCCTGGATGGGGGGCCACATCGGGTAGGCGGCGGCCGCCTCTCATGACTCTTGACTCCTGTAGCTCCTGAATGGCCTTGCTGACGAACTCCTGAGGGTTTGGCCCTCCTTGCCTTGCTCCTTCTTGAGGGAAACGTGCCTCGAAACACGCCTCCACGTGGTGCCCAAGCGCCACCCTCGTGATCTTGGCGAGGTCAGCGGCCCTCCAGGGGAGAGCCCCCGAGCGCTGCCTGAGGGGGGCGACGGGCGCGCCTCCCTATGCGATAGAAGGAGGTTCCCCCTGAGCAGGCGCGGTCCCTGAGGGGACGGGCCGGACGATGTCTTCTTCTTCTTGGGGGCGGCCTCGGGAAGCCTCCTGCTTCCGCGGTCCGGGTCTTCTAGTGACGCGGCCTGAAAGGCTCGCTCCAGGGAGCACACTATGTCTCTCTCTTCGAAGGGCACCGTGATGACTCCGCCACTTCCTGGCATCTTGAGGGCATTGTAGCCGTGGTGGGTCACGGCCATGAACTTGGCCAGCGCTGGGTCCCCGAGGATGGCATTGTACAGCAGACGAATGTGGGCGACGCCGAAGTCAATGAGCTCGGTGCGGTAGTTGTCGCGTGCCCCGAAGGTGGCAGGGAGGCGAACCTGCCCGATCGGGACCGTGGAGCCATCGGTGACTCCGGAGAAAGGCTTGGTTGGTTGAAGCTGATTGTAGGACACTTGGAGATTGTTGAACGTTTCCACAGACAGGATGTTGAGTCCTGCCCCGCCATCAATGAGGGTCTTGATGACTAGCACGTTGCTGATGATTGGGGAACAAAGCATCAGGAGGACTCCGGCTGTGGCCGCGCACTTGAGCTGATCCGCAGAGCTGAACGTGATGGCGCATGCCGACCACCTGAGAGGGTGTGTGGCCTCGAGCTTGGGAAGGGCTGCCTTTACTTCGTGGGTGAACTGCTTGAAGATGCACTGAGAGGCTTGGGCTTGAGCTCCGCCCAGGATGCAGGCGATCGTGTGTGGCTTCTAGAAGCCCCCAGCCCCCTCGTCCTGATGACGGTCCTCGTTTCTTCTTGGCTGCGGCGGCAGCGGAGGGAGGCCTGCGTTCCCTTGTGGGCGATCCTCGCGAGGCTGATTCCTCCAGCATCCCTCGCGAGGCGGGTCCTGCCAGCGATCCTCGCGAGGTTGGTCGCACCACCCTTGGCGTGGGCCGTGGTCTTCCTAGCGTCCTGCGTTCCTTCCTCCTCCCCGGCCGTAACCCCGGTCGTTGCGGTCAGGACGTCGGCCGACCCTTCCTTCATGCACGGCCTGGAGCTCTTGGCATTCATTGGTGTTATGGGTGTGGAGGTCGTGGTACACGCAGTACCGACTGCCCTTGGAGGGTTCGGGCTAATCTCTGCCCCGCTTGGTGTCTGGTTCTGCCGCGAGCATGGCAGCCCCCTTGCGCTTCACGTCCTTGGCTTTGGGCTTCTTCTCTTCTGGGTCTGCGGCAGGCAGCTCGAGGAGGGAGAGGCGCCCCTCCTCAGCCCTGGCGCACTTGGTCGCCAAGTTGAACAGCTCCAAGGAGGTGCACAGGTCTTCATGCATCGCCAGCTCCTCCTTCATCTTGACGTCGCGCACGCCGTCAGAGAAGGCTGAGATGATGGCCTCCTCGGTCACCTTGAGGATCTTGAGGCGCGCGTTGTTGAAGCACTGGATGTACTTCTCCAGGGTTTCCCCTGGCTGCTACTTGATACAGCGCATGTCGCTCACGGCGGATGGCCAGTCGCGAGTACCTTGGAAGTTGGCGATGAAGCGGGTGCGCATCTCGTCCCAGGAGGAGATCGTGCCTGGTGCCAGATTCAGGAACCAGTTGCGGGCCCCATCCTTGAGCGCCATGGGAAACCAGTTCGCCATGACCTTCTCGTCTCTGTTGGCGGCTTCGATGCCCAGCTTGAAGAGCTGGAGGAACTCTGCAGGGTCAGCCGTGCCGTCGTAGCGGGGGGGGGGGGGGTAGGTTTGGCTTGAACTTGCCGGGCCACGCGACGCTTGTTGGGGAACATAGTAATTTCAAAGAAAGTCCTACGTACACGCAAGATCATGGTGATGGCATAGCAACGAGAGGGGAGAGTGTTGTCCACGTACCCTCGAAGACCGTAAGCGGAAGCGTTATGACAACGCGGTCGATGTAGTCGTACGTCTTCATGATCCGACCGATCCAAGCACCGAACATACGGCACCTCCGAGTTCAGCACACGTTCAGCTCGATGACGATCCTCGGGCTCCGATCCAGCAAAGCGTCGGGGATGAGTTCCGTCAGCATGACGGCGTGGTGACAATGATGATGCTCTACCGGCGCAGGGCTTCGCCTAAACTCCGCGACGATATAACTGAGGTGAAATATGGTGGAGGGGGGCACCGCACACGGCTAAGGAACGATCCGTAGATCAACTTGTGTTTTTGTGCCTAGAGGTGCCCCCTGCCCCCGTATATAAAGGAGCAAGGGGGGGAGGAGGCCGGCCCTAGGAGGGGGCGCGCCAAGGGGAGTCCTACTCCCATCGGGAGTAGGACTCCCTCCTTCCTTGTTGGAGTAGGAGAAGGGGGAAAGAGGGGGAGAGGAGGAAGGAAAAGGGGGCCGCACCCCTTGTCCAATTCGGACCAGAGGGGGGCTGCGCGCCTCCTTCCTTTTGGCCTCTTTCCTCTATTCCCGTATGGCCCAATAAGGCCCATATACTCCCCGGCGAATTCCCGTAACTCTCCGGTACTCCAAAAAATACCCGAATCACTCGGAACCTTTCCGAACTCCGAATATAGTCGTCCAATATATCGATCTTTACGTCTCAACCATTTCAAGACTCCTCGTCATGTCCCCGATCTCATCCAGGACTCCGAACTCCTTAGGTACATCAAAACTCATAAACTCATAACATAACTGTCATCGAAACCTTAAGCGTGCGGACCCTACGGGTTCGAGAACTATGTAGACATGATCTAGAACTGTTTCCGGTCAATAACCAATAGTGGAACCTGGATGTTCATATTGGCTCCTACATATTCTACGAAGATCTTTATCGGTCAAACCGCATAACAACATACGTTGTTCCCTTTGTCATCGGTATGTTACTTGCCCGAGATTCGATCGTCGGTATACAATACCTAGTTCAATCTCATTACCGGCAAGTCTCTTTACTCGTTCTGTAATACATCATTCCGTAACGAACTCATTAGTTACAATGCTTGCAAGGCTTAAGTGATGTGTATTACCGAGAGGGCCCAGAGATACCTCTCCAACAATCGGAGTGACAAAACCTAATCTCGAATTACGCCAACCCAACATGTACCTTTAGAGACACCTGAAGAGCACCTTTATAATCACCCAGTTACGTTGTGACGTTTGGTAGCACCCAAAGTGTTCCTCCGGTAAACGGGATTTGCATAATCTCATAGTTACAGGAACATGTATAAGTCATGAAGAAAGCAATAGCAACATACTAAACGATCAAGTGCTAGGCTAACGGAATGGGTCATGTCAATCACATCATTCTCCTAATGATGTGATCCCGTTAATCAAATGACAACTCTTTTGTCCATGGCTAGGAAACTTAACCATCTTTGATTCAACGAGCTAGTCAAGTAGAGGCATACTAGTGACACTATGTTTGTCTATGTATTCACACATGTATTATGTTTCCGGTTAATACAATTCTAGCATGAATAATAAACATTTATCATGATGTAAGGAAATAAATAATAACTTTATTATTGCCTCTAGGGCATATTTCCTTCAGTCTCCCACTTGCACTAGTGTCAATAATCTAGCTCACATCGCCATGTGATTTAACACTAATATTCACATCTGTATGTGATTAATACCCATAGTTCACATCGTCATGTGATCAACACCCAAAGGGTTTACTAGAGTCAATAATCTAGTTCACATCGCTATGTGATTAACACCCAAAGAGTACTAAGGTGTGATCATGTTTTTCTCGTGAGAGAAGCTTAGTCAACGGGCCTGTCACATTCAGAGCCGCATGTATTTTGCAAATATTCTATGTCTACAATGCTCTGCATGGAGCTACTCTAGCTAATTGCTCCCACTTTCAATATGTATCTTGATTGAGACTTAGAGTCATCTGGATCAGTGTAAAAGTTTGCACCGATGTAACTTTTACAACAAACTCTTTTATCACCTCCATAATCGAGAAACATCTCCTTAGTCCTTACTAAGGATATTCTTGATCGCTGTCCAGTGATCTACTATTAGATCAAAATTGTATTCCTTTGTCAAACTCAGAGCAAGGTATACAATAGGTCTGGTTCACAGCATAGTGTACTTTATAGAACCTATGACTGAGGCATAGGGAATGACTTTTCATTCTCTTTCTATTTTTTGCCATGGTCCGGTCTTGAGTCTTACTCAACTTCATACCTTTGCATCACAGGAAAGAACTCCTTCTTTGGCTGTTCCATTTTGAACTATTTCAAAAATTTATCAAGGTATGTACTCATTGAAAAATGTTATGAAGCGTCTTGATCTATCTATATAGATCTTGATGCTCAATGTGTAAGCAGCTTCACCGATGTATTGCTTTGAAAAACTCTTATTCAAGTATCCTTTCATTCTATCCAGAATTTCCATATCATTTCCAATTAACAATATGTCATCCACATATAATATTAGAAATGCTACAGAGCTCCCACTCACTTTCTTGTAAATACAGGCTTCTTCAAAAGTCTGTATAAAACCATATGCTTTGATCAACTCATCAAAGCGTATATTCCAACTCTGAGATGCTTGCACCAGTCCATAGATGGATTGCTGGAGCTTGCACAATTTGTTAGCACCTTTAGGATTGACAAAACCTTCTGGTTGCATCATATACAACTCTTCTTTAAGAAAACCATTTAGGAATGCAGTTTTGTTTATCCATTTGCTAGATTTCATAAAATGCGGCAATTGCTAACATGATTCAGACAGACTTAAGCATAGATACGAGTGAAAAACTCTCATCGTAGTCAACACCTTGAACTTGTCAAAAACCTTTTGCGACAATTCTAGCTTTGTAGATAGTAACATTATCAGCGTCCGTCTTCCTCTTGAAGATCCATTTTATCTCAATGTCTCGCCGATCATTGGGCAAGTCAATCAAAGTCCATACTTTGTTTTCATACATGGATCTCATCTCAGATCTCATGGCCTCAAGCCATTTTGCGGAATCTGGGCTCACCATCGCTTCTTCATAGTTCGTAGGTTCGTCATGGTCTAGTAACATAACTTCCAGAACAGGATTACCGTACCACTCTGGTGCGGATCTTACTCTGGAAGACCTATGAGGTTCTGTAGTAACTTAATCTGAAGTTTCATGATCATCATCATTAACTTCCTCACTAATTGGTGTAGTAGTCACAGGAACAGATTTCTGTGATGAACTACTTTCCAATAAGGGAGCAGGTACAATTACCTCATCAAGTTCTACTTTCCTCCCACTCACTTCTTTCGAGAGAAACTCCTTCTCTAGAAAGGATCCATTCTTGGCAATGAATAACTTGCCTTCGGATCTGTGATAGAAGGTGTACCCAATAGTTAACTTTGGGTATTCTATGAAGACGCACTTCTCCGATTTGGGTTTGAGCTTATCAGGTTGAAACTTTTTTCATATAAGCATCGCAACTCCAAACTTTAAGAAACGACAACTTAGGTTTACTGCTAAACCATAGTTCATACGGTGTCGTCTCAACGCATTTAGATGGTGCCCTTTTAAACGTGAATGCAGCTGTCTCTAATGCACAACCCCAAAAGGATAGTGGTAAAACTGATAAGAGACATCATAGATCGCACCATATCCAATAAAGTGCGGTTACGATGTTTAGACACACCATAACGTTGTGGTGTTCCAGGTGGCGTGAGCTGTGAAACTATTCCACATTGTTTTAACTAAAGACCAAACTCGTAACTCAAATATTCGTCTCCGCGATCAGATTGTAGAAACTTTATTTTCTTGTTACGATGATTTTTCCACTTCACTCTGAAATTCTTTGAACCTTTCAATTATTTCAGACTTATGTTTCATCAAGTAGATATGCCCATATCTGCTCAAATCATTTTGTGAAGGTCAAAAAATAACGATACTTGCCATGAGCATCAACACTCATTGGATCGCATACATCGGTATGTATTATTTCCAATAAGTCAGTAGCTTGTTCCATTGTTCCGGAGAATGGAGTTTTTAGTCATCTTGCCCAAAAGGCACGGTTCGCAAGCATCAAATGATTCATAACCAAGTGATTCCGAAAATCCATCTTTACGGAGTTTCTTCATGAGCTTTACACCGATATGACCCAAATGGCAGTGCCACAAATAACTTGCACTTTCATTATTAACTTTGCATCTTTTGGCATCAATATTATGAATATGTGTATCACTACGATCGAGATCCAACAAACTATTTTCATTGGGTGTATGACCATTAAAGGTTTTATTCATGTAAACAGAACAACAATTATTCTCTGACTATAAATGAATAACCGTATTGCAATAAACATGATCAAATCATATTCATGCTCAACGCAAACGCCAAATAACATTTATTTAGGTTTAACACTAATCCCAAAAGTATAGGGAGTGTGCGATGATGATCATATCAATCTTGGAACTACTTCCAACACTCATCTTCACTTCCCCTTCAACTAGTCTTTGTTTATTCTGTAACTCCTGTTTTGAGTTACTAATCTTAGCAACCGAACAAGTATCAAATACTCAGGGGCTACTATAAACACTAGTAAGGCACATATCAATAACCTGTGTATCAAATATACCCTTGTTCATTTTGCCATCATTCTTATCCACCAAATGTTCAGGGCATTTCCGCTTCCAGTGACCATTTCCTTTGCAGTGTAAGCACTCAGTTTCAGGCTTTGGTCCAGCTTTGGTCTTCTTCACGGGAGTGATAACTTGTTTGCCATTCTACTTGAAGTTTCCCTTTCCTTCCCTTTGCCCTTTTCTTGAAACTAGTGGTCTTGTCAATCATCAACACTTGATGTTCTTTTTTGATCTCTACCTTCGTTGATTTCAACATCACGAAGAGCTCGGGAATCATTTTCGTCATCCTTTGCATACTATAGTTCATCACGAAGTTCTACTAACTTGGTGATGGTGACTAGAGAACTCTGTCAATCACTATCTTATCTGAAAGATTAACTCCCACTTGTTTCAAGCGATTGTAGTACCCAGACAATCTGAGCACTTGCTCACTAGTTGAGCGATTCTCCTCCATCCTTTAGCTATAGAACTTGTTGGAAACTTCATATCTCTCAACTCGGGTATTTGCTTGAAATATTAACTTCAATTCCTGGAACATCTCATATGGTCCATGACGTTCAAAACGTCTTTGAAGTCCCGATTCTAAGCCGTTAAGCATGGTGCACAAAACTATCAAGTAGTCATCATATTGAGCTAGCCAAAAGTTCAATTAATCATATTACTATAGAACTCCCACTTAGACAGACATCTCTCGAGTCATCTAAGTGATCACGTGATCCAAATCAACTAAACCATAACCGATCATCACGTGAGATGGAGTAGTTTTCAATGGTGAACATCACTATGTTGATCATATCTACTATATGATTCACGCTCGAACTTTCGGTCTCCGTGTTCCGAGGCCATATCTGCATATGCTAGGCTCGTCAAGTTTAACCTGAGTATTCTGCGTGTGCAAAACTGGCTTGCACCCGTTGTAGATGGACGTAGAGCTTATCACACCCGATCATCACGTGGTGTCTGGGCACGACGAACTTTGGCAATGGTGCATACTCAGGGAGAACACTTCTTGATAATTTTTAGTGAGAGATCATCTTAAAATCTACCGTTAATCAAAGCAAGATAAGATGCATAAAGGATAAACATCACATGCAATCAATATAAGTGATATGATATGGCCATCATCATCTTGTGCTTGTGATCTCCATCTCCGAAGCACTGTAATGATCACCATCGTCACCGGCGCGACACCTTGATATCCATCGTAGCATCGTTGTCGTTACGCCATCTATTGCTTCTACGACTATCGCTACCGCTTAGTGATAAAGTAAAGCAATTACAGAGCGTTTGCATTTCATACAATAAAGCGACAACCATATGGCTCCTACCAGTTGCCGATAACTTTGGTTACAAAACATGATCATCTCATAAAATAAAATATAGCATCACGTCTTGACCATATCACATCACAACATGCCCTGCAAAAACAAGTTAGACGTCCTCTACTTTGTTGTTGCAAGTTTTACGTGGCTGCTACGGGCTGAGCAAGAACCGTTCTTACCTACGCATCAAAACCACAATGATAGTTCGTAAAGTTGGTGCTGTTTTAACCTTCTCAAGGACCGGGCGTAGCCACACTTGGTTCAACTAAAGTTGGAGAAACTGACACCCGCTAGTCACCTGTGTGCAAAGCACGGCGGTAAAACCAGTCTCGCGTAAGCGTACGCGTAATGTCGGTCCGGGCCGCTTCATCCAACAATACCGCCGAACCAAAGTATGACATGCTGGTAAGCAGTATGACTTGTATCGCCCACAACTCACTTGTGTTCTACTCGTGCATATAACATCAACGCATAAAACCTGGCTCGGATGCCACTGTTGGGGAACGTAGTAATTTCAAAAAAATTCCTACGTACACGCAAGATCATGGTGATGGCATAGCAACGAGAGGGGAGAGTGTTGTCCACGTACCCTCGTAGACCATAAGCGGAAGCGTTATGACAACGCGGTCGATGTAGTCGTACGTCTTCATGATCCGACCGATCCAAGCAACGAACATACGACACCTCCGAGTTCAGCACACGTTCAGCTCGATGACGATCCCCGGGCTCCGATCCAGCAAAGCGTCGGGGATGAGTTCCGTCAGCATGATGGCGTGGTGACGATGATGATGCTCTACCGGCGCAGGACTTCGCCTAAACTCCGCGATGATATAACCGAGATGGAATATGGTGGAGGGGGGCACCGCACATTGCTAAGGAACGATCTGTAGATCAACTTGTGTTGTTGTGCCTAGAGGTGCCCCCTGCCCCCGTATATAAAGGAGCAAGGGCGGGAGGAGGCCGGCCCTAGGAGGGGGCACGCCAATGGGAGTCCTACTCCCATCGGGAGTAGGACTCCCTCCTTCCTTGTTGGAGTAGGAGAAGGGGGAAAGAGGGGGAGAGGAGGAAGGAAAAGGGGGCCGCACCCCTTGTCCAATTCGGACCAGAGGGGGGCTGCGTGCCTCCTTCCTTTCGGCCTCTTTCCTCTATTCCCGTATGGCCCAATAAGGCCCATATACTCCCCGGCGAATTCCCGTAACTCTCCGGTACTCCAAAAAATACCCGAATCACTCGGAACCTTTCCGAACTCCGAATATAGTCGTCCAATATATCGATCTTTACGTCTCGACCATTTCGAGACTCCTCGTCATGTCCCCGATCTCATCCGGGACTCCGAACTCCTTCGGTACATCAAAACTCATAAACTCATAATATAACTGTCATCGAAACCTTAAGCGTGCGGACCCTACGGGTTCGAGAACTATGTAGACATGATCTAGAACTGTTTCCGGTCAATAGCCAATAGTGGAACCTGGATGTTCATATTGGCTCCGACATATTCTACGAAGATGTTTATCGGTCAAACCGCATAACAACATATGTTGTTCCCTTTGTCATCGGTATGTTACTTGCCCGAGATTCGATCGTCGGTATCCAATACCTAGTTCAATCTCGTTACCGGCAAGTCTCTTTACTCGTTCCGTAATACATCATTCCGTAACTAACTCATTAGTTACAATGCTTGCAAGGCTTAAGTGATGTGTATTACCGAGAGGGCCCAGAGATACCTCTCCGACAATTGGAGTGACAAAACCTAATCTCGAATTACGCCAACCCAACATGTACCTTTAGAGACACCTGAAGAGCACCTTTATAATCACCCAGTTACATTGTGACGTTTGGTAGCACCCAAAGTGTTCCTCCGGTAAACGGGAGTTGCATAATCTCATAGTTACAGGAACATGTATAAGTCATGAAGAAAGCAATAGCAACATACTAAACGATCAAGTGCTAGGCTAATGGAATGGGTCATGTCAATCACATCATTCTCCTAATGGTGTAATCCCGTTAATCAAATGACAACTCTTTTGTCCATGGCTAGGAAACTTAACCATCTTTGATTCAACGAGCTAGTCAAGTAGAGGCATACTAGTGACACTATGTTTGTATATGTATTCACATATGTATTATGTTTCCGGCTAATACAATTCTAGCATGAATAATAAACATTTATCATGATATAAGGAAATAAATAATAACTTTATTATTGCCTCTAAGGCATATTTCCTTCAACGCTACGTAGCTCGGGGGTGAAGGCGCGGCAGCCCGCTGTGGCCACAGGAGGCCTTGGGCGACGAAGAGCTTGGTCCTGCGGGTCCCCATGCGCTGCAGCTGGGAGCAGCACGGGGTTTTGACGTGCCAGAGTAGGGAGCGCTCGAGCAGCTTCTCGAGGGTGTGGAACTTCTTGGCAGCTCTGCTCCTTCCGCGCTGGCGCCTGACGGGGCGGGTTCCGCTCAGGGGCCGCGCGCCTCAGAGCCAGGGCGCCTTCTCGAGGGGGAGGCGGCTGAGGCGCCCGGGGAGCTTCATTGCCCGCGCAGGGCGGGGCGCGGTGCAGCGAGAAGGATGGCGCGGGGGAGCCCCCAGCGGCGCGGATGAGCTCGGCGACTCGGTCGAGCCACTCCTCGTAGACGTCGTCGATTGGGCGGTAGCGCAGGAGCTTGTTTGCCGCGATGAGCGTAGGTCAAGCCTTCATGGCCGCGCGGGCGCGCGAGACGAAGAACCAGTAGGAGTGAGCGAGGGTGTAGCAGTGCGGCCGTCTCGCCTCATGGATGGGTGCTGGGACGATGCTTGCTGTTCATTCCCCGCCGGGCCGGTGGCGGCGTTGACGGCAGGTGACGGGGAACGACGGGGGCGCCCGCCGACGGGGGCCGTCTGGGCGACGCGGGAAGCGAGGGCGGCGCAGCGCTTGGCGCGGGCTCGACGAACGTCTAACATGGACGTGATGGTCAGAGAAGAACAGGGCGACGGGAGGCGAATTCTGGTGCACCCCTACCTGGTGCGCTAAATGTCGGATTTCGGGTTCCGGCAGACCCTTGAGGTTCGAACACTGGGGTGCGCGCGGAGATTACGCCCTCTGCCTACCTGTTCCTCACCGAATCGCTAGGATCTAAACTACGAAAAGATCAACACAAGAGACACAGGGTTTATATTGGTTCAGGCCACCATTGTGGTGTAATACCCTACTCCAGTGTGTGGTGTGGTGGATTGCCTCTTGGGCTGATGATGAACAATACAAGGAAGAACAGCCTCACGAGGGTCTGTTCTTGGCTAGTGCGATGAACTGCTAGGAGGAGTTCAGTCGCCCTATCTCTCTCTCTTTCTATTCTAGATGTATGCCAGATACCCGATGATCAATCCCCTGGGGGTGGCTAGTCCTATTTATAGGCAAAGGCCCTGGGCCTCTTCCCAAATTTTGAGCGGGAAGGGCGCCAACAATTGGCCATTTTGAAGGGGAACAGCGGGTACACTTATCCTGACTAAAGTTGGTCCTCGCCTGTCAACGGCTCTGGTGGTGACGCCGGCTTGGGCTCCACGGTGACCTCCATCCTGCCGTTGGACTGGTCTTGGTCTTGTTGCACCAAAATGGATGCCTTTGCTTGATGCTCTCGCATGCGCTTGCTCCCTTTGCACCAAAGAGGAAAGGAGGACACTGCGCGGGCTGGCGCCCGGCTAGCACCCTTGGTCGTCATGGCTTACGTCATGGGCACCTCGCGAGGTACCCCGCCTTGAACTCTCCGCCTCCTCGTGAGCCAGCCTGATGAGGCCGTGCCTGAGGAAGTTCCTTGTCGTCCGCCCCGCGAGGCTTGGCCCCTCGCGAGGGTCTTGAGCTTGTGTTGATGAAGATGGGCTGTGCTGGGCCCCCCTTTGAGCCACGCCGCAGGCCGCAGGCAGGCAAGTCTGAGGACCCCTGTTCCCAGAACGCCGACACACTTGGCAGCGAGGTTTTTCATTTGCTCGCGTGAACCTTTGGCTTCTTGTTTCTCGCGAAATGCCTCCTCGAGGTCATGCAACATCAGCTCGAAGTTTTGAACATTAGCCACACTGAGCTTGGCCACGTGCTTCTTGAACTGGTCTTTCTCATAGTCTATTTTGTTCTTCAGTTCAACAATCTTCTGAGCCAGAGCCAGCTCAGGAGCAATGGCGCCTTGGAAGGCGATGCTGATGCCAATTGGGAGCTGAAGATCATCAAAGCTGAGATTTGGGTTGTCAAACCACTCATCAATGAAATTGTCCACAATGTTCACATCGAAGAGGGGCAGGTCATTGAAGATCTCCGCCTCTTGCTTGCTCTTAATCAGCTACTCAAGGGCATCATCATCACACTCATCATCTGTTGACAGATCAATGGCTTCAGTCTCGTTCCTCAGAACGGCAGTTGGTGTCAGTGTTAGACCAGAACTCTTGACATGTTTCTTCTGGGGCCTCTCTTTCTTTTTGGAGATGCGAGAGAGATCTTCAGAGTTGATACTTGGTGCAGGAGGAGCAGTTGCCAATGGCTTCGCACGTGAAGCATTTGATGCAGTAGTAGGTTTTGAAGCCTTAGTTTTCTTCTGCTTCTGCGGCTTAGGAGGAGTTGGCGCATCATCAGAATCAGCATCATCAGCAGAGTGATCCACATTTGCACCTTGGGCGGCAATGTGAGTGATGAGGCCTTCGAGGTTGTAGAAGGGGCCGATTATGTTTTCATTGGCTTCACGGGTGCCATCTTCCCGAGGAGCAAATGGACCTGTGTTGAAGTCAAGTCCAAATGCCTTCTTGTTCTTCACAGCAGAGTCTTTGGCAAACTTGAAGTTGCGCTTGAACAGATTGTCTTCGCGACACCACAGCAAAGAAGATGGGTCAGCATTCTCTGGCTGTGGTCTGCGAACCATGCACGGATAGAAGCCTTGATCAATGGCTTCAGACTTTGACCTGGGTGGAAGATTTTTGTATAGGATATCTCCCCAATGTCGCTTGATGGCATTCTTCTCGGCATACTCAACAGTGACAAATCTATACTTGTACCATTCCTCTGCCCAATATCTTCGAATCCATTGGATTCGATTTTTGTGTTCACCATAGGTTTCTTCTGGTCAGTCTTGTACAATTCATGCAGATCTGGCGGCAAATCTTTGGATGTATTTCCACGGCGCTGTCTGCCGCCCTTTCTTGCTAACTTCTCAGTTGCCATGAAGCTTAGACTGAATGGCTTCAAAACTAGCAAAGGCTTCCAACGGCTGGTCAGACAAGAACTGGTTTCAGGAGAATTTATGTGACTCTGTAAGAATTCTGCAAATGAATGCAGACTATGAGAACCAAGGGATTCTCCCATGGACATGTACCTATGACAGCATTAGAGGTGCGAGGGTAGGGGAAAAGGTCAGATGCATTCTCAGAAGATTTTGAAGATAAATCAGTTTGAAGACATTGACCTCATAACGCGAAAACATTCACTTATTTGTTGTGAGTTGGTTCCAGATTTGTACGAATCCAAGAATAGGTACAAGTGAGGAATCTAACTTGTAGAGAAGCATAAGTGAACGAACTAGGCATAATATGAGATGCAGAACGGGATAGATTCAACTTTGGAAGTATAGAAACCACTTTTGGTAAAGAAGGATGAATCTATCAGATCAAAAAGACGGTAAAAAGTAAGTTTTAATTACCACACGAAGAACTGCTAGACAGAGCGAAGTTGGAGGCCGAGCAGTTCAATCTCCCGTGCCCTAACTTGGCGACGGAAGACACCTACGGCGGCAGCGAAGAAGACGAGGTCCGCGGCCGGCGTGAGGACGGCGTCGGTGAGGCGGCAGCTACGCGCTTTGTCACCGGCGTCGTCGAGAGCTAGCGGTGGCGCTAGGGTTTGTGAGAGGTGGCGAGGTGGAAGAAAGATTTTGACCATGATGTGATGGGTATTTATAAGAAAAGGGACGGCACATCGCAATTACGTAGGTGCCCCTAGCGGTTCACATCTGAAGGGCACGTGGCAAGCATGCAACACATTGGAAGTTGTTCCATGTTCCCACACACGCCTGGATAGTCGGGATGGTCGTTCCGGCTTCTCCGGCTTTCAGGCAATAAGGATATAGCATTAAAAACAAATATAAATGTTTGTCAGATTGACTTCAGCTGACAAGGTCTCAGTGAATACAATCGATAGTTTTCGATAGAATGCATATGATTTGGACAGATAGAGTTGAGGTAGAAGCATAGATAGGTTAGGGTCCGATACATTCACTTAGATCAAAAGATTCAGCAAGAAGTCATAACTATAAGTGAATGCTATAGAGGACAGAACACAAATATGTATATAACTAGTATAAGACCAAATCAATAGGATGAAGATAAATATGAACATAAGTCAAGGATGAAGACAAATCAAATACGAAAACTTTGCAATCATAATGCCAAGGGAAACACTTCAAACAAAAGTTTGGTTGTGGCGTTACCCTCCATATAGGAAGTATTAGACCCAGACACGGCGCACAATTATCATGGCGCTCCGAAGTCAAATTCCGCATTAATGTATTCACACTTAGAGTGTATATCTTCATTGATTGAAGATATACATTACTTCATGTGTTGCACATCAAAGTCATCAAAATGCATAAGTGTTAGGATGTGTGTCCAATCACAGGACATTTGAGGATTCCAAGATATTTAGCTCACACCGCAACCTACAAAACCTTTTCTCATCCAAGGGCTTTGTGAAGATATCAACCAATTGCTCTTCAGTGTTGACGTGAATGATATCATTATCTTCCTTCATGACATGATCCTTGAGAATCCAACTAGATCAAACTCTGAGCCCTTTGGATACCATAATCCTAGTGTTGGGGTGTAAGCCAAATATCGAAGAATTCACTTCACGGCTAAGTGATGCGATTCCTTTGGTGCCTCTTGGAATCGGGCACACATGCAAACACTAAGCATTATATATGGCCTAGATGCATATAAATAAAGTAAAGAACCAATCATGGAGCGGTATACCTTTTGATCGAACTCTTTACCATTGGCGTCGGAATTCAGATGACTTTTGGTTGGCATTGGCTTCGTGTATCCTTTGCAGTCTTGCATTCCAAACTTCTTCACGCAATCTTTGAGATATTTTTTTGACATATGAAGATGCCGTTGCGTTGCTGACGGATTTGGAGACCCAGAAAGAACTTCAGCTCGCCCATCATGGACATCTGATATTGCTCCTGCATCATGTGACCAAACTCATCACTGTATTTCTTGTTAGTGCATCCGAAGATAATGTCATCCACATAGATTTGGAATAAAAACAGTTCACCATCATATGTCTTCGTGAAGAGTGTAGGATCTAGTGAACCAGGTTTGAAGTCTTTGCTCTTCAGGAAATCTTTGAGTGTGTTATACCAAGCACGAGGGGCTTGTTTGATGCCATACAGCGCCTTGTTGAGATTGTATACCATATCAGGATGTTTTGGATCTTCAAAGCCAGGAGGTTGTGCAACATACACTTCTTCTTCAATCTTTCCATTGAGAAAGGCACTCTTTACATCCATTTGATATAGAAGGATGTTGTGATGATTTGCATAGGCTAGCAGTATGCGAATGGCTTCAAGCCTAGCCACCGGAGCAAATGTTTCATCGAAGTCAATCCCTTCCACTTGAGTGTATCTTGAGCAACAAGATGAGCCTTGTTTCTGACAACTTGACCATGCTCATCTTGCTTGTTGCGATATATCCATTTGGTGCCAATGATATTGTGCTTACGAGGATCGGGATGCTTGACCAATTCCCACACATTGTTCAGCTTGAACTGTTGAAGCTCCTCTTGCATAGCTTGAATCCATTCAGGTTCCATGAAGGCTTCAACAACTTTCTTGGGTTTAGAGATTGAGACGAATGCAAAATGCCCACAGAAGTTTTTAGCTGTGTTGCTCTTTGTGTTGCTCTTGAACGAGTGAGTGGACCAGGTGCATTGATGTTCTCTATTATGTTCTCAATCTGTACTTCATTTGCAACACAAGGATGAACAGGACGAAGATTTTGCTCTTGCTGATCAATGTCATCATTTGGGGGATTGTCTTCAGGCTGAGCATTGTCTTCAGGTTGATTAGGTGCAGAAATGATAAGTTCCTATTCAGTCTGAGCCTCAGAAGGTATGATCTCTCCAATTCCCATTTGCTTGATTGATTCACTTGGAGGTACTTCATCTAGCACATTTGGCAGGTGCTCTCTTTGCGAGCTGTTAGTCTCATCGAACCGCACATCCACAATTTCAACCACTTTATAGTGAAAGAGGTTGAAGACTCCGTAGGAGTGTGAATCCTTTCCATAACCAAGCATAAAACCTTCATGTGCTTTTGGTGCAAATTTTGAAGTGTGATGTGGATCCTTGATCCAGCACCTAGCACCAAATACTTTGAAGTAACTGACATTTGGCTTCTTACCAGTTAGGAGTTCATAGGATGTTTTCTTCAGAAGCTTGTGAAGATAAACACGGTTGATGATGTGGCATGCAGTATCAATGGCTTCAGGCCAGAACTTCCGTGGAGTCTTGTATTCATCAAGCATCGTTCAAGCCATCTCAATAAGGGTTCTGTTCTGGCGCTCCATGATGCCATTCTGCTGAGGTGTGTAAGGAGTAGAGAACTCTTGAGTGATGCCCAAAGTATCCAGATAAAGATCGAGGCCAGTGTTCTTGAACTTAGTGTCGTTGTCGCTTCTGATATGCTTGATCTTGACGCCATAATTCGTCATGGCACGATTGGCAAAGTGTCTGAACACATCTTGCACTTCATTCTTGTAGAGGATTATATGTAGCCAAGTATATCTTGAATAATCATCAACAATGACGAAGCCATGGAGGCAAGCAGTGGTAGTGAGAGTATAGTAGTGAGTAGGGCCAAATAAGTCCATGTGTAGCAGCTCGAAGGGTTGAGATGTAGTCATGATTGTCTTTGAGGGATGCTTGGCTTTTGTCATCTTTCCAGCCTCGCAGGCACCACACAGATGATCCTTCGATGCCCACTACATGCTTCTTCTTCGCAAGAGTGTGCAAGTTCCTCATTCCAGCATGCCCTAGCCTTCGATGCCAAAGCCAGCACTCTGAAGCTTTTGCTAGAAGGCATATGGCCATCTGTGGTCCTGCTGAGAAATCTACCATATACATATCATCTTTTCGATACCCTTCAAAGACTAGAGACTTGTCAGATTCCAAGAACAAGGCAACGATATTTTCCAAATAGCACAATCATGTTCAAGTCACAAAGCATTGAGACAGACAGTAAGTTGAAACCAAGGGATTCAATAAGCATCACTTTATTCATGTGCTGATCCCTTGATATTGCAACTCTACCTAGACCCAATACCTTGCTTTTACCAGTGTCAGCAAATGTGATGTGACTCTTGTCTGATGGACGTAGCGTTGAATCCATCAGTAGACTTCGATCGCCAGTCATATGGTTAGTGCATCCACTGTCCATAATCCATTCTGAAGTACGAGGTGTCATAGCCTACAGTGCAGTTTGGGGGATAGGCTTCACCAAGCGAGTTGTGAAGCATAAACATTTGACGAACAAGTGGAACATGGAAATTCAGATCTTGGTTAGGATAGATAGGATGAGTGTCAAGGAATCTCGGAACGAAATACATAGTAAGACCATTTGGGCATTTTATCTTGCGCCCCACAAGATGTTTAAGGTCCCCAGCATTAGCATCGGATGCCTTTGATTTCCGGCTGGAGACCTTTCCCTGCAAAAGAGAGTTAAGTTTTCTTAACCACCCACATTTTCAGGGGTGGCTTAGAAGCAATGAGTCTAAGTGCAGCATCTGAGAACTTCGGCTTTGGAGCTCTAGTAAATAGCCTTGCAGGAGGTGAATAGTACTCATAGGAATAAGAAGAAAAGTTCTTTGTTCTATGAACATAGCTGTTTGAGGAAACACGCTCATATTCATGGGTCTGGGTATGATTTCCCAGCAAAACATTGACGTTAGGGTGACTTAGATGAGTCCTCGGTCTGTATGAAGCTTTTGGACCATATGAAGCCTTTGGTATGGGGTTTGTCCTCCTCCCAGGTGGTGTCATGATGACATTCACAGGAAGATTCTCAAGACAACTTTTGGGTACCCATATCTTCTTCATAGGTGGCCCGTTCCTGCAGTTAGTACCAATATACCTGGCAAACACTTCGCCATTCTAATTCTTAAATAGTTTATAGTTTGCATCAAAGGATTCATCAATGATAATAGGGTTAGCACAAGTGAAACCAGATAAGGTGGATGGATCTACTAAAGGTTCCTTTGCAGCAACCCATGTGGTTTTGGGGTACTGCTCAGGCTTCCAGTAAGACCCATCAACATTCATTTTCCTCTCGAACCCAACACCCTCTTTCCTAGGGTTTCGGTTCAGAATCTGCTTTTTGAGGACATCACATAATGTCTGGTGCCCTTTGAGACTTTTGTACATCCCTGTCTCAAGCAGTGTCTTCAACCTAGCATTCTCATCAGCAGTAGTAGTGGTATCCTCACCAGAGGGGTTAGTTACCACATTGGCAGTTGAAGATATTGCAACAGTAGTAGCAGTAGAACATTCAGCAACAGAGCCAGTGTTATCACGCTCAATGCATTTTAGACATGGTGGTTCAAATCCTTCCTGAGCGGGACTAATCTGTTGAGCGCGAAGTGACTCGTTCTCTTTTTGAAGATCTTCATGAACCGCTCTCAATTTCTCAAGATCTTGCTTCCTTTGAAGATAATCATAGGAAAGCTTTTCATGAGTTGTTGAGAGCGTTTCATGACGACTTTCAAGTTCCTCATACTTAACATGAAGATTTTTGATGTCTTCAGTTAAGGACTGAGATCGGGTCATTTCCGCGTCCAACAGGTCATCGCTTTTGTCTAACAGTTTTTGAATATGTTCCATAGCTTTCTATTGTTCAGTTGCAATTTTAGCAAGTGTTTTGTAACTACGTTTGGATTCACCATCAGAGTCATCTTCACTTGATGTTTGAAAGTAGGCATCGCGTGATTTTACCTTGGCACCACGTGCCATGAAGCAGTAGGTGGGAGCCGAGTCATCCTTGTCATTATCATCAGTGTTGGTGACGGAGCCATCGTCTTCACTATTGAAGATGGACTTGGCAACGTAGGCTGTAGCTAGAGCCAGACTCGCAACACCAGAGTCTGGCTCCTCCTCAGACTCCACCTCCGCCTCCGCAGAAGCAGACTCCTCCTCTGAATCCATCTCCTTGCCAATAAAAGCACGAGCCTTGCCAGATGAGCTCTTCTTGTGTGATGAAGACTTGGAAGAAGACTTGGAAGAAGACTTTGAGGATTTCTTCTTCTTCTTGTCATCGGAATCATATTCTTTGCTCTTCTTCTTCTTCTTCTCATTGTCCCACTGTGGACACTCAAAGATGTAGTGACCAGGTTTCTTGCACTTGTGGCATGTTCTCTTCTTGTGGTCATGGGTGGAAGCTTCATCATCCCTTGAGCTAGATCGTGAAGACTTTCTGAAGCCTTTCTTCTTAGTGAATTTCAGGAACTTCTTCACGAGCATAGCAAGCTCCTTTCCAATGTCTTCAGGATCACCAGAACTACAGTTAGATTCTTCTTTAGATGAGGAAACGGCCTTTGCCTTCAAAGCGCAAGTTCGGCCATAGTTGGGGCCATAGATATCTTGTTTCTCAGATAGCTGAAACTCATGTGTGTTGAGCCTCTCAAGTGTGTCTGATGGATTGAGAGTCTTGAAGTCAGGGCGTTCTTGAATCATCAGGGCTAAGGTGTCAAATGAGCTGTCAAGTGATCTCAGTAGTGTCTTGACTATTTCATGCTTCGTGATCTCAGTGGTGCCGAGTGCTTGGAGCTCATTTGTGATATCAGTGAGGCAATCAAATGTGAGTTGGACGTTCTCATTGTCGTCTCTCTTGAAGCGGTTGAAGAGGTTGCGGAGAACACTGATCCTTTGATCTCACTGAGTTGAGACGCATTCATTGACCTTGGAGAGCCAGTCCCAGACTAGCTTCGATGTTTCCAGAGCACTCACACGACCATACTGTCCTTTGGTCTGATGACCACAGATGATGTTATTGGCAGTAGAGTCTAGTTGAACGAACTTCTTAACATCAGCAGGGTGACACCTTCACCGGTCTTGGGAACACCGTTCCTGACGACATACCACAGATCGACATCAATGGCTTCAAGATGCATGCGCATCTTATTCTTCCAGTAGGGGTATTCAGTGCCATCGAAGATGGGGCACGCAGCGGAGACTTTGATTATCCCTGCAGTCGACATAGCTAAAACTCTAGGTAGTTAAACTGAATCACACAGAACAAGGGAGTACCTTGCTCTGATACCAATTAAAAGAGCTGGTTATCGACTAGAGGGGGGGTGAATAGGCGATTTTTATGGAAGTCTTCAAAACATGGGAGTTTCAAAGACAAACAATAGAAATGACACTATTCGTATGCAGCGGAAGGTAGACTACACTAGGCAAGCCATAGTCAAGTATTCAATGAAGTGAAAGCACGAAGACTATTAGCAGCTAGGTAGCAAGGATCAGGATGGAAGATAGTATGAAGCCAATCAGAACAAGTAGTCACACAGTGAAGTCAAACAGATAATCCAAGCATGCAATGACTTCACGAAGACAAATTGTAAGTAAAGAGAAGTGAGAGATAGAACTAGTAGCTTGGAGAGGACAGAGATTTGTTCGACCAGTTCCAGTTACTGTGACAACTGTACGTCTGGTTAGGGAGGCTGAGATTCAACTCAGAAGACCGCGT
This sequence comes from Triticum timopheevii, assembly GCA_963921465.1. Classification (NCBI taxonomy): domain Eukaryota; kingdom Viridiplantae; phylum Streptophyta; class Magnoliopsida; order Poales; family Poaceae; genus Triticum; species Triticum timopheevii. Next base: position 340,493,374 of record OY997262.1, on the reverse strand, counting down.
CTTCACCTTATTCCCCTTGAGCTAAGGACACTTAGTCCTTTCCCAATCACTCTGGTAAGTCTTCAAGGTAGACTTCCAAACCTTCACAGACTTCGTTCACCGGCAATCCACAATGACTGTTGGATGCTCAAAACGCGACGCCTAACCGGCTGGAGGATTCACGGTCCTCAAGTGTAACAAGTCTTCAGATCATGCGGACAGAAAAACTTTAGTGATGTCAAACACTCTTTGGGCTCTGGGTGGTTTGGGCTTTGTCCTTGCAAGGATTCTCTCTCAAATGCTTCGGACGTGGGTTGCTCTCAAACAACAAAAGTCATGCACTAACTCTGAGCAGCCACCAATTTATGGTGTAGGGGGTGGGCTATTTATATCCACTGGGCAACCCGACCTGATTTGTCTGAAATGACCCTGGGTCACTAAGGAACTGACACGTGTCCCAACGGTCAGATTTCAAACACACGCGGCAGCTTGACTTGGGCTACAAGTAAATCTGACTTATCCGACTCTGGATAAGATTTGCTCTCATTGTCTTCGCTCGAAGACATAGGATATGGTTGAGCATCACTTCAGTCACTCTGACTTTGTTCACTTGGACCCACTTAACAGTGCGGTGGTTCCTATGACTCGACAAAGAAGAAAAGGAAGCAACAAAACAACTAAGTCTTCGCGCTCCATAGTCTTCATTTGATGCCTTCTCATGTCATAGTCTTGAACGTGAATAGCTTCACAGACCACCATTGTCTTCATTGTCTTCACACATTTTTAGGGGTCATCTCCGGTAGGTAAACCAAATCAATGAGGGACTACTACCTGTGTTATCCTTCAATTCTCACAAACACATTAGTCCCTCAACCAGGTTTGTAGTTAATACTCCAAAACCAACTAGGGGTGGCACTAGATACACTTACACCCGTCTTCTTTTACGCTCGGGCAGCCATTTGCCAAGTCTGTCGACTCAAGATTGGCTTGCCATGCTTTGGCCCGGGTTAGCACGGTGAGTGCACCAATACTTGCAGCTGATTTCTTCAACTCTTAGATTCATGGAGGCGGCACTTATAGATTCTCCAATGTATCCTTGATGAGGGTTGGAGGCTGTTTCTTGTGAGCAGCTGTGCAGATGGCTCGTTGTGCGCCAGTATATAACTGCTCTATGAGTGTGTAGGCGGCTTTCAATTTTTTCCGCATGTCTGAGCCAAGGTGGGCAACTCTGGAGCATGTATCATCAAGGAGAGTTTATAAGTCGGGAGCACATTGATTAACATACATTGAAGGCAAATATTGAGATGAAATTATTTACCAAAGATGGCAGCAGCCATGGCATTGACTTGATGTTTTAAGCCGGCGAGCTCTCCAGCTACCGGCTTAAGAGCCGCTTCAGCATTCTCTGCTCTCTTCAACAGGGCTGACTTCTCTGTTTCCCAGCCCGTTTGATCAGCTTTGTAGTCTTTCTTCAGCCTCTCTATATTTGCTATAGCAGTTGTCATCTCATTTTTGGCCTTGGAGGTTTCTACTTGCTGAGTCTTGATATTTTCTTGAAGGTCGGCGACTTGGGATTCTTTGCCATTAAGCCCGGCCTACAAGAGATAAACAATGAGGGGGATTGCAATGAATTTATTTGAAGTCCCAAGCACAATACAAGAATTTTACTTGGCACTTGGGGGCTAATGCACCTTGCTCTTTTTCAAGACAATTTTATGATGACCTGATTGTTATATGTTGATTATAGCCGATTCATGGGGGCTATATGATTAAGTTTTCTGGATATGTATGGTATTGAGACCCGACTTATCTTGACAGTTTAAGCCACCCCTTGAGGGCTACAGATGGCAATCAAATCATTATTATCTAAAGTCCCAGCTCATCTTGATAGATTAAGCCAACCCTTGGGGGCTACTCATGCAAAGTTGATGTACTGCTATTGGAAGTCCCAGTTTATCTTAAAAGAATCGGGCCTGCCCTTGGGGGCTACTGGAATTGATCTATGAAGCTATTAAAGTTTACATCACATTCTTATTCCATCATGTCCAATAAACTTGGTGGCTAATGGAAGTGTATTCATATGAAAAAGAAGCTGCAGTGTTTACCTCATAGCGCTCCTTCATCAAATTTACTATGTCGGCTTCGTAGTCACGACTTGTGTAAAGACGGTTCAAATACCCAAAGTGAATCTCTTGGGCACTGAAATTGGCATAACTGTCTAGATTGGCTGACTATTTACCCTTGTCAGCAATGGAAATTTCTTCCTTGGCGCTGTGCTTGGATAGGACAGTGGGTTTGCCTGGCTCTGTATAGCTGTCGGTGTCAAAACCGGTGGATCTCGGGTAGGGGGTCCCGATCTGTGCGTCTTAGGCTAATGGTAACAGGAGGCACACAATGTTTACCCAGGTTTGGGCCCTCTTGACGGAGATAAAACCCTACTTCCTGCTTGATTGATATTGATGATATGAGTGTTACAAGAGTTGATCTACCACAAGATTGTAGAGGCTAAACCCTAGAAGCTAGCCTATGATGATTATGATTCTGATTGTCCCTTTGAGGACTAAACCCTCCGGTTTATATAGACACCGGAGGGGGCTAGGGTTTACATGGAGTCGGTTACAAAGAAGGAAATATAATATCCGGATCACCAAGCTTGTCTTCCACGCAAAGGAGAGTCCCATCCGGACACGGGACAGAGTCTTGAGTCTTGTATCTTCACGGTCCAACAGTCCGGCCAAAGTATATAGTCCGCCTATCCGGATACCCCCTAATCCAGGACTCCCTCAGTAGCCCCTGAACTAGGCTTCAATGACGATGAGTCTGGAGTGCAGTTTTGTCTTGGCATTGCAAGGCGGGTTCCATCTTCGAATACTCCAAAGTACCTATTGCAACGAACAGTGTCCGGCTTCCCATCAATGTTGTACTCCTCGGCTTCTGTGCCTCAACAATGACCATCTCCATGTGTCGAGCGAATACGAGGAGCCGAGGCATTTTTGCATTTGCCACCCCCGGTCCGGCAGGCTAACCGTCTATTTGAAGAGACGGGGATTCTCAGATCCAAACCTCACCCTCTTCCCTCAAGCAAGCATCTAACAGAGTGCTCCGGAAAAACCATTTCAACATGGCCGGTCGTCGCAGCTCTTCTTCTCGCTCCCCTCGCTCCAAGCCGGGTGACTGGGAAGAGTGTTCAGTTACTCACAACCGTTTTATGGAGTTACATACCCGAGGGTTTCTCCCACCGGCGTTCATGGTCCTCGTTTGAGCCGGACTAGCCACCTATAATGGCGGGGAGCAAGCGGAGGGATCTGCTAATCCATTCCCAAAGGAGCGAATATGTCTCATCCCGCATCTGCTAAGGGGCGTCGGGTTTCCTATCCACCAATTTCTTCGCGGGCTCTTGGAGTTCTACGGCCTCCAGTTGCACAACTTCACCCCTGCCTCCGTACTGCATATAGCAGGATACGTTGCCCTTTGTGAGCTATTTCTAGGCTGCGAGGCTCACTTTGGGTTATGGACGAAGTTGTTCTGCCTTGTCCCTCGCAACCAGGGGAATCCCTATGTCAAGTGGGCAGAGCCGAAGTATGGCGCGTCGCCGAGACTGGATACCTATCCGGTACTCCCAAGAAGGCACCGGAGAACTGGCCTTCGGAGTGGTTTTATGTCGATGATGTTCCCCTTTTGGATCCAGTCCGGATAGGTCTCCCTAAGTTCAGTAACGCTCCGCCGAAGGCACATCGAAGCTGGCGCCCTCAGGGCCCCCAAGAGGAGGATACCAGAGAAATACACTTCCTGATGAGCAAGATAAAGTTACTGGCCAAATCCGGGCCGACGATAGTCGAGGTTATGGAAATATGCATAATGCGGGGAGTGCAGTCGCTTCAATATCGGGGGAAGCCCATGTGGCACTACAACGGGGAAGATGATGCCACCCGTTGTGGCCGTAAGGGTCCGGACTCCGCCACTGCTCTGGCGAGGATATTATTCGATCTGTATAAAGGAGAAGAAGAAGAATTCCTTCACATTAAACCGCGGGACGGGTTTTCTATGTACAACCCCCCAAGCTGGGTAAGTCTCCACTCTTTCCCCCGCTTCACTCATTCTGGCGTTCTTCGTCAAGATTATTTACCTCAATATTTTCGAGCAGGAACTGAGGAGGGTCGTAGAAGGAATCTCCAGCCCCTCCCCGCAGCCAGAGGACCCCGGAAGGGCCTTCGATCCAGGACTCGAAGAAGATCCGGATATTACTGTGGAGCTCGTCAACAGGACATTTTATCAGGCGAGCTGCGATGGCGCCTCAGTGGCTATTATCGCCGACTATCCCGGACTGCTACCTACATCGCGTGTAAGCCAAGCCAAAAACCCTATCCTCTGAAGAGGACTCCTTTCTGTTGCCATGCCTTACACCTGAAGTGTCGTATTTTTGTAGACACGACGGTCGGAGCGCGGTGCCGAGCCCCTGGGGACTCGTCGGCAAAGGGTGTCCGGATCGGGCAGGTTTAAGAGGAAGGCGGTTAGGGCCGAAACACTACTACAGAGGTATGGTAAAAACCTACTCTGTGATTATTGTGTTTGAAATGTAACAACGTCCTTCGTGTCCTGGCAGAAAGAGGAGTAGCCGGACTATATCCGGAGATCCTGCCAATCACGCCTCCACCAGCCGGATTCCAGAACCGGCTTCGAGAGTGGAGGCGGACATGGGGCCGATGCCGCATTGTCCTCCGACAGAGGATGCAGATATGCTCTCCGCCACGAATTCCGAAGTAGAGAGCGCCATGAATCACCGGCAGCGATGGGCCATACTTCGCGACAACATCTTTTCTGAAGAGGCATTCAATGCTTTCAATTCGGGAGACGCATACATCCGATCTGCTCAAGGCGGGCTTGTCCGAGCGATGGACCAGTATGCCAAAGATATACGGGTAAGAAAATTTGATAAGCATGTATAGCAGTAGCCCGTGATACTTGAAATGGTTGGAACAACTGTTTTAATGATCAATTTATGCACAGGTCCTTGTAGATAAGAATGCCCAATTGTCTCGAGAGCTGGAGGGGTGCAAGACCCAACTGAGGGCCACGGTTGCCAAGTTAGAGGAATCCCAGAAGGCCTCATCTAGTAACATTTGTCTCAATTGTATGGAGATGTACCAGTTAGTAAGTGGCTTGTATGATAAGTCTAACAGAAAATTCTGTAGACAATCCCGGGCTGAATCCGGAGGTCGTAAAAGATAAGGAGTCGCATCTCCAAAGGCAGCTAAAAGCTGGCGAGCATGTTGTTACGCAAGTTAGGCAGGAGATGAACAATCTTCAAGATGCCAATGTCCGGCTGGACGTCGAATTAAAATATGTTCGCGCTCAGCTGGCGGACTCCTTGAAGGAGAACAAAAGGCTTCGTCGTCGCATTTATGGTAAGTGCTTAGACGAACTATAGTACAGCTCGGAGAGGAAGCATATTGAATTTTTTTTATTTGTAGGTATGTTGACGGGCTGCCCTGAAGAGGAGATGCCCGCGTCTGCAGGCGATTTGCTGCAAGACCTCTCACAGCTGCACGAGCGAGCTCGACAAGTGATGCAGGGCATTGCTCAGGCCTTGTGGCCATCAAGCTTCCTGCCGAAGGGCATGGGGGAGCTCGTGGATATGCTCCAAGGATCACGGCGGCGCTTCCGATTGTGGAAGATGTCAGCCTGCCGACAAGGTGCAAGAGAAGCCTGGGCTATGGTGAATACGCGCTACACCAAGCTTGACCCGAACCATATGGCCGAAGTCGGACCGGCGGGGCCAGATGGGCAAGAAATTCCCGTGAGTCTGGTGTATGACTAGGTAGCGTTAGCCGCAAAGTATTCCCAACAGGATTGTAAGCTAGATAGCCTGTTGGATGGTATAGAGGAGGAATATAGTCAGTCCAATGACTGTGTAATTCAATGGACATAAGTAGTCCCTAGCCGGATTAAAATCATTTGTCATGGCGGACCTTTTCGCTTCAGCCCCCGGATCCGACAGTCCGCGGTGTATCCAAATACCCGCTCAGTTATACAGAACTGGGGTATGCGTGGAAACCAGGCGTAGGGGTCATAAGTGCTTGAACAGACAAGTACCCAACTAGTTATGTTATATTACATGGATAGTAAGAAACATCTTCCTGGGAGAATAGTTCCGTTAGGGGTTCCTTTCCCTAGGTACGCATGCAATGATGTACATGTCCGGACTGTGAACAAAGACGCAGGATACAAAACTTCTGGGGATTTACGTTGTAATAAACGAAAGGAACATCTTTTGCTCACCGACCGAATATTCCCTTAAGAACGCTAGCTTTCGGCTTCACCCAGTCTGAGGTACACATCCGGCTAAACCGGCAGTAACAATCGCAGAGGAGCTCCCCTTATGCCCTAGCCGAATTAATGGGAACGTAGGGCATAAACACAAGAGCCAGGCAACCCAGCATGGCCACATCTTAAGTCATATCGATGCATATAATGGTGAAGAAAAGGCACATATGGAAAAAGAACGCACATGTGATGGGCAAAAAGCCATTAAAGTAATTTGTGCGAAGAGGGAAAAAGGTTGAGAAAGGAAAAAGGAGGGAACATAATTAAAAAGGAGGGGGTAAGGAGACGAACACTAAGTTCGGCGCTAGGCGTAGAATCTCCGGAGTTTGGCCGCGTTCCATGGGTTCGGCTCGAGTCTGTTATTGGATGCATTATGTAAGTGGTATGCTCCTCCGGTGAGAACTTTATCAATGACGAAGGGACCCTCCCACTTAGGTTTGAGCTTGTCCTTCTTATTCTCCGGTAGGCGTAGAACGAGTTTGCCAATATTATAAGTTTTGGCCTGCACTTCTCTGCTTTGGTACCGTCGAGTCTGCTGCTGATAGAATGCGGAACGGGCTTTTGCAACGTCGCGCTCCTCCTCTAGGGCATCTAAGTTGTCCTGCCGATCTAACTTGGCTTCCTTCTCTTTGTAGATGCGCACGCGAGGCGAATCATGTATTAGTTCGCAGGGTAGTACTGCTTCTGCACCGTACACCATAAAAAATGGTGTGTATCCGGTGGTGCGATTCGGCGTGGTACGCAACCCCCAGAGTACGGAGTTGAGCTCCTCGACCCAGTGCGTGTCCGATTCTGTCAAGGATCGCACTAGTCTGGGTTTGATGCCGCTCATGATGAGACTGTTTGCATGTTCTACCTGGCCGTTTGTTTGGGGATGGTAGACGGAGGCATAATCGATCTTAATACCCATGTTGCCGCACCAAGTTTTTACTTCATCGGCTATGAAGTTTGAGCCATCGTCAATGATTATGCTGTAGGGGACGTCGTATCGGTGTACAACCCTAGATATGAAGTCTATCACTGGTCCGGATTCGGCCGTTTTGACTGGTTTGGCTTCTATCCATTTGGTGAACTTGTCTACCATGACCAATAAGTATTTTTTCTTCTGGCTCCCCCCCCCCCTTGAGGGGTCCGACCATATCCAGCCCCCAGACCATGAAGGGCCAAGTGATGGGGATTGTTTGGAGAGCAGTAGGGGGCATGTGGCTCTGATTGGCAAAGAGCTGGCAACCGACGCAGTGTTGGACAAGGTCTTGTGTGTCTGCTCGGGCTGTAGGCCAATAAAAGCCTGTGCGGAAGGCCTTGCTGACAAGTGTCCGAGCCGCAGCATGGTGTCCGCTGAGTCCGTCATGGATTTCAGCCAAGAGCGGTCGCCCTTCCTCTTCGGAGATGCACCTTTGGAGCATTCCGGTCGCACTTTTCTTATAGTGTTCCCCTTCATGGACGTTGTAAGCTTTAGAACGCCGCATGATGCAACGTGCTTCATTTTGGTCCTCGGGGAGCTCCTGCCTATTTAGGTAGGCCAAGAAAGGCTCAGTCCATGAGGCGATTATAGCCATGATTTCGTGGGCCAAAGGTGTTATTTCGGTGGTGGAGCCTCCAATTATGTCTGATGGTTCGTCATCTGGGGGTGTATTCGGATCCGTGCTAGTGTTGCTGGACTCCCCTTCCCATACCACAGATGCTTGAACAGCCTTTCCAGGAATATGTTAGGTGGGACAGGGTCGCGTTTAGTGCCGATGTGGGCGAGGATATCCGCCGCTTGATTGTTTTCTCGAGCCACATGGTGGAATTCGAGCCCATCGAACCGAGATGACATTTTGAGGATGACATTACGGTAGGCCGCCATTTTTGGATCCTTGGCATCAAAGTCTCCGTTTATTTGTGATATTGTGAGGTTTGAATCCCTGCGCACCTCCAGGCGTTGAATGCCCATAGAGACTGCCATCCGAAGACCGTGCAACAGAGCCTCGTATTCGGCTGCATTGTTGGAGTCTGTGTATAATATTTGGAGTACGTATTGGATCGTGTCTCCGGTGGGAGACGCCAGGACTACACCTGCTCCCAATCCGGCCAGCATTTTAGAGCCGACGAAGTGCATGATCCAGTTAGAGTACGCGCCGTACTCTTTAGGGAGTTCGGCTTCTGTCCATTCAGCAACAAAGTCAGTCAGTACTTGCGACTTGATGGCCCGCCGTCGCTTGTATGTTATGTCAAACGGAAGGAGCTCGATGGCCCATTTAGCAATCCGGCCCGTAGCGTCGCGGTTATTTATTATGTCGTTGAGCGGTACTTCGAAGGCCACCATAATCGAACACTTTTGAAAGTAGTGTCGTAGCTTCCGAGATGCCATGAAGACCGTGTATGCTATCTTTTGATAGTGTGGGTATCGGGATTTGCATGGGGTGAGGACTATGGATACGTAATATACCGGCTTCTGGAGCGGGAATTTGTATCCATCAGCCCCTCGTTTGATGACGAGCACCGCGCTTACAACTTGATGTGTTGCAGCTATGTACAATAGCATAGGTTCGCCAGTATTTGGCACTGTTAGGACTGGATTACTGGCCAGTAAGGTCTTTATTTCATCCAGTCCGGCCGCGGCCGCATCCGTCCACACGAAGTGTTCGGTGCGCCGAAGAAGGCGGTAAAGAGGTAATGCCTTTTCTCCTAACTGGGAGATAAAGCGGCTTAAGGCAGCCACGCATCCAACTAGTTTCTGGATATGCTTGAGGTCTGTTGGCATAGCCAACTGTGACAGAGCTCAGATTTTTTCCGGATTCGCTTCAATTCCTCTATTGAAAACAATGAAGCCGAGTAGTTTCCCAGAGGGGACGCCGAAAACACATTTTTCCGGGTTCAGCTTGATGTCGTATGTTCGGAGGTTATTGAACGTAAGCCTCAAGTCGTCTATTAGGGTTTTGACGTGTCTTGTTTTTATGACCACGTCGTCCACATATGCCTCCACTGTTTTGCCGATTTGCTTTTCCAGGCATGTTTGAATTATGCATTGATAGGTTGCGCTAGCATTTTTAAGCCCGAAAGGCATAGTGTTGAAGCAGAAAGGACCATATGGCGTTAGGAAAGCCGTTGCAGCTTGGTCGGACTCTGCCATCTTTATTTGATGGTATCCGGAGTATGCGTCGAGAAAACACAGTGAGTCATGTCCTGCGGTGGCGTCGGTGATTTGGTCGATGCGAGGGAGGGGGAAGGGGTCCTTGGGGCAAGCCTTGTTGAGGTCTTTGAAGTCGACGCATATGCACCACGATTTGTCCTTCTTTGGTACCATTAGCAGATTTGCCAGCCAATCCGGATGCTTGATATCTCTGATGAATCCGGCCTTGAGTAGCTTGGCTAGCTCTTCCCCCATGGCTTGCCTCTTGGGCTCTGAGAAGCGCCTAAGAGTTTGTTTGACAGGCTTGTATCCTTTTAGTATATTGAGGCTATGTTCGGCCAGTCTGCGTGGGATGCCCGGCATGTCCGAAGGGTGCCAGGTGAAGATGTCCCAATTCTCGCGTAGGAATTCTCGTAGTGCGGCGTCCATTGTGGGGCTCAATTGTGTCCCGATGGAAGCTGTCTTCGTGGGGTCCGTTTGGTGGACCTGGAATTTGACTATCTCGTCTGCGGGTTTGAATAAGGTGGACTTGGGTCGCTTGTCGAGTATCACGTCGTCCCTGTCCACGGTGGCACACAGCATTGTTAGTTCTTCGGCTGCTAGGGCTTCGGATAATGCTTCCAGGGCTAGTGCTGCAGTTTTGTTTTCGGCGCGAAGTGCGACATCCAGATCACTGGCTAGAGTGATGATTCCATTGGGTCCGGGCATTTTAAGCTTCATGTACCCGTAATGGGGTATAGCTTGAAAGATTGTAAATGTGTCCCGCCCTAAAAGGGCGTGGTGTCCGCTGCTGAAAGGAGCCACTTGGAATGTGATTTCTTCGGACCTATAATTCTCCGGAGTGCCGAATACCACATCGAGTGTGATTTTTCCTGCACACCGTGCTTCCCGACTAGGGATGATTCCCCTGAAGGTTGTGCCGCTTTGCTCAATGCGGCTTTTATCAATTTCCATCTTGCTGAGTGTTTCTTTGTAGATCAAGTTTAATCTGCTTCCGCTGTCCATGAGTACTTTAGTGAGCCAAAAGCCATCCACGAGTGGGCTAAGGACCAAAGAGGCTGGCGTCCGGACTGTCTGGATTTGAGGTTCATCACTGGCACTAAAAGTTATAGCAGTGTCGTTCCAAGGATTTATTTTTGCCACATGGCAGATTTCAGCGGAGCTTCGAGGAGATCGCTTGCGCCTATTGTTTGAGGCGAAAGTCTCGAAGACTGTTAGTACCATATTGTTTTCTTTGGTGGGATGTTGTTCTGCTTTATGGCTTACAAGAAGATCCTCGCCACTTTTTGCTACCTGCCGGAGTATCCAACATGCTCTAATGCTATGTGTTGGTGTAGTGTCCGACGTGCTGTGGAGTTTACATGGCCCATTGAGCCATTCTTCCAACACGGTTCCACGCCCTGGGGTGGGCTTTGGTTTCTTGGGGATTGGATCGACTGACTTATGAGAGTTCGCCCGTTTAGCTCGGACAAAGGTTTTAGTGAGAGCCGGACTATCCCAAAATTATGTTTGGGTTTTCCAGGCGCGTTCCATCGCACAGTACTTCTGTACTATGGTTGCCAAGTCAGCAAAGTGTACTATGTCACGACGACTTATAGCATTAATGATTCCTTTGTTCGTGCAGTTTTTGCTAAAAAGTGAGACTGTGTCCTCCCCACGACAGTCCTTGACCTTGTTTAGCACAAGGAGGAATCTGGCCCAGTAGCGATGTACTGTCTCTTGGGGCTCTTGTCTTATATGGGAGAGACAGTTTAAGTCCGGGTGGGTGTAGCTGAATCTGGATTCTGATCTGATCTAACGCCCTGGGGCAGGGGAGCTTCCGGGCTTGACAGCTCGGGATCCGGGGTGCTGCCCAATTTTTCCGGCCCAATACCCAATTCTAAGTCCCGGGTATGGGTCATGTCTTCCCTTGAACGGGTGTCCGGCTCAGGGAGCTCGGTGATCCGGACATAATTTATCCTCAAAATAGAGGGATAATCCGTATGTGGCTCCTCCACTACCGCTATCTCGTGGGTGACTGACGGGGATTTAATATCCCTTTGGTCGGGTTTAAGCCCAATCCGGTCATAGTCTGTGGCAACTCCCAAAGCAGCGATGCGATCCAAGAGCTCATTAAGGGAGGAGAGCTCCATTGGATCCATCTATTCGGCGAGTTCCGAATTGACGTGGAGGCTATTCGTGATGACCCGAGAGGTCATCATTGGCGCGACAGCCGATTGGGCGGCCATGATGAAGCCGCCTAGTCGGAGAGTTTGGCCTACAACCAGCGCTCCCCCAGAGGTGATGTTGTCCTTGACAATGAGACGGGCCATCGAGCCTTGCAGCGACGACACAGAGGAACTCACAATGAAAGCACCAATGTCGGTGTCAGACCGGCAGATCTCGGGTAGGGGGTCCCGATCTGTGCGTCTTAGGCTAATGGTAACAAGAGGCAAGGGACACAATGTTTACCTGGGTTCGGGCCCTCTTGATGGAGGTAAAACCCTACTTCCTGCTTGATTGATATTGATCATATGAGTGTTATAAGAGTTGATCTACCACGAGATCGTAGAGGCTAAACCCTAGAAGCTAGCCTATGATGATTATGATTCTGATTGTCCCTCTAAGGACTAAACCCTCCGGTTTATATAGACACCGAAGGGGGCTAGGGTTTACATGGAGTCGGTTACAAAGAAGGAAATATAATATCCGGATTGCCAAGCTTGTCTTCCACGCAAAGGAGAGTCTCATCCGGACACGGGACGGAGTCTTGAGTCTTGTATCTTCACGGTCCAATAGTCCGGCCAAAGTATATAGTCCGGCTGTCCGGATACCCCTAATCCAGGACTCCCTCAATAGCCATGCCCAGTGATGGTAACATCATCTTCTTTTTCTTCAGCCGGTTTAATAGGGGTTGCCGGCTTGATGGGGCTTGTCGGATTGGTGAGGGCCGGATCAACGTCCATCTGGTCAACATCAGTATTATGATCAACCAGTGGTGGTTCATCAAATGTGGCTTTAGGAGGTTGATGAGAAGTTTCTGCTGATTGCTGCTCCGGCTCAGAAGGATTCTTAGGAGTTTTTGTCACCTTCGCCTTTTTGCTGGGCTTTGCCATTGCCCTATGAATGAAACACAAGACAAGGTTAGTACAACAGTTGAGTATATAATTGAAAGGAAAGGCTTGGTAGTCTTACCCTGGCACACGTTTGAAGGCCGGAACATGAGTCCCCATTGAGTCGCTGGAGGAAGAGTGAGTTGTTCCCTGATAATTTGAATCGAAGGGATTAAGAGGTTGTCGGTAAAGACCGGCCTTGGGATAAGTTAAGTCGGAGTTTGTTGAAACCTCTGGATGATGTTTGCGAGGGCCTGGGGTGTTCGGTAAGCCGGAGGATAGAATCCCGCTTCCGCTGTTCCGGGTCGTGCGGCGAGCTTCATGTTGCCGCTTCTTCAAAATAAAGTTGGGATCCAAATAAGCCAAAGGATGAGAAAACCTTTCTATACGGCTTGCCTGGCGAGTTTTCTGTTTTGGCATAGACTCTGAGCCGGAGGAAAGAACAATTACCTCGTCGTCACCCGCACGGCTGGCTTCGGCCTCCTCCTGATAACAATCATTGTCAATGAGATGTATAAAAAATGAGCCAAGAGAGTCAAGTTTTACCTCCGACTCATCATCATCACCATCATCATCCAAGTTTAACTCGGCGGGCTCGGTGGTCTTCTTCTTGGCAGGCCTCTTGGTGGCCTTGGTTTTGGTATGAGCCGGTTTGGCCGGCTTATCTTGTGGCTTCTTCTTCCAAAATGAAGAGTCGGCCAGTTGAGGTCAAAAAGATCATAAGTGGGCAGTATTAATGCAAATATGGTTGAACGAAAGGTGTGCAACACTTACGGCTGGCGGCTTGTTGAAGGTTCAAAAAGGACTAAGTCCTTTTTTACTGCACTCTGCCCCAGATTTGTTTAGCAACGCCTTGGTGGCTTCAGTGATTTCTGCGTCAGACAGTTGAATGTCGTAGTGGCGCTGGGGATCTTTTAAATCGCCAGTATATTCGCACATTAAGCTGGGGAGACGGCTTAATGGAAAGATCCTCCAGGAAACCCAGCACCAAACAAGGTCGATGCCGGTTAGGCCATTAGCCATGAAGGCTCTAAGCTTTGTAAAGGTGGGCGCATACTTGGCCCGCTCCTTCATGCTGATCCGTGGGGGGAGTGGATGTGCGTTGCTAAGCCAGTGATCGCGGTAACCCGGCAGAGGATTTTTGTCTGCTGGAGATGTATTTTGACAGTAGAACCAGGTTTGGTTGCAATCCTTGGGATGACTCGGTGGCCTGGCATAGGGAAATCTGGCTTCTTTCTTCTTCTGAATTGAAACCCCGCCGAGTTCCAAGCTGGGCCCATCAGTGAACTCTGTCTGACGGTTTAAGTCATAAAACTCTCTAAACAATTCAACTGTGGGCTCCTCTTGAAGATAAGCTTCACAGAATACTTGGAAGTTGCAAATATTGGACACGGAGTTGGGTCCAATATCCCGAGGGTGGAGTTTGAAAAAAAATGAAGTACGTCGCGGAATCTTTGAGCCGGGCAGGCTGAACCCCCAAATCATGTGGTCAGTGAAAACAATCACTTCTCCGTCTTTGGGCTTAGGAGTATTTTCTTCGCCAGGGACCCTCCAGTGGATGTCCTCTTTTTTGGCTAGGGTGCCAGTTGCAACAAAATTGTTCAAGTCTTCTTCGGTGACCCGGGATGGGACCTAGTTGCAGGCAGTGTATGTCTTAGTCATTTTTGATGATCTGAAAGGAAGATTATGACGGCTTAATATTATGTGGTTAAGACGGTTGTTGATTTAAAGGCAAATAATGACGAACATGCATGCAAAGGTGTTAAGCCGGAGGATAACATTGAAGCTATAGAAGGTGAGCTATTGGCGGCTTAAGAGGGGACTAATGGTGCCTGACGGGTTACAATTTTATGAGTTAAGCCGCGCATGCAGTTATTGGTCTACAGATCTGTGAGTGAAAAAGTCGCTAAGTGTTGGAAAAACAGATTTCATAGATTAATGCTATGATTTTGGATCTACGGCAGTTCAAGTAATGGAAAAATATTAAAACCTAAGTTGCAGCAATGGGGCAGTTCATATGTCCAGATTGGATCTTTGTGATAGAGGAGATGCTCAGATATAAAAAAATGAGCACTACAACTAATGCCACACAGGAGGAATACTAAGTTTGGGTCAATACCACAACCTACAATGAAGAACGAAGAAGGGCGGAGATGAACTCCAATGAACTCGTGGAAACCCTAATGGGGTCTACGGTAAGAGGAAAGGAGAAAACTCACCGGGGTTGTTGAACACCGGAGGCGCGCGGACGGATTCTGGTTAGTCCAGGTTGATGTAGGGGCCATTGTCGATGCAGTGGTGAAGGTCGACGGCGGTGGCAGAGCTCGGGCGCTGAGGCATCGTGAGGTAGAAGATAGAGACGAGGAGGCAATGGGGGAAAGTGAAAAGGGACCCCTGGCCCTATTTATAAGACTAGAAGGATAAGTTGCATGAACGGGAATCGAGGAGGCTAAAAAATGGATATGTGATAGCCCAGACACCTCGATTTTTGGAGGTTCATTAAAAGAGAAGGTATATTAAGATTTGGGCCTTGTGTGAGATTAATGATAGGTGACGTCACGACGGGTTACCACAATCCTAGGAGATGACGTCATGGCGGGTCACAAGATCTCGCAAGAACAAATGAGGAAGGATTTTTCTAACTGTTGAAGATTGATATGAACAAGTTCACATCAACCTGGGGCCTAGTGTTGGGGATATAACTATTGGGTATGACCCGCCCAGGAGGGGACAGGTCATACCACTGGCGGTTCGTAATGACAAGGCCCATGAAGATGGCGGTTCACGAAGCAAGCTTACTGAAGGCCCAAGACCCAAAGGAGACTTGAGGCCCACGAGCGTAAACCACCATATGTTAACTTGTATGTTAAGGAAAGTGTAGATTCTGTCACCGAGCCGGACACGTTGTGTATGAACCGGTTGGGACTCTGTAGGCCACCGGGCATCAGCCTATGTATATAATGGGGTGACCCGGCGGCGGTTTAGGGCAAGAAAGAAGAGATCGAGAACTAGGTCAAGTGTATTCTCTCCCTGGTAATCGTAGCCCAAGAAATACAACCCTAAACTGGAGTAGGCCTTTACCTCCACCGCGAGGGGCTGAACCAGTATAAACTCTCTCTATCCCTTGTCCCGTTTTAACCCCTTCAAGCTAACCACATTGTGATGGCTCCACACCTAAGTCCTCATGCTAGGGCATCTGACGTGACAATTCCACGACAAGTGGTGTGACACTATATAGTAGGACTCACTTGATTGATTGTTTCTTAAACTCGTTTTGTGATCATTGTAATAAGTTTGTTTTTCCCTTTCATTTTGACATCATATGTGTAAGAGAGTTGCCAAGTAAATTGATGATAATAGAACAAATTGTGTGTACTTGGATGCTTGTTTCTCAAGTTGGTTCAAAGCTCATTTCTAGTTACCTGCATTTCACATTCTCATGAATAGTCTCGAGTTCATTTCCTGGAGTGTGCATCCACTTGGATGTTTGTTTCACATACGAGTTTGGTGCTCATGAGAAAATTTTATGGAACACAACATATTAATGACATTTTTGTATGTTCACAAGGTGTTCACCATACATGTCTAAATGCAACAATGCGTATGTGCTAAGTATGTACTATTTTTAAAAATTTGTAATGTCTTGATAGTCATAAATACTAATCTTCTTTGTGTAATCACGTCAACCCTTGTATGATTAAATTCCCGTGTGAAGTTTGCACATTTTGGATTATATTTGATCATGCATTAGGAAAATTTCTATCACTCCTCTCTCCTACACATTGACACAAATTGTCTACAACACATTACTCTTGCATGAAGCCTACAAAATCAAATTTGAGAAAGAGTATGACGATAATAGCACAAAGCGTACCTACCTAGAAGTTTGTTGCTTGTACATGTGGTGTTCATCGTCATCAATTTGCATGCATAAGGTTAATCATACACTATGAGATCCAACAAGAAGTTTGATGGCAATATGAGAAATCGCATCCACTCAAGTTGCCTATCTCACTTACTAATTCAGAGATCATTGTCAACAACATATTTCACATGGAAGGCTCTCTTTGTGAACCCTACAATATTAGACTCAAAAATAACTTGGTAATAATAGTCCAAATTGCACCAAATTGCATGTTTGTTTCTTGTACATGTTTGGTGCTCAGCGGCGGTAACCTACCTTCACAAGATCAACACACACCATGAGTACCATAAATAGCTTGGTCGTAATGGCACAATACACACACACACACTTTGTTGTTTGTTTCTTGAGTAGTTGGTGATTCTTGCAAGCAAATTTCCTTTCTCATGGTGAATCACACACTCAGGAACCGATAAGTTTTCTGACGATATATAATAATACTCCTAGTTTATTTCTTAAACTTATGCAGTGATAATCGTAAGCAACTTGCCTTTCACGTTATCATCCTATGTGTACGAGAATTGACAGATAATTGATGTTAGTGGCATAAATTGCACCCACTTGGATATTTATTTCTCTTACAAGTTTGGTGATCATGAGGACCTTTTAAGGAATACAACATATTTATGACATTTTTTGCGTGTTAACAATGAGTCCCCTATGTGTCGAAATGCAAAGAGATAATAATCTTCTTTGGTGTAATCACATAAGACCAACTATGATGAAATGTCAGCGACAAGATTTGTACATTTAGGATTATATTTGGTCATACATCAAGAAACTTGTTGTAAGGAAATACATACTTTTGTACAACCCAAAGAAAATAAATACAACAATGGTGAAGAACCTTGCTCATATTCTGTAATAAACCAAATCTTTGCTACATTACGTAAAACACCGAAGTTCGTTGAGATATAAAAAATCAAGAGAGTTAGTGTTATGAAGCCCACCTTAAATACATAGGGTGTGAGGTTTTGCACCATATACATGGAGTACGTGGTCTCATATGGAACGTAGTATCACTAATAACGCATTTAGAGGATCAACATGATGTTACACTGGTACTTATATATACAATAATTGTTAAGGTTATCCTAGTTAACCACAGAGTAAGACTTGTAAAAATCATCATATGTTATGTAAGGATAATTTTTTAAAATCTAGTGGGTACTCACATAGATCGAATGGATATGGTGCTCTTGATGAGTGCATTTTGCACCCATCGTTTTCTTGAGTTTGATCATGATATTTACATGGTTGTCTTGAAATATCTTACTAGTTATTGACATTTAGTATTGTTTCATTTCCTTTATTCTGTGTTGTGTGGGGTCATTAGGTGATTTTTTTCACTTACAAGGATATTTCATGAAAAATGGAGGGGGGGTATATGATAAGGGAAATTTCCATGGTCTGATAAACCTTAGGTCGTGCACTTGTGGATTTTTTTGTTGTCCTACAGACCTTTGGGCTTGGGGCGCAACATAGCCTACCAGAATAATACAAGTGCCTAGTAGACATCACATATCCTTTGTAACATCCTTGAGTAATTCCCTACTTAAATAAATAATAATTATTTTTATGTTGCACAATCATGTCATGATGCCATTGTTCCACTATGCAATATTCTCAAATACATGCCAAAAATATCAAACACAAAAAACCAATTTATTTTCCAATTATTATTAGTAGGGTTTCATCAAACCCCATGTTCCTTTTTGATCTTAGACATTGAGATAGAGTACCAAAGTTTGCACATAATCTTCTCACAATGTTTGGCAGCTACACAAATTGTTTCATAGATTTTCCACAATCATAGCACCTACCTCTAGTTTAAATCACCAAAATTCCCTTTCTGCAAAAAAATGTTCAAAAGAAATACCAAACCTTGTACAAACAACCTGAACACTTTTCCAGGGCTTTGAATGGTTCAGAGAGACCACATAAAAAATCAGGCTATTTGGAATTATTTGGCCCTCCAAATAATTTATAAACCATTGTATTTATATATTATGTATACCGCATGGCCATGTGAGGGAACATTCCTTCTAGGCCGGTGAGGACATCGGTGCCTTTGAGTGGGAGTGCACGTGACATTCTACCTTAATGGGAATGATAGACTACTTATATCAACAAGAAATTCGTTCCCATTCGCAAGGAACCACAAAGTTAAGCGTGCTTGGTTTGGAGCAATTTGAGGATGGATCACCGACTAGAAAGTTGATCCTGTGTGCGCATGAGTGACGACAAAGTACGTAAAAAGATTAGTGTTGGTTTATGCGCCAGTCTTGATAACACCAGATGTAACGACCGGGAACCGGTGGTTGTGGTGAGGTGGCGCCGACGAAGGGCTTGCGTCCCCAGATTTGTTGGCCCCCTTCATATTTTCTCAGTTGTGTGTCTTTTAAGAGTGCTATTGGTGTGGTGGTTTCAACATCTACTTCCATGTTATTTTACGGCATGGTCTGATTTCTCCAATCATCTGAATTGATGGTAATGGATTGAAAGCCTATATTGCATGAGGTGATGCTCCAACCGATGTTGTTTCAGTGATCTCTAGATCTCACCTCAAGGGGCGAGTGAGTATTTCAGTCTTCAATGGACCCAACTTGCAAGCCAGAAAAGATATTAGGCCTGTATGCGGGAGAGCCTATGCCTCGTCTAAAGCGAGACTAAAGAATGTCTCGCTAAAGGAGCGGCCACCCAAACCGAAAGTAATGGTCCGACCAAACTTTCGGGTTAGTTCTTTTTTCTTTACATTTATTTGTTTTGTTTTCACTTTTGTTCACATTTTTGAATATATTTCAATTACATGTATTCTAAAATTTAATTTATTTAAGGAAAATATTAAAACTGAGAATTTGAAAAATGAACGTTGTGTAAATTTTTTGTTATCACACTTAAAACATTTGATAGCTTTAAAAAATGGTTTGTGGCATTAAAAAAGTTCACGTGTTTCCAAAACATGTACATGATTTTTTTAAATGGTTATACAATATACAATAATGTTTGTGTAACTAGTTTTTCTATAAACATGTCTAATAAATGTTTCAGATGTATAATAAAAATGCATGACGTGTATGAAAAATATACATAAGAACATATACTTGAAAAAATCATGTATATGAAAAGGTTAAACCTGTATACATTTTCTTTACATGCAAACAAAAAATGTATAATGTGTATGAGAATAATAGGCATCAAAAAATACATTTGAAAAGCAATGTTAATCATGGGTTTGAAAAAAATAAATAAACATGTATTAGATGTATACAAAAAATATACAATGTGTATAAAAACAATAAACATCAAAACATATATTTGAAAAAAAAGTGTTAATCATGTGTATACAAAATGTTAAAGCAGTATAAAATCATGATTTCGATGTATACCAATAAAAAGAAACATAAAAAACAAGAAAACTGATAAAGAAAAATGAAAGAAAGATAAATAAAATAACTGTAAATTCCGAGAACTAAATGAATAAAGCCGGTGAAAAAACAAAGAAATACAGTAAAACCGAAAAGGGGTTAAGAAGCAAGAAAGTCGAATAAAAATAAAAATAAAAAAGAAGAGGAAAACTAGAGCGAACACAACCATCGAGCAACAGAGCGAGCGAACAAACATGCGAAATTGAGCCGGCCAAATAATATAGTGCGGAGGAGAAAGCTTCAGGCTAGGGTATTGTCCGACCGAAAAGTGCAAGCAGCAACCGAGCTCCATAGAGCTCTTTTTTTTCAACGGAAATATTTTTCACACTTCAGAAAAGATCTGAAAAAAAGTATACACATAGACATATGTTTGTAGTATACATGTGTAAAATTTCATAAACATATATGTTAATATGTGTTGTATAGAAAAAAGACAAATACAAGGAGTAAAATAGGCCTTTTCCTATTTGTTTTTGGGGCTGATATTTGTCTTTTTTGTGTAGCAGGCAAATAGTGAAATTAGTTGATACAATTTTATATGTACTTGAAGAACATGCATATATATATCAATAGAAAATAATTGACATTATTTTAAACTTTTTAATTTACTTTTTTGCAAACAGCCTCCATGGAGCCCGGCCTCTGCAACTCCATACTCATTGTACTACTCGCTATAAGCAAATATAGTCGTTGCACCTGTACGCTACGTTGCTCCCGACGGCCAGTTCTTCTGGGCCACAACCTGTGCCGAAACAACATTTCAAGATGCTCCCAGAGAAACTGTTGTCACTCATTCCATGTCCCAAATTCAAAAAACCACAAAAGCAAGTGAAGTGACGCATTAAAGCACGCTAAATCGAAAATAGATACTAGCATTGGTTACGTAGACACATATGTTGTAATGTCCATCCACCCTACTGCATAAGCTTCGTGCTCACCAGAGTGATCAAAGTGGGGATGTGCGGTGATCTACCAATCTTCCTCGCGGCGTTGTTTGGTGGAGCGCTTAGAGCATCTCCAATAGGCGCCCAACGCGCCGCGCTGTAAAATCGGATTTGGCGCGCGTCCATCGCCTCGTTTGACGCGGCGCGCAGCGTTTGCTCCAGCAGCCGCGCTGAAAAGCCGCGCGCGCGCAGCTGCAGCAGGCGCGGTAAAATGCAGCGCCCGCGCTCATTCTATAATATTTTTTTAACTAAATTTGCATAGATAAAAAAAGCGATACATAGATATTTTACATCGGTGCAACTACTACGGCATAGATAATAGATAGTTCAATATACATAGATAGATAGATAGAAATTACTACGGCGTACATAGATAGAAAACTACTCTAAGTCGCTGCCATCACCATTGTCATCCTCGTCGGTGTCGTCCGAGATTGAGAGCCAGACGTCGTCCCAACGTTCATCGTCCGAGGTGAAGAACGACCTCCCACCTGCGGAGACGATGTCGCACTGCTCGTTCGCCACTGCCTTTCGCTGACGCCGGTCCGCCCGCTCCGAGCGGCGCCTTGCCGTCCTCTCCGCCCAGTAGGCATGCTCGGCGTTGACGTCCTCTGGGTGGCGACGGCGCCACTCCGCCATGGCTCGCTCGTCCTCCTCGGCGACGAGGAGACGGCGCCGCCGCCGAGCGTAGTCGGCACGGTCCATGTCCATGATCAGCCGCGGCGGAGGGGCGAGGCGCTGCGCCTCCTCGCGCGTGAAGACGTCCCGGAAATTCATCTGGGATCGAGGCCTGTCCAAGCGCCACGCTGCAGAGTCGTACGCGCGGGCCGCCTCGCGCGCGCTCCGGAACGTCCCGAGGCCGAGCCGGACGTCGCCGGCCCGTATCTCGGCGGAGTACCAGCCGTTGGGGCGCTCGCGGACGCCGCGAAAGCCCGAAGCACCCCGGCGGCGCGGCGGCATGGTGGCGCAGAAAGCGGCGACGCGGCGAAGCGGTGAAGTGCGAAGCGGCGAGATTGCGAGGAGAAGGGCGCGTGGCTGTTCTGTGCGCGTGGCGAAGCGCGGGATTTTATAGGCGCGCGCGAAGCGGCGCGCCAAATCTAGCGCACCGCGTGCCGCTTTCTACCGCGCGCGCAAACGCTTCCCGCGTGCGGTAACTTCCCGCCCCCGCTGGAGCGCGCGGAACCAACCGACGCACGCGAAAAACTGATTTTACCGTGCGGACGCGCGTTTTGCCGCGCCTGTTGGAGATGCTCTTATGAGTAGTATTACCTTTTTAGTGAGATGGTTGGCTCGTGCGCATGTGTAATGTGCTGATGTAGTGTGGATGAGCCTTGTACCCTCTTCTTATTTTTATTATTATATAATGCACATGCTCATATGTATTTCTTTTACGGACGCTCATACGTATTTTAGAAGAAAAAAGAACCGCAGAGATTTTTTTTCCTGTTATGTTTGGCTTCCAATTGCTAAGTCGTGATGCACTTAACTTCTTCCATAAAGTCATAATATATTACAGTATAATGTAGTTCTACGAGAATACACCGAGAAGTAAACATAGTTACCACAAGAATATATAGACAGGTTTCCACTTTTCCAAACAAAAGAAGCTACAGAACAGTAAACGTACATACATGTTCTTAGCGTCCGCCAGAACTACATGCGACATATAGCTCTGGTTTGCCTCTGGCGCCCACATGTATGGACAGCCCATTAGTATGTTTTCTCGTTCGTTCGTAGCTGTAGATTGTTTTTCCCCTTCTTTCATATACACTGGCTGGACTGGCACGTTTTTATTGGCTCTTGCTTTCTTTCTTTTTTCTTTTTCTTTTTTTTTTCAATTTCTCTGTTTTCAATGGTTTTCTCTGGTTTTCACCGTGTTTCATGTTTTGCATTGTTTTCTTCAAATTTTATTTCTTTTCATATTTTTCCTTTTCTTTTTTTATTTGGTTTTCATCGTATTTTTTCTAAGGTTTCATCTATTTTATTTTATTAGGGCATCTCCAATGCTAGACTCTTACATATGCGCTAATGGATAAAATAAGATCTCGTCAAATAAAAAAGCATCGAAGCGCTGCCTACCTCCACGCTGGGAACTAACTATGGGTGCTAATTAACCGGAAAACTGATTGCACAGCAATGCCTTTCAGCTCGTACGAAGGAAAAAAAGCTAAGCGCCTGGCACCTTTATTTACATCGACGCCGACCTGGACGCCAAGATTAATCGGGCCAACCGCAAATTGGATAGGATTTTGATCCTAGCGCCCATGCTTCGCGCCCAACGTTGGAGATGCCGTTATTATTTTCATTGTGTTCCACCGCTTTGCATAGGTTTCTTTGGTTTTTCTATTTCTTTTTATTTTTTGTTTTTATTTCCCTTGTTTTTTCTTGCGTTTCTTTGGTTCTTTTTATATAGATTTTCTTATTTTTATTTCCCCCCTTTTCAACTAATTTCAATTTTTAACACACATTTTACATTTTTTGTATTAAACAGGACCATTTTTATACACTTTCCAATATTTTTTAACTATATGATTAGTATAGTTTCTAATACATATTATCATCCCTACATTTTTTTCATACCAATTGAACATTTTAGTATACAACAAGAACATTTTTGTATACATATTTTACATTTTCAAATACATTATTGATTTTCTTGAAATATAGGTGATGATATCCATTTTTTTCGTACACATTGTGCATTTTTGGTGTACACCTGAAACATTTTTTAAATACATGAGTACATATTTCAGAATATAAGATTTGATTTATATTTTTTCGTACACACTGTAAATTTTTCCTAGACACCTGAAACATTTTTTATGAATGATTAAACATTTTTAAAATACACGATTAACATTGTTTCAAAACACAGTTTTGAAGTATCTGAATACAATTTAAAAAAATCAAATACACATTGAAACAGTTTTTAATGATATCAACATTTTACTAAACTATGCTAACAAAAAATTATATCACATTATTGTTTTAAATACATGATTGTCACTTTTTAAAATATAATGTCAACTTTACTTCATACGCATTGTACTTCATACGCACCGGTCATCAAGTGTCACAACTGCCCGCGGCAGGTGGTGCATCGAGTTTCGACCACGCTGTACATCTCAGATGGGTGTTCTTCAAGTGCAAAAAAGATGGGTTGAGTTCTCATTTGTTCGGTTGTTCATTGGATTCGTCGCAAATTGTAGCTCATTGTTTGCTCAAAATTGTGTGTAGAATGGATGCAAGTTTTGGTGTTTGGGAGAAGAGTACATCGGTCTATTGATAGCGAAAAATTCTATAGATGTTTGTGCATCCTTGCTAGAGTAGGAGTAGAGACTAGAGACGATACTAGAGGCGACGCAATGTCGAATTCGTCGGTACTGAAGAAGAAAGAAGTGTGCAAACTCGAGAAACCAATTGAGAGAATCAACAATGTTCAAAATGAAGACATAGAGAAAATATTAAACCAACTAGTAGGAGCAGTTATGGAAGTCAGATTTCTATTAAAGTGTCTAATTGTGGTTGTTTCTTTGGTTTGGTTCTCTTACCGAAGAATTGGTGAATTATGTACTCGGATGTATCGAGATGTCATTCAATAAAATAGAAAAGCATTGAAATTTGTTTCGGTGGCCTAAAATGAAATGAATTTGACAAAAAAAATACTCAGCCGGATACTCCTCTATTTTTTAGGGGATCGGCTAGAGATGCTCTTAGTAGTACCTTAGGAGGTTCATAATGAAAGTATCTTAGGTAGAATCATATATGTCAACTAGTCATTTTTGCTGAGGTGACACACAACTAAATGAAGAGGGAGAACTGAGTATTATAATATGATACGAGAAAGGCGTTTTGGAGGCCGAGCTCTATGGAGGCCTTCATTTTTGAAAAATTCAAATTCAAACTTTTATGGTTCAAAAAACCTGAAAAAAAATATGCGTGCATGTAAGGATGTAACTCACATGTGTGTAAAAATACATGATGAAATGCTTTGAGTTGCGACCTGTAAAAAAAGACAAATTCATGGCCTGGGAGGATGAATAGTATCATGTGTTAAACAACCCAGATTTTTCTTTTTTTGCACAACTCTCATTTCAATGTATTTTGAACTGAAATTTACACACATGTGTATTATGCCTTCATGTATATCTGTAATTGTTTTCAAAATTTTTTGAAATGTAAAAATATGAATTTCAATGAAATTGCAAATTTGAATTTGGAGGCTTCACTGGAACCCGAGCTCCAAAAGGGATTTCCGACCGTATATTAATTAATGTAATACTATATGTAATGGATGACAATAAATGAGATCACTATAATACTATGCAGTGTAGAGATAGTTGCATACACTAATATCATATGTATGATACTGTTGTGATCAGCTTAGTTGCAGCGCCTGCGACTTGCTTCGCTAAAATTGGGAAAGTATCAGGTGCTCCCATCCTTGTGGTATCCCCGGTGCTCCAATGTCAAAAATAATGTTTTTATATGTTTCAAAAAACTCCGGAATAAATATGGGTTCACAAGGAATGTGACTACAACCACTAAAAATTTCAGGTCCAAATTCGAAACAAACATTGAGAAAAAAGTGAAATCTAGCATGAATAGTATAAAAAAGACAAAAGCAACATTGACACCATTCACATTTGGATTTGTCTTTATTGTTCCTCAATGTGTGTTTTGGGTTTGGACCTGAGAATTTTAAGGGTTGTAGTCACATTCCTTATGAACATTTACATTTTTTAAGAATTGTTTGAAACATTTAAAAATATTTTTTTACATTGGAGCAACAGGAGTATCCCAAGGCTGGGAGCATCTGATACTTTCCCATCTAAAATTATACTCCTTGCACTGATCCTCAGGTAGAATATACTCCTAGCAAGGCTGACACTCCATCGAAGTTGACATATAAATCTTGAATTGCGCACGCATGTGAAGTGTGAAGACTATGGAAACCCATGACATGAACCACCCTTCCCATGACCATACACAGCTTGTAATTATAAACTTGGTCTAGACTCTAGACCATGGGCCATTTTCCTACAGAGTGGTAGAAATTTGTTTAAGCAGATAATTAGATGAAACATGCAAGTTAGACTAAGGGCAACTCCGACGCGGATCAACAAATCCCGCAAATGTCTGGACTAGACGGTCTGGGCACTTTTTGTCATCCAATATTGAACACCAAATCATACGGACTGGTCCGAACATAACTAGCGTGGGGGGGGGGGGGTGGAGCGTTCGAACTTCCACCACGTTGAACTCCGCCTACGTAGACGCACCCAAAACCGAGTCGGACCGCGCATTTGGACAATCATGCCACTGCTTTCGCATGAAATCTAACCCTTTCCCACCGCCTCGTACCTGATCGTTGCGGGCCCCATCATTCCAGCCCGTTCTACCTTCCCTTGCCATGACGGAGTCATCGGAGAAGACGAGCCGATGTTCGCCATCCCGCTAGATGCAAAGGTGGCTGCACGCAAAGTCAGGTCTGCGGAATGCAACACCTAGCACGTCAAGGCGAGCAAGAAGGCAGAGGTTGTGGCGGTGGATGATCAGAGCAAAGATCCTAACCAAAGCACAATGCCAGGCTGATACCGCACAAGCAATCGCAGCCCTGACCCTCCCAGGAAAAGGCACCCTACTACTACGACGCCCAACAGCCACCCGGAACACAGTTGCTGCTACACTAGTCCGTGTCCTCCTTCACCTATGGCTATTGAGTGTCGTTCAGCTTCGACCTCAACACTGAGTACGTCTTCGCGGACTCGTCGATGTTTGCCAGGTCACTGATGCCGATTGTGGAGATCTTGTCCATCGGTACCCAGTTACTGTTTGCTGGAATGTCTCAGCCAAGCGTGACTAAAGCAAGCAAGAAGGACATGATGAACATGTCCATGATGGAGGCGGCGGCAAAGACAGAAAAGTGGATGACTCACAGCCGGAGGAATAGCCGCAGCCGTACACCCAACATACATGCACCAAACATTCGGACATGGATCTGGACAAAAACTGGCTGCCAGATGCCAACCCAAAGAAGAAGAGTGGACAAGATTTCCCCAACAAGGAGGAAGATTTGTTGTGTCAAGCATGGCTACCCATTAGAAGTGATCCATTCCATGGCATGGAGCAAAAGGGCCGGGAATTTTGACAAAGTGTGCATGATTGGTTTCATGAGCAGAAGTGGTACAATCCACCCCGCATGGAAGTGTTCCATAATCACAATGTGAATTCACTCAACCATCGATGGTACAACACTCAAGAGGTTGCCAATAAGTATTGTGTCTTTTACAAACAAGCGTAAAATCGGTGGTCAAGTGGCGCGGCACTTAAAGAGCTTGTAAGTTTTCTTGCGTGTTGTTCTATGTGTTGGTCATTTGGCTGCATTTTCTCAATGTTGCAACCTGTTGACCATGTCATTGTCTTTCTTTGCTAGCCCGCACACACGTGCACATTGTACCAAAATATGGAGAAGAAGCACTTCATCTTTATGCATTGTTGAATGAATTTGAGTGGGTAAAGAAAGTGGCTCATCTCTGTTGCCAATTCCCTCAAGACCGCCATGGCCAATGAAGATGAAGGTGGTGACTGATACGTCTCCAACATATCTATAATTTATGAAGTATTCATGCCATGTTTATTATAGTTGTGTATGATTTTGGTGCACTTTTATATGTCTTCTATATGATTTTTATGGACTAACATATTGACCTAGTGCCTAGTGCCAGGTGTTGTTTTCTGCTTGTTTTTGGTTTTCCAGAAAATCCATATGAAATGAAGTCAAACTGCAGCGAAACTTTTTGATGATATTTTTGGAACAAAAGAGACACCTGAAACTTTGTGGAAGGTCCAGAAGAGCCACTAGGTGGCCACTACCTATCAGGGTGCGCCAGGAGCTAAAGTGGTGGGCTGGTGGGTAGTGGGCACCTCGTGGCCCATCTTCACCTGATTCCAATGCCAAAAATTCTTATAAATATAGAAACCCCAGAAACAACCCTAGAACTTTGACTCCGCTGCCGCAAGCCTCTGTACCTCTATGATCCAATCTAGCGCCCTTTTTCGGCACTCTGCCGGAGGGGGAAATCATCATCGGAGGCCATCTTCCATGATGAAGAGGGAGTAGTCCACCCTCGAGGCTGAGGGTTTGTACTAGTAGCTATGTGTTTGATCTCTCTCGCTCTCTCTCTCTCTCTCTCTCTCTTGTGTTCTTGATTTGGTGCGATCTTGATGTATCACGAGATTTCCTAATATAGTTGGATAATATGGTGTTTCTCCCTCTTTATCTTGTTGTGATGAATTGAGTTTTTACCATTGAGGTTTCACTATTATCGAACTGAATACTTTTATGGATTTGAGAACACTTGATGTATGTCTTGCATATGAATACCCGTGGTGACAATGGGGTATTATATTGATTCACTTGATGTATGTTTTGGCACTCAACTCACAAATTCCCGAGGGGACATTGGGGTAATCCATGCATAGGGGTTGATGCAAGTTTTCGTCCTACTTTCTCTGGTAGAAATCTTGGGGCACTCTTTAAAGTTCTTTGTGTTGAATTGAATATTATGAATCTGAAGTTGTTTGATGCATATCGTATAATCAACTCATGGATACTTGTGGAGACATTGGAGTATCTAGGTGACATTAGAGTTGGTTGATGTGTATCATATGGTGTTATT
Source organism: Triticum timopheevii (assembly GCA_963921465.1). NCBI lineage: Eukaryota > Viridiplantae > Streptophyta > Magnoliopsida > Poales > Poaceae > Triticum > Triticum timopheevii. The sequence continues at coordinate 340,464,888 of OY997262.1, read as the reverse complement.
TTAGTATGAACTCTATGGTTGTTTGTGACAACTATAGGAATAGCTCAATAGATTGATCGGAAAGGATAACTTTGCGGTGGTTTCGTACCCTACAAACAATTTTACCTTATATTCTTCGCTAGATAAGAACTTTGAAGTGACTCTTTGTCGCACGCTGAGGGATTATTATATGATTCAATTATGTTTGCACTGTTGAGAGATTGCACTAGTGAAAGTATGAACCCTAGGCCTTATTCTCAAGAATTGCAATACCGTTTGTGCTCACTTTTGTTACTTGCTACCATGCTGTTTTTTAGTGTTCCTATTAAAAAATCAATATCTACTATCATTAATTACTACACTTGTATCACCATCTCTTCACCGAACTAGTGCAACTATAAAATTTACCATTGTATTTGGTGTGTTGGGGACACAAGAGACTCTTTGTTATTTGCTTGCAGGGTTGTTTGAGAGAGACCATCTTCATCCTACGCCTCCCACGGATTGATAAACCTTAGGTCACCCACTTGAGGGAAATTTGCTATTGCCTACAAAACTTTGTGCTTGGAGGCCCAACATGAGTCTACAAGAACAAGTTGCCTAGTAGACATCAATGACACAATCATTCCAACAAATGAAGGAATTTCTTTGGCAATGAAGGTGGCAATGAAACAGTGAAGGAAGTGGGAGGTGGATAAGGAGAATCGAGAAGGGGCAGTGAACAAGATGTATGGTGAAGAAGGAGGAGGCAAGTGCAGAGTGAAATGATGTGAAGGAGTAAGATAATGCAGAGAGGTTTGTCATGTTCATAAACGTGCACAACAAGAAGCTCAAGCTCGAAGGGAGGAAGCATGAACAAGTCCACTTAGAGGACTAAAAGATGTTATTCATGAAGACACCGGAGTTGGATACCCATGCGACAAAGATTGTGCAAGAGTACCTAACGAGTGTAGTTTTACACTCATTTCTGCTGTTGTTTAAACTGGATAATGATGTCTACGGTGCAACTTTATTCTTGTAAACATTTTTGGGCCTCCAAGCGTAGAGTGTTGTAGGACAACAACAAATTCCCTCAAGTGGATGATCTAAGGTTTATCAATACGCGAGGGGTGTAGGATGAAGGTGGTCCTCTCTTAAACAACCCTGCAATCAAATACAAGTGGTGTCTTGTGTCCCCAACACACCCAATACAATTGTCAGATGTATAAGTGCACTAGTTCAGAGAAGCGATGATGATAGATGTGTAACATGGATGGTAGAAATAGGTATTTGTAATCTGAACAAATAAAAACAACGAGGTAGCAAGTAACAAAATTGAGTAAAAAGTGTCTTAATGCTTGGAAACAAGGTCTAGGGTTCATACTTTCACTAGTGCCGACTCTCAACATCATTAACATAATTAAACCACATGATAATCCTGCAAAGTGCAGCAAAGAGTCACTCCAAAGTTTATATTTCTATTATAGAAAATAGGATGAAATCGCGTAGGTGCGCTTAACAATAAACCACCTCAAAGTTGTATTTCCAATTTTGATCTATTGAACCACCCACAAACTTCCATAGATAGTCCCAGAAATCATACTATGATAACACCATATGATACTTATCATTCAACCTTTACGCCAAGAGTACCCCAATGTCACCTTGGGTATCTGCAAGTTAACTACTAGACTTGCATCATGTAATCTAAAATCCAAAGTATTAAATCCAACATAAATAAACTTTAAAGAGCAAGAATCAATTCATTATATATCATAAGATCCAACTATATTAATAAAGCTCATGGTACATCATGATCGAATCCATCAAGAACATAAGAGAGAGAGAGAGAGCATAGCTACTAGTACATAGCATCATCCCCGAGGAAGAACTACTCACACATCACCATGAGAACGGAGAGGGAGTTGATGGAGATAGTGATGGAGGAAATGTCCCTGGTAGTGCTCTGGCGCCACCGGATGAGAGGGGTAAGGGGGCCCCTCCATCTTCTTCCTTGTCCATCCGGGGAGAGAGTGAGCTTGAAGGAAATATGCCCTAGAGGCAATAATAAAGTTATTATTTATTTCCTTATATCATGATAAATGTTTATTATTCATGCTAGAATTATATTAACGGGAAACATAATGCATGTGTGAATACATAGACAAACATAGTGTCACTAGTATGCCTCTACTTGACTAGCTCGTGAATCAAAGATGGTTAAGTTTTGCTAGCCATAGACATGAGTTGTCATTTGATTAACGGGATCACATCATTAGGAGAATGATGTGATTGACTTGACCCATTCCGTTATCTTAGCACCCGATCGTTTAGTATGTTGCTATTGCTTTCTTCATGACTTATACATGTTCCTATGACTATGAGATTATGCAACCCCCGTTTGCCGGAGGAACACTTTGTGTGCTACCAAACGTCACAATGTAACTGGGTGATTATAAAGGAGCTCTACAGGTGTCTCCAAAGGTACATGTTGGGTTGGCGTATTTCGAGATTAGGATTTGTCACTCCGATTGTCGGAGAGGTATCTCTGGGCCCTCTCGGTAATACACATCACATAAGCCTTGCAAGCATTGCAGCTAATGAGTTAGTTGCGAGATGATGTATTACAGAATGAGTAAAGAGACTTGCCGGTAACGAGATTGAACTAGGTATAGGATACCGACGATCGAATCTCGGGCAAGTAACATACCGATGACAAAGGGAACAACGTATGTTGTTATGCGGTCTGACCGATAAAGATCTTCGTAGAATATGTGGGAGCCAATATGAGCATCCAGGTTCCGCTATTGGTTATTGACCGGAGACGTGTCTCGGTCATGTCTACATTGTTCTCGAACCGTAGGGTCCGCACGCTTAACGTTTCGATGACAGTTATATTATGAGTTTATGAGTTTTGATGTACCGAAGGAGTTCGGAGTCCCGGATGAGATCGGGGACATGACGAGGAGTCTCGAAATGGTCGAGACGTAAAGATCGATATATTGGACAACTATATTCAGACATCGAAAAGGTTCCGAGTGGTTCGGGTATTTTTCGGAGTACCGAGGAGTTACGGGAATACGGGGAAGAAGTATTGGGCCTTATTGGGCCATATGTGAAAGAGAGAGGGGCTGCCTAGGGCAGGCCCCCCCCCCAAGGCCTAGTCCGAATTGGACTAGGGGGAGGGGCCGCGCCCCCTCCTTCCTTCCCTTCTCCCTTCCCCTTCCTTGTCTCCTACTCCTAATACTTGGAAGGATTCCTAGTTGGACTAGGAAAGGGGGAATCCTACTCCCGGCGGGAGTAGGACTCCCCTAGGGCGCGCCATAGAGAGGGCCGGCCCTCCCCTCCTCCACTCCTTTATATACGGGGGCAGGGGGCACCCCATAGACACACAAGTTGATCTTCGTGATCGTTCCTTAGCCGTGTGCGGTGCCCCCCTCCACGATATTACACCTCGATCATATTGTAGCAGTGCTTAGGCGAAGCCCTGCGACGGTTGAACATCAAGATCGTCACCACACCGTCGTGCTGACGGAACTCCTCCCCGAAGCTTTGCTGGATCGGAGCTCGGGGTGTGTCATCGAGCTGTACGTGTGTCAAGAACTCGGAGGTGCTGGAGTAACGGTGCTTGGATTGGTTGGACCGGGAAGACGTACGACTACTTCCTCTACGTTGTGTCAACGCTTCCGCTTCGGTCTACGAGGGTACGTAGACAACACTCTCCCCTCTCGTTGCTATGCATCACCATGATCTTGCGTGTGCGTAGGATTTTTTTTGAAATTACCACATTCCCCAACAGTGGTATCAGAGCCAGGTTTTATGGTTTGATGTTATATGCACGAGTAGAACACAAGTGAGTTGTGGGCGATATAAGTCATACTGCTTACCAGCATGTCATACTTTGGTTCGGCGGTATTGTTGGATGAAGCGGCCCAGACCGACATTACGCGTACGCTTACGCGAGACTGGTTCTACCGACATGCTTTGCACACAGGTGGCTGGCGGGTGTCAGTTTCTCCAACTTTAGTTGAACCGAGTGTGGCTACGCCCGGTCCTTGCGAAGGTTAAAACAGCACCAACTTGACAAACTATCGTTGTGGTTTTAATGCCTAGGTGAGATTGGTTCTTGCTTAAGCCCGTAGCAGCCACATAAAACTTGCAACAACAAAGTAGAGGACGTCTAACTTGTTTTTGCAGGGCATGTTGTGATGTGATATGGTCAAGACATGATGCTAAATTTTATTGTATGAGATGATCATGTTTTGTAACCGAGTTATCGGCAACTGGCAGGAGCCATATGGTTGTCGCTTTATTGTATGCAATGCAATCGCCCTGTAATGCTTTACTTTATCACTAAGCGGCAGCGATAGTCATAGAAGCATAAGATTGGCGAGACGACAACGATGCTACGATGGAGATCAAGGTGTCGCGCCGGTGACGATGGTGATCATGACGGTGCTTCGAAGATGGAGATCACAAGCACAAGATGATGATGGCCATATCATATCACTTATATTGATTGCATGTGATGTTTATCTTTTATGCATCTTATCTTGCTTTGATTGACAGTAGCATTTTAAGATGGTCTCTCACTAAAAATTATCAAGAAGTGTTCTCCCTGAGTATGCACCGTTGCCAAAGTTCGTCGTGCCCAGACACCACGTGATGATCGGGTGTGATAAGCTCTACGTCCATCTACAACGGGTGCAAGCCAGTTTTGCACACGCAGAATACTCAGGTTAAACTTGAAGAGCCTAGCATATGCAGATATGGCCTCGGAACACGGAGACCGAAAGGTCGAGCGTGAATCATATAGTAGATATGATCAACATAATGATGTTCACCATTGAAAGCTACTCCATTTCACGTGATGATCGGTTATGGTTTAGTTGATTTGGATCACGCGATCACTTAGAGGATTAGAGGGATGTCTTTCTAAGTGGGAGTTCTTAAGTAATATGATTAACTTAAATTTATCATGAACTTATTCCTGGTAGTATTTTGCAAATTATGTTGTAGATCAATAGCTTGCGTTGTTGCTTTCATATGTTTATTTTGATATGTTCCTAGAGAAAATTGTGTTGAAAAATGTTAGTAGCAATGATGTGGATTGGATCCGTGATCTAAGGTTTATCCTCATTGTTGCGCAGAAGAATTATGTCCTTGATGCACCGCTAGGTGACAAACCTATTGCAGGAGCTGATGCAGACGTTATGAACGTTTGGCTAGCTCAATATGATGACTACTTGATAGTTTAGTGCACCATGCTTAACGGCTTAGAATCGGGACTTCAAAGACATTTTGAACGTCATGGACCATATGAGATGTTCCAGGAGTTGAAGTTAATATTTCAAGCAAATACCCGAGTTGAGAGATATGAAGTCTCCAACAAGTTCTACAGCTAAAAGATGGAGGAGAATCGCTCAACTAGTGAGCATGTGCTCAGATTGTCTGGGTACTACAATCGCTTGAATCAAGTGGGAGTTAATCTTCTAGATAAAATAGTGATTGACAGAATTCTCTAGTCACCATCACCAAGTTAGTAGAACTTCGTGATGAACTATAATATGCAAGGGATAACGGAAACGATTCCCAAGCTCTTCATGATGCTAAAATCGACGAAGGTAGAAATCAAGAAAAACATCAAGTGTTGATGGTAGACAAGACCACTAGTTTCAAGAAAAGGGCAAAGGGAAGAAGGGGAACTTCAAGAACAACGGCAAGCGAGTTGCTGCTCAAGTGAAGAAGCCCAAGTCTGGTCCTAAGCCTGAGACTAAGTGCTTCTACTGCAAAGGGATTGGTCACTGGAAGCGGAACTACCCCAAGTGATTGGCGGATAAGAAGGATGGCTAAGTGAACATAAGTATATTTGATATACATGTTATTGATGTGTACTTTACTAGTGTTTATAGCAACCCCTCAGTATTTGGTACTAGTTCAGTTGCTAAGATTAGTAACTCGAAACGGGAGTTGCAGAATAAACAGAGACTAGTTAAGGGTGAAGTGACAATGTGTGATGGAAGTAGTTCCAAGATTGATATGATCATCATCGCACACTCCCTATACTTTTGGGATTAGTGTTGAAACTTAATAAGTGTTATTTGGTGTTTGCATTGAGCATGAATATGATTTGATCATGTTTATTGCAATATGGTTATTCATTTAAGTAAGAGAATAAATTGTTGTTCTGTTTACATGAATAAAACCTTATATGGTTACACACCCAATGAAAATGGTTCATTGGATCTCGATCGTAGTGATACACATATTCATAATATTGAAACCAAAAGATGCAAAGTTAATAATGATAGTGCAACTTATTTGTGGCACTGCAGTTTAGGTCATATTGGTGTAAAGCGCATGAAGAAACTCCATGCTGATGGACTTTTGGAATCACTTGATTATGAATCACTTGATGCTTGCGAACCATGCCTCATGGGCAAGATGACTAAGACTCCGTTCTCCAGAACAGTGGAACGAGCAACTGACTTATTGGAAATAATACATACCGATGTATGCGATCCAATGAGTGTTGACGCTCGTGGCAAGTATCATTATTTTCTGACCTTCACAAGATGATTTGAGCAGATATGGGTATATCTACTTGATGAAACATAAGTCTGAAATAGTTCAAAGGTTCAAAGGATTTCAGAGTGAAGTGGAAAAATCATCATAACAAGAAAATAAAGTTTCTGCGATCTGATCGCAGAGACAAATATTTGAGTTACGAGTTTGGTCTTCAATTAAAACTATGTGGAATAGTTTCACAAATTCGTGCCACCTGGAACACCACAGCATAATGGTGTGTCCGAACGTCATAACCGTACTTTATTGGATATCGTACAATCTATGATGTTTCTTACCGATTTACCACTATCATTTTGGGGTCATGCATTAAAGACAACTGCATTCACGTTAAAAAGGGCACCATCTAAATCCGTTGAGATGTCACAATCTGAACTGTGGTTTGGCAAGAAACCAAAGTTGTCGTTTCTTAAAGTTTGGGGTTGTGATGCTTATATGAAAAAGTTTCATCCTGATAAGCTCAAACCCAAATCGGAGAAATATGTCTTCATAGGATACCCAAAGGAGACTGTTGGGTACACCTTCTATCATAGATCCGAAGGCAAGACATTCGTTGCTAAGAATGGATCCTTTCTAGAGAAGGAGTTTCTCTCGAAATAAGTGAGTGGGAGGAAAGTTGAAACTTGATAAGGTAATTGTACCTTCTCCCTTATTGGAAAGTAGTTCATCACAGAAATCTGTTCCTGTGACTACTACACCAATTAGTGAGGAAGCTAATGATGATGATCATGTAACTTCAGATCAAGTTACTACCGAATCTCGTAGGTAAACTAGAGTGAGATCCGCACCAGAGTGGTATAGTAATCATGTTCTAGAGGTCATGTTACTTGACCATGACGAACCTACGAACTATGAGGAAGCAATGATGAGCCTAGATTCCGCGAAATGGCTTGAGGCCATGAAATCTGAGATGGGATCCATGTATGAGAACAAAGTGTGCACTTTGGTTGACTTGCCCGATGATCGGCAAGCAATTGAGAATAAATGGATCTTCAAGAAGAAGTTTGACGCTGACGGTAATGCTACTGTCTACAAAGCTCGACTTGTCGCAAAAGGTTTTCGACAAGTTCAAGGGATTGACTACGATGAGACCTTCTCACCCGTAGCGATGCTTAAGTCTATTTGAATCATGTTAGTAATTGCCGCATTTTATGAAATCTGGCAAATGGATAACAAAACTGCAATCCTTAATGGATTTCTTAAAGAAGAGTTGTATATGATGCAACCAGAAGGTTTTCTCAATCCTAAAGGTGCTAACAAAATATGCAAGCTCCAGCGATCCACCTATGGACTGGTGCAAGCATCTCGGAGTTGGAATATACACTTTGATGAGTTGATCAAAGCATATAGTTTTATACAGACTTGCGGTGAAGCCTGTATTTACGAGAAAGTGAGTGGGAGCACTACAACATTTCTGATAAGTATATGTGAATGACATATTGTTGATCGGAAATAATGTAGAATTATTCTGCAAAGCATAAAGGAGTGTTTGAAAGGAGTTTTTCAAAGAAAAACCTTGATGAAGCTGCTTACATATTGAGCATCAAGATCTATAGAGATAGATCAAGACGCTTGATAAGTTTTTTCAATGAGTACATACCTTGATAAGATTTTGAAGTAGTTCAAAATGGAACAGTCAAAGAAAGAGTTCTTGCCTATGTTACAAGGTGTGAAATTGAGTAAGACTCAAAACTCGAGCACGGTAGAAGATAGAAAGGGAATGAAAGTCATTCCCTATGCCTTGGCCATAGGTTCTATAAAGTATGCCATGATGTGTACCGGATCTATTGTATACCCTACACTGATTTTGGCAAGGGAGTACAATAGTGATATAGGAGTAGATCATTGGACAACGGTCAAAATTATCCTTAGTGGAATAAGGATATGTTTCTCAATTATGGAGGTGACAAAAGGTTCGTCGTAAAGGTTACGTCGATGCAATTTTTGACACTGATCTAGATGAATCTAAGTCTCAATCTAGATACATATTGAAAGTGGGAGCAATTAGCTAGAGTAGCTCTGTGCAGAGCATTGTTGACATAGAAATTTTCAAAATACATACGGATCTGAATGTGGCAGACCCGTTGACTAAACTTCTCTCAACAGCAAAACATGATCACACCTTAGTACTCTTTGGGTGTTAATCACATAGCGATGTGAACTAGATTACTGAATCTAGTAAACCCTTTGGGTGTTGGTCACATGGCGATGTGAACTATGGGTGTTAATCACATGATGATGAGAACTATCGATGTTAATCACATGGTGATGTGATCTAGATTATTGACTCTAGTGCAAGTGGGAGACTGAAGGAAATATGCCCTAGAGGCAATAATAAAGTTATTATTTATTTCCTTTTATCTGGATAAATGTTTATTATTCATGCTAGAATTGTATTAACCGGAAACATAATACATGTGTGAATACATAGACAAACATAGTGTCACTAGTATGCCTCTACTTGACTAGCTCGTGAATCGAAGATGGTTAAGTTTCCTAGCCATAGACATGAGTTTTCATTTGATTAATAGGATCACATCATTAGGAGAATGATGTGATTGACTTGACCCATTCCATTAGCTTAGCACCCGATCGTTTAGTATGTTGCTATTGCTTTCTTCATGACTTATACATGTTCCTATGACTATGAGATTATGCAACTCCCGTTTGCCGGAGGAACACTTTGTGTTCTACCAAACATCACAACGTAACTGGGTGATTATAAAGGAGCTCTACAGGTGTCTCCAAAGGTACATGTTGGGTTGGCGTATTTCGAGATTAGGATTTGTCACTCCGATTGTCGGAGAGGTATCTCTGGGCCCTCTCGGTAATACACATCACATAAGCCTTGCAAGCATTGCAGCTAATGAGTTAGTTGCGAGATGATGTATTACAGAACGAGTAAAGAGACTTGCCGGTAACGAGATTGAACTAGGTATAGGATACTGACGATCGAATCTCGGGCAAGTAACATACCGATGACAAAGGGAACAACGTATGTTGTTATGTGGTCTGACCGATAAAGATCTTCGTAGAATATGTGGGAGCCAATATGAGCATCCAGGTTCCGCTATTGGTTATTGACCGGAGACGTGTCTCGGTCATGTCTACATTGTTCTCGAACCGTAGGGTCCGCACGCTTAAGGTTTCGATGACCGTTATATTATGAGTTTATGAGTTTTGATGTACCGAAGGAGTTCGGAGTCCCGGATGAGATCGGGGACATGACGAGGAGTCTCGAAATGGTCGAGACATAAAGATCGATATATTGGACGACTATATTCGGACATCGGAAAGGTTCCGAGTGGTTCGGGTATTTTTTGGAGTACCGGGGAGTTACGGGAATACGGGGAAGAAGTATTGGGCCTTATTGGGCCATACGGGAAAGAGAGAGGGACTGCCTAGGGCAGGCCGCGCCCCCCCCCCCCAAGGCCTAGTCCGAATTGGACTAGGGGGAGGGGCCGCGCCCCCTCCTTCCTTCCCTTCTCCCTTCCCCTTCCTTGTCTCCTACTCCTAATACTTGGAAGGATTCCTAGTTGGACTAGGAAACGGGGAATCCTACTCCCGGCGGGAGTAGGACTCCCCTAGGGCGTGCCATAGAGAGGACCGGCCCTCCCCTCCTCCACTCCTTTATATACGGGGGCAGGGGGCACCCCATAGACACACAAGTTGATCTTCGTGATCGTTCCTTAGCCGTGTGCAGTGCCCCCCTCCACGATATTACACCTCGGTCATATTGTAGCAGTGCTTAGGCGAAGCCCTGCGACGGTTGAACATCAAGATCGTCACCACGCCGTCGTGCTGACGGAACTCCTCCCCGAAGCTTTGCTGGATCGGAGCTTGGGGTGCGTCATCGAGCTGTACGTGTGTCAAGAACTCGGAGGTGCCGGAGTAACGGTGCTTGGATCGGTTGGACCGGGAAGACGTACGACTATTTCCTCTACGTTGCATCAACGCTTCTGCTTCGGTCTACGAGGGTACGTAGACAACACTCTCCCCTCTCGTTGCTATGCATCACCATGATCTTGCGTGTGTGTAGGAATTTTTTTGAAATTACCACGTTCCCCAACAGAGCTCTCCCTAGATTGGATCTCTCTATTTTGTCTCCTATATTCACTTCTTTTTTCTGGCCGAGCACCGTTTCTTAAATACCCGGAGATCCATAAATCTGACCAGGCTGAAATGTTAACATGATTTTCCCCCATAAATTAGCTTTGTTGTGGAAAATGAAGATCTCTAACTAAACTAAGGAGCAGCCACACAAGCCCATGGTACACCCATGGGGGATGGGTGCTCCACCTGGCCGTGTGGGACCCTCAAGCACCGCCTTGTGTTGATTTCTTCTCCCAAAAATCATATATATTGTAGGAAAATATCGTATTAAATTGCATGGAAGATATTGACCACCCACGCTACTCTATGAGTTGTATGAGCACACAAAACAGAAGTTTTTATTTGAAGGTTTAGAGTTGGTACATACAAATTTAATTGGTATGGCAGTGAAGTACCATATATAAGTAGGTATAGGTGACATTTTTCTAAGAAACTTGATTCAAGGATTTTGGATGCAAAAGCAGTATTTCCACTTAGTGCGGAAGTATTTGGCTAGCAAAGATTATAAACAAAGACCACATGTTGGAGGATCCATGACAATATAATTTCTATACAAATATACACAAACATAACTCATTACATTGTCTTCCTTGTTCAACATCAACTATTTGATCAAGGTTGAAAATATTCGTTGAGGGTTCACAATCACAAAAGATGTCCAAGATAGTACATTTGCATGTGAAATTTATCTTCCTTGTACTAATCTTTGATGAAGTGTCCAAACGGCCAATGTTCTGTTTGATGAATTGTCCTAAACCCAATGCAAAGCCACTACTTCCCACAAGATCGGCATATGAGATTGAATTATAATGCTAGGATACGTATTTAATTTTCAACACATATGTAATTTCAAGTGTATGATATTCAATTCATTAAAAAGAATCTCTAAGGATATAAGCGAAGCACAAGAGTAAATAATAAAACTACTCCAAAAGATATAAGCGAAGAACAAAGAGTAGTTAAGTAAGTAAGTGGCTATGAATTGAATCTCTCCAACATGAAGTTAAGATGCAAAAATACGCTCCAAGGATAGCACATATCATGTGAATAAATAAAAACTTAGGCCCTACCGAGACTAATCGATAGTTATTGGTGAAGAAAAGTGGGTGCCTACCGGGGCACCCCATCTTAAATACTTGAGACTCCTTGAAATATTACCTTGGGATACCTTGGGCATCCTCAAGCTTGAGGTCTTGTGTCTCATTAGTTCCTCCTGTATTACAGTCTCCCCTGGGTCTTAAAAACTTCATTCATAGAATACTTAATCGAACTCATGAGATAGGTTAGTACAAAATAAATACAAAACCTTAACATTCTCTACTCTAGAAAATCTTCAAGATTATAATTAAATATTGCATACCAAATTCCTACACATATTTAATATCTCTATATACTAATTGAAATATTAAATAAGCAAAAATGAGCAAACAATGCATCTACAACAACAATCTATCTAAATAGAATAGTCCGTAAAGGAGGAATAAATTAACATACTTTTGTAACTCTAAAAATCTAAATCGAACTTCTTCTAGCTCCGACCGGTAAAGTACCGAACATACGGCACCTCCGAGTTCTGCACACGTTCAGGTCGATGACGTCCCTCGTCCTCTTGATCCAACAAGATCTCGAGGAAGTAGATGAGTTCCATCAGCATGATGGTGTGGTGACGGTGATGGTGATGTGCTTCACGCAGGCTTCACCAAAGCACCGCGAGAATATGATTTGGGTTGTAAACTTTGGAGGGGGGCACCGCACACGGCTAACAACTGATGTTATGTGTTCTAGGCGCCCCCTCCCCTCATATATAGGTGGGAGGGGAGGAGAGGCAGCCAGGGGGTGCCCCAAGTAGGATCTGAATCCTACTTGGGGTTTCCCCAAGTGGCGCCCCTTTCCTTTTTACACCGGAGAAGAAAGGGAAGGAGGAAGAGAGAAAGGAGGGGGGCTGAACCCCCATTTTCCTTCTCCAGTTTAGCCGCATGCCTAAGGGGGGCGCGCCACCCGTTGTGGGCTGGTGTGCTCCCCTCTTATGGTCCATATGGTCAATATCTTCTCCTCGGGGTTTTCGGTAACCCATCCAGTACTCCGATAAATACCCGATACACTCTGGACCACTTTCGGTGTCCGAATACTATCATCCTATATATCAATATTTACACCTCGCCCATTTCAAGACTCCTAGTCATGTCCGTGATCTCATCCGGGACTCCGAACAACATTCGGTCACCAAATCACATAACTCATATAATACAATATCGTCATCAGACGTTAAGCGTGCGGATCCTACGGGTTCGGGAACTATGTAGACGTGACCGAGACACCTCTCCGGTCAATAACCAATAGAGGAACCTGGATGCTCATGGCTCCCACATATTCTATGAAGATCTTTATAGGTCGAACCATTATGACAACATACGTTATTCCCTTTGTCATCGGTATGTTACTTGCCCGAGATTCGATCATCGGTATCTTCATACCTAGTTCAATCTTATTACAGACAAGTCTATTTACTCATTCCGTAATACATCATTCTACAACTAACTCATTAGTCACTTTGCTTGCAAGGCTTCTTATGATGTGTATTACCGAGAGGGCCCAGAGATACCTCTCCAATACTCGGAGTGACAAATCCTAATCTCGATCTATGCCAACCCAACAAACACCTTCGGAGATACCTGTAGAGCATCTTTATAATCACCCAGTTACGTTGTGACGTTTGACAGCACACAAGGCATTCCTCCGGTATCCGGGAGTTGCATAATCTCATAGTCGACGGAATATGTATTTGACAGAAGAAATCAATAGCAATAAAACTAAACGATCATAATGCTAAGATAGAGAATGGGTCTTGTCCATCACCTCATTCTCCTAATGATTTGATCCCCTTTATCAAATGACAACACATGTCTATGGTTAGGAAACTTAACCATCTTTGATCGACGAGCTAGTCTAGTAGAGGCTTACTAGGCACACAGTATTTTGTCTATGTATCCACACATGTATCAAGTTTCCGGTTAATACAATTCTAGAATTAATAATAAACATTTTTCATGAAATAAGGAAATATAGAATAAGAACTTTATTATTGCCTCTAGGGCATATTTCCTTCAGTCTCCCACTTGCACTAGTCAATAATCTAGATTACATTGTAATGATTCTAACACCCATGGAGTCTTGGTGCTGATCATGTCTTACTCGTGGAAGAGGCTTAGTCAACGGGTCTGCTATATTCAGATCCGTATGTATTTTGCAAATCTCTATGTGTCCCTCCTTGACTTGATCACAGATGGAGTTGAAACGTCTCTTGATGTGTTTGGTTATTTTGTGAAATATGGATTACTTCGCTAAGGCAATTGCTCCAGTATTGTCACAAAAGATTTTCATTGGACCCAATGCACTAGGTATTACACCTAGATCAGATATGAACTCCTTCATCCGGACTCCTTCATTTGCTACTTTTGAAGTAGCTATGTCCTCCGCTTCACACATAGATCCTGCCACGACGCCTTGCTTGGAACTGCACCAACTAATAGCTCCACCATTCAAAATAAATACGTATCTGGTTTATGACTTAGAGTCATCCGGATCAGTGTCAAAACTAGCATCAACGTAACCTTTTATGAAGGGCTCTTTGTAACCTCCATAAACGAGTAACATATCCTTTGTCCTTTTCAGGTACTTCAAGATATTCTTGACCGTTGTCCAGTGATCCACTCCTAGATTACTTTGGTACCTCCCTGCCAGACTTATGGCAAGGCACACATCTGGTCAGGTACACAGCATAACATACATGATAGAACCTATGGCTGAGGCATAGGGAATGACATTCATTTTCTCTCTATCTTCTGCAGTAGTCGGGCATTGAGTCGGACTCAATTTCACACCTTGTAACACAGCCAAGAAACCTTTCTTTGACTGGTCCATTTTGAACTTCTTCAAAACTTTATCAAGGTATGTGCTTTGTGAAAGTCCTATTAAGCGTCTTGATCTATCTCTATAGATCTTGATGCCCAATATATAAGCAGCTTCACCGAGGTCTTTCATTGAAAAACTTTTATTCAAGTATCCTTTTATGCTATCTATAAATTCTACATCATTTCTACTCAACAATATGCCATCCACATATAATATTAGAAATTCTATAGAGCTCCCACTCACTTTCTTGTAAATACAGGCTTCTCCAAAAGTCTGTATAAAACCATATGCTTTGATCACCTCATCAAAGCGTATATTCCAACTTCCGAGATGCTTACACCAGTCCATAGATGGATCGTTGGAGCTTGCACATTTTGTTAGCACATTTAGGATCAACAAAACCTTCTGGTTGCATCATATACAACTCTTCTTTCAGAAATCCATTAAGGAATGCAGTTTCGCTCCATTTGCCAGATTTCATAATCATAAAATGTGGCAATTGATAACATGATTCAGACAGACTTAAGCATTGCTACGGGTGAGAAAGTGATACGTCTCCGTCGTATCTATAATTTTTGATTGTTCCATGCCAATATTCTACAACTTTCATACACTTTTGGCAACTTTTTATACTATTTTTTGGGACTAACATATTGATCCAGTGCCCAGTGCCAGTTCATGTCTGTTGCATGTTTTATGTTTCGCAGAAAACCCATATCAAACAGAGTCCAAACGGAATAAAAATGGATGGAGAATTATTTTGGAATATTTGGGATTTTCCGGAGGAAGAATCAATGTGAGACGGTGTCTGAGGTGGCCACGAGACAAGGGGGCACGCCCTCCCCCCTGGGCGTTCCTGGCACCCTCGTGGGCCACCCGTAAGGTGGTTGATGCCCTTCTTTTGCTGCAAGAAAGCTAATTTTATGAGAAAAATCTAGGCGAAATATTCACCCCAATCAGAGTTATGGATCTCCGGATATAAAAGAAACGGTGAAGGGGAAGGATCTGGGAACGCAGAAACAGAGAGATAGATCCAATCTCGGAGGGGCTCTCGCCCCTCTCACGCCATGGGAGCCAAGGACCAGAGGGTAAACCCTTCTCCCATCTAGGCAGAAGGTCAAGGAAGAAGAAGAACAAGGGGGGGCCCTCTCCCCCTTGCTTCCAGTGGCGCCGGAACACCGCCGGGGGCCATCATCATCACCGCGATCTTCACCAACAACTTCACCACCTTCATCACCAACTCTTCCCCCCTCTATACAGCGGTGTAACCCCTCTCTTACCCGCTGTAATCTCTACTTAAACATGGTGCTGAACGCTATATACTATTTCCCAATGATGTATGGCTATCTTATGATGTTTGAGTAGATCCATTTTGTCCTATGGGTTAATTGATGATCGTGATTGGTTTGAGTTGCATGTTTTATTATTGATGCTGTCCTATGGTGCTCTCCATGTCGTACAAGCATGAGGGATCCCCGTTGTAGGGTTTGCAATATGTTTATGATTTTCTTATGGTGGGTGGTGTGAGTGAACAGAAGCACAGACCCGAGTAAGTAGGTTGTTTGCGTATGGGATAAAGGGGACTTGATGCTTTAATGCTATGGTTGGGTTTTACCTTATTGAATCTTTAGTAGTTGCAGATGCTTGCTAGAGTTCCAATCATAAGTGCATATGATCCAAGAAGAGAAAGTATGTTAGCTTATGCCTCTCCCTCAAATAAAATTGCAATAGTGATTACCGGTCTAGTTATCGATTGACTTGGACAAACAACTTTCTCATAACAAAAAGCTCTCTACTAATACTTACTTTATTGCATCTTTATCTAAACAGCCCCTAGTTTATATTTATGCGTTCTTCATTATCTTGCAAACCTATCCAACAACATCTACAAAGTACTTCTAGTTTCATACTTGTTCTAGGTAAAGCGAACGCCAAGCATGCATAGAGTCGTATCAGTGGCCGATAGGACTCGAGAGAGTATTTGTTCTACCTTTAGCTCCTCGTTGGGTTCGACACACTTACTTATCGAAAGAGGCTACAACTACCCCGTATACTTGCGGGTCATCAAGACCTTTTTCTGGCGCCGTTGCCGGGGGGTCATAGCGTGGGGTGATTATTCTCGTGTGTGCTTGTTTGCTTTATCACTAAGTAATTTTTATTTGCTGTTCTTAGTTGTTTTCTATCTTTAGTTATGGGTAGGAAATGCAAAATACCAAAAAAATTAGTTGTACCTACTGAACCAATGGTTGAAGAACCACTCAAAATATATCACACTCCTGAAGCTTTTTACTTGGATCATCTTCGATCCCTTTGTGCTCGTGCTGAAACCCCAACTAGCTTAGTTGAGGGAAAATCTTTAGATGAGCATGCTTGTTATGTGCAACACCATATATCTGAAAAAGGAAACTTTTACTGGATCAAATTCATCGTTTGCAATGCTATGCTTGTAATTTATGTGAAATATATGATGTTAGTTGTTGTTCTGAAAACCCTAAGAAACACCTTCCCTACCAATGTGAGTTTATTGATAATGGGATCGTAACTTCGAATGCTAAGGGTGTTTATAATTACTATGATGTTCAAAAAATTGAAGAATTTGTTGCTTTTAAGGGTGCTTATGAAATTGCTTCTTTGATTGAAAAGTATAATGCTACTCTCTACAAATCTGAATTTTTTCCATACTTGAAT
Organism: Triticum timopheevii; assembly: GCA_963921465.1. Classification (NCBI taxonomy): domain Eukaryota; kingdom Viridiplantae; phylum Streptophyta; class Magnoliopsida; order Poales; family Poaceae; genus Triticum; species Triticum timopheevii. The sequence goes on along the minus strand of OY997262.1, from coordinate 340,447,632 downwards.
ATTGTTATGATAATTATGCTTCTAATGCCTATGTTAAACTATATATTGAGAAAATCTCCGATGTCCAAGAAGAGACTAATATTTTGCAGGAAGCTATGGAAGAAGAAATTGATGAAACTATGAGCTCATTGGATGAAAAAGATGATGAGGAGAGCGAAGAACAAAAGGAGGAAGAGCGGATTAGATACTCGTTCCCACCTTCTAATGAGAGTAACTCTTCAACTCATACATTGTTTAATTTCCTTTCGTTCTTACCGAAGGATGATTGCTATGATGATTGTTATGATCCCGTTGATTCTCTTGAAATATCCCTTTTTGGTGATGCTTGCTATGCTTGTGGCCAAGATGTCAATATGAATTATGCTTATGGAGATGAACTTGCTATAGTTCCTTATGTTAAACATGAAATTGTTGCTATTGCACCCATGCATGATAGTCCTATTATCTTTTTGAATTCTCCCGACTACACTATATCGGATAAGTTTGTGCTTATTAAGGATTATATTGATGGGTTGCCTTTTACCGTTGCACATGATGATTTTGATAGATATAATATGCATGTGCTTGCTGCTCCTACTTGCAATTATTATGAGAGAGGAACTATATGTCCACCTCTCTACATTTCCAATATGATAAAATTGCAAGAAACTGCTTATACTATGCATTGGCCTTTACTATGTGTGCATGAATTGTTCTTTTATGACATGCCGATGCATAGGAAGATAGTTAGACTTCGTTGTTGCATGATATATGTTACTTTGTGCTCACTACTAAATTACAAATCATTGTTAATTAAAATTGGCTTTGATATACCCTGGGATCCGGGTGGATCCATTACTTGAGCACAAAATGCCTAGCTTAATGGATTTAAAGAAAGTACTGCCAGGGAGACAACCCGGAAGTTTTAGAGAGTCATTTATTTCTGTTGAGTGCTTTTATATAGTTTAAAAACAAAAAAAATAAAGAGGTAAACCCAAAACTTTTCAAAAAGGAAAGTGAAAGTGAGAAAGACAAGCATTGTTGAAGTGGAAGCTAGCCTTGAACTTTGTTCATGCTCACGGAAACTTTGTGAATCTTAATTACAGAAACTTTTCATCAAAAATAATTATCCCCTTGTACAATTCCATTGTATTATAAAAATAATGTGCCAAGGTTTGCCTTTAGGATGTTTACAATGCTTGTTGGTTTGTACGATGCAGGACAGAAACTTTTTCTGTAGTACGTGATTTTAATTTTTTAACTGGAATGTCATACGGTTCTGATTCTTTTTGCACTGTCTTTATGTACCAATTTTTTATTTGTCCTAATTTTGGTAGAATTTTTGGGGTACTAGAAGTATGGTGGATGTTCTGATTGGTACAGACTGTTCTGTTTTTGACAGATTCTGTTTTTGATGCATAGTTTGCTTGTTTAGATGAATCTATCAATTTCTATCAGTGGATTAAGCCATGAAAAAGTTATATTACAGTAGACACAATGTAAAAACAAAATATGAATTGGTTTACTATAGTACTTAGAGTAGTGATTTGCTTTATTATACTAACGGATCTTACCGAGTTTTCTGTTGAAGTTTTGTGTGGATGAAGTGTTTGATCGAGGATGTATTGATATGAGTAAAAGGAAGAGAGGCAAGAGCTCAAGCTTGGGGTTGCCCAAGGCACCCCAAGTAAATATTCAAGGAGGCTCAAGCGTCTATGCTTGGGGATGCCCCGGAAGGCATCCCCTCTTTCTTCAATAAGTATCGGTATGTTTTCGTATTCGTTTCGTTCATGCGATATGTGCAAGTCTTGGAGCGTCTTTTGCATTTAGTTTTCATCTTTCACCATGCTGGTATGAGATAGTCCTTGGTTGATTTATAGAATGCTCATTGCACTTCACTTATATCTTTTGAGTATGGCTTTATAGAATGCTTGATGTGCTTCACTTATATCATTTGAAGTTTGGATTGCCTGTTTCTCTTCACATAGAAAACCGCCACTTGTAGAATGCTCTTTTGCTTCACTTATATTTGTTAGAGCGTGGGCATATCTTTTGTAGAAAGAATTGAACTCTCTTGCTTCACTTATATCTATTTAGAGAGATGACAGGAATTGGTCATTCACATGGTTAGTCATAAAATCCTACATAAACTTGTAGATCGTTGAATATGATATGTTTGATTCCTTGCAATAGTTTTGTGATATAAAGATGATGATATTAGAGTCATGCTAGTGGGTGGTTGTGGATTGTAGAAGCACTTGTGTTGAGGTTTGCAAGTCCCGTAGCATGCACGTATGGTAACCGTTCTGTGACAAATTTGAAGCATGGGGTGTTTCTTTGATTGTCTTCCTTATGAGTGGCGGTCGGGGACGAGCGATGGTCTTTTCCTACCAATCTATCCCCCTAGGGGCATGCGTAGTAGTACTTTGTTTCGAGGGCTAATAAAATTTTGCAATAAGTATATGAGTTCTTTATGACCAATGTGAGTCCATGGATTATACACACTTTTACCTTTCCATCATTGCTAGCCTCTTCGGTACCGTGCATTGCCCTTTCTCACCTCGAGAGTTGGTGCAAACTTCGCCGGTGCATCCAAACCCCGTGATATGATACGCTCTATCACACATAAGCCTCATTATATCTTCCTCAAAACAGCCACCATACCTACCTATCATGGCATTTCCATAGCCATTCCGAGGTATATTGCCATGCAACTTCCATCATCATCATATACATGACTTGAGCATTTATTGTCATATTGCTTTGCATGATCGTAAGATAGCTAGCATGATGTTTTCATGTCTTGTCCATTTTTTGATGTCATTGCTACGCTAGATCATTGCACATGCCGGTACACCGCCGGAAGCATTCATATAGAGTCATATCTTTGTTCCAGTATCGAGTTGTAATATTGAGTTGTAAGTAAATAAAAGTGTGATGATCATCATTATAGAGCATTGCCCCATGAAAAAAAGGAAAAAGAAAAAAAAGGAAAGGCCAAAGAAGCCTAAATAAAAAAAGGGGGGCCAAAGAAGCCCACCGAAAAAGAAAAAAAAGAAAAAAAGGAAAAAAGAAAAGAAAAGGGGCAATGTTACTATCCTTTTACCACACTTGTGCTTCAGAGTAGCACCATGTTCTTCATATAGAGAGTCTCCTATGCTGTCACTTTCATATACTAGTGGGAATTTTCATTATAGAACTTGGCTTGTATATTCCAACGATGGGCTTCCTCAAATGCCCTAGGTCTTCATGAGCAAGCAAGTTGGATGCACACCCACTTAGCTTTCAATTTGAGATTTCATACACTTATAGCTCTTAGTGCATCCGTTGCATGGCAATCCCTACTCCTCACATTGACATCAATTGATGGGCATCTCCAGAGCCCGTTGATTAGCTGCGTTGATGTGAGATTTTCTCATTTTTTGTCTTCTCCACATAACCTCCCTCATTATATTCTATTCCACCTATAGTGCTATATCCATGGCTTGCGCTCATGTATTGCTTGAGGGTTGAAAAAGCTGAAGCGCGTTAAAAAGTATGAACCAATTGCTCGGCTTGTCATCTGGGTTGTGCATGATGGGAGCATTTTGTGTGACGAAAATGAAGCATGGCCAAACTATATGATTTTGTAGGGATAAGCTTGCTTTGGCCTTGTTGTTTGAAAAGACATGACTGCTTTATTAGTACGCTCGAAGTATTATTGTTTTTTATGTAAAAAGATATACTATTGCTTTGAATCACTCATGTCTTAATATTCATACCATGATTAGACATATGATCAAGATTATGCTTGCTGGAAATATGCCCTAGAGGCAATAATAAAATGGTTATTATTATATTTCCTTGTTCATGATAATTGTCTATTGTTCATGCTATAATTGTATTAACTAGAAACCGTAATACATGTGTGAATACATAGACCACAACATGTACCTAGTGAGCCTCTAGTTGACTAGCTCGTTGATCAATAGATGGTTATGGTTTCCTGACCATGGACATTGGATGTCATTGATAACGGGATCACATCATTAGGAGAATGATGTGATGGACAAGACCCAATCCTAAGCATAGCACAAGATCATATAGTTCGTTTGCTAAGAGCTTTTCTAATGTCAAGTATCATTTCCTTAGACCATGAGATCGTGCAACTCCCGGATACCGTAGGAATGCTTTGGGTATACCAAACGTCACAACGTAACTAGGTGGCTATAAAGGTGCACTACAGGTATCTCTGAAAGTGTCTGTTGGGTTGGCACGAATCGAGACTGGGATTTGTCACTCCGTATGACGAAGAGGTATCTCTGGGCCCACTCGGTAATGCATCATCATAATGAGCTCAATGTGACTAAGTAGTTAGTCACGGGATCATGCATTACGGAACAAGTAAAGTGACTTGCCGATAACGAGATTGAACGAGGTATTGGGATACCGATGATCGAATCTCGGGCAAGTAACGTACCGATTGACAAAGGGAATTGTATATGGGATTGCTTGAATCCTTGACATCGTGGCTCATCCAATGAGATCATCGTGGAACATGTGGGAGCCAACATGGGTATCCAGATCCCACTGTTGGTTATTGGCCGGAGAACGTCTCGGTCATGTCTGCATGGTTCCCGAACCCATAGGGTCTACACACTTAAGGTTCGGTGACGCTAGAGTTGTTATGGGAAATAGTATGTGGTTACCGAAGGTAGTTCGAAGTCCTGGATGTGATCCCGGATGTCACGAGGAGTTCCGGAATAGTCCGGCGATGAAGATCGATATATTGGACGAAGGGTATTGGAGTCCGGAAGTGTTCCGGTGGTACCAGGCTATGGCCAGCATGACAGAAAGGTGTTTCGGGAGCCCCGGCAAGTGTTGGAGGGCCTCATGGGCCAAAGGGGAAGGGGCAAACCAGCCCGCTAAGGGGTGGTGCGCCCCCCACACCCTTTCCCATGTTATTTGGGGAGGTGGGGCGCCTCCACCTGGCTTGGGAGGCAATCCTCCACCTGCTTGGCTTGGGGGGCAAGTCTCCCTAGGATTTTCCCTAGGGAGATCCAATCTGCTTGGCCGCCACCCCCTAGGGGAAACCCTAGGGTGCCTCCTCCTCTCCCCTTGTCCCTATATATAGTGGAGGGGTGGGAGGGCAGCCGCACCTCTTCCCTGGCACAGCCCTCTCCCTCCTCCAACACCTCCTCCTCCTCCGTAGTGCTTGGCGAAGCCCTGCTGGAGAACCACGAGCTCCACCACCACCACGCCGTCGTGCTGTCAGAGTTCTCCCTCAACTTCTCCTCTCCCCTTGCTGGATCAAGAAGGAGGAGAAGTCCCCGGGCTGTACGTGTGTTGAACGCGGAGGCATCGTTGTTCGGTGCTTAGATCGGATTCGACCGCGATCTAAATCGCTTCGTGTACGACTCCACCGACCGCGTTCTTGTAACGCTTCCGCATCGCGATCTTCAATGGTATGAAGATACACTCATACTCTCCCTCTCTTTTTGCTAGAATCTCCATAGATTGATCTTGGTGATGCGTAGAAAATTTTGAATTATTGCTACGTTCCCCAAGAATGCTAGGTAGCATTCCACATCAAAAATTATCTTTTTTATCATTTACCTACTCAAGGATGAGCAGGAATTAAGCTTGGGGATGCTGACGTCTCTGTTGTATCTATAATTTTTGATTGTTCCATGCCAATATTCTACAACTTTCATACACTTTTGGCAACTTTTTATACTATGTTTTGGGACTAACATATTGATCCAGTGCCCAGTGACAGTTCCTGTCTGTTGCATGTTTTATGTTTCACAGAAAACCCATATCAAACGGAGTCCAAACGGAATAAAAATGGATGGAGAATTATTTTGGAATATTTGGGATTTTCTGGAGGAAGAATCAACGCGAAACGGTGTCTGAGGTGGCCACGAGACAGGGGGTGCGTCCTCCCCCCTGGGCGCGCCTGGCACCCTCGTTGGCCACCTGTAAGGCAGTTGATGCCCTTCTCTTGTTGCAAGAAAGCTAATTTTATGAGAAAAATCTGGGCGCAAGATTCACCCCAATCGGAGTTACGGATCTCCGGATATAAAAGAAACGGTGAAGGGGAAGGATCTGGGAACACAGAAACAGAGAGATAGATCCATTCTTGGAGGGGCTCTCGCCCCTCCCACGCCATGGGAGCCAAGTACCAGAGGGGAAACCCCTCTCCCATATAGGGAGAAGTTCAAGGAAGAAGAAGAACAAGGGGGGCCCTCTCCCCCTTGCTTCCGGTGGCACCGGAACACCGCCGGGGGCCATCATCATCACCATGATCTTCACCAACAACTTCACCGCCTTCATCACCAACTCTCCCCCCCTATGCAGCGGTGTAACCCCTCTCTTACCCGCTGTAATCTCTACTTAAACATGGTGCTCAACGCTATATATTATTTCCCAATGATGTATGGCTATCTTATGATGTTTGAGTAGATCCGTTTTGTCCTATGGGTTAATTGATGATCGTGATTGGTTTGAGTTGCATGTTTTATTATCGATGCTATACTATGGTGCTCTCCGTGTCACGCAAGCATGAGGCTTTCCCTCTGTAGGGTTTGCAATATGTTTATGATTTGCTTATGGCGGGTGGCGTGAGTGAACAGAAGCACATACCCGAGTAAGTAGGTTGTTTGCGTATGGGATAAAGGGGACTTGATGCTTTAATGCTATGGTTGGGTTTTACCCTAATGAATCTTTAGTACTTGCGGATGCTTGCTAGAGTTCCAATCATAAGTGCATATGATCCAAGAAGAGAAAGTATGTTAGCTTATGCCTCTCCCTCAAATAAAATTGCAATAGTGATTACCGCTCTAGTTATCAATTGCCTTGGACAAATAACTTTCTCGTAACAAAAAGCTCTCTACTAATACTTACTTTATTGCATCTTTATCTAAACAACCCCTAGTTGATATTTATGCGTTCTTTATTATCTTGCAAACCTATCCAACAACACCTACAAAGTACTTCTAGTTTCATACTTGTTCTAGGTAAAGCGAACATCAAGCGTGCGTAGAGTCGTATCAGTGGCCGATAGGACTTGAGAGAGTATTTTTTCTACCTTTAGCTCCTCGTTGGGTTCAACACTCTTACTTATTTAAAGAGGCTACAACTATCCCATATACTTGCGGGTCATCAAAAAGTCTCATCGTAGTCAACTCCTTGAACTTGTCAAAAACCTTTTGCGACAGGTCCAGTTTTATAGACAGTAACATTACCATCAATGTCAGTCTTCTTCTTGAAGATCCATTTATTCTCTATGGCTCGCCGATCATCAGGCAAATCCACCAAAGTCCGCACTTTGTTCTCATACATGGATCCTATCTCAGATTTCATGGCCTCAAGCCATTTATCGGAATCTGGGCTCATCATAGCTTCTTCATAGTTCGTAGGTTCGTCATGGTCTAGTAACATGACTTCCAGAACAGGATTACCATACCACTCTGGTGTCGATCGTGTTCTGGTTGACCTACGAGGTTTGGTAGTAACTTGATCTAAAGTTTCATGGTCATCATTACCTTCCTCTTTAGTTGGTGTAGGCATCATGTGAACGAATTTCTCTGATGAGCTACTTTCCAAATTGAGAGAAGGTACAATTACCTCATCAAGTTCTACTTTCCTCCCACTCACTTGTTTCGAGATAAACTCCTTCTCTAGAAAGGTTCCATACTTGGCAACAAAGATCTTGCCTTCGGATCTGTGGTAGAAGGTGTACCCAATTGTTTCCTTAGGGTATCCTATGAAGACACACTTCTCCGATTTGGGTTCGAGCTTATCAGGCTGAAGCCTTTTGACATAAGTGTCGCAACCCCAAACTTTAAGAAATGACAGCTTAGGTTATAGGAACCACAGTTCATACAGTGTCATCTCAACGGATTTAGATGGTGCCCTATTTAACATGAATGCAGATGTCTTTAATGCATAACCCCAAAACGATAGTGGTAAATCAGTACGAGACATCATAGATCGCACCATATCTAATAAAGTACGGTTACAACGTTTGGGCACACCATTATGCTGTGGTGTTCCAGGTGGTGTGAGTTGTGAAACTATTCCACATTGTTTTAAATGAAGGCCAAACTCGTAACTCAAATATTCACCTCCGTGATCAAATCGTAGAAATTTTATTTTCTTGTTACTATGATTCTCCACTTCTCTCTAAAATTCTTTGAACTTTTCAAATGTTTCAGACTTGTATTTCATTAAGTAGATATACCCATATCTTCTCAAATCATCTGTGAAGGTTAGAAAATAACGATACCCTCCGCGTGACTTAACACTAATCAGACCTTATACATCTATATGTATTATTTCCAATAAGTCATTGGCTCGCTCCATTGTTCCGGAGAACGGAGTTTTAGTCATCTTGCCCATGAGGCATGGTTTGCAAGTATCAAATGATTCATAATCAAGTGATTCAAAAAGTTCATCTGCATAGAGTTTCTTCACGCGCTTTACACCAATATGACCTAAACAGTAGTGCCACAAATATGTTGCACTATCATTATCAACGTTGCATCTATTGGCATCAACATTATGAATATGTGTATCACCACAATCGAGATTCAACACAAATAGACCACTCTTCAAGGGTGCATGACCATAAAGGATAGTACTCATATAAATAGAACAACCATTATTCTCTGATTTAAATGAATAACCATCTCACACTAAACAAGATCCAAATATAATTTTCATGCTCAACACTGGCACCAAATAAAAATTATTCAGTTCTAAAACTAATCTTGAAGGTAGATGTAGAGGTAGTGTGCCGACGGAGATCACATCGACCTTGGAACCATTCCCGACATGCATCATCACCTCGTCCTTAGCCAGTCTTCTTTTAATCTGTAGCTCCTGTTTCGAGTTACAAATATGAGCAACCGAACCAGTATCAAATACCCATGCGCTACTACGAGCATTAGTAAGGTACACATCAATAACATGTATATCAAATATACCTTTGTTCACTTTGCCATCCTTTTTATCCGCCAAATACTTGGGGCAGTTCTGCTTCCAGTGACCAGTCCCTTTGCAATAGAAGTACTCAGTTTCAGGCTTGGGTCCAGCTTTGGGCTTCTTCCCGGGAGTGGCAACTTGCTTGCCATTCTTCTTGAAGTTCTCCTTCTTTCCCTTGCCCTTTTTCTTGAAACTAGTGGTCTTGTTAACCATCAACACTTGATGCTCCTTCTTGATTTCTACCTCCGCAGCTTTGACCATTGCGAAGAGCTCGGGAATTGTATTCTCCATCCTTGCATATTATAGTTCATCATGAAGCCTTTGTGGCTTGGTGGCAGTGATTCAAGAACCTTGTCAATAACACTATCATCTGGAAGATTAACTCCTAGCTGAGTCAAGTGATTATGATATCCAGACATTCTGAGTATGTGTTCACTGATAAAATTGTTCTCCTCCATCTTGCAGCTATAGAACTTGTTGGACACTTCATATCTCTCAAATCGGGCATTTGCTTGAAATATTAACTTCAACTCTTGGAACATATTATATGCTCCATGACGTTCACAACGTCTTTGAAGTCCCAATTATAAGCTATAAAGCAGGGCACACTGAAATATCGAGTAGTCATCAGATCGAGCTTGCTAGACGTTCAAAACACCAGCATCTGCTCCTGTAACAGGCCTTTCACCTAGCAGTGCATCAAGGACATAATTCTTCTGTGCAGCAACGAGGATAATCCTCAAGTTACGGACCCAGTCCGTGTAGTTGCTACCATCATATTTCAACTTAGCTTTCTCTAGGAACGCATTAAAATTCAGGGGAACAGTAGCACGGGCTATTGATCTGCAACATAAATATGCAAATACTATCAGGACTAAGTTCATGATAAATTAGGTTCAATAAATCAAATTAATTAAGAACTCCCACTTAGATAGACATCCCTCAAGTCATCTAAATGATACGTGATCCAAATCAACTAAACCATGTCCGATCATCACGTGAGATGGAGTAGTCATCAATGGTGAACATCTCTATGTTGATCATATCTACTATATGATTCACGTTCGACCTTTCAGTCTCTAGTATTCCGAGGCCATGTCTGTACATGCTAGGCTCGTCAAGTTGAACCCGAGTATTCCGCATGTGCAAAACTGTCTTGCACCCGCTATATGTGAATGTAGAGCCTATCACACCCGATCATCACGTGGTGTCTTAGCACGACGAACTATCGCAACAGTGCATACTCAGGGAGAACACATATACATTGAAATTTAGTTAAGGGATCATCTTATAATTCTACCGCCGTACTAAGCAAAATAAGATGCATAAAGATAAACATCACATGCAATCAAAATATGTGACATGATATGGCCATCATCATCTTGTGCTTTTGATCTCCATCTCCAAAGCATCGTCATGATCTCCATTGTCACCGGCTCAACACCTTGATCTCCATTGTTGCGTCGTGCTCGTCTCGCCAACTATTGCTTCTACAACTATTGCTAATGCATAGTGATAAAGTGAAGCAATAACATGGCGTTTGTATTTCATACAATAAAGAGACAACCATAAGGCTCCTGCCGGTTGCCGATAACTTCTACAAAACATGATCATCTCATACAATAATGTATATCACATTATGTCTTGACCATATCACATCACAACATGCCCTGCAAAAACAAGTTAGACGTCCTCTACTTTGTTGTTGCAAGTTTTGCGTGGCTGCTACGGGCTTCTAGCAAGAACCTTTCTTACCTACGGCACAAAAACCACAACGGTGATTTATCAAGTTTGTTGTTTTAACCTTCAACAAGGACCGAACACAGTTAAATTCGATTCAACTAAAGTAGGAGAAACAGACACCCGCCAGCCACCTTTATGCAAAACTAGTTGCATGTCTGTCGGTGGAACCGGTCTCATGAACATGGTCATGTAAGGTTGGTCTGGGCTGCTTCATCCAACAATATCGCCGAATAAAAATAAAACATTAGTGGTAAGCAGTATGACGATCACCGCCCACAACTTTTTGTGTTCTACTCATGCATATCATCTACGCATAATCCTGGCTCTGATACCACTATTAGGGAACGTAGCATGCAATTTCAAAAAAATTCCTACGCTCACGCAAGATCTATATAGAAGATGCATATCAACGAGAGGGGAAGAGTGTGTCTACGTACCCTCATAGACCATAAGTGGAAGTATTTGACAACGCAGTTGATGTAGTCGAACTTCTTCTAGCTCTGACCAACATACGACACCTCCGAGTTCTGCACACGTTCAGCTCGATGACGTCCCTTTTCCTATTGATCCAGCAAGATGTCGAGGAAGTAGATGAGTTCCTTCAACACGACGACGTCGTGATGGTGATGGTGATGTGATCCGCGCAGGGCTTCGCCAAAGCACCGCGAGAATATGAACGGGGTTGTAAACTGTGGAGGGGGGCGCCGCACACGGCTAACAATTGATGTTATGTGTTCTAGGCGCCCCCTCCCCACATTTATATAGGTGGGAGGGGAGGAGAGGCAGCCAGGGGGCGCCCCAAGTAGGATCCGAATCCTACTTGGGGTTTCCCCAAGTGGCGCCCCCCTTTCCTTTTTTCACCGGAGAAGAAAGGAAAGGAGGAAGAGATAAAGGAGGGGGGGAAACCCCCTTTTTCCTTCTCCAATTTGGCCACATGCCTAGGGGGGTCCACCCCTTGTGGGCTGGTGTGCTCCCCTCTTATGGCCCACATGGCCCATATCTTCTTCCGGGGGTTCCTGGTAAACCCTCTAGTACTCCGATAAATACCCGATACACTCTAGAACACTTCCGGTGTCCGAATACTATCATCCTATATATCAATCTTTACCTCGTGACCATTTCGAGACTCCTCATCATGTCCGTGATCTCATCCGGAACTCTGAAAAACATTCGGTCACAAAATCACATAACCCATATAATACAATATCGTCATCGAACGTTAAGCGTGCGGACCCTACTGGTTCGAGAACTATGTAGACATGAACGAGACACCTCTCCGGTCAATAATCAATAGCAGAACCTGGATGCTCATATTGGCTCCCACATATTCTACGATGATCTTTATTGGTCGAACCGTTATGACAACATATGTTATTCCCTTTGTCATCGGTATGTTACTTGCCCGAGATTCGATCGTCAGTATCTTCATACCTAGCTCAATCTCATTACCGGCAAGTCTCTTTACTCGTTCCGTAATACATCATTCTGCAACTAACTCATTAGTAACTTTGCTTGCAAGGCTTCTTATGATGTGTATTACTAAGAGCGCCTAGAGATACCTCTCCAATACTTGGAGTGACAAATCCTAATCTCGATCTATGCCAAAGCACAAACACCTTGGGAGATACCTGTAGAGCATCTTTATAATCACCCAGTTACGTTGTGATGTTTGATAGCACACAAGGCATTCCTCCGGTATCCGAGAGTTGCATAATCTCATAGTCGAAGGAATATGTATTTGACATGAAGAAAGCAATAGCAATAAAACTGAACGATCATAATGCAAGGTAACGAATGGGTCTTGTCCATCACATCATTTTCCTAATGATGTGATCCCATTTATCAAATGACAACACATGTCTATGGTTAGGAAACTTAACCATCTTTGATCAACGAGCTAGTCTAGTAGAGGCTTACTAGGGACACAATATTTTGTCTATGTATCTACACATGTATCAAGTTTCCTGTTAATACAATTCTAGAATGAATAATAACCATTTATCATGAAATAAGGAAATATAAAATAACAACTTTATTATTGCCTCTACGACATATTTCCTTCATCATCATTATTTATATCATCATAAATAGGAGGCATGTTCTCATCATAATAACTTTTCTCATCAAATGTTGGGGTAACTAAACATACCATCTTCATTAAACATGCCATCCCCAAGCTTACAACTTTTATTACTAGCACAACTGATATATATAGAATGCATACCAACAACATTCCAATCATGCTTATCATTCAAGGAACTCACATGACAACTTTTGTTGAATTCTTCTTCTAATAATTCATAGCAATTATCAGATTCATCGTTTCAAGATTTTTTTTAATAAAGATAAAGTAATGCACGCAAATTCATTACCATTTTTTGTTTCCTTTTATGATCCAAACTAGTGAATAAAACAAGAAACTACAAGATTCAATTGCAAGATCTAAAGAAGATACATTCAAGCACTCTCCTACCCGTCAACGGCTCCAGAAATAGCTTGATGTATACTACGAAACTTTATTCTTATAAACTTTGTTGGGCTACCAAGCGTAGAGTTTTGTAGGACAACAACAAATTTCCCTCAAGTGGAAGACCTAAGGTTTATCAATCTACAAGAGGTGTAGGCCAAAGGTGGTTCTCTCGAAAACAACCCTGTAGTCAAATGCAAGTGGTCTCTTGTGTCCCCAACACACATAATACAATTCTCAGTTGTATAGGTGCACTAGTTCAGAGAAGCGATGATCATAGATATGTAATATGGTTGATAGAAATAGGTTTTTGTAATCTGAACAAATAAAAACAGCAAGCTAGAATGTAACAAAAGTGAGTAAAAAGGGTGTCTTGATGCTTGGAAACAAGGTCTAGGTTTCATACTTTCACTAGTGATAACTCTCAAGATCTTTAAAATAATTAAACCACATGATAATCCCAGAAATTGCAGCAAATAATCACTCCAAAGTTTCTATTTCTATCGAAGAATGTAGGATGAAATTGCATTGCGCTTAACAACAAACCACCTCAAAGTTGTCTTTCCAATATTAATCTATTGAACCACCCACAAAGTGCCATTGATAGTCCTAGCAATCGTACTATGACAACACCATATGGTACTTATCATTCAACCTTTATGCTAAGAGTGCCCCAATGTCACCTCGGGTATTCGCACGTTAATTACTAGACATGATCCGTATAATATCAAATCCAAAGTGTTCAATCCAACATAAAGAAACTTTAAATAGCAATGCTAAATTCATCACAAAAAGAATAAAGGGCGATGGACATCATAAGATCCAACTATATTAATAAATCTCATGATATTCATCAAGAACATGAGAAAGAGAGAGAGAGAGAGAGAGATCGAACACATAGCTACTAGTACATAGTACATACCCTCAGCCTTGAGGATGAACTACTCACATATCACCATGAGAACGGAGATGGATTTGATGGTGTGGTGATGGAGGAGATGTCCCCGATAGCGCTTCGGTGCCACCGAAGGAGATGGGGAAGGGCCCCTCCTTCTTCTTCTTCCTTGGCCCTCTAGGAGAGAGAGAGAGAGAGAGAGAGCTCTCCCCTAGATTGGATCTCTCTATTTTGTCTCCTGTTTTCGCTTGTGTTTTCTGGTTGAGCACCATTTCTTAAATCATCGGAGATGCATAACTCCAATCAGGCTGAAATTTTAACACGATTTTCTCGATTCATCCCGGTACTAAAGCCCCTTATGTGAGACACATTAGGCCCACGAACCGGTACTAAAGGGGTGGTGGCAGGCTGGCGTCAGGCCGGGGCCCCACGAGCATCTTTAGTCCCGGTTTGTGGCACAAACCGGTACTAAAGGGCCAACCTTTAGTACCGGTTCGTGCCACGAACCGGCACTAAAGGGGTATAACCTATAGTCCCGGTTGGAGACACAAACCGGGACTATAGGGCAATTTTCAAACTTGAAAAAATCATAACTAAATCATCCTATTTCAGAAAAATACATATAATATATCAAAATTTGCAGAACAAAAAGATTGATCCGCTGAAACAACAAGTTTTCCGTTTCGACAATTTTTTAAAATCACAAAATTCCAAAGAGAAAATAGAGTTTTTGGGCGTTTTAGACGTTTTTTTAGATGTTTTTAGCGTTTAGTGCTAGGGTTTAGATTTCAGAGTTTAGGGTTAGATTTTATGGTTTAAACCCTTAGTTTTTACTGTTTAGCATAGAGTTTTCGATATTTTAAGTCCCGGTTTAGGGTTTAGGACAATTTTTCAAATGACAAAATTGTAAAAGGAAAAAAGATATGCTCTAATTTATGTTTTTTTTAATTTTGGTTAAATCTTGTCAAACCGGTCAAACAACTGATTGAAGAAATATAGAGTGTTACTAAATAATTACGCAATAATATTAGTGTTACTAAATAAGTATCTCAGTTTTTTTGAATTTTGGTCAAGAAATATTAGTGTTACTACATAATTATTATTTTTTAGAATAATAGTTTCAAACTCAAACAGTGAAACGTGTGACTTCATGCTCAAGCTAAACTCCTGAGGGTTAATAGGATTCACATCTTACTATTGTCAGGAAAAAAACAAGTGCAGACTTGGAAACGAGGGAGAATAGAACCCGGAAGTTAAGCGTGCTCAGGCTGGAGTAGTGAGAGGGATGGGTGACCTGCCGGGAAGTTAGGCGATTTGGAATGAGTGATCCACACTTGAGCAATTAAGAGAGGTGATTAGAGACTAAATCATCAAATAATTCAGAAAAATTACCAACCGGTACTAAAGGTCCCCCATACCAGGGCGCGAGCTCACGCCACGTGGTGGGCCTTTAGTGCCGGTTCGTGCCAAACCGGTACTAAAGGGGGGGGGGTCTTTAGTCTCCACTCTTTAGTGCCGGTTGCAAAACCGGCACTAAAGGCCCTTACGAACCGGTTTTAAAGCTCCGTTTTCTACTAGTGCCCTCTCGAGGCGGAACCTGGGCAGGAGCACTTTTTGCTCTCCAGCGGAGCGATTTCGCCGGGCATACTTCCCTCCGGGAGGGGGAAATCAAAGCCATCGACATCACCAACGATCTTCCCATCGTAGAAGGACCAATCTTCAATGATCTCCACACCCCCGTGATAGCCCACCTCTTCTCCAACCTCCTCCTATGTGATGATCTCCAAACCCCCTGGCAGTTGTTGTCTTCTGCATCCTGCTCCTGCTCCTCGTCAGAATCCTCCTCCTGCCCGCTCCTCATCAGAATCCTCTTCCTCCTCATTAGAATTATCTTCCTCCTCCTCCTCCTTGTCAGCTTCGTCTTCCTCCTCCTCATCATCATCAGAATCCTCGTCTTCCATTTCCTCGTCGACGATGTCGATAATACGCAAATTCACCGGCCCTTCCGGCTCTGGATTCGGCGACAAGAGGTGGGAGAGATACTCGTACCAGCAAGCTTGCTATTGAGGATCCGGCGACTCCATCGCCTCTGCCATTGCCCAGATGAGAATCTCCATTGTGATTGCCCCCTTGCCTTCAGGAACCATCTGCTCCAATTCATCCGGTGTCACTTCCAAGGTCAGGCCCAGCGAGTGCAACTCGAGAGAATCCACGCTCGGAAACCAGGAGCATATTTCGTTGCACTTGGCCAGCAACTGCTCGTCTCTGGCGCAGAACTCTTCCATCCAGGTAGAGCTAGCAATCAACCAAAGACGGAATTTGCAAATAAAAATTGTGAAAATGAAAGCGATTATAAGGATCAAAATTACCACAGAATCTAATATGGGCTCCTATATGAACGGATCCTAATTTCTAGGTTTTTCTTTTTTTCACACTAGCTGCCACTATCACGAGTCCAATCCTAAATAAATGTCAGTATTGTTTGAAAACTGGAGCAACTCAACGAACAACAGTTAAATCGCCCATTCAATCGACTAATACTAATTGCTAGGGTTTCAATTAGAAACGTACCTGTCATCCAACTATATCATATGGTTCCTATGGGCTGCGATTTATCACCGTGCCGCCTCACCATCGGAGCTCAGGCGAACGGTCGCAGTGGGCAGTGGGGTTGCTAGGGCACGGCGGCGGCGGGACTGGAATGGGAACGCGCGGTGGTGGCTAGGTGGGGATGCGGCTGCTTGCTCGGCGTCGGAAAATCCTTTGGGCAATGGAGTGTTGTTTGGAAACTCAAACATTGGTTGCAGACATTATACACACATGCATGTTACAACATTTAGGGTGTGAAGTTAAAAAGATGTGGTATGGCACAAATGCAAAAGAGATTCATTTGATGGCTGACCTTTATTGAATATTATGTTTCAGGAAGCATGTGCTTATTCCCTCCTGCACTGTACTCCTTCCCCTTGGTTTTTAATGGCAAATGATTTTTGACTTCAAAACCAACCTCTGAACTAGTTTTGCTGCTTGCAGAGGGTTAATAGGCATGTTTGCTCCCTCCACGAAGCCAACCTTCATTGTAGATCGGGTCCTTTCTAAAATACTCTAAACCATGCCCCAAAGTAGGTCCGCCCTCACCTCGCCTCTTCTTCTCCTTCGAACAGTTTGTCCTTGCTACTGGATGTTGTTGTGAATAGATGTTCATGGCCAAGTTTTCTGCCTCAGGATCAACTGCTTCACGATTATCATCTGAATTGTCACATAGGGGAGTTGCTATCTCGAGAAGAGTATCTACTGGTATGATCTGCAAAGGTCGACACTTTGCTCATTTACACGCGTAGCCGCACTTCCCGCGCACCTTATCAGCAAGCTACACTCCTTGTACTTAGCTCAAACACTTCTAATATACAAAGCAGGAGTAGGGTTTTACGCCTCACGGCGGCCCGAACCTGGGTAAACCCTTGTTTGGTCTGTTGATTCTGCTCTTTGTACGAGTGTATCCCCACAGTCGAATCGCAAAGGGGCCATTGCCGGTCCCATAGATCGTCGTACGCACGACACTTTTGCTTCACAAAGTTTTAAGCATCGGACAAGCAAGCCGAAATCGGTCTGCCTGTAGAGATCCACGTACTAGTACGTACTTTGAAGTACAGCTAGCTGGCTACATGAAATGCATGCCAAATTTTGCGTCCTTGCCTACGATGGTATTTGGCAATACCAAGAGAGAGGTTAGAATGTGGTGTATTGCCAGAGCGAAACACTAGGGGTGATCATTCCGGGAGAATAGTACGTTTGCTTCTTTTTGGCTTCAGCCTTGTACTCTTTACTCCTTGCTCAATTAACGAAAAGGCCAAGCTTTTGCTGTATTTCATGAAAGTAAAAATAAAAACAGGCGGGCAGAGATCGGTCTGCCAGTAGTGATCCACGTACTAGTACGTACTTTGTAGTACAGCTAGCTGGCTATATCAAATGCGTATGGACCATTGACCTCGTAATAGCTAGGTATACGATTTGCACAACAAATCTGCAAGCTAGGCTGTTGACACTGGCGTACCAGCTACGACAGTTCTTTTGAGTTGTGGTAGCACCCCCACTGCTTAATTTCTGCACCATCCTTAATAAGTTTCTTGTGCCGTGCATGCATATATACTTACATGCCATGAAATCAACCTGCCCTTCTCACTTTGTATAATGGAGTAGTTAGTTTATTACCTCCATCTAGGCACAACAGTGAACTTATGATTCCTACCAATCTCCATTGATGGCTAAAGTACTTCTAAATGGCGGCACCGAGCATCAAACGGAGTACTTGGTCGATTGAGCATCTGATGATCAAAACATTTGGACGCATGATTCGCTGCATCTTTGCATGGAAAGAAGAACAGCTCAGTCGGAGCTGTGACCCTGGCCAAGGAGCAACAACTCATATTCATGGGCACTTATTAGTTATTAGTAGTCCGTACGTATCTTCTCTCTAGGCACTATATGGCCTTCAATTGCGATGATCGGGGTTGATTATGAGCTGGTCTTTTAGCTAGGAGGGGTTTCGAAATCGAGTGGTTGGTCGATTGATTGGTCGATCCGTTTAATTTGCCTGACAAGGATGGATATGTATGGCCATGCATGCATTGCCGCGGTTTACTACTCTACATGCACGCCCATGCACACATGTACTCGATCTGCAAGCACGCAGTTGACACTAGCCCGGCGCTAGCTTTTGCACGGACTGCGATACCATCAGCTGAATGCCCACCATAACACCTCTGCCTGCCTGCGCGCGTCTGCCTAAAAGTGGCCAGCTAGCTTGATATCGACCAGCGTCTTCTCCACAGGTCACTGTTGGACAGGTCCTTTTCAGAAGGGAGGCCATCAAGCCTGCCTTAATTTATGTTGGGGTGCATGCACACTGTGCTGCGGCCAGTAATTTTCATAATCTTCTTGCTGCTGCGGCTGTTGCACTGTTTATTTCTCGACGGCATTAAGCCGGCGACTGTACGAGGGGATGGAGCGGCCGCAGCTTGCCTTGATTCTGTGTCCAGAAGAGGCACGTACGCACAGTAGAGCGTAGCGAGTACAGTGGAAAGCTAGCGTACTAGACAGCCGGGCAGGCTGAGACGAAGAGGAAATGAGGGCACATTTAGTGGCTGGCTGTGTGAGGAATCAATTGGCCTTCCTTGCATTGCAGCAACAACGCATTGAAGCGACAAGGTTGGCATCAACTGTGTGTGGTTTGATGCATCGGCACCCTGACACGATCGATGCCCCTCTTTGTTATTGCACAACTGTCTCCAATTACTCGTGCATTCATTCTGGGTTTAAAAGCGAGTTAATCCGCAATAGTCTCCCCTTTGAATGACCCTAACCACCCAGCATCTTCCCATGCGTGCCTGCCTCTTCCCTTGCTTCTTTCTCTCTGGTGTGGTGTGGTTTGAAGTCTGAACCGCGCAACATGCAAACTTATTTTGCAGGAAAAGTTGTCTGAGCTTTATTAGTGCATGCATGGTCTCGAGAAAACAAGACTTTTCTCAACTTTGATTTGACTGCCCGAGTCTTCATTCATTCATGTTAATCTCATGATGATCTTTGCGTGTTCTGAGTACGTAGTAGTACTACCATTTGTCATGCAAAAACCATGCAGTATTCATAAAAGGTTATTACGCATGCAGGCGTACGTACGTACGTATGTTCGATCGATGCGGCGTACGTAGGACATGTGCGCGAGTTAAACGAGAATGAATGAGCTGCCTAGCTGACATAGCTAGCCAGAGCTATAGCTCGACGTAGGTCGTTCCTCCGTATGAAATGAAATGCGTCACTGCAGCGTATTTATGCCCCGGCCGCGTCAAGCTTCACGGCTGTGCCTGGCGCCAAAGGACGGGGCGAGACAAGAGCATTACTGCCTTCTATAAAACCTCAGAGACAAAATCTTAATCCTTGCCAGTACTGCCCCGTACTACAAACGCACGCAGTCACGACTCACACAACAGATGAAATTATTACCTAGACCCGTTCCATGGGCACCCCGGCGTCCCACTAGCTAGTCCATGGAAGGGACGGGTCTACGGAATAATTCCTTTCTTCTTGACCCAACTCGCACGCACGCACACACCAACACCAACGAACACGCACGCACACGATTGAAGAGAAACGAAACAGGACGGTAGTAGCTCGTCAATCGCAGCTAGGCGATCGACGACACGACGGCTAAGCATCTAGATCGAAGAAGCCCGGCCGGGCGGTTCAGCCGCGCTTGCCCTTGCCGACTTTGCCGGAGCCGAACCCTGGGTTGCGGTGGTCGGCGCCGACATCGTTGAAGTCGAGGAGCACAGTGCTGTGGCACTTGGGGCACTTGGGGTCCTCCCGCGACAGCATCACGTACATCATGCACCGGGGGCAGCCCGCGAGGATCATCGCCGAGCCACCACTGCCCCCGCCAGCCTCCGGGCTCCCCTCCGAAGACACGCACGAGCTCGGCGGGGATGCCGAGGAAGAAGACGACGAAGACATCCTCCTCGGCGAGTTGCTGCCTCCCGGCGGCGCAGCCGATGGACCCCCTCCGCCGCCGCCGCCGCCGCCGCGTGACCGCGAGAAGCTCAGCCTCAGGTCCAGCTTCGGCCCCTTGCCATTGTTCCTGCTCATCTTCAAGCTAACACCGCACAGCACCACTGCAGGGCACAATGCACACCAAATATAGCTCATGTCATGCACTCGCTCGATCTCAAACATAAAACAACATCAACAGAATACTCCACCATCAACCTAGCTATACTAATGATCTAGCGATGCAATTAAATAGCCGACGTTGCCGCGCGGTAGATTACCTTTGGAGTACGTTGAAGCTACCCAGCTGTGACACGGAACGTGTACGCGAAACCAACCTAATGTGGGGTGGAGGTGGAGGTGGAGATAGGGTGGTTTGGAGGCGCGCGCTTGGAAGGGCACTTGCATGCACGTACTAGCTAGCGCTGCCGGGGTGAAGGACACGGACCAAGTGAGAGCCCCCTGCCCTGTGCCTGAGTATTTGAGGGGTGGTGGTGCAGCTCCCGTGGCGATATATAATGAGGGCGCCGGACAGCTAAGCTGCGTCGAGGTGGAGAGGTGATGGTGTTCTTTATTGCCTTGAACAGAAGCATTTAAATTCCCTCCCTGTCGCTTCCCTCCATCGCCCCCCTCCGTCTCACGATGCTAGCTCCGTTTTGGTTTTGCAAGTAAAGGTCAGGCCCATCTTCTCATTCCTGTGGTTGTGTGGTTGGCGGTGTGTGTTAGGTTAAACTAGCAAAAAAGCCCGTGCGTTGCAACGGAAGAAAAGATACCACACGCTCTTAATTTACAAAAACAGTTTTATAATCTGAGAATTTGTAGCTATTTCTTAAATACATGAAGAGTTAAAAAGTTGTTAAAAATATACAGAATTTTTTAATCATAAAAATAGATATTTTTTGTCTGGAAAAGAACATTTTTTATGGTCTCATATTGACGCAGGTACTTGCACCTCTCTTTCATCACTATTTCTTGCCATACATGTCATAGCTATTGGTCCCTGTTTCATCACTATTTATTTCTTATCAAACTTGTCTTTTATTTTATTTTTTGTCATTTATGCCTCCTTTTTATTTTATTTTCATGCATGTCCTCTCTTTTTGCTTCTTATATATAGGAGAATAGCGCAACATCTCATCTTTATCGGACCTCCTCTGCATTTTCTCTTTTATTTATTTTATAGCGGACATCCAATATTTGTTTGGTCCTTTTATTTCTTGTCATGCATGTCCTTATTTATTGGTGTCTGTAACAAATTTATCTTCAATTTGATGTCCAATCTTGATTTTGCTGAGGTGTTCATCCCAAATCTGAATCAGTACCGGTATGAAAAAAGACGGATAATGCATTGTTGATTAAGATTGCAGCCTATATAGTATTTTTTAATTGTTAACAGGTAAAATAACATCATATTTAGATTCTACATATTTTTCTAATGAAATTTCATATACAATATGTTAAATTTGAAGTTACGGTTTAAAAGATATCCGTATTTTAAAATACATTTGATATGTAATGCGGATTTAATGTCAGAAACATCAGGGATTTTTCTACAAAATAGCATGACGGAGTAAGAATACCTATTTTTTTTTATTAGTAGGTATAGATTGTAGTCCTCGCTAAGAGGTCTAGGAAGGTCCGTAATTTCTGATCGAGCCACAAAGGAACTTTCAAGGAACTTTCTGTTTCTGATTTATTGCCATGATAGTTGATGAACAGTTAGAAATTTTCCTGGATTATTATTTACGGATCGGTTGGTCACATGGTGTGGACTAGAGAGAATTTGTGCTAGCTTCTAGAAGAGACTTTGGCAAGCCTTTCTTCAGTGAGCGGGTTTTCATGGCTTGCTGAAATATTTGGACAGTCAGGAATGGAAGTCTTCACGAATGAGAGACCCAGTTTTAGTAAGTGGCACTACAGGAAAATCCCAGTTTCCGTGTGTTAGCCTATAAGCCGAGTGCTTTTTTTGGGGCACCCGGCTTATGCTCCTCTAAGCCGAGTCTTGAGAAAAAAACACCCGGTAAATACAAAGAACTCGGCTTATGGTCATCTATAAGCCGAGTTTCGCAAAAAAGCTCACAGCTTACATGAAACACACAGTATCTACACGAAAAGGCACCCGGCTTACAACACACACTCGGCAAAGACATCTGCCACGTGTCTGCAAAGGTAATGGTTGACAGCGCCATCACGGAGCAACCTATAAGCCGTGTGTCTGAAGCAGGCACTCGCCTTATAGGACATATAAGCCGTGTGCCCGATGAAAGCACTCGTCTTATAGGACATATAAGCCTTGTGCCCGATGAAAGCACTAGGCTTACATTTTTGTGGATTTTTTGCAACACGTAACATTTGTGCGAAATTAGTTTAAGATGGTTTCATTGCATTTTTATTTACTACTTAATTAATATTATTATTGTAACCTATTTTCTGTCGACTAGTTTTCATGGGTCTTATTTGTGAAATTCTTAATTTAACGCCACTTTAATATTTTCATGACTCTTTCGACACCCCAGCGTACCCACCACCACACTTCTAGACGTCTAAGAGCCCCCAACGCAAGATTTGGCGGCATGGCTAGCCCCCGGAAGCCGCCGGCCACAATCGTAGACAGGCGAAGAGCAATCCGCATAGAGGGAACTGTTCAGATACTTCTGCATCACCAAGGATTATGAAAAATTACCATTAGTCCTATATCACATGTGCCCACGCCGTGTAAGAAAATCATGATGGTGGCCGGTTATATGTTGGTGGCCGGTTTCCCTCAGGCAGGACAAGGCAAGAAGGGTGGCCGGTTATATGTTGGTGATGGTGCCATCCGTAAGAAGGATATTCCAAAACTTGCCCACCTCCGTGCTACCACGTCGAGCTCAGGGCCTGCTATAGAGCGTCGCCCACAGCTTGCGCTGCACATGATGCATCAATTTGAGGTATATTTTGCTTCATTGATCTTCCTTGTGATTTCTTCTTTGCATTGCATCGATGGTGAACTTGTTGTGATGGCATGTTGTAGGCCCGCCTAGAGGAAGAAGACAGGTTGCTACAGGAAGAAACTAGGTTGCGGAAGGAGGCTCAGGCCAATTCCCTCCTTCAATAGGAGCAAGCCATGAAAATGCAGCAAGCCCTCTTGCAACAACAGGAATTCATGGCCAAATTAAACAACAGGCAGCCCTTCTTGAGACGTTCGCTCAGTTCAAAACTAATATGCAGGGTTCTACTTTGCCGGATCCTCCTCCTCTTCCGCCTCTTCCTACTTTCAGCTTTATAAGTCTTCCAACTTTTTTACTTATGTATCTTACCATCATGCTTAAATATCATGCATCTTACCATCTTACTATC
This sequence comes from Triticum timopheevii, assembly GCA_963921465.1. Classification (NCBI taxonomy): domain Eukaryota; kingdom Viridiplantae; phylum Streptophyta; class Magnoliopsida; order Poales; family Poaceae; genus Triticum; species Triticum timopheevii. Next base: position 340,423,702 of record OY997262.1, on the reverse strand, counting down.
TCATGCTTGAAGTGTTCTCAGTCGGGACAAGCAAGCCCGGTGACACCCACTAAGGCTTCGACCTCCTTGCAACAATGATCACTCGAGGTAGTTGTCATTGTGCTTCTCAACTTACAACTTGTGCATTGTTGATAGTAGAGCCCACAAGTGTTGATGCTTATATTGTTCATACTTCTTAGCTTCAATTGAACCTTATATGTTGATGACTCTTATGCCTTATCGATCATTTGAAACTTAACTTTGGAAACTCATGCGTTTGGTAATGGACTTATAGGTTTGCATTGTGGATGCCGTTGACGGTGGGCATACATGCTACAGTGAAGCTCATTGCATCTTTGAGCTTCATGCTTTGTGTGAACTTGGAACTCGTGCTTTTGTTTGTGAACCTTGTTGGATATGTACGCATGTGTGGACTTGGAACTTATGGTCCTTTTGTTTGCGAACTATTGTTGCATATGTGCGCATGTGTGGACTTTCGTTGGATATATATTGCTTGCTAGATCTATATATTGTTGGTCATTTTGCTTGCTGGATCAATATATTGCTGGATATATATTGTTGGTCATTTTGCTTGCTGGATCGATCAATATATTGCTGGATCTATAAGCCATCTTGCTGCTACTCGCTGAAGCATGCAGGAAAAAAAAAGCTATTTGGCATATAAACCGAGTGTCCCAGGGACATGGCACCCGGCTTATAGGCATATTATGCCACGGGAGCTGTATAAGCCGAGTGTTCCAGATGCAGGCACCTGGCTTATAGGAAATGTTTAACATCGGATGTCCTATAAGCTGTGTACAAAGGCATCTGGCTTATATTTAAACCGTGCAGCTCGTGCAGACACTAGGTTTATATTTAAACCGTGTAGCGCTGATGGGCACTCGGTTTATATATAAACCGTGTGGCTCATGCAGACACTTGGTTTATATTTAAACCGCATGGCTCGGTTAGGCACTCGGTTTATATTTAAACCGTATAGAGCTCGAGGGCACTCAGTTTATACTGACGGTGACACGTGGCCGTTATCTCCCGGCTGCCGTCATGTTACTTTAGTAAGGCGAGAGCCTCATATAAACACATGGCTTATACGTAAACCGAGTGTTTTCCCACTGGCACCCGGCTTATAGCGTATAAGCCGATCAAGTGTAAACCGTGTCATATAAGCCAGGAGTTTGACTCGGCTTATATATAAACTAAGTTTATATCGATATAAGCCGAGTTCTTTGGGTACACGGCTTTAAAGTTTTTTCCTGTAGTGTGGTGAGGTGCCTTCATTCATGATATATATCCTTGCTGGCTCAAAGGATCAAGAGTAGATATTGAGATGAACTAATTAGACGGGTATCTTTCCTACCACCTTAAGGTGAGTGATGTAATCTAGCTTTTCATGTAATTCTCCATGTAAATATTGTATGTATCCTATTTTTAAATAATAAAAGTCAAAATTGTGGGGTGCTGCCCTACAGTAGCTGGTAAAAAAATTATGTTTGAAATGATATAGTACTAGTTTTACATCATCTGCTGGAGCACTAGTTTGTCATCATCAATTATTCATCATCTGTTGGAGTTGGGTATTTTTTGGTGATGTAAAAAGCACTTTTTAGTGATGTAAATTATACATGTAGCACTTCTAAATCTCCAAAATACATCATCTATTGGAGATGCTCTTATAGTTGCATTACATTGGTGTTGTCTGTACACTTCTGTCTTTCAGGCAACACAGGAAAAGCAAATTGATGCTACTATTCGTCCTACTCTAGTTCAAACAAGGTATAGACCATAGATGGTGCGCTATGTGATTCATAGATGCCAGCACATCATGATGAAGAGAACATAGCACAAGTTCGGTAAAGGTAGCCATGGGCCTCCTTTTATAGATGAAGGGGTCACCATAATGGCAAAATGGGAATTGCACACTGTAAATAGTGGCTACAGTGCCAAATACCTACCTCTGATGGGTTAGGACAAACACATTAAATACGTCGTGAGATGTCACGCTGGTGATGTTTGCCAAGAAGGATAGCCTCTCCTTTTGTGCCGTTTGCCCGGCTACCTCATACCATCTTGATACGCTCCCTGGACGGGTGTCATTAAAGTTGATATCTTTAGCGGTGAGCTGACACGTGACCATACAAACCTCACCATAAAGGTAGCCATGGGCCTCCTTTTATAGATGAAGGGGCCCGCTTGACACCTATTTGACAAGCAACGGCTGTTCGCTGAGGTGGAGCGCTAGCATAGTAGTGGGTGCTTGCCGGCACGGAGCTTGTCGAGTCTTCACTTGCCACCAAGTAGCTTGCTGGCAACCAAGGCCTTCATCTTCAGTACTGACTTAGTACTTCTCGATGACTTGCCTTGAGGTCTTCTTCATGGTTTTGTAAGCCAAGTCTTGACTCTTGTTTAGAGTTGTCCTCCAGCAAGCCCTGCCGTCACGAAGGCTACTACTGCTTGTGCACAAGTCAGGGTACTAAAGCACCCATATCTCAGTACACCGACAGGAGCCCCCGGGCTTGTGCCGCACACGCATATGAGGGCTCATTGGCTTAGGCCCAAAAATTGCATAGGCATACGTGGCAAAGAACTACTGCAGTAATAATCTCTTTTACCATGCCCCATGATGCGCATTAAATGCGGGACGTGGGAGACGTGGACTGAAACGGTCGTGAGGGATAGTGCGCCTGAAAAAGCGCAGCCATGTAGGATGGTAAAGAATCAACCCTCGCGCCTTCCCCATAGAAAGGCATCCGCAAGGGGAGCCGCTCATTTACCTCCTTCTTCCCCAATCTAGCCAACCGACTCATCTTCAATCTTGCGCAAGAACAGAGCATAGCTTCTTCCGCCGCCACGTCACGCCCGGGCTCGCTCCCAAATCCGCCCTCTCCAAAGCCACCATGGCACCCAAGAAGGGCCAAGATAAGCCGGAGAGCCAGTCGACCCGGAAGCAAATGTGAGGAAAGAGGCCACGGCGGCGCTATGGAGGGATAACATCATATTTGCGCCGGTGCTGGACCACAATGACTTTGTGACGCAGTATGCATACATGTGAGGGAAGAAGACGACGGCTCACACTGCGCCCCATGTGCTTACCGGCACCGCCAAGCCTCGAAATAACAAGTACCCTTTCTTCACCGCATATTTCTACTACGGGATTGTTCCTCCCTTGTTTGATTTCTTTTTTGAGATCATGTGGACATACGGGTTCCGGCTCTTAGATTTCACAACAAATGCCATGACCCGCATGTTTGTCTTCGCCCACATGTGTGAGAATTTCATTGGAGTAGTGCCCAACGTAGCTTTATCCCGCCACTACTTCATCCCACGCATCGAAGGAGATGCCCTTTCTAGCGGTATCACCTGGATCCCCAGGACCGGTGTCAAAGAGATCTACCTTGATGGCTGACGGTGTCCTGGACTAGGGGGTACTCACCACGTCGTCTCCGATTAGTTGGATTGGGTCGAGGATCCCCATGGCCGTATACTCATGGGCCAGTCCGGACAGTTGCCACATACAAGGAAGATTCCACAAGACTTGGCGATCAAGACAAGGACTCCTCCCCCACCGGCGTATTCGGCTAGGACTCTTGTTATCCTAGGCCTGTTGTGGTGCATTATATAAACCGAGGCCAGGCTAGTCGATAGATATACAACAACAATCATACCATAGGCTAGCTTCTAGGGTTTAGCCTCCTTGATCTCGTGGTAGATCTACTCTTGTAATATCCACATTATCAATATCAATCAAGCAGGACGTAGGGTTTTACCTCCATCAAGAGGGCCTGAACCTGGGTAAAACATCGTGTCCCTTGTCTCCTGTTACCATTGATCCTAAGACGCACTGCTTGGGACCCCCTACCCGAGATCCACCGGTTTTGACACCGATATTGGTGCTTTCATTGAGATTTCCTCTGTGTGATCGGCGAAAGGATCAATGGCTCGACTGCAGGTCAACTGCGACGTCGGCTTCTTCGTCACCAGCTCGACTGGTCACCTTGGCTTTACCAAGGACTACGCCCTACCTCTGATCGTCATGTTCGGATGAAAGCCTTCATCAACACCAACTCCGATCTCTATCAAGATCATGGAGGAGTCATCCATGGAGCTCAGGGGCTCAACGTCAACATTGCCCTCGGTCGACCATGCTGTTTTTCTGGACATCGGACTTGTGTCTGTCGCCACCGCCTCCTTGGGTGTCGTTTTAACGATCACTTCGGTGGAATTGTGCGGAATTAAGTCTACAACAACCCTGCAAAAAATTCGTTGAGTTCCGATGGAGGAATCTCCGGCAATCTCCGATATACCGGAGCCCTGTTGAATCTGGACGAGAATCCGGACAAGTTTAGGGCGTGATATCCAGCATCTAGCTCGGATGTCCTTTGGAGGATCCAACCGTTGATTCACTGCGGAATTCCCATATCTACCACCTGCCAAAAATTCAGCTCGATCCGACCGTCCAAACTCCCGGAAACTTCCGACTAGTGCATCACTTTTTGGATCTATTTTCTGCGCGAGAACAAATCCGACCCGAATTCATCTTCTTTATGAACGGGATCTCGGACATCCTTTTTGAAGGAAGTTTTCATATGGGGTGTTGTGTTTTATTCTCAAACACATCCCAGTAGTATTAAAAGTATTCTTGCAATACGAACTTCACCGTCGCGCCGGTGTCAAACCAGCCTGACAACATCACTCCACGGCGACCGACCTGCGTTAGACAGGTCGTCGCTTTGTTGAGCCGAGCTCAATTTCTTCGGACCATCATCTCGGCCAGCCGAACAATAGTTCGGCATTGCGAAGGATAAATCGTCACCAACATCGCCGCCCCACGGATTACACGGAGGGGGCACACCTGCATCGCCACACGGTCACTTCATCAAGCCGGCATCGACCGCGTCATGACCTGCATCGGCAGGGCCGCACTATTGCTTCTTCAAGCTGGTGTCCATCACGCCGACCTACTTCGACATCTCGGCTGGACCGGGGGCCTTGCCATCTCTTCATCAACCTACTCCAGACACTTCGGCGTCACTAGCCGACCAGGCAATGGGTGCGCGGATCGAGTCCCAATTTTGGGAATCACCTTCCTTCGGATTGCTACAACAAATAAACCAGGTGCTATTAATCCTAGTATTTCTTTTTGCTTGTTTGCGTTAATTTTTCCCAAGGAATTATTACTCTGGTTAGTCCATCATATGTACATAGGTCTATCAAATAGTGGCCGCATTATTGACGGTCGCATGATGGTTCGGTCAGTTTCCGTACATAGTCCGGCGAATGCCGCATCCGGAACTCGGACCGACCTATGAATCCAGGCTTTGCCACGCCTTTATTGCATTACGCCGACGACCTGCATCGACATTGACTTCGGCGCCAGGCCATATTTCTTTTATTACTCACTTTGCATAAATTATTTATTATGCAACAATTTTTTTTACTATTATCTCTGTTTGCACTATTTTTTGTGCACAGGAAAATGATCCAGCCGGACTATATCCTTTGACGTCACCTCGGCTGGACGGGGGGTTTCGTCAACACTTCATTACCCCATGCCAGGGACTTCGGCATCACTCTGCTGTCCTGCATTGACCATGCTATGTCACCACTTCACAGTGCCGAGCTCTTTGCTCCGCCACCTCGGGACCGGCTTGGGGGATGGAACCTTGTCCCGCATCAAGCTCGGACCGCATCGTCAATACCGAACACATTAACCAGCTAAGTTGCCTTCATGCTCAAAGTTTTAAAATTTCTAACTTGTGTTCGGTTTGACCAAGCATTATACTTTCTCAAAAAAAGTTTCTTGTAAAAATCTTCCTTGTCGAAACTTTGTTCGCACACACTTGACGCGCTACCCGCGCTCATTATACCTGGGGGCTTCTTTAACAGAAGCTTATTAATTCGGGCTTTATGCCCAACACATGTGTCACACTTCCGCATGTACCTTTTATTCACCATTATATGCATCGATATGACTTAAGTTTTGGCCAAGCTGGGTTGCCTGGCTCCTGTGCTTACCCCTACGTTCCCGATTGTTCGGCTAGGTGGTAAAGGGAGCACCTCTGCGATTGTTACTGCCGGGTCAGCCGGATGTGTACCTCAGACTGGGTGAAGCCGAAAGCTAGCGTTCTTAAGGGAATACTCGGTCGGTGAACTAAAAGATGATTTATTACCTATTTATTTACCTGCCCCCAGATGTTTTTCTGCTCTTTTCGCAGTCCGGACATGCACTTTAGGGCATATGCCTCCCAGGGAAAGGAACCCCTAAGGGAACTATTCTCCCTGGAAGATGTTTCTTACTAACCATGTAATATAACATAACTAGTTGGGCACTTGTCTAATAAAGCACTAATGACCCCTACACCTGGTCTCCACGCATGCCCCGGTTTTTATAACCGCGAGGGTATTCGGACACACTCCGGACTATTGGGTCCAGAGGTTGAAGCGAAAAGGTCTGCTACGACAAACGATCTACAATCCGGCTAGAAGGCATTCTACATGTCACCTTACATTATATAGTCAACTTTTACCCAAGTCACTTGGGGGCTCTTATGTTTATTTGAGCCGTTTCATACTAAGTGTTTCTCTTCCTAGCCATTGCAAAGTTTTTATTATTATTTATCACTCCTTTTTTCGACACAAGTGTGCGGTCACTAGCCGGGGAGCCTAATTTCTCTCTCAAAGCCGCTAGAGTTTAGTTTGATAAACTGGCCTAGTAAGAAGTACTCCGCCTTCGGGATAGGAGGTTGAAGCCGTAGGCTGACCCGCTTGAAGTTTTGAGATAGGATGTGTCATGTTAAAGCACGGCAGAAGCACCTTTTTTTTTTCTAAAGTCCAATTTTCGGATTGGCACCGAACACTTGATCTAGTTCGGACATTAATCTTTTGAATAAGTTTTTTGGCTTTTCGAGCCCATGGCACTTTTAAACTATTTGTGTGTTTTTAGCACAAGTCTCGCAGTGCAACGCCGGACACCTTTTGAGGTTCGGCAAAAACATTCTCGGATATTGCTATATATGCATCAGTTTCGAATTGTGTCTTCGGTCAATAGTTGGGTTGCCCGGCTCCCGCGCTTGCCTCCTACGTTCCGCTTTGTTCGGCTAGGTGTGCGAAGGGAGAACCACTGCGATTGTGCTTCCAGCTCGCATGGTCAAGCACCTCAGTGGGGAAAGCCGAAAACTGACTGTCACAATAGGTGTAAACTGGTCAGCGATCCGATGACTATATTAAATGACGGGCCATTCATTGGCCGAAGTGTTTCCGGCTTAACCTCGACTGTCGCTGAACACTATCAGGGGCTATTAACTAGCCTCCCAAACTAAATCCTCGGTATTTTGCTCTTACATTGGAGCAGAGGTTTCATGATCATGCTTAGCATGACAACCCAAAGAAAGGAACCGATAGCGGGACTATTTTCTCTGGAGGACATTTCTTCTGTTAAACAGTAATATAACATGTCTCTCCGCGTACCTTTGTTTATAAAACCGTATGGCCAGATTGCCTTGTTTGTTGTAAATCTTTGCCCTCATAAAGGCTTTATAAAGTAGGACAAACACTCCTCGGCTATTGGCCGAGGAGGTGGAAGCCGATGGTCGGTCAACAAAGTTTTGTACAATGCGGATCCGAGCATTAATGACGTAAAGTACTTGGATACATAGAGTCATTACACATAATTTGTGATTTTACTATGGATATCGATCCTTAATTCGGCCTCCCGTGCCCGCATTAAGGCTCGGGGGCTACTGGGCTTCGGGCTTATTATTTACAAATATTAAAGGGGCACATCAATCCCCTGATCTGGTGTTGCCACCCGACCAGTGTCTCGGGGGCTACTGCATTGCCTGTTCTATGCAGAAAATTTTAAGTGCAATACAATTTCCGAGGAGATTTTGATCCTCAGGTTGGTCGGCCGCACCCAACCCGAGTCTCGAGGACTGAGCAGGCCGCTTTTTGTGTCCCGAAGTATTCTGCTGAGCTAGGACTTGATCCTCAGACCGATTTTGCAAATCAACCTGAGTCTCAGCGGCTACGGGGATCAGCGGTCTTATGTCATCCTTCATGTGCATCTCGGGTTCTAGACGATACCCACCTTGAGGGCTACTGGCTATATATCTCGTCAGAGAATAAATTGCATCAATAAAAAACATTGACCAAAAATCAGCCCATGACCGAGGTGCTTAACCACCTCGGAAGCAGTCCGGCATAAAGCTCGGGCGCTAGTGGCTGGCTCCATAGAGGGCATTTCCAGCATTAAGCTCGGCTAAACTCCTTCAAACTTCTTTGAACCAAGGTGATCTACAACACCTCGGATACAGTCCGGCGTTGGAGCTCGGATACATAGTCCAGCGTTAGAGCTGGGAAGCAGTCCGGCATTGGTGCTCGGCTGCAAAAGATACCTCGAATACAGTCCGGCGTTGGAGCTCGGACGCAAGACGACGTTGCCGCCCGGGAACAACTTCAAACCCGAGGTGTGGCATAAAAATAACAAGGCATTGATAAAGGCCGGAAACTTAAAGGGGCTCCTCGGATACCCGACGTATAAACTCGTCGAATGCATTTCGGCGATCCTCAAGATCGAAGATGAGAAGATTTGTTGAACCAATTTTCAAGACCGACGACCGAAGATGAAGAACTGTTCGGAAGAATCGAGGAGCGTCCCCAACTTGAAGACCGGTTCAGGAGGCTACTGACGGTGTCCTGGACTAGGGGGTACTCACCATGTCGTCTCCCGATCAGTTGGATTGGGTCGAGGATCCCCATGGCCGTATACTCATGGGCCAGTCCAGACAGTTGCCGCATACAAGGAAGATTCCACAAGACTTGGCGATCAAGACAAGGACTCCTCCCCCACCGGCGTATTCGGCTAGGACTCTTGTTATCCTAGGCCTCTGGTGCATTATATAAACCGAGGCCAGGCTAGTCGATAGATATACAACAACAATCATACCATTGGCTAGCTTCTAGGGTTTAGCCTCCTTGATCTCATGGTAGATCTACTCTTGTAATATCCACATTATCAATATCAATCAAGCAGGACGTAGGGTTTTACCTCCATCAAGAGGGCCCAAACCTGGGTAAAACATCGTGTCCCTTGTCTCCTGTTACCATTGATCCTAAGACGCACTGCTTGGGACCCCCTACCCGAGATCCACCGGTTTTGACACCGACAATGGCCAATTGCATCTGAAGTGGAATGAATGTCGGCCGATTGGTGTTGGATTAAAGAGGATAAATTTCTGGATTTCTGCAAGCCCCGGACAAAGAAAGTGGAGCATGGCAAGGATTGGAGCTATCTTGATGCACATGACAAGAAGCTCGCAATCGCCGTGACTCGCATCCTCTGCCTCAAGACTGTCGGCTTTACCGTTGAAATGGTAGGCATAGATTTTCTCCGTCGCTGCATCGCTCCCCTTCAAAACAAATGAAGACCTGCTTGGGACTACAAGAATGCAGCTGACGTCATGTGGCTACACACCGAGCTTGGCACCAACTTCTAGTGTTGTAAAGATAGTTTGATAGCGAGATAATTTGTAACAAGACTAAAAGTAAGAAAAGTAAGTAGGTGCAGCAAGTGGATCAATCCTTATGTACGTTAAGGACAAGCCGTAGCTAAAACGCTCTTAGAACAAACGGGAATCTCATCAAGTTACTTTCACCATGATTCATTAAGTTACCATTTATTTCTTTGATAAGTGTTGTGTGGGTGAATTGGAGCCAAGGTAATGTACTAACTTGAACAAATACCTACTATGATTATACCCTCCATGCAAGCATCCCTTAATACAACGGGAGTAATTAAAATATATCAAACCATAACATTAAACTGTAGGATCCAAAACAGTCCCGCACAGAACAATTCATAAACCAGGGTTTGGGTTTCTATCAATCCTACAACCAATCATCTACAAACTAATTTCACAATGCCTTCCCCTAGGCCCAATGTTTTTGGGAAACATAGTAGAAAACAAAAAAATTCGGCCTACGATCAAGATCCCAGGATACTATGAAGATGCATAAAGAGGTTTAGATCGGATCATTACCAACTATGAGTTGCAGTGAAAGAAGAGTTGGCGTAGATCAAACTTGAAGTCCCTTGAATCGTCCCACGAACGATCCCTCGAATAAGCACCAAAAGCGCGATTCCTCTATGGCTTGCACATGTACCGAAGTAGTGGTTCAGTGGAGCTTCACCGTCCAGAGCTCAGAACCGCTTACAAAACTAGAGGGAGAAGTAGCCTAGCGGTGTTGACATCTAGATCAACTAGACGCAAGAGAGAATCTAGGCACCGGGTAAACTCCAAGAGATTTTATTCTAGGTGCTATCCCTGCCCCTCTATTTATATGCTGAGGCATGGGGTCTCAACTTGTGGAGGCGGCATCCCCAAAGACTGTTTGTACCGCAAGGAGGAGTCCTCCTCGGATTCCAACACGAAATGCAGATCCTGGCATTTTTGTAAATGCCAAGGATTCTGGTCTCTTTCCCAACGGGAAATGCCAGGGACCCACGCGTCTTGCCCCTGCCTTCCAAGCAACAACTTTGTGCACTGAGCTAAGGCCTCGTGTCCCTTACTATTGGGAACGTTGCATGGAAAACAAAAAAAATTCTACGCACAGGCAAGATCTATACATGGAGATGCATAGCTACGAGAGGGGGAGAGCATCTACATACCCTTGTAGATCGCTAAGCGGAAGCGTTTATCAATGCGGTTGGTGTAGTCGTACAACTTCACGATCCGTCCCGATCAAGCACCGAGCGCACGACACCTCCGCGTGCAACACACATTCAGCTCAATGACGTCCTCGCCTTCTCGATCCAGCAAGAGAGACAAAATAGTAGATGAGTTCCGGCAGCGCGACGGCATGATGACGGTGGTGGCGAAACTATTCTGCAGGGCTTCGCCAAGCACAAAGGTTTATAGTGGAGGACGAACTAGAGGGATAGGGGTCGTCGGCACACCGCTTGGGGATTCGTGGTGTGTGGCGCTCCCTCCCCTCCTCTCATATATATAGGTGGAGGGGGAAGGGAGGCAACACTAGGTGCACCCAAGGAGGCCGGTGGCCGCCCTAGGGCGCCTACCCCAGACGCGTGCCCCTTCCTTCTTGGCACGTGGGGGGGGGGGGGGGGGGGAGGAAAGGGGGCAGACTGCCTTATGGTGCCCCCCTTCCTTCTGCCTTGCATGGAGAAAGGCAGGAGGGGCCCCAGCCCCTCCTCTTTCCTTCCCTAGGGCCGATAGCCAGGAGGTGGGTGCGCCAGCCCCCTTGTGGGCTGGTATGCTCCCCCCTTTTGGCCTATTAGGCCTAGCAACCCCCTGTGGCCTTTCAGGACCCCTTTCGGTGATCCGATAATTATCCGATGCATTCTGAAACTCTTCTGGAGACCAAATACTATCATCCTATATATCAATCTTTACCTCTGAACATTCCAGTGCTCCTCGTCATGTCCGTGATCTCATCTGGGACTCCGAACAACATTCGTTCACCAACATACATAACTCATATTGTACTATATCATCAACGAACATTAAGCGTGTGGACCCTATGGGTTCGAGAATGATGTAAACATGACCGAGACGCTTCTCCGGCCAATAACCAATAGCGGGACCTGGATTCCCATATTGGACTATACATATTCCATGAAGATATTTATCGGTCAAACCTTTATGACAACTTTACATAGTTCCATTTTTTTGTCGCTATGTTACTTGCCCGAGATTTGATCATCGGTATCTCCATACCTAGTTCAATATCGTTACCAGAAAGTCTCTTTACTTGTTCCGTCATACATCATCTTGTAACTAACTCCTTAGTCACTTTTCTTGCAAGCTTCTTGTGATGTTCTATTACCGAGAGGGCCAAGAGACACCTCTCCGTCATATGGAGTGAAAAATCCCAATCTTGATTTACGCCAACCCAACAGACATCTTCGGAGATACCTATAGAGCACCTTTATGATCACCCAATTATGAAGTGACATTTGATAGCACACAAGGCATTCCTCCAGTATCCGGGAGTTGCATGATCGCATGGTTGAAGGAATATGTATTTGACATTAAGAAAGCAGTAGCAATGAACTGAATGATCATATGCTAAGCTAACAGATGGGTCTTGTCCATCACATCATTCTTCTAGTGATATGATCCCGTTATCAAGTCACAACTCATGTCTATGGTCAGGAAACCTTAACCATATTTTGATCAACAAGCTAGTTTTGTACAAGCATACTAGGGACTTGGTATTTGCTTATGTATTCACACATGTATTTAAGTTTCCGATCAATACAATTATAGCATGAATAATAAGCCTTTATCATGATTAAGGAAATATAATAATAACCACTTTATTTTTGCCTCTAGGGCATATTTCCAACAGTCTCCCACTTGCACTAGAGTCAATAATCTAGATTACATAGTAATGAATCTTACACCCATGGAGTCTTGGTGTTGATCATGTTTTGCCTGCGGAAGAGGTTTACTCAACGAGTGTGCCACATTGAGATCCGTATTTATTGAGCAAATTTCTATGTCTCCATCCTTGACCTTTTCACGAATGGAGTTGAAGCGTCGCTTGATGTGTTTGGTTCTCTTGTGAAACCTGGATTCCTTGGCTAAGGCAATTGCTCCAGTATTGTCACAAAAGATTGTCATTAGACCCGATGCACTGGGTATTACACCCAGATCGGATATGAACTCCTTCATCCATACTCCTTCATGTCCTGCTTCTGAAGTAGCTATGTACTCTGCTTCACATGTAGAGCCCGCCACGACGCTCTACTTAGAACTACACCAACTGACAGCTCCACCATATAAATACGTATCTAGCTTGTGACTTAGAGTCATCCAGATCTGTGTTGAAGCTAGCATCGACGAAACCCTTTGCGACGAGCACTTCGTCACCTCCATAAACGAGAAACACATCCTTGGTCCTTTTCAGGTACTTCAGGATATTCTTGCCCGCTGTCCAGTGATCCACTCCTGGATTACTTTGGTACCTCCCTGCCAAACTTATGGCAAGGCACACATCATGTCTGGTACACAACATGGCATACATAATAGAACCTATGGCTGAGGCATAGGGAATGACTTTCATTCTCTCTCTCTCTCTCTCTCTCTCTCTCTCTCTCTCTCTCTCTCTCTCTTCTGTCGTGGTCGGACTTTGAGTCTGACTCAGTTTCACACCTTGTAACACAGGCAAGAACCCTTTCTTTGATTAGTCCATTTTGAACTTCTTCAGAACTTTGTCAATGTATGTGCTTTGTAAAAGTCCTATTAAGCGTCTCGATCTATCCCTATAGATCTTGATACCCAATATGAAAGCAGCTTCACCGAGGTCTTTCATTGAAAAATTCTTATTCAAATATCCTTTAAGCAATCCAGAAATTCTATATCATTTTGAATTAGCAATATGTCTTCCACATATAATATCAGAAATGCTACAGATCTCCCACTCACCTTCTTGTAAATACAGGCTTCACCGTAAGTCTGTATAAAACCAAATGCTTTGATTACCTCAACAAAGCGTATATTCCAACTCCAAGATGCTTGCACCAGTCCATAGATGGACCGCTGGAGCTTGCACACTTTGTTAGCAGCATTAGGATCGACAAAACCTTCTGGTTGCATCATATACAACTCTTCTTTAAGAAATCTGTTAAGGAATGCAGTTTTGATGTCCATTTTCCAAATTTCATAATCATAAATGCGGCAATTGCTAACATGATTCTGATAGACTTAAGAATCGCTACGGGTGAGAAAGTGTCATCATAGTCAACTCCTTGAACTTGTCGAAAACCTTTTGCGACAAGTTGAGCTTTGTCGACAATGATATTACCATCAGCGTTTGTCTTCCTCTTGAAGATCCATTTACTCTCAATGGCTTGTTGATCATTGGGCAAGTCTACCAAAGTCCACACTTTGTTCTCATACATGGATTGAGGGAGTCCTGGATTAGGGGGTATCCGGACAGTCGGACTATATACTTTGGCCGGACTGTTGGACTACGAAGATACAAGATTGAAGACTTCGTCCCGTGTCCGGATGGGACTCTCCTTTGCGTGGAAGGCAAGCTTGGCGATTCAGGTATGTAGATATCCTTCTCTGTAAACCGACTTTGTGTAACCCTAGCCCCCTCCGGTGTCTATATAAACCAGAGGGTTTAGTCCATAGGACAACAACAATCATAATCATAAGCTAGCTTCTAGGGTTTAGCCTCTACGATCTCGTGGTAGATCAACTCTTGTAATACTCATATCAAGATCAATTAAGCAGGAAGTAGGGTATTACCTCCATCGAGAGGGCCAGAACCTGGGTAAACATCGTGTCCCCAGTCTCCTGTTACCATTAGCCTTAGACGCACAGTTCGGGACCCCCTACTCGAGATCCGCCAGTTTTGACACCGACATTGGTGCTTTCATTGAGAGTTCCACTGTGGTGTTGCAACAAGGCTTGATGGCTCCTTCAATCATCCTCAACGACGCACTCCAAGGGGAGGTTTTTCCTCCCGGACAGATCTTCTTATTCGGTGGCTTCGTACTGCGGGCCAATTCGCTTGGCCACCTGGAGCAGATCGTCAGCTACGCCCCTGGCTACCAGGTCAGGTTCGGGAACCTAAACTACACTGCCGACATCCACGAAGACTTGATCTTCAGCGGATTCGAGCCCACGTCAGGTGCGCCGGACAGTCCCGATGAGCATGATCTGGATCTGCCATCAGACAGTACTGGGGTTATCGCGCTTGTGGCTGCTCCGGGAAACAATTCGGAGCAGACTGTGCCATCCGAGGATGGGTGGATGGACCCAGCCATGGAGGAAGCACACTCATCAGCCTTGGAGCCGAACACTCCTCCCATCTCCTATGAGGTCGGTATCCTCGGACCCTCGGACTCATCTCCAGCTACAGGATCCGAACCACGTGCGCCCGTGCCTATCTAATCCGATTGGGCACCAGTCATGGAGTTCACCTCCGCGGATGTTTTTCAGCACTCGCCCTTGGGCGACGTGCTAAACTCATTAAGATCTCTCTCTTTGTCAGGAGACTCTTGACCGAACTATGTCCGGCTCGAGTGGGAAGCGGACAACGAAGAAATTCGGCACCCACCCAACACCCACTTAATAGCCACTGTCGATGACCTAACCGACGTGCTCGACTTCGACTCCGAAGACATCGACGGTATGGACGACGATGCAGGAGACGAACAGGAACCACCGCCTATCGGGCGCTGGACAGCCACCTCATCATATGACATATATATGGTGGACACCCCCAAAGCAAGCGATGGTGATGAGGCGACAGAGGATAAACCCCCAGAGAAGCAATCTAGGCACCAGCGCCATAGACGCTGCTCCAAGCCCCGCCATGGCAAAAATAATGATACCGGCACAATAGATGACAATAGTCCGGATGGTGCCGAAGACGAAAACAATCCTGCCGAGCCAGGCTTCAAGAGGCCGAGCAGGAAGAGGGGCAAACTAGCCCTCAGGAGCAGGCAACAGATGGAGAATGAGAGGATGATAATTACATGCCTCTCTCTGAAGACGAGGTGAGCCTTGGCGATGACGAATTCATCGTGCCTGAGGATCCCGTCGAGCAGGAGCATTTCAAGCGCTGACTTATGGCCACTGCGAAAAGCCTGAAGAAAAAGTAGCAACAGCTTCAAGCTAATCAAGATCTGCTAACTGATAGATGGACCGAGGTCCTGGCTGCCGAGGAATACGGACTCGAGCGCCCTACAAAAAGTTACCCAAAGCGCAGGTTGCTACCTCAACTCGAAGAGGAGACATTAAAGCCCACACTACCAGCGCATGATGCGGCTGACTGGCCACCACGTGGCCGAGACAAAGCGGTGTGTAAGCCCAAAGTCCAGACCGCACCCCGTTGCCAAACAAGCAAAAACGCGCAGGCCGGGGGCCACACGAAGGACCTGCGAGATGTATTGGAAAACAAAGCAGGATAGTCAAGATCGATCTACGGATCGCGGGGGCGCACCATAATGCGCGACGATGACCGACGCGCCGGGCCGAATACAACAGACCAGAATCACTCGAATAGCGTCACGATGTATCCTGGCATAGAGGCGCCGCAGACCCCCTATGCTTCACTGATGAAGTAATGGATCATGAATTCCCAGAAGGGTTCAAACCCATAAACATTGAATCATATGATGGCACCACAGACCCCGCGGTATGGATTGAAGATTTTCTCCTACACATTCACATGGCCCGCGGAGATGATCTACACGCCATCAAGTATCTCCCACTAAAGCTCAAGGGACCAACTCGGCATTGGCTGAATAGCTTGCCAGCAAACTCCATCGGTAGCTGGGAGAACCTGGAAGACGCATTCCTCGACAACTTCCAAGGCACTTATGTGCGACCGCTGGATGCTGATGACTTAAGTCACATAACACAACAGCCTGGAGAGTTAGCCAGGAAATTCTGGACTCGGATCCTCACTAAAAAGAACCAAATTGTCGATTGTCCGGATGCCGAAGCCTTAGCAGCTTTCAAGCATAACATCCGTGAAAAAATGGCTTGCCCGACACCTCGGCCAAGAAAAGCCAAAGTACATGGCAGCCCTTACAACACTCATGACCCACTTTTGCGCAGGCGAGGACAGCTGACTGGCTTGCAGCAACATCAATCCAAAAAACTCTGGCGATTCAGACGCTAGAGACAGCAACGGCAAGCCACGACGCAATAGACACAAGCACCGGAACATTGGTGACAATGCCGAAGACACGATAGTCAACGCCGGATTTAGAGGCTCGAAATCCGGTCAGCGGAAAAAGCCGTTCAAAAGAAACAATCCAGGCTCGTCCAGTTTGGACCGCATACTCGATCGCTCATGTCAAATTCATGGCACCCCTGACAAACCAGCCAATTATACCAACAGAGAATGTTGGGTATTTAAGCAGACCGGCAAGTTGAACGCCGAATACAACGACAAGGGGCTGCATAGCGATGACAACGAGGAGCCCCGTCCGCCGAACACAGGAGGACAGAAGAAATTCCCTCCCTAGGTAAAAACAGTGAATATGATATACGCAACCCATATTCCCAAGAGGGAACTGAAGCGTGCACTACGGGACGTCTACGCGATGGAGCCAGTCGCCCCAAAGTTCAACCCATGGTCTTCCTGTCCGATCACCTTCGATCGCAGGGATCATCCTACCAGTATCCGTCATGGCGGTTCAGCCGCATTGGTCCTCAGCCCAATCATTAACAGATCCCACCTTACATGAGTCCTCATGGAAGGTGGTAGCAGCCTGAACCTGCTTTACCAGGACTCAGTGCGCAAAATGGGCGTCGATCCCTCAAGGATCAAACCGACCAAAACCACCTTTAAAGGTGTAATACCATGTGTAGAGGCCTGCTGTACGGGCTCAATCACATTGGAAGTAGTCTTCGGATCTCCGAACAACTTCCAAAGCGAGGAGTTAATCTTCGATATCGTCCCCTTCCATAGTGGTTATCATGCCCTACTAGGACGAACCACATTTGCTCGATTTAATGCGGTGCCGCACTACGCATACCTCACTCTCAAGATGCCAGGACCTCACGGGGTTATAACAATTAATGGAAATACAGAGCGCTCCCTGCGTACGGAGGAGCATACGGAGGCCATAGCGGCCGAAGTACAAAGCAACCTTCTTAGGCAAATAGCCAACTCGGTGATGAAGAACCTGGACACCGTCAAGCGAGTCCGGAATACCCCGCAGGAGGAGCATCCAGCGCGTCCAGAGCTGGATTAGCAATTCGGCCTCCGTCCTAGTCCCATCCAAGTGGCGAAACTTGTGCCGCGCGTACATAATTACGCACTAAAAATACCATGGGCACGGGTGGAGGCACATCTATGACGCGGTCCACAATGCGGCTTGACCGCCATGGGACCCGTATCCCTTCATCATTTTCTTTCTTCTAGGACCCAATTTTCTGGAAGCCCTTTCAGATAGCCGGATTATCGGACTCATCATGGAAAGGAAAACCTAGGAGGTCAGAAGCTTTGACGTACAAAGAAATACCCAGGTGGTCTCTGTTAACGATATTTATACCTGTTTTATATACCCATACATAGCTTAGCCTTGGTTAGGACATGTTAAATAGTCCTATTTTGCTTATCGCACTTCTTGTATACATACGCTTCGACGTATCAATCGAATAACAGTGGAAGAAACATACAACGTCAGCTTATTATTGCATTTTCTTCATATTCCGCATTATACTGTTTATTTACTGCAAATCGCACTCGTACACTTTGGTACGTTCAGTTCGCCAGGGGCTTCAGTGTACCCCATAACACGGCGAGAAAAGTCTGAACACTTTTGACAGTGCGGCACCCTGTACTGATAGCATTATATGCATCAGCTCCAAATCATGTCTTGGGTCAATAGTTGGGTTTGCCCGGCTCCCTCGTTTTTGTGCCTTACGTTCCGCTATATTGGCTAAGGTAGCGCAGGGAGAACTACTGCTATTGTGTCCTGGTTCTTCCGGACGAGCACCTCAGTAGAGAAAGCCGAAAACTGACTGTCATGATGTGGCGAGAGTTGGTCGCTGTTCGAGAGGTCTCAAATCCTTAAAGATTTTTTCCGCTTCGAGCGAGGAATCGGCCTTGTCCGATTTGTGCGTGTATAGCGCCCCAACTTTGGCCTTTCGAATACAAGGGGCTTCGCTAAAATTTAAAATTGTAGACTTCTATGGCCAAGTGAGAGTGATAAAGCTATATAGTCCGATTGCCTTGTTCGCTGCGCTAAACACCTCCTTAAAGGACCAAAAATTTGGATTAAGAGTGTTTAGATTTATCCCGAACACCCCGGTACTAGCTACACGGGGGCGGAAGCCGACGACTGGCCAACTCTCATATTTGCTAAACGGCCGCACAAAAGGTAATATTTTAAATCAACAAGCGTTGCATAACGCACATGAACCACTACAAAAAAAAGACACAGACATTTTGGGCCGAACGAATTTTTTTTCTATCATACATATGACACTTCTATGATGATAATTGTGACAAAATCCGGTATCATCATAGATGTGGTGGGCTCCTACTTCTATGACAAAAAATCATGACAGAAAATGGGCTTTTCGTCCTGGGCGGGCCGGAGACGCAACTGCATGACATTCTTTGGGCCGTCCAAAAACCGTGGTAGAAGCGAGGGGGAGGAAAATTTTGGGGAGTTGCCGGTTACGGTGGGAGGTCGGGGGCCGAGCGATGCACGTTTCCCTCGTACACGTACATGCGTGTGTGCGAGGCGTTGGCTCTAACTGAACCCGAGCGAGGCGTTGGGCTCTAACTGAACCCGAGCGATTGCACTGCAGGCTACGCGTTACTGAACCCGAGCGAGGCGTTGGGCTCTAACTGAACTCGAGCGATTGCACTGCAGGCTACGCGTTACTGAACCCGAGCGATCGATCGATGGCTGTTAACTGAACCCGATGGAGCGATTCCTTTGCTACTGCTGCTAATTGAAGCCAATTGATTGGATGAACAGTGAGCGTTGCACGGGGGGGGGGGGGGGGTTGGATGAACAGTGAGCGGTGGCGTTGCCTCTGGATGAACATGACCCCGTGGTGTGGAGGGCTGGATGAACAGTAGACGGTGGAGGGGTGGCCGTGGAGGGGTGGTTGAACAGGACCCCATGGTGTGGAGGGCTGGATGAGCAGTAGACGGTGGAGGGCTGGATGAACAGTAGACGGGGGAGGGGTGGTTGAACAGTAGCCGGTGGAGTAGCGCGCGGTGGAGGCTGGATGAGCAGGAGCCCGTGGAGGCTGGAGGAGGTGGACGGTAGCCCGTGGAGGCTGGAGGAGGTCGACGATGGAGATGAACAGTATCCCGTAGAGTCCCATTTTGCGGTACGCCACACCCCTCCCGATGAACAGGATCCCCGTTTTGACCATAGGAGGTCCGTTTCCTCCATTTTGCGGTACGCCACACCCCTCCCGATCAACCGGACCCCCGTTTCGACCGTAGGAGGTCCGTTTCGTCTGTTTTGCGGTACGCCACACCCCTCCCGATCAACAGGACCCCCGTTTCGACCGTAGGAGGTCCATTTCGTCCGTTTTGCGGTATGCCACACCCCTCCCGATCAACAGGACCCCCGTTTTGACCGTAGGAGGTCCGTTTCCTTTGTTTTGCGGTACGCCACACCCCTCTTGATCAACAGGACCCCGTTTCGACCGTAGGAGGTCTGTTTCCTCCGTTTTGCGATACGCCACACCCCTCCCGATCAACAGGACCCCGTTCTGAATGTAGGAGGTCTGTTTCCTCCGTTCTGCGGTACGCCAGGCCTTGTTTCCATCGCCTGTTCCGTCCAAGCCCTCCCGATGAACATGACCACGCATTCCGTTCCGACCAGCCGGTTGGCTCCCACGCGCTTCGTTGCCTCCCGATGAACACAACGCACTCCGTTGCCTCCCCATGAACATGACGCATTCCGTTGCCTCCCCATGAACATGACGATGACGTTGTTTCTTCGTTCCGACCCAGCCATGTACACGAGCCCTCACCGTACGTATGCACGAGTAGGCGTTCGAGACCCCGCCCGTATGTACACATACGTGACCGTATTTTCTTTCTTGTACCCTGGCCGTTGTACGTACGTGTACTTGCTACGTGCGCGCCTCTACTACGACACGTGCGTGCCTCTACATCGACCAGTATATATGTACATACACGTTTGCGACCAGAATGACAACGCTACGTACACTTTGACCAGGTGGGTCCCGACTGTCAGGCACTTCCTTGCCCGCGAAGATGTAGCTGGTGGGTCCCAGCAGTCAGGGGGGTGAATCATTTTTTTTGGCGGAACGCACTTCCTTGCGTGCAAAGATGTAGCTGGTGGGTCCAAGCAGTCAGGGGGGCGAATCGTTTTTTTTTTGCCCGGACGCACTTCCTTCCGTGCGAAGGTGTAGCTGGTGGGTCCTAGCAGTCAGGGGGAAACTTTTTTTTTGCAAAATACGGTGGCCCGTTCGGTGGGTCCCCGCTGTCAGGTGGAGGAATTATTATTTTGTGCGTAATAAGGAGGCACTTCCTTGCTGCGGCCGTGGACCCAGCCGTCAGCCTCTCCACGCACAGTACTCTTCCGATGGAAGTCGTTCGTTGACCACATTGACCACGCCGCGCCGAGAGCACCACGGCAGCGGACGACGACGAGGCCTAGTAAGGGGACGACACGGAGGTAGGGAAGACTCGGCAGTTGTTTACCACGCGGAGGGGAGTACGACTGTACGAGGGTTTACTGGTTCATCTTCCGTCGCTAGAGAATAACAGTAGGTGTGGGTGAGTAAAGGGATGGCTAGGCCAACAGTGGGAGTACGATGGGGCGGCGAGGCATGTGCGGCAGCACAGCCGGCCGCGGGGAGGAGGGAGCAGGCAGTCCCGCCGGCGCTTGTTTGAGCGGCTGGAGCAGGAAGAGCAGAGATTGAAGAAGCATAACGGCCATTGGATGGACATCCAACCGTCACTGCTTGTGCGTCAACCATTTTTTTAGGAAAGCCTCAAATCTGTGGAAAACAGCATACAACCCATCTTCCATTATTTCTAATAATTTACAGCCCATTTGCTAATGCTTAAGGTTTTTTTGGAGCCCATATTCTTTTTGTTAGCATTACAGCCCATATTGTGGCCACGGTTAAAAAATTATACGAAATTTTGTATATTTCAGTGCGGTCCGAACTATTTTTAATCCCGAAATTTCGACACACATTCAAACTGATTTTAAAAATAAATGTATATCAATATAAAATCCAACAAATTCTCCACGCATAAAAATTAATGTAATTTAAAATCTTGAAATGAAAAAAATAATATTTGAAACTAATTGCCGGTTTGATGTGTTTTAAAAATGTACAACCCATTTCTCATTACTGATGGGCCATTTTCTCGGCCAGTCGAATGAAAGCTCTCCTCGTCTTGAAAGATTTACAGCCCAACAGGCCTGACAAAGTGACTTACTTGGCAAATCACAAAAAACTGGGCTGTGGCCGTGGACCCAGCTGTCAGCCTCTCCATGTACAGTACTCTTCCGATGGAAGTCGTTCCTTGACCATGTTGACCACACTGCGCGGAGAGCACCACGGCGGTGGACGACGACGAGGCCTAGGAAGGGGACGACGCGGAGCCGGGGAAGACGCGGCAGTGGAAGCCCGCGCGGAAAGGAGTACGAGGGTTCACTGGTTCGGCTGCGGTGTGCGGCTGCCGTCGCCGCAGGGCCTGGCCAACGGTGGGAATAGTAGGGGGCGGTGAGGCCTCCACAGCAGC
Organism: Triticum timopheevii; assembly: GCA_963921465.1. Lineage (NCBI taxonomy): Eukaryota > Viridiplantae > Streptophyta > Magnoliopsida > Poales > Poaceae > Triticum > Triticum timopheevii. The sequence continues at coordinate 340,401,457 of OY997262.1, read as the reverse complement.
ATAGCCAGCCACGGGAGGCAGGAGCATGCGGCATGACCGGCGCTGCTTTGGGCGGCTGGAGCAAGAAGACGAGAGGTTGAAGAAGCACTACGGCCGTTGGATGGACATCATACGGTCACTGGAGCTAGAATCATTCATATTGACTAAGCTGAGAGAGCCCTTCGTCCCCGTCAACTTAGTAGGCCCACAAGATAGCCTCCCACCAAGGTGGGTCCCAGCTAGCCGGGGGAGTATTCATTTTTTGTGCGTAATAAGGAGGCACTTCCGGTGGGTCCGAGCTGACAGCGGGTGGAATGTTTTTCCCGAAATACGGTGGCCCGTCCGGTGGGTCCCAGCAGTCAGGGGGAAATGATTTTTTCGCAAAATACTGTTGGCCCGTCCGGTGTTTCTCCGCTGTCAGGTGGAGGAATAATTATTTTCCGCGTAATAAGGAGGCACTTCTTTGCGGCTACCGTGGACCCAGCTATCAGCCTCTCCACGTACAGTACTCTTCCGATGGAAGTCGGTTGTTGACCAAATTGACCATGCCGCGCCGAGAGCACCACAGCGGTGGACGGCGGCGAGGCCTAGGAAGGGGACAACATGGAGCCGAGCCACGGGGGCAGGAGCAGGCGGTACTACAGCCGGCCACGGGAGGCAGGAGTAGGCGGCACGACTGGCGCTGCTTTGGGCGGCTGGAGCAAGAAGACCAGAGGTTGAAGAAGCACTATGGCCGTTGGATGGACATCATACGGTCACTGGAGTATTGACTAAGTTGACAAAGCCCTCCGTCCCCGTCAACTTAGTAGGACCACAAGTCAGCCCAACAATATGGTGGGTCCCAGGTAGCAGGGGGTATTCATTTTTTTGGGCGTAATAAGGAGGCACTTCCTTGCGTGCGAAGATATAGCTGGTGGGTCCGACCTGTCAGCAGGGGGGAACGTTTTTTTGCGAAATATAGAGGCCCTTCCTGTGGGTCCTAGCTGTCAGGTGGAGGAATCATTATTTTGCACGTAATAAGGAGGCATTTCCTTGCGTGCGGCCGTGGACCCAGCTGTCAGCCTCGCCATGTACAGTCCACTTCCAATGGATGTCGTTCATTGACCACGTTGACTGGGCCACGCCAAGAGCACCAGGGCGGTGGACGACGGCGAGGCCTAGGAAGGGAACAACACGAAGCTAGGGAATACTCGGCAGTTGTTTCCCACGCGGAGGAGTACGAGGGTATACTGGTTCGTATGCCATCGCCGGAGAATAACAACATGTGTGGGTGAGTAGAGGGATGGCTAGGCCAGCGATGGGAGTACGGTGGGGCCGTGAGGCCTGCGCGGCAGCATAGCCGGCCTTGGGAGGAGGGAGCAGGCAGTCCCGCCGGCGCTTGTTTGAGCGGCTGGAGCATGAAGAGCAGAGATTGAAGAAGCACGACAGCCGTTGGATGGACATCCAACAGTCACTGCTCTCGTGTGTTGACTAAATTGACAGGGCATTGCATGTGCGTCAACCTTTTTTCTATGAAAGCATACGTGTCAACCTGTAGTAGGCGCACAAGTCAGCCTCAAATATGTGGAAAACAGCATACAGCCCATCTGCCATTATTTCTAATAATGTATAGCCCATTTGCTAATTCTTAAGATTTTTTTTGGAGCCCATCTTCTTTTTGTTAGCATGACACCCCATATTGTGGCCACGATTAAAAAGTATACGAAATTTTGCATATTTTGGTGCGGCCAACTGTTTTTAATCCAGAAATATCGATTCACATTCAAACTATTTTGAAAAATAATTTATATAAATATAAAATCCAAATAATTTTCCACGCATAAAAATCAATGGAATTTAAGATCTTGTAATGAAAAAAAATTGAAACTAATTCCCGGTTTGATGTGTTTTAAAAATGTACAGGCCATTTCTGGGCAAACCGAATGAAACTCTCATCATCTTGAAAGATTTGCAGCCCAGCAGGGCAGATAAAGCAAGTAGGCCTTGTTTGGGTATTTCTTTTAAAAAATAGAATTGGGCTAGCCATTTTCAGCAAGAAAAAAACACCACTAGGCTCATGATGTGGTAAACATAAATAAAACCCTGGCTAGATGGGCCATAGCCCCCGCACAGCCCCGTTGTTACCCTGGTCCGTCGCTAAAACTAGTATAAATAACAACTGCTTGTTCCTTAAAAAAACTGCGTGACTTTCTGGGTCCTTGGTGTCAGCCGCTTGTAGTGTAATTCTCTCGTTTATTGACTATGTTGATAATGGCGTGAGCCCCAGATGTCCAACCATTAGGACTAGGAGGAACCATATTTTTGGGCTTGTACTATAGAGGCACTTGCTTGCATACTACCATGACACTGGTGGGTCCCTACTGTCATCCTATCCACGTACAATCATCTCCTTGTTCCTCTCGGTTGTTGACGACGTTGACAATGCAAGAGGGCAGCACACCGCGCACGGCGAGCGAACCAAGGCCGCAAGGCGGAGGACGACGGCAAGGCCTCGGATGGAATGAACAGGAGCCGTTGAAGATGCGTTGGTCCAGTTGCAGGCGGAGGGGAGTACGAGGGTTGACTGGTTCAGGGGCAGTCGGGCACGGGTGTGTGTTGGGGCTGACGTCGCCAGAGAATAACAGGACGTGTGGGGGAATAGAGGGAGGGATTGGCCAACGTTGGAGGGTACGTACGATAGGGCGGCGGAGGCGCAGCCAGCCATGGGAGGCGGGAGCAGGTGGAGCCGACGGGGTGGTTTGGTTTGGGCGGCTGGAGGAAGAAGAAGACAAGAGATAGAAGATACACGACAGATGCTGGATGTCAATCCAACGGCTGGTAGGCAGAATCATTTGTTGACTGGCTAGTAAGTCGACACCACCTTGGATAGGCTATTTCCTCGCGGGTCCCAAATGTTAGAATCCAAATCTGTCACGGTCATGCAACCTTTCCTATGAAAATTTATAGCCCATTTGATGTGCTAGTTCGAAATAAGTTTGTGTGTGCTGGTGGGGGCTAATCACTTGGCTTCTGTAATGCATAGTGAGCTCAAGCAGCTAGCGTGAGTGATGTTATTTCCCTTGGTTGTGATTTGTTACAATGTTTCACTCTAAATTAAACGAATGGCAAGCCATTTGCCTTGTTTCAAAGAAAATATGACAGTCACAGCCGAGTTGAAAAGGGTAGGAACATCTAACTCCAGCTTACAAACTGTACAAAAGCACGAGGGTTGATTGTTCATCAGGTTTACAAAAAAAACCCAGATTGAAAAGGGCAACAACATCTAACTCCAGCACTGTTTTCGGCAGTCACAGTCAAATGGATGAGTCAGGTCCATAGAATGAACATCCTGGTCGTAAAAATTACTAGATTATGACCACAATATGTTGTAAATAGAAGCCCGACACGTTCAGAAGCTCTTTTGCCCACCTGAAACTCCTTTTTTTGCTCTTCGACATACCCATCCGTCAAAACCATGCTGCTGATAAACTTTAGCCTGATGGACAATAGTAACCTCACATTCAGCAGGAAGAATGTGACAAATCTTGTGTTTGCATGGTTGGCTACATATCGTTCTAGGGTTATTGTCTTCAATCGAATCTCATGAGAAGTGAGAAAATCCGATGCTTACGAATCCACCGATTGGTTATAACTTTCTTACCCCGTCCTGTTGCCTAAATACACATGAAGATTGAAAACAGTTAAGGTCTAAAAGAAGAGTGTCGAAAGAGCAACAGCTGAACGGTTAATTCTAGTACACTATATGCGGGCTTCCAATATGCGTGAAATTATCACCTTTATATACAACTTCTCCAGACATGGAAAGCATTGCAGCAAGCCAATAATCTTGTTCAGGTCAAAACTATTCATTTGGATATATAAGATCTTGATAGAATCCAGCACCATTGATAGGCCATCCATGGAGAAACTCTTCATTGAGCATAGAACATAATATTAGTTCAAAATGTGTACTCCAAGATGATATATAAATTATGCGCAGAAATTTAAAATGCAGCTTATGGTTACAAGTGTAGATGATAATATAAAGTACCTGAAGAACTATGGAGCCAAACACCATATCGAAATGAGCACATAGATCATGTATTACACCCAAGGTCTCCAGTTTAGGCGCAGAGAGGACGGTTATTTGCAACGGTGAATAACTAGAATCAAGGATCAAGCTTTGAAGTGAAGGGGCATCTTGGATGATGAGCTGCCTTCCATCAAAAGAAATTCCAATTCTTACAAGGTTAGGCGACTTTATTTGGATACAACCGATTCTAACTGTGAAAACAAGCACCAAGCACTCCAGCGTAGGGCAACTGGAGTGGATGGTGCTGTGCAATGAGGCCTCCGATATACGAACCCACACAAGTGAAAGTTTCTTGAGAAATGGGATTCGAAGGTTTAGTACCAGATTGTCTGGTAGGTAGCACAGCGCAAAGGTGGTGGTGTGGAGAGAGGAGGAAAACCGTGAGATGGACATCGGTGCTGAGGGCACAAGTTCATGGCGTTTGGTATGTGGTATGTGATTTCTAGGGGAATAGTAGAACTCAAGCAGCTGTAGTTCTGTGAATTCAGGGGATTTCAGCCAGGCGTCCACCGTGGAGGGCATGGTATGCTTGCTCAGGTAGCATGACGAGATGCAGAGGCTTTGAACGGAGCCCTGGTGGGAGGAGATGATGGCTCTGGGGATTTCAAAATCAATGAAGAGAGATAGCTGACGACAGTCAATATTAAGGGGCACGCCGCGCCATAGAGGGCGCCACCAAATTGAGAGGACTTGGGTGCGGCAGTAATCCTTGGTGGGGAGAAGCGAGATGATCTCCCCAAGGACAACATCCGGGAGATCGCTGATGCGGTCCACCCGAGATTCTACGGGTTCCTGGGATCTGGTGGGGGCGGGGTCGCCGCTTCTCCCCGCGCTGCCGGGTGCGGGATCTACAACAGGCGTCGCCGCTGGCGGGAGCCTCATCTTCTTGACGCTGGGGTCAGTCGACTCCATATTCCTCGAGGGTGTCGCGCCGCGCTCACGGATTTGAGCAGAGTAATGAATGACGAGCCTAGTTGTAGTGTGAGCGAAGAAGAAGGGGAGCTGGGGGTTTTCCTGTAGGAGTGAGGAAGAAGGGGAGCTGGGGTTTTCTGTAGGAGTGAGGTGAGGAATTTGGGGGTACGAGTGGAGCGAGCTGACGTGAGGTGGGTGGAGCGAGGAGAAAGAAGAGCATCCAGGTTTTGGGGGGGGGGTGTGTTGGGTGTGGGTAGCGCCTTTTGAATTGATTTTACTATTTACTAGTGTGAATTGGCTATTTTGTCTTGGGCCCAGAGAAACAATTACTACTAGTATAGTGGAGACACTCTACAGCTACCCAGAAAAACAATTACCACTAGTATAATGGAGACACTCTACCGCTTCTGGCTCCTCCTAGGTCATTGAAACGTCTCCCTCTACTGAATTCCGTTATACTTTTGTTCACCGACATGCGGGCCATGCAGCGCGCGGACCCAAATGCCATCCACTAAATTAGAAGGCAGTATGCAGGCGGAGAGTCAACCCGGTCGTAGCGCGGCAGTAACGAGTCGTCGTATCACAAAACCCCACCTCCCCGCTGTCTAAGTTTGACGGACGAAGCAACCATCATTTCACTCTTCACCGAATCCCCTTCTCCCTCACCGTCTTCAAGAAAGGCAACACTCGTATCTACCACTGTTCTTCTCTCCCAACGAAGGGAAGGTAAGCGGATCCGTGATGTTGGTATATTTTCATTCAAAGAAAAAAAAGAACTTTTGCAAAGCAGTAACCAATCCTCACTCTCTTTTTAGTTTCATTGCCATTGCGATTGTGTTTTCCTTTCAGTGGTCTCCTAGTATTCGTCAGTTTCATGATGGACCAAGGAGAACCAGGCAAAGATTTTCCGATATTGGAGCAGACGCGGGAGGCTGATCCCCACGAGAAAGAGAGCTCCAAGAAGATGGAGGCAACCACCGAGCCGACCCCAGATACGCTCACGTCCACTACTAAGATGGTCAACGCCCCGTTTGAGGTTACAACCCCCGTGGCACTGCAGGAGCAGTTTTCCCCCTTCGAGGATGTGTCCCCCCCCTGCTAAGCTGCCCAAGGTGATTTCCTTCTTTGCCGATATCGATTGTGGTTTTTCATCTAAGTATGTGGTGATTGTTTTTAGAAAAGGAAGTATGTGGTGATTAATAATGCAAAATTTTATTAGCTTCGATGCCATGCTATACATAGTGGTTTAAATAACTTGTGTTTCTTATTCTGAAAAGTAATTCAGAATTTATTTCTGTTTCAATTAGAGCCCTGATGCAGACAAGGATTGTGTGGTTGTGCATGTCACTCGCTATGAGGTGGACGACCTGAATATACACACTGGGAAAATAGAGTTCTTAGGCTGTTGGATCCTGGAAGCCATTTGCGGTTATACCAATGAAGAGGTGTAGTCCAGCCTCACTGTTGTCAGGCGTGTTGTCCAGGGTGTACTGAAGCACAAGAAGTTCAAAGCTACTCCTTCGTTTGTGAGGCATACTGTTCTTGTCAAGCTTACACAGGAAGATGATGTGGCATGCCTCCACAAACAAGTTTATCAGTGGCAAGGCCACAAGGTTGTCTTCATGAAGGTTCACAAGATTGAGCTGCTGCGGGACGTCCTCGATGATGTTCATGGCAAGGTCCGTCTTGTGTCCAGCCCAAATTAGATCGAGGCGTGAAATAGTTGCCCCAGCTAGTGTTTAATAGTAGTTTGGATTATGTCTAATTATCCAAACCTTGCCTGTTATCTACCCCTCTGGGGCTAGTACTCTGTTTGAATCCGTCTATGGGAACTGCTGCTACTTCTGTGTGCCCGTGAATCATGTGAGAACGATCGTAATTGTTGCCGAAACAGATGTGTCCTCACTAGTTTTTTCATGAATATGGCATGGTAAGACAGAAGTTGTCACGGTTTATCATACGAGCAGTGTGTGTTTTGATGAAATAGAGCACTTGCTCGAGAACCGTGCGCTGACGTATACATAAGTAATCCCTCCGTCCCATAATATAAGAACGTTTTTGACACTAGTATAGTGCCAAAAACGTTCTTATATTATGGGACAGAGGGAGTACTTGTGAACATTGTTGGTGCTACCCCACTTGTAAGCAGTTGTGCAAAACACGGCACATTGGCTAGCTCGCTTCAACACTAGGCTATCGACCAGCTAACAATCAACAATCTGTTGTCTGACATATAAGCAACTATGTATCTTGTTACAGTGGTTCATGCAGTTAATTGAGGCCACAATGTAATAAATTCCAAACATTCAACGCTAGTCCAGCGCTCATGTGGAACACTCACATTAAACTCGTCTTCATAAAAATCTTGAAAAGCACAAGTTAAGCAGTGTTATACATCTCAATGATTCATAGAACATAACAAACATATACTAGTTCACAGCAAAAGACAAAGTTGTGAGAAGGTTTACAAATCAGGAAAAAACAAGCAAGGCTTCTCTGAGCAAAGGGCCTCCCGGCAGGCTTAAATTTCCTGGAGTTCACTCTGGTTTTTTCTTGTTGCCACCATCCAGGGTTAGGTTCTCTCATTCCAGAATAACCAATTATAATTGTGGTCTTAGCTGGAATGCTGAACTGAACGATGTAGTGTACTGACCAGTTGAAATGCTTGTGCATTCCACTAAATTTAAGCACCTTTATTTGCAGAAATAAGCAGACCACAATGCCTCTTGTCCACGCACCTGTCCAAAAAACTGCCGTGCAGCCGTGCCAGCTAGTCCTCAGTCCGTGGAAGAACTGGCAGAAAGTGCATTCCGGGCTAGGATGCAGTTGTTTTTGCTCATCCCTGCACTGCAATCAGGAAGTAAAACATACGAATCAGCTTATTTTAGATTGCGTTGGTCATTCTACCTTAGTTACTTCCAATGTAGGAATACCTTGAAGACTGGAGGTTAGACGACGACAACAAGGGATAGCCATCTCATTTTGCGCAGTTGTACTAAAACTGAGGTGTGTGCTTTTGATTGCGCGGATAGAAACGATACGGAGACAGACATCCCGAAACGATATGGAGACAGACATCCCTATTTGCGCAAATACGAAATATGATTATTTAAACAGTGAAAAATATTACTACTTTCCCCCGTTTCCTCTTAGAACCAAGTCCTAGATTCATGCTACAGCTTTCCCACTTTCTTTCTTGTTTGAACCAGCGCTTTGAGTTGACTGTATGAACTAGCTTTACTTCTAATAATAGTAGAAGTCTAGGTGGCTTTGGAACAGCAGACGGAAGTAGAAAAGGATCCACACGAAGGGGGAAGAGCTGGGGCAGTAGAGCAAGGCAGGTTTCGAAGGAATATATACCTGAGGGTCGTCGGCATGTGGCAAAGACGGTGTCGGGAGGCCGCATCTTGGCCACAATACTGCAGGGAGGAAGAAGGGGTTGGAGGCCCTCCCGAGTCGGTGCTCTCTCGGAGAGAACGACATGGCCGCCGATCGGGACGCGCGGGCAGCCGTTGGTCTCCTCCCTCGCCGCTGACGATAGCGTGAACGATGCACCTACACCCCCTGCCCCGGTCGAGGTTGTCCGGCCGGATTTGTGACCAGCCGTGAGCTGAGAGAGAGAGTGTGGCCACCTATGTCTTGCTTAGATCTGGAGAGCATGAGAGAGTGAACGAGAGGAACCCTAGTAAAGCAAGCGCTAAGGCTCCTGCTTTTATATATAGTGGAGTGATTTTGTTGTACCGGCTTCAAAAAAATGCGCTCCTACGTGTACCCACGAGTGGGTGTGAGAGAACTAGTGCGTGCGTGCACCACTTCTATTCATGAGAGTACAATATATACTATGCCCAAAGAACGTTCACCGCAAGAGTAATAATATAAGTGTGTGACATGTGAGCTAAAATAAAATGTGCGCGCCGTCTTTTGTTTTTTATAAGTTCTAAGGGTAGGGTGTGAAGAGCACATATAAGCGTAACGTCTACTTGCAGATAGAGGATGGGTGCCACGTGTGAGTCTGCGAGAGGACTTGGGAGGGTTGTGACTCATGAGGGTGCATGTGCGTGAGAGAGAGGGGGGCACGTATCAATGCAATTCATGTGTGTGTAAATCATTATCCGACAAACGTTCGCCACAAGCCTTTTCCTGACGAACGCCGTAAGAACCGTTAGATTGGCATCCGACAGTGTCAGTTTTGCCATGTCATTTAACAGAACAGCCACTCTTCCTACACACAAATCTTCCACGTGAGTGTTAGCAACTGCCGTATGCTCCCTCCGTTCTGAAATGCAGTGCATATAGCTTTATTGAAAATTAGAACCTTGCAAACTTTTACCGAGTTTTCGTGTACCAAATTGCACATGTAGAATACCCTGTATATATCATTTCATTCATCTTCGAGAGGTAACTATAAAGATGGGTGAGGAGTCTACAAAGAAAGACCATCGTATCACCCGCAGCAATTTCAACCATCCTTTAGTGTCGAGGAATATCATAGGAACTCTATATGATATGATTTTTATAGTTTTTTTCCTTTAGAGCCAATTGGTTCATAGGAATAGATTCATATACTCTACATTTTAAAGGAAATAAACATGATATCATTTCTATAGCTTTAGAGCCACTTGGTTCATATGAATGGATTCCTATACTCCCTTAATTTCAAAGGAAAATAAACATTAGCATATATTCAATAGAAAAGTTCCTATGATATGAACCAAATTACATCTCTTTACTAATCCCTCCTCATAGGAATTGAGATACATGTCATCTCTAGATTCAATAGAAAAGTTCCTATGATGTGAACCAAATGACGTCTCTTTTCCAATCCCTACTCATAGGAATTGAGATCCTCCATATCATCTCTTTCCCTACAACTTCCATGTATACATCTTCTATTCGTAAATAGATAGTACAACCCACTAGTAGCTTTTTTCCAAAACATGCAACTATGGCACAAGAACTATATAGTGTGCCAATAACTTTGAAAGATGGTCGCTGGATGAAGCTAACCCGACAGTGCAGAGATGGGCAAATCCGAGCACTACTGGCCATTGGATATCATCAACATTCCACCAGATCTGCCACATGTACAATTTAGAAGACTCCATGGTTGAACTTAAGCATAATGCACAAACCTCAAAACACAAGCACTTCTCCTTTGTTCTAGAATCTTTTGTATCATAATTGATTTTTTTTCCAAATGAATTGCCATTATTTGTTTTTTACTTTATGATTTAGAATGTACAATCCCATGAATCTTAACATTTTTATAAAACTAATTGATTTTGAATGAGATGAACTATAAGAACTAAACGAACATCTACATCATGCATATATGACTCAAAGCTTTACATGCTATAGTGTGTATTTATTCATAATTTGGTTTCGAAATCTCATGCGTTCAATACATGTGTACCTTACTAGTTTTGAGTAGAGTAGCAAATTTCACGCGGCCCCGGGTATATCAAAATGCAGGGCCCATGCATCATTGCCTTTCGGTCGAACCTACGTCCACAATTTTTTGTACGTGCTATATCTCCACTGGTCCCCGAACCCAAAATGTTGCCTCGTTCCCGTAAAACCAAGCGTCCCACACATATTTAAGGCATCGACTCGATCCCGTTTACTACGACGTGGCCCCGCACGCTGTAGTACTCCTACAAACCCTAATGCCGCACTCATCATCGGTTTTCTTCAAGAGGACGAGGGAGAAGCCGATTTGTAGTGGAGGCGCTTTCAAAAAAAGGATCTATAGTGGAGACTGAGGGAGTCCTGGACTAGGGGGTGTCCGTACAGCCGGACTATCAATGTCCGCTGGACTCCAAGACTAAGAAGATACAAGATTGAAGACTCCGTCCCGTGTCCGGATGGGACTTTCCTTGGCGTGGAAGGCAAGCTTGGCAATACGGACATATAGATATCCTACCATTGTAACCGACTCTGTGTAACCCTAGCCCTCTCCGGTGTCTATATAAACCGGAGGGCTTTAGTCCGTAGGACAACATACATTACTACAATCGTACCATAGGCTAGCTTCTAGGGTTTAGCCTCCTTGATCTCGTGGTAGATCTACTCTTGTACTACCCATATCATCAATATTAATCAAGTAGGAAGTAGGGTTTTACCTCCATCGAGAGGGCCCGAACCTGGGTAAAAACATCGTGTCCCTCGTCTACTGTTACCATCTGCCTAGACGCATAGTTCGGGACCCCCTACCCGAGATCCGCCGGTTTTGACACCGACATTGGTGCTTTCATTAAGAGTTCCTCTGTGTCGTCACCGATAGGGCGGATGCCTCCACCCGTCTTCAAAGACGGTGTTTTCGCCGGAGGGGCCTTGGCCGCCGGCCAAACTATCCAGCTTGGTGGTTTTCTCATGACCGCCTGTCCGGCCGCCGCTTCGGCAATGACTTCTCAAGTCGTCGAAAGCGATCTTCGCGTCAGCCCTAAAGCTGCCGAACAGTTAGATCCAATAGAGCTTTCGTCTGTTAACGAGCTCTTGGATCGCATCGCCGCCCTGGGAGTCGCTACGGACTACAACCAGATTGGGCTTAAAACCGATCTGAGAGAGATTAACTCTCCCCAGGCCACCCACCACGTCGCAGTGGTGGAAGAGCAATACAGCAACTCTTTGCCAGTGTTGAAAACAATTCATGTCCGGATTCCCGAACCCTCCATGCCGGATCCCCGCGGAGGGACGGACTTCGATCGTGCATCAAACTTAAAATCATGCATCGCCCCGGACTCGCGAGATTGTCCCCAGCAAACCACACTTCCGAATTCGGAAACCCCTCGGCCATTGAGCCTCAAGATGGGCAGGGATCCGGATTTTATTCCACCCACCCGCCCAGACATATGCGATCTATCTCTAATACGATCAGAGCCTACAGAAACAGTACATCACTACTGGGCCAGATTCCTCCTGGTTATGGACAGGATAAAGGACTGCCGAGAGGAAAACGCAATATCAATCTTCCGCAATAACTGCACGGACAAGGGAATACTAAACGCCATTGATCGTCGCAAAATTACGCGCTTTACTGATCTGGCGTCCATTGTACGAAAGTACTGTGCGATGGAGAGTTTCCGGAAAACCGAAAATCAATTTTGGGATAATCCGGCCCCAAACCCAGTCCGCAGTAAAAGGGCGCCTTACACTCAGGCCCCAGATGCAAAAACAAAAAAACAAAAACCCAATCAGGGAAACGGAACCGTACTGGAGGGATGGCTTAATGGACCCTGTAAGCTTCATAATACAGAGGGAGCCGTCCCAACACATAGCCTTCGAGCATGTTGGATATTACGGCAGGTGGCCAAATGTGGCGAAGAGCTTCTAGCTCCGGGAAACCACTCCAACAATACCAGCACGGTATCAACAGTCTTCGAGACTTTCGCATCACATAATATGCGAAAACGATCAATCCGCGAACTCGCCGAAGTCTACCAAGTAGCAACAGCAAATCCATGGAGCGACACAACCATTACCTTCAATGGCAGCGACGAGCCCACATTCCGAACAACCAGAGCCCCAGCCGCACTGGTACTTAGTCCCATAGTGGACGGCTTTCGACTGACAAAAGTCCTCATGGACGGCGGCAGCGGACTAAACCTCATTTACGAGGAAACTCTGTGAAAAATGGAAATCGATTGGAGCCGTATTGAGCGAAGCAGCACAACCTTTAGAGGAATAATCCCTAGCCGGGAAGCGCGCTGCACCGGAAAAATCACACTCGATGTGGTGTTCGGCTCTCCGGACAATTACAGATCCGAAGAAGTCATTTTCCAGGTGGCCTCGTTCAGCAGTGGATATCACGCCATATTAGGACGAGAGGCATTCACAATTTTTCAAGCAATACCTCATTACGGGTACATGAAGCTTAAAATGCCTGGGCCCAGCGGAATAATCACTCTTGCTAGTGATCCGGACATAGCACTCCGTGCCGAAAACAAGACAGCCGCACTAGCCCTCGAGGCACTATCCAAAGCCTTAGCGGCAGAGGAACTCACCGCGCTGCGCTCTACGGTGAACAGGGACGATGTGATACTCGATAAAAGATCCAAGTCCACCTCCTTCAAACCAGCAGAAGAGATAATAAAATTCCAGGTCCATCCAACGGACCCAACAAAGATGGCCTCCATTGGGGCACAGTTGAACCCCGAAGTAGACGCCGCACTGCGCGAATTCCTTTGGGAAAATTGGGATATCTTCGCCTGGCATCCTTCAGACATGCCCGGAATCCCTCGCAGGTTGGCAGAACACAGCCTCAACATCCTAAAAGGATTCAAGCCAGTCAAACAGGCTCTTCGACGATTTTCCGAGCCCAAAAGACAGGCAATGGGAGAAGAGATAGCCAAACTATTGGAAGCCGGATTCATTAGAGATATCAAACATCTGGACTGGCTAGCAAATTTGGTGATGGTACCAAAGAAGGATAAATCCTGGCGCCTCTGTGTCGATTTCAAAGACCTCAATAAAGCTTGCCCAAAGGATCTCTTCCCTCTCCCCCGCATCGATCAAATTATCGATGCCACAACAGGGCACGATTCGTTGTGCTTCCTGGACGCATACTCTGGCTATCATCAAATCAAGATGGCGGAAGCAGACCAAGCCGCAACGGCATTTGTCACTCCATATGGACCATTCTGCTTCAACACGATGCCCTTCGGACTCAAAAACGCCGGCGCAACATATCAGCGCAAGATTCAAATGTGTCTGGCCACCCAGATCGGCAAAACAGTCGAGGCATACGTCGACGACATAGTCGTCAAAACAAAACATGTCGAAACTTTAGTAGACGATTTGAGGCTCACATTCGACAACCTCAGAGCATATGACATCAAGCTGAATCCGAAAAAATGCATTTTCGGCGTACCAGCCGAAAAGCTGCTGGGCTTCATCGTATCCGGTAGAGGAATTGAAGCAAATCCGGCTAAAATCCGAGCTCTGTCACAGTTGGATATTCCAAAAGACCTCAAACAAATACAAAAATTAACAGGATGCGTGGCAGCCTTAAGCCGCTTTATCTCCCGTTTAGGAGAAAAGGCGTTGCCCCTCTATCGCCTCCTCAGGCGCACCGAACACTTCGAGTGGACGGATGCTGCCACTACCGGACTCGAAGAAATAAAGGCCATACTGGCAACAAATCCGATCCTGGCTGCGCCCACTATGGGCGAACCAATGTTGTTATACATCGCAGCAACACATCAAGTTGTAAGCGCAGTCTTCGTCGTCGAACGAGCGACAGAAGGGCATAAATTCCCTATTCAAAAACCAGTGTATTATGTATCCATTGTGTTAACCCCCTGCAAATCCCGTTACCCGCACTATCAGAAGATAGCATATGCGGTGTTCATGGCGTCTCGAAAGCTCCGGCACTACTTTCAAGAGTGCTCGATAACAGTGGCCTCTAAAGTACAACTCATTGATATTATAAATAACCGCGACGCAACGGGCAGGATAGCAAAATGGGCCATTGTGCTCTTACCATTCGACATCACTTACAAACCTCGACAAGCTATAAAGTCACAAGTTTTGGCTGACTTCATCGCCGAATGGACTGAAGCCGAACTCCCTAAAGAGTACGGCGCATACTCCAATTGGACTATGCATTTCGACGGCTCCAAAATGTTGGCCGGACTGGGGGCTGGCGTCGTACTGACGTCCCCCACTGGAGATACAGTCCAGTATGTACTTCAAATAATGTACACGGACTCCAACAATGCAGCCGAATACGAGGCCCTGTTACATGGTCTCCGGATGGCGGTCCCCATGGGCATTCAACGCCTAGAGGTGCGCGGGGACTCAAACCTTGCAATATCCCAGATAAATGGAGACTTTGACGCCAAGGACCAAAAATGGCAGCATATCGCAATGCTGTCCTAAAAATGTCAGCTCGGTTTGAAGGACTAGAATTCCATCACATAGCCCGAGATAATAACCAAGCGGCCGACGTCCTGGCACGCATCGGTGCGAAACGTGATGCTGTCCCTCCAAATATCTTCCTGGAACGGCTCTTCAAGCCATCCGTATTATGGGAAGAGGAGTCCAGTAGCGACAAACCGGAGAAAACCGCACCAACCGGTGATTCGGCAGACGACATAACACCCTCCGCCCACGCCATAATGGCAGTAATCGCCGCGTGGACAGAACCTTTCCTAGCCTACTTACTTAGGCAGGAACTTCCCGAAGACCAAAATGAGGCCCGCTGCATAGTCCGGCGATCGAAGGCCTACAAGGTCCATGAGGGAGAACTTTATAAGAAAAGTACCACCGGAGTCCTTCAAAGGTGTATCTCCGAAGAAGAAGGGCGAAACCTCCTGGCTGAAATTCATGCCGAACTAGGCGGACACCACGCAGCAGCCCGGGCCCTTGTAGGAAAGGCATTCCGTACATGATTTTATTGGCCGACGGCTCGGGCAGACGCACAGGACTTGGTCCAGCGATGCGTTGGTTGTCAGCTCTTTGCTAATCAGAGCCATATGCCACCCACCGCCCTCAAAACCATACCCATTACCTGGCCGTTCGCGGTCTCGGGGCTTGACATGGTTGGACCCCTTAAAGGGGGAACCCACAAGAAAAAGTACCTATTGGTCATGGTGGATAAGTTCACCAAATGGATAGAGGCCAAACCGGTCAAAACGGCAGAGTCCGGACCAGTGATAGACTTTATATCAGGGGTGGTACACCGTTACGGAGTCCCCCACAGCATCATCACCGACAACAACACGAACTTCACAGCCGACGAGGTTAAGTCATGGTGCAAAAATATGGGCATCAAGCTCGACTATGCGTCAGCCTATCACCCTCAAACCAACGGTCAAGTGGAAAGAGCAAATGGTCTAATAATGAGCGGCATTAAACCCAGACTAGTGAGGTCACTCACTAAATCCGACACACAATGGGTCGAGGAGCTCGACTCCGTACTCTGGGGGCTGCGGACAACGCCTAACCGTACTACCGGATTCACACCATTTTTTATGGTATACGGCGCAGAGGCAATTTTGCCCTGTGACGTTATTCATGACTCACCTCGAGTGCGCATGTATGAGGAAAGAGAGGCCGAGCTTGATCGGCAGGACAGCTTGGACACACTGGAGGAAGAACGTGACGTCGTGAAGGCTCGTTCCGCATTTTATCAGCAGCAGGCCCGAAGATATCAAAGCAGAGAAGTACGGGCCAAGACTTACAACGTTGGTGAACTAGTTCTACGCCTGCCGGACAAGAAAAAGGACAAGCTCAAGCCCAAATGGGAGGGTCCCTTCATCATCGATCAAGTACTGACCGGCGGAGCGTACCGTCTACGAAATGCGTCGGATCACCGACTCGAGCCGAACCCATGGAACGCAGCCCGCCTCCGACGATTCTATGCCTAGCGCCGGACTAAGAGTTCGTCCTCTTCCCCCGTCCAAACTTTTACACTTCGGCTGTCTTTTGTTTCTCTTTTTATCCTTTTCACTTAAAAGCCCTTCCGGGCCTATTTTTGCATTCTTTGCATACACATGATGTGCCATCCGCACTCATTATTCCTGGGGGCTTCTTTTATAGAAGCTCAATTATACGCATGATGTGCCATCCGCACTCATTATTCCTGGGGGCTTCTTTTACAGAAGCTCAATTATACGGGTTTTATACCCATCACATGTGTCAAGCTTCCACATGTACCTTTTATTCGCCATTATATGCATCGATTTGACTTAAGTTTTGGCCAAGCTGGGTTGCCTGGCTCCTGTGCTTACCCCTACGTTCCTGATTGTTCGGCTAGGAGGTAAAGGGAGCACCTCTGCGATTGTTACTGCCGGGTCAGCTGGATGTGTACCTCAGACTGGATGAAGCCGAAAGCTAGCGTTCTTAAGGGAATATTCGGTCGGTGACTTAAAATATGACTTTTTACCTATTTATCTATTTGCCCCCAGATGTTTTACTGCTTTCTTTGCAGCCCGGACATGCACCTTAGGGCATGCCTCCCAGCGAAAGGAACCCTTAACGGAACAATTCTCCCTGGAAGATGTTTCTTACTAACCATGTAATATAACATAACTAGTTGGGCACTTGTCTGATAAAGCACTAATGACCCCTACGCCTGGTCTCCATGCATACCACGGTTGTTTCTTAACCAAAAAGGTATTCAGACACACTCCGGACTCTAGGGTCCCGAGGTCGAAGCGAAAAGGTCGGCAAAGACAAACGATCTACAATCCGGCTAGAAGGCATTTCACATGTCACTTTAAAGGATAACATACATTGTCAAATTTATTGATTGTATTCCTCCTCAATCTCGTCTAACAGGCTGTCTAGTTTACAGTCCTGTTGGGAAAATTCAGCAGCCAACTCTACTTGGCTATACACTAAACTCACAGGGATCTCCTTCCCATCGGGCCCCACTGGTCCAACTTCGGCCATGTGGTTGGGATCCGCCTTCTTGTACCCCGTCTTCACCATGGCCCAAGCCTCCCTGGCACCTTGACGGCAAGCCGAAATATTCCACAAACGGAAGCGCTACCGCACTCCCTGCAGCTTCTCCGCAAGCTCCCCGAGGCCCTCGGGTAGGGTGAGGGCTGGCCATAAAGCCTGAACGACGCCGCTCATTGCCTGCCGAACTCGTTCGAGTAGCTGCAACAGTTCGGGAAGTTGATCACCCATTGATATGGGCATCTCCTCTGCAGGACGACCCGTGAGTATACCTACAAGACATATCATGTCAAAATACTTCCTCGCCGAACTCTTCTTTTCAAAAGAGTTCGCTCAAGCACTTACTACAAATGCTGCGACGAAGCCGCTGATTCTCCTTAACGGAGCCGGACAGCTCGGCCTGAGCGCCTTTCAGCTCTTCTCCGAGCTTGGCGTTGGCATCCTGGAGCTTGTTCCTTTCCTGCTGAACCCTATTCAGCACACTCTCGCCGGCCTTTAGCTGGCGTAGCAATGCTTGCCTGTACGGATCTTGTCCGGCGGTACCTGCAAATGTCATTATTAGACTTGCGCGCACGCCGCACAACGCTTATATTTATTAATAAAAATGTGTTACCAGGAGGGGTCTTTCCGTCTCCTCCTGCGGCAGCAAGTGCGGCCTCAAGTTGGGCCTTGCAATCTTGCAGCTCCCGAGACAGCTGGGCGTTCTTCTCGTTAAGTGCCTGAAATTTCCAATGATCCTTAAATCAGTTAGCATAACTGCTTTAAGTCTCGGGGGCTACTGGTATATACAACCATTAAAATTCCTTTACCCGTATGTCTTTCACATACTGCTCCGTGGCTCTGGTAAAACCATTTTGAGCAGCACGGAGATGCGCGTCCCCTGCGTTAAAAGCATTCAATGCCTCAGGGGAAAAGCACGCTTCTTGAAATACTGTCCGGCGGCGCCTATGGTTCATGGCGCTCTCCACCTCAGACTTGGTGGCGGACAGTCTGTCGGTATCCTCCGTTGGAGAAGGATCCGGCTCGCGTCTTGCGCTTGCCTCCCCCTCCAGGCCGGGCGCTGGAGCCTGGTCGGTGTTGGTCGGATTGGCAATTCTTGCGCTCGCAGTCCGGTGAGCGCTTTTTCTCCTACAAAGATCATGAGCACTCAGACGTTTCCTTGGAACGTTGCTCTAAAAATTCAAATACGAGCTATATCTTTGCGGCATTTCCGTCCGCACTGCGCTCCTTTTCCGCCTGCTAGTTCGGACCGACCTCTGTTGGTCGGCCACCGCGGGCTCGGCTTCCTGCCGTAAAGGCGTTTCCTGCAAAATACCATCGTTCGCGAAGGTCAGAAATGGGCAGGGATGAGATGATGGTGTCCGGACTTCGGTCGCGGTCACCCGGGAAGCCGGACTTAGCCCGGGGTAGTCCACCGTAATGGCGACCAAAGCATTGTCTATGCTGAGTTGGTGATACACCCCGTTGATCAGCTCCACCTCGATATCCGGTTCCTCTTCGGAGGCCGGACCCAGGGGTCCTTCTGGATCCTCGGGTTGCGGAGCAGGACTTACCATGTCCTCCACAGTCCGGCGTAGATCCTGCGCCGGAGATATAATGTAAGAAGCTTAAGCTTCGAAAGCATGGGTTGGGCCCTTCAAGGTGTTCACTTACCCATTTTCTGGGGTTGATCATGGAAAACCCATTCAAAGGGTTCGTTCGAAGGAAATCATCCTTCTCCCCCTTGTACAGACTGGACAGGATCTTCACCAGATCCTCGATCGAATCTGGCCCTTTGCGGCCGTGTCGGGTAGCATCGTCTTCCCCGTTGAAATCCCACATAGGGTGGCCTCTGTATTGCAGTGGATGTACCCCTCGCTTGATGCATGTCGCCATGACTCCGATCATGGTCAAGCCGGAATGAGCCATTAATCTTATCCGGCCCATCAAGTAGTGGACGCTCTTGTCTTCCTCCAATCGAGGGCTCCGTGGGCGCCAGCTGAGGCGTTTCTTCAAGGGAGCAGCACTAAACTCCGGGAGGCCGATCCGAACTGGGTCCGGCAGCGGAGCGTCTTCTATATAAAACCACTCCGAGGGCCAGTCTTCGGACGCCTTCTTGGGAGTGCCGGATAGGTATCCGGTCCTGGCGATGCGCCATATTTTGGCGCCGCCCACTTGATATATGGACCCCTGGTAAGAACGGGGTACGAGGCAAAACAGCCTCTTCCACAATGCGAAATGGGGCTCAATGCCCAGGAATAGCTCGCAAAGAGCTACGTAGCCCGCGATACGCAGGACAGAGGCGGGCGTGAGGTGGTGGAGCTAGAGTCCGTAGAACTTCAGGAGCCCACGGAGGAACGGATGTATTGGGAATCCGAGTCCCCTTGTCAGATAAGGGACAAAACATACTCGCTCCCCCTTATTGGGGCTTGGAGTGTCCTCCGCCTGGCTCCCACCTTGATAAGTAACCAGTCCGGCCCGGACTGGGATCATGAAGGCCGGAGGGAGGAATCCCCCCATTTGGAGCTTCACAAGCTCGTTGTGCGAAATAGAGCACCTCCTCCAATTCCCCGGCGGTGGGCTGGGAGCGCGTGAAGAAGAGCCGCGTTGACGATCCATGATGGAATGGACTTCTAGGTCAAAGGCGCTTCGATGGAGTATTCGCGGGAGGAAGATGGTGGGGTTTGGATCTGGATTCTTGCCTCTTTTATAGGCAGGCGACTCGCATGATTGGGGGGTGAAATGCAAAAAACACCCTGGCTTTTCGCATTCGTGCGACGCGTGGAAGAGGGCCATTATTTGGCGTAGAAGCCGAGGAACACAGTATTCAAGATGAAGCCGGACACTGGTCGGCAGGTACATGGGATTTGAAGGGAGAACCGCCTTGCAACGCCGAAGACTATAAACGCGCTGGACTTATCATCATTGAAGCCTGGTTCGGGGGCTACTGAGGGAGTCCTGGACTAGGGGGTGTCCGGACAGCCGGACTATCAATGTCCGCCGGACTCCAAGACTACGAAGATACAAGATTGAAGACTCCGTCCCGTGTCCGGATGGGACTTTCCTTGGCGTGGAAGGCAAGCTTGGCAATACGGACATATAGATCTCCTACCATTGTAACCGACTCTATGTAACCCTAGCCCTCTCCGGTGTCTATATAAACCGGAGGGCTTTAGTCCGTAGGACAACATACATTACTAAAATCGTACCATAGGCTAGCTTCTAGGGTTTAGCCTCCTTGATCTCGTGGTAGATCTACTCTTGTACTACCCATATCATCAATATTAATCAAGCAGGACGTAGGGTTTTACCTCCATCGAGAGGGCCTGAACCTGGGTAAAACATCGTGTCCCTCGTCTCCTGTTACCATCCGCCTAGACGCACAGTTCGGGACCCCCTACCCGAGATCCGCCGGTTTTGACACCGACAGAGACCCCTACCCTAGGGTGCCCTAGGTAGCTGCCGCACGCATCATTGTTTTCTCTTTTCTTTATGCTCTTGTGTGCTAGAGTGAAATGATGGTTGCTTCGTCCGTCCAGCTTAATGCGGGAAAGGTGGGGCTTTGTGATTTGACCCCTCATCGCTCATTTTCTACTACTGCGGCGCTATGACCGGGGTGCCTCCAATTCCAACCGCTGCTCCGAACTGTAATTTGGTGCATCGCACGTGGAACAAGACGGTGGATGAGCCACATGTCTGCCAAAGGGGTCATGTTAAGTGTGTCGCCATTTCGTGTACGGACTGACCCTGCTTGAGTTGTTATGCCAACACGACAGGAGCAGCCTACCACTTGGTTTTGCTTCTTGGTGAATCCCGACTATATTGATCTGAAAAGATACGTGCTAAACTACCCTCTCCATCTTGGTTTTTTATTTGTAGGCGTCTCGGTTTATAGGGCCTGCACGTAGTTCTAGGTCATCCATTTGACTAACTAAATATGAGTTACTATGTCACAAAAAGTATATCATTGGATTCTTATTGGTTGATATGTGAAGAAACAAGAAACGAGGTAGAAGTTAATGCACCGTGCCTTAGTATTTTGGGATTATTTGGTTATCGTAAGATGATTACTCACCTAGACGGAGGGAGTAGTTGTATTTAAAAGTTGAGGGCGGGCCTTTTCTTGTGTGGTAGGCGGGGCAGTTCCGCCTAGTCGGTTCGACAGAGACGTGAGAAGACGAGGGAGTAGGCTGCTACAAATGTAGGGCTGTGTGATTTGGCAGCGAGTTACTGCTAGACGGGTGGGGCCCCGTGATTTGACTTGCCATTATCATTTTAACTGCGGCGCTACGACCGGCGTGAGTCTCCCGATTCCTGACCACCTCCATACAGGTGCCTCTCCCAATGCTCCACCATGTAGTAGTAGAGGTTGGCTCTTGCATGAGAGCCCACTTCTCCACTTTTTCCTTGCCTCTCTTTCCTCCACATGCAAAAATGCCATGTAAAGCGCACTATTGTACTTACTTGCTCCTACAAGTGCTTAAGCTTGCCACATAGGCATAAAGTCTGATGTGGAAAGTTAATCAAGAAGAGAGAGTCTAGTTTGGTGACCCAAGGAAGAAACGGTGCTAAGCGCGTGTACCTAGGTGAAAAGACAATTTTGAGTCTATAGATAATTAAATGAAGCAAACTTAGCAACACCATTTCATTGGAAGAGGTCACTCCTTGGCAAATGCAATAAATACTAGTACTCCCTGTGTCCCATTATATAAGAACGTTTTTGACACTACACTAGTGTCAAAAACGTTCTTATATTATGGGACGGAGGGAGTACGAAGAAAGAGATAGAGAGGAGTAAAAAAACACTTATAGCCAACCTTGTTGTAGTATGAGTGACTAAGTGATGACTATGTATGACATGCCAACATCAGATAGCCTAATGCACCATGTTAAATCTCCAAGGGAGCGACCGCGCGAGCGACGCGACGGTCGTGGTAGGCGCGACCATGATACGGGCTGCTGGCAGCCCTTGGATCTGAGATCAAACGGTCGTATGCTAAGTTGTTGAAAATTTTAAGAATAACCCTCCAGGATAGGATATTCACCCATAGGTCTAGAGTCACGCCATGCAACCATTCGATCTCAGATCCAAGGGCTCTCGGAAGCCCGTATCATGGGAGAATGGAAAACCACTACCCTGCCGTTCGCACGCTGGCAGTTCGCTCCTACTCGTCCCCGCACGTCGTTTAATACTACGGCGGTTCGCTCCTAGTCGTCCCGTCCATTCACATTACAGCAGTTCAACTAATCCTAACCCTCCTCCCAAATCCATGGTGTCCCAAATCTCCCCGATCGGTGGTGAGTACAAGGTTAGAACCATCACCGGCGATGAGTTCGATGTCATCTACACCCGTACTTCCGTGACGGTGAAAGGATGCCTTTCTTGCTTCAGACGCATGTTCGAAAACTCACATGATGAGTGGTTCACTGGGCTAGATATTGAGTACACCACAGTCGTGGGACAAGAGAAGGATCCAAAGGATGAAGAGAGGAAGAAGCCCGCCATGATCCAGGTTTGCGTACATTATGTTTGCTTGGTCTACCACATATGCCATGCCGACGTTGAGTGCCAGGATTTTAAGAACTTCCTCAAGGACAAAACAGTCAAATTCATTACTATAGACTTTAAGAACGACAAAGAAGTCATGCGTCGGATAGGCCTCGTTGTAGGAAACCCCTTTCGACCTCCAGAAGAATCGGCTGGTGCCCTCTCATCAGCCTTCAATGCTGACCCTGGCAGGAGCCATGGTTCATCCTTCGTATGGTAAACTGGAGAAACCTCCATACACGTTTCATCATCATACATGGCAGCGGAATGTACTAGATATAGACCACATCCAGTACGCTGCAATGGATGGCTACCTTTGTTTCAATATCTACAAGGGTTGGATGAAGAGCAACAGCCAAGTTGGCGGTTCAAGCAAAGCAGTATCGGCCAAGAGGAAGAGGGACAAGGATGAAGTCAAGGATGTGGACGAGGACTCCGAGTAAGGTGGCAGTGTCGTTGCTCATGGTGGTTCTAAACATCTAATGCAGTGTCTAATGGATTAGTTGCACAGTTTAATTTCAGGTGTGCTTAGTTTAATTTGAGGAGTGTGTTGTGCTGAGCCCCTAGCACAACTATGTTATGTTTCTTCTCGTTACTTTAACTCTTCAGTATGTACATACTACTACTAGTATTTCTTTAATAGAATTTAGCACCCCAATTAAGCACGTACTAGCTTTTTAAATAGTATTATATGCATAATTTGGCAACGAGCGCTCTCTATATGTACCACCTTTTTTTAAATTTCAATTTTTGCTCCATGGCGCAATCCATCGATAGTGGAGTACTAGTACTACTGTACAAAAGTATACATTTTTTAAAAGGCTAGCGTACTGCTCATCACATATATATATGGCCAGTTAAATTCTCAACCTAGAACGACGTGCATGCCATGTAGTAAACCGATCCGGAGGAAGTATAGTAAAATGAGGTGATTTTACCGAGCGATCGGCGAGGGAGCATGGCCTGTCATGTGGTCCCATGTGCCATGATGTACCAAGGCGATGCGCGTGTCCCTCTTGAGGAAGAAGCAATACTAGTACGTGGTTTGAGATGATGTCGAAGCGAAGTGTGAAATAATGGTTGCTTCGTCCGTCTGGGAGGTGCGGCATTGTGATTTGACGTCTCATTGCTCATTACTACTACTGGGCCGGTACGAGTGGGGTACGCCCCCTGCTGTTCTACACTATTATTTGGTGCTTGACATGTCGACCCGGTTGCTATATGTCCCACATGTCGGCGACAGGAAGTACATAATTCATGAAAGGGAGCGTCGATGGAGGAGTATACTACATAATTCATGAAAGGGAGTGACTTAGTTTTGGAAAAAACTGTTTTTACGGAGTACGTACCCACTAGGGTTTATAGGGCTCATCTAAAAAACATTCGTTTTTCCGTTTGATAAGTCTCAATTCTACTATACTAGTAGTAGTACCATTACATGTTGGATTTCGAGGTGCGTTAGATCACCCGACGCAAGCAGTGTCAAGAGGAAACTAACCAATGCATGTACAAGTTCATGGAAATTTAGTGGTCATTCATGCATTCATTCTAATTAATGCCTCGGTAAACATAACTTCTTGAGAAAAACGAGCGTACTATGCAAACTACAAAATTAATTCGACCACTCACCGTCTACCTTGGTTGGAGAGATTTTGAAATTGAGCCATAAAATGGAAAGGCTCGATTACTATTTGTGGCCTTGTATAGATGCAATATGTATTTTTTTATAGTGGCCTTGTATAAGTAAATGGAGGGAGTACTAACCAAAGTACGTACGTAGTAGGGACGAGGAGTAAACGGAGGGAGTAGTAAAATTTTCTCCTCGTGCTGCGAGCCACCGCGCGCGTGGGCGAGGGAGCGGGCGTAAAGGCGTACAATAGTAGTAAGCTTCACCTCATCCTGCGAGCCACCGCGCCCGTGGGCAGGGGAGACGGCGTACTAAGCAAGTTTCTCCTTGTTCTGCAAGTTGACGGGACACATCAAAAGTACTCCAGTTTATAGAGCCTTGCCTCTAAGGTAGGCCCCACATGGTTTGCCTCTTTTTTTAATTTAACATAACGCGTCAAGTCGCAATTTGTTTGTTCACCCATGGTAGACGATCCTCCCTCCACCAAGTGGACAACCAGTACACGTGCCAAATTACCACGTGGGCTGCCTTTTTCGTACAGAAATGAGCTCCACCGTGTACCCACGCGGGTGTGGTTGGGAAAGAGACAGGAGTACGTGTGCCGTGCGTGCACCTCTTCTCTTCGTGCATGTCCCCCACCTACGTGGGTGTGTGTGAGAGAGGTACAAACTTAGACATAATGCGCCGTCCATCCCCATGCCTCCGCCCAGTCCGACCACTAGTCACCACCACGGCACAACACCCCACTCCTCCTCACCTTACCTCTCATATTTCTCCCTCCATTTTTATATACAAGGGGCCGCTATCAAAATTACAATTTGCAGATATACAAGGCCACTAACACTAATCGATGCAATATTAATGGTGTTTGCCTCGTGGTACTAGCAAAGGAGGACATTAATTATCCCTTGCATGCATGAGGGAGTTTGTAAAAAAATGCATCTTGATGTTCCGTGCAATGCACGAGCATCTTGCTAGTCCATGAAAACAACACATGGCAAAATTCCACGGCGAACGAGGGATTTGAATCTGTTGGGAGGGGCTCTTTGGATCTTGCCCGGGGTAGCCAAAATATTGGCGACCCTTTTGTCCACCGCTGCCTTTGCCACCGATGAACGAGGAATGGCTCGGGTGCTCATGCTGTCATGCATCCTCCAGCGCGCATGTTGGAGACGAGCTCGCACGAGCTGTGTTTTTTTGTACCACAACGCCGCCCGAGCCGCCCCCAGAACGATCGACGACCCGCAAATTACGCCATCCAACCGTAGCCTCACACATTATGACAACAACTCAACCAACCAGACGAAATTCACGCAAACAAGTAGACAAACTGATATTTCATATAAACAATAACGAAAATCATATAAAATACCGGGTTTTCACACAAACATGACAGATTTCATTACATTCAAATGAACTACGTGGTGCTAGTACTGGACATCACATGTATATAATACCTGGCCTAAATGGTCGCCCGCCGATCGATTTGTGTTCCTCATGTCCGGCAGCACGATCACCGGACTGCTGGGAGCCCTAGAGGTATATGCTTCAGCGCAAAGGATGGCTCGCTTCCCCACTGCCCAACTGATATCATTGGCTGGTGCCGAAGATGATGGTGGCTGGCACCGGTTCGAGTTCATCACCGGCCACTACTTCGCCATGGCCGACACCGGCTCGAGTTCATCCTAACATTCCCCGCTTCTGTGGAGCCCATGCGGGGTCGGCGAAGGTTCTCGCAACAAAAGGATCCGGCAAGACACCTGCTGTGTACGCCGGTGTCGACTCCGCGGTGGCCTTCATGGGACCCAAGCGGCGGCGGCCTCCCGTTTTCTACTTCTCCTCGATGATGGCGGCGGACGCGGAGGCGCTGGCCACCGACTC
Source organism: Triticum timopheevii (assembly GCA_963921465.1). Classification (NCBI taxonomy): domain Eukaryota; kingdom Viridiplantae; phylum Streptophyta; class Magnoliopsida; order Poales; family Poaceae; genus Triticum; species Triticum timopheevii. The sequence goes on along the minus strand of OY997262.1, from coordinate 340,375,054 downwards.
GTCGCTCTCCGTGCACCCGGCTTCTGTCGCTGCTTGCATGGCGCGGCCGCCGGCATGGGAGTCTCGGCCACAGAAACGGGAGATGCGCTATGAGGCGGTGGCGTGGACAGCAGCAACGACGCCCGTGCGCCGCTCCTCATCGAGCTAGCCTGGAGCGGCGAGTTGTTGAACCGCGCGCCGGCTTGGGGCGGCAACTGGCTTCGTCGGGTGAGGGGAGGGAGGTGGATCAGCGAGCTGCATAGCTCGTATCTGGCGGGCTACCCAGCCGGCTTGGATGCGGAATAACTACTTTTCGTAAGCCATTGTAAGAGTGGACAAAATGGTGGAGGAGATAGGGGAGCAGCGGAGGTGTGCGATTCTTGGCCAGCGTTTGGCCTCGTTTAAATAGGAGATTAAATAGACGGCGGACGGGAGGAGCTCGGCCGGCGTTGCGTTTAATGCCGGCCCGGTCATGAACGGACGTGTGTCCAGAGTGGGTTTCTCGGCTTCCACATGGGCGGGTTTCATGGAGGCGTTTGAATGCGACACGGAGGCGTGTTCAGCCGGGCATGCCGCGAGTGGCACCCTCGACTCTGACCTAGGACACCGCACCGTTCTTCCACTGACATGTGGGCTCTTTGGGTGCATGGCCTGCATGTCAGTGACCGAACGCAGGCAGCGCATAGTAGAGGAACCTTTGGTGGGCCAGGGCGGTCAGAAGCGGGCATTTCATAAACCGATGATTGTTCATTGAGTGTGATGTCATCTTTCTCATGTAGTTAAGCCTACTATGTTGATAGCCTGTTCGATACGTTGTGATTCATAAAGACCGATGAAAACATCAATGTTCTGCTTATCACAGATAAGATTGATTAATACCCGTAACAATCCATGTCCTTAACAAAGGGTGCATGCACGTATAGGTTGAGCGTGTGTCTTGTGTCGTGTGCTGTGTGCATGCAGGCGTGCGAGTGTTGCGTGCGTGCAAGGGTGCGTTTTAGTGTTGCATGCATGGGTGCATACGTGCATGTGTTCGTGAGTGCATGTGTACGTGTCAGTGTTGCACGCCAGCATGCGTGCGTGTGTACGTGTCAGTGTTGCACGCCTACATGCGTGCGCGTCTTGCGTGCGTACATGTGTACGTGCGGGGTGAGGCTACACATCAGTCGACTGACTTTTTCATCTCTAGTCATTAGATTTTCCAGCCGTTGGATACGAAATCAAGGGCCTCCAGTTTATCATCAAACTCCACCCCCCCTGAGCCGCCAGCCACCACCGGACGAACCGCCCGCCCTCGCCGCCCGCGGCCAGCCCGCCCTCCCCGAAACCACTCCCCACCGCCGGTCCACCACTGCACCGGCCATCCCTCTAGCCCCCCTACCCCCCCCCCCCCCGCGCTGAGCTTTTTCTCCGGGGATCCCCACCCCACTGCCCAATGAACGCCCCCCCAACCACCGGTGACTGCCAACCAGAGGTCTCACGACTTCGAATACCCGCCGACCACTAGTTTGTTACCGTTTCTGTCCTTCATATACGCGCTGACGGGTGGGCCCTATGGTAATGTGTGCTGCTGAATGTGGATCGTTTGACTGGTCAATTGATCGTGTTATCAACAAATTACGGAGCTGTATGGTGAGCCAGTGACCGTATGATCACCCTAAAATTTACTCCTATTTTATTAACACAGTACAGACTCAAGCTACCATTTCTTTCTTTCATATACGGGCTGACAGGTGGGCCCCACGGTTATGCGCCCCGATGGTGCAACACTAGTTGTGCCGTTTGACTGGTCAATTGATTGTGTCATCAACAAAATACGGAGTTGTACGGGTGAGCCAGTGATAGTATAATCATGACATGTATTTGTTTAACACGGTACAAACGCAAGGGCTCATATATACGCGCAAGCACTCACTGCTATAGGCGCACACACGCGAAAGCTACCCCTATGAGCACCTTCGAGAGAGTGGGCCAGCATATATGATCTTGAGATTTTACGTAGTCACCATAGGTGCCTCGTAGTCCAGTGGAATGTCTCCTCTCACTGAACGTACATCGCCGGAAAATACTGAAATTAACACAAGATAAATGCTAGCACCGGGACTTTAACCTTGGTGGGCTCGTGAAACCACTGTCCTCTAACCATCCAACCACATGTTGGTTAGCACGAAAAAATGTATGTGGTGACCGTGATGAGCTTATTCTGAAGTCCAGTGAACATATCGTGCTTTCGCTTCAAATACAATGACCGTAAGTGTCGTCAACAAAATATGGAGCACGCATCAAATGCAAAATCCGTCAGTGTCATCAACAAAATATGGAGACGTATCGTGAGCTAGATACTGTTGTACTATTGTATATGCTTATTTTCTTAGTGGCCGATTGCGTGTGTGGTGTGGTGGGCACATCATTTGTAGTTGTGGTGGGTCAACATGAAGACTCATGGGTCGGTTCCATCTTGCGCCACATATAGGTTGGACCGAGACGTGTTATACGGAGACCCATGTGGAGGACTCGGCGTACAACACGAAGCTACCAGAGTCACGGAGGACTCTATCCCCACTGGTGATAAGCCGACTATATATGATTTGTAACCCTAGGCCCTTAGCATGTTATACAAGCTTGGGGGCTAGTTCGTCGATAGTATACACACACGCACAATGCCTGGTATTCACGTGTACTTTGTACACACCCCTATCACTAATATACAGTACCAGGAGTAGGCTCTTTCTTCAACTGCAAGGGTCCGATCCGAACTAGGGTAAAACTTTGCCTTGTATTACCATCCAGCCTAACAGCCAGGGATATCCTACCGAATGATATGATGAAATCATACCTGCCAACTACTATTAGAGAGATGTGTCGGGGGGGCAACGTGTGCGAGAGAGGCCTAAAGATAATGTGCGTGCGGGAGACACGTAGGCACATATATGTGCGTATAGAGGGCTAGTAGAGACCGTGCATGTGTATATATGCATGTGAGAGAAATAGTGTTTTCCAACTGAGATTAGTGAAAAGAGTGGTACATAGTAGTCAGAAAGAGAGAGAGAGAGAGAAACAGAGAGAGAATGTGTGTGAGACACCCCGACACCCTGAGAGAGATTGTGAGCATGTGTGAAAGAGAAATGCCGATGCATATAAAGTGTGTGCAGTTATGCGTTAGATAGAGAGAGATATAACGCGTTTGTGAGAATGGGGCGAGGCATAGTGCATCTACGTATACAAGGCGGTTCTACACATTAAATTAAAATATAAATGGCATTATTATATTTGGATGAGATCATGAATTTTGCAAATTTGCGTATGGACAAAAATCGGTCTATCGGACACCCATACTCTATTGAATTCTAGCATGTGCATGTGTTTATTTCATATTATCGATCCATAGAGTGAGAGCGGTTTGAAATACAGGCAATGGATGCTTTTGCAATTCATATATAAACATTAATTAGTGCACTCCATGTTGTTAGTGTGAAGCACTTTATACATTTGTCACTTGCATGGATACATTCCAAATTGCTAGCTACGAAATAAAATACATGTCGAATTCAACATAAAGGGGGTTTCAAAGATTCGAATTCATAGGAAGCGCATTCATCTATTTGAACCCGAGATAATGGCATTTGTAAATCTGATATAAAAGGGGGCATCAATTTTGTTGTGAGTTTGAACATGCTATATATATTCATACGCATATCTAACTTTTTTTTTGCAACCAAGGAGATTATACCTGGAACCATGCATGAACTGAGGTAAGTTGCATATTTTTTAATATATACTCATGTACAATGTATATTAAAATGTACCCCCTCCATTCCAAAATAATCGTAGCTTTAGGATTTTCAAGAGTAAAGATTTGTGAAGTTTGACAAATCCTGAAAGTTCAATTCAAGAGAACCGAAAACGTTAATGCTTCTGCTCCCAAATATTGAACGAAGCACCAAATAGGCCTCTGGTCACCCAAAACCGCGCCAGACTAATGTTTTGGTGGTAGGAAATTACTGTCCTGACTCTGGCCTGTGTAGCCTATCGGCCTGATGTTCAAAGGTCTAAACCGGGATAGGTTTGTAACTTCACCAAGACGCCAGTCTCAGCTGCCTCCGAGAAGCATTCATACGTCGTGGGTGCCTAAACACCCATGCGCTCGGCCGAAATCTATCCCGCCCACATTTGGAACACCTGACATGACTGTCCTACCCCCAACCCACAATATGTCCGAAATTTTAGATGTGGGCAAATTTTGTAACTTTCCCCAAATTTCAAACAAGCGCGTGTCAAACCGAAACATTGTTCCCCCTTAGTTCCCCGCCTCCCTCCGTTTCGCCATTCATACTCCGTGGGCGCGAAAACGCCCTCTCCACCAGCCGCGAAACCCCAGCCTCCTCCGTCCTCCACCCCATAACGGCCAATCCACCGCCGCCCTCCTCCATCATGCCGGAGCCGGTACCCCGACGTCATCGTCCAACGCAACCGCAACCGCAATGCCCTCAAGGACTTAGCAGCTGAAGCCGAGGCAGAGCTGCCTCCACGACGCTGACGCCGACGTGCGCCGTACCAGAACCACTCCGACCATGCCGTCCTGCACCTCACTGCTGCGGCTCCACTGTCGCAACCGTCCACCGCACTGGAGCTGTTCTAGCTACGCCATTGTTCGCCGCCTCGGATCTGCTTCCCCGCCGCCGACAGACGGCCACCGCACCACACTCAACAACTTGGCCATGGGTTCGTCCAAGGCTGCACCGTCATCCACAACTTCTGGTTTCTGGCGAACAACAAGATCGTCGGAAAAACAGAAGGAGGACACAACACTGCCAGCAGAAAGAGGTACTCCTCTTCCCTTATTCGTGCAAATCTTACGTCTCCGCTCACACCGTATTCATCCCACGAAAGAAACCAGTTCAACGCTTCTTACTGCATCTTCTTCGTGATACTAAATGCACAAGGTTTCCTCCCTTTTACTATTTCACCTTTGCTAGAGGTCAGTAGCCCGCCTGGATTTCAATTCAGGGTCAGTCAAACCGCAATTAAAAGAAGCAGCACCCGCTTAGGCGCGCGGAGCACCTAGTCCGCCTGTTCCCCGGGGAAGCGGTGCATCGGTGTCTATCATAGGGGTGTGGGGTGCAGGAGCTGCTTGCGCCCGATCTGGAGGTCGGCGGGGCTTGAATGGATGGCCGGGAGGGAGGTGCCAAGCACGGCGGTGCGGTGAGGTCGAGGGGAGGGTGCAGGCAGGGGAGGAATACTGGGCCAGTGGTCGCTGGCGTTTCGAGGAAGATCGTCAACACTGACTGGTTGGAGGTAGATGAAGGCGGTCTGCCCGTTCTTTGTACATCGGACGATGCAGAAAAAATGGACTGACCTATTTGCTTTCAGTCGACTGTTATTTTCATAGAATCCTGTAGTAATTGAGTGTGCCATGCATGTTGTAGAGCTATCATATGTCTCCGGTCATATATTTCTCACCGACCTTCTATCTGCTACCTTTACACTGTACTAATTGTGCACACACTTCACCCATACTCACACTATTGTTTTTTTATGCATGGGTATTTCAGACTCTAACGCAGTGTTGATGAATGCAGAAAAGAAAAGACAGAAGTCGCTCCAGTGTAATTCGAAGATAAGCACTAAGCATTTCAGCGCTCTAATGGGTGCAGTGTCAGCAGTTGGAGACAGTAAACGTAGCTCTGCAGTTGATGATCTCAATTGCCACACACAACCATCCCAGGTGCTTGCTTTAACTTCGCGCTGTCAAATGTGGTTGCATGTTGCATATGGTGTCTAGCTTGTATTGCTTCCAATTTGGTTAAATTGCATCTGCTTACTTTACACATTATAGCTTTGATAATGACATGCCTTCCTGTTTTTGATACATACTACATATGTCTATTAACCATGTTCGTACATCAAACTAATGCTCTTTTGTATCCCTCGTCAATCACTTATGATGAGACAGTCACCCGGGTGGGTTACTGTGAGATGCCCTACTCGTTTAAAGAGTGCAGTGTCATCCTCCCCACATGATTCTCAAGAAACAGCAAGGCTAATTGAAGATAGTCAACGTAGCTCTCTAGTTGATCACCGCAATTCCCCCACACCAACATCACAGGTGCTTGCTCTTACTTGGCAGTGTGATATGTGGTAGCATGTTGCATATGGTGTCTACCTTGTAATGCTTCTAATTAGGGTAAATTGCATCTGCTTAGTTAACACATTATACCTGTGAATATGACATGCCTTCCAGTTTTTGGTACATACTACATCTTTCTATTAACCATGTTCTTACATCAAACTACTTTTCTTGTGTATCCCTCATCAATGTTCCTAATTTGTTAAATTGCATCTCCTTAGCTTACACATTATACATGTGAATATGACACGCCTTCCTGTTTTTGGTACATACTTCATCTGCCTATCACACCATGTTCTTACATCAAACTACTGTTCTTGTGTATCCTACGTCTATCGCTTATGATGATACAGTCACGCGCGTGGGTTAATATGAGACGCAATTCTCTTATAAAGAATGCAATTTCATCCTCTCCACATGATTCTCAAGAAACAGCAAGCCTAAATGAAGATATTGAACGTTGCTCTGTACCTGAAGACATCACTTCCCCTACACCACCATCACAGGTGCTTGCTCCAACTTCGCAGTGTGATATGTGGTTGCATGTTGCATACGGTGTCTAGCTTGTAATGCTTCTAATTAGGGTAAATTGCATCTGCTTAGTTTACACACTATACCTGTGAATATGACATGCCTTCCTATTTTTGGTACACACTACATCTATGTGTTAACCTTGTTCTTACATGAAACTACCTCTCTTCTGTATCCTGCATCAATCACTTACAATGGGTCACCTTTATTCGTTGCATATTGCATATTATTTCTAGCCTGTTGCCATGTATTGCTTCTAATTTGGTCAAATACATTTGTTAGGGCACCCTTTTAATTTGCTAGAGTGATATTGGTTTCATCTTTCATATGGTTTCTAGCTTGCATTGATTCTATCAAGTTCAAGCACCTTGTGCTTAGTTTACACTTTATACATCATACATGTCAATATGTCACGCCGTCCTGTTTTTCATACATATTCCATCCTCCTATCATGCGGCTGCCTTACATGAAAGTAGTGTTCGTCAGTATCATGCATCAATAAGTTCTGAAGAGCAAATTTTATTCCTTTTTTTGTGGGTTTGACTTGACAAGGCAAAATCAAGAAAGAGGCAGGAAAAGAGTAAGGAAGGGGATGATGGTGGTCCTCTGCAGCAACGTAAACGGAGCATCTGTACCGATTCTCCTTGTACTGATACTGCATTACATGGTCCAAGTCTCCGCTCCCCTACTCCACCATCAAAGGTGCTTGCTCTAACTTGGCAGTGTGATATCTGGTTGCATGTTGCATATGGTGTCTAGCTCGTATTGCTCCTAATTAGTGTAAACTGCATCTGCTTAGCTTACACATGATACATGTGAATATGACACGCTTTCCTGTTTTTGGTACATACTATATCTGTCTATCACACCATGTTTTTACATGAAACTACTCTTCTTGTGTATCTTGCATTAGTCACTTATGATGGGACACCTTTAAGTTGGCAGTGTGATATTGGTTTGCGTCTTGAATATGATTTCTAGCATGTATTGCTTCTAGTTTGATGAACGCCACCTATGACAAGACAGTTTTAACTTGGCAGAGTGATATTGATTGCACCTTCCATATGGTGTCTAGCAGTGTTTCTAATTTGGTGAAGTGCCTTCTGCTTAGTTACCACATCATAGCTGTGAATATGTCAAGCCGTCCATTTTTTCGTACATATTCCATCCTCGCATCATGTGTTTGCCTTTCATCCGAGTAGTGTTCATCAGTATCATGCATGAATGAGTTCTGAAGAGCGAATTTTATTCCTTTTTCTTATCGGTTTGACTTCACAATGCAAAATCATTACATCTAAAGGAAATTAGTCCGGGAGTGGATGATGGTGGTCCTTCAGAGCAACTCAAATAGGGGGTCTCTAAAGATTCTACTCCGCCATCCTCCCAACAAGATTCGCAAGACAACACAAGGCTGGACAGTCAACGTAGTTGTGTAGATGATGAGCACATCTCCCCTACTCCACCATCACAGGTGCTTGCTCTAACTTGACACTATTATATGTGGTTGCATGTTGCGTATGATGTCTAGCTTGTATTGCTTCTAACTTGAATTGCATCTGCTTACTTTACACATAATGCCTGTGAATATGACACGTGTTCTTGTTTCTAGAACATACGCGTACATGATGAGCACATCTCCCCTACTCCACCATCACATGTGCTTGCTCTTACTTGGAACTGTTATACGTGGTTGCGTTTTCTGTATGATGTCTAGTTTGTATTGCTTCTGATTATGTAGAATTGCATCTGCATAGCTTACAACTTATACTTGCAACGATCACTTACCCATAAGACACATTTAACTTGGGACTGTGATGTAGGTTGCATCTTGCATTGTCTTCTAGCTTGTACTGCTTCTAATTTCTTGAAATGGCACTTACGACGAGATACTTTTTACCTGATAGAGTGATATTGGTTGCATGTTCATATGGTGCCTAGCTTTCATTTCTTCTAATTTTGTTGAAATGCCTTCCGCTTACTATTTTTTCATACATATTCCATCCTCCTATCGTACGTGTGAATATGAAACGCTGTCTTTTTTTGTATATATTCCATCCTCCTATCCTGCCCTTGCCTTACATCAAAGTAGTGTTCGTCTATAGCATGCATCAACCAGTTATGCAGAGCTAATTTTATTCATCTTCTTGTGGTTTTGACTTCATAAGGCAATATCAGAAAATAGGAAGGAAAAGAGTAAGTTAGGGGATGTAGGTGGTACTCCGCGCCAACGCAAACAGAGACTCTCTAGATTTGCCACTGCTACTGCTAATGAAGTTGAAGTCCCAAGTCTACATGATGAGTTCATCTCCCGCACTCCACCATCGCAGGTGCTTGCTCTAAGTTGACAGTGTGATAATTGGTTTCATGTTGCATATGTTCTCTAGCCTATATTTCTTCTATTTTGATTAAATTGCACCTGCTGAGATTATACGTTATACATGTGCATATGACATGGCTTTCTGTGTCTAGAATACACTTCATCTATCTATCATACCATGTTCTTACATCAAAGTACTGTTGTTGTGTATCCCGCATCAGTAACTCATGATTGGACGCTTTTAACATGGTAGTTTGATAGTGGTTGCATCTTGCATTGATTTCTATGTTGTACTGCTTCTAATTTTTCGAATTGCCACTTATGACAAGACACTTTTAACTTGGCAGAGTAATATTGGTTGCATCTTTCATATGGTGTCTAGCTTCCATTACTTCTATTTTCTTGAAAATCCTTCTACTTAGTTTGCACATCGTAGCTGTGAATATGTCATGCCGTCCTGTTTTTCTTATATATTCCATCCTCATACGGTTGTCTTACATCAAAGTATTGCTTGTCTGTATCATGCATCAATGAGTTCTGAAGAGTGATTTTATTCTTTTGTGTTGTGGGTACAGCTTGACATGGCAAAGTCAAAAAAGAGCAAGGAAAATAATATAGTAGGGAGTGTTGTTACTCGTCGGGTGAAATAGAAAAGGTTCTGTCATCGAGATTCTGCTGGTACTTATAGTGCAGTAGAAGGTCCAAGTCCACCGCCTAAATCTACAAACACAGTATCACCTGCTCCACCAGCTGCAACATCCGCTTCAACTGTACCAACATCTCAACCAGTTACTCGTTCGTTTGATCCGGAACTGGACAGTTCCCAAGCTGCCTGCACACCTAACACTACTTCCGAAGCACTACTGACACAACAGGACTTGGCAAGATCAGATGAACCTCATGAGCATCAACACCAAGATGGTACCTGACCGAGTCAAGTTGCAGTTGCATGCTCCTTTATATGTACTCTCACAGTTTGATGTACACTAACACTTTCCATATTCGTTGTTGAACTAGCACCACGGCGCAAGCGGAAACAGACATCAGGGATAATGCCTGACAGATTAACAAAATCTAAAGGAGGAAGAATGGAGATCCATTTTGAGGCAAGTTTAAAAAGGCCACGTGATGCTACAGAGTTAGCCAAGTTAGTATCAGAGGCAGCCGTTGCCGTTAGGTGTCATGTGCATATCCTCCCAACGTGGATCCAGTACAGGAATGAGAAAGACAATACCTAGTTTAACACCTTTCTTGACCATTTATTCGTAAGTAATGTTATTCATCGCAATTAGTAATATTGTCTTGCTCTGTCCCATACTTTCTAGCTTCCTCCTAATAAGACTCACATTCTTTTTTCAACAGATGAGGTTCAAGTTGGATTCGAAAGATAATGCAACTAAACAAGCATGCACTCATGTTTTCCAGTCTGCTCCGCGACAGTATCGGTACCACCTTAGAAAATCTCACTTTGAAGGAAAGGCTAACAATGAAATCGCCCAAACATCTCCAGTGGAATATATTACAGATGAAGACTGGACAGCCCTCATTAAACACTGGTCTGATCCAAAGTATCAGGTAGGCTATATGTATTTGATCAGACCACATATTGAACTTGTATTTATGTATGTGCCTTACAAGTGTATCTTCTTCTAGGCTAACTGTTTGAAGAACAAAACCAACCGTTCTAAAGTGAAATTCCAACAAACAACAGGATCTCGTAGCTATATTGCACACTACGAGGCTCTTGTAAATAGGTGCTACTTCCTTCTTTTTTTTGTGCCATATTATCGTATCTATATTGACTTGTTCCAAATAAAGAGGAAAGCTCGTGCAGACCAAAAAGAACCTGAACTGAATGCAGTGCAAATCTTCAAGAATTGCCACACTAGCAAGATGAAGGGAATGAGCACACCAACTCAAGCCGTTGTTGTAAGTCCTTACTCCTCCTACCTTGAACTGATTGGTACTGTGATGTGTTCATTTAACTACTTGGTTTGCACCCAGTGTCAGTTACTCTATTCAGTTTTATACACGGTTGTCTTAATGTATCATTTCACCTTACATGGTTTAAAAGAGATGAACGATATTCTTTTGGTCTTGATCTGTAATCTAGTTGTTATGTTCACGTGCACACACAATGATAAAATATCCTATTTGTTTTATATCTGTTTGCCCATGATATGAATGATGTCATACTATGTTCATCCTACTTTAAACCATGTCTCTTTATCCTTAGATGTCAACGAATGTGAGGAAATAGACAATACAGTAGGCATGCTACATGGACATATGTTCTGAAAGTGATTTTATTATGTAGTTGGCACTACAATACATGCTAATGTATTACAGTAGTTCACCAAAATAAGTTATGTATAAACGTTTAACCTACTTTGTTTGTTTTTGTCTCTGAAAGTGCGTTATATCGACTAGAGGGGGGGTGAATAGGCGATTTTTATGAATTCTTTACTGAGGAATTTGCCGGTGAGAAAATTCCTTAGCGAAGAACTACTTGTAGCGGAATAAGTACTCAAGAGTAATCATAACAGAATACATGCATGGTCATCATGATGAAATGAAGACAAACACAGAGTACAGAAAGCGTAATCACAGGATAACACAGGATGAAGACAAACAGACTGAAGAAATTGAACTGAGGAAATTGAGAAAGTCTTCAGTCAAAGTCTTCAAACACAGATATGAACAATCACTCAACACAGTAATGAGGAAATGAAAGAGTTGAGGAAATAGAACCAGTAGGGTTGGTGAAGATAATGATTTGGTAGACCAGTTCCAACTGCTGTCTCAGTTGTACATCTGGTTGGAGCAGCTGAGTATTTAAACTCGAGGACACACAGTCCTGGACACCCAGTTGCTAAGAACGCAGCTCAGGACACCAAGTCCTCACCGTATTCTCCTTGAACTAAGGTCACACAGACCTCGTCCAATCACTCGTGGTAAGTCTTCAGGCGACTTCCAAACCTTCACAGACTTCGGTCACTCAGCGATCCACAATTCCTCTTGGATGCTCTAGACTATGACGCCTAACCGTCTGGAAGAAGCACAGTCTTCAAAGGTAACAAGAGTTGGATCCACGCAGGATCAATCTCTTCAGTGATGCTCAATCACTTTGGGTTTGTGGGTGTTTGGGTTTGGATTTTCCTCACTTGATGATTTTCGCTCAAAGTCCTCGGAGGATGGGTTGCTCTCAAATGACAAGTGTCAGTTTCTCTCGGAGCAGCCAACCAGCTAGTGGTTGTAGGGGCGGTTATTTATAGCCTAGGGAGTAGCCCTACATGATAAGACATAAATGCCCTTCAATGATATGACCATTATGTGGATAAGATATTTTGGGATAGCTGGCGCGTAGCACAACAACGGTCGGAAATTTGACTCTCAAATTCCTCAGGTCTATCATGTTCCTCACTGTGTAGGCAATCCGCATTGGCGAATTCCTAACTCCTCAGTCAGAACAAAATCCTCAGCGACCAGAAGAACTTCGTCTCTGTCTCTGAAGAAATTGACTGAACTGTATGAGATTTCCAATGGCTTCACTCGAAGGGATTGGTAGGTGTAGGATTTTGAGTTGAGCATCACATGGAAATTTTTCCTTAGTATTTCCTCGACCCCCTTTAACAGTATGGTGTTTCCTATGACTCAAGAAAGAGAAAAACAAAACTATGAGAACGAAAGTCTTCAAGCTTCATAGTCCTCGCATGAATATCAAGTCTTCACGGACACACCAATTTCTTCACTTTCAAAGTCTTCATGAAAGTCTTTAGAAATACCAGAATCTTCAGTCGAAGATATTCATTTTTAGGGGTCAACTTTCTCTGTAAATATCAAACTCCTCATAGACTTATAGACATGTGTACACTCATAAACACATTAGATCCTTAACCTATAAGTCTTCAATACACCAAAATCACTAAGGGGCACTAGATGCACTTACAATCTCCCCCTTTTTGGTGATTGATGACAATATAGGTTAAGTTTTCAACGGGGATAAACATATGAAGTGTAAGTACTGATATTGAGGAATTTGATAGCAAGATATAGAAGAACTCCCCCTGAAGATGTGCATAGTGAGGAATTTGCTTTTGAAGCAATGCACACTTGAAGAGTTGAATCATGGAGATCTCCCCCTATATCTTGTAATTCATACATGCATTTTCCATATAATATGAAGAATTTGAAATGCATGATGAAATATGGTGCCTGAGGAGATTCAGCATGCGAGTAATAATATTAACGAGGAATAAGCATGCAAAATCAGAGCACAGTGCATCAAAAGTATCAGAGCACCATCGGGTTTAAGATTACAACTCGATCCAATAAAAGTTTTAAAAGAATGAGAGATGTAACTTAGCAAAAAATGCCCATATAATAGACCCGCTTGAAGACTAACTCAGATTTCTCCCCCTTTGTCATTGAATGACCAAAAGGATCAAAACTGAGGACTAACGCCCCTGAAGAATATCAAGTTGATGGAGGAGCGCCAGTGTTGCCGGGGTCGGTTGTCATAGTAGGGCCTGCCGCAGTGTCGTCCAAGTCTTCATTTTCATCAGTGTCGCGCGATGAAGAATAGGAGCTGGCCACCAAGGAAGGAACCTTGACCTTCTTGAATTTCTCCGGCGGAGGTGCAGACCAGTCAAATTCTTCCTTGAGACCCATGTTCTTCAGATCTTCGGCACTGTAGATATGAGATAGAATAGCCCAGGTACGGTTGAAGGTTTCATGGAGGTAGTATTGGTTTTTTCTTCACAGCATTGTGGGTTGAGGTCATGTTGTAAAGAATGGAACCAAACTGATGCTTGACCCATTTATGGTTGTGATCAACTTTCTGATGAAGACTGAGGAGTAACTCACGATCAGTCATCACCCTGGGTGCTGTGGCTTGGGGAATTTGCTCGGCAGAGGTGTTGGCGGCAGAATCATGTGTGGCAGAGTCATCATTGGTGGAGTAAGATGCAGCCTTGCGAAATTGACCATCCAATGGACGAATGCCTTCATCTATCACAGCAGTTGCCTTGCCTTTGTCATCAGCTGAGGAAAATGTCTGTTTGAGGACTTCAATAGGAGGCAAGAAACTGCCATGGTTCAGAGTATCAGCTTTGTATTTGCGTGAAGACCTTGCCCTGATGAATTTCATAATCCATGGTGCATAAGGCTTCAGCTCAAACGGTGACATAGCTATGTTTGCCAGAGTCCTCATGAAGAAATCATGGAAGTCGACGGGAACGCCATGAACGATGTTGAAAAGCATATTCTTCATGATGCCAACGACTTCTTCATCTTTTGAGTCATGACCTTTGATAGGACTCATTGTCTTCGTCAGAATGCGATAGACAGTCCGCGGCACATATAGTAATTCCTTGACGAGGAATTTGGTTCGGTGAGCTTGCCCTGGCTTCAAAGGCTTCATCAGCACTTGCATGTAATGATCTGTAAGCACAGGCTCATTGTAGATGCAACGAGCACCATCAAGGGGAGGACTGAGTGGGAGGACACGAAGCAATTCAGTTGCTGGTGCCTTGTAGTGAGTATTATCAGACATCCAGTCCAGCACCCATGAATTCACATCTTCGGAATTTCCTGTGATGTGCAGCATCGCATAGAATTGAAGAATGAGTTCTTCATTCCAATCACAGATGTCAATGCAGAAATTCAGTAATCCAGCATCGTGAAGAACACCGAGGACTGACAGGAAGCACGACAGAGATTCCATGTCCATGTGAGGAATGTGTGCATGATCGAAGACTTTGTCTTTGTCGAATAGCACAGAGGAATAAAAGTTCGCTTGACTAGCAGTCCAGAAACGCCTCTTCCTTATGCGAGCAGAATCATATGGATTATAAGCAGTGAAGAACACATGCTCGTTGAAGAAATCAGCAGCCTTGAACTTCTGCTTCTTTGAGAATGGATCCTTTGGCTTGGGCACAGTAGTGTCAGTGAGTTGCATCACAACCTCAGGAATCACAATCTCAGGTTCTATAGGCTGAGGAATTTCTGGTTCTTCAGGCTGAGGAATTTCTGGTTCCTTTTTAGTGGCAGTTTGCATGTGCAACGTATCAGCAGTAGCAGTTTCTTCAGCACTAGTGGCTGGAATTTCTTCATGCACAGACGAGGTGGGATGAGTTTCTTCAGAGCCCAGCTGAACGGTTGGTGCGGGGGACTGAGGTATCTGCTATAGTGGGGTGAAGAGTGGAGTATTGGGATGCTGACTTCCCAAAAGTCATCAGTCATCATAGGTGTGGAGCATCCAATGTCCACGTCTTCATCTTGAAGTTCTTCAACGCCAGCCTCTTCAGCTGTGAACTGAGGCATGGGCGAGGAAGCAGCAGGAGTTGAAGGGATTGCATCCACTTCAATTTCTTCATCAATCTGCTTTGACGAAGCAGCAAAATGATGTTCTTCATCAGATCCACTAGGGATCGCATATTCTTCACCATAAGGAACAAGGTCCTTAGATGGTATGGTGGAAATTGGAACAGCATCAATAGGGTTCTCAAAAGAGCTGGTCATGGTCTTCATTTTCTTCGGAGCTGAAGAATCTGAAGCAGATGATGCTTTTCTTTTCTTCACTGCAGCTTTCTCTGCAGCCTTGGTCTTCCTCACATCTGATGCGGATGGAAGGGTAGGAGTTGGTGTAGGTGCAGGAGGAGCTGAGGAATTTGGTTGAATTTCTTCAGGTGCAACTGATGAAGTTGCCCTGACTTCTTCATTTTCTTTAGGTGCACCACTAGTGGATGCCCTGGCAGTTTCTTCAGCGGCTGGAATGGAATCATCAGCCCTGGAGCTAGCATTTTCTTCAGCAGGCTAAAAATCATCAGCGGTGCTGGCATGTTCTTCATTTTGCTGAGCAGAGGCTGCAGCATGAGGACTTTCTTGTTGCGATGGGGCTGCAACATTGGTGAACTTCTCAATCAGTTTAACAAACCCAACTTTGGCTCCTTGCCAATCAGCATAATAGGAATTGAAATTATCGCTGAGGATTTTGATCTCAGACTGGATCTTGAGGAGTTCATCAGGTGTCATTTTGACAACATTGTTCTTCAGGAACTTCTCTTTCCTGAACTGAGCCTTCTTGATTTGTCTGGCCTTCTCAAATTTCCATTTCTCTTCAGAGATGAAATGGGTCGGCATGTGACTTTGGCTAGGTGTCAGATGAAAATCAGGCATAGGAGTGTTTGGGTCCTTGTGCCAGAGATCAATGTAGTCGAGGATCAACTTAGGATCCAAAAGCAGTGGCACATTTGTGCCTTTGGGTCTAGCGGCCCTTTCTTGCCTGTCTCTGATGATTTCTACAAATTCATCATCATCAGCATCATCGTCAGATGGCACATGGAAGGCAACTTGTTTCTTCTTCGGACTGGGCCGAGGACCTCGTCCAGCAGTGGCCTTTGTCTTCAGCAGAGTGGGGCCTGATGAAGAGTTTGGTGCAGCTGAGGAACTTGCTGAGATACCAGAGGCAATGGAGATGCCTGATGTCATTTGGCATGTGGCCAGGTGAACAGGTGTTGAGGACTTTGCTGGAGCAACTGAGGACTTTGGAGGAGCAGGAGCAGCGTGAGGAATTGGTCGTGAGGGCTTTGAAGATTCTGGCCATGAGGGCATTGCTGAGGAACTTGGTCATGAGGGCACAGTTGTTGAGGCACTTGGCTTGTGAGCGGGCTCCTTTGCCATTGATTTCCTAGGCTTGTCAGAGGCCTTTGTGGCAGCAGTAGCATCAGAGTCTTCATTAAATTTCCTCACTGCTTCTTTGGCGTGTCTAGCCAACTTGGCTTGGCGCTTGGCCCATTCATGAGGAAAATCCTCACCGCGCTTGAGGCTGGTGGGATCTGCTCTTTGACCAGGTGCCAATGGAGCTCTTGGTCATGGAGGATTTAGAGCGAATTTCTTCATATACTTTGGAGTTACATATCTATACTCCCTCCATTCTCTTGCCCATCTTCTTTCAATCCTTTGTATGTGCACCTTGCATTGAGTTTTGATTTCTTTTCCAAACTCGGCCTCATCAGGTGTGCAATAGTCAGCATAGATGTCCTCAAGGATTTCAAATGCAGTCATGACCTCAGGCTTCTTTCCTCCTTTCTGTGGTTTCTTCCCTTCAGCCATATTCTTCAGATGAGGAATTTGAACAATTGAACACTCTGAAGAAGTATGCAACTTTTCTTCAAGGAACGCTGCAAATGAATTAAGTTGATGAGAACCTAGTGGTTCAGCAGTGGACATGAGTACCTGTGAACAGAGTATAGTTGCGAGGAATTTGAAGAGGTCATATGCGTTCTCAAAAGATTTTCAAAATGAACAAGTTTGAGGAATTTGACCAGATGAGTCTTGAAGAATTTCACTAAGCGTACTTTGTCTTAGGTTCCAGAGTTGTATAGATCGACAATCCACACAATTGAGGAATCTTGAAGAAAATGATGCTTAGGGAAACGAATCAAGAACAGATGACTAGTGAGGTGTTATGTGTGTGAGGATTTGAAGAATAAAACACCTTTGAAGATTTTGCAGAAAAAATTAGAATCAAGGAGTGTAGTAAAAGTAACTTTTAATTACCCTTGATGACGAACACGACGAACTGAGAAGTGTAGATTTGAAGCTCGTCAGTTCAGATCTTCCACGCCCTAACTTGGCGGAGGAAGACAGCTACGGCGGCGGCGGAGTGAAGATTTCCGCAGCCGGCGCGAGTACGACGGCGAAGAGGTCGAGGCAGTGAAGCTCTTCCTCACCGGCGACGATGAAGTAGCGGCGGCGCTAGGGTTTGAGAAGCTCGAGCAAGAGAGAGAGCGGTCGAGCGGAATAAAGGAAGTGAGGAAGGGTGAGGGGGTATTTATAGTCACGGTGAAAAACTGTTCGCCTGAAGATTTAGGACGAACGTGCCCCTGGCCCTTCTCATTCTCTTGACATGTGTCACCCACATATTGAAGGTGTAGATTGTGTTAGATCATGGGTGAATAGATAAGTCTATCATGGGATACAGGACGGTTTGAGCGGCAAAACCGAAAATTTTGATAAGATAGGTTTTAAAGTTTCATTCGCAATTTCTTCAGCTAACAAGGACACAGTGAAGATTTTGAACAAGTTTCAAATAGAACGCACATGAAGAATTTGTGAATAGATTGGGTTGAGTATAGCATAGAGGGGGAAGGGTCCGATCACATTCACTTAGCAGAAAATGCAACTTGAAGAAATAGCCATAAGTGAATGCTGTAGAGGACATAAACCCATATATATATATAGCCAATGAAGAAAAATGACGGAAACAGTGAAGATTTTGCAAAGTTGAAGAATTTGAAAAACTGAGGAAAAACTCAAATTGAAGATTTTCAACTTTTGTGGTGGCGTGACACACCGTATAAGAATGATGATTTCAGACACCACGTACAATTGTCGTAGGGTTCTGAGAATAAAATTCTTCATTAATTTCTTCACACTTAGAGTGTTATTCTTCATTGATTGAAGAAAAACGTTTCTTCATGTGTTGCACATCTAAGTCATCAATTTTGCATAAGTGTTAGGATGTGTGTCCTTTTCAAAGAACATTCGAAGACTCTAAGATATTTAGCTCACACCGCAACTAGCTAAATCTCTTCTCATCCAAGGGCTTTGTGAAGATATTGGCTAGTTGTTCTTCAGTCTTCAGATGCTCAATAGAAATGTCGCCCTTCAACACATGATCACGAAGAAAATGATGACGAATCTGAATGTGCTTTGTCTTCGACTGCTGAACCGGGTTGTGAGCAATCATGATGGCACTCTCATTGTCACAGTAGAGAGGCACATTCTTCATGTTGATGCTGTAGTCCTTGAGAGTTTGCTTCATCCACAGCAGTTGAGCACAGCAAGAACCAGCAGCAATGTACTCAGCTGCAGCAGTAGACAGTGATACGCAGTTCTGTTTCTTCGAGGACCAACAGACCAAATATTGTCCGAGGAAATGAAAAGTACCAGATGTTGACTTGCGGTCCACACGATCACCAGCATAGTCAGAGTCAGAATATCCAATGAGATCAAAAGTAGAGCCCTTGGGGTACCATAGTCCTAGTGTTGGTGTGTGAGCTAGATATCCAAGAATATGCTTCACAGCCTTATGGTGTGATTCCTTCGGTGTAGCTTGAAATCGGGCACACATGCAAACACTAAGCATTATATCTGCCCTAGATGCACATAAGTACAATAAAGAACCAATCATGGAGCGGTATACCTTGTGATCGAAGTCAATACCATTTTCATCAGTGCATAGATGGCCATTTGTGGGCATAGGAATTTTGACTCCTTTGCAATCTTGCATGCCGAATTTCCTCAGAACTTCCTTGAGGTATTTCTCCTGAGATTTGAATATGCCATTGTGCTATTGACGAATTTGAAGACCTAAAAAGAATTTCAACTCTCCCATCATAGACATTTGATATTCTTCACTCATCATATAGGCAAATTCATCACTATAACATTGGTCGGTACAGCCAAAGATAATATCATCAATGTATATTTGGCACACAAATAGTTCACCATCATAAGATTTAGTAATTAGAGTAGGATCGAGTGAACCGGGTGTGAAGCCATTCTTCACGAAGAATTCTTTCAAAGTGTCATACCACGCCCGAGGGGCCTGCTTGAGGCCATAGAGGGCCTTGTTTAGTCTGAAGACTTTGTCAGGATTCTTTGGATCTTCAAAACCTGGGGGTTGAGCAACATATACTTCTTCCTCAAGCTTACCATTGAGGAATGCACTTTTCACATCCATTTGTTGTAAGATAATATTATTATGGTTAGCATAAGCAAGTAATATGCGAATAGCCTCAAGTCTAGCAACAGGTGCAAAAGTTTCATCGAAATCAATTCCTTCAACCTGTGTGTAGCCTTGAGCTACAAGTCGTGCCTTATTCCTCACCACAAGGCCATTTTCATCTTGCTTGTTGTGGTAGATCCACTTTGTGTTGATGATATTATGCTTGCGAGGATCTGGACGTTTGACCAGTTCCCAGACATTATTGAGCTCGAACTGATGTAATTCTTCTTGCATAGCCTGAATCCACTCAGGCTCCAGAAATGCTTCATCTACCTTGGTGGGCTCTGTGATAGAGACAAAAGCATAGTGCCCACAAAAGTTAGATAAATGTGAAGCTTTTGAGCGTGTGAGAGGACCTGGTGCTTCAATATCATTGATGATCTTTTCAACTTGCACTTCTTTTGCAATGCGAGGATGAGCTGGTTGTCGTTGAGGAATTTGATCAACATTTTCTTCAGCATTTTCCTCAGATACATCAGCTCGACGATCTTCGCTTTCTGGAATGAATTCTTTAGTAGATTCTTTGGTAGGAATGATATCCTCAGAAGCCTTGAACCTGATAGAATCCTCAGGTGCTAGTTCATCTATCACAGAAGGTAGGTGCTCTCTTTGCGAGCCATTAGTTTCATCGAACCGCACATCTACAGTTTCAACAATCTTGTGAAGAGTGATGTTGAAGACTCTGTAGGTGTGCGAGTCCTTTCCGTAACCAAGCATAAAACCTTCATGTGCTTTCGGTGCAAATTTAGCATTATGATGAGGATCTCTAATCCAACATTTAGCACCGAAGACTTTGAAATAACTCACATTGGGTTTCTTGTCAGTGAGGAGTTCATAGGCAGTCTTCTTGAAGAATTTGTGAAGATATACTATGTTGATGATGTGGCCCGCGGTATCAATTGCATCAATCCAAAACCGATGAGGTGTTTTGTATTCATCAAGCATAGTGCGAGCCATCTCAACAAGAGATCTATTCTTGCGCTCCACGACGCCATTTTGCTAAGGAGTATAAGGAGCAGATAACTCATGAGTAATACCGAGTTCATCAAGATAGCCATCAAGACCGGAATTCTTGAACTCAGTTCCATTGTCACTCCTGATGTGCTTGATCTTCACACCAAAGTTGGTTGAAGCCCTCGAGGAAAATCGTTTGAAGACTTCCTGCACTTCATGTTTGTAAGTAACAATGTGTACCCATGTGTAACGAGAGTAATCATCAACAATAACGAAGCCATATAGAGATGCATCATTAGTCACAGTAGAATAATGATTAGGACTGAAGAGATCCATGTGAAGCAATTCAAATGGACGAGTAGTGGTCATAATAGTCTTCGCTGGATGCTTGGCCTTAGTCATCTTCCCAGCTTCACAGGCACCACACAAGTGATCCTTGAGGAATTTGACATTCTCAATGCCAATGACATGCTTCTTCTTTGCAAGCATGTGCAAATTCCTCATGCCTGCGTGACCAAGTCGTCGATGCCATAGCCAGCCTTCTGAAGCTTTTGCAAGTAAGCACACGGCAGGTTGTGGTCCTGTAGAGAAATCAACAATGTACAAATCTCCTCTCCTAAAGCCTTCGAAGACTTTGGAATTGTCAGCTTCCATGATCACAACACAACGATACTTGCCAAAGACAGCAACCATATCAAGATCACAAAGCATTAAGACAGACATGAGGTTGTATCCTAAGGACTCGACAAGCATGACTTTGTCCATGTGTCGATCCTTAGAGATTGCAACCTTACCTTTGTTAGCGAAGATGATATGCTTCAGATGTGACGGAGTTAATGGAGCATCCATCAATAGATTCTTGTCACCAGTCATGTGATTTGTACAACCACTATCGAGGACCCACTCGTTTGCTTTGGGTTGATCATCCTGCAGATGAATTAGTGCAGCTTATAGTGCAGCTTACACATATACTTCATCAGTGAAGAATATGACATCAGCATCATCATTTCAATTTCATCAAGTAATTTGATCAGATAATCAGTATGAGGACGTGTGAAATGAAAGTTCATTTCATCATGATTCGCCTGTGTCCTTTCAGGCATTGTTCAGGTCTCCAGGAAATTCTTCAGTTGTTTTGAGCACGACTGGAGACCTGACCCTGCATAAGAAATTAGTTCTTTTTCTTCACCACCCACATCTGGAGGGGTGGCAAAGAGTTCATCACTCTGCGAGCACCATATGAGAAAGGTGGCAAAGATGCCAAACCATTTCGTTTCACATAAGATGGGTTAGGGTAAGCATATGAATAAGCAGAGAAATTCTTCGAGGACTTATGAACATAATGATTTGAAGAATAATGCTCATATTCATAGATCTTAGCTCTACCCTGCGAAACAGAGTTGTTAGCATGATGATGTTCATATGAGGACTTTGATCCTTTTTAGGAATTTGATCCATGTGAGGAATTTGGTCCGTATGAGGACTTGGATCCATATGAAGAATTTGGTACATATGAAGAGTTTGATCTGGGGTTCCTGTTCTTCACTGGTGGTGTCATGAGGACATTCACCTGAAGGCTTTCAACATGGCTTTTGGGAACCCAGATTTTCTTCATAGGAGAACTGTTCCTGCAGTTAGTGCCAACATATCTAGCAAATACTTCACCATTCTGATTTTGAACAGTTTATAGTTGGAGTCAAATGACTCATCAGAAGAATGAGGATTATCACATGTAAAGCCAGATAAGTTAGATGGATCAACTGGAGGTCCCTTTGCAGCAACCCATGAGGTTTTGGGGTACTTCTCAGGCTTCCACTATGTTCCATCAGCATTGAGTTTCCTCTCAAAGGCAATACCCTCTTTCCTAGGGTTTCTGTTTAGGATCTGCTTTTTAAGCACATCACAAAGAATCTGATGCCCTTTGAGACTTTTGTACATGCCTGTCATATACAATTCCTTCAGCCCTGCATCGTCAGTGATACTATCAATGTCCTCAGATGAGGAATTGGTGATAGCAGAGGCAGGTGAAGAATTTGTAACATTTGAAGCATTTGAACATTCAGGTGAAGAATTAGCAGATTCACGTTCAATGCACTTTAAACATGGAGGATCAAATTCTTTCTGAGTAGCGTTGATTTGTTGAGCAAGCAATGAATCGCGCTCCTTCTGAAGATCTTCATAACACACTCTTAGCTTCTCAAGATCTTGCTTTCTTTGAAGAAGTTCAAAAGAAAGCTTCTCGTGGTCAGATAAAAGAGCATTATGATGACCTTGAAGGTCGTCAAACTTGGAATGGAGTCCCTGAAGACTTTCAGCCAAGGCTTTTGACTGATCCATTTCTTCACCCAACATATCATCGCTCTTATTTAGCATGTAGTGAACTTTTTCCAAGGCTCTTTGTTGCTAATGGGCAAGGGAAGCAAGTTTGACATAGCTAGGTCCAAATTCATCGCCAGATTCATCATCACTAGATTCGGATAGGTAGGATTCGGTTACCTCAGCTTTAGTTACCTCTGCACCATTTGCCATAAGGCAGGGGGTAGACGATGATGATTCTGGTTCGAATGTGATCGCATTGAGAGATTCCTTGTAATCCTCAAACCAAGGATCATGACGAGTCCGATGACCTTCATAGACCTCAGAGAGACGGTCCCAGATTAGCTTTGCGTGATTGAGATGCATGACGTTCCTGAACTGATTTCAGGACAGACTAGAGCAGATGACATCCTTCGCTATGAGGTTAAGCAGTGTGTACTTGCGAATGTCATTAGCCTCAACCATCTTGCATAGATCGGTAAGACCGATCTCGGTGAGGGTCCACAGTTCGCTGTCCATGGCCATGAGTCGCTTATTCATCATGGCCTTCCACCGAGGATACTCATGACCGTCAAAGATGGGGTAGGAAACGTTCCTCAATCCTGCAGTCGACAAAACTAAAACTCCAGGCGGTTAAACCAAAATCACACGGAACAAGGGAGTACCTTGCTCTGATACCAATTGAAAGTGTGTTATATCGACTAGAGGGGGGGTGAATAGGCGATTTTTATGAATTCTTCACTGAGGAATTTGCCGGTGAGGAAATTCCTTAGCGAAGAACTACTTGCAGCGAAATAAGTACTCAAGAGTAATCATAACAGAATACAGGCATGGTCATCATGATGAAATGAAGACAAACACAGAGTACAGAAAGCGTAATCACGGGATAACACAGGATGAAGACAAACAGACTGAAGAAATTGAACTGAGGAAATTGAGAAAGTCTTCAGTCAAAGTCTTCAAACACAGATATGAGCAATCACTCAACATAGTAATGAGGAAATGAAAGAGTTGAGGAAATAGAACCAGTAGGGTTGGTGAAAACAATTATTTTGTAGACCAGTTCCAACTGTTGTCTCAGTTGTACATCTGGTTGGAGCGGCTGAGTATTTAAACTCGAGGACACACAGTCCCGGACACCCAGTCGCTGAGCACGCAGCTCAGGACACCAAGTCCTCACCGTATTCTCCTTGAACTAAGGTCACACAGACCTCGTCCAATCACTCGTGGTAAGTCTTCAGGCGACTTCCAAACCTTCATAGACTTCGGTCACTCGGCGATCCACAATTCCTCTTGGATTCTCTAGACCATGACGCCTAACCGTCTGGAAGAAGCACAGTCTTCAAAGGTAAGAAGCGTAGGATCCACGCAGGATCAATCTCTTCAGTGATGCTCAATCACTTTGGGTTTGTGGGTGTTTGGGTTTGGATTTTCCTCACTTGATGATTTTCGCTCAAAGTCCTCGGAGGATGGGTTGCTCTCAAATGACAAGTGTCAGTTTCTCTCGGAGCAGCCAACCAGCTAGTGTTTGTAGGGGGCGGCTATTTATAGCCTAGGGAGCAGCCCGACATGATAAGACATAAATGCCCTTCAATGATATGACCATTATGTGGATAAGATATTTTGGGATAGCTGGCGCGTAGCACAGCAACGGTCGGAAATTTGACTCTCAAATTCCTCAGGGCTATCATGTTCCTCACTGTGTAGGCAATCCGCACTGGCGAATTCCAAACTCCTCAGTCAGAACAAATTCCTCAGCGACCAGAAGAACTTCGTCTCTGTCTCTAAAGAAATTGACTAAACTATATGAGATTTCCAATGGCTTCACTCGAAGGGATTGGTAGGTGTAGGATTTTGAGTTGAGCATCACATGGAAAATTTTCCTTAGTATTTCCTCGACCCCCTTTAACAGTACGGTGTTTCCTATGACTCAAGAAAGAGAAAAACAAAACTATGAAAATGAAAGTCTTCAAGCTTCATATTCCTCGCATGAATATCAAGTCTTCATGGACACACCAATTTCTTCACTTTCAAAGTCTTCAGAAATACCAGAATCTTCAGTCGAAGATATTCATTTTTAGGGGTCAACTTTCTCTGTAAATATCAAACTCCTCATAGACATATAGACCTGTGTACACTCATAAACACATTAGATCCTTAACCTATAAGTCTTCAATACACCAAAATCACTAAGGGGCACTAGATGCACTTACAGTCTCATTAGTAACTTATCTGGTACACTAATCTACAAGTTCAAACTTTCAGGAAGCTATGGAACAAATGATTGAACAGCCACAACCACCTGAAGGCGACGAGGCTACTACAGGCACAATGTCACCTCTTGCTGCAGTGCGTCAGTATCTCTCCACTAACAGTGCAAAAAGCACCTTCCTGCGTAATTCTGGGTTGGTTGTCAAGGTAACCTCGTCCAAATCGCCTACTGAACAAAATCTTCCTGCTAGACAGAGTGATATATCTGTGCTCCAGACACAAGTCCAATCCCTAATGGACGTTGTTTTGGAAACAAGAATGGTGATTGATAAATGTCGTCAATATATGAATGGTTTTGAAACCAGACTATCAGACATTCGCTTCGTTGTTGAAGAGCAATGGCGGAAAAAAGGTGGAGATCGTGCTGCTCCATCATATTCTAGAGCCTGAAACATTAGCACTCAGGTCAAATGATCTGTGCTTCTATACATCTGATGGTGCTTTTATCTGGAAGGACTGTAAACTTTATGCCAACAGGCCTTTTGTTGTATGATTGGAATTTATTTTGTTGTGATACAACATTTACGATGCTGCCACAGGCTGCAATAATTACGATGTTATTTTTGTATAGTGTAGGTTTATCTTAGTAATGTATTCGGCCGAAAGCTTCGTAGGAGCCCAGCATGCCAACATTCGTCGGGCCCATTCCAATTGGGCTAAAAACGATTATGGGCCGAAATTGGCATGTAGCCCACTAAAAATATTTGGGCTTAAATTAGCATAAGCTTTCAAATTTTTCTGGTAGGCCTGTGCCCATAGTGGGCCTTTAACAGGCCTAAACATAATTTGGGCCCTCAGTAAAAATAGGCCGTTTACAGGTGTAAATATCTCGAGCACATAAAAAACATGGGCCTTTAATAGACCAAAAGTGAGATTGGGCCCTGATTGTGCCAAATAACCCACTGGACTTAGCAGGCCGAAATGGTGGCCCATTTACGATGCGGATATTTGACAGGCCGAAATTCAGACGGGCCGTAAATGCGCCGACCTAATACACGGGCCTTTAACAGGCCGGAACTTCGGTCGGGCTAGATTATCGTCATTTTTATATGGGCCATTAATGGGCCTGATATGACGTTGGGCCACATATGGCCCATGGTTTACGTCTGGCGTTAACAGGCCGAAAATGACAACAGGCCGAAAGTGGCCCAAATCTATAGTGGGCCTCTAACAGGCCAAATGACAGACATGGCCGAATATGACCCAAATCCTTCACGGTCGTTTATGGGCCGAAAGTTTTGATGGCCTGTAAATGGGCCCAAATGAAGGCTGACCTTTAACAGGCCGGAAATACACCGGGCCGTAATTCGGCCCAATTACTTAGCGGACTGTTAACGGGCCAGAAGTGACCATGGGCCGCATTGATGACAAGTTTAGACCAGGCCGTTGACGGGCCGATTTGACAGAGAATGTTGGGCCTTTAGCTGGGCCGGCCCATTATGGTCTGTAGAATCTTGTGGGCCTTTAGCTCGGCCGGCCCATTGTGGTCCGCAAAATCTTGTGGGCCTTTAGCTGGGCCGCCCCATTATGGTCCGCTAAATTTTGTGGGCCTTTAGCTGGGCCGGCCCATTATGGTCCGCTAAATCTTATGGGCCTTCGGTTGGGCTGGCCCATTTAAACTTTGTGGGCCACTTTTGGGCCGGTCCATGTGTCAACATATCATAGGCCCATCTCGACTGTTGGATGAGTGACACCTGTGCCAACGCGGAGCTGATACGTGGATCCGTCAGCCAATGAGAATTTTACACATGGAAAATCAGCATTAGTCGTGGCTGTTAACGGGTTATCGGATCCAAAATCCGACCCGATAGCTTAACGGTGTTCCGTTATGGTGGATGCCATGTGTCGGTCACCCTTGACAAAAGCACTTCTGTGACGCGCGATTTATCGTCATGGAAGTGGACACTTCCGTGATGATAATTTTGGTAATGTCATGGAACACTTCTACGACAGCGCAGGTATGACTATCTTGATTATGTCATAAATTTGTCATGGATGTACATGCATAACAAAAAATGCGACCTACTATGACAAACACGTATCATCACAGAAGTGTATTTTTTTGTAGTGAACTAGTTTTCATATTACAGGATGACAAGATCACATTTCATTTAAATATCACATCCTTAGCACATTCATCTGCCACAAGGCGGGCACCCTTTAGGACACCGTCATAATACTTCTCAGGGTAACGATGCTCTTTGTCCTTCGGCGGTCCCTCCTTCACCAGCTTCTCGGCGTCCATCTTCTCCCAGTGCACTTTTACACGGGCGAGGGCCCTGCGCGCACCTTCAATACAACAGACCGCTTAATGAATTCAAGCCGCGGACAGGTATGCACCATCCGCTTTATAAGGCCGAAGTAGCTGCTGAGCAGGGGCTCTCCAGGCCATAGCCGGACTATAAAGTCCTTCATGGCTAGTTCGGCCGCCTTGTGTAGCTCGACCAATTGCTTCAGCTGGTCACTCAAGGGCATCGGATGTTCGGTCCCAATATACTGGGACTAGAACAGCTTCTCCATCGAGCTCCCCTCTTCCGCACGATAGAACTCCGCGGCATCCGACATGCTGCGCGGCAGATCGGCGAACACTCCTGGAGAGCTCCGAATTCGGGTAAGTAAAAGGAAAGTTTCCTTCACATGCTTGCTTTGCATAATGAATACCTTACCCGCCAATATCTTCTTGGATGTCTCGATTTCCTGGAGGGCCTTTTGGGCTTCGGCATTGCCATCTTGCGCGCTCTGGAGGGCCTTCGCGAGCTCGGACTCTCGCGTCTTAGAGTCACGCTCCAGGGAGTCACATTTCTTGACGAGGTCTTGGAGCTCTTGCTTGACCTCATTTACCCGAGCATCTTGCTTCTCACACTCGGTGCGCTCCTTGGCCACCCTGTCTTCGGCCTCGAACAACGCTTTCTTAAGGGCCGCCACTTCGGTCGTGGCCCCTATTAAACATTCACATTGCTTCCATTAGCATCAATAA
The DNA here is from genome assembly GCA_963921465.1 of Triticum timopheevii. NCBI lineage: Eukaryota > Viridiplantae > Streptophyta > Magnoliopsida > Poales > Poaceae > Triticum > Triticum timopheevii. The sequence continues at coordinate 340,346,787 of OY997262.1, read as the reverse complement.
TTTTCTTTTATATAATTTACGGACGGGGTATAACTTACCTTTGTTCTCTTCGAGCTGCCTCTTCACGAGGCCGAGCTCTTCTTCGGCCCGCCCTAGGTTCTGCTTCAGTCTGGAGACCTCCGCAGTGCGGGCGGCGGCGGCCAGTAGCAAGGCCTGCTTATTCACATTCACATAACATGATTAGACTCATGCGGACATTTTTTGATCCTCTGTTTGGCTTTTCTTTACAAACACCACACAGAGCATTAGGGGCTACTATCTATGCTATGATATTTCCTCTTAATGAGATTACTTACCTCAAAGCCTGTTAGGAGGCTGGCGCAGGCTTCGGTCAACCCGTGAAGCGCTTCCAGCAAATTGTCCGATGCCTCTGGTTGGACAGAGGTCATCATAACAGGCGGCTCGCCCTCCTTAGCGAGGGGCTTCCTACCTGAATACAAAACCATTCGGGGTTCCGGCGTAGTGTCCGAACGGGAGCCGGACTTGTTGCGGCCCCCGCTGTCAAGATCCATGGGGGTCTTTCTCCCCATGAGCTCGGCGTCTGGGATTTCGCCTTGCGGCGTCTCCTGAATCATCTCCCCCTGCTCCGGTATCCTCTGAGACAAAACCTCGGTGTCGTCTGCAGGCTGAGGGGATGTGGCCGTCAGGAGCGAATAGTTGTTCATCTCTGACGGACTCAAAGACCCATCCGAGGAGGATGCGCCTATATGGGCTTTGGACGGACTGCATGATCATGTTTAACATGTTAGAAAGAAAATAAAGCAAAACATACCCGAAGATAGTATCCGGACACTTACGACTTCGCTCGGGGCTTGTCCCTGGGTAGCCACTCCTCGTCGCTGTAGGCAGCGGTGGTGGGTTGGTCCGTAGGGAGGGTTCTTCCCCTGTTGGACCCTTCGGCCTCCCCGGAAGGGGCGGCCTTCCTTTTCTTCTCCTCCCTGGTTGGGGGAGGGACTTCCTCTTCCTCCTCCTCATTTTCTTTGGAGGAGGGCGCCTCGACGTCTTCGAACGATGCGTCCGACACGGCTTTGCGCCGGAGACCTTTACTGGTCCCCGTGGCCTTCTTCTTGGCCTTCTTCTCCGACACCTTGTAAGGCGTCGGAACCAGCATCTCCATTAGAGAGTGGTTGCTAGATCTTCAGGTAGCAGAGCCGGACAGTTGATCCGCTCCGTCGTCACCACATATTCCTGCTAAATCAAAACGGTGGCTTAGCCCCCCCCCCCCCCACGAATATACTGAAAGGCTCGTCTTGAAAGATGGAAGGCTTACCAGATTGGCAGGGCGCTTCGCACTGAGTCCACGGTCTTCGGTGAGGGGAGGGGGGACTTCGGACGCCTTGAACAACACCTTCCAAACGTCTTTATGCGTCATGTCAAAGAGCTCCCGCAGCATCTGGTGTTGGGCTGAATTGAACTCCCACATATTGAACGCCGTCTTTGGCACGGGAGGATCCGACGGAAGAGCATGATCTGAACCACATTGACGAGCTTGATCTTCTTTCCCATTGAGGGAGTCCTAGACTAGGGGGTGTCCGGATAGCCGAACTATCATCATTGGCCAGACTCCAAGACTATGAAGATACAAGATTGAAGACTTCGTCCCGTGTCTGGATGGGACTTTCCTTGGCGTGGAAGGCAAGCTTGGCGGTATGGATATGTAGATCTCCTACCATTGTAACCGACTCTGTGTAACCCTAGCCCTCTCCGGTGTCTATATAAACCAGATGATTTTAGTCCATAGGACGGACAACAATCATACCATAGGCTAGCTTCTAGGGTTTAGCCTCCTTGATCTCGTGGTAGATCTACTCTTGTAATACCCACATCATCAATATTAATCAAGCAGTACGTAGGGTTTTACCTCCATCAAGAGGGCCCAAACCTGGGTAAAACATTGTGTCCCTTGTCTCCTGTTACCATCCGCCTAGACGCACAGTTCGGGACCCCCTACCCGAGGTCCGCCGGTTTTGACACCGACATTGGTGCTTTCATTGAGAGTTCCTCTGTGTCGTCACCGATAGGCTCGATGGCTCCTTCGATCATCAACAACGACACGGTCCAGGGTGAGCCTTTTCTCCCCGGATAGATCTTCGTATTCGGCGACTTTGCACTACGGGCCAATTTTTTTGGCCATCTGGAGCAGATCGAAAGCTACGCCCCTGGCCGTCAGGTCAGATTTGGAAGTCTGAACTTCACGGCTGACATCCGCGGAGACTTGATCTTCGATGGATTCGAGCCACAGCCGAGCGCGCCGCACTGTCACGATGGGCATGATTTAGCTCTGCTGCCGGACAGTGCCCTGGAGGCCGCACACGAGTCCGCTCCGACCCTCAATTTGGAGCCGGCTGTGCAGATCAAGGACGGGTGGTTAGACACCGCCTTGGGGGCTGCAACCTCTACGGCGATAGAGCCGAATACTGACCTTGTCCCTTGCGAAGCTCGTGACTCCGAGGTGCCGGACTCCTTGCCGGACTCCGAACCTCCTACGCCCCCTCCAATCGAATCCGATTGGGCATCGATCATGGAGTTCACCGCTGCGGACATCTTTCAGCACTCACCTTTTGGCGACATCCTGAGTTCACTAAAGTATCTCTCGTTATCAGGAGAGCCCTGGCCGGACTACGGTCAGGATGGTTGGGATGCGGACGACGAAGAAATTCAAGGCCCACCCACCACCCACTTAGTAGCCACTGTCGACGATCTAACCGACATGCTAGACTTCGACTCCGAAGACATCGACTGTATGGACGACGATGCCGGAGACGACCAAGAACCAGCGCCTATTGGGCACTGGAAAGCCACCTCATCATATGACATATACATGGTGGATATCTCAAAGGATGGGAATGGCGAGGGAACAGCGGAGGAAGACCCCTCCAAGAAACAGCCCAAGCACCGGCGTTAGCGGCGCCGCTCTCAGCAAGAATGGAGATTCCGGCACCGGAGATAATAATACCCCAGACAGTGCCGAAGACAACCCCCTCCAGCAAGATTCAGCACAGGAGGATGGAGAAGCCAGCCCTCATGAGAGAGCGGCAGACGAAGAGGTAGAGGATGATAATTACATGCCTCCCTACGGAGACGAGGCAAGCCTCGACGACGATGAATTTATCATGCATGAGGATCCCGTCGAACAAGAGCGTTTTAAACGCAGGCTTATGTCCACGGCAAATAGCCTCAAGAAAAAGCAGCAACAGCTTCGAGCTGATCAAGATCTGCTAGCCGACAGATGGACTGAAGTCCTTGCGGCCGAAGAGCATGAGCTCGAACGCCCCTCCAAAAGCTACCCCAAACGCAATTTGCTCCCCCGATTAGAGGAGGAGGCATATAAACCTGCATCACCAGCGCACAATACGGCTGACCGACCACCTCGTGGCCGTGACAGAGAGGCCTCTAGGCCCTCCACTAGAACCGTACCCCAGCATCGCCCGAAAAGCACAAGGCCACAGGGGAATGCTCCAGACTTGCGAGATATATTGGAGTATAAGGCAAGACAATAAAGATCGATCTACAGATCGCGTGGGCGCCCCATGATACATGACGACAACCGTCGCGCCGGACACAGCAAGTCCGGCCGGGCCGAACACAGTAGACAAAGCTCGCTTGAGCTCCGTCGTGATATAGCCCAATACAGAGGCGCCGCACACCCACTATGCTTCACAGATGAAGTAATGGATCATCAAATCTCCGAAGGGTTTAAACCTGTGAATATTGAATCCTATGATGGCACAACAGACCCCGCGGTTTGGATCGAAGACTATCTCCTTCATATCCACATGGCCCGCGGTGACGATCTTCACGCCATCAAATACCTCCCACTCAAGCTTAAAGGACCAGCTCGGCATTGGCTTAACAGCTTGCCAGCAAAATCAATTGGGTGTTGGGAGGACCTGGAAGCCGCATTCCTTGATAACTTCCAGGGCACGTATGTGCGACCACCAGACGCTGACGACCTAAGCCACATAATTCAGCAGCCAGACGAATCGGCCAGACAATTCTGGACACGGTTCTTAACTAAGAAAAATCAAATCGTCGACTGTCCGGATGCGGAGGCCCTCGCGGCCTTCAAACATAACATCCGCGACGAGTGGCTTGCCCGGCACCTGGGACAGGAAAAGCCGAAATCCATGGCAGCCCTCACATCACTCATGACCCGCTTCTGCGTGGGAGAGGACAACTGGCTAGCCCACAGCAATAGAGGACAGAAGGGTCCGGATACCAAGGACCGAAAGGGCAGGTCGCGTTGCAACAAGAACAAACGCCGCATTAACGGCGACAATAATGAAGATACGGCAGTCAATGCCGGATTCAGAGGCTCCAAACCCGGTCAGCGGAAAAAGCCATTCAAAAGAACTACTCCGGGTCCGTCCAATTTGGACCGAATACTCGATCGCTCGTGCCAGATACACAGCACCCCCAAAAAGCCAGCCAACCACACCAACAGGGACTGTTGGGTATTCAAGCAGGCAGGCAAGCTAATTGCCGAAAACAATGGCAAGGGGCTGCATAGCGATGACGAAGAAGAGACCCGACCGCTGAACAATAGAGGACAGAAGGGTTTCCCCCCACAAGTGCGGACGGTGAACATGATATACGCAACCCACATACCCAAGAGGGAGCGGAAGCGTGCACTCAGGGACGTATACGCGATGGAGCCAGTCGCCCCGAAGTTCAACCCATGGTCCTCCTGCCCGATCACTTTTGATCGAAGGGACCACCCCACTAGCATCCGCCACGGCGGATTCGCCGGATTGGTTTTAGACCCAATCGTCGATGGATTTCACCTCACCAGAGTCCTGATGGACGGCGGCAGCAACCTGAACCTGCTTTATCAAGACACAGTGCGCAAGATGGGCATAGACCCCTCAAGGATTAAACCCACAAAGACGACCTTCAAAGGTGTCATACCAGGTGTAGAGGCCAATTGTACAGGCTCAGTTACACTGGAAGTGGTCTTCGGATCCCTGGATAACTTCCAAAGAAAGGAGTTAATCTTTGACATAGTTCCGTTCCGCAGCGGCTATCATGCTCTACTCGGACGGACCTCGTTTGCAAAGTTCAACGCGGTGCCGCACTACACATACCTCAAGCTCAAGATGCCAGGCCCTCGAGGAGTCACCACGGTCAATGGAAACATTGAACGCTCCCTCCGAACGGAGGAACATACAGCGGCTCTCGCGGTAGAAGTACAATGCAGCCTCTTAAGGCAATTCTCGAGTCCGGCCGTTAAGCGACCGAACACAGCTAAACGTGCCCAGAGTAACCTACAACAAGACCACCTGGCACGTTCCGAGCACGCGTAGTAATGCGGCCCCAACCCCAGCCCTCACAAAATTGCAAGACTGGTCCTTCGCGTACATCATTACGCTTTAGAGATACCATGGGCATAGGGGGAGGGGCACGACCACGACAGGCCCAGAATGCGGCTTAACCACACCAGGGGCTCCCAAGTGTGTCATTTTTTTTTCTTTCTTACCCACAGGACTCCGTTCACCAGAGGCCCTGTCCGGCAGTAGACCGGCCGAACTCACGATGCAACAGCCAGGGAAGGAGAAAGGCTACGACGAATATCCAGGTGGTCTGCATTACGAGCATTAGATCTGTTTTATACACCATTCCGCAGCCTACCCCTAGAGGGGGACATGTTTAATAGTCCCATCCCTTGCTTACCGCACTATTTGTATCATTCTGCATTCATGGCAGTATTTCTTGAATAAACAATGCAACACCTTTTTGCTTATAATTGCATTCCTTTCTTATACATATGTTCATTTATGACATGTCGCATCCGTACACTTTGGTACGGCTAAGTACACCAGGGGCTTAAGTTCCCCACATTATGGTGTGATAAGTCCGAACACTTTCACAAGTGCTGCACCCCGAACTTATAGCATTATATGCATCGGCTCCGAATCATGTCTTGGGTCAATAGTTGGGTTTGCCCGGCTCCCATGTTTTGGTACCTTACGTTCCATTGTATCGGCTAAGGTAGCACTGGGAGAACCACTGCGATTGCGCCCCAGTTGAGCTGGGCGAGCGCCTCAGTGGAGAAAGCTAAAACTGACCGTCATGATGAGGCGAGAGCCGGTCGCTGTTCGAGAGGTTTTTTCGAGTCCCTAAAGACTTATGCCACTTAGAGTGAGGAACCGGCTTTGTCCGGCCCAGGCGTGGATAGCGCCCCGAATTCGGCCTTCCGAACACTAGGGGCTTCGCCGAAATTTAAAATTATAGATTTCTATGGCTAAGTGAGAGTGTTCAAGCATTATAAGTCCGGTTGCCTCGTTCGTTGTGTTGAGCGCCTCCCTAGATGGACCCAAATATGGGAACAAGAGTGCTCAAATTTATCCCGAACACCCCAGCACTCGTGGCATGGGGGCTGAAGCCGATGACTTGCCACCTCTCAGATTTGATAAACAGTCGTACAGAAGGTAATATTTTAAATCAACAAGCGTTGCTTAGCGCATATGAACAAAGTTTTCAGCCCACAGGATAACAAAATGCGAGTCTACTTAAATATTACATTTTTGGAGCACTGACCCACAATAATGCGGGCACCCTTCAGGACACCCTTATAATACATCTCGGGCGTGCGATACTCCTTGCTCGGCGGTGGCGCGTCCGTCACAAGCTTCTCAGCATCCATCTTGCCCCAGTGCACCTTAGCACGGGCAAGGGCCCGACGAGCACCTTCAATACAGGCGGATTGCTTGCTGACTTCAACCCATGGACAAGCATCCACCAGCCGCCGCACCAGGCCGAAGTAGCTCCCAGGCATGGCCTCCTTGGGCCACAGCCGAACTATGAGGCCCTTCATGGCCTGTTCGGCCACCTTGCGGAGCTCGACCAGCTGATTCAGCTGGTCGCTAAGGGGCACCGGATGTCCGGCCTCAGCATACTGAGACCAGAAGACCTTCTCCGTCGAGCTCCCCTCCTCAGCCCTGTAGAAAGCGGCAGCATCGGACACGCTGCGGGGCAGATCTGCGAACGCTCCTGGAGAGCTCCGAATTCGGGTAAGTAACAGGTAATTCACATTCACATACTTGCTTTGCATGAAAAATGCCTTACCCGCCGCTATTTTCTTCAACGCCTCGATTTCCTGAAGGGCCTTGTGGGCTTCAGCCTTAGCGGCTTTGGCACTCTCAAGAGCCGATGCAAGCTCGGACTCTCGAGTCTTTGAGTCGCGCTCCAAACTCTCATGCTTTTCCATGAGAGCCTGGAGCTCTTGCTGTACCTCCGCCACCCGCGCCTCCTGCTTCTCTCGCCCAGCACGCTCCACGGCCGCATTACGTTCGGCCGCGGACACCGCCTCCTTCAGGGTCGCCACCTCGTTCGTGGCCCCTGAAGTACCCATGTTATCCTTGTCATTTCTCTTGCAACCAAATCCTTTTCTGTAAGGTACAACTTTAATAAGGTGTTACTCACCTTCCTTGTCCTCGAGCTGCTTCTTGGCACGACCGAGCTCGTTCTCGGACCGATCGAGGCTTTGCTTCAAAGCATCGACCTCCGCAGTCAGTGCGGCAGAGGTCAACAGCGCAGCCTGCAATCCCATATAGACATATTTTTTAAGACTCCTGCGTATATCTTTTTAGATCCTCAGTCCGGCTTTTCTTTCCGAACACCGAACCGAGCATCAGGGGCTACTATCTATGCGGTACTATTTTACATATATTAATATTCTTACCTCAAAGCCTGTTAGAAGGCTGCTGCAGGCTTCGGTCAGCCTACTTTTGGTGAGCCGAACCTTCCGAATCACCGCACTCATGATAGTGTGGTGTTCCTCCTCAATGGAAGCACCGTTGAGCGCCTCCAGCAAGTTATCCAACGCCTCCGGTTGGACGGAGGCCGCTGGCGTCACGGTCTTGCCCTTCTTACGAAGGGCCTGCCTGCCGGACTCCGAAACCTCTGCAGGTTCTGGTGCGGAGTCTGGTACGAAGTCCAGGAGGTTGCCCTGTGGCCCCTCCGGGGCCTCCTCCTCCGGGTGGGTCCCTCTCTGGGATCCCACCTCGGCGTCGTCGGCGTCACGGGGGTGGAGGCGGTTGGAAGTGAAGTACTATCCACATCCGACGTACCCAAGGACCTGCTCGACGAAGCGGGAAGATCGTCCTTGGGCGGACTGCAGGGTTGTATGCGGCATTAGAAAGACACCGGGTGGCGAAAAGAAAAATCATGAAGTTATTCGGGAGTCCGGATACTTACGATCTCGCCAGGGGCTTGGCCCTTGAAGGCCAATCCTTGTCGTCGTCACCGGCGTTGGCGGAACAGTCCGGGGGAAGAGTCATTCCCTTCTTGGACCCTTCGGCCTCCCTCGTTGGGGAGGCCTTCCTTTTCTTCCCTCCCCCCGCTGGGGGAGAGGTCTCTTTCTTCTCCTCCTCGTCCTCGTAGGAGGAGTCCGCCTCGGAGTCATCGGACGATGAGTCCGATAACACCTGAAGACGGGAACTCTTTCGAGTGCCCGTGGCCTTCTTCTTGGCCTTCTTCTCCGGCACCACGTGGGGTGCCGGAACCAGCAGCCCCGTTAAGCGGGTGTCCGCTGGGTCTTCTGGCAAAGGGGCCGGACAGTTAGTCTGCTCGGCCTTCTTCCGCCGGTCCTGTCAAAGGAGAGGGAGTTTAGATCCCGCATAGAGTCAAACTATGGAAAACAAGTGTCCCGTAAAGGGTAGAATCGCTTACGTCGCTAGCCTGGCACTGCGAGCTGAATCCGCGATCTTCGGTAGCGGATGCGGGAGCCTCGGCGCCCTTAAACAGCACCTTCCAGGCATCTTTGTACGTAGTGTCGAAGAGCCTGCTCAAGGTTCGGTGCTGGGCCGGATCAAACTCCCACAATTTGAAGGCCCGTTGTTGGCACGGGAGAATCTGGCGGATGAGCATGACCTGGACTATGTTGACAAGCTTGAGCTTCTTGTTCACTAGCTTTTGGACGCAGGCTTGGAGTCCTGTCAGCTCCTCCGAATCGCCCTAGGTCAGGCCACTCTATTTCCAAGAGGTGAGCCGTGTGGGGATGCCAGATCTGAATTCGGGGGCCGCTGCCCATTCAGGGTCACGCGCCTGGGTGATGTAGAACAACCCTGATTGCCACCCCTTGATGGTTTCCACGAAGGAGCCCTCGAGCCAAGTAACGTTGGGCATCTTGCCCACCATGGCGCCTCCGCACTCCGCTTGGCTGCCCTTCGCAACCTTTGGCTTGACATTGAAGGTCTTGAGCCACAAGCCGAAGTGGGGCTGGATGCAGTGGAAGGCCTCGCACACGACGATAAACGCCGAGATGTTGAGGATGAAATTCGGGGCCAGATCATGGAAATCCAGGCCGTAGTAGAACATGAGCCCCTGGACAGAGGGGTGGAGTGGGAAGCCCAGTCCACGGAGGAAATGGGGAAGGAATACCACCCTCTCATGGGGCCCGGGGGTGGGGATGAGGTGCCCCTCGTCGGGGAGCCGGTGCGCGATGTCGCTGGACAGATATCCGGCGCTGCGCAGCTTCTTGATGTGCCCCTCCGTAATGGAGGAGGCCATCCACTTGCCTCCCACTCTGGACATAGTTGGAGAAGGTTGAGGTGGGATGTGCGGACTTGGGCGCTGGAGCTCGAGTGCGCGGAGATGGATAAGCAAAGGAGGAAGAAGGCGTGGGTAAAAAGGTGGATCCTTATCCCCTTATATATGGGCGGACAAAACTATGCGTCCCCACCGGCTTGGTAAAACTCGCTTTTCTCCCAAGCGCCGCAATCAATGGCACGGTTGGGTTACCCACGTCCGTATTGATGGGAATCCCGGAATAAGGGGAACACGATCTCTGCTTTGACAAGACGTGCCAAGGAAACCGCTTCGCTAAATGCGCTGAGGCGGTATAACAAAAACGATTCAAGTAAAGGCTTGGTTGTGGTGTGACGTCACGCCACGAAATACGTCAGCAGATTGAACTTGTGTAAATATTATTCTCTCTATGGTGGAATGTGGAATTTATTTTGCAGAGCCGGACACTATCCTAGTGTTCACAATCTTCTATAAATTATTCGGAGGAGGAACCCGCCTTGCAATGCCGAAGACAATATGCGCGCCGGACTCGTCGTCATTGAAGCCTGGTTCAGGGGCTACTGAGGGAGTCCTGGACTAGGGGGTGTCCGGATAGCCGAACTATCATCATCGGACGGACTCCTAGACTATGAAGATACAAGATTGAAGACTTCGTCCCGTGTCCGGATGGGACTTTCCTTGGCGCGGAAGGCAAGCTTGGCGGTACGGATATGTAGATCTCCTACCATTGTAACCGACTCTGTGTAACCCTAGCCCTCTCTGGTGTCTATATAAACCGGATGGTTTTAGTCCATAGGACGGACAACAATCATACCATAGGCTAGCTTCTAGGGTTTAGCCTCCTGGATCTCGTGGTAGATCTACTCTTGTAATACCCACATCATCAATATTAATCAAGCAGGACGTAGGGTTTTACCTCCATCAAGAGGGCCCGAACCTGGGTAAAACATCGTGTCCCTTGTGTCCTGTTACCATCCGCCTAGATGCACAGTTCGGGACCCCCTACCCGAGATCCGCCGGTTTTGACACCGACACCCATCATATTCTTGATGCAGTTCACGAGTCCGGTCAGCTCTGTAGGGGCACCCCAGGCCAAGCCTTTCTTTTCCCAGGAGGTGAGCCGCATGGGGATGCCGGATCAAAATTCAGGGGCCGCCGCCCAGTTGGCGTCACGCGGCTCGGTGATGTAGAACCACCCAGATTGCCACCCCTTCACAGTCTCCACGAAGGAGCCTTCAAGCCAGGTGACATTGGGCATCCTGCCCACCATGGTGCCTCCGCACTCCGCTTGTTCACCCCCACTATGTTCAGCTTCATGTTGAAGATCTTTAGCCACAGGCCAAAGTGGGGCGGGATGCGGAGGAAGGCCTCATACACGATGATAAACGCCGAGATGTTGAGGACGAAATTTGGGGCTAGGTCATGAAAATCTAGCCCGTAGTGGAACATAAGCCCGCGGACAAACGGGTGGAGGGGAAATCCTAATCCGCGGATGAAGTGGGGGAGAAATACAACCCTCTCGTGGGGTTCTGGAGTGGGGATGATCTGCCCTTCGTCTGGGAGCCAGTGCGTGATGTCTGCGGCTAAGTATCCGGCCTCCCTAAGCTTCGTAATGTCCTCCTCCGTAACAGAGGAGGCCATCCACTTGCCTCCCGCTCCGAACATGATTGAAATGGCTTAACAGAGAAGGTGAGAACTTGGGCGCTGGAGCTCGAGAGTGAGAGAGCGGATGAGCAATGGAGGAAGAAGGCGTGGGTGAAAAAGTGGAATCCTTATCTCTTTATAAAGGCGGTAGGAGCCATGTGCCTCCCCTCTTTCCCGTTGAAATCGCTTATTCCCCAAGCGCTATGGTTGATGGCGCGGTTGGGTTACCCATGCCCGTATTGATGAGAATCCCGTGATAAGGGGACACGATCTCTGCTTTGCAATACGTGCCAAGGAAATCACCTCGCAATATGTGCAGTAGCTGGATGTAAAAAAATGGTTCGAACAATGACCGGGCCGTGGCGTGATGTCACTCTACAAAAGTTGTCAGCAGATTTGATTTGTGGAATATTATTCTCTCTACGGTGGTATGTGGAATTTTTTTTGCAGAGCCAGACACGATTCTCGTGTTCAATATCTTCTACGGAGTATTCGGAGGAGGAACCTGCCTTGCAATGTCGAAGACAAACTGCATGTCGGACTCGTCGTCATCGAAGCCTGGTTCAGGGGCTACTGAGGGAGTCCTGGATTAGGGGGTATCCGGACAGCCGGACTATATACTTTGGCTGGACTGTTGGACTATGAAGATACAAGATTGAAGACTTCGTCCCGTGTCGGGATGGGACTCTCCTTCGCATGGAAGGCAAGCTTGGCGATTCGGATATGTAGGTCACCTTCTCTGTAAACCGACTCTGTGTAACCCTAGCCCCCTCCGTTGTCTATATAAACCAGAGGGTTTAGTCCGTAGGACAACAACAATCATAATCATAGCCTAGCTTCTAGGGTTTAGCCTCTACGATCTCATGGTAGATCAACTCTTGTAATACTCATATCATCAAGATCAATCAAGCAGGAACTAGGGTATTACCTCCATCAAGAGGGCCCGAACCTGGGTAAACATCGTGTCCGTAGCCTCTTGTTACCATTAGCCTTAGATGCACAGTTCGGGACCCCCTACCCGAGATCCGCCGGTTTTGACACCGACATGGATCCTATCTCAGATTTCATGGTTTCAAGCCATTTGTCGGAATCTGGGCTCATCATTGCTTCTTCATAGTTCGTAGGTTCGCCATTGTCTAAGAACATGACTTCCAGGACAGGATTGCCATACCACTCTGATCAACCTACGAGTTTCAGTAGTAACTTGATCTGAAGATTCATTATCATTTGCTTCCTCTCTAGTTGGTATAGACATCACGGGAACAGTTTTCTCTAATGTGCTATTTTCCAATTCGAGAGAAGTTACAACTACCTCATCAAGTTCTACTTTCCTCCCACTCACTTCTTTCGAGAGAAACTCCTTCTCTAGAAAGGACCCATTCTTAGCTACAAAAATCTTGCCTTCGGATCTGTGGTAGAAGGTATACCCAATAGTTTCTTTAGGGTATCCTATGAAGACGCACTTCTCTGCTTTGGGTTCGAGCTTATCAGGCTGAAGCCTTTTGACATAAGCGCCGTATCCCCAAACTTTAAGAAACGACGTCTTAGGTTTCTTGCCAAACCATTGTTCATACAGTGTTGTCTCAACGAATTTAGACGGTGCCCTATTTAACGTGAATGCGGCTGTCTCTAATGCATAGCCCTAAAATGATAACGGTAAATCGGTAAGAGACATCATAGAATGCACCATATCTAATAAAGTATGGTTATGACATTCGGACACACCATTATGATGTGGTGTTCTAGGTGGCGTGAGTTGTGAAATAATTCCACATTGTCTTAAATGAAGGCCAAACTGGTAACTCAAATATTCACCTCTGCGATCAGATCGTAGAATTTTATTTTCTTATTATGACGATTTTCCACTTCACTCTGAAATTCTTTGAACTTTTAAAATGTTTCAAACTTGTGTTTCATCAAGTAGATATATCCATACCTACTCAAATCATCTGTGAAGGTCAAAAAATAACGATACCCACCGAGTGCTTCAACACTCATTGGACTGCATACATCGGTATGTATTATTTCCAATAAGTCATTAGCTCGTTCCATTGTTCCATAGAATGGAGTTTTAGTCACCTTACCCTTGAGGCATGGTTCGCAAGTATCAAATGATTCATAATCAAGTGATTCCAAAAGTCCATCCACATGGATTTTTCTTCATGCGCCTTACACAATATGACCTAAACGGCAGTGCCACAAGTATGTTACCCTATCATTATCAACTTTGCACCTTTTGGCATTAATATTATGAATAATTGTATCACTACAATCGAGATTCAACAAGAATAGACCATTCACTAAGGGTGCATGACCATAAAAGATGTTACTCATATAAATAGAACAACCATTATTCTCTGACCTCAATGAATAACTGTCTCACAATAAACAAGATCCAGATATAATGTTCATGCTCAACGCTGGCACCAAATAACAATTATTGAGGTCTAAAACTAATCCTGAAGGTAGATGTAGAGGTAGAATGCCGACGGCGATCACATCAACCTTGGAACCATTCCCGACGCACATTGTCACCTCGTCCTTAACCAATCTTCATTTATTCCGCAACTCCTGTTTCGAGTTACAAATATGAGCAACCGAACCAGTATCAAATACACAGGCGCTACTACGAGCATTAGTAAGGAACACATCAATAACATGTATATCAAATGTACCTTTGTTCACTTTTCCATCCTTCTTATCTGCCAAGTACTTGGGGCAGTTCCGCTTCCATTGGCCATTTCCTTTGCAGTAGAAGCACTCAGTGTCAGGCTTGGGTCCAACTTTGGGCTTGTTCACGGGAGGGGAAACTTGCTTGCCATTCTTCTTGAAGTTCCCTTTCTTTCCCTTGCCCTTTGGCTTAAAACTAGTCTTATTAACCATCAAAACTTGATGCTCTTTCTTGATTTCCACCTCTTGCAATTTCAGCATCGCGAAGAGCTCAGTAATCGTTTTCGTCATCCCTTGCATATTATAGTTCATCATGAAGCCTTTGTAGCTTGGTGGCAGTGACTAAAGAACTCTGTCAATAACACTCTCAACTGGAAGATCAATTGTCAGCTGAGTCAAGTGGTTGTGGTACCTAGACATTCTGAGTATGTGTTCACTGACAGAACTATTCTCCTCCATCTTACAGCTAAAGAACTTGTTGGAGACTTCATATCTCTCAATTCGGGCATTAGCTTGAAATATCGTCTTCAGATCTTGGACCATCTCATATGCTCCATGGAGTTCAAAACACTTTTGAAGTCTCGGTTCCAAGCCGTAAAGCATGGCACACTGAACTATCGAGTAGTCATCAGATCAAGCCTGCCAGATGTTCATAACATCTGCAGCAGGTCTGTCACCTAGTAGTGCATCAAGGACATAATTATTCTATGCAGCAATGGGGATAATCCTGAAGTTACGGACCCAGTTCGTGTAGTTGCTACCATCATCTTTCAACTTATCTTTCTCTAGGAAGTCACTAAAATTCAAGGGAATGGTAGCACGGGCCATTTATCTACAACATAGATTTGCAAAAACTATTAGGACTAAATTCATGGTAAATTTTTAGTTCAAATAATCAAATTACTAATGAACTCCCACTTAAATCAACATCCCTCAAGTTTTCTAAGTGATACATGATCCAAATCAACTAACCCATGTCCGATCATCACGTGAGATGGGGAAGTCTTCAATGGTGGACATCTCCATGCTGATCATATCTACTATATGACTCATGTTAGACCTTTCGGTCTCCAGTGTTCCAAGACCATGTCTATACATGCTAGGATCGTCAAGTTTAACCCAAGTATTCTGCATGTGCAAAACTGGCTTACACCCGTTGTATGTGAACGTAGAGTCTACCACACCCGATCATCACGAGGTTCTTCGAAATGACGAACTTTCGCAATGGTGCATACTTGGGGGAACACTTTTATCTTGAAATTAAGTGAAGGGATCATCTTATAATGATACCGTCGTTCTAAGCAAAATAATATGCATAAAGGATAAACATCACATGCAATCAAAAATATGTGACACGATATGGCCATCATCATCTTGTGCTTTTCATCTCCATCTCCAAAGCAACGGCGTGATCTACATCATTGCATCGGGGTCGTCTCGCCAACTATTGCTTCTACAACTATTGCTAATGCATAGCGGTAAAGTAAAGCAATTACATGGCACTTAGTGATTGACACGCAGGTCATACAATAATTAAAGACAACCCTAAGGCTCCTGTCCGTTGTCGTACTCATAGACATGCAAGTGGTGAACATATTACAATACATGATCATCTCATATATCATATCACATCTTGACCATATCACATCACAATATGCCCTGCAAAAACAAGTTAGAAGTCCTCTACTTTTGTTGCAAGTTCTACGTGGCTGCTACGTGCAACTAGCAAGAACTGTTCTTACCTACGCAAAACCACAATGGTGATTATCAAGTTGCCTTTTAAACTTCTGCAAGGACCGCCGTAGTCAAATTAGATTCAACTAAAGTGGGAGAAACTGACACCCGCCAACCACATTTATGCAAAACAAGTTGCATGTTAGTCGGTGGAACCGATCTCATGTGCGTGGACATGTAAGGTTGGTTCGAATCAAAATAAGACATTAGTGGTAAGCAATATGAACATCACCGCCCACAACTCCTTTGTGTTATACTTGTGAATATCATCTACGCATAGACCTGGCTCTGATACCACTGTTGGGGAATATTGCATGGAAAACAAAAAAAGTTATATGCACATGCAAGATCTATCCATGGAGATGCATAGTTATGAGAGGGGGAGAACATCTACATACCCATGTAGATCGCTAAGAGGAAGCGTTTATCAACACGGTTGATGTAGTCGTGCAACTTCATGATCCGTCCCGATTAAGCACCGAACGCACGTCACCTCCACGTTCAGCACACGTTCAGCTCGATGACATCCTTGCCTTCTCGATCCAGCAAGAGAGGCGAAGTTGTAGATGAGTTCCGGCAGCATGACGGTGTGATTATAGTGGTGGTGAAACTATTCCACAGGGCTTCGCTAGGCACAACGGTTTAAAGTGCAGGACACACTAGAGCGAGAGGGGGCGTCGGCACACAGCTTGGGGATTCGTGGTGTGTGGCAGCCCCAACCCTCCTCTCACATATATATATATATATAGGTGGAGGGGGAGGGGAGGCAGCCCTAGGCGCACCCAAGGGGGACGGCGGCCGCCCTAGGGTGCCTGTCCTAGGCGCCCCCTTCCTTCTTGGCATGTGGGGGGAAAGGGGGTCGGCTTCCTTATGGTGCCTCCCCTTCCTTTTCCCTTGCGTGGAGAAAGGCTGGAGCAGGCCAAACCCTCCTCTTTCCTTCTTTAGGGCCAGCGACCAGGAGGTGGGCATGCGAGCCCCCTTGTGGGCTGGTGTGTTGTTGTGGAACGTTGCATGGAAAACAAAATTTTCTATGGACATGCAAGATCTATCCATGGAGAGGCATAGCTACGAGAGGGGGAGATCATCTTCATACCCTTGAAGATCGCTAAGTCGAAGCATTTATCAACGCGGTTGATGTAGTCGTACACCTTCACGATCCGCCCCGATCAAGTATCAAACGTATGACACCTCCGCATTCAGCACACGTTCAACTCGATGACGTCCTCTCCTTCTTGATCCAGCAAGAGGGGCGAAGTAGTAGATGAGTGTCGGTGTCAAAACCGGCGCATCTCGGGTAGGGGGTTCCAATCTATGCGTCTCAGGCTGATGGTAACAGGAAGCAAGGGACACAATGTTTACCCAGGTTCGGGCCCTCTCGATGGATGTAAAATCCTACTTCCTGCTTGATTAATATTGAAGATATGAGTAGTACAAGAGTAGATCTACCACGAGATTGTAGAGGCTAAACCCTAGGAGCTAGCCTATGATGGTATGATTGTAAATGTGACCGGCCTTCTAAGGACCATCCTCTCCGGTTTATATAGACACCGGAGAGAGCTAGGGTTTACACGGAGTCGGTTACAAGGAAGGAAATATAATATCCGGATCGCCAAGCTTGTCTTCCACGCAAAGGAGAGTCCCATCCGGACACAGGCCGGAGTCTTGAGTCTTGTATCTTCACGCTTCAATAGTCCGGATGATGTATATAGTCCGGCTATCCGGATACCCCCTAATCCAGGACTCCCTCAGTAGCCCCGTAACCAGGCTTCAATGACGATGAGTCCGGCGTGCAGTCTTGTCTTCGGCATTGCAAGGCGGGTTCCACCTTCCGAATACTCCAATGTTATTATCAAACACATAGACCGTGTCCGGATCTGCAAAATGATCTTCACATACCATCGTAGAGAGAATGATACTTCAGTTGATAACTTTTTAGACGACGTGATATGTCATTATGGTCGGGTCATTATTCGAACAATTTTCCCACAACCAGCCACAACGTGTATTACGAGGCGGTTTCCTTGACACGTCTTGTCAAAGCAGAGATCGTGTCCCCTTATCGCGGGATTCTCATCAATACGGGTATGGCTAATCCCCCCGTGCCATCAATCATGGCGCTTGGGAAGTAAGCGATTCTCAACGGGCAAGTGGGGAGGCGCACCACTTTCGTCGCCTCTATAAAGGGATAAAGGACCCTCATTTTCACCCATGCCCTCCTCCTCCTTTGCTCATCCTCACCTCCCCGAGCTCCAGCGCCCTAGTCCAAATCTTCTCCGCACAGCTAAACATGTCCGGAGCAGGAGGCAAGTGGGTGGCCTCCACCGTGAAGGAGAAGCACATCGCAAATCTTCGGGAGGCCGGATACTTGGCCGCAGACATAGCGCACCAGCTACCGGACGACGGGTAGGTCACTCCAACTCCGGGACCCCATGAGAGAGTCGTGTTTCTCGCCCACTTCGTCCGTGGACTGGGGTTTCCACTTCACCCCTTCGTCCACGGGCTCATGTTCTACTACGGGCTAGTTTCCATGATCTAGCCCCAAACTTTGTCCTCAACATCTCGGCGTTCATCGTCGTATGCGAGGCCTTCCTCCGCATCAAGCCTCATTTCGGCTTGTGGCTGGAAATCTACTTCGTGAAGACAAAGATCATGAGCGACTAGCAAGCAGAGTGCGGAGGAGCCATGGTGGGCAAGATGCCCAACGTCACCTGGCTTGACGGATCCTTTGCGGAAACCGTGAAGGGGTGGCAATCGGGGTGGTTCTACATCACCGAGCCGCGCGACGCCAACTGAGCGGCGGCCCCCGAATTCTGATCCAGAACCCCCATGCGGCTCACCTCCTAGGAAAAGAAGGGCCTATCCTGCGGCGAATCTACAAAGCTGACCGGGCTCCAAAACTGTATAAAGAGCATGAAAGACAAGAACATCAAACTTGTCGACGTGATTCGGGTCATGCTCATTCGCCGGATTCTACCGTGCCAAAGACGGGGGTTCAATCTATGGGAGTTCGTTCTGACCGGACACCAGACGCTTCAGAGGCTCTATGGCATGAAGCACAAAGATGTGTGGAAGGCGTTGTTCAAGGCCTCCGAAGTACCTCCTCCCACATTCGAGGACCGCAGGCTCCACGCCGCGCGGCCTCCTAATCAGGTGAGTTTTCAGGCTACCACCGGATTCAGTTCTTCCCAATATATTCATGAGGGAGCCTCAAGTAATTGTGCATATTTGTTCAGGATTACGTGGCGATAGCAGAGCAGATTGACTGTCCGGCTCCGCTGCCAGAAGACCCGGCTGATGTTCTCCTGATGGAGATGCTAGTCCCGATGCCTTACAAGGTGCCGGAGAAGAAGGCCGGAAAGAAGGCCCCGGGGATTCGAAAGGGTCTCTGGCGTAAGGTCGCGCCAGAAGCCTCGTTCAAAGACGACGAGGCACACTCCTCCCCCGAAGAGGAGGAAGAAGAAGAAGAGGAGGAGGCCGCCCCATCCCGAGAGGACGGCAGGCCTGAGAGCGCGGACCAGGGGGCCAGGAGAGGCCCCCGGTGCAAGGCCGTCATACCCTCGTCGTGCGATGACGATGAGGCAGATTCCTCCCGCGGAGGCGGGGGAAAACAAGAAGAAACTCCACGTCCCCGTATTGGAGGGGGGTCGAGAAAGAGGAAAGCTGCCCCGGATGGGGAGGCTGGGACGTCCAAGAAGGGAAAGGCGTCCCTTCCGGACTACTCCACCACTGCCGCCGATAGCGAGGAGGGGTGGCTGCCCAGGAAGAAGCCCCTAGTGCGATTATAAGTATCCACACTCTATCGTAATTTTGCTTCATAGTATTGTTATAATGCCGAACTTGTATGCAGACCGGCCAGGGTCCATCCCTAGGTGTCGTCTTCGGACGGGTCCTTGAGTGTGTCAGCAATGAACTCACTTCCGATGGCCACTACTCCTCAGCCTACGGATGACACAGAGGTGTTGTCCCAAAGGCTCCCAGAGTGGGGGGAGGTGGATCTAGAAGCGCCCCAAGGCGGCATTCTAGACGTCGAACACGTGGGGTTCAAGATCCCCGTGGATCATGTTGATGAGAGCCGCAGTAAGCCGGACTCTCAGCCGAACACTATTCCAGAACCTCCCTTGGTTCTGGACTCAGGCGGTCAGCCCCTCGTTAACGAGGGTGAGCCGTCTGTGCCGAGGACTTCCGCTACACCCGAGGCGTCGGATTGTCTGCTGGAAGCGCTTCGAGGCGCTTCCATGGATGAAGAGCACCGTACTCTTATGATTGCGGTGATTCAGAAGGTTTTGTCCGCCAAGAGCGGACTAACCGAAGCTTGCACCAGCCTACTAATAGGCTTTGAGGTAAGTAATAAAAATGTGTGAAATTACCACCCGATAGGTAGTAGCCCCTGATACTCTGTTTGGTGTTCAGAAAGAAAGACCAAACTGAGGGTCAATTATAATCCGCAGGAGTCTAACAATAAGTTTGAATGTGAATAAGCAGATTGTGCTGCTTGCCGCTGCTGTCCGCACAGGCGAGATCGACGGACTAAAAT
This sequence comes from Triticum timopheevii, assembly GCA_963921465.1. NCBI lineage: Eukaryota > Viridiplantae > Streptophyta > Magnoliopsida > Poales > Poaceae > Triticum > Triticum timopheevii. The sequence goes on along the minus strand of OY997262.1, from coordinate 340,326,677 downwards.
AGGACCTGGAGCAGGCGCAGGGAGAGCTCGACCTCACGAGGAGGCAGCTCGAAGAGAACAAAGGTGAGTGACTCCCCGCTCTCATATAATGAAGGATAGATAAAATTGGTTATTCTGACGACGGAGCGTCATGATTTTGTAACAGGGCCACCACCGAAGTGGCGTCTTTGAAGAAAGCGTTGTTTGAGGTTGAAGACAAGGCGGCCTTGGAACGCAAGGAGCGCGAGAAGCAAGATGCCAGAGTGGGCGAGGTACAACAAGAGCTCCAGGAACTGGGCAAAAAGTTCGAGTTCGTGGAGCATGAGCTTAAGGCGAAAGAGGCCGAGCTTGCGAAGGCCCTTGCAAGTATAAAAGACGCCAAGGCCGAAGCCGAGAAGGCATAACAGGAAATCCAGGAGGCCACAAATGTCAGATTTCGGGTTCCGGTAGACCCTTGAGGTTCGAACACTGGGGTGCGCGCGGAGATCTCTCCCACTACCTACCTGCACCCCACTGCCATGCTAGGATCTAAGCTATGAAAAGAACAACACAAGAGACACAGTGTTTATACTGGTTCAGGCCACCATTGTGGCGTAATACCCTACTCCAGTGTGTGGTGTGGTGGATTGCCTCTTGGGCTGATGATGAACAATACAAGGAAGAACATCCTCGCGAGGGTCTGTTCTTGGCTGGTGCGATGAACTACTAGGGGGAGTTCAGTCGCTCTCTCTACTGGTCGCTTGGTGAGGATCCCGTCCTTTGGTTGCTCTCTATATGCTTATCAAGATGCCTCTACCCTGTGGGTGGCTAGTCCTATTTATAGGCAAAGGCCCTGGGCCTCTTCCCAAATATTGAGCGGGAAGGGCGCCAAAAATTGGCCATTTTGAAGGGGAACATCTGGTACACTTATCCTGACTAAAGTTGGTCCTCGCATGTCAAAGGCTCTGGTGGTGATGCCGGTTTGGGCTCCACGATGACCTCCTTCCTGCCGTTGGGCTGGTCTTGGTCTTGTTGCACCGAAATGGATGCCTTTGCTTGATACTCTCGCCTGCGCTTGCTCCCTTTGCACCAAAGAGGAAAGGAGGACACTGCGCGGGCTGGCGCCCGCCTGGCGCCCTTGGTCGTCATGGCTCGCATCATGGGCACCTCGTGAGGTACCCTGCCTTGATCTATCCGCCTCCTCGCGAGCCAACCTGATGAGGCCGCGCCTGAGGAAGCTCCTTATCGTCCGCCCCATGAGGCTTGGCCCCTCGCGAGAGTCTTGAGCTCGTGTTGATGAAGATGGGCCGTGCTGGGCCCCCTTTGAGCCATGCCGCAGGCCGCGGGTAGGCAAGTCTGGGGACCCCCGTTCCCAGAACGCCGACAGTAGCCCCCGGGCCCAAGGCGCGCCCGAACTTGGCCGAGCAGAGAGGCGAAAGGGCAAGTGCGAAGCGCCACGGGCCCTAACAGCCTGCGGCCTTGGGTGCCGCGTCGCGGTTGATGGGACGCGGGTGCCTTAGCAACCGCGTGAGTTGATAAAGGAGTGGCATCTGCCTAGGCCTTGCTTCTTCTGCTTTCTCCGGTTGCTGCCTAGATCCCCTTTCTTGCGCTTCTCCTTCCTGCCTTCGAAATCTCCAGATCTACTTCGACCGCGTGACCTAGGAAGCCATGGCGCCTCGCCAGTCCCCGGTCGGAGCTTGGTACTCGTCTGCCCTGGACTCGCCGAACGCGTCGGAGGCAAGCCTCGCTCGGGTGCGCCAGATGGCGGCGCCACAGGGCATTGACAGGGCGAAGGTGTTCAAGGCCGGCTCTGCCCTTCCTGAGGGCCAAGGGAGCACCTTTTATCCGCTATTTGTGAGCACCATCGCTGCCAGTCTGGTACCTCCCTTCTCCGAGTTCTTCTTCTCCATCCTCCGCCATTACAAGCTACAAGCTCTGCATCTCCACCCCAACTCTGTCCTTCTCCTGACAATCTTCGCCTACTATTGCGAGGCTCCCGTAGGGGTGCAGCCCTCAGTGGCCTTGCTGTGCCACTATTTCTCCCTCCGGACCTCTCGTGGTCCCATCTCTGCGTGCGCGAGTTTCATCGCGTACGGTAGCTCCATTGCCATTTCGAACCCCGGGAAGAGGATTGAGGGCTTCAGGAGCAAGTGGGTCTTGGTAGATGCTGGGCGCATCCACCATCGGCTGACCTTGCCCACGGGTCATCCCACGAGCTCCAAAGATTGGTCTCGAGTGGAGCTTGTGGACCCCCACGCGAAGCCGGTGTTGGAGAAGATGGACGCGGATCTGAGGCCGGCCAGCATGGCGGCAGCGAAGCTGACCGGTGCTTCGCTGCTGAGGGAATTCCTGGAGCACCAGCTGGCTCCGCTTCGTCAGTACTCATTGTCGATGTGGAGGCCCCACCCGAGCCCCGCGGTCTTGGCCGACGAGGATCTGGCTGCGGTCCTCCAATCCTTGGTCGGGGGCGACGTGGCGAGGTTGGAGGGCCCTCCTACGCCCCTGTTCCTCCGCGATGACTGGGAGCGAGTAGTGGAGTCCATGCCCGTCTTCAACAGGGACGGGACCGTGCCCGCGGAGGCTCCCGAGGACCCGGTGGACGTGTCCTCCGACAACTCCAGCAATGAGAAGGGAGAAGGGGAGCGGGAAGGAGGGCTTGACTCCGAGGCGACCGACGGAGAGTCGAGGGCTCCCCTCCCTCGGCGCAGGTCCCGCATTCTCCACCTCTCACCCAGCGATGACGACGATGACGACGAGCAGGACGGCGGGAGCTTGTCCCCGATCCCGAGGAAGGACAGGATCGGGCTGATCCCCCGCGGGTCTACCCCGGCCCCGAGGCGATCCGTAGATGCGCCTCCTGCTCCCGAGCTCCTTGAGGCTGACCCTTGCAGCCGGCTCTTGGGCTTCAAGTACGGCCGGAGGTTGCTCGAGCTTGCGAGCGACGACCTGTAAGTGCTCGACTCCTCTCTTGTTTCTTGTGTTGTTGCTGAGGATTGACGTCTGCATCTCTTGGCTAGGCTGGCACCCGCGGCGAAGAGGTCGAAGGGGTCTCCTGAGGTCCCATCTGGGGCGGCGCCCCCGCCCATGAAAGATTGTGACTGCCAGGAACAGGCCTCTCCTGCCCGGTTGTCTTCATGAGGCCTGGCTGAGCCGGTTGGGGCGGGCTCAGCCCCCATGGCCCAAGCGACTCCTGAGGTGCCTATGCCTGATGCCGCCACCGCAGCCGTTGGGGCACAGCAGGTCCTGCCTTAGGATGCTGTGGTTATGCTGCCGTCCTCTCCTCCTACTCCACCAACTGTTGTCTCTCCAACTCCTTCCACCATCCTGGACCGCGTCGCTGCTGAGCTAGACCGGCTGCGGCAAGATCTTCTGGGCGCCGACCCTCGCCTGGTGGCCGGGCGCTTGGAGCTGGCTTCTAGCTGGATTCGCTCTGATGCTTCGATTCGAGTGTCGTTGGTTCAGGCCTCGATGGCCTGCGACGAGGAGAAGCAGGCCGTCCTCGCGGTGAAGGCCGCTCGAGATGCCGCCTTGGGAGAGGCGGCTGATGCCCAAGGTCGCTGCAAGGCGCTGGAGAGTGAACTGGAGGGCCTGTGGAGCCAGCTTGCCAAGGAGGTCCGCGTCCGCCAAGAAAAGGAGGAAGACTTGAAGGCTCGTGAGGCAGTCATCAAGGACCGGGACGCCAAGCTTAACAAGCGCCGTGACCGCCTGGGCGCACTGGAGCGGGAGTAGGAGGCGTGGAAGGTCGAGCTGGACGGCAAGGCGCGGGTCCTTGCCGAGGACCGCGTGGCCTTCACGGAGACGGAGGTGAAGGTTCGCATCTTGCTAAAGACGCTCTACAACAGCGGCCTAGAAAGCCCGCTTGCCGGCGCCGAGGATGGCCCCCCAAGCTGCTCCCCTTCATGGTCCGTGCTCTTGAAGATGTCACCCTTGGCCTTGGACCCACGGCTGAGGCCGAGGCGCGCATCTTGTCTTCTGCAGCGCTGACGCGGGTCCTCAGCCACATCTATCTTCGCGACCCCAACGTCGACCTCGACAGCCTGCTAGAGCCGGCAAGCGGCGAGCTTGCCGCTGCCGCTGCTGAGGTCATGAAGGGTCGCGCGGAGGCGCTGCTGGGGAAGTTCCGGGCCTTCAGCACCAGGCCGAAGCGAGGCGCTGCCGGCACTGCGGCTCCGCAAAGCAAACCCGCTCGGTGCAGCTCCACCGCCGACAAGTGACACCATTGTGGCTCATGTCCTGCTTTTAATTCTTGCACATGTACCATGCCTCAAGGAGGCGTTTAAACTTGTGTTTGGTATTGTGATAACAGTATGGACTGTAATATTTGCTTTTGAATTCCTTGAAATTTGTGCTCTTCCTATTTGCTCATGTTCTATGCCGGCAGAGCCTGGCCCCGCGCATACCTCAGCCGCTGTTAGCCCCGACCGGAAACCAGGACGGGACCAAGGAGTGAGGGGCTACGTGACAAGTTAGGCTCCTGAGTCATGATGCTCAGGAGTCCCCCTTGGCGCACGAACAGCAAGTAGGGAGGTGAGATGTGTGGGTGAATCTACCATTCTATGTCTATAGAGCCCGGCCCCGCGCATACCTCAACCGCCGTTAGCCTTTCGGAACTAAGGAGTGAGGGGCTACGTGACCAGTTAGGCTCCTGAGTCACGATGCTCAGGAGTCCCCATTGACGCTCAAATGGCCTTCATACCTTGGCTCTGCTCGGGGAGAGATGCGCGACGAACTAGGCCCGAGGGCCTGGCTAGGTGGCGTACGTCTGGGCGTGACCCAGGCACAGCCCCCGTGCCCAGCCCCCTCGCGCGGCACTCCCGAGGGGAGGCGTTGCAATGAGACCAAACACTGAGCTCTGGGCTCCCTGAGGTTGATGCGGCCAAGGGCCACCCTCAGTTGTTTATCACCAGCGCGGAGCATAGCGCTACCGTATGTGTACGGGCATAGCCGCTCCTCGGCAGTGTCGTCAGCCAGCGCGGAGCATGGTGCTTCCACTGGTGCGTGGGAGAGGGATCCCCTCCGGGAGGAGCCCCCGGGGCGTATACAGCCCCACCCTGACACGTGGCCGGCACGGTAGGGCGTGAGGAGGTGTATCTAGGCACCCATGAGCCAGCGTGGGACTCACGGGTCCCTACCTCAAGGCGGGTTGCGCCTGGCACTGGGCCATAACTTGTGATGTGTTCCTGCAAATTTGGCCAGATGCCGATGCTATACGTCCTCGGGTCCCGGCCCTCGAGCTGGTCTCAGCCGTCGCTGGTTTGCCGGGGCATGATGCCAAGGGAAAAGCCAGAGGGTGAGGGCTGGAGAGCCGGTAGGAGCCCTGAGTCGTGATGCTCAGGTACCCCCCTTTAACGCGCCAGCTTGGTTAGGTGTCGGTGCTCTACATCCTCGGGTCCCTGCCCTCGAGCTGGTCTCAGCCGTCGCTGGTTTGCCGGGGCGCGATGCCGTGGGCAAAGCCAGAGAGTGAGGCCTGGAGAGCCGGTAGGAGCCCTGAGTCGCGATGCTCAGGTACCCCCCCCCCCTTTAACGCGCAAGCTTGGTTAGATGTCAGTGCTCTACGTCATCGGGTCCCGACCCTCGAGCTGGTCTCAGCCGTCGCTGGTTTGCTGGGGCGCGATGTTGTGGGCAAAGCCAGAGGGTGAGGGCTGGAGAGCCGGTAGGAGCCCTGAGTCGTGATGCTCAGGTACCCCCCCCCCCCCCCTTTAATGTGCAAGCTTGGTTAAATGTCGGTGCTCTACGTCCTCGGGTCCCGGCCCTCGAGCTGGTCCCAGCCGTCGCTGGTTTGCTGGGGCGTGATGCCGTGGGCAAAGCCAGAGGGTGAGGGCTGGAGAGCCAGTAGGAGCCCTGAGTCGTGATGCTCAGGCACCCCCCCCTTTAACGCGCAAGCCGCCGACATCAAGGGAGAAGGGGTGCCACGGACATGCATCAAATAACAAGCATGATGGGTCTAATGCATAGCCTGAAAATAAACGCAAGAGGGGTACACGCCGCTGGGTCTGACCCGAGCGACTTGGGGATGATGCAGCCCGAGGGGCGCCCCCAACGAAGTAAGCTAAGAACATGAAATAAAAGGGATACACGCCGCAGGGACGGACCCACGCGGCCTGGGAAAAATGCGGCCCTGGGGGGCGCTCCCAGCTGGAAATGAAACTAGAAAGATGTCACCTGATAGTGTTGACGACGCAGGGGTGTTGAGGTAGCAGACGTAGCGGGCTGCGTGAGTCGATCTTCACGAGCCCCCAGGCCCAGGAGCCTCGGGAGGCTCCGGTGGCGCTGGTGGCTCCTTGCGAACCATCTCCATCTTCGCCAGTTCTGCAGAGTGCCTGGCCTCCTGAGCCTCCAGGATGCTCCTCATGAGGCGCTGGCGTACCGCAGCCGCGTTCGGCAAACCATAGGGCATGCAAACGTAACTGTGGGGTGGGACCCCGCAGCGCCCTACACGTGAGGGCCAGAAGCGCTCCTGAGAGGCGACTCGGTTGAGCCCTGGGATGTCGATGCAGACGCACAGCCCGCCATCCTCTCCTAGATGGGGAGCTGCGGCGGGTAAGCGGCGGCTGCCACTCATGATCCTTGACTCCTGTAGCTCCTGAATGGCCTTGCTGACGAACTCCTGAGGGTTTGGCCCTCCTTGCCTTGCTCCTTCTTGAGGGAAGCGTGCTTCGAAACACGCCTCCAAGTGGTGCCCAAGTGCCTCCCTCATGACCTTGGCAAGGTCGGTGGCCCTCCAGGGGAGAGCCCCCAAGCCCTGCCTGAGGAGGGCGCCGGGCGCGCTTTCCTATGCGATAGAAGGAGGTTCCCCCTGGGATTTCGGGTTCCGGCAGACCCTTGAGGTTCGAACACTGGGGTGCGCGCGGAGATCTCGCCCACTACCTACCTGCACCCCACCGCCATGCTAGGATCTAAGCTATGAAAAGAACAACACAAGAGACACAGTGTTTATACTGGTTCAGGCCACCATTGTGGTGTAATACCCTACTCCAGTGTGTGGTGTGGTGGATTGCCTCTTGGGCTGATGGTAAACAATATAAGGAAGAACAGCCTCGCGAGGGTCTGTTCTTGGCTGGTGTGATGAACTACTAGGGGGAGTTCAGTCGCTCTCTCTATTGGTCGCTTGGTGAGGATCCCGTCCTTTGGTTTCTCTCTAGATGCTTATCAAGATGCCTCTACCCTGTGGGTGGCTAGTCCTATTTATAGGCAAAGGCCCTGGGCCTCTTCCCAAATATTGAGTGGGAAGGGCGCCAACAATTGGCCATTTTGAAGGGGAACATCTGGTACACTTATCCTGACTAAAGTTGGTCCTCGCCTGTCAAAGGCTCTGGTGGTGACGCCGGTTTGGGCTCCACGATGACCTCCTTCCTGCCGTTGGGCTGGTCTTGGTCTTGTTGCACCGAAACGGATGCCTTTGCTTGATACTCTCGCCTGCGCTTGCTACCTTTGTACCAAAGAGGAAAGAAGGACACTGCGCGGGCTGGCGCCCGCCTGGCGCCCTTGGTCGTCATGGCTTGCGTCATGGGCACCTCGTGAGGTACCCTGCCTTGATCTCTCCGCCTCCTCGTGAGCCAGCCTAATGAGGTCGCGCCTGAGGAAGCTCCTTATCGTCCGCCCCGTGAGGCTTGGCCCCTCGCAAGGGTCTTGAGCTCGTGTTGATGAAGATGGTCCGTGCTGGGCCCCCTTTGAGCCACGCCGCAGGCCGCAGGCAGGCAAGTCTGGGGACCCCCATTCCCAGAACGCCGACAAAAAAGATAGCGGCGGGTAAGAAATTCTTTATGCAAAGCAAACATGTGGAGGAGGTGTTTCTTTTACTTACCCGAGTACGGAGCTCTCCAGGGGCATTTGCAGATCTGCCATGCAGCGTATCAGATGCCACGGAGTTCTACCGTGCCCAGGAGGGGAGCTCAGCGGAGAAGCTGTTCTGGTCCCAGTATGCTGGGGCCGAACATCCAACGCCTCTGAGTGACCAACTGAAGCAGTTGGTCGAACTCCACAGGGCGGCCGAAGTGGCTATGAGGGATTTCATAGTCCGGATGTGGCCCGGTGAGCCCCTGCCCACCAGCTACTTCGGCCTGATCAAGAGGATGGTGAATGCCTGTCCGCGTCTCGAAGTCATCAAGCGATCGGTTTGCACTGAGGGTGCCCGCCGGGCCTTTGCCCGTGCGAAGGTGCATTGGGGCAAGCTGGATGTAGAGAAGCTGGTGAACGACGGGCCACCGGAGGGCAAGGCGCATCGCTATCCGGAGAAGTATTACGATGGCGTTATGAAGGGCGCTCGCCTCGTGGCCGATGAATGTACCAAGGACACAATTTTAGAATGAATTCACTTCTATCATGTTTGTAATATAAGGACGAAGTTACTTGCGCTATGTAGCGCTTTTGTTATTTAAAATGTTACCTTCTATGCGACTGTTTATAAAATATTGAAAGTAGGCCAGTCGTCGGCTTCCGCCCCCACGTAACTAGTACTGGGGTGTTCGTGGAAAACCCGTACACTCTTTATCCAAATGTTTGGTCCCTTAAGGAGGTGTCCGGCGCAGCGAACAAGGCAATCGTACTATGCGGCTTTATAACCTTCACTTAGCCATAGAAGTCTACAATTTTAAATTTCGGCGAAGCCCCTAGAATCCAGAAGGCCGAATTGGGGCGCTATATACGCCTAGATCGGACGAAGCCAATTTATCGCTTTAAGCGGAAAAATCTTTAAGGATTTTAAGACCTCTCGAACGGCGACCAGCTCTCGCCTCATCATGCCGGTCAGTTTTTGGCTTTCTCTACTGAGGTGCTCGTCCGGAAGAACCGGGACACAATCGCAGTAGTTCTCCCTGCGCTACCTTAGCCGATATAACAGAAGGTAAGGCACCAAAACAAGGGAGCCAGGCTAACCCAATTGTAGACCCAAGACATGATTCGGAGCTGATACATATAGTGCTATAAGTTCGGGGTGCCGCACTGTGGGAAGTGTTCTGACTTGTCTTGCCGTATTATGGGGCGCCATAAGAAGCCCCTGGCAAACTGAACGTACCAAGGTGTACGGATGCAATATCATATAGACATTTGTAAGAAAAAAATGCTCAAATAAGAATAATAAGCTGACGCTATATATGGTCTCCCGTTGATGAATAATACGTTTAAGCGTATGTTTACAATGAATGCATTAAGCGGAGATAAATAGGATTATTTGACATATCCTATCCAGGGGCAAGCTACGTACAAATAGATAAAATAGGTATAACGATCATAGATAGATTCCACCTGGGTATTTCCTTCTGTACGCAAAGCCTGTTGCCTCCTTGGTTTTTTCTCCTATGTAAGTCTGACAATCCGACTCTTCTGGAGAAGCTGCACTAAAGCAATGTCCTGAAAGGTAAAAGGAAAGGTTATGAAGGTATGTTGCGGTGATACCGCACTGTTGACTGAGCCACTGTTGCGCCTCCGCCTGTGCCCATGGTATTTTGAGTGCGTAATTGTGTACGCGTGGCACGAATGTTGCTTTGATGGGATTTGAGCAGAGGCCGGACTGCTAGTCGCGCTCTTGGCGTGCCTGGTGATCCTGTTGCGGGGTGCCCCGGACTCGCTTGACGGTGCTTGAGGTTGTCATCGCTGGATTGGTGGTTTGCCGGAGGAGGCCGCATTGTACTTTTGCCGCGAGGGCTGCAGTATGCTCTTCTATACAGAGAGAGCGGTCCGTATTTCCGTTGACTGTGATAACCCCGCGCGGGCCTGGCATCTTGAGCTTAAGGTATGCATAGTGTGGTACCGCATTGAATCTAGCGAATGCGGTTCGTCCCAGCAGTGCATGGTAACCACTACGGAAAGGGACGATATCAAAGATTAACTCTTTGCTTCGGAAGTTATCCGGGGATCCGGAGACCAGTTCCAGTGTTATAGAGCCCGTACATCGGGCCTCTACTCCAGGAATTACACCTTTAAAGGTGGTTTTGGTGGGCTTGATCCTTGAAGGATCGATGCCCATTTTGCACACTGTGTCCTGGTAAAGCAGGTTCAGGCTGCTGCTGCCATCCATAAGGACTCACGTGAGGTGGAATCCATCGATGATTGGGTCTAAGACCAATGCGGTTGAGCCGCCGTGATGGATGCTAGTAGGATGATCCCTACGATCAAAGGTGATCGGACAAGCTGACCATGGGTTGAATTTAGGGACGACTGGCTCCATCGCGTAGACGTCCCATAGTGCTCGCTTCCGTTCCCGCTTGGGGATGTGAGTGGCGTAGATCATGTTGACCATTTTCACCTGGGGGGAAATTTCTTCTGTCCCCCCGTGTTTGGACACCGGGGCTCCTCATCATCGTCGCTATGCAGCCCCTTGTCCTTGTTTTCAGCGTTTATTTTGCCGGCCTGTTTAAATACCCAGCAGTCTCTGTTGGTGTGGTTGGCTGGCTTGTCCGGGGTGCCATGAATTTGGCACGAGCACTCCAGTATACGGTCTAGACTGGACGGTCCCTGATTGTTTCTTTTGAACGGCTTCTTCTGCTGACCGGATTTGGATCCGCTGAATACGGCGTTGACTGCCGTGTCTTCAGTGTTGTCGCCGTTGTTCTGTCGCTTATGTCTGTTGCGCTGTAGCTTGCCATTATTTTCATGGACGTCTGAAGTGCCAGAATGTGGCGTAGTGCTGCTGTGAGCCAACCAGCTATCCTCGCCCGTGCAAAAGCGGGTCATTAGTGTCGTGAGAGCTGCCATGGACTTGGGTTTCTCCTGGCCGAGGTGTTGGGCGAGCCACTCGTCGCGGATATTATGCTTGAAGGCCGCCAGGGCTTCGGCATCCGGACAGTCAACTATTTGGTTCTTTTTAGTTAGGAACCGAGTCCAGAATTTCCTAGCTGATTCTCCGGGCTGTTGAGTAATGTGGCTCAAGTCATCGGCGTCCGGAGGTCGCACATATGTGCCTTGGAAGTTGTCAAGGAATGTGTCTTCCAGGTTTTCCGAACTGCCAATGGAATTTGCGGGCAGGCTGTTTAGCCAGTGCCGGGCGGGTTCTTTGAGCTTGAGGGGAAGATACTTGATGGCATGTAGATCGTCTCCGCGGGCCATGTGGATGTGGAGAAGGAAATCTTCAATCCATACCGCGGGGTCTGTTGTGCCATCGTATGATTCGATGTTTACGGCTTTGAACCCTTCTGGGAATTCATGATCCATCACTTCATCGGTGAAGCAGAGGGGGCGTGCGGCGCCTCTGTGTCGAGCTATGTCACGATGCAGTCCGGCTGCGTTTGACTGGTTATGTTCGGCCCGGCCGGATTTGCTGTTAGTGTATCCAGTATGACGGTCATCGTCATGTGCTGCGGTGCACCCCCGTGATCCGTAGATCGATCTTGGTTGTCCTGCAGTGTTATCCAGTCTATCGCGCAGGTCCTGAGTGTTGCCCTGGGCCGTAGTAAACTGGCGCGAGGGTGCAGGCTGGTATTCAAGCTAATATGCCATTTTATCCCGACCTCGAGGCGGCCGGTCAGCCGTGTGGAGCTCGAGTCCATATTCCTCGGCTGCCAGGACTTCTGTCCATCTATTTGTGAGCAGGTCTTGATCAACTTGAAGCTGCTGCTCCTTCTTCTTCAGGCTTCTCACAGTGGCAATAAGCCGGCTCTTGAAGCACTCCTGCTCCGCGGGGTCTTTGGGCACGCCGAACTCGTCATCGCCGAGGCTAATCTCGTCTTCGGAGGGGGCATGTAGTTGTCCTCCTCCGGATACCCATCCCTCGCCTGTTTGTCTGGGCTGTCTTGCCCATCTTCTTGCTCGGCCCACTCGAGGGCGGGCTGATCGGGGTTGTATTCATCGTCGGCACTGTCCGGATTGTTTTCGTCTCTGGTGCCGGTATTGCCTTGGCGGGGCTTGGAGCGGCGCTGGCGACGGCCATGCTTTGCTTTCTTCTTGGAGGGATTATCCTCCGTTGCCTCATCACCATTGGTTTCTTTCGGAGTGTCCACCATATATATATCGTATGAAGAGGTGGCTGTCCACCGCCCTGTGAGCGGTGCCTCCTGTACGTCTCCTGCATCGTCGTCCATACCGTCGATGTCTTCGGAGTCGAAGTCAAGCACGTCGGTTAAATCATCGATCATGGCAATGAAGTGGGTGGTGGGTGGGCAGTGAATTCCTTCGTCGTCTGTTTCCGACTCAAGTCGGACATAGTTTGGCCCAGGGCCTCCTGACAACGAGAGAGATTTTAATGAGTTCAGCATGTCACCAAAGGGCGAGTGCTGGATGATGTCCGCAGTGGTAAACTCCATTACCGGAGCACAATCTGGCTTGGCTGGCTCGAGGGTGTGCGGACCGGAACCAACAGCCGGATACGAGTCCGGGGGCCCGAGGTTACATGCCTCAACAGAGGTGAGATCGGTGTTCGGCTCTACCACCGATGAGTATGCGGCCTGCGGGGCGGGGTCCACCCCTCCGTCCTTAGGCAGCGCAACCTGCTCCGGATTTGGATCCGGGTCTACTGCAGGGGTGATACCCCGAGCGTTGTCCGACAGCAGGTCTAGGTCGTGCTCGTCGTGACTGTCCGGCGCTTCTGGCACATGCCCGAATCCGTCGAAGATCAAGTCTCCGTGAATATCCGCCGTGTAGTTCAAGTTTCCGAACCTGACCTGGTGGCCAGGGGCGTAGCTGTCGATCTGCTCCAGATGGCCAAGCGAATTGGCCCGCAGTGCGAAGCCACCGAACACAAAGATCTGTCCGGGGAGAAAAGTCTCGCCCTAGACCGTGTTATTGTTGGTTATTGAAGACGCCATGAAGCCTCGAAGCGACGACATAGAGGAACTCCCAATGAAAGCACCAATGTCGGTGTCAAAACCGCGGATCTCGGGTAGGGGGTCCCGATCTGCGCGTCTCGGGCTGATGGTAACAGGAAGCAAGGGACACAATGTTTACCCAGGTTTGGTCCCTCTCGATGGAGGTAAAACCCTACTTCCTGCTTGATTAATATTGAAGATATGAGTAGTACAAGAGTAGATCTACCACGATATCGTAGAGGCTAAACCCTAGGAGCTAGCCTATGATGGGATGATTGTAAATGTGATCGGCCTTCTAAGGACCATCCTCTCCGGTTTACATAGACACCGGAGAGAGCTAGGTTTTACACGGAGTCAGTTACAAGGAAGGAAATATAATATCCGGATCGCCAAGCTTGTCTTCCACGCAAAGGAGAGTCCCATCCGGACACGGGCGGAGTCTTGAGTCTTGTATCTTCACGCTTCAATAGTCCGGACGATGTATATAGTCCGGCTGTCCAGATACCCCCTAATCCAACACTCCCTTAATGAGTTCCGGCACCACGATGGCGTGGTGATGGTGGTGGTGAAGAACTATCTCCGCAGGGCTTCGCCAAGCACAACGGAAACTATGACGGTGGATAAACTAGAGGGTCGGGGTTGATGGCACACGGCTTGGTGTATCTTGGTGTGTTCCGGGTGCTATCCCTGCTCCTCTATTTATATGTTGAGCCCGGGGGTCATAACTTGGAGAAAAAGCCTCCTCAAAGTGGGTTTAACCCGCAAGGCAAGAGTCCTTCACTATAAAAAAAAGACACATCCGTGACATTTTTGGCCGAACGAATTTTTTTCCTGTCATACTTATGACACTTCTATGACGATAATTGTGACAAAACCCGGTATCATCATAGATGTGGTGGGCTCCTACTTCTATGACAAAAAATCATGACAGAAAATGGGCTTTTTGTCCTGGGCGGGCCGGAGACGCAGCTGCATGACATTCTTTGGGCCGTCCATGATGAAAAAACCATTGTAGAAGCGAGGGCGAGGAAAATTTTGGGGAGTTCCTGGTTATGGTGGGTGGTCGGGGGCCGAGCGATGCGCGTTTCTCTCGTAGACGTACGTGCGTGTGTGCGAGGTGTTGGCTCTAACTGAACCCGAGCGAGGCGTTGGGCTCTAACCGAACCCGAGCGATTGCACTGCAGGCTATGCGTTACTGAACCCGAGCGATCGATCGATGGCTGTTAACTGAACTAATTCGAGTGATTCCTTCACTACTGCTGCTAACTGAAGCCGATTGATGCTGCCTATGGATGAACAGTGAGCGTTGCAGGGGGGGTGGATGAACAGTGAGTGGTGGGGGTGGATGAACAGGACCCTGTGGCGTTGCCTCTGGATGAACAGGACCCCGATCGATCGAGCCGGTTGGGGCTGGATGAATAGGACAACCCTGTGGAGGGCTGGATGAATAGTAGATGGTGGAGGGGTGGATGAACAGTAGCCCATGGAGGGGTGGTTGAACAGGAGCCTGTGGAGAGGGGTGGTTGAACAGTAGCCGGTGGAGTAGCGCCTGGTAGAGGCTGGATGAATAGGAGCCCGTGGATGAACAGTCGCAGGTGGAGGCTAGAGGAGGTCGACTTTGGATGAACAGTAGCCCGTGGAGGCTGGAGGAGGTCAACGGTGGATGAACAGTAGCCCGTGGAGGCTGAAGGAGGTCGACGGTGGAGATGAACAGTATCCCGTGGAGTCCCGTTTTGAAGTACGCCACACCCCTCCCGATGAACAGGACCCCCATTTCGACCGTAGCGCTCCAACACAAGTCTGTTTTGTCTGTTTTGCGGTACGCCACACCCCTCCCAAGCAATAGGACCCTCGTTTCGATCGTAGGAGGTCTGTTTCCTCCGTTTTGCGGTATGCCAGACCCCTCCCAATGAACAGGATCCCATTTCGAACATGGCCGGTCGAACACAAGGATGTATCCTCTGTTCTGCGGTATGTCAGGCCTTGTTTCCATCGCCAGTTCCGTCCAAGCCCTCCCGATGAACACGACGACGCATTCCGTTCCGACCCAGCCGGTTGGCTCCCCATGAACATGACGACGACATTGTTTCTCCGATCCGACCCAGCCATGTACACGAGCCCTGGCCAGACGTATGCGCGAGTAGGCGTTCGAGACCCCGCCCGTATGTACGTACGTGGCCGTATTTTCTTTCTTGTACACTGGCCGCTATACGTACGTGCACATGCTACGTGCACGCCTCTACTACGACACGTGCGCGCCTCTATATCCACCAGTATGTATGTACACGTTCGTGACCAAAATGACAATGCTACGTACGCTTCGACCAGGTGGGTCCCGATTGTCAGGCACTTCCTTGTGTGCGAAGATGTAGCTGGTGGGTCCCAGCAGTCAGGGGGGAGAATCATTTTTTTTGCCCGGATGCACTTCCTTGTGTGTGAAGATGTAGCTGGTGGGTCCCAGCAGTCACGGGGGAAACGCTTTTTTCACGAAATATAGTGGCCCGTCCGGTGGGTCCCTGCTGTCAGGTGGAGGTATCATTATTTTCCGCGTAATAAGGAGGAACTTCCTTGCTGCGGCCATGGACCCAGCTGTCAGCCTCTCCACGTACAGTCCAGGTCCGATGGAAGTCGTTCCTTGACCATGTTGACCACGCCGCTCTAAGAGCACCACGGCGGTGGAAGACGGCGAGGCCTAGGAAGGGGACGACGCGGAGCTGGGGAAGACGCGGCAGTGGATGCCCCCGCGGAGAGGAGTACGAGGGTTCACTGGTTCGGTTGCGGTGTAAGGCTGTCGTCGCCGCAGAATAACAGGGGGTGTGGGTGAGTAGAGGGATGGCCTGGCCAGCGGCGGGAGTAGTAGGGGGCGGTGAGGCCTCCGCGGCATCACAGCCGACCACGGGAGGCAGGAGCACGCAGCACGACCGGCGCTGCTTTGTGCGGCTGGAGCAAGAAGAGCAGAGGTTGAAGAAGCACTACGGCCGTTGGATGGACATCGTATGGTCACTGGAGCTAGAATCATTCATATTGACTAAGTTGACAAAGCCCTCCGTCCCTGTCAACTTAGTGGGCCAACAAGTCAGCCTCCCACCATGGTGGGTCCCAGCTAGCAGGGGGAGTATTCATTTTTTTCCTGCTTAATAAGGAGGCACTTCTGGTGGGTCCGAGATGACAGCGGCGGGAACGGTTTTTTTGCGAAATATGGTGGCCTGTTAGGTGGGTCCCAGCAGTCAGGGGGAAACGTTTTTTTTTGCAAAATACAGTGGCCCGTCCAGTGGGTCCCTGCTGTCAGGTGGAGGAATCATTATTTTCCGCGTAATAAGGAGGCACTTCCTTGTTGCGGCCGTGGACCCAACTGTCAGCCTCTCCACGTACAGTACACTTCCAATGGAAGTCGTTCCTTGACCACGTTGACCATGCCACGTTCCATTGCATGCATGAGTCCATGGGCGCAGTGTGTCCCCACTGTCAGCCTCTCACGTACAGTCATCTTCCGATGACTCTCGGTTGTTGACCATGTTGACCACACCGTGCCGAGCGCACCAAGGCCAATGGACGGCGGCGAGGCCCCAGACTGGAACGACCCAGAGATGGGGAAGACAGGACAATGGAGTCGCAGATGGAGAGGAGTGGGAAACTTGACTGGTTCGGGTGCGCGGCAACACGGCCGCGGTGCCGCCCACGGGAGACAGGATCAAGAACAGAGGTTGAAGAAGGGGCACGGTTGTTGGATTACCATCCAACGGTCTAGCTACTATAATCATTTGTTGATTAAGTTGACAAAGCCGTGCGTACACGTCCGCTTAGTAGGCCCACAAGTCAGCCACCAAATCTGACGGGTCCCAGCTGTCAACGGGATGACTAATTTTTCTGCAAAACAAGGAGGCACTTCCTTCCGTGCGAACATACAGCCGGTGGGTCCCAGCTGTCAGGTGGAGGAAACATTTTTTCAGCTTAATAAGGAGGAACTTTCCTTGCGTGCGACCATGGACCTCGTGGGTCCCAGCCGTCAGGCTCTCCACATACAGTCCTCTTCTGATGACTCTCGTTTGTTGACCATGCTGCACCGAGCGCAGCAAGGCGGCGGACGACGGCGAGGCCCCGGACGGGAATGACTCGAAGATGGGAAGACGCGGCAGTGGAGTCGCAGATTGAGAGGAGGAGAAGGGTTATAACTGGTTCTGTTGCAGCGTGGGGCTGTAATCTGTGGACAATAACAAGAGGTGTCGAGGGGTGGAGGGATAGCCTGGCCGGCGGTGGGGTAGCGCTTTGTAGCGATGCATGCTAAGCAGATCCGCTAGCCGCCGGAGGCCGGACCAGGCGGTCCCGGCAACGCTGGAGGAAGAAGAAGAGAGATTGAAGATGCATGCCGGCCGTTGGATATAAATCCAATGGCTATGGATGTCACAATCATTTGTTGACCAAGTTGACAATGCCCTGCGTAGGCTTCGACCTATTGGCCCACATGTCGGCCTGCAAAAATGTGGCATATATTTAACCCATTTTTTCTAGGATGTACAGTCCATTTGCTGGGCTGGGTGAACAAATAATTTCGCGTCACTCGGGCCCATTTATATTTTCTAAGAAATCCTAGCCCATTTGCACTTCCTTGAAATACATGAATTAGCTAGGCTCGTTATATATATAATGTTATGTTAGAAGGAGCAATTAATATCAAAGAATAAACTGAAGCAGCACATTATATATATATATATATATATATATATATATATATATATATATATATATAATTAACAAATTAGCGAGTTATTGCTCAAAATAAAAATGAGCGCGTTATTATTAAATTGGTCCTTAAAATCTTCGCAAGCTTTTGTACGCAATCACGAGGATTTTCCTTGCCTGTGAGTCAAAAACAACCAGGATTTTCCTTGCCAACTTCTGTTAAACATTTACTTTTATAAGTTAATAACACGTGGGATGTTTTTATAATGTATATATAAGTCTCTATAAAATATACGATAATAGTAATAATATAAATATATATAATGTGGTTAGAAGGGAAAACATAAATTGGACACGACATTATTATTCTTATATATAGATAAATAGAACAGAGACCTGCGTTTTATTAAAAAAAATCATTGGGCTGCTGATCTTTAAGAAAAAGCCCATAGGCCGGTATGGACCTCAAAAAATAAGTTGAAACCACTGTCTCCGTATGTCGTGGGCTACGCATGTTAAAATACAAAACCTAGGCCTAGCTGATACTTGTTCGCCCTCTGGAAAAAAATGATACCAGATCCCCGAGCGAACTGGATTAAAGAGGGGGCCGGCGGCACGACTGAAGAAGCACATCAGGAGCAATTTTTTTTCTTCAGTGGATGGCTCTCAATAGCATTTTTTACTTGCCTCTGCACCATACAACTTGTATTTTTAGCCTCCCAGTCCGTCGTGGTGGACCAGCAGCCCATTTGCTGGGCGGGCCAACCTACAAAAACCAGCACTCGATTTTTCATCAAGCCCCAAAAACAACACAATGCTATGTTTGTTTTGAGGCCGAAAACATTACGGCAGGGGTTGAGCGAGGGAGAGGGGAAGACAGAGTAATAAAAAGATTAAAAAGAGCTGATGCGCCATTGCTACCCTAACAAAGAAGGTGCAATTCTTCTCGGGAAGAAGGTGTGCCATTGACACCCACACGTCACATACCCCACAGTAGGCATACTAACAAGTTCACACACAAATATAACAGAAAAGGTAAACATTCGTATCAAACTCAGGTTCACAGGACACGTTCATATTCATAGCCAACATTCACTATCAACAACTCAAAAGATTCATATATACACAAGCTCAGGATATCTATGCATCCAAATGATTGATAGATCACACAGACAATATTCATACATAATTCACAAAAATATTCAGATATACACATGTTCAGTATGTTTATGCATCCAAATGATTGAGATCACAGCCAATATGATCCATGGATGAACTTTAATTACCTAGGGTACAGACTGGTAAATGGTGTTCAGTCGGAGGTACTTCTTGCTAAAATTAGTTCTTGTATGAGTAAACTTTCGAGTACATAAGAGGCAGCACAGACAATCTGAACTTTGCTTGTAGGTTTATCCTCAAATAGTGGCCTCATGCTAAACGAGGTTTGAGAAACTTGGCCACTACTTTCATCCAACTAGTTTACTGGCTCATCTTGGTCATGTAGCTTGCCAAAATTATACACTGTAGACGAGAAAGGAGGTGGTTGAGAAAACGAACCATCCAAATTTTTTGTGCAGTTCAACTGAAATGGAGCATCCCTGGCATGCAGACTGATTAAGTGCCTGATGAATATACGCGTCAACCAACTTGTCTGGAATCTTTAGACTCCATGCCATACAGTTCGCTACCATATCTGCTGATAACCAAAAGGCACAAGTTGGGACCAAAGACTGGACTATGTTCTTCTGGGCTATGCGCCAAGCAATATTTTTGGCGTTCACTCTCCTAATACTTGGGAGTTTGACAACTGGTTGATGCTGGTTGATACTCGAATGAAGATAGGCACTTCTTGTCAACATCGATGCTTGTCTGAGTGAACTTTGGAGTACATGGTAGCATCATAAGTATTTGTCCATCTGGTCATTTTGTGCAGTTCTACTGAAATCACCCAATGCAATGATTTGCCTGCGAGTTCAGGCTCCAAGTTACTCCTTTATAAAATCGGCAAACAGTAGCACAATACCAAATTACCAATACGTGACAAGCACAATAATCAGGATAAAGACCAGTACCAACCTGTGTGAGGTAGCATATCAATTACTATTTCCTTTAACTGGAAGCCGAGATAAGCGAAGCAACTGACAGCGAAGGAAGAAAGCAAGCCGAGATTAGCGACTGACAGGAAAGGACGGAAGTTGTCGAGGCAATGAAGCACCCAAAGTTTTTGTGCAGTTCCACCAAAATCGAGCATCCCTGTTGGCACATATATTGAGAGAGTGAGGTTACTGTAATAGTGGGACTACTTGATGAAACATACACTAACAAATAGAAGCACCCTCATAATCTTAATGGATAAAGTTAGCAACATAGTAGTCTTGCTTAAAGAGAAATATTAGTTTATTAATCGGTGCCAATTAGCTGAACACTCAAAGCATTGCCATTTATCATAGGTTGCAAAACTTTAACGTGCAAAGATAAAGGAGTTTCTCATGACAGTAGCACGATACAAATAGAGATGACAGCAAACTAATATGCATGAAGGCCTTAGGCCCGTACCAACCTGAGAAAAAAGGCTTATTCATGTAGTCCCATAAGAGATGATAAAGCACTCACTGGAATCACTCAATAGTATATATTTTTGTGCACTTCAAATGTATGGTTGAAATCACTCTTGTTTACCAGTGGTGAGATTATATCGAAAGATTATCAAGAACTTCCAGGAAAGTTAAAGCATTGGCCGGGATACAATTCATTGTATTGTCTTGTGTAGTTCCACTAAAATGTATGATTGGCACAACATGATCCCTGTTTGCACAAGTAGGAACAAGGTGAAACCTTCATTATCTTAGTGAGAAAGGATAGGAAGACATTAGCATATTACTCAAATAGTAGCATCAAATTCATGATGGACAATACGCAAAACATTGCCTTGTTGAACCAATGGCAATAAATTGACATGCAAAACAATAGCACTATTATGTCATGACACTAATAATATTCCCTCCCCACTCCACCACATGATTCACCTCCATAGACAAACATACACACGTACATGATTCAGCATAGGGTCCTACTAAGATTTGTTTAACTCCGACAGGAAAATGAGGAAGCAATAAATTAGTGGTACTTAAGTACTCCTAATTAATTAAGTGAGACAGCAGAAGTGGAAGGGCTCCCTGGAGGATCGTCTCACATGTAAGGTAGTCGTTCCCGGAGCCCTTGAATGGCCTCGACTGAGGCCTCTGGCTTCAGCAAGATCGCCTTGGCACTGTTTATTCCTCTTCTTCCTCCTCTTCATGCTCTATTTCTCTTTCTCCTCACCAGTTGGTGAAACCAAGTACATGATTGGCCTTCTATTTCAGAATTGGTTTTGTCAGTGAGGGAGTACAAGTGTACTAGTAAAAAATAGCATTATTTTCTCATGGTAGTCGGAAAATAGAGATGAACACATGCATTAAATATCATTCTTACCTAAAGGAAGGTTATGGCGCTAATATGGATGATGAGGATTGGAACACAGGTCTCCCTTTGTGCAGTTCCACCGAAATGAACCAACTGTTCCATTCTGACATTCCAGTTAAACAGCACAAAAGTCACTTCTTTTAAGAAGAGTTTTTGTGCAATGCACCAAAAGGTCAGAACAGCAACCAAGTGAATTGGATATCCCTGTTTGCACAAAAAGTTATAGAGGAAATAGTCAGAGTCTCAAACAATTACAGGCAAAAATATTTGGCTAAACTTGTCATGGCTTCTAACAGTGGCATGGCTTCATTTTTACCAGGGACATTAGATTAAGAATAGCTAAATATTTGATATAAGGGCATGGGACAATGGGTGCACCAGCAGTCTAGCACCATGTACGTAAACAGGGGCATAAAGTGGTGATTCATATTTTGTTGCCCCGAGAAACAAACATCCAAGAAACTTATCTGGGTTGGTCCCATTTTTGTTCACTCTAGCCACCTACTCCTATGTGTGGATACCAAATCTAGTCCTGGTCATACCAATGTGTCCAACGTTACCCCTATATTTCCCTTTTCGACCAAGAGACCGGCTGGATGACCAGTCTGTACTACTTTCACCCCCTTTCCTTCCTGTTTGTACCAAGTCCGATGTACATACTAAATTCCCCCACCCCCACTTTATTTCTTGTTTGAACCAAGTACTCCCTCCGTCCGGAATTACTTGTCATCAAAATGGATGTGTCTAGAACTAAAATACATCTAGATACATCTATTTCAATGACAAGTATTTTTGGACGGAGGGAGTACAAGATTCGACTCCATGAAGTAGCTTTACCTCTAACAATAGAAGAAGAAAATTAGGTAACGTTGGACCATTCGATCGAGAGGGGCTGAGAGGTAGAAAATGATGCACATGCATCGATGTAGCGAGCTCGGGAAGTAGAGCTAAGGCGGTTTCGAACGAAGATATACCTGAAGGTCATCGGGATGTGGATAGGTGGGTGGCGGGAGGCCGGATCCTCCCACAGGAAATGACGAAGGGATCAGAGGACCTCCCGTGCCGGCGCTCGGCCAGAGATAACGGTGCGGCCGGTAGTGGGTCTCCTCCCTCGCTGCCGACAATGGCGTAAACGCTGCCCCTCATCCCCTTCACCGGCGGAGGGGGATACGTCCGGATCTGTAACTAGCGGTGAGGATAGAAAGACAGTGTTTTTTGAAGGGAGAAAGATAGTGTTACCACCCCTATCTTGTTTAGATCTGGAGAGGATGAGAGTGTGTAGTCACTTGTTGCAATCTCTAAAAAGACTTATATTTGGAAACGGAGGGAGTACAACGCATGCATGCATGCCGTGACTTTCCTTTTGATACTTGCATGTGTTGATTTGATGCACCTTGCCAAATTTTGACTATAAATTTAACTAACCAAATTTTCATGCATGTCACAAAAAATTACGGGGCTATTTGGATTGTGACTATGTTTGTTTTATGTTGCCACATTATTTTTCCCGCACTTGCCACACTTGCCTAACCTGAGTTGCTCAAATTGGAAATGCCCGCTATGGAGCCAGCCACTGGTGCCCGAGCTTTATGCCGGACTGCTTCCGAGGTGGTGCACCTTGGGGTTCGCCAATCGTGGAAATCACTCTGGGACCCCAAAACAATGAGTAATAGTCCACAAACGGGCCAGACTCGGCCAAAACTGCGTTTGTTGATGACCGGCATGTAAGCGCACCTTGGGGTTCGTCAATCGGGGAAATCACTCCGGGACCCCAAAATAGTGAGTAATAGTCCATGAAACATGCCAGAATCAGCCAAAACATGGGCTGATTTTTATGAATTTAATTCCGAATTGTGCAATGTAATCTCGGCCGAGATGTATAGCCAGTAGCCCTCAAGGTGCGTGTTGGCCTAATATCCGGGATGCACCTAAAGGAAAAAATCAAATCGCTGACCCTAGTAGCCCCGAGACTCACGTCGATTAGTAAAATCAGCATGAGGATCAAATCCCAGCTCGACAGCATACTTAGGAAAAAAACGCGGTGTGCGAAGTCCTCGAGACTCACGTTGGGTGCGGCCGACCAATCTGAGGATAATAATCTCCTCGAAAACTATATTGCACTTTAAATTTTCTGCATTGGATAGGCAATGCAGTAGCTCCCGAGACATCGGTCGGGTGGCAACACCAGATTAGGGGATCGATGTGCTCCTTTAATATTTGTAAATAATGAGCGCAAAGCCCAGTAGCCCCCGAGCCTTAATGTGGGCACGGGTGGCCGAATTAAGGATCGATATCCGTTTGACAGAAAATTTTGTTGTGTTTAACACAAACTTCTCGGAAAGAGAATAAAGATCTCTTAAAAGAGTTTAGAGCTGGTCGAAATCCGAGCTCGCCAAGGTAGGCCCCGAGGGGTTTAAAAGATGGATTGCAGTAAATGGATTTTACTCGCAATTTTTATGTGTAATGATTCTATGTATCCAAGTACTTTACATCATAAATGCTCGGATCCACATTGTAAAAAAAAAAACTTTGTTGACCGACCATCGGCTTCCACCTCCTTGGCCAGCAGCCGAGGAGTGTTTGTCCTACTTTATAAAGCCTTTATGAGGGCAAAGATTTACGGAAAACAAGGCAATTCAGCCATATGGTTTTATAAACAAAGGTACGTGGAGAGATATGTTATATTACTTTTTAACTTAAGAAACATCTTCCAAAGAACATTGTCCCACTGTCGATTCCTTTCTTTGGGTTGTCATGCTAAGCATGATCATGAAACCTCAGCTCCGATCAATGTGGGAGGAAAATATTGAGGATTTAGTTCGGGGAGAATTTCCGAACTCTATGGTATTAATGAACCAAAAAATTTACTTCCGTCATTGCCGACCAATGAGATCCTTTAAGATTGCTAGCTTTTGGCTTCACCCAATCTGAGGTACTAACTCGGATGATCCGGTAGTAACAATCACATAGGTGCTCCCTTTACCACCTAGCCGAACAATTGGGAATGTAAGGGTAAGCACAGGAGCCAGGCAACCCAGCTTGGCCAAAATCTTAAGTCAAATTGATGCATATTTATGGCTGTATATAACGATAATTGCGGAAGGAAACACTTGTATAATGAATACAAATGTTGATGATATATACTTATTTTGACTCCATTGCGACCGTTTATCAGTTGAAAGTGGCCCATCGTCGACTTCTACCCCTTTGTAGATACTATGCAGGGTGTTTCTGCAATAACCAGACAATCCTTAGCCGACGACTCGGTGCCCGGAGACGGTTGTGTTAGCGGAAACAAGGCAATCAGATATCTTGGCTTTATAACTTTCACTTATTCATAGGAGCTTTAAACTGGGGAAGCTGGCTACGAGCCCCTGGTTAGTGTTCGGTGACAGCAGATGTCCACGGTCATTGGATCGCTGACCAGTTTGCGCTTAATGTGATAGTCAGTTTTTGGCTTTCTCCACTGAGGTGCTTAACCATGCGGGCTAGAAGCAAAATCGCGGTGGTTCCCCTATTGCACAGCTAGTCGAACAAAGCGGAACTTAGGAGGCAAGCACAGGAGCCGGACAACCCAACTATTGACCGAAGACACAATTCGAAACCGATGCATATATAGCAACATCCGAGAATGTCTTTGCCGAATCTCTAACAGTGTCCGGCGTTGCACTCTGAGACTTATGCGAAAAACACACAAATAGTTTAAAAGTGCCAAAAGCTTGGAAAACCAAAAAACGTCAGTAAAAACATGACGTCCGAACAAGATCAAGTGTTCGGTGCCAATCCGAAAATTGGAAAAAATTTGTGCTTCTGTCGACCAAGAAGAAAACACATTCATAGCTCATATATAAATTTTAAGAGCCCCCAAGTGACTTGGGTGAAAGAATTTTATGTGTAATGATTGTATGTACCGAAGTACTTATATCATATATGTGTTCACCCGAACTTTATATGCGTCTTAACCGACCGTCGCCTTCTCCCTCTTCGGTCAAGGACCGAAAAGTGTTAGGTACTCCCCCTATCGAGAATGTCGACAGTGTTTCCGATAACCAGGCAATCAGGCCATAAGGTTGTAACAGACAAAGCGCGCTCGGGGAACTTATGCTATATTACCGACAAAGTGTAAGAAGCATCTTCGAAGAAAATAGTACCCCCACCGATACCTTTCTTTGGTTTCTCATTATTACTATGAGACTTGTGCAATAGATTTTTTGTACTCATGAGTTCCATTGTGTGCCGACCATTATTGAAAACAGTAAGAGCGCTAGCTTTCAGCTTCACCTAGTCTGAGGTCTGGCTCGGATGACCCGATCGTGACAATCGCAGAGGTGCTCCCTTTACTCCCTAGCCGAACAATCGAGAACGTAGGGGTAAACACGGGAGCAAGGCAACCCAGCTTGCAAATCGCTTAGGTCAATATGGTGCATATTGTGGCATAATACACAAACAAGGAACAAAGCCGTACAAGTATAATCATATGTAAGCGGGGAAAGCTCCATCAAGGGAGCCCCCAATAAATGGGGTATTTGAATATGTGCGTCACAAACAAAGTTTTGACAAGGAACTTTGTCACAAACAACTTTGTGCCAAAAAGTATAATGCTTGGTCGAACCGAAAAAAAATTAAAAATGAAAGTTTTTTAGCATGAAAGCAACTTAGCTGGTTAATGTGCTCGGTGTTGATGACGCGATTTGGGCTTGCGGCGGGACGAAGACGCCCATTGAACTGTGATAGATCCGACAAGGTTCACAGTCCTCGGCATGGCTGAGGTCCCAGCCCCCAGGCCCGAGGTGTCCGAGCAAGGAGTTCGGCATTCCGGAGTAGTGACCACATAACGCAGTCAAAATCGATTACCTGCACACATAAAACAGTGCGGTCCAGGAAATAATAATAATATATATATAATCCTTGAATAATTGCTTTACGCAAAAATAGTTTATTTAAAGATATGTGGCCTGGCGCCGAAGCCAATGTCGATGCAGGGCGTCGGCGTGACGCAGTGAAGGCATGACAAAGCCTGAATTTGCAGGGTGGTCTATGTTTCGGATGCGGCGTTCGCCGAACTATGTACGGAAACTGACCGAACCACCACGTGACCATTTTTAATGTGGTCGCCATTTGATATACCTGTGTATAGATGATGGAACAAAGCAGAGTAATAATTCCTTGGGAAAAATAGACCCAAACAAGCAAAAATTGCTAGGATTAATAGCACATGGTTTTATTTGTTGTAGCGGTCCGAAGAAAGGTTACTCCCAAAATTGGAACTCGATCTGCACACCCATTGCCTGATGGGTGATGAAGCGCAGGCATGACGATACTGGCAAAGGTTGGCTCGCTGAGGCAAAGCCCGTGGTCCAGCTAATGTGATGAAGCTGGTCGGCCGTTGACGCCGAAGTCTTCGAAGTAAGTTCATGAAGGGATGACGAAGCCCCCAGTCCAGGCGAGGAGACGGAGCAGGTCGGTGAGGATATGTTGCAGCTGCCATGTCAGCCGAGGTGTTGAAGTACTTCGGTGTGACGGACATCGGCTCGATGAAGCAACGGTTCGGCCATGCCGATGCAGGTCGTAACTTGTGACATGGTCAATGTTGGCTTGATGAAGTGACCGTGCGGCGATGCCGGTGTGCCTGCTTCGTGTAATCCGTGGGGCGGCGATGTTGGTGATGATTTATCCTTCGCGATGCCGGACTATTGTTCGGCTGGCCCAGATGATGATTCGAAGAAGTTGAGCTCGGCTCACCGAAGCGACGACGTATCTAGCTCAGGTCGGCCGCCGTGGAGTGATGTTGTCGGGCTGGTTTAACACCGGCGTGACGGTGAAGATTATATTGGAAAAATACTTATAATATTAGTGGGATGTGTTTGAGAATAAAACACAATACCCCATACAAAAGCTTCCTTCAAAAAGGATGTTTGAAATCCCGTTCATAAAGAAGACGAACTCGGGTCAGATTCGTTCTCACGCAGAAAACATATCCGAAAAGTGATGCACTAATCGGAAGGTTCCCGGAGTTGGACGATCAGATCGAGCTGATTTTTTGATAGGTGGTAGATATAGGAATTCCGCAGCCGATCAACGGTTGGATCTTCCAAAGGACGTCTGAGCTAGATGCTGGACACCATGCTCCAAACTCGTCCGGATTCTCGTCCAGATTCAACACGGCTCCGGTATATCGAAGATTGCCGGAGATTCCTCCATTGGAACTCGACGAAATTTTGCAGTGTTGTTGTAGACTCAATTCCGGACAATTCCACCGAAGCAATCGTTTAAGCGACACTCGAGGAGGCGGTGGCGGTGGATACAAGCTCGTTGTCTCAAAAAAGAGCACGGTTGCCCGAGGGCAATGTTGACGTTGAGGCCCCGAGCTCCATGGATGATTCCTCCATGATCTTGATGAAGATCAGAGTTGATGTTGATGAAGGCACTCATCTGAACATGACGATCGGAGGCAGGGCGCAGTCCTCGGTCAAGCCAAGGTGACCAGTCGAGCTGGTGACGAAGAGGCCGACGTCGCAGTTGATCTGCAGTCGAGCCATTGACCCCTTTTGCCGATCACACAGCGGAACTCTCAATGAAAGCACCATTGTCGGTGTCAAAACCGGCAGATCACGGGTAGGGGGTCGCAAGCTGTGCGTCTTAGGATCGATAGTAACATGAACACGGGATTTTACCCAGCTTCAGTCTCTCTTGATGAGATAATACCCTACATGCTGCTTGATTGAATTTAATGAGTATAGGGGTTACAAGAGTTGATCTACCCCGAGATCATATGTTGTGGTCTAAACCCTAGAGGTATGATGAGTAATGTCATAATAATCTATCGACTAGCCTGGCCTCGGTTTATATAATGCACCAGAGGCCTAGGATAACAAGAGTCCTAGCCAAATACACTTGCGGGGGAGGAGTCCTTATCTTGATCACCAAGTCTTGTGGAATCTTCCTTGTATGCAGCAGCTGTCCGCACTGGCCCATGAGTATACGGCCATGGGGGTCCTCGGCCCAATCCAACTGATCGGGAGACGACGTGGTGAGTACCCCTGGTCTAGGACACCGTCACTCACGTGGTGCGGTGCCTTGGAGCACGCATATAGTAGCCAGGCTCTTGCATGTGACAAAATTGCTATTTGAGCCCACTATTGTAGTACTAGTACTTGCTACTCCCTCCGTCTAGGTGAGTAAGTCGTTGAATTTGTAGCTAAGCATCCCTCATTGAATTGTTTAACAATTAAACTCCATCATCCATTGGTTGATACTCATTCTGCATAGGTCCACGTTCTTAGCACCGTTTCCTCCTGGGGTCACCAATGTTTATTTGCTAATTAATAGCATTGCATGCAATGAACTAGCCACTGCAAGTCATTAAAAGCATGCACACCTCTCATCTCTTATTAGTTGATATGACAAGAAACAAGAAACAAGGTAGAAGTTAATGCATCGTGCCTAAATGTTTTGAGACTATTTGGTTTTTGTAAGATGACTTACACACCTAGACGGAGGGAGTAGTATAGCCCTGTAAACCGGAAAGGAGTATTTGCCTTTTCTAGAGATTTTAACAAGTGACTAGACTACACCGCGTGCAGTACTCCCTCCCTTCCGGTTTATAGGGCTCAAATCTCAAATCTCATGAACCAAGGCATTTTGCGATTGGAGGAATGTATCTCGTACTTTACAAAACTACCCTAATTAAACTCATGCATTAATTACATAGTTCTCTCGTTTTCCTCTCCGCCTTGGTCGCGGTGCACAATATTGAGCACTCCTATATGACTAGCCGCTCTATCTACATGCAGGACATCAGACTAGCCACAGTCGGAGTAACTTCAGCAGTAACATCGAGTCCAACTCAGCAAATTTGCTTATGTGCCAATGAGTTAATGAGGAAAGAGGTAGTTTGAGTAACTTAGCTAGTTACTGTAACATCACATGTCCCAATGCAATATGAGTCTATAACCTAATAAATTAAGCTTTGCATGTTACCACACTTATGTTACTACCCACTATGAAGGTAGTAATATAGTCTAGGGATATGTGTATGTTACTAGTGTATGTTACTCCCCACTATGGCTAGTCTCAAAGCATCCGGGCCCGCGTGCCATCCACCAAATCACAGCAAGGTGCTACAGTCGAGACTCACCTGTCACCCCGGTGTGGCCGTCATGACCCGTCATATCACAAAACCCACACCTTTACCAGCAGTGGTATGGTGGCCTCCAAGTTGGACTGGACGAAGAAACCATCGTTTCATTGGAATGCTCGTTGAGGCCCTTTCTTCCCTTTCTTGAAGAAAACCTCACTCCAGGCTACTCACTGCTGCCATTTTTCTTCTGTACTGATGAAGGAAAGGTGGGCGAATCAGTTATGCTGCTATATTTTCATTCCAAGAATCTTCTTTTTGCGAAGCACCGACCGATTCTCACATCCTATTCTTTGCCCGTTTTCATTGCGATTGTGCTTTCCTTTCGATTGCTTTTTGTTTTTCAGTTCATTGATGGATCCTAGAGCACTAGGCAAAGAGTTTCGGGTGGACAACCCACTGGAGACAGGGATCTCTAGGAAGCGAGCACCGACCAATGAGTTGACCATGTTGGCGGGCCAACCCGTGGAGACGAAGAACTCCAAGAAACAAGCACTGGCCAAAGAGTTGACGACGTTGGCGGACGAACTCCTTAAAGAAAGTTGGAAGAACAGCAAGGGCCCCACCATTCCTACCCCAGAAAATCTGATGGCCACCTATGCGAGGCTCAAGGCCAAGTTTGAGGAGATAGTCGCCGTTGAGAAGCAGTACTCCCCTGGCAAGGTGATGGCCCCCATCGAGGACGAGGAGATGGTCCCCGGAGGGATGAGATCCCCCGGTAAGCTGCACAAGGTAAAAAATAATGGCTTATTACCATAGTTGTTGTTTTTGATTATTTGCAATTTGCTTGCTAATATGTTAGGGTTGTGCAGGTGTCAGTGGACGTTCTTGATGATTCCGATGTCGCGGCCCGTCCTGTTGGCATCGCCCCAGAGATCGATTCTGATGCCGCTGTCCATCCTGTGGACATCGCCCCAGAGATCGATTCCGATGTCGCAGTCAGTCCTGTGGACATCGCCCCAGAGATCGATTCCCATGCCGTTGTCCATGTTGTGGTCATTGCCCGAGAGATCGATGACAAGAAATAGTTGGTCGCGCTAATCCTTCAGGGTAGTTTGCATTGCCCTGTGTTTAATTACCAGAACGATGCGTGTTATCAAACCATCTTAGGGCTAGTGCACTGTCTTGTGTGGGCGGTACTTGCTACTTTTGTTTGATAGCAAATCATGTGAACCCTCTCTGAGTTATGGAAACAGATGTATCCTCACCAGCTTTTGATGTAATATATGGCATGCTTAGATGTAAGTTTGAACTGTTTATCATATCAGCGGGGCTTGTTTGATGATTCTTGGTGTTAGTAGGCTAGCTCCTGTGCGAGCTATAGTACTTGCAAAACACTCATCAAAGAGAAACGTTGGGGCTGATGAGCTCGTGGTATTCTTATACTTATCCGTCGTTGATCGACCAATAGCCCTAGCTCCCAAAATTGTAGGCTTAGCGATCAATCAGACAATAGTCGACACAGATACATTCAGGCCTCATTTGGTTCATAGGGTAGGAAAATCATAGCAAAAGTACAGAGACGTACAACACAAAATCATAGCAGTGCAGAGATGTACTCCCTCCGTTCCAAAATAGATGACCTAGGCAGGCTAGTTTGGCCTAGTGGGTTTCAGTGATATGACGTGGTACAGTGCCGTCCAGTCTTCGCGTGTGGTAGCAGTATTGCGGGTATAGTAAGTTTTCTTAAAGAAGCGGAAATCAACGAAATCATGATGGTTCCTTCGTCCGAACAACTTACAGTGGGAAAGCTTGGGCCTGCGATACGACCGGGGTAGACCAGGATAATTTTGTGCGTGGCAGGTGGACCAGGATGGTCGACGTCCCACATGTCGGTGAATGAAAGTATTCTTTCCGATATAGAGGACGAGCAAAGAGTATTCATTGTTTATTTTTGATGAAAGCTATTGTCTCCACTATTACGACGGAGGAGTGTGAAACACGGCAGCCCAGTGAACTTGGCATGTGCACCACTCCCTCCTTCCTCATGTAATGCTACCATACTGTTGACTATAAGGTTGGCTATAAGGTTACAACTTTTTCTAACTTTCTCTCTATCTATTTCCTCTCAAATGTTTTTTACCTTTCTTTTTTAGACACAATTGTTTTTTATGCCTTTTTTAGAATTATTTTCTTATACCTAGGAGCATGTGTAGAGACGGGCTCTTGCAGAGCCCACTCCTTGACTTTGTCAATGCCTCTCTCTCCTCCACATAAGCGGGCATATAGCCCAGTTTTTTAGAAATTGCCATGCATGCATGCGGCGGGCAGCTGGCGTCTTGAGGGGCCAGGGCGGTCAGAGCGGCTCCGGAAGCGGTCCGGACTCCAGCATGGCCCACCTCACATTATCACCATATATTTCTTGGAGTCCGTGCGCGGCGGGCGGGCGATCTCTTCTCCCTCCCCCGTTTCTCTCTTCTCAGTCGACGCCCGCCGAGCGATTAGATTTCGGCTATCGACGGTTTATTCGGTTACAGTCCCACATGTCAGTGAAATTGCAAGACAACGTGTGTCCCCTCTGGTGAGCAGCGTGTGAGACGGACTGTCGGGGGTGCGATGCATACGAGTCGTAAGTGTGCCGCCTTTTCCTTTAGAACTTGCGAAGCGTAACATTTTCGCGCGATCGATCGGTAGAAATCCAGAACAAAATGACGAGGGTGGTGCTTTCCCACTCGTTAGGCGGGCTAGTTTGAGTGATATGACGTGCTACAGTGCCGTCCACTTGCTCCATTTTTATGTAAGCAAGAGTTTACACTCTCATACGGGAGGAGTGCGAAACACCGCGGATCTAATTTTGATCGAGGGATAACTGTTCCCTGCCAAATAATGGAGCACTGTTAGCGATTATAGCATGATAGTTAGGGCATCTCCAGCGCTGGCCCACAAATTTACACCGGCATCTGTCCGAGGACACTGATGGATGCCATCCGATGCTGCCCGCATACCTTTCGACAACTATATGAACTAACCGGACAAAATTCATGCAAATAAAGCAAATTTCAAATTAACCAAATGAAATTCATTACATTTCGAAAACTTTTCCTACAAACTGGACGAAATTCATTACATCTTTCGCACAAACCATACTAAAACCTACTGTCAACCTAATCTAAATGATCGCCGGTGCCCGACCACCATGTCCTGCCATGAACCCGAGAAAGCCGGCCATTGCCTTTGCCTCCTCCTCATCCGCCTCGATAACCTCCTCCTCCGGAGCACAAGGTTCTGATGATTTCCACCTCCACGTCGCTGTCAAGTGGCTAATCAGCCGCCGATGTTTACTCCACCAAGCTTGGCATCGACTGAGTGGAGTAGCGGTGGCCTTCCTAGGACCAGAGCGGCGGCGACCTACCGTGTACTACTCTTCCTCGCTGCCGGCTGCGCCCGCGCACGTGCGCCGGCTTCGTGGTCATGGCGGCGGAGGGCGGCCGGGGGGGTGCCGGAGATCTCCTTCCTTTGCTCCTGCGACAGTACATCAAAGAGAGCTTTGGAGCATGCCCGGAGCAGAGCCGCCAATGTCCCTCGTCTGCTCCTGCGACAATACGTCCAAGAGAGCTTCGGAGCGCCAGGAGGCCATGGTTGGAGTGGTGCCGACAGAAGGAAGGGACTGGAGGAGAATAAGTGTGGGTCTTTGGCTATGGCTGGGAGCTGGGGCTCAAGTTAATATAGCGGGTGAATGGAAATGAGCCGCGGCAGACGGATGGACAACTGGCGCCGGAGTAGGTTCGTCGGGCGTGAATGCGGACGCTGCTTCAGTGACTTAACTGCAAATGTGTTGGGTTACTGACATGTGGGCCCAACGGGCATCTAGCCCGCATGTCAGTGACACACCAATTGCACCCGCAGTTAAGTCCGGTGAATGCGGCATTGACGTTCTGGAGAGACGGTGACCGTTTCAGGCAGGAAGCGGGCGCTAGCGATGGAAGGGGTTTCGGTAGGTGATACGTCTCCAACTTATCTACTTTTTCAAACACTTTTGCCCTTGTTTTGGACTCTTAATTTGCATGATTTGAGTGAAACTAACCCGGACTAACGCTGTTTTCAGCAGAACTGCCATGGTGTTGTTTATTGTGCAGAAAACAAAAGTTCTCGGAATGACCTGAAAATCCACGGAGATAACTTTTGGAAAATATAAAAAATATTGGCAAAATAATCAAGGCCAGGGGCCCACACCCTATCCAGGAGTGTGGGGGGCGCGCCCCCTCCCCCTGGGCGCGCCCCCTGTCTCGTGGGCCCCCTGATGCTCCACCGACCTCAACTCCAACTCTATATATTCCGTTTTGCGGAAAAAAAATCAGAGAAAAATTTTCATTGCGTTTTACGATACGGAGCCGCCGCCCAGCCCTAATCTCTCTCGGGAGGGCTGATCTGGAGTCCGTTCGAGGCTCCTGAGAGGGGGATTCATCGCCGTCGTCATCATCAACCATCCTCCATCACCAATTTCATGATGCTCACTGCCATGCGTGAGTAATTCCATCGTAGGCTTGCTGGATGGTGATGGGTTGGATGAGATTTACCATGTAATCAAGTTAGTTTTGTTAGGGTTTGATCCCTAATATCCACTATGTTCTGAGATTGATGTTGCTATGACTTTGCTATCCTTAATGCTTGTCACTAGGGCCGGAGTGCCATGATTTCAGATCTGAACCTATTATGTTTTCATGAATATATGTGAGTTCTTGATCCTATCTTGCAAGTCTATAGTCACCTATTATGTGTTATGATCCGACAACCCCGAAGTGACAATAATCGGGATACTTCTTGGTGATGACCATAGTTTGAGGAGTTCATGTATTAACTATGTGTTAATGCTTTGGTCTGGTACTCTATTAAAAGGAGGCCTTAATATCCCTTAGTTTCCACTAGGACCCCGCTGCCATGGGAGGGTAGGACAAAAGATGTCATGCAAGTTCTTTTCCATAAGCACGTATGACTATATTCGGAATACATGCCTACATTACATTGATGAACTGGAGCTAGTTCTGTGTCACCCTATGTTATAACTATTACATGAGGAATCGCATCCGACATAATTATCCATCACTGATCCATTGCCTACGAGATTTTCACATATTGTGCTTTGCTTATTTACTTTTTTGTTGCTACTGTTACAATTACTACAAAACTACTATCTTTACTTTTGCCACTATTACCATTACTATCATACTACTTTGCTACTAAATACTTTGCTGCAGATACTAAGTTATCCAGGTGTGGTTTAATTGACAACTCAACTGCTAATACTTGAGAATATTCTATGGCTCCCCTTGTGTCGAATCAATAAATTTGGGTTGAATACTCTACCCTCGAAAGCTGTTGCGATCCCCTATACTTTTGGGTTATCAGTAGGCCAGGGCGGTCAGACACTAGCATGGTGGTAAAGTGTGAACTCATGGATGACGAGCCTTTGAAGCATATGCGACACGTATTGACAACTGCTCTTGTCGCCAGCTAGTGTTTGACGACCACCATAGACACCACACAACCATGCATAACTTACGAATAATGGACGAATCGATTAGACACACACTCGTGTGCAGTGGCACTAAGATTGGTCGCTCACGATAGTACATACTCCGTACCATACTACCATAGTACCCTCTCTAGCTAGGTTGTTTTATAGATTGTCGTTGTGATGGACGATATACATGAGCAAGGCGCTCCGAGTATGACCGTTGGTGTTGAGCCAGGTGAATACATGCTCGGTGTTCGCGTAGGCCTCCATCAAACGTCTAAACAGTAATGTCAGACACCGCCGGGGCGCGCAGGTGATGGGCTCGCCGTTTGCATTGCGCCATGAGCAGGACTTTGATTTAGAGGGCGACATGCATGCATTAGCATGCTTTGACAGCATGAGCGTGAGTGTCTGATGCGAAGTATTTCATTTTCATTTGGCTGACGAGGGTGCATTGCAGCGACGAGTCCGTGGTTTGATTCCCCACATATGCATAATTTTGGTTTTTACAATATTTCTTTCTGCATTGACAGGTAGGCCTACGTAGATAGATAAAGAACACGAGCTGATGAGGCGCATGCAGACTGTTTTCACTGGTCAACCAGACAAATACGGAGCTATACGCTGAACCAGTGACCGTATAATCACCATATCTCGTATACAATGATTAAAGTGAGCTATCAAGACAAGTTCAATGACCGCCAATGCATTTTACTCGGTAATAAATGACCAGGATTGAAGGGGGATCCAAATTTCCTTCACCTTCTGTCCTTGAGCTCTTGACAAACCAATGCACTATACGGTTGTCCGGCCACTCTACCCCAGAGCTCTCACCAAGCGTTGTTCATGCCACCGCGCCGCACACTAACCGGTAAGGCAGCGATGGCATCCCACCGCGCCAAGTTCCTCGCCACCCACGACCGCACACAAAATGGTAGGGAAGCGATGGCATCCCGCCGTGCCAAGTTCATCGCCGCTCGCGACCTCACAACTATGTGGGAGGAATTTGAAGATGCCAAGGCCGAATGGGTGGTAGAGCAAGAGGCGGCCAAAGCCGCACAGAGGGAGCGGAAAAGTCAGAAAGCACTCAAGAAAAGAGAGGCCCACTGCCACAAGAAAGAAAATGACGCACGCGCTGCTGCGGAGAGGTCGGCGGAGATCCAAGCACGGTGGGGTGTCGACGACAAAGCCGGGAAGGAGAACAACGGCGTCTGGCCAGCATGTGAGAAGTACTAGTACTAGTAGTTAGTGTGTGTGTCTGTGTCTGAGTACGAGCATGTACCAGTACTACTAGTTACTACTGTAGTTTTTACAGCAAATTACCAGTACATTAGCCTAGACTAAATGGAAAAAATCCTATCCTATGCATCAAATGGCATCTCTTTCTCTATAGGAATTGACATGCATGTCATCTCACTTCCTACGATTTTCATATTCCTATAAAATTCCTATCCTATGAACGAAAGGAGGCCTCTGTTAGAGTAACTACTCTAGCTAGCAGTACTGCTGGTACAGTAGTTTTCTTCAAGAAGTGGAATTCAACGAAGTCATGATGGTTCCTTCGTTCGAGCAACTTCAAAGTGGGAAGTGGGCCTGTGATTTGACAGCTCATTAGTCATTGTTACTACGGCGCGACGATCGGGGTGACTCTCCCTTGAAGTTCTGTGTGCATGGCAAGTGGACCAGGATGGTCGACGTCCCACATGTTGGCGAACGGAAGTATTTTTTCCGATATCGAGGAGTAAGGAAACCACGTGGTATAGTATCACTGCCGATTGGTTCTCAAAAAAATAGTATCACTACTGATTTAAAATTATTTTTTATTTCTGATGAATGCTAGGGTTTCAACTCTTGTGACGAAGAGTGCCAAACACGACACGTGCTGGATGTCCCACACGTCAGCGAAAGGAGTGGGACATGAACAACATGGTAGAGCCCAGCACAAAAAAAATTAGCATGGTAGAGCGTCTCCACTTCTTCCACTTCTGGGTCGGAGACCACAGGTAGTAGTACTTAGTGGTATGAACGATACAAAGTGCGACCTGGAGAGAAAGACACGTCTAGTTGGAAGGTCTCGGGGCATACACGTAAACAAATATAAAAGTTAATATGTGCCTCAAACTAATATAGTAGTAGTATAGTACTTAGGCACGTACTCCATAACATCACCGTGCATTGCACGTACAACATTTAGTGGCAGTACGTAGTAAGAGACAAATGCCGCCCAAGAGTTCCCTTCTCGACCTACCTTTGGGTGTTTGGTAGAGTGTATGGAGGGTGCATGAGTCCACACTATTTTAGCACAAATACACTAGAAGCATGCATGAAAAGAGCATGCATGAAGAGGGGTGTTGAGTTGAGCATGCATGAAGAGGGAACAACTATGCTAAGACGAGAACGCAACCAAACACACCCTATATGCCACGCATGTTCATACCATTTGTGCCTTTCTACTTCACTTACTGTGCTACATTACTCAGGTTCGTACGTCCACTCCTGGGTACATGTCCGTCTCGTAGTTCCAATCCCACGTGTTCTTCATATAGATGGAACGATCCTTGCATAACATGTGCACCTTGATGCTAGTGTCTCGCGTGTTGGCAAAAGGATGAACAAATCTCACTAAAAAAATAGAGTGGAAGAACATAGATTCCCGACGACCGAGAAGGAGCAAGGAACCTCGTGGTGGATCATCTGCACTCATAATATTTAATATTATTCAGCAATATAAAATCAACCAATCATCTCCACAGTGGACTGGAAGAGTACGAAACACGGCAGCCCAGTGTAGTTACATCATACTAATACATGGCTAACCCAAGCTATCACCATATTTCTTGGCTTTCGTGCGACACCTATCTCTAGTAATCCAGCAGCCTGTATCGCTTCTCCCTCCTCGTCTCTCTCAAAGTACGGTGGGCTGGCGTTTTTGCCGTCTATTGAGGTCGGTTAACTCATCACATGTTAGCGACATGCCAAGAGCATTCTAAAAAAATTCCTTTCACGTTCCGTTTTCAAAAAGAAAAAATCCTTTCACGTACGAATTTGATTGTATGCTTTGAGCAACTTGCATGTCCTATACTGCTCATGTTTGATACTCTAACTTAGCTAGAGGTTAGACTAACTCATGACTAACCCTAAATTAACTGTAGCCAAAGAGGTGTTTGGGTGACAGGGTTAGATTGACAATAAATGCACTTGATGGAGAGAGAAAAGTGATTTTTCAGTGGTCCCAATGAGAACTATCTCCAGTTA
Organism: Triticum timopheevii; assembly: GCA_963921465.1. Taxonomy (NCBI): domain Eukaryota; kingdom Viridiplantae; phylum Streptophyta; class Magnoliopsida; order Poales; family Poaceae; genus Triticum; species Triticum timopheevii. Next base: position 340,288,993 of record OY997262.1, on the reverse strand, counting down.
GCACCTCTTGGGTGGGATAGTTCTTTTTGGTGGGTTCGGTGCAACTTGCTCCAATTTAAACCCTCATGCTTGGATACTTTAGGGCTATTTGAGCCCCAACTAGCTCAAACTAACTCTAACCCATGGATCCAAACAGGGCCTATGGCCAGTCTCGACGCGGAGCAGTCGCGTGCACCGGGAAGCGGCGCTCTCTCGGCCGTCGTGCCACTTCAAATCCGGCTCTAGTGAGAGGTCGCCTCCACTCTGGCCGGGCATTAATGCGGCACTAACGCTCCATGGCGACACTGATCATTTCACGCGGGAAGCGCGCGCTGGCAAGGGAGTATAGGTTTTGAACCGTTTCAGGTGTAGTACTGGTAGTTTGCAAAACTACTCAATTATTGCACTCAGTTTCCTAAGAAATTGTGGTAAAAGGCGTTACTCCATAGCCCGCTTCCCTTCTCCTTCCTCTTCCACCGCCAGCGCACGTCTGCGGGAAGCGACCGGTCAACCCTTATATAGGAGTGCTAGCACAAAAAGATGGATGCATGACCACTAAAATTTCCATGTTAAAGCGCTGCTCCAGTGGGAGTATGGCGTATGTTGTTACCTTCGGCCAGGCCATGGATACCAGGCGACAGCGACCAGAGAAGAGGCGGCGGGAGGGGAATGAATGCAGCTACTATTTGTGTTTGCCTTCCGGCTTAAATAAATGCGCAGCATCACGTGTACCCGCGGGTGCACAAATTGTAACATACGTGTCTACTTAAGTGGTCGTCACATAACTGGTGTGTGTGCGAGAGAGATTCTGAGAGACAGAGTGCATGTGTGCGAATCTACTCTTCGGACATGTACTCAACCTTTTGCATCGGGATATAAGTATAATGGTATTTACTTTAGCTAGTGATTTACGTGGCCATGTTAACGTGGTTGTGTAAAAAAATGTCACTACCTGCTCGTGATTTGCGTTATATAATTACAAGAAAGATGCTCGTGCATTGCACGGAACATCAATATGCATTTTTTTACAAAACACCTGTTGTGATTGACCCATGCAGGAGTAATCCCATGTGTAAAAACTAATGATATCTCAAGAATTTTATTGGAAAACTGGTATCTCGAGAATGTCATCGAAAAAAATGAAAGATGAGAGATAAGGTGAGGAGGAGTGGAGCGTGGTGGTGACTGGTGGTCGGAATAGGCGGAGGCATGGGGATGGACGGCGCCAGCAGGCGGCAACGGCAACCATGCTAGATTGTTCCAAAGACTTCCTTTTTTAATTGCTGAGCAATGAGGTTGTGGGAGATAAGGATGTGGAGAGAGGTGCGGGTATCTTTTGTAAAATTATCATAGTTTGCTTTCTATCCGTCAGATATCGATCAGACGGTCTGTATTACAAGATGGCAGGCACACCATCATCGCCAACTCGTTTTTTTATATGGGTACAGATGATAAGTTTGCTGACTACTAAAGTAAAGTGGAATTTGTCCATGTTATGCAAGTAAATTAAGGTGATTGTTTATCATACGGGTAAGGTTGGATGAAGGGTGGTAGGAATAAATGCTCTGCCTAGAGCATGTGTGTGTGAGATGGAGTCTTAGTGTGTGTGTGAGGTGTGTGTGTGAGAGAGAGAGAGAGAGAGATGGAGTCTTAGTGCGTGTGTGTGTGAGAGAGAGAGAGATGGAGTCTTAGTGTGTATGGGGGGGTGGGGGTGTGTGTGCGTGTGTGTGTGTGTTTGTGTGTGTGTGTGTGAGAGAGAGATGGAGTTTTAGTGTGTGTGTGGGTGGGTGGGTGTGCGTGTGTGTGTGTGTGTGTTTGTGTGTGTGTGTCGCGGGGTCCTCGGTGGCGGATGTAATTTAAGTGTGCATGGCTTCATCATAGAGAGGTGATGTGTATGGCAGAGGCCACCAACGATGGGGTGCGGGAGAGAAAATGCCTGTGGAGAGGGAAGAGAAGGTGTGTGTGCGTGAGAGGAGTCGACATCGAGAGAACGTGTTTGTTCGAGAGACACCGATGAAGACTACTATATATCGATGGTGCATGTAGGCGAGAATTAAACAAAGGGGTGGTCTTATTGGTTTCGGGGATATAGGGGAAGAGTGAGAGGTGGGGGGGTAGCTAGAAGGAGATTGTTAAGTGTGAGTGTGTGTTTTACCCATCCAGGCGGAAGTTATGTGCACACAAGAGGAGAACGATTCGATGTGGCGTTAGGATTGAGGGTAATTAACTACGTACGGAGACATAGAGACCTTGAACGTGCATGTGTGAGAGGTATACATGTATACGTGGGATGTGTGTGTGTGCGCGCGCATGATCGAGATAAAAGAAAGAAGACATAAGTCATAAGATCAACGACATGGGAGAGATGGATCGGTATGACAATATGCATGCATGTGAGAATGCAGGGAAGAAGGCCCGACAATTGAGCATGTGTTTTTGTCTTTAAGAGATAGTGGTGTGGGCTGGAGCATGCATCTATGGTGAGCAGAGGGAGTGAGGCACAACGATTGTGCAAAAGAGATCAACCTATAAATTCATATGTATGTAGAGACATATATAGTGCGGGTGATAGGAAGCAAGACTCCGTGCGAGAAAGAAATGTTGACGGAGAAACTACAGATAGATACAGAGATGGAGATGCTAGCTAGAGGGACATCCGCTAGTTTGGGTGTTGGAGATGACCGCCGGGTGGTTCAGAGGGTGAAGTTATATATGTGTGTGAGAGAGAAAAATAAAAAGAGGGCACTTGACTACATGTAGAGAGAAACATATGTAGTGTGCGTGATAGGAATCAAGAGTGAGGGCGAGAAAGAAGGTTGATGGAGAAACATATAAATAGAAAGATAAAGATGCTAGCTAGTGTGCATTAGAGATAGGAGTCGAGTGGATCAGAAGTCTGAGTTATGTGTGTGGGTGTGATAGAGATAGAGAGAGGGTGCATGTGAGTCACATACAAACAGATATCAGATAGAAATGAGACCCCGAGATACGGAGTTTGTGTCTGCGAGAGAGAAAGATATTTCACAACGGGAGTGATAGCTAGAGAGACATATGAGGGAACGCAGGGTATCTCTAGGGAGAGAGAGTGTGTGTGAGCGACATACAAGAGAACAATGGAGAAATATGAGACCCTGGGAGACAGAGTTTGTGTTTGTGTGTGAGAAAGAGATATTTAAGAGGAAGAGTCGTAGGTTCTCATATCTAAGGAGCGAAAGACATCTCTGTATGAGGGGTGTGCGAGTGGCACACATGGGAATAGTAGAGAGAAATGAGACCCCGGTAGACAAAGTTTTGTGTTTGTGTGAGAGAAAGAGATTCCACATGGAGAATCATAGTTAGAGACACATAGCAGGGAGCGAGATATACTTAGAGCGAGATAGAGTGATGAAGGTCGAGGGAGAGAGTATCGTCAGTGTGTTACAAAGATAAAAGATCATTGTCGACATACAGGTAGCACGAGAGATACCTGAGAGACGATGAACGTGTATAGGTCCAGAGAGATAGTCCTATATAAGCATGAATGGTAGGTATATGAGACGAATATCTGGATTAAAGGGGATTCAAATATTTAAACTAGAGATCACGACATCGATAATATCATAACACAAATTGGTGTATCAAACATGCATATTCATTTGAATTTGGGCACACGTGTAATGTTATATAGTTTATCAATATTGGTGATCCATAGATTCTTTAATTACAAACAATGCATGGTTTATATGCAATTAATGTCTAAACGGGATTACACTATATGTTGCATGTGTGAAACACATTATACATGTTAGAGAAGTAAAAAACACATGAAACACACATTAACTGGAGACATTTAGCGAGGAATGCATACATTGGATTTCAACATAAAGTGGTTTCAAATATTTGAAAATCCAAATTGATGGATACAACCTTATGAATCTGAGATCATGCCATTTGTAAACCATATTTATGTATAAATGGTGTTGTGCTTTTGAAAGTATATATAAAAAAATGATGTATATAGAATTTAATTCCAATTGAAAATGGATCCCGTCCGGAAAAAATAGAATACAAACGGGATTCGAATTGAGTTGGCACGATAAACATGCACTCTGCAAAATTTGAATGAAGCGGGGAAAGTCGCAGTAACTGCCCGAAACCAAAATCTGCGAGATGGAAATTACTACTGCCTATCCCTGCCATGCAAAGCCTATCTGCTGGATTTCTATAGGTTTCGATAGGGGTAGATTTGTAATTTCACCCAAACGTGACGTAACCGCCTCTCACCCGGATTCATACACGGTGGGCGCCAAAACACAGTGTGTCCTCGGCTGAAATTGACTCCATCCCCGATTCATATTCATACACCGTGGGCGCCAAAAACAAACTCTCGTTGGCAAATATTTGGTGTATGCGAGATTACCGTCCTATCCCCAATCTACTAATATTGTTGTGATGTAGGAAATTTGAAACGGGGGCTAAGTTTGTAAATTTCCTTGCATTTGAGACAAGCACGCCCTGAATACATGGTTCCCCCCTTCCTCTCTACCTCCCTTTTCCCCATTCATACTCCGTGGGCGCCAAAACACCCTCTCCACCCCAGCCTCCTCCGTCAGCCGTCATCTGCCACCCCATCCACCGCCGTCCTCCTCCACCATGCCGGAGCTGATACGCCGATGCTGCCGTCCATTACAAGAGATCGACCTCTCTCATCCACGGCTTCAGACCAGGATCCTTGCATCCCATCCTCTCGCTTCATCCCCGCCATCGTCCACCTTGCCGGCGCTGCTCCTACGACCGTCTCATCCACCGTGCCCCGCCGCCACCGTCTACCCTCCTAGATCTACTTCCACGCCGCTGACAGCCATAGCTACCGCAGCACCGTCAAATTCTCAGCAGATGCATACACGGCGCTGCACTAGAGGTGGTACTCTTTCGTATCTGCTCAACTTATTTATCGCAGCAAGAAATAAATCGCCACTGCTTTACTCTGATTTCTTGTCTTGGTTGCGATGTTGCCTTTGTCCGGTTTGCACCTTCAGATCCACCATGGCACGTCAACACTATACTCCCAATGCTTATGGTTTTCCCCTTTTATATTCCACACTAGTTAAATCACAGTAGACTAAATTTCAAAATTGGGTCAGTCGATTTTTCAGAGCTCGCCAGAGTTTGCCGGTGCGAACGAAGGGGCTCGGGTGGTTGTGGGGCCTCGCCGAACAAAGAAAACTCGACGCAGGTGGGGGTTGGGGCGGGGTGAGGGTGGGGGTGGCGGAGGAACACAGGCGGTGGGGGCCGGTGGTCCGGCCGGTGGCCCGTGCGGTGTTCTGTATGGGAAGAATCAGAGACGAGGAATAAGAAGGGTTAGGAGACGTAGGATCTTCATCCAACCGCCTGAAATGGTCGAGAGACAGCTGGGAGTTGCATTCTTAATGCGCTCTGGTTCATCATGTGTGGGCACTGCGCAACCAACATTTTATTATCCAAAATCTGCTTGCTCTTCTTTACCATGTTCCTCTTCCATTCTTCTTTAATATATACTCTCTCTGTTCCTAAATACAAGTCTTTGTATATATTCCACCATGGACTACATATGGAGCAAAATGAGTGAATCTACACTCTAAAATGTATCTGGATACATCTGTATGTGATCCATAGTGGAAATCTCTACCAAGACTTATATTTTGGAACAAAGGGAGTATGATGGTAGTACAGTATGTTCCTTGTACTGAAGATGAGCAGGGACATTTGCAATGTAGAGGTCTATACGGTCGGTTGTGATGGACACTTTGAGCCTCTTTGATTCATAGGATTTTGTAAACATAGGAATAGGATTTGTAGTGGCCTACCCACTTGAAACCTATAAGAATAGCAAGGAAATGCAGGGAGCTATGTTGCCTTTGAGAGTTACACTAATATTAATAGTACCGCATCTTCACTTGAAGAGAGCTGGTATCCGAAGTCTTTCTAGCCGTACCGGCAATACTAGCACATATATTCCAGCAAGTTCCACTTTGCTGATTTTAATGTGATGCTTAAGGTTTTCCCGTTATATCTACACTATGATCTATGTAGCTGCTTTGTGTCGCACTAGCAGCAGTCCACTCTTGAAGCTAAACACTGCAATGACTTACAAAATTGGCACCAAGGCATTGAGTGCCATTCTGGATGCAATGAAACTCATACGGTCCCCACCTGTTGACTCTTGTTCAGAATATGATCCTAATGACTCTTGTTCAAAATTGCCACATATTGAGACATCATGGAATTGCATTTCTTTGGGCGCTGTGATTCATCATGAGTGGGCAACCAACATTGTATGCAATGAAGCGGAACCTCAAGAATATGCTTCCTCTTCTGTTCTTTAACATGTTCCTCTGTGTTTATTCTGTATCTAGTACGTACAGTATGTTCCTTGTCAGGAAGGGGCGCAGGGACATCTGCAGTCAACAGCTGATAGAGCTGGCTTGTACGTGATCGATAGGCTTTCAATTACTAGCGGCAATACAACACCATATTTTCAAGCCAGTTCCACTTTCCCGATTTATATATCGTTTTTTAGGGGTCAAAGACAGTAGGAAAGGATCCTACTGACACATATATTATATCACTTTTGTCAAAGTGTTAGTTTACATTATTACAAGGTGGGCCAATACAAGTATGGGGGTGTGTTAGCACCCAAAGAGTGGAGATTAAGGTGTAGGGGGTTACAAGTTTGTTACAAGGAAGGCAGAGATGAACTCTACAAGGGGGGGCTTGACTCTATGGCGTAATAAATCTATGTCATTTTGTAGTCTAGCCCTGCAAGAGTTAAATGTTGGGGGATGCCTCTAAAGATAATGCCATTGCGTTCTTTCCAGATGCTCCAAGCTGATAACATGAAGATTTCCATGAACAATGGTGATGGCCAACGAAGTCTTCCTTCTTGGATAAGCTGCAATCTGTTTCCATTGTCTGGCCAAGAAATACCAAGTGTATTCCAGCATCTTTGGCTAAAAGGGCAGTTGAAGAAAGGTGCTCAACGATCTCTTCCACGTTGCAACTACAAATAGCACATTTGACATTGTTTCCAACATTGTAGTGCCTCCTTTTCAACATGTTTCTCGTGTTAACTCTATCTGCTAGGAGCAGCCAGGCAAATACTTTGATCTTGGTTGTGCATTTAGAGTCCCAAATCCAAGCAAAGGCAGGATCGGTGGAAACATTCCTGAAGAAGAATTTGTAGTATCTGACCGATGTGTATTTGGCTCCCCAGGAATAGGTCCACTGGTCAGGTTTGTCACCGTCCAGGGTTGTGTCTACGGTTCGGGCTTGTAGTTGTTGAAGTTCCTGTCGAGCTAGTGTTGTCAGAGGAAGGTGAAAGCCAGTGTGGATATTGGTTATCGCCAAAAAGTCAGCAACAGAAGCATCCTCAAGTTTAGTGAATGAGAAAGCCCAGGGGAAAGCTTCATCGTTCAGCTGGTCACTCCAGAGATCTTTCCAGAACAGCGCGGTGTCACCTGTGCCAATTTGTACCGTAGTGATCCCTCGATAAATGTCACTCAATTTCATGACATCTTTCCACCAGAAAGAGCAGCAAGCTGTTGGGGAACATTGCAGAAAATTAAAAATTTTCCTACGGCTTCACCAAGATCCATCTATGAGTTCATCTAAGCAACGAGTCATGGGAGAGAGTTTGCATCTACATACCACTTGTAGATCGCGTGCGGAAGCTTGCAAGGTGATGATGGAGTCGTACTCGAACGTGATTCAGATCACCGATGCCAAGTGCTGAACGGACAGCACCTCCGCGTTCAACACACGTACGGCACAGGTGACGTCCCCTCCGTCTTGATCCAGCAAGGAGGAAGGGGAGGTTGAGGAAGACAGCTCCACCGGCAGCACGACGGCGTGGTGATGGTGGAGAAGCAGTACTCCGACAGGGCTTCGCTGAGCACACAACGGAGGAGGAGAGGTGTTGGGGAGGGAGAAGGAGGCAACCAAAGGCCAAGGACTCAAGGTATGAAGTCCCTCCTCTCCCCCACTATATATAGGAGGGCCAAGGGGGGGGTGGCCGGCCCTAGGAGATCCAATCTCCTAGGGGGGCGGCGGCCAAGGGGGGTTTCCCTCCCCCCCAAGGCACCTAGGAGGTGCCTTCCCCTCCTAGGACTCTTCCCCCTTGAACCCTAGGCGCATGGGCCTATGTGGGGCTGGTGCCCTTGGCCCATGCAGGCCAAGGCGCACCCCCTACAGCCCATGTGGCCCCCCGGGGCAGGTGGCCCCACCCGGTGGGCCCCCGGGACCCCTCCGGTGGTCCCGGTACAATACCGATAACCCCGAAACTTGTCCCGATGCCCGAAACAGGACTTCCCATATATAAATCTTTACCTCCGGACCATTCCGGAACTCCTCGTGACGTCCGGGATCTCATCCGGGACTCCGAACAACATTCGGTAGTCACATACTTGACTTCCTACTAACCCTAGCGTCACCGAACCTTAAGTGTGTAGACCCTACGGGCTCGGGAGACACGCAGACATGACCGAGACGACTCTCGGGCAATAACCAACAGCGGGGTCTGGATATCCATGTTGGCTCCCACATGCTCCTCGATGATTTCATCGGTTGAACCACGATGTCGAGGATTCGATCAAACCCTGTATACAATTCCCTTTGTCAATCGGTACGTTACTTGCCCGAGATTCGATCGTCGATATCCCAATACCTTGTTCAGTCTCGTTACCCGGCAAGTCACTTTACTCGTACCGTAATGCATGATCCCGTGGCCAACACCTTGGTCACATTGAGCTCATTATGATGATGCATTACCGAGTGGGCCCAGAGATACCTCTCCGTTATACGGAGTGACAAATCCCAGTCTCGATCCGTGTCAACCCAACAGATACTTTCGGAGATACCTGTAATGCACCTTTATAGTCACCCAGTTACGTTGTGACGTTTGATACACCCAAGGCACTCCTACGGTAACCGGGAGTTACACGATCTCATGGTCGAAGGAATAGATACTTGACATTGGCAAAGCTTCTAGCAAACGAACTATACGATCTTTTATGCTATGCTTATGATTGGGTCTTGTCCATCACATCATTCTCCTAATGATGTGATCCCGTTATCAACGACATCCTATGTCCATAGTCAGGAAACCATGACTATCTATTGATCATAACGAGCTAGTCAACTAGAGGCTCACTAGGGACTCATTGGGTCTAAGTGTTCACACGTGTATTACGATTTCCGGATAATACAGTTATAGCATGAACAAAAGACAATTATCATGAACATTGAAATATAATAATCCTTTTATTATTGCCTCTAGGGCATATTTCCAACAGTCTCCCACTTGCACTAGAGTCACCAATCTAGTTACATTGTGATGAATCGAACACCCATAGAGTTCTGGTGTTGATCATGTTTTGCACGCGAGAGAGGTTTAGTCAACGGATCTGGGACATTCAGATCCGTGTGCACTTTGCAAATCTCTATGTCTCCATCTTGAACATTTTCACGGATGGAGTTGAAACGACGCTTGATGTGCCTGGTCTTCTTGTGAAACCTGGGCTCCTTGGCAAGGGCAATAGCTCCAGTGTTGTCACAGAAGAGTTTGATCGGCCCCGACGCATTGGGTATGACTCCTAGGTCGGTGATGAACTCCTTCATCCAAATCGCTTCATGCGCTGCCTCCGAGGCTGCCATGTACTCCGCTTCACATGTAGATCCCGCCACGACGCTCTGCTTGCAGCTGCACCAGCTTACTGCTCCACCATTCAACATATACACGTATCCGGTTTGTGACTTAGAGTCATCCAGATCTGAGTCGAAGCTAGCGTCGACGTAACCCTTTACGACGAGCTCTTCATCTCCTCCATAAACGAGAAACATGTCCTTTGTCCTTTTCAGGTACTTCAGGATATTCTTGACCGCTGTCCAGTGTTCCTTGCCGGGGTTACTTTGGTATCTTGCAACCAAACTTACGGCAAGGTTTACATCGGGTCTGGTACACAGCATGGCATACATAATAGATCCTATGGCTGAAGCATAGGGGATGACACTCATCTCTTCTTTATCTTTTGCCGTGGTCGGTGACTGAGCCGAGCTCAATCTCACACCTTGTAACATAGGCAAGAACCCCTTCTTGGACTGATCCATTTTGAACCTCTTCAAAATCTTATCAAGGTATGTGCTTTGTGAAAGACCTATGAGGCGTCTCGATCTATCTCTATAGATCTTGATGCCTAATATATAAGCAGCTTCTCCAAGGTCCTTCATTGAAAAACACTTGTTCAAGTAGGCCTTAATGCTGTCCAGGAGTTTCGTATCATTTCCCATCAAGAGTATGTCATCTACATATAATAGGAGAAATGCTACAGAGCTCCCACTCACTTTCTTGTAAACGCAGGCTTCTCCATAAGTCTGCGTAAACCCAAACGCTTTGATCATCTCATCAAAGCGAATGTTCCAACTCCGAGATGCTTGCACCAGTCCATAAATGGATCGCTGGAGCTTGCATACTTTGTTAGCGTTCTGAGGAACGACAAAACCTTCCGGCTGCATCATATACAGCTCTTCCTTAAGATGTCCATTAAGGAATGCCGTTTTGACGTCCATCTGCCATATCTCATAATCATAGTATGCGGCAATTGCTAACATGATTCGGACGGACTTAAGCTTCGCCACGGGAGAGAATGTCTCGTCGTAGTCAATCCCTTGAACTTGTCGATAACCCTTAGCGACAAGTCGAGCTTTATAGATGGTAACATTACCATCCGCGTCCGTCTTCTTCTTAAAAATCCATTTATTTTCTATCGCTCGCCGATCATCGGGCAAGTCTGTCAAAGTCCATACTTTGTTTTCATACATGGATTCTATCTCGGATTTCATGGCCTCAAGCCATTTGTTGGAATCCGGGCCCGCCATTGCTTCTTCATAGTTCGAAGGTTCATTGTTGTCTAGCAACATGATTTCCATGACAGGGTTGCCGTACCACTCTGGTGCGGAACGTGTCCTTGTGGACCTTCGAAGTTCAGTAGCAACTAGATCTGAAGTACCTTGATCATCATCAACATTTTCCTCTTCAGTTGGTGTGGGCATTACAGGAATGGTTTCCTGCGCTGCACCACTTTCCCGTTCGAGAGGTAGTACTTCATCGAGTTCTACTTTCCTCCCACTTACTTCTTTCGAGAGAAACTCTTTCTCCAGAAAGCATCCGTTCTTGGCAACAAAGATCTTGCCTTCGGATCTTAAGTAGAAGGTATACCCGACAGTTTCCTTAGGGTATCCTATGAATACGCATTTTTCCGACTTGGGTTCGAGCTTTTCAGGTTGAAGTTTCTTGACATAAGCATCGCATCCCCAAACTCTTAGAAACGACAGCTTAGGTTTCTTCCCAAACCATAATTCATACGGTGTCGTCTCAACGGATTTAGACGGTGCCCTATTTAAAGTGAATGTAGCTGTCTCTAGAGCGTATCCCCAAAATGATAGCGGTAAATCGGTAAGAGACATCATAGACCGCACCATATCCAATAGAGTGCGATTACGACGTTCGGACACACCGTTTCGCTGAGGTGTTCCAGGCGGCGTGAGTTGTGAAACGATTCCACATTTTCTTAAGTGTGTACCAAATTCGTGACTTAAGTATTCGCCCCCACGATCTGATCGTAGGAACTTTATCTTACGGTCACGTTGATTCTCTACCTCACTCTGAAATTCCTTGAACTTTTCAAAGGTCTCAGACTTGTGTTTCATTAAGTAGACATACCCATATCTACTCAAGTCGTCAGTGAGAGTGAGAACATAACGATATCCTCCGCGAGCCTCAACGCTCATTGGACCGCACACATCGGTATGTATGATTTCCAACAAGTTGGTTGCTCGCTCCATTGTTCCGGAGAACGGAGTCTTGGTCATTTTGCCTAAGAGGCAAGGTTCGCATGTGTCAAATGATTCATAATCAAGAGACTCTAAAAGTCCATCAGCATGGAGCTTCTTCATGCGCTTGACACCAATGTGACCAAGGCGGCAGTGCCACAAGTATGTGGGACTATCGTTATCAACTTTACATCTTTTGGCATCCACACTATGAACATGTGTAATATTACGCTCGAGATTCATCAAGAATAAACCATTGACCATCGGAGCATGACCATAAAACATATCTCTCATATAAATCGAACAACCATTATTCTCAGACTTAAATGAGTAGCCATCTCGTATTAAACGAGATCCAGATACAATGTTCATGCTCAAACTTGGCACTAAATAACAATTATTGAGGTTTAAAACTAATCCCGTAGGTAAATGTAGAGGCAGCGTGCCGACGGCGATCACATCGACCCTGGAACCATTCCCGACGCGCATCGTCACCTCGTCCTTCGCCAGTCTCCGTTTATTCCGCAGCTCCTGCTGTGAGTTACATATGTGAGCAACGGCACCGGTATCAAATACCCAGGAGTTACTTCGAGTACTGGTAAGGTACACATCAATTACATGTATATCAAATATACCTTTGGTGTTGCCGGCCTTCTTATCCGCTAAGTATTTGGGGCAGTTCCGCTTCCAGTGCCCCTTCCCCTTGCAATAAAAGCACTCAGTCTCAGGCTTGGGTCCATTCTTTGACTTCTTCCCGGCAACAGGCTTACCGGGCGCGGCAACATCTTTGCCGTCCTTCTTGAAGTTCTTCTTACCCTTGCCCTTCTTGAACTTAGTGGTCTTATTGACCATCAACACTTGATGTTCTTTCTTGATTTCAGCCTCTGCTGACTTCAGCATCGAGAACACTTCAGGAATGGTCTTTACCATCCCCTGCATGTTGTAGTTCATCACAAAGCTCTTGTAGCTTGGTGGGAGCGACTGGAGGATTCTGTCAATGACCGCCTCATCTGGGAGGTTAATGTTCAACTGGGTCATACGTGCGTGCAACCCAGACATCTTCAGGATGTGTTCACTGACAGAACTGTTCTCCTCCATCTTACAACTGTAGAACTTGTCGGAGACATCATATCTCTCGACCCGGGCATGAGCTTGGAAAACTAGTTTCAGCTCTTCGAACATCTCATATGCTCCGTGATGCTCAAAACGCTTTTGGAGCCCCGGTTCTAAGCTGTAAAGCATGCCGCACTGAACGAGGGAGTAATCATCAGCACGAGTTTGCCAAGCGTTCATAACGTCTTGGTTCTCTGGGACGGGAGCGGCACCTAGCGGTCCTTCTAGGACATATTGCTTCCTGGCAGCTATGAGGATGATCCTCAGGTTTCGGACCCAGTCCGTATAGTTGCTGCCATCATCTTTCAGCTTGGTTTTCTCTAGGAACGCGTTGAAGTTCATGTTGACATTAGCGTTGGCCATTGATCTACAATACATATTTGCAAAGGTTTTAGACTAAGTTCATGATAATAAAGTTCTTAATCAAAAATTATGAACTCCCACTTAGATTAGACATCCCTCTAGTCATCTAAGTGTTACACGATCCGAGTCGACTAGCCCGTGTCCGATCATCACGTGAGACGGACTAGTCATCGTCGGTGAACATCTTTATGTTGATCGTATCTTCCATACGACTCGTGTTCGACCTTTCGGTCTCCGTGTTCCGAGGCCATGTCTGCACATGCTAGGCTCGTCAAGTTAACCCTAAGTGTTTTCGCTGTGTAAAACTGTCTTACACCCGTTGTATGTGAACGTAAGGATCCATCACACCCGATCATCACGTGGTGCTTAGAAACGACGAACTGTAGCAACGGTGCACAGTTAGGGGAGAACACTTCTTGAAATTTTGTAAGGGATCATCTTATTTACTACCGTCGTCCTAAGTAAACAAGATGCATAAACATAATAAACATCACATGCAATTATATGGTTGTGACATGATATGGCCAATATCATCAAGCTCCATTGATCTCCATCTTCGGGGCTCCATGATCATCTTGTCACCGGCTTGACACCATGATCTCCATCATCATGATCTCCATCATCGTGTCTTCATGAAGTTGTCACGCCAACGACTACTTCTACTTCTATGACTAACGCGTTTAGTAATGAAGTAAAGTAGTTTACATGGCGTTCTTCAATGACACGCAGGTCATACAAAAAAATAAAGACAACTCCTATGGCTCCTGCCGGTTGTCATACTCATCGACATGCAAGTCGTGAATCCTATTACAAGAACATGATCTCATACATCACAATTCAACATTCATCACAACTTCTGGCCATATCACATCACATGATCAATCGCTGCAAAAACAAGTTAGACGTTCTCTAGTTGTTGTTGCATCTTTTACGTGGCTGCGATTGGGTTCTAGCAAGAACGTTTTCTTACCTACGAATCACCACAAAGTGATTTTTTTGTCAACTTCTATTTACCCTTCATAAGGGCCCTGTTCATCGATTCCGCTCCAACTAAAGTGGGAGAGACAGACACCCGCCAGCCACCTTATGCAACTAGTGCATGTCAGTCGGTGGAACCGGTCTCACGTAAGCGTACGTGTAAGGTTGGTCCGGGCCGCTTCATCCCACAATACCGTTGAGCAAGAAAAGACTAGTAGAGGCAAGTAAGATGACAAGATCAACGCCCACAACAAATTGTGTTCTACTCGTGCATTAGAGAACTACGCATAGACCTAGCTCATGATGCCACTGTTGGGGAACGTTGCAGAAAATTAAAATTTTTCCTACGGCTTCACCAAGATCCATCTATGAGTTCATCTAAGCAACGAGTCATGGGAGAGAGTTTGCATCTACATACCACTTGTAGATCGCGTGCGGAAGCTTGCAAGGTGATGATGGAGTCGTACTCGAACGTGATTCAGATCATCGATGCCAAGTGCTGAACGGACAGCACCTCCGCGTTCAACACACGTACGGCACAGGTGACGTCCCCTCCGTCTTGATCCAGCAAGGAGGAAGGGGAGGTTGAGGAAGACAGCTCCACCGGCAGCACGACGGCGTGGTGATGGTGGAGAAGCAGTACTCCGACAGGGCTTCGCTGAGCACACAACGGAGGAGGAGAGGTGTTGGGGAGGGAGAAGGAGGCAACCAAAGGCCAAGGACTCAAGGTATGAAGTCCCTCCTCTCCCCCACTATATATAGGAGGGCCAAGGGGGGGGTGGCCGGCCCTAGGAGATCCAATCTCCTAGGGGGGCGGCGGCCAAGGGGGGTTTCCCTCCCCCCCAAGGCACCTAGGAGGTGCCTTCCCCTCCTAGGACTCTTCCCCCTTGAACCCTAGGCGCATGGGCCTATGTGGGGCTGGTGCCCTTGGCCCATGCAGGCCAAGGCGCACCCCCTACAGCCCATGTGGCCCCCCGGGGCAGGTGGCCCCACCCGGTGGGCCCCCGGGACCCCTCCGGTGGTCCCGGTACAATACCGATAACCCCGAAACTTGTCCCGATGCCCGAAACAGGACTTCCCATATATAAATCTTTACCTCCGGACCATTCCGGAACTCCTCGTGACGTCCGGGATCTCATCCGGGACTCCGAACAACATTCGGTAGTCACATACTTGACTTCCTACTAACCCTAGCGTCACCGAACCTTAAGTGTGTAGACCCTACGGGCTCGGGAGACACGCAGACATGACCGAGACGACTCTCGGGCAATAACCAACAGCGGGGTCTGGATATCCATGTTGGCTCCCACATGCTCCTCGATGATTTCATCGGTTGAACCACGATGTCGAGGATTTGATCAAACCCTGTATACAATTCCCTTTGTCAATCGGTACGTTACTTGCCCGAGATTCGATCGTCGGTATCCCAATACCTTGTTCAGTCTCGTTACCCGGCAAGTCACTTTACTCGTACCGTAATGCATGATCCCGTGGCCAACACCTTGGTCACATTGAGCTCATTATGATGATGCATTACCGAGTGGGCCCAGAGATACCTCTCCGTTATACGGAGTGACAAATCCCAGTCTCGATCCGTGTCAACCCAACAGATACTTTCGGAGATACCTGTAATGCACCTTTATAGTCACCCAGTTACGTTGTGACGTTTGATACACCCAAGGCACTCCTACGGTAACCGGGAGTTACACGATCTCATGGTCGAAGGAATAGATACTTGACATTGGCAAAGCTTCTAGCAAACGAACTATACGATCTTTTATGCTATGCTTATGATTGGTCTTGTCCATCACATCATTCTCCTAATGATGTGATCCCGTTATCAACGACATCCTATGTCCATAGTCAGGAAACCATGACTATCTATTGATCATAACGAGCTAGTCAACTAGAGGCTCACTAGGGACTCATTGGGTCTAAGTGTTCACACGTGTATTACGATTTCCGGATAATACAGTTATAGCATGAACAAAAGACAATTATCATGAACATTGAAATATAATAATCCTTTTATTATTGCCTCTAGGGCATATTTCCAACACAAGCATCCGTGGCGTGGGGCACCTTGTTGTTGTAGTATGTATTCCAGATCAGATGGACCCAAGGGATGTCATGCTTGTTGTAGAAGCTGTGCAGAAACTTGAGCAGGAGAGCTGTGTTTTGGATTTTGATATCGAGAATCCCTAGGCCTCCGCAATTCTTGGGGCGGCAGACTAGGTCCCATGCAGACTAGGTCCCGATTTATATATCGTTGTTATGGTGTACCCCTGTTATGTACACTATGATCTTCCTAGTTGGTGTGTGCTCTTGTTATCATGGTTTGGCAATAAACTCTATATAGTATATTATGAACCTATCATCTACCAACTATCCTTACTTCTGGAGCCTATTTTTTTGTGTACTTGTGCCAGATTATATAAATGCACGCACCATATTACAGCACACATGAGCTCTCTCATCAGAATCCACTGATAGCACACAAGTGTTTACAGGGGCGCCCCTATATTAGAATATCATCTGCATTACAAAGATAATCTCACAACTATTTATGTTTTCATGGTTCTCAGATATTATACGCAATTACAGTGAATATCAGAATCCGCACATCAGAAGAATATTGTGGAACACTACAATGACTTACAAAATTGGCACCAAGGCATTGAGTGCCATTCTGGATGCAATGAAACTCATACGCTCCCCACCTGTAGATTCTTGTTCAAAATATGATCCTAATGACTATTCTAACCTCGAGGAGTCAAAGGCAGATGGCCTGTCATGTTCACCCATCAAGGTGCCTGTTATAATTTGGCAAGGTTTTATTGATTGCGCGTATCTTGCATATGTTGTCTTGCATTTCTTCTACTTTGTTGCACCGCCATCTGCTTAGTTTACTCATCATATATATTGAGATGCCATGCCCATCCATTATCAATACATATTCCATTTGTCATCATACCATGTTTTTCCACTCAAATGTTGTTCTTGTGCATCAGACATCAAAAAGGAAGAGGGTGATTGCCGAACCTGAAGGAGCACCAGAAAAGTCCTTGAAAAATGTGGTTATGCCGGAGAAATCAGACAGCACCCCACTTATATTGGCTGTACAACCAGTGACACAAAACGTAGGACCGACTCCAGCAGACTGTACCCGTACTTCACTGGCCACACCTCTAGCCCCACCACACAGGACCTGCACTCCAACAAAAGGTATGCCGATTTCAGTTGCCATAGCACCAGCCGTACCACAGAAAAATCCCACTCCAGCAAAAAGTACAGCAAGTCCACCGGCCGAAGACCTATCCCAACTGCAAAGACGGCCAATTCCTACAAATTGGAACCCCATTCCAGTTATTCCCAGTTTAAAAGACAATGCTTTCAATGTTGTTAGGGACTACATGCACATATTCCCATCATGGGAATATTATAGTGAAGACAAACACCATTTTCACATCTTGTCCCACTTACGTGTAAGTGCTATTATTCATGGTGATTATTTTCATGTTTTCTACTGATTAAACACATCAATGTTTTACATTGCATTGTTGTAAGTAGGCGAGGGTCAATCTGGATGGTCATGACGAGCAAAGCTTGCTTGCGCTTTTCAAGGAAGCATTTCAGCAATATCGGTGTTACCTGAGGAAATCACACTTTGATGGCAAGTCTATAAACGAATTTCCAGTGAAGTCTCCTGCGCTAAATTTAGAAGACATTGAATGGAAAAACCTTGTGATGCACTGGTCTTGTTACGAGGATGAGGTAATGTCTATGATATCGCATGACAATTTGAACTTCTACTTTTCCGCATGTGCCTTACGGATCTTTTTTGCAGGAAATCTGCTCGAAAAAGAATTCCGGTTTGAAAAGAACGACAGGATATCGCAAATATGTTGCCCGCTGCTTTGCTCTTGTTAGTATCTGTTGTCTTGTATCACTGTACTTGCATACATACCTAGTTCATTATGTGACAGCAGATGCATGATAGCTTGCTTATGAATTGTTCGCTCCAAATTATCTGATCTGTATGAATGGTTACATTAGTGTTGAATATATCCAATGCCAATGAATTTTTTAGCTCTGCATTGTTCTTGTAAGTACATGTTGTCCTTTATCAGTGTACTTATAATGACAGGTAGTTGTTCATGTACCATCACTCTACAGCTTATTTTCCTTTGCCCTCCATTTTCTACACATCAGATCTATATTTACTCTTACCATAAGGTTGGTACTGAAGAAGTTTAGCTGTGCATTGCTCTTGGATGTACCTTTTGCCTATACCGCTACACTTACATTTATAGCTACTTGGTTATGTAGCATCAATCTTCATCTTATCTTAAATATTCTCCATTTTTTCGTATATTATCACATCTATATTTACTCTTAACAAAATGTAGAATAAAGGCAATTCTTATGAAGAAGATTTTGTGGTAAACTTCTTGAATTGCCCCCCCCCCCCCCCATCAGCATGGACAATAGCTTTATGGAGCCTATCTTCACCAATAATGTAAGTTTGTCCTTCTCAAGCCTTCAAACTTTGTTGTGTATATTTGGTTAGGCATGACTGCAACAGCTGTTTATTTTTGGTGTTTGCATCAAATTGCAAGTTTAAAGTTTATTATGTAGTTCATAAACAAAAGTTTGTCCTTCTTAGTCTAAGTTTTCAGTTGTACAACCAAGTTCCTTCTTCATACCATGTAAATTAAACTATACAGAGCAAGTGATATTCTTTTGCACTGTGCGTATGCTTCTGTTCTTCATCCGTAATCCAGTGGTGTGGTGAACCTACCCACTACAGCACAATGTCATATTCTGCAATGTCTTAACTATGAACAATGTCATATCATTCTACTACTATTTAAACTGCCTCTTTATTTGCCAATCTGAAATGGGATAAATTGACAGCACACTAACCATCGATACTTATGAGTTCTTGATCTGTAATCTAGTGGTGTCGTGAAGCTGCCAACTCCTTCACAATATCATTTCCTGCCATGTCTTGACCTGAACAATACCATATTGTGTTAATGCAATTTTAAACTGTGTCACTTTATTTGTCAGTAAGAAATGTGATGAATTGTCAGCACTGATACTTTTATGTGCAAAACCTGTCATCTGTCTGCTTGTTTATCTTTCAGAGTGAGGAAGATATAAGTGTTGAACAAGCGCAGTCTAATCAGCTTGCTTAGCTGCTTGCACTGCAGCTCCCCAGCAGGGCTAACCTTTCCTGAACTCTATTGAAGTGATGTCGATTTTGTATATTATTGTCGGCGTGTTTATTTGCACTGGTGGCAATCTTTGATGCCTAGTGTATGTAATCTGTTGTCCGCTTGTGCTTTATTATCATAGTGGCGAACTTTGATGCCCAGTGGATGTAATATGCTGTAATTTCTTTTCTTTATTGTATAGTCTAGATTTTTTTTCTTATTCACGATGCTGCCGTTATTTTACTGTATATATATCCTGTCTTCGCAGTAAATCAGCCAGACCGTAAAATTACGGTACATAATCGGGCCGTCATGCAATCATGATGTATGATCCGCATCATGGGCTCTGTCATCTTGGTCCGTTAAAAGGCCAAAAGTAAACTGGCTCACTAGTAGATTCGGGCCTTTAATAGGCCGAGTAACCCCCGGCCCTCTTTTCGCAAGGAAACTCAATGGGCTTTTAGGAGGCTGAGAAGTAGGTTGAGCCTGAAACGTGTCGAACAGCTCACGGGCCGGCAACAGCCCAAAATGGACCCCGGTCCATGATTGTGCGAATCAAATCACGGGCTTTTAACAGTCCAAAATTGTCTCGGTCCTTGTTTGGGCCAATCAGATATCGGCTGTGAGGAGGCCGGGTGCAAACCGGGCCGTAGTTAGGCCCAACTATATGACGGGCTTTTAACAGGCCGAAATTAATATAGGGCCAAAATATTAAACGGGCCCTTAATAGGACGAAACTAATATCAGGCTGAATTACTAAATGGGCCTTTAGCAAATGGGCCCAAAAGCATAGCGTGCAGTTGACGGGCCGAATCTGATATGGGCCATAATTTAGCCTGAAGCCTCTTAAAGGGTCGGACCTGATCTGGGCCGTAATTTGGCCCAGAACGTGGTAGGCTTTTAACGGGCCGGGTCTCATGTGGGCCATTATTAGGCCCGGAATGTGGCAGGCCATTAATGGACCAGATCAAATATGGGCCGACATTTGGCCCAAAACATGGCAGCCAGTTAATGGGCCGGCCTACGAGGGTCCTCAAAATCTTGTGGGCCTACAGCTGGGCCGGCCCATTAATGTCGGCGAAATCTCGTGGGCCTTTAGCTGGGCCGGCCCATTATGATCCACAAGAATCTTGTGGGCCTTTACCTAGGCCGACCCATTATGGCACACAAAAATCTTGTGGGCCTTTACCTGGGCCGGCCCATTATGGCCTGCAAAATCTTGTGCGACTTTAGCTGGGCCAGCCCATTATGGTTCGCAAAATCTCGTGGGCCTTTAGCTGGGCCGGCCCACTATGGTCCGCAAAATCTTGTGGGCCTTTAGTTGGGCCGGCCCATTTAAACTTGATGGGCCGATCCACGTGTCAACATATCATAGGCGCGTCTCGCCCATTGGATGAGTGACACCTGTGCCAACGCGGAGCTGACACGTGTCTCCTCCAGCCAATGATGATTTTACACGTGGAATATCCCCATTGGTTGGGGCTGTTAACAGGTTATCGGATCCAAAACCCGACCCGATAGCTTAACGGCATTCCGTTACGGTGGATGCCACGTGTCGGTCACCCTTGATGAAAGCACTTCTGTGACGTGTGATTTATCGTCATGGAAGTGGACACTTCCGTGACGATAATTTTGGTAATGTCATGGAACACTTCTATGATAGCACAGGTATGACTATCTTGATTCTGTCATAAAATCGTCATGGATGTACATGCATGACAAAAAACGCGACCTACTGTGACAAACATTTATCATCATGGAAGAGTATTTTTGTAGTGCTTCTCGGACTCCAGGACAGACGCTAGAGGGTCCTTGGCTTCTGGCCCCAAATGCCAGGTGTCGGTGTCAAAAATGGCAGATCCTGGGTGGGGGTCCCGAACTATGCATCTAAGGATCAAAGGTAATAGGAGGCAGGGGACACGATGTTTACCTAGGTTCGGGCCCTCTTAATGGAGGTAATACCCTACTTCCTGCTTTATTGACTTTGATGAGTATAGGAGTTACAAGAGTTGATCTACCTCGAGATCGTAATGGCTAAACCCTAGATGTCTAGTCTGCATGATTATGATTGCCCTATGGACTAAACCCTTCGGTTTATATAGACACCGGAGGGATCTAGGGTTGTACATAGTCGGTTTACAGAGAAATGAAGGTACATGATCTGAACGCCAAGCTTGCCGCCCACGCAATGGAGAGCCCCATCCTGACACAGGGAAAAGTCTTTAATCTCGTATCTTCACGGCCCATTAGTCCGGCCCAATATTTTGCCTTCGGATCTATGGTAGAAGGTATACCCAATAGTTTCGTTCGGGTATCCTATGAAGATGCACTTCTCCGCTTTGGGTTTGAGCTTATCATGCTGAAGCCTTTTGACATAAGCGTCACATCCCCAAACTTTAAGAAACGATAGCTTAGGCTTCTTGCCAAACCATAGTTCATACGGTGTCGTCTCAACAGATTTAGACAGTGCCCTATTTAACGTGAATGCAGTTGTCTCTAATGCATAACCCCAAAACGATAGTGGTAAATCAGTAAGAGACATCATAGAACGCGCCATATCTAATAACGTATGCTTATGCCGTTTGGACACACCATTGCGCTATGGTGTTCCAGGTGGCGTGAGCTGTGAAACTATTCCACATTGTTTTGAATGAAAGCCAAACTTGTAACTCAAATATTTGCCTCCACGATCAGATCGTAGAAACTTCATTTTCTTGTTATGATGATTCTCCACTTCATTGTGAAATTGTTTGAACTTTTAAAATGTTTCAGACTTATGTTTCATCAAGTATATATACCCATACCTACTCAAATCATCTATGAAGGTTAGAAAATAACAATACCCGCCACTTGCTTCAACACTATCGGTATGTATTCTTTCCAATAAGTTATTAGCTCGATCCATTGTTCCGGAGAACGGAATTTTAGTCATCTAGCCCATGAGGCATGGTTCGCAAGTATCAAATGGTTCATAATCAAGTGATTCCAAATGTCCATCCGTGTGGAGTTTCTTCATGCGCTTTACACCAATATGACCTAAACGATAGTGCCACAAGTATGTTGCACTATCATTATCAACTTTGCATCTTTTTGGCATCAATATTATGAATATGCGTATCACTACAATCGAGATTCTGTAAACCATTCACATTGGGTGTGTGACCATAGAAGGTTTTATTCATGTAAACAGAACAACAATTATTCTCTGACTTGAATGAACACTAATCCCGAAGGTAGAGGGAGTGTGCGATGGTGATCATATCAATCTTGTAAACACTTCCAACACACATCGTCACCTCGCCCTTAACTAGTCTCAGTTTATTTCATAGATCCTGTTTCGAGTTACAAATATGAGCAACCGAACCAGTATCAAATACCCAGGTGCTACTACGAGCATTAGCAAGGAACACATCAATGCATGTATATCATATATACCTTTGTTCACTTTGCCATATTTCTTATCCGCCAAGTATTTGGGGCAGTTCCGTTTCCAGTGATCATTACCCTTGCAGTAGAAGCACTCAGTCTCAGGCTTGGGTCCAGCTTTGCACTTCTTTACGGGAGCGGCAACTTCCTTGCCGTTCTTCTTGAAGTTCCCTTTTTTCCCTTGCCCCTTTTCTTGAAACTGGTGGTCTTATTAGCCATCAACACTTGATGCTCTTTCTTGATTTCTACCTCCGCCGATTTCAGCATCGCGAAGAGCTTGGAAATCATTTCGTCACCCTTGCATATTATAGTTCATCATGGAGCTCTAGTAGCTTGGCGATAGTGACTGGAGAACTCTCTCAATCACTATCTTGTCTGGAAGATTAACTCCCACTTGATTCAAGCGATCGTAGTACCCAGACATTCTGAGCATATGCTCACTGGCTGAGCTATTCTCCTCCATCTTGTAGGCAAAGTACTTGTCAGAGGTCTCATACCTCTCAACACGGGCATGAGCCTGAAATACCAATTTCAGCTCTTGGAACATCTCATATGTTCCATGGCGTTCAAAACATCTTTGGATCCCAGATTCTAAGTCGTAAAGCATGGTGCACTAAACTATCAAGTAGTCATCAGATCAAGCTTGCCAAACGTTCATAATGTCTGCATTAGCTCTTGCAGAAGGTCTGTCACCTAGCGGTGCATCAATGACATAATTATTTTGTGCAGCAATGAGGATAATCCTCATATCACGGACGCAGTCCGCAATATTGCTACCATCATCTTTCAACTTAGTTTTCTCTAGGAATGTATCAAAAAACAGGGGAGCTACATCGCGAGCTATTGATCTACAACATAATTTGCAATGACATTTTGACTATGTTCATGATGAATTAAGTTCAATTAATCAAATTACTAATGAACTCCCACTTAAATTAACCTCCCTCAAGTTATCTAAGTGATACATGATCCAAATCAACTAACCCATGTCCAATCATCATGTGAGATGGGGTGGTCATCAATGGTGAACATCTACATGTTGATCATATCTACTATATGACTCATGTTCGACCGGTCTCCAGTGTTCTGAGACCATGCATGTACATGCTAGGCTCGTCAAGTTTAATCCAAGTATTCCGCTTGTGTAAAACTAGCTTACATTTGTTGTATGTTAACGTAGAGTCTATCGCACTCAATCATCACGAGGTGCTTCGAAACGATGAACTTGCATACTGGGGAGAACACTTTTATCTTGAAATTAAGTGAAGGGATCATCTTATAATGCTATCGTCGTTCTAAGCAAAATAAGATGCATAATGGATAAACATCACATGCAATCAAAATATGTGACATGATATGGCCATCATCTTGTGCTCTTGATCTCCATCTCCAAAGCAACGACATGATCTCCATCGTCACCGGCACGACACCTTGATCTTCATTGTTGCGTCGGGGGTCGTCTCGCCAACTATTGCTAACACATAGTGATAAATTAAAGCAACTACATGGCGCTTGCATTTCATACAATAATCAAGAGACAACCCTAAGGCTCATGCCGGTTGTCGATATTATAAAACATGATCATCTCATACAACAATGTATATCACATCACGTCTTGACCATATCACATCACAACATGCCCTGCAAAACAAGTAAGACATCCTCTACTTTGTTGTTGCAAGTTTTACGTGGCTGCTACGGGCTTCTAGCAAGAACCGTTCTTACCTACGCAAAAACCACAACGGTCATTTATCAAGTTTGCTATTTTAACCTTCTTCAAGGACCGGTCGTAGTCAAATTCGATTCAACTAAAATAGGAGAAACAGACAACCACCGGCCACCTTTATGCAGAACAAGTTGCATGTCAGTCGGTGGAACCGTCTCATGTACGTGGACATATAAGGTTGGTCTGGGCTGCTTCATCCCACAATACCGCGGAATCAAAATAAGATGTTGGTGATAAGCAGTATGAACACACCGCTCACAACTCCTTTGTGTTCTACTCGTGCATATCATCTACGCATAGACCTGGCTCTGATACCACTAATGGAGAAGGTTGCATGGAAAACAAAACAATCTATGCACACGCAAGATCTATCCATGGAGATGCATAGCTACGAGAGGGGGAGAGCATCTTCATACCCTTGAAGATCTCTAAGCGGAAGCGTTTATCAACGCAGTTGATGTAGTTGTACACCTTCACGATCTGTCCCGATCAAGTATCGAACGTACGACACCTCCACGTTCAGCACATGTTCAGCTCGATGACGTCCTCGCCTTCTTGATCCAGCAAGAGGGGCGAAGTAGTAGATGAGTTCTGGCAGCACAACGGTGTGGTGACGGTGGTGGTGAAGAATAATCTCCGCAGGGCTTCGCCAAGCACAATGGAAATTATGACGGGGATAAACTAGAGGGTTAGGGTTGCCGGCGCACGGCTTGTTGTATCTTGATGTGTTCCGGGTGCTAGCCCTGCCCCTCTATTTATATGTTGAGCCCTGGGGTCATAACTTGGAGAAAAGGCCTCCTCAAAGTTAGTTTAGCCCGCAAGGCAAGAGTCCTTCTCGGACTCCAGGACCAGACGCCAGGGTCCTTGGCGTCTGGCCCCAGATGCCAGGATCCCTGGCATCTGGCCCCTGGCCTTCGCAAAATTGCCTTTTGCTCCTTCCAAAACCCTCACAGAGTTTACCCCTTGGCCCAAATAAAGTGTTCTCGTACCCAAACATTTTGGGAAACATCCAAAACCCTTTCAGGTGAATTTCATAACCCTTCCAGAGACTAAATACTATTATCCCATATATTAATCTTTACCTTCGGACTATTCCGGAGCTCCTCGTCATATCCGTGATCTTATCTGGGACTCCGGACAACATTCAGTCACCAACATACTTAACTCATATAATATTATATCGTCAACGAACGTTAAGCGTGCGGACCCTATGGGTTCGAGAATGACGTGGACATGACCGAGACGCTTCTCAGGTCAATAACCAATAGCGGGACCTGGATGCCCCATATTGGTGCCTACATATTCCACGAAGATCTTTATTGGTCGAACCTTTATGAAAACATACATAGTTCCCTGTGTCTGTCGGTATGTTACTTGCCCGAGATTCGATCGTCGGTATCTCCATACCTAATTCAATCTCATTACCGGCAAGTCTCTTTACTCGTTTCATAATACATCATCCTGTAACTAACTCCTTAGTCACTTTGCTTGCAAGCTTCTTATGATGTTGTATTACCGAGAGGGCCCAGAGATACCTCTCCGTCATACGAAGTGACAAATCCCAGTCTCACTCCATGCCAACTCAAGAGACACCTTCAGAGATACCTGTAGAGCACCTTTATGATCACCCAGTTATGTTGTGACGTTTGAGGCACACGAGGCATTCCTCTGGAATCTGGGAGTTGCATGATCTCATGGTCGAATAAACATGTATTTGACATTAAGAAAGCAGTAGCAATAAACTAAACGATCATATGCTAAGCTAACGGATGGGTCTTGTCCATCACATCATTCTCCTAATAATGTGATCTCGTTATCAAGTGACAACTCATGTCTATGGTCAGGAAACCTTAACCATCTTTTGATCAACGAGCTAGTTTAGTAGAGGCTTACTAGGGAGTTGGTATTTGCTTATGTATTCACACATGTATTTAAGTTTTCAATCAATACAATTATAGCATCAATAATAAATCTTTATCATGATTAAGGAAATATAATCATAACCACATTATTATTGCCTCTAGGGCATATTTCCAACACTTACCCCTTAGCCCAACCAAGGTGTCCTCGCACCATGAACCCTCTGGGTTTATCTGAAAGGTTTTGTAACCTTCTGGACATTACCAAAAGTACCTAGGATCTTCCCGGGACCTCCCAGAACATTTCTGGAAACATCTGAAACTCTTTTGGAACCCATTCTCTCATTCTCCTTCCTCCTAGCTTTTTAACAACCAACAAACGTTAAGCGTGTAACCCTGCAGGTTCGCTGAACTATAGACATGACTGAAACACCTTTCGTTCAACGATCAACAACGGAACTGTGGACATCCATGTTCACCCATATACTCACATGAATGATATTCGAGTGAAACTTTGGTTATCTTATGATATTCCTTTTGCTTCGTGGTATTTTACAAAACTCAAGGTGAGATATATCGGTATCCCTATGAGTCATACACACGCTCACTATACTGGTCTCCTCATTATAGTTTATGTTCTCTTTTCTCGTTCTCGTGCTCCGACATCCCCGTGATCAATTCACGCTTTGTCTGGCCAAACGACGATGGATGTCGTCACACCGAGAGCGCCCTAAGAATATCTCTCTATCGTTGGAGGAGCAAATCCCAGTCTGAAGCTATTGAGCCCCTGATCATATGTTTTCGATGAACCTGTAAGTTGTCGTTATGACCACCCTGTTAAGGATGACGTTGGAACAACCCCAAAGCGCATTGTCCGGTATGGAGTGACCCGATACTCTCATGGTCTAAGAAAGCATACATATGTTAACTCCTGTGTTCTGAGTTATATACTTCAGACGATATAATCTCAAAGTATAACAATCAATCTTAGGTTAATTCAACATGAGTGTTCTTCCAACATCGTGCTCTCAAATGTTGCTGGCATTATGGTCATGCCCATGATAAGGAAAATAAAATCATCAATGTACACTTTGAGCTATTCCTAGAGGTAAGAGTAGGAATCTTGTTTTACTGTGGTGAATATTCTTTATATTCATAGGTAAATCCATTTTTACTTGATTTCTTTTGGAGAATTTTATAAATGAACATTTAAAGTATATGGTGAACATTTATTGCAAAACATGGTGAACATATTTAGTGCACAACGATGAAAAAATATGATGAACATTTTTCAACACGTGTTGAACTTTTTTATAATATGGTGAACATTTTATACATATATGAAACCTTTCTAAAAATGTCCATACTTTCAAATAGAATGTCCACATACTATAAAATATCATGTAACTAAAATTATGCTCATATTATTTAAAAAAACTTATTTTAGAGAAAACCGGGGGGAAACAAAGCAAATCATGGAAAATAATACTCCTTAGTAAAGCAGAAGCCGAAGTACAATGCCAGTTTTGGGATGGCAATTCCTATTCCTTACGCGACCGTTCGATAGCGCCTAAGCGCGCCAGAACAAATCAAAGAGCGCTCCTCCCATAATTGGCTACAGCTTGCTTCTTTCCGTTTTTTCTCTTCTTTTGTACATGTGCGTGTTGCGGAGCATTCTATCTAAAAAAGAAGGTGAATGGGGGAGACTACTTTGAAGGAGCCTCCCCAAGGGTCATTTGGGGTGGGTGCGCTCTCGGCCGCCGCTACGTGTCGCGCTCTGGGCGTTTCTTTCAGATTTTATTTATTTTATTTTTCTGCACGCCTTTTTGGGTTGTAATTTTTTCTGTGTTTTTGGATTTTTCGTTTTTCCCCGACAATTCTTAGGTTTTGGACCAAACAAAAAAAAATAAAAGAAATTGACGCGAAAAGTGCGTTTTCTTTTTTTTCTTCCACGAGAGGCACGGATTTACTTCTCGTGGAGGCACGAATTTGCTTCTGAAACAGGCACGTTCGTAAAACAGAAAAGCCGACTTTTTCTTTATTTTTTGCTATGGCGAGAGGCACGGATTTATTTCTCGTAGAGGCACGGATTTATTTCTCGAGAGGCACGGATATTTTTCTGCAAGAGTCACCGTCGTGCCTCTCAAAAAGAAAAACATGTTTTCTTTCTTTTTCTTTCACGAGATGCACGAATTTACTTCTCGTGGAGGCACGAATTTGCTTCCGCGAGAGGTATGGCCGTGCCTCTTGCAAAAGGGGAAAAACACATTTTTTTCCTACGACGAGAGGCATGAATTTACTTCTCATAGAGGCATAGATTTGCTTCTGCCGGAGGCACGGCCATGCCTGTGAGAGGCACGGATTTTCTTACGCGACAGGCACCGTCATGCCTCCCGCAAAAGGGAAAAACATGTTTTCTTTTTTTCCTACCACGAGATACACATATTTACTTCTTGTGAAGGTACAAATTTGCTTCTACGAGGGGCACGGCCGTGCCTCTCGGAAAAGAAAAAAACGTGATCTGGTTCGATTTTTTTGTTCGGTTTTTTGTGAAAGAAAGTTCTTCGAAACCTATCAACATGGAAAGTATTTTTGGGGGTTGTTTGGATTTTGCAAATGGTTCGAGATTTGGACGCATGGTTTGAGAGATAAAACATTGTGAATAAACGAATCTATGAAAAAGAAGAACAC
Organism: Triticum timopheevii; assembly: GCA_963921465.1. Classification (NCBI taxonomy): domain Eukaryota; kingdom Viridiplantae; phylum Streptophyta; class Magnoliopsida; order Poales; family Poaceae; genus Triticum; species Triticum timopheevii. The sequence goes on along the minus strand of OY997262.1, from coordinate 340,259,795 downwards.
TCCCAAGTTGCGACAAGTGATGTTCATTCGGTGCGACACTTATCACAACATGGAAAGGTGAGCGTGACATTTGCAAAGCGTGCTCCTTACCGAGTGATTTCGGCCCATAAGTTGTGAACTTCTAACACATATATATGCCAGCCTATTTACTGCTAACTGTGTCTTATTTCCCTGACCATATTTTTTCTTTTTCCTATTTTTTTCTTTTCTATTTTTTCTTTACATTTTTTTATTTTTAGAATATATGACACATTTTTTGACTTCGTGAATACTTTTAGAGTTCAAGAGTTGTTTTTAATTGTCATATGTTTTGAATTCATGAATATTTATATTTTTTAAATTTTCATATAGATTTTTGAATCCATAAATAATTTTCCAAGCTCGCGAGCATTTTTTTTGCAAATAATTTTCAGATTTTCAGGAAAATTTAATTAAACCATGGAGATTTATTGAATTAATGGATTGCAGTTCACACAAAACAAATTTACATTGCAACATTTATTTAGTTCACAAACATTTCTTTTATTTTGTGAATATTTTTACAAAATCATGAAAAATTTAAATTAACAAACATTTTTTGATTCACAATCATTTTTCCAGTTAACAAACATTTTTATGCCATGAACATTCTTTTGAATTCAGGAACATTATTTGAAATTCTTTAACTGGTTTTTTCCTGTTGTCAAGAGACAGATTCCATTCAACTTTTTTTTGAAAGAACCGTCATGGAACTCGGTTGCCAGATAAATGAGCGGACGAATAAATTGTTTGGTGCAAGAACCGTTGGGAGAGTGTTTGGTCCCCTCCTAAAGCGCTATTGGTGGTGATAGGGCGAGTCGCCAACTATTCCACGCTTAAGCGTCCATTTTTGTTATGTACGCAAACCGGGGCACGCCCTTGTTGACCTTGGGCTCGGCCTGCTTAACCTTTTTTTCTCTCATTCCCTGCCTGCGCGCCCAGGCAATTCCTAAACGGCGCCCGTTGCGCCCGTTTCTTCTATTTCGACAAACGGGCGCACACCCTCTCTCCGCGATGGGCCGGCCCCTTTTCATGTTTTTTTCGTTTTCTGAACTCGGTTGCCAGATAAATGAGCGGACGAATAAATTGTTTGGTGCAAGAACCGTTGGGAGAGTGTTTGGTCCCCTCCTAAAGCGCTATCGGTGGTGATAGGGCGCGTCGCCAACTATTCCACGCTTAAGCGTCCATTTTTGTTATGTACGCAAACCGGGGCACGCCCTTGTTGACCTTGGGCTCGGCCTGCTTAACCTTTTTTTTCTCTCATTCCCTGCCTGCGCGCCCAGGCAATTCCTAAACGGCGCCCGTTGCGCCCGTTTCTTCTATTTCGACAAACGGGTGCACACCCTCTCTCCGCGATGGGCCGGCCCCTTTTCATGTTTTTTTCGTTTTCTGAACTCGGTTGCCAGATAAATGAGCGGACGAATAAATTGTTTGGTGCAAGAACCGTTGGGAGAGTGTTTGGTCCCCTCCTAAAGCGCTATCGGTGGTGATAGGGCGCGCCGCCAACTATTCCACGCTTAAGCGTCCATTTTTGTTATGTACGCAAACCGGCGCACGCCCTTGTTGACCTTGGGCTCGGCCTGCTTAACCTTTTTTTTCTCTCATTCCCTGCCTGCGCGCCCAGGCAATTCCTAAACGGCGCCCGTTGCGCCCGTTTCTTCTATTTCGACAAACGGGCGCACACCCTCTCTCCGCGATGGGCCGGCCCCTTTTCATGTTTTTTTCGTTTTCTGAACTTGATGCAAAAATAAGGGCGTGACGGGGAATCGAACCAGCGCCGCGGGGTTCTTTATAGAACGCACTAACCAACACAGCCAAGCCACCTTCTGTGATTATCTTATTCATCTTTCGTCTTTACTTCTTACGTGCTTTTCTTTTTCTTTTTTTCTGTCGTTCTTTCTTTTTGCCTTTTCTTTTTCGTTTTCGTTTTTCTGTCTTTTTCAAAATCTACGAACTTTTTTCCAATTTTATGAACTTTCTTTCAAATTTGATGAAGTTTTCTTCAAAATAGATGAACTTTTTTCATATACGCTGAACTTTTTGCAAAATCGTTGAACTTTTCTCACCAAATTCCATGAATTTTTTCCAAAATCGATGAACTTTTTTTCAAATTCAATGAACTTTTTTTGAAAACCCGTGAACGTTTTTAAATTCGATGAACTATTTTCAATATCCAAAACATGTTCAGATTTTTCGAAATTCGTTTGACTTTTCAGAAAATGTTTTTTGAAATTCCAAATTTTGTTCATGTTTTCTAATTTTGTTCACGTTTCAAAAATAGTTCTGAATTCCAATTTTTTGTTAACCGTATTGAAGAAAAATGTTCACAATACATTGAAAAAATATTCAGTGTGTATAAAAAAATGTTCATCATGTATAGAAATTTTGTTCAGCATGCATTCAAAAGGAGTTCATCGTATTAAAAAAAAAGTTCTACGTGTATTTGAATATTTGTTCACCATACATTGAAAAATGTTCAGTGTGTATATAAAAATGTTCATCGTGTAGAGAAATTTTGTTCAGCATGTATTCAAAAAAGGTTCAGCGTATTTTACAAAAATGTTCTGTGTTTCTTTGAATAATGTTCACCCTATGCAAAGAAAATGTTCAATGTGTATTCAGAACTATTTTTGAATACGCGGACTTTTTTTGCATGCTCAAGAGCTCCATCCGTAATATTTGAACATATTTTCAATAATTGAAATGTATAAATGCCACAGTGTATTGTGCAATAAATAGCGCTTCTATTTTCTGTTTATTTAAACTTTCGCGGTGTTAATGTCCGGTACTAGTTAGCTGGTGCAGTGGCTAGCCTCACTGTGTGGAAGCGGGAGGATGCGAGGTCGAATCCTGGTCGGGAGGTATTTTTGGCTGTCATTTTTCGCGTTGCTTTGTTGCATGATCGTGGACCGGCCCATCCAACCGCTGCTGCGGGCGCCAGATCCCTTGCGCGGCGCTGAAGGCGCCCTATAGCGCGCCCAGGTTCTGTTCGACCGGTCCTATTTTTGGCTGTCATTTTTCGCGTTGCTTTGTTGCATGATCGTGGGCCGGCCCATCCAACCGCTGCTGCGGGCGCCAGATCCCTTGCGCGGCGCTGAAGGCGCCCTATAGCGCGCCCAGGTTCTGTTCGACCGGTCCTGTTTTTTTCTACGGGCTTCTAGAAGGTTACACCAGTTTTTTAGAAGTGGTTTTTTCTGATACTTTTTCATCTCTTTTTCTTTTTCGGATTTCTTTATTTCATTTCCTTTTTGTTTTTTCTCCTTTATTGTTTTCATCTTTTTTGTGAACAATTTTAAAATATTCCAATTTTTATTCGACTCCATTCACTTTTTTAAAACTTTGTAAACTTATTTCTAATCTCATGAACTTTTGTCAAATTCATGACTTTTTCAAATTTAATGAAGTTTTATCTTTGTACCTGTTTTCAAAATTGTGAAAAAAATTCAAACTTCGTCAACTTTTCTCAAATTCACCAACTTTTTGCTCTGAACTATTTGGAAGTTCATGATTTTTTTTCAAACATCATGAAATTTTTCCGAATATGACAAACTTTTTTCAAATTTTACGACCTTTTTTTCAAATTCATGAACGATTTCAGATCCTTGAATTTTGCATATTAACAACCTTTTTTGAAAATTAGTGAACTTTTTTAAAATTATTTTTTATTTTTATGAACTTTTCAAATTTGTGCTAATTATTCATCTTTTTGTGAACAGTTTTCAAATTTTACGAATTTTCTTAAAAGTCAATGGTCAATCAGCCAACCTGATTTTTTTTGTTAGGGGGTACCAAACGCTCAACATGGCAATGGTTATCCGCAACCCGCGAACCCGGCGGGTAAAAAACCCTATTAGGGTAAGGGTTTGGGACAAATAAATACCCATGGTTTATAAATGAGAAAAAAATTATACCCATCGGGTAAGCCGGGTATGGGTATGGGAATGCAATACTCATACCCGCACACCCGCGTACCCGCAACCCATATACTAATTTCTTCTAATAGTAGGCTCCATGTGCCGTTCACTAAAGAAACTAGCCATTGTATCCTAGGCTAACGCAACCGCTAACCTCGGCCCAAAATCCTCTCCCCTTACACATGTGCATGACCTTGTTTAAATGCGTTGTTCTTGTTTTGTGAACTCATTGTTTAGGTTATCTTATTGTATCATCTCCTTCCGTTTATTATTTCAAAGTAGTGGATGTAGAAGTACCTTCAATAAAAGAAAATTAGAGAAAATTGTGTCCGTCTTGTAATTGAAAAAACAGAATAGGTGTGATTGTACATCCCACGAATTTCATTTTTCTCTTTTGATATTATTTATATTAAGAACTAGATATTACAAAAAGTTAAATTTACTTAAAGAAATTTAAAAACAACGAATCTCAAAAAATGTTAGCATGTTATAAAAAAAATTGTCCAACTTTACAATATATGAATATCTTTCAAAAAATATTGGACAACGAAATCATATCTGATTTCCAATTAAAAAATTTGTATACAATGAAAAAAAATTGTGTAATGGAAAAAAATGTTCATAACATTAAAATATCCGGTATTTTAAAGAAATATTCCTGCATTTCGAGATAATGTTCGTGATATTTTCAAAAACGTTTATACTATGTAAAAAAAGTTGGTGTAGTTTAGAAAAGAGTTTATTTCGATTAAAAGTGTCCATGGAATTTTAAAGAAATATTATTGTGCTTCCAAAAAATGATCATGATTTTTTTTATGTTTATACAATGTAAAAAATGTTCGTGTCGATCAAAAATAGTGTATTTCCATGAGAAATGTACAATGTGTACTTGCAAAATGTTAGGTTGTATTTGAAAAAGTTTTCTAAACACGTATTGAAAAAAATAGACATCATGTATTTAAAAATGTTCAACCAGTATATAAAAATGTTTTACATGTGGGTTTACAATGTACATTGTGTACTGAGAAAAAGTAGACATGTGTTCAAATAAGAAAGCCCATTAAGACCAAAAAACAAAAACAAAACAAATAGAAGAAGAAAGAGCAAAAGAAAACAAGAGTATAATGAAGAAAAGATCCGAAGAAACGAGTGAAAAACGAATGAAACCAAAGTATAACGAAGAAAAAACCCTGAAGAGAATCGGTGAAAAAAAGAAAGCTAAAAACTAAAAAAGACAATGAAAATCGAGCGGAGCGATTCTACAGTGACATGAACTGCAGCAAGCGTCCTGAGGTAATGGGCCAGTTCGATGTCGCTTGTCGTAGGTGATTCCTAATATGAATTGGTACAGGCGAGACATAGCTCTCGTAGTGGTGGTGATATGTATCGCTCATGGTGAGCAATTCGACCGCGTCGTTGACGTCACTCCTTTGGTGTGATGGCTCACCCCTACCGGTCTCGCTCACGCTTCCTCGTATAGTGCTTATCCGAGTTTGTTTTCGGAATGATTGCCCTTAACCGGCCGATCTCACGAGTTTTGTCCGTCGCCTCCCAATGACAACACATGGTTGTGGCCACGCACATTGCAATTCAGACCAGACGCATGTCCTAGCATATACTGCTGAAAACAACATCAGTCCGGGTTAGTTTCATTGAAATCATGCAAGTTAGAGTCCAAAACAGGAGCAACTGTTTTTTTTAAAGTAGATATGACGGAGACATATCAATTCACCCTGGAAAGTCTGGACCTTTCCCTACACAATCTCGCCATCTCTCCAGATTCCCCAGGCCCTGCCGGAAGCTACCTAGAATGTTTGAATCCCAGAACTTCCGGCCTCGCCTACGCCAACACTTGCAATCCTTCTGAAATCCGGGACTTCTGCCCTTCGCCGCACGAGTGAGTTGGGCTCGGTCCATTTACCTTTTCCATCCTCACTTACTCATTCATGGGAGGACCTATATATACTTTTCTCCTCACCTCCTCTTTAGGGTTAGTAAGGCATAATTATAAACTGAGATAGTGTTGCTCATATATATATCCTCTTGGAGAATCAAGACCTCCATTAGGAGAAAGAATCCAAAGGGATTTACCAAGGTCTCCATCTCACTTAGAGATTTGGGGGAGATTGTCTCTCAAGATCCTCACATCTCTTATAGATGGGGGAATAACTACCCTAGTTATTTTTAATTCCTTTGTTGTTGTCGAATACTTGAGATCCATTTACGCTTGTTTTTGAGTTATTTGGGTCTTGTCCAGTTAGTATTATTTGTTGTGTTTTCATTTGGATTTGCTCCATGTTCTTCGTGTTCATCGTGAATCCTTGCCAAATCCCCCTCCAATCGTGAATTCGGGGCACCAACACGGCTTGCCCCATATCACCTTGAATAGTTCTTTTGGGACTCAGCTCCCAAACAAAGCTCTCAACAGAGAAAGGGCTCGGGATCATCTCCTGGGCCGTGAGGGCACTAGAATGGGCCAAGGAATTGATTTGAATCTTGTAGTCATCGCCTTATATCTCCAAGCCTGCCATATTTTAGGGCCTTGCTTGAGATAATAGGCCTAGCCCATCAAATTGTAGCGAAACCCTTGGCCTTATAACAGGTAGATTTCTCCTGTAACCTGCGCCGGAGCGATTTCTCACCCGTTGTGAGATGTAAGTAGGTCTCCCTCTCTCTCTCTCTCTCTCTCTCTCTCTCTCGCGCGCGCGCGCGCGCGCGCGTGCGCGAGTTGTAGCACGAGTTTTTTTTGTGCTTTTCCTGATCGGATTTTCACTAATTTGCATTGGTTTTTCGGGATTCCTCTTATTCCCTCCGCTTTTCGCTTTTCCTTTTCTTGTTTCTTTCATCGATTTTCAATGGTTTTCTTCGGATTATTTTTTGTTTTCATTCTATTTTTTCTCAATAAATGTCTCATTTTTGCATGCATTATATATTTTTCATATACATCAGGAACCTTTTTATAAACACCTAACATTTTTTAGTACAATTTTTTAAAATTATATGTTTTGATGTCTACTTTTTTTAATACACGTTGTACATTTATCATATAAATCTAAAACATTTTTACACACGTTTAAACAATTTTCAAATACATGGTTAACATTTTCTTGAACACATGTTCTTGAACATATTTTCAAATACATGTTAAACATTTTTCAAATACACGTTGAAACTTTTTCTGGAATGACAAGAAACTTATTTAAAACTAAGCGACATTTTTCTAAATGTCTCAAACATCATTTTGAAATTCGTGAACATTTTTTCAAATGTAACATAAATTTGTTGAATGGTATAGAACTTTTTATTTTGAATTACACAAAGATTTTTTTAATTTTTATAACATTTTTCAAAAATATAATTTATGTTTTTTTGAAACACATGAACTTTTTTAAATATGAAATGCATTTTTTGAATGGTACAAATATTTTCTAAAAGTTAAGTGCACATTACTTTAAACTGCATGAACATTTTAAATGTTAAATGAACACTTATAACAATTTAAAATAATTAAAATATGAAATACATTTTTAAATTATTTGAAATTGTTATAAGTGTTCATTTAACATTTCATGCCTATAGTAAAACGGAAATTTCATATTCATGGAAACTGAAAGTTCCATTTCCACGTCTATTCCATCAGAAAACACCGTTTTGTTTTTGTTTCTGTTTTCGCATAAAATCGTTTTGCAAATTTTCATTTCCGTTTTTATTTTTCCTCCGGAAAAGAGGAAAGTTTCCGGACATGGAATATGTGAGCTCGACCTCATATGCACCCTTTGCTACAGTATTTTTTTTTAATAAATTCAAAAAAATCTGATTTTTTTACAACAAACATTGATGTGTGTTTCACATGCGTGCCAATTTTCGTGATCAAATGACATTTGTGAAGGCCTCGGCAAAAAACACAAAATCATGCTCGAAAAAAAGCTATTTTCGAAAGCATTTTGAAGCATCGATTTTGTTTTTTCTTACCGAGACGTGCATGAATGTCATTTTGTCATGAAATTTTGCACGCATGTGAAAGAGACATCAATGTTTGTTGTAAAAAAACCAGATTTTTTTTGAACTTATGAAATATTATTTTTGATTTTACTGTAGCAAGGTTGCATCAGAGCTCGAGCTAACAAGAGCACTTTCGACAATTTCCCTCCATTTTCATCCCCAGATGCAGCGCACTAGCATCATTGCTTGAAGCTCGCACACCACGGCACGGATGCACAATCATTCTCGGACGCGCGGTGCAGCGCGACACTAGTACATCTTGCCCAAACTCACAAGCCACTGTGACTGTGAGGTCTCATCCCTGGTCCTCCATGAGAGAACCCCCAAAGCTGTGCGAACCGTAAAGGACACTGCATCTGTAGCATGGCCATGGCGACGGCAGCAGTCAACACCACGAGTTATGAGGGAGTACGCACGCACGATATTCCATACAGTGCTACCTCCATGGCTCATGGCTGCTGCACCGCGTCTGCACACCGCCCTAGCCATGATGAGAAGCAGCGCTTCAGGCACCCTCCTGAATAAATAACCCTTCTTCTCACATTTCACACGACCCAGATGATGCAGGCACAGTCGCACAGAACCCTGCAGCGCACGCTGTTCACAGCAGCACTGCAGCAAAGCAAACGCATATGTACCCCTGCCCCCGGCGCAGCTCCTGCTTCCATATCTTTTGGATCGCCCTTCAGGCCAATGGCGACAGCAGCTGTAGCTCTTCCTCTGCGTATGCACGTCCCTCCCGTGTGATGAGCTTATCTGAACCCTGAAGAAGCCCAGAGGTGAACTTTCATCATGTTATTTTCTCTCTCATGCTAGTACATGTGTAGCACTGCTGTAATGTCGAAGAGAGACAAGGTGATGATGGCGGGCACACTGGAGATGTTGGAGATTTTTTAGCGTGGGAACGGGGATGGTACTGAAAAAAGCCTGGCCGGTTTGCTGTTCCTCCGGTGGCACGCAAGACAAGGCTGGTCTCCATGTGAACTGTGGTATCTTTTGGGTGGATTTGTTTGCACTGTGGCTGTAGATGCTGGTACTACAAAGGAAAGGAAAAAACTTTTTACTACTACGTTGCGCCAAAGATTCTGTGCAATTTTTCCAAACGTGAAGATTCTGTTTACCAAGGAGCAAAGAAAGAGTCACATGTCATGATTGTTCTTGCTGATCTCTGCTGCTACACCGCCACTGTACATCATCAAACGCCACATCCATATTTATTTATTTATTTTTCAGAAAAACTTCGATATATTCATCTTCAATCGTGTCAGTACAACGAACACAAAAAATAATTAAAATTACATCCAGATCCGTAGACCATCTAACAACGAGTACAAGCACTGAAGCGAACCGACCGTCATCGGCCCTCCCTCGCAGGAGCCGGACATAAGTTGTTGTAACATACAATCGGGAAGTCGTCGGACTAAGGCCCCATAGAACCAGCGCACCAGAACAGCAACCGCCACTACTGAAAAGTAGCGTAGATCGGAAGGATCAAACTTAAAGACGCAGGAACGTACATGAAATACGATCAGGTCCAAGCAAATCCACAAAGGACAAATGGACGGGAGACAGATCTCCAGACGTCCACCGACGCACCACCGGGACATGGGCTAGGCGGGGAGAACCTTATTCCATCTTCAGAGAGGTGCCACCGTCTCGTCTTCCTAAGCAGAACACACTAACAAAACTAGAAGAAACATCTAAAGATGGAGCCCTCCCACCGGTAAAGATCGAGATCCACCACACCGCCATGGCCTTAAGGGCACCGGAGACGAGACAGGTCGGCGACGATGCCGGTGATATGTAGAGAAAACCCTAAGATTTTTCAGGGAGAGGTGGCTGCGTGGGCGTTATATATTTGTTTATTTTCTTTCCAAAAAGCAAACAACTCTGACCATGATCAAGAAGACGAGTTTTCTCTTATTTAATAAGTTACACAATAACATCCTAAAGCCGTTACACAACAAAAGTCTACCCTCATGGCATAATCGAGCTAAATCTTTTCTCGCCGAAAATAGCCGATAAGGGCATCTTTAATGGTGACCCTCGAACCACCCGTAACTATCCGCGGTTCTGTATCAGTCCGCAAATCAGCCCGGACATGCTTTTTTCCGCAAATCAGAGACAAAGTGGGGGGGGGGGGGGGGGAGGGGCTTTGTGAGCGTTCGGACCGCTGTCACGCCCACACCTAACTACCTCGACCCACCAAAAACCCTCTCTCTCTCTCACCCGCGTGCATTTCCGCCCGACGCTGGGCGTTCAGACCGCTGCCACGCCCTCATCTAACTACCCTGGCCCACCAAAAGCCCTCTTCCTCGCCCGCATGCATTCCCGCCCGACGCTGGTCAGCGCCGCATTCATGCCAGCCCAAAGCGGACGCGACCTCTCAATGAATGCAGCATTAAAGCAGCGCGCGGCCGACAACGTCGCCCGTGCCGCCCTGTGCAGGCGTCGTCTCTCCGCATTCAAAGGGCACCACTCCATTCGCTTGCCTCCACTAGGCAACGCGGTTGCCGAGGAACGGTGACCCAACGCCACCCTTCCTTTTGTCTGGCACCCGCCATTAATCACGTCGTCGATCTCTCTGCCACTCCCCACGCTATATAAGCGCAGGCCCGACCATAGCCTATGGTATGATTGTTGTAATGGTTGTTCGTCCTACGGACTAAAACCCTCCGGTTTATATAGACACCGGAGAGGGCTAGGGTTACACAGAGTCGGTTACAATGGTAGGAGATCTACATATCCGTATCGCCAAGCTTGCCTTCCACACCGAGGAAAGTCCCATCCGGACACGGGACGAAGTCTTCAATCTTGTATCTTCATAGTCTTGGAGTCCGGCTGATGATGATAGTACGGCTGTCCGGACACCCCCTAGTCCAGGACTCCCTCAGTAGCCCCTGAACCAGGCTTCAATGACGATGAGTCCGACGCGCATATTGTTCGGCATTGCAAGGTGGGTTCCCCCTCCGAATAATTCATAGAAGATTGTGAACACCAGGATAGTGTCCGGCTCTGCAAAATAAATTCCACATTCCACCGTAGAGAGAATAATATGTACACAAGTTCAATCTACTGACGTATTTTGTGGTATGACGTCACACCACTACCAAGCCTTTACTTGAATCGTTTCTTATTATACCACCTCAGCGCGTTTAGCGAAGCGGTTTCCTTGGCACGTCTTGTCGAAGCAGAGATCGTGTTCCCCTTATTCCGGGATTCCCATCAATACCGACGTGGGTAACCCAACCGCGCCATTGATGGTGGCGCTTGGGGGATAAGCGAGTTTTACCAGGCCGGTGGGGACGCATAGTCTTCGTCCGCCCATATATAAGGGGACAAGGATCCACCTTTTTACCTACGCCTTCTTCCTCCTTTGCTTATCCTTCTTCGCGCACTCGAGCTCCAGCGCCCAAGTTCGCACATCTCGTCTCAACCTTCTCCAGTCATGTCTGGAGCGGGAGGCAAGTGGATGGCCTCCTCCGTCACGGAGGGGCACATCGAAAGGCTGCGCGGCGCCAGATACCTGTCCAGCGACATCGCGCACCGTCTCCCCAACAAGGGGCAGCTCATCCCCACCCCCAGGCCCCATGAGAGGGTGGTCTTCCTTCCCCATTTCCTCCACAGACTGGGCTTTCCACTTCATCCCTTTGTCCGGGGGCTCATGTTCTACTACGGCCTAGATTTCCATGATCTGGCGCCAAACTTCATCCTCAACATCTCGGCATTTATCGTCGTGTGCGAGGCCTTCCTCTGCATCCAGCCCCACTTCGGCTTGTGGCTCAAGACCTTTAATGTCAAGCCGAAGGTAGTGAAGGGCGTCCAAGCGTAGTGCGGAGGCGCCATGGTGGGCAAGATGCCCAACGTCCTCTGGCTCGAGGGCGCCTTTGTGGAAACCATCAAGGGGTGGCAATCGGGGTGGTTCTATATCACCGAGCCGCGTGACCCTAAATGGGCAGCGGCCCCCGAATTTAGATCTGGAATTCCCACGCGGCTCACCTCTTGGAAAGAGAGTGGCCTGACTTGGGGCGATTCGAAGGAGCAGACCGGACTCCAAGCCTGTATCCAGAAGCTGGTGAACAAGAAGCTCAAGCTTGTCAACATGGTCCAAGTCATGCTCACCCGCCGGATTCTCCCATGCCAAGAATGGGCATTTAAATTGTGGGAGTTCAATCCGGCACAGCACCAAACCTTGAGCAGGCTCTTCGACACTAGGTACGAAGATGCCTGGAAGGTGCTCTTCAAGGGCGCCGAAGCTCCCACATCCGCCACTGAAGATCGCGGATTTCGCTCGCAGCGTCCAGCTGACGAGGTAAGTGATTCTACCCCTTTACGGGACACTTATCTCTTTCATAGTTTGACTCTATGCGGGATCTAAAGCTCCCAATGCCTTTAACAGGACTGGCAGAGGACGTCCGGACAGGTTAACTGTCCGGATCCCCTCCCCGAAGAACCAGCGGGTGCCTGTTTAACAGGGCTGCTAGTCCCGACACTTTACGTGGTGCCAGAGAAGAAGGCCAAGAAGAAGGCCACGGGTACTCGAAAGAGTTCCCGTTTTCAGGTGTCTGATGACTCCGAGGAGGACTCCTCCCCCGAAGGCGAGGAGGAGAACAAGGACTCTCCCCTGGAGGGGGGAGAGAGGAAGAGGAAGGCTTCCCCAACGGGGGAAGCCGAAGGGTCCAAGAGGGGAAGGACCCTTCCTCCGGACAGCCCCGCCAACGCCAACGACGGCGACGAGGAGTGGCCCTCAAGGGCCAAGCCCCTAGCAATATCGTAAGTATCCGGATTCCTGAGTGATTTGTAATTTCTTTTTGGTGCCACGTAGTGTCCTTCTAATGCCACATACTATCTGTAGCCCGGCCGAGGAGGACCTTCCCGCTTCATCCAGCGGGTCCTTGGCCCCGTCGGATGTAGATTCCATTCCGACCGCCTCCACCCCTCGCGATGCTGAGGACGCCGAGGTGGGATCCCAGGAGGGGACCCGCCAGGAGGGGGAGGCTCCGGAGGTGCCACAAGGCGACCTCCCGGACTTCGCGCCGGACTCCATGCCGGAACCCGCAGTGGTTCCGGAGTCCGGCAGGCGGCACCTTCGCAAGAAGGGCAAGACCGTGACACCGGCGGCCTCCGTCCAACCAGAGGCGCCGGACAACTCGTTGGAGGCGCTCAACGGCGCTTCCATCGAGGAAGAACACCGCACTATTATGAGTGCGGTGATTCAGAAGGTTCAGCTTGCCAAGAGCGGGCTGACCGAAGCTTGGAGCAGCCTTCTAACAGGCTTTGACGTAAGAAGTTTAAAATATGTAATGTGATACCGCATAGACAGTAGCCCCTGATGCTCGGTTCGGTGTTCGGAAAGAAAAACCGAACTGAGGATCTAAAAAAGATATACGCAGGAGTGCTAAAAATTATGTCAATATGGGTTTGCAGGCTGCGCTGCTGACCTCTGCCACACTGACTGCGGAGGTCGGTGCTTTGAAGCAGGACCTCGAGCGGTCCGAGCGAGAGCTCGGCCTTGCCAAGAAGCAGCTCGAGGACAAAGAAGGTGAGTAACACCACTTTGAAATTTGTACCTTACAGAAAAGGATTTTGGTTGCAATAGAAATAACAAGGATAACGTGGGTATTGCAGGGGCCACGAACGAGGTGGCAACCCTGAAGGAGGCCGTGTCCGCGGCCGAACGCAATGCGGCCGCAGAACGGGCGGAGCGAGAGAAGCAGGAGGCGCGGGTGGCGGAGGTGCGGCAAGAGCTCCAGGCTCTCATGGAAAAGCATGAGAGTTTGGAGCGCGACTCAAAGACTCAAGAGTCCGAGCTTGCCTCGGATCTTGAAAGTGCCAAAGCCGCCAAGGCCGAGGCCCATAAGTCCCTCCAGGAGATTGAGGCGATGAAGAAGATAGCGGCGGGTAAGGCATTTTTCATGCAAAGCAAGCATGTGAATGTAAATTACCTGTTACTTACCCGAATTCGGAGCTCTCCAGGGGCGTTTGCAGATCTGCCTCGCAGTGTTTCCGATGCCGCCGCATTCTACCAGGCCGAGGAGGGAAGCTCAACGGAGAAGGTCTTTGGGTCTCAGTATGCTGAGGCCGGACATCCGGTGCCCCCTAGCGACCAGCTGAAGCAGCTGGTCGAGCTCCACAAGGTAGCCGAGTAGGCCATGAAGGGCCTTATAGTCCGGCTGTGGCCTGGAGGGGCCATGCCTGGGAGCTACTTTGGCCTCGTGCGGCGGCTGGTGAATGCGTGCCCTTGGGTGGAGGTCATCAAGCGCTCCGCCTGCATTGAAGGTGCCCGTCGGGCCCTTGCCCGCGCAAAGGTGCACTGGGGCAGGCTGGATGCTGAGAGGCTTCTGACGGACGCGCCGCCGGCGGGCAAGGAGTATCGTACGCCCGAAATGTACTATAAGACCGTCCTGAAGGGTGCCCGCAAGATTGCGGATGAGTGCCCCAGAGATGTAATTTTTGAGTAGACTCGCAATGTGTTATCCTATGCGCTGAAAACTTTGTTCATATGCGCTAAGCAACGCTTGTTTGATTTAAAATATTACCTTCTGTGCAGCCGTTTATCATATCTGAGAGATGGCAAGTCGTCGGCTTCAGCCCCCATGCCACGAGTGCTGGGGTGTTCGGGATAAACTTGAGCGCTCTTGTTCCCATTTTTGGGTCCATCTAGGGAGGCGCTCAACACAACGAACAAGGCAACCGGACTTATAATGCTTGAACACTCTCACTTAGCCATAGAATTCTATAATTTTAAATTTCGGCAAAGCCCCTAGTGTTCGGAAGACCGAATTCGGGGCGCTATCCACGCCTTGGCCGGACATAGCCGGTTCCTCGCTCTAAGCGGCGTAAGTCTTTAAGGACTCGAAAAGACCTCTCGAACAGCGACCAGCTCTCGCCTTATCATGATGGTCAGTTTTAGCTTTCTCCACTAAGGCTTTAACCCAGCTCAACTGGGGCGCAATCGTAGTGGTTCTCCCAGTGCTACCTTAGCCGACGGAACGGAACGTAAGGTACCAAAACATGGAAGCCGGGCAAACCCAACTATTGACCCAAGACATGATTCGGAGCCGATGCATATAGTGCTATAAGTTCGGGGTGCCGCACTTGTGAAAGTGTTCGGACTTCACACCATAATGCGGGGAACATAAGCCCCTGGTGTATTCTGCTGTACTGAATTGTACGGATGCAAGATGTCATAAGTGAACATACATATATAAATAAAGGGAATGCATTTATAAGCGAAAAATGATGCATTGTTTATTCGAGGAGTTCTGCTGTGAGTGCAGAACGATACAAATAGTGCGGTAAGGAAGGGTTTGGACTATTAGACATGTCCCCCTCCAGGGATAGGCTGTGGAATGGTGTAATAAACAAATTTAATGCTCGTAATGGAGACCACCTGAGTGTTCGTCATAGCCCTGGTTCCTCCCTGGCTGTTGCATCGTGGGTTCGGCAGATCTACTGCCGGACATGGCCTCTTGTAAACGGAGTCCTGTGGATAAAATAAGAATAAGAAAAAAAAGATCGACACACTTAGGAGCCCCTGGTGTGGTTGAGCCGCACTCTGGGCCTGTCGTGGTCATGTCCCTCCCCCTATGCCCAAGGTATCTCCAGAGCGTAATGATGTACGCGGGGAGCTTGTCTTACAATCATGTAAGGGCTGGGGGTTGGGGCCGCATTGCTACGCGTGCTCGGAACGCGCCAGGTGGTCTTGGTATATGTTACTCCGGGCGCGTTTAATCCCGTCCGATCTTTTAACGGCCGGACTCGAAAGTTGCCTTAAGAGGCTGTTCTGAACTTCTGCCGCGAGAGCCGCTGTGTGTTTCTCCATTCGGAGGGAGCGTTCAGTGTTTCCTTGACCGTGATGACTCCACGAGGGCCTGACATCTTGAGCTTGAGGTATGCATAATGTGGCACCGCGTTGAACTTTGCAAACGCGGTTCGTCCGAGTAGGGCGTGATAGCCGCTGCGGAACGGGACTATGTCGAAGATTAACTCCTCGCTTCGGAAATTATCCGGGGATCCGAAGACCACTTCCAGTGTGACCGAGCCTGTACAATTGGCCTCGACACCTGGTATGACGCCTTTGAAGGTCGTCTTTGTAGGTTTAATCCTTGAGGGGTCTATGCCCATCTTGCGCACTATATCCTGATAAAGCAGGTTCAGGCTGCTACCGCCGTCCATGAGGACTCTAGTGAGGTGAAATCCATCGACAATTGGGTCTAAAACCAATGCGGCGAATCCGCCATGGCGGATACTGGTGGGGTGGTCCCTTCGATCAAAAGTGATCGGGCAAGAGGACCATGGATTGAACTTCGGGGCGACTGGCTCCATCGCATATATGTCCCGAAGTGCACGCTTCCGCTCCCTCTTGGGTATGTGGGTTGCGTATATCATATTTACCGTCCGCACTTGTGGGGGGAAACCCTTCTGTCCTCTATTGTTCGGCGGCCGGGTCTCCTCCTCGTCGTCGCTATGCAGCCCCTTGTCATTGTTTTCGGCAATTAACTTGCCTGCCTGCTTGAATACCCAACAATCTCTGTTGGTGTGGTTAGCTGGCTTTTTAGGGGTGCCATGTATCTGGCAAGAGCGGTCGAGTATTCGGTCCAAATTGGACGGACCTGGAGTGGTTCTTTTGAATGGCTTCTTCCGCTGACCGGGTTTAGAGCCTCTGAATCCGGCGTTGACTGCCGTACCTTCATTGTTATCGCCGTTAACGCGGCGTTTATTTTTGTTTCGACGCGACCTGCCATTGTGGTCCTTAGTATCCGGACTGCCAGCATTTTTGCTGAGGTTGTTGCTGCGAGCTAGCCAACTGTCCTCTCCCGCACAGAAGCGGGTCATGAGTGATGTGAGGGCTGCCATGGATTTCAGCTTTTCCTGTCCTAGGTGCCGGGCCATTCACTCGTCGCGGATGTTATGTTTGAAGGCTGCGAGGGCCTCTGCATCCGGACAGTCGACGATTTGATTTTTCTTTGTTAAGAACCGTGTCCAGAATTGTCTGGCCGATTCATCTGACTGCTGAATTATGTGGCTTAGGTCATAGGCGTCTGGTGGTCGCACATATGTGCCTTGGAAGTTGTCAAGGAATGCGGCTTCCAGGTCCTCCCAACACCCAATTGACTCTGCTGGCAAGCTGTTAAGCCAATGCCGAGCTGGTCCTTTAAGCTTGAGTGGGAGGTACTTGATGGCGTGGAGATCGTCGCCGCGGGCCATATGGATGTGAAGAAGATAATCTTCGATCCAAACCGCGGGGTCTGTTGTGCCATCATAAGATTCAATGTTCACGGGTTTAAACCCTTCAGGGATTTGATGATCCATTACTTCGTCTGTGAAGCATAGTGGGTGTGCGGCGCCTCTATATTGAGCAATATCACGACGTAGCTCAAGAGAGCGTTGTCTGCTGTGTTCGGCCCGGCCGGAGTTGCTATATCCGGCACGACGGTAGTTGTCGTGGGTCGTGGGGCGCCCACGTGATCCGTAGATAGATCTGGATTGTCTTGCCTTGTCCTCCAATATATCCCGCAAGTCCGGCGCATTCCCCCGTGGCTTCGTACTTTTCGAGCGGTGCCGGGGTACGGTTCTGATGGAGGGCCTAGATGCCTCTCTGTCGCGACCACGGGGTGGTCGGTCTGCCGTATTGTGCGCTGGTGATGAAGGTTTGTACGCTTCCTCCTCTAGTCGGGGGAGCAACTTGCGTTTTGGGTAGCTTTTGGAGGGGCGTTCGAGTTCATACTCTTCGGCCGCGAGGACCTCGGTCCATCTGTCGGCCAGCAGGTCTTGATCAGCTTGAAGCTGTTGCTGCTTTTTCTTTAGACTTTTCGCCGTGGCCATTAGCCTGCGTTTAAAACGCTCTTGTTCGACGGGATCCTCGGGCACGACGAATTCGTCGTCATTGAGGCTTGCCTCGTCTTCGGAGGGAGGCATGTAATTTTTGTCCTCCTCGTCTGCCGCTCTCTCCTGAGGGCTGGCTACTCCGTCCTCCTGTGCTGAATCTTGCTGGAGGGGGTTGTCTTCGGCACTCTCTGGGGTGTTATTATCTCCGGTGCCGGACTCTCCATTCTTACTGTGGCGGGATTTAGAGCGGCGCCGCTGACGTCGGCGCTTGGGCTATTTCTTAGAGGAATCCGCCTCCGCTGCTTCTTCGCCGTCCCCATCCTTTGGGGTGTCCACCATGTATATGTCGTATGACGAGGTGGTCTTCCAGTGCCCTGTAGGCGCTGGTTCTTGATCGTCTCCGGCATCGTCGTCCATACTGTCGATGTCTTCAGAGTCGTAGTCTAGTATGTCGGTTAGATCGTCGACAGTGGCTACAAAGTGGGTGGTGGGTGGGCTTTGAATTTCTTCGTCGTCCGCATCCCAGCCATCCTGACCGCAGTCCGGCTAGGGTTCTCCTGATAACGAGAGATGTTTTAGCGAATTTAGGATGTCGCCAAAGGGTGAGTGCTGAAAGATGTCCGCGGCGGTGAACTCCATGATCGGCGCCCAATCGGATTTGATTGGCAGGGGCGTAGGAGGTTCGGAGTCCGGCAAGGAGTCCGGCGCCTCGGAGTCACGAGCTTCATAAGGGACAAGGTCAGTATTCAGCTCCATCACCGTGGAAGTTGCAGCTCCCGAGGCGGTGTCCAGCCACCTGTCCTCGATCTACGCGGTCGGCTCCGAACTATGGGTCAGAGCGGACTTGTGTGCGGCCTCCAGGGTACTGTCCAACGGCAGAGCTAGATCATGCCCATTGTGACAGTGCGGCACGCTCGGCTGTGGCCCGACTCCATCGAAGATCAAGTCTCCACGGATGTCAGCCGTGAAGTTTAGGCTTCCAAACCTGACCTGATGGCCAGAGGCGTAGCTTTCGATCTGCTCCAGATGGCCAAGTGAATTGGCCCGCAGTGCGAAGCCGCCGAACACGAAGATCTGTCCGGGGAGAAAAGTCTCACCCTGGACGGCGTGGTTGTTGATTGAAGAAGCCATCAAGCCTATCAGTGACGACACAGAGGAACTCTCAATGAAAGCACCAATGTCGGTGTCAAAACCGGCGGATCTCGGGTAGGGGGTCCCGAACTGTGTGTCTAGGCGGATGGTAACAGGAGACAAGGGACACGATGTTTTACCCAGGCTCGGGCCCTCTCGATGGAGGTAAAACCCTACGTCCTGCTTGATTAATATTGATGATGTGTGTTACAGGAGTGGATCTACCACGAGATCAAGGAGGCTAAACCCTAGAAGCTAGCCTATGGTATGATTGTTGTAATGGTTGTTCGTCCTACGGACTAAAACCCTCCGGTTTATATAGACACCGGAGAGGGCTAGGGTTACACGGAGTCGGTTACAATGGTAGGAGATCTACATATCCGTATCGCCAAGCTTGCCTTCCACGCCAAGGAAAGTCCCATCCGGACACGGGACGGAGTCTTCAATCTTGTATCTTCATAGTCTTGGAGTCCGGCTGACGATGATAGTCCGGCTGTCCGGACACCCCCTAGTCCAGGACTCCCTCAGCAGGCCAGCAGGTAGATGGAGGCCGGCGTGCATACGTCCCAATGAAGGACGGTCAAGGACGAGCTGGCGTCATCCTCCTCGCTGGTGCATGCCGGCATCACCATAGGCGAGGCTCGTGCCTACTACACGGACATTGTGCTGAGGAGTGGGAGGCCAAGTTCTGGCAGGCGCAGACCGACCGGGCCTACAACCTCCGCCTCCTCAATGAGCACCAGCACGCAGAGGAGCAACTCACTCCGGCCCAGTCATAGCGTCGGGCGTGGACATGGCAGAGCGGGAGGCGCTGGTTGACTCCTACCGCACCGACCGTGAAAACCGTCGCGACCGCTGGCGGTACATCTAGTATCAGATGGATTTACAGGCCACCTACAAAGAGATGGACGAGGCAGCGAATGAGGTGTTCGGTAAGAGCGGCGAGGAGGAGGACATCGCCAGCTCCGCCACGGCCGCGCCCCGCCGCCACAACAATGAAGCCGGCACGTCCGCAACCGCCACCGGCAACGAGGAAGAGTAGAGCATGGGAGGTCGCCAGCGCTCGGGTCCGAGGAAGGCCACTGCTCCTCCCCTCCAGTGGAAGCCTAGCTTGGTGGGATCAATATCGTCGGCCACGATGTGACCCGACTAGACGGCGAGTCGTTCGTTGGCCCAATCTTTCACGGTACCGCAAAAACAGCGACAAACCACGACGATTCTCGTAATAGCAGCAAACAGACGAAGAAGTAGACGAACGGCTCTTTGGATCAAGCAGGATGCCAGAAGACCAAAGTGCTCAAAAACCAGCGTATAATTAATCACAGATCAATTTCACGCCAAGCAACTCTCGGATCCCTCGTGGATCAGCAAGCAAATGTCTTTGGCGCAACCATAACGCTGCCTTTTCTGTATGTTGTTCAACTCTCCAAATAAAACTCCCGTACAAAGGCCTAAGCCTGCCCATTATATAGGCGACGCGCACGCTGACCCTAACGATCCTAACAAACCAAGCTAGAAGCGGACTCTATCTCTTTCATATTTAAACTAATCAGAATTTAACTAATTAAGTATCCGGCGATACTGATCACAAAAGTCCAAAACGGACTAGTACTCCC
Organism: Triticum timopheevii; assembly: GCA_963921465.1. Classification (NCBI taxonomy): domain Eukaryota; kingdom Viridiplantae; phylum Streptophyta; class Magnoliopsida; order Poales; family Poaceae; genus Triticum; species Triticum timopheevii. The sequence goes on along the minus strand of OY997262.1, from coordinate 340,239,283 downwards.
GACCCTTCATGCTACGTAACTTGTAATACTAGGAAATAATAGGACTGGACACTTGACCTTAATTCGTAAACAGCACGCACGTTATGCTACGTAACATGGAGGTGTTCTGAAAGTCGGCTTAATATCCTCCGGCTTATGATCTGACAACGGAATTGGCATCCGTATTTTTCCAATAAAGAAAAACTCTTCTGCCTTGGTCTTCTTAGTTGGTGCCGTCAGCGACTCCTTCTGAACATGTGTAGGTTGGATTATTATTTCATGTGAAATATTATTTTCTGTTGCACCCGTGGCAACATCATCCCCTCCCCCTTGAATGGAAATCGTCCTCGGTTTTAATGTAGTTTTCCCAAATTTCTTCTGTAGTGAAACATTGCCATCCACCTTGATTGCACTATCAAGCATTGGTTGCAGAACACATCGCTTCCCAGCATCCCAAAATGAATGAGTGTTTGTCCGACCTTCATGTGTAGCACTATGATCATATTGCTATGGTCTCCCCAGTAACAAGTGGCATGCATCCATTGGTATGACATCACATATCACCATATCAGTATAGTCGCCTACTGAGAATTTGACGCGTACCTTATGAGTGACCTTGAGCTTTCCTGTATGGTACAACCACTCGACACGGTGGGGCTGTGGGTGCTTTCATGCCGGCAACCCCAAAGCATCAACTAACCCTTTGCTTACTGCATTGGTGTAGCTTCCACCATCTATTATTAGCTTGCAATTGGTGTTGTTGATCTTGCACTCAGACTGAAAAATATTCCATTGCTGCCCCTTATCCTCAATACGGTCTTCCTTCACTCGTTGCACCATTAATGATGGGTATGCTTCTGCAGCTTCAAAACTCGCAGTCACTCTTCACCATCTTCAGATTTCTCACTAGATGTGTCAATATTTTTTTCTCCATCACTCGCGGACATGTATCCTTCTTTTGTGAGGAGTACTCTCCTCTCATTAGGGCACTCAAACTTCTTATGCCCCCTGCCACCACATTTAAAGCACACAATATCACTAGTACGAGAGTTAGAAGCACGAGACGATTCAACCTTGGATTGAGATACTTCCTTTGTAGCTGGCTTAAAATCTGTTTTGAATACACTATTACCACCACCTTCTCGCTGAAAATTACGCCGCACCGAGTTTGATGAATTATAATGACCACCATGACACATTACTTGCTGCTCCGCTCGAATGGCATGGTGCAATAATCCCTGTAATCCCGTATATTCAACCATATCGACACGGTCTCGTATCTCTGATTTCAGACCATGAACGAACCGTGCCATTATAGCCTCTTCTTGCTCCTCTACCCCTATACGAATCAACAATATTTCCATCTCTTTATAATATTCCTCAACACTAGAGTTACCTTGCCGAAGCTGCTGCAAGCGTGTGTACAAGGTCCTAGTGAAGTGCTCTGGAACAAAACGTCTCTTCATGATACTCTTCATCTGATTCCAAGACTTCGGTCGTCCTCCCGCGCGACATAGTTGGTTCCACCATATTAAAGCATAGCCCGTGAACTCAATAGATGCAGCACGAACCTTTTTCTCCTCGAACCGGATACTCTTCATCTGATTCCAAGACTTCGGTCGTCCTCCCGCGCGACATAGTTGGTTCCACCATATTAAAGCATAGCCCGTGAACTCAATAGATGCAGCACGAACCTTTTTCTCCTCGGTGTACCGCTGTCCATAAAAAATCTGATCCACGCGCATCTCCAACTCCAAATAATCATCCGGATTGTCTTTGCCGCTAAACGATGGTATGGAAATTTTAATTCTTCCAATACCATCATCTTCGTAGACGCGCCGCGGACGTTCATGTCCTCCCCCATGGTGTACGCCACCTCCATGATGGTTATAAGCATGCCGCACAGGCTCATAATAGCTACCAGCCCCCTCAGACTGATGGTCTTGATGCTCACCATTGTTGCAAACTTGTTCGCCTACCCGCTGTTCAGATAATTGCCGATGACGACGCGGTGCAGCCGACCCATCACTAGGGGGTGAACGTGGTCTCAACCGATGAACGGCCTCAGTCAAATCAGCAATCTTTTTTCCTAGACTTTCCTCAACCTTGTCGATGCGCCTCCCCACTAGATTCAGCACATAGTCACGAGTTGCCTCCAATCCTAGCATGATAGCCGGCGCAACACTCGGATCATAGGTGGGCAAGGGCAGATCATCTTCCACATCTCCTTCATGTGCACCATGCACACTTGAATTTGATTTCTGTGAATTCACCATTGTAGCAACTCAAGTAGATCAACTGAAGAACCAGAGCGAAAAAAAATTGTACCGTGATCAACCTTGCTCTGATACCACTTGATGTGACCCGACTAGACGGCGAGTCGTTCGTTGGCCCAATCTTTCACGGTACCGCAAAAACAGCGACAAACCACGACGATTCTTGTAATAGCAGCAAACAGACGAAAAAGTAGACGAACGGCTCTTTGGATCAAGCAGGATGCCAGAAGACCAAAGTGCTCAAAAACCAGCGTATAATTAATCACAGATCAATTTCACGCCAAGCAACTCTCAGATCCCTCGTGGATCAGCAAGCAAATGTCTTTGGCGCAACCATAACGCTGCCTTTTCTGTATGTTGTTCAACTCTCCAAATAAAACTCCCGTACAAAGGCCTAAGCCTGCCCATTATATAGGCGACGCGCACGCTGACCCTAACGATCCTAACAAACCAAGCTAGAAGCGGACTCTATCTCTTTCATATTTAAACTAATCAGAATTTAACTAATTAAGTATCCGGCGATACTGATCACAAAAGTCCAAAACGGACTAGTACTCCTGACCCTTGATGCTACGTAACTTGTAATACTAGGAAATAACAGGACTGGACACTTGACCTTAATTCGTAAACAGCATGCACGTTATGCTACGTACATGGAGGTGTTCTGAAAGTCGGCTTAATATCCTCCGGCTTATGATCTGACAACGGAATTGGCATCCGTATTTTTCCAATAAAGAAAAACTCTTCTGCCTTGGTCTTCTTAGTTGGTGCCGTCAGCGACTCCTTCTAAACATGTGTAGGTTGGATTATTATTTCATGTGAAATATTATTTTCTGTTGCACCCGTGGCAACATCAGGCCAAGTAGCCGCTTGGCGGCGATATGGAGGAGGACATGTTCACTTGCTGGGGCTCATGGCTGCGGAGGCAGAGCTGGAGACCGCTAAGGCGGAGCTGGAGCTTCATTTCGCAGTGCTCACGCCCGGACGGACGCCGGCGATCATTTAGATTATGTTTAGAGTCGGGTTTAGTTAAAATATGCCCCAAATGTAATGGATTTCGTCCGGTTTGTATGAATATCATTTGGTTTGCATGAATTTCATCCGGTTTGTTCATATCTTGTTTCGGTTGTATGCGGATATCATTGGATGGCCGGCTTCTATATCCGTGTCCATGGACTGGTCCAATGGTCTGTGAATGAATGTGGGAGCAAATTTGGGGCTTAGCGTTGGAAATGCCCTAACAGTTATTACTAGTTGCTTCCAGAGTTTGGCATGTCCATATAGTTTTTTTTTTTTGGGTCTGCGTCTCAACTAACTAAGATCATTTTTCTGAACAATTGATACTGAAGAAAATCTCAGTTCAACGGAGAGAAAAAGAAACACTCTAAAAATGTGCCAAACTCAGGAAGCAACAATAAAATCTGCTCGTCCGCCGAAAATCGTTAGTGCTACCGGGAGCCCGGAAATATTTTTTGAAATGACAAAGAAAGTTCACCAAACATTCTATGTGTTCTATGTCACATCCAAATGGTACATACAAATTTGTAGGCAAAAGGATTAAACATTCTGACCTGTGCAAAGAAAAACAAAAAACACCAAAATGTCACCCTATGGGTTTTTTTCACCGGCGAAACACCGCTTCTCCGTTTCGCATGAATTTTTTTAAGGATGCTTACAACACTAACACGAAAATCTACAAAAAGATTCAAAAATTTTAAAAACTTTACTATATATTTTTTGTTTACTATTCATGCGGGACCGCGCGCTCCCAAAACGCTATTCTCCGCTCGTCCGCAAACTATTCAAGTCTCTGGTTGTACAAAGCTAGAGCGCTTTACACTGCTCTACTACAAGGTAACTCATGGGATCATCAGATCTTACAATGACTGGGGCGCGGCGAGCTCTGCAGCGTGCAGGCAAAACACAGTGCGGTGCCACAGCCACATACGTACAACTGCTTTGCAGCCTTGTTCATCATGGTAAATAGTCCCCTGAGACACGTCCAAAGATGGCAGCTTACGCCGCCCACAGTGAAGGGGAGCTGTCCAGCCTTTTTTCCTGGGGCGCGGTCCTGACGCCAGGGCCACTCCATAGTCCACACAAGTTAAGTTGCACTCCGAATCTTGTTTTGGACTGCAGTTCATATGATCTGATCCCCATCCATGTACTGTACCGATGTACGTCTCTCTCTCACCCTTGTATTCTTTACTGGTGCATGGACTAAACGAGAACATGGATTCTGTTGTGTGGTGTAGTGGCATCTCAACTAATAGTTTTTTAGGGGATATAGCTAATTGGTTTGTGTTAGCTTGTCGCGCTCGCCAGGCGATGGCAGCTCAACTAATAAATTGGATCCACACACTTGAACGCAGGTTGTAAGGATTTTAAACCGGCTTCAAATATTCAGATCGAGCTGTCCAGACAATTTTAGCCTCCAACGCAGATCATCAAATCAGGCTGAATTGGTTGGGCGTGTGAAATCCCTAGCCCGACCCTAAATCAGCGCGCGGGGTGGGTTCCAACACCACGCACCTACCCTAGAAACCCTCCCGGCTCTAGAATAATCCGCATTCAACTGGCTTCACCGGTCGTCCATCTACCCGCATTTAGGTCGGCTTGTTGCTCGAGAAGCCTTTTTCGTCTGCCTGCATTGATGTTTCGCTGCTTCATTTATCGTAACTATTTAAAAGCCGGCCTGCCGGCCTAGAAACCCTACCTCCGAGCTCTTCCTCCCATCCTTCCGCCACCCTTCAAGCCCCCATAGTTCGCATCCGCAATCCATTGTCGTCATGGTTCATACAGGGAGGCTTTATGAGGCTTCTCGTAATTTGATTGATTTATTTCTTCCTTTTCTGCACGACACCCATTTTTACTTTTTAGAAAGATTAACTAATCTAAAGAAAAAACAAAAGATAATTCCATTGAGCTGTATTTTTATTGATTGATTAGTATTGACTTCTATAATAAAATAATTCAGCAATCTGGCACACTTACATCCTTGCAAGGTAAATAATAACTATTTTAGTCGTAACAGTGGAATATGTAATCAGCTTTGTTTGTCAAGGCTGTACTTTTCTGTTCGTCTAACAGAAATTTTAGCTACTTCTACATTTTATGTCTTTTGCTCTTCACTTCAATGTGTTTCTTAAACAGGGCTGTAATATTTGTTGTCTACACTCATACTAAACAAGGAGCATGATAGTCGTTACACGTTAGCGGGGAAGGAAAAGGGAGTAGAAACAGTTTCGTAGCCATGGGGCAAAGGGCTGATAGTTCTTCAAGCAGATGGGAACACCTATGCACCACTATAGATTATGCTGGTGTGGGCTTCTAATGATATGAGAGTCAGAAACATTTGTCCACTCCCAAGTGGCTCCCACGAGGTCAATTAACTACTATAGTTTACCCCATAGATAATACTTATATTATTTAAAGGCACACATTTCAAAACACTTTCAAGCTATTGAAACTAGAAAGCAATGGTGGTATACTACATCAACGACGCACGGCGGGAGTTACTCTTCAAGGGATGGACTAAAAATGAAAGCGGGATTTATAAGGTGGAAAAAGGTAGGTTTATCCACCTTATAAATGAACTTGATCTAAAGGCCGAATCCATCTTACTAGATGCAGACGAACGAACATCTAAGACGGAGGCTGAGCAGAAATTACGGACGCTACTCAAAGAAGAAGAGAAGAAATGGGCACTTAGAGCTAAAGTGCGGCAGGTCGACCAAGGGGATGACAATACTCGGTTTTTTCATTTGATCGCAAATGAAAAACACAGAAAGAAGAAAAATTTCCAGCTAGAGCAGGATGAGGGTACAACTGTAGGACATGAGAACCTAAAATTGTATATCTCTAACTATTATAAACAACTATTTGGTGCTCCTGAGGAAAATTTCGTGTCTCTCAGTGAACACATGGTGGGGGATATTCCCCAGCTCAGGACAGACGAGAATGATATTTTAACCGGACCATTCTCAGAGAAAGAGGTGTTTGAGGCCATATCACAGATGAATAATAATAAGGCACCAGGCCCGGATGGCTTCCCAGCAGAAGTTTATAAGAAATGCTGGCAACTCATTAAGGGTGACCTCGTGCCAATGTTCCATGACTTGTTTAGTGCCCAGCTACAGCTATTCCACCTAAACTTTGGAACAGTAACGTTGTTGCCAAAGAAGGAGGAGGCACTATGTACTAAGCAGTTCAAATCGATATGTCTACTCAATGTGAGCTTTAATTTTTTTTACTAACGTTGGTACAAACCGACTGACGCATATTGCACATAGTATGATGTAACCAAGTCAGACAGCATGCCGTGCAGAAACATACTAGAGGGTGTGGTTGTCCTACATGAAACACTACATGAGATCCACTCGAAGAAACTGGATGGGGTGATCTTCAAGGTGGATTTCAAAAAAGCATACGATAAGGTTAAATGACCGTTCCTTCAACAAGCATTACGTATGAAGGGATTCGACAATTCCTGGAGGAAGCAGATCGATTCATTTGTACAAAAGGCAGTGTTAGGATTAAACTGAATGATGACACAGGTCATTACTTCTAGATGCAAAAGGGTCTAAGAGAGGGGGGCCTCATGTCTCCTATCTTGTTCAACATAGTGGCAGATATGTTGGCAATTCTCATAGGTAGAGCTAAAGAGGACGGCCAAGTAGAACAGACTAGTAGCACATCTTGTGGATGGTGGGGTGTCCATACTACAATACACTGACAATACTACTACTTTCATGGAACATGATCTGGCAAAGGCCAGAAATATGAAGCTCGTGCTATGCTATCCGAACAATTGTCGGGATTAAAGATTAATTTTAACAAAAGTGAATTGTTCTGTTTTGGGAGAGCCAAAGATGAACAAGATGCTTATAGACAATTGTTTGGATGTGAACTGGGTACCCTACTGTTTAGTTATCTGGGCATACCAATTCACCATCGCAAGCTTTCTAACAAGGAGTGAAAGTGTATTGAAGATCAATTTGAAAAATATAAGATGCTAGAAGGGTAAGCTTATGTCTTACGGTGGTCGGCTAGTACTGATAAACTCAGTGCTTACGAGTATGCCGATGTTCCTTTTGTCTTTCTTTGAAGTACCTGTAGGGGTATGAAAAAGGTTAGATTTCTACTGATCGTGATTTTTTTGGCAATGCGATGAAATAAAGAGAAAGTACATGCTTATTAAGTGGGATATCATTTGTAGACCGAAGGACCAGGGTGGGCTCAGGATTGAGAATTTAGAGGTAAACAATTGATGCCTGCTCAGTAATGGCTGTACAACCTTTCTGTTGAGAATGAAGGCACGTGGGTACAAAATTTGCGTAATAAGTACCCACAATCTAAGAAATTGGCCCTGGTTACCATTAGACCCAATGATTCACCTTTCTGTAAGGGGTTAATGAGGACGAAAGCAACCTTCTTCCATAGGACTAAATTCATCATTGGAAATGGTAATTCGACTAGATTCTCGGAGGATACTTGGTTAGGGGAGGCACATTTAGCCACACAATATCCGTATTTGTATAATATTGCACAGCGTAAGGAGGCTTATGTTGCTACAGTACTATAGTCTGTTGGGAAACGTTGCATGGAAAACAATTTTTTTCTACGTACACGCAATGATCTATCCATGGAGATGCATAGCAACGAGGGGGAGAGTGTGTCTACGCACCCTCGTAGACCGTAAGTGGATGTGTTTAACAACGCGGTTGATTTAGTCGAACTTCTTCGCACTCCAACCGATCAAGTACCGAACATACGACACCTCCGCGTTCGGCACACGTTCATCTCGGTGACGTCCTCTGCCTTCTTGATCTAGCAAGACAGCAAGGTAGTAGATGTGTTCCAGCAACATGATGACATGGTGACGGTGATGGTGAAGTTATCTCTGCAAGGGCTTCACCTAAGCACTACGAAAATATGAATGGGGGTGTAAACGGTGGAGGGGGCGCCGCACACGGCTAGGCAATTGTCTGGGGTGTGCTAGGCGCCCCCTCCTCATATATATAGCTGGGAGGGGGAGGGGAGAGGCCAAGGGGCGCCCAAGTAGGTCTGAATCCTACTTGGGCTCCTGCCCTTGGACGCCCTCCCTGCCATGTTTGTTGGAGGGGGAAAGGAAAGGGGGGAGAGGAAGGAAGGGGGAGGCCGAACCCCCCCTTTCCTTTTCCCAGTAGGGCGGCTGCCATGGGGGGTGCACCAGCCCCTTCTGGGCTAGTGTACTCCCCTCTTATGGCAAAATAGGCACACTAACCTCCCCGGGGTGTCCGGTACCCCCTCCGGTACTCCGATAATCACCCTGTACACTCTGAAACACTTCCGGTGTCCGAATATCATCGTCCTATATATCAGTCTTTATCTCTCGACCACTTAGAGACTCCTTGTCATGTCCGTGATCTCATCCGGGACTCCGAACAACATCATTCACCAAATCACATAACTCATATAATACTATATCGTCAACGAACGTTAGGTGTGCGGACCCCATGGGTTCGAGAACTATGTAGACATGACCGAGACACCTCTTCGGTCAATAACCAATAGCGGAGCCCGCATGCTCATATTGGCTCCTACATATGCTACAAAGATCTTTATCGGTCGAACCGTTATGACAACATACGTAATTCCCTTTGTCCATTGGTATGTTACTTGCCCGAGATTCGAGCGTCGGTATCTCTATACCTAGTTCAATATCGTTACCGGCAAGTCTCATTACTTGTTCCATAATACACCACCTCGTGACCAACTCCTTAGCCGTTTGCCTACAAGCTTATGATGTGTATTACCGAAAGGGCCCAGAGATACCTCTCCGATACTTGGAGTGACAAATCCTAATCTTGATCTATGCCAACTCAACAAACACCTTCGGAGATACCTGTAGAGCATCTTTATGATCACCCAGTTACGTTGTGATGTTTGATAGCACACAAGAATCTTTATGATCACCCAGTTACGTTGTGATGTTTGATAGCACATAAGGTATTCCTCTGGTATCTAGGAGTTTCATAATCTCATAGTCAAAGGAATATGTATTTGACATGAAGAAAGCAATAGCAATAAAACTAAACGATCATTATGCTAAGCTAACGGATGGGTCTTGTCCATCATATCATTCTCCTAATGACGTGATACCATTATCAAATGACAACTCATGTCCATGGTTAGTAAACCTTAACCATCTTTGATCAACGAGCTAGTCTACTAGAGGCTTACTAGGGACACGGTGTTTGTTTATGTATTCACACATGTATTTAAGTTTCTGATTAATATAATTCTAGCATGAATAATAAATCTTTATCATGAATAAGGAAATATAAAATAACAACTTTATTATTGCCTCCAGGGCATATTTTCTTCAGTCTCCCACTTGCACTAGAGTCAATAATCTAGATTACATTGTAATGAATCTAACACCCATGGAGTCTTGGTGCTGATCATGTTTTGTTCATGGAAGAGGCTTATTTAACGGGTCTGCTACATTTAGATCCATATGTATTTTGCAAATTTCTATGTCTCCATCCTTAACTTGCTCACGAATGGAGTTGAAGCGTCTCTTGATGTGTTTGGTTCTCTTGTGAAACCTGGATTCCTTCGCTAAGGCAATTCCTCCAATGTTGTCACAAAAGATTTTCATTGGACCCGATGCACTAGGTATTACACCCAGATCGGATATGAACTCCTTCATTGAGACTCCTTCATTTGCTGCTTCTGAAGCAGCTATGTACTCTGCATCACACGTAGATCCCGCCACGATGCTCTGCTTGGAACTGCACCAACTGACAGCTCCACCATTCAATATAAATATGTATCCGGTTTGTGACTTAGAGTCATCTGGATCAGTTTTAAAGCTAGCATCGACGTAACCATTTACCATGAGCTCTTTGTCACCTCCATAAATGAGAAACATATCCTTGGTCCTTTTCGGGTACTTCAGGAAGTTCTTGACCATTGTCCAGTGATCCACTCCTGGATTACTTTGGTACCTCCTTGCTAGACTTATGGCAAGGCACACATCAGGTTTGGTACACAACATAGCATACATGATAGAAACTATGGTTGAGGCATAGGGAATAACTTTCATTTTCTCTCTATCCTCTACAGTGGTCGGGCTTGGAGTCTAACTCAACTTCACAGCTTGTAACACAGGCAAGAACCCTTTCTTCGACTGGTCTATTTTGAACTTCTTCAAAACTTTGTCAAGGTATGTGCTTTGCGGAAGTCCTATTAAGTGTCTTGATCTATATCTATAGATCTTGGTGCCTAATATATAAGCAGCTTCACCGAGGTATTTCATTGAAAAACTCTTATTCAACCTTTTATGCTATCTAGAAATTCTATATCATTTCCAATCAACAATATGTCATCTACATATAATATTAGAAATGCTACAGAGCTCCCACTCACTTTCTTGTAAATACATGCTTCACCAAAAGGCTGTATAAAACCATATGCTTGATCACCTCATCAAAGCGTATATTCCAACTCCGAGATGCTTGCACTAGTCCATAGATGGATCGCTGGAGTTTGCACACTTTGTTAGCACCTTTAGGATCGACAAAACCTTCTGGTTGCATCATATACAACTCTTCTTTAAGAAATCCATTAAGGAATGCAGTTTTGACGTACATTTGCCAGATTTCATAATCATAAAATGTGGCAATTGCTAACATGATTCGGACGGGCTTAAGCATCACAACGGGTGAGAAAGTCTCATCGTAGTCAACCCCTTGAACTTGTCGAAAACCTTTTGCGACAAGTCAAGCTTTATAGACAGTAACATTACCATCAGCGTTAGTCTTCTTCTTGAAGATCCATTTATTATCTATGGCTTCCCAATCATCGGGCAAGTCCACCAAAGTTCATACTTTGTTCTCATACATGGATCCTATCTCGGATTTCATGGCCTCAAGCCATTTATCGGAATCTGGTCTCATCATAGCTTGTTCATAGTTCGTAGGTTCGCCATGGTCTAGTAACATGACTTTTAGGACAAGATTGTCGTACCACTCTAGTGCAGAACGTGCTCTGTTCGACCTATGATGTCTAGTAGTAACTTGATCTGAAGTTTCATGATCATCATCATTAGCTTCCTCTCTAGTTGGTGTAGGCATCACGGGAACAGATTTCTTTGATGTGCTACTTTCCAAATTGAGAGAAGGTACAATTACCTCATCAAGTTCTACTTTACTCCCACTCACTTCTTTTGGGAGAAACTCCTTCTTGAGAAAGGTTCTATTCTTGCCAACAGAGATCTTGCGTTCAGATCTGTGGTAGAAGGTGTACCCAATTGTTTCCTTAGGGTATCCTATGAAGATGCACTTCTCCGATTTGGGTTCGAGCTTATCAGGCTGAAGCCTTTTGACATAAGTGTCACAACCCCAAACTTTAATAAACAATAGATTAGGTTTCTTGCCAAACCACAATTCATATGGTGTCATCTCAACGGATTTTGATGGTGCCCTATTTAACATGAATGCAACTGTCCCTAATGCATAACTCCAAAATGATAGTGTTAAATCGGTAAGAGACACCATAGATCGCACCATATCTAATAAAGTACGGTTACGATGTCGGACACACAATTACACTATGGTGTTCCAGGTGGCGTGAGTTGTGAAATAATTCCACATTGTTTTAAATGAAGGCCAAACTCGTAACTCAAATATTCGCCTCCACGATCAGATCATGGAAACTTTATTTTCTTGTTACGATGATTCTCCACTTCACTCTGAAATTATTTGAACTTTTCAAATGTTTCAGACTTGTGTTTCATTAAGTAGATATACCCATATCTACTCAAATCATCTGTAAGGTTAGAAAATTACGATACCCGCAGCTTGCCTCAATACTCATCGGACCGCATACATGGGTATGTATTTCCAATAAGTCATTAGCTTGCTCCATTGTTCCGGAGAACGGAGTTTTAGTCATCTTGCCCATGAGGCATGGTTCACAAGTATCAAATGATTCATAATCAAGTGATTCCAAAAGTCCATCTGTATGGAGTTTCTTCATGCGCTTTACACCAATATGACCTAAACGGTAGTGCCACAAAAATGTTGCACTATCATTATCAACTTTGCATCTTTTGGCATCAATATTATGAATATGTGTATAACTACAATCGAGATTCAATAAGAATAGACCACTCTTCAAGGGTGCATGACCATAAAAGATATTACTCATATAAATAGAACAACCATTATTCTCTGATTTAAATGAATAACCGTCTCGCACTAAACAAGATCTAGATATAATGTTCATGCTCAATGCTGGCACCAAACACTACAGGAATCAAGAACTTTGCCGCCCGCCAGCAGACGACAACACGTCTGGCTGAACAGGCTACGACAAAGGCTTCTTTGCCGTCTGCTGGCGGACGACAAAGATGCAAAGAGCTTTGCCGTCCGCTGACAGACGACAAAGATGCTGGATGGTGCACGTGTCAGCTTAAGTCCGTTAAGGGGTTAACAACGTGCTTTGCCGTCTGCAGCAGACGACAAAGACCTTTTCATATTTGCCGTCTGCCAGCAGATGGCAAAGAACATTAATTGTCACGTGTCAGCTTAAGTCCGTTAAGGGGTTAACGACGTGCTTTGCCGTCTGCGCCAGACGGCAAAGACCTTTGCATATTTGTTGTCTGCCAGCGGACGGCAAAGAACATTGATTGTTTGCCGTCTGCCAGTGGACGGCATGGCGTGCCACGTGGCAGCGCCTGGGGGCTGGCCTATTTGCTAGCTTTGCCGTCAGCTGGCTGACGACAAAGATGCAACGTTCTTTACTACACCAGGTTGCACAGGTGGCTGACATGTGGCATGTTTACCGTCCGCTAGCTGATGGCAAAGCTCTTTGCCATCCGCTAGCAGACTGCAAAGAGTCTATACAACCCTTGTTTTTTCTTGATTTCATTCAATTTGACACATTAGGAAAGCTAGAAGAAGAAGAAGAAGAAGAAGAAGAAGAAGAAGACTAGCTAGAAAAAGAAGAAGAAGAAGAAGAACTGGAAGAAAAGGAAGAAAAGGAAGAAGAAGAATAAGATTTTTTCCTTCTCTTTCTTTTTCTCCTCTCCTCTTTTTTATCTTCTTCTTCTTCTTCTAACTAAGTTAGGTAAAATGCCATTTTTTTGCTAAGCTAGGTAAAAATGCTAAGTGTAGGTCATTTTAGAGCTAAACTAGGTAAATAGGTCATTTTGGAGCGTACTAAGGTTATTATGTCATTTTCGAGGAAAGTAAGGTAAGTCTATATCATTTTGGAGGTAACAAAGATTATGATGACATTTTTGAGGAAAAAAAGCTAAGTATAGCTCATTTTTTGTCTAACTTAGGTAGTTATGCCATTTAGGAGGAAAGTAGCTAAGCATGCATTTGTTAAGCAAAATACTAGAGAAAACTTACCCTCATCAGAACAAATGCGATGAAGATCGCAACTAAGGTAACAATTGATCCAATAGCATAATGATACCAAGCCTCATTATCAATCGCATATTTTTTAATCTTCTTAATCTTCAAGCGCATTGCATCCATCTTCAAGCGCATTGCATTCATCTTCATCTTGTGATCATCGACCACATCAGCAACATACAACTCCAATGTCATCTTCTCTTCTTTAATTCTTTTAATTTTTTCTTTCAAATACTCATTTTCTTTTTCAACTAAATTTAACTTCTTGACAAGAGGGTCAGTTGCAAATTCCAGATCACATACCTCCTAGATTAAAATATCTCTATGTCAACTTGATGGCCATAATTGTCATAAATGCGAAATGCAACAAATAGTTATAGAAGAGGATTTACCACATAAAAATCATAAAGCGGTCGAGGACTGACGGGGACAGATATCAAGACCATGGCACTATGTATAACAAACAATCATAGAAAGTAAGAAAATTATACAAGTAACTATATAAATCATACAAGTAACTATACAAATCAAGTACAACATAAAAAATTTAATACCTAGTTATAATCTGGTTCAATAAATGCTTCGGGATCAATAAATGCATCATCATCATCACTATCAGTAATGACGTGCTCATCATCATCATTAATAAATGCATCATCATGTGGAAGGCCACCTCTAAAGCATTGACAGGTCATCCGCATCAGTAACCTCTTCTAGTTTAGGCTCTTCTTGTTCCGACTGAGTGGTGAAGTTGGGTTCACTATCGCTGTCTACTTCAATGTTCTAGGGTGAAGTAGAGCGGTTCTTGACGGACGTGCTCGTCCTCTACGCGGACACGGTGACGTACCACCTCCGTGGTGTCCGAAAGCCTCGGCACCATCACTGGCCCACGCGACCGTCACCAAACAAGGTTCGGGTCAACGATGGGCTGGCCCCTCACCAAGCTGCGCCCCCGGAAGGTAGAACCTCGTAGTACCAGCCCGGTGGAGCCCAATCTCGGACATGGCCCCTCTGATCAAGTAGGCCTCCTCCGCTGAGTCGACGAGAAGGATGCGGGATAGGCATCGTCGACGTCGATGCGGGAGTAAATGATTTAACTAAAAAAATAACAACACATTTCACATGTTCAAAATCAACCATTAACTTAACCTAAACTAAACTAATCTAAACCTAAACTAAACTAATTAAACTAAACCTAAACCAAACTAACTAAACACCTAAACTAAACCAAAATCTTAACCTAAATTAAACTAATCAAAACCATAATAAATTATACCAAACCTAATTAAACTAAATCTTAAAAAACAGAAAAAAAAAATCTCACCTTGGAGCGGCCAGGGCGGCGAGGCGGGGCGGCGGGGCGGAGCGGCCGGGGCAGCGAGGCGGGTCGGCGGGGCTTGGCAAGCCGGCGCGGAGGGGCGGGGCAGGGGCAGCGAGGCGGCCCGGGGCGGCGCGGACGGTGTGGCGCTATGGGCAAGAGCAGCCCGGCGCGGCGGGGCGGCGAGGCGGGGCGGCGAGGCGGGCGGACGCGGACGGGGCAGCGAGGCGGGCCAGGGTGGCCGGGGCGGCGGGGCGGGGCGGGGCAACGGCGCGAGGTTGGGACAAGGGAAGGGAGGGAGACGTGGGGAGAGAGGGGTAGGGCTGGTGATACGTCTTCGCGGTATCTATAATTTTTGATTGTTCCATGCCAATATTCTATAACTTTTACATACTTTTGGAAACTTTTTATACTATTTTTGGGACTAACATATTGATCCAGTGCCCAGTGCCAGTTCTTGTTTGTTACATATTTTTTGTTTCACGGAAAACCCATATCAAATAGAGTCCAAATGGGACAAAAACTGACGGAGATTTCTTTGGAATATTTATGATTTTGGGAAGAAGAATCAACGCGAGACGACACCCGAGGGGGCCACGAGGCAGGGGGGCGCGCCCCAGGGGGTCAGGCGCGCCATGGGCCCTCGTGCCCACCCCGTAAGGCGGTTGGTGCCCTTCTTCCGCTTCAAGAAAGATAATATCCAGATAGATATCATGTCCAACATTCAGCCATCGGAGTTACGGATCTCCGGGAATATAAGAAACAGTGAAAGGCTAGAATCTGGAACAGGAGGGGAATGTAGAAACAGAGAGACAGAGAAACAGATCCAATCTCAGAGGGGCTCTCGCCCCTCCCACGCCATGGAGACTATGGACCAGAGGGGAAACCCTTCTCCCATCTAGGGAGAAGGTCAAGGAAGAAGAAGAATAAGGGGGGCTCTATCCCCCTCTCTCCCGGTGGCGCCGGAACGCCGGGGCCATCATCATCACCGCGATCTACACCAACACCTCTATCATCTTCACCAACATCTTCATCACCTTCCCCCATCTATATTCAGTGGTGCACTCTCCCGCAACCCGCTGTACCCTCTACTTGAACATGGTGCTTTATGCTTCATATTATTATCCAATGATGTGTTGCCATCCCATGATGTCTGAGTAGATTTTTGTTGTCCTATCGGTAATTGGTGAATTGCTATGATTGGTTTAATTTGCTTGTGGTTATGTTGCTATCCTTTGGTCCCCATCATATGAGCGCGCGCGTGGATCACACCATAGTGTTAGTTGTATGTTGATAGGACTATGTATTAGAGGGCAAGAGTGACCGAAGCTTCAACCAAGCATAGAAATTGATGCATATTGGATTGAAGGGGGACCAATATATCTTAATGCTATGGTTGGGTTTTACCTTAACGAACGTTAGTAGTTGCGGATGCTTGCTAATAGTTCCAATCATAAGTGCATAGTATTTCAAGTCAGGGATGACATGCCCGCAGTGGCCTCTCCCACATAAAACTTGCTATCGGTCTGGTAACGTAGTCAATTGCTTAGGGACAATTTTACAACTCCTACCACCACTTTTCCACAATCACTATACTAGCTTTATTGCATCTTTATCTAAACATCCCCTAGTTTTTATTTATGTGCTCTTTGTATTCTTGCAAACCTATCCAACAACACCTACAATGTCCTTCTAGTTTCATACTTGTTTTAGGTAAAGTGAACGTTAAGCGTGCGTAGAGTTGTATCGGTGGTCGATAGAACTTGAGGGAATATTTGTTCTACCTTTAGCTCCTCATTGGGTTCGACACTCTTACTTATCGAAAGAGGCTACAATTGATCCCCTATACTTGTGGGTTATCAAGACCTTTTTCTGGCGCCGTTGCCGGGGAGTTATAGCGTGGGGTGAATATTCTCGTGTGTGCTTGTTTGCTTTATCACTAAGTAGTTTTTATTTTGTGCTCTTGTTTTTCTATCTTTAGTTATGGGTAGGAAACATAAAATACCAAAAAAATTAGTTGTACCTACTACACCAATGGTTGAAGAACCACTCTAAATCTATCACACTCCTGAAGCTTTTTACTTGGATCATCTTTGATCCCTATGTGCTCGTGCTGAAACCCAAACTAGCTTAGTTGAGGGAAAATCTTTAGATGAGCATGCTTGTTATGTGCGACACTGCTTATCTCAAAAAGGGAAACTTTTACTGGATCAAATTCATCGTTTGCAATGCTATGCTTGGAATTTATGTGAAATATATGATTTTACTTGTTGTTCTGAAAACCCTAAGAAACACCTTCCCTCCAATGTGAGTTGAGTGATAATGGAATCGTATATTCATATGCTAAGGGTGTTTATAATTACTATGATGTTCAACAAATTGAAGAATCTGTTGCTTTTAAGGGTGCTTATGAAATTGCTTCTTTGATTGGAAAGTATGATGCTACTCTTTACAAATTTGAAAAATTTACCATACTTAAATATTGTTATGATAATTATGCTTATAATGCCAATGTTAAACCATATATTGAGGACTCTCCGCTGTCCAAAAAGAGACTAATATTTTGCAGGAGTCTATGGAAGAAGGAATTGATGAAACTATGAGCTCATTGGATGAAAAAGATGAGGAGGAGAGCGAAGAACAAAAGGAGGAAGAGCGGATTGATCACCTGTGTCCACCTTCTAATGAGAGTAACTCTTCAACTCATACATTGTTTAATTTCCCTTCGTGCTTACCGAAGGATGATTGCTATGATGATTGTTATGACCCCGTTGATTCTTTTGAAATATCCCTTTTTGATGATGCTTGCTATGCTTGTGGCCAAGATGCCAATATGAGTTATGCTTATGGAGATGAACTTGCTATAGTTCCTATGTTAAACATTAAATTGTTGCTATTGCACCCACGCATGATAGCCCTATTATCTTTTTGAATTCTCCTGACTACACTATATCGGAGAAGTTTGCCCTTATTAAGGATTATATTGATGGGTTGCGTTTTACTACTACACATGATAATTTTGATGAATATAGTATGCATGTGCTTGCTACTCCTACTTGCAATTATTATGATAGAGGAACTACATCTCCGCCTCTCCATGTTTCCAATATGATAAAATTGCAAGAAACTATTTATACTATGCATTGGCCTTTACTTTGTGTGCATGAATTGTTCTTTTATGACATGCCGATTCATAGGAAGAGAGTTAGACTTCGTCATTACATGATATATTTTGCTTTGTGCTCACTACTAAATCACAAATCATTGTTAATTAAAATTGGCTTTGATATACCTTGGGATCCGGGTGGATCTATTACTTGAGCACTATATGCCTAGCTTAATGGCTTTAAAGAAAGCGCTGCTAGGGAGACAACCCAGAATTTTTAGAGTCATTTATTTCTGTTGAGTGCTTTCATAAAGTTTAAAAACAAAAAAATAAAGAGGGGAACCCAAAACTTTTCAAAAAGGAAAGTGAAAGTGGGAGCTAGCCTTGAACTTTGTTCATGCTCACGGAAACTTTGTGAATCTTAATTATAGAAACTTTTCAACAAACATAATTATCCCTTTGTACAATTCCATTGTTTTATAAAAATAATGTCCCAAGGTTTGCCTTTAGGATGTTTAGATTGCTTGTTGGTTTGTGCAGTGCAAGACAGAAACTTTGGCTGTAGTGCATGATTTTAGTTTTTTTACGGGAACATCAAACGGTTCTAAAATTTGCACCGTCTTTCTATACAAATTGTTTATGTTTACTAATTTTTTCAGAATATTTGGAGCACTAGAAATACAGTGAATGTTCAGATTACTGCATACTGTCCTGTTTAAGACATATTCTGTTTTTGATGCATAGTTTGCTTGTTTTGATGAAACTATCAATTTCTATCAGTGGATTAAGCCATGGAAAAGTTATATTACAGTAGCTACAGTGAAAAAACAAAATATGAATTGGTTTGCAATAGTACTTAGAGTAGTAATTTGCTTTATTATACTAACGGATCTTACCGAGTTTTCTGTTGGAGTTTTGTGTGGATGAAGTGTTCGAAGATCGAGGAGGTCTCGATATGAGGAAAAGGAGGAGAGGCAAGAGCTCAATCTTGGGGATGCCCAAGGCACCCCAAGTAAATATTCAAGGAGACTCAAGCGTCTAAGCTTGGGGATGCCCCGGAAGGCATCCCCTCTTTCTTGAACAAGTATCGGTATGTTTTCGGATTCGTTTCATCCATGCGATATGTGCAAATTTTGGAGCGTCTTTTGCATTTAGTTTTCACTTTTCTTTTATGCACCATGCTGGTATGAGATAGTACATGGTTGATTTATATAATTTTCATTGCACCTCACTTAAATCTTTTGAGTATGGCTTTATAGAATGCTTCATGCGCTTCACTTATATCATTTGAAGTTTGGATTGCCTGTTTCTCTTTGCATAGAAAACCGCCATTTGTAGAATGCTCTTTTGCTTCACTTATATTTGTTAGAGCGTGGGCATATCTTTTGTAGAAAGAATTAAACTCTATTGCTTCACTTATATCTATTCAGAGAGATGACAGGAATTGGTCATTCACATGGGTAGTCATAAAATCCTACATAAAACTTGTAGATCACTGAATATGGTATGTTTGATTCCTTGCAATAGTTTTGCAATATAAAGGTGGTGATATTAGAGTCCTGCTAGTTGAGTAATTGTGAAATTGAGAAATACTTGTGTTGAGGTTTGCAAGTCACGTAGCATGCACATATGGTAACCGTTGTGTGACAAATTTGAAGCATGGGGTGTTTCTTTGATTGTCTTCCTTATGAGTGGCGGTCGGGGACAAACGATGGTCTTTTACTACAAATCTATCCCCCTAGGGGCATGCGTAGTAGTACCTTGCTTTGAGGGCTAATAAACTTTTGCAATAAGTATATGAGTTCTTTATGACTAATGTGAGTCCATGGATTATACGCACTCTTACCTTTTTGCAATTTGCTAGCCTCTATGGTACCGTACATTGCCCTTTCTCACCTCGAGAGTTGGTGCAAAATTCACCGGTGCATCCAAACCCTGTGATACGATACGCTTCCTCAAAACAGCCACCATACCTACCTATTATGGCATTGCCATAGCCATTCCGAGATATATTGCCATGCAACTTCCATCATCATCACATACATGACTTGAGAATTTATCGTCATATTGCTTTGCATGATCGTAATATAGCTAGCATGATGTTTTCATGGCTTGTCCATTTTTTTATGTCATTGCTACGCTAGATCATTGCACATCCCGGTACACCGCCGGAGGCATTCATATAGAGTCATAATTTTGTTCTAGATATCGAGTTGTAATAATGAATTTTAAGTAAATAAAGTGTGATGATCATCATTATTAGAGCATTTTCCCATGTGAGGAAAGGATGATGGAAGCAATGATTCCCTCACAAGTTGGGATGAGTCTCCAAACTTTATGAAAAATAAAAGAGGCCAAAGAAGCCCAAATAAAAAAGGGATAATTGATTTTATGCCCCTAGTTGGGTCACACTCGGCAGGTTTACCCCTAGTTTCATAAAATACTTGTTCCTGCCCAAACCACTTTGCTCCTCTTATGCTTTTGCCCTTTGGCCGTTTGACCATCACTTTGAAAACTTCATAAAAATTCATACTAACTCAGACAAATTCAAATAAGATATCAAAATGTCCAGAAAAGCATCACCTATATGTGCATGTCATCTGCATTCATGAAAAAAGTGTTAGCCAGTCCCCATCTTAGTTTTAGCTCATATGACCTTAGCATGAATAGTAAAATCTAAAACAATTCTAAAAATTCTAAAAAAATTTGGAGGCAAACTTTGACCAATGTTTTGAGTTCTTGCCAAGTTTCATAAGGAAATGACATTCGTGTAAGTCGTGGCAAAAAAACAAAAAGCAATGCTCCAAAATTTCATTTTTTCCGACGGCTTCCACGAATGTAATTCCCTTATGAAACTTGGCAAGCACTGAAAACATTGGTCAAAGTTTGCGACCCATTTTTTTAGGATTTTTAGAATTTGTTTAGATTTTTTCCTATTCATGCTAAGGTCATATGAGCTAAAACTAAGATGGGGACTGGCCAATACTTTTTCATGAATGCAAATGACATGCACATATAGGTGATGTTTTTCTGAACATTTTTATATCTTATTTGAATTTTTCTGAGTTAGGATGAATTTTTTATGAAGTTTTCAAAGTGATGGTCAAAGGGTCAAAGGGCAAAAGCATAAGAGGAGCAAAGTGGTTTGGGCAGGAACAAGTGTTTTCGGAAACTAGGGGTAAACCCGCTGAGTGGGACACAACTAGGGGCACCAAATTAATTATCCCAATTAAAAAGAGGCCAAAGAAGCCCACCAAAAAAAGAGAACAAAAAGAGAAAAACAAAAAATGAGAGAAAAAGAGAGAAGGGGCAGTGTTACTATCCTTTTACCACACTTGTGCTTCAAATTAGCACCATGTTCTTCATATAGAGAGTCTCTTGAGTTATCACTTTCATATACTAGTGGGAATTTTCATTATAGAACTTGGCTTGTATATTCCGATGATGGGCTTCCTCAAATGCCCGAGGTCTTCATGAGCAAGCAAGTTGGATGCACACTCACTTAGTTTCAGTTTGAGCTTTCATACACTTATAGCTCTAGTGCATCCGTTGCGTGGCAATCCCTACTCCTCACATTGACATCAATTGATGGGCATCTCCATAGCCCGTTGATTAGCCGCGTCGATGTGAGACTTTCTCCCTTTTTGTCTTCTCCATACAACCTCCACCATCATATTCTATTCCACCTATAGTGCTATATCCATGGCTTGCACTCATATATTGCGTGAGGGTTGAAAAGGCTGAAGCGCGTTAAAAAGTATGAACCAATCGCTCGGCTTGTCATCGGGGTTGTGCATGATGGGAGCATTTTGTGTGACGAAAATGAAGCATGTCCAAACTATATGATTTTGTACGGATAAGCTTTCTTTGGCTATGTTATTTGATAAGACATAATTCCTTGGTTGGCATGCTTGAAGTATTATTGTCTTAATGTCAAATGATAGGCTATTGCTTTGAATCACTCGTGTCTTAATATTCATGCCATGATTAGATATATGATCAAGATTATGCTAGGTAGCATTCCAGATCAAAAAAATATCTTTTTTATCATTTACTTACTCGAGGACAAGCAGGAATTAAGCTTGGGGATGCTGATACGTCTCCGTCATATCTATAATTTTTAATTGTTCCATGCAAATATTCTACAACTTTTACATACTTTTGGTAACTTTTTATACTATTTTTGGGACTAACATATTGATCCAGTGCCTAGTGCCAGTTCCTGTTTGTTGCATGTTTTTTATTTCGCAGAAAACCCATATCAAACAGATTCCAAACGGGATAAAAACTAATGGAGATTTTTTTTGGAATATTTATGATTTTTGGAAAGAAAAATCAATGCGAGACAACACCCGAGGGGGCCACGAGGCAGGGGGCGCCCTAGGGGGTCAGGCATGCCCTGGGCCCTTGTGGCCACCCCGTAAGGTGGTTGGTGCCCTTCTCTCTCCACAAGAAAGCTAATATCCGGATAGATATCGTGTCCAAAATTCAGCCCAATCGGAGTTACCGATCTCCGGGAATATAAGAAACGGTGAAAGACCAGAATCTGGAATCGGAGGGGAACACAGAAACAGACAGAGATAGAGAGACAGATCCAATCTCGGAGGGGCTCTCGCCCCTCCCACTCCATGGAGACCATGGACCAGAGGGGAAACCCTTCTCCCATCTAGGGAGAATGTCAAGGAAGAAGAAGAAGGGGGGCTCTCTCCCGGTGGCACTGGAACGCCGCTGGGGCCATCATCATCACTGTGATCTACACCAGCACCTCCGTCATCTTCACCAACATATTCATCACCTTCCCCCATCTATATTCAGCGGTCCACTCTCCCGCAACCCGCTATACCCTCTACTTGAACATGGTGCTTTATGCTTCATATTATTATCCAATGATGTGTTGCCATCTTATGATGTCTGTGTAGATTTTTGTTGTCCTATCGGTAATTGGTGAATTGCTATGATTGGTTTAATTTGCTTGTGGTTATGTTGCTGTCCTTTGGTGTCCAGCATATGAGCGCGCACGTGGATCACATCATAGGGTTAGTTGTATGTTGATAGGACTATGTGGGCGTTCTGGGAATGGGGTCCCCAGACTTGCCTGCCTGCGGCCCACAACATGCCTCCACTAGTGGCCCAGTACAGCCCGTCTTCGTCAACCAATACTCCAGACCCTCGCGAGGGGCCAAGCCTCGCGAGACGGACGACACAAGGCCTCCTCAGGAGTGGTCTCACCAGGCAGGCTCGCGAGGGAGGTGGAGAGATCAAGGCAAGGGGTACCTCGTGAGGTTCCCGTGACGCAAGCCATGACGACCAAGGGCAGGCTGGCACCAGGCGGGCACCAGCGCGCACAGTGTCCTTGTTTCCCCTTTGGTTCTAAGGGGGAAAGCGCAGGCCTGGAGTACCGAGGCATCAGGCAAAGGTTTCCATATCGGTGCAACAAGACCATGACCAGCAGGATGGAGGTCATCGTGGAGCCCAAGACGGTGTCACCACGAGCGCCTTTGACAGGCGAAGACCACCTTTAGTTAGGATTGCTCGTACTAGCTGTCCCCTTTCAAATTGGCCGTTGTTGGATCCCTTCCCACTCAATATTTGGGAAGAGGACCAGGGCCTCTATAAATAGGACTAGCCACCACCAAGAGAGGGGGGGGGGGGACATCTAAATCTCTCCTAGAGCAGAGCCACCCACCAAGCACAAGAACACCTCGCCTCAGGAGGCTGTTCTTCCCCTTGTACTGTTCATCATCAGCGCAAGAGGCAATCCACCACACACACTGGAGTAGGGTATTACACCACAAGGATGGCCCGAACTAGTATAAATCTTGTGTCTCTTGTGTTGTGAGTTCATCGAGCTAAGCTTAGAGATTGCGGCGAGGCTGAGGGTGAGGTTCGGTAGGGGGAAATCTTTGTGCGCACCCCAGTGTTCGAACCTCAAGGGTTTTGCCAGAACCCGAAATCCGACATTTGGCGCGCCAGGTAGGGGTGCTCCGGAACTTTCCTCCCGTCGGCCCGTACTTCGCCCTCATGGCGTACATCGCACCTCCAGCCCCGGTGACCGGTGCCAGTGCTGGGGCCAGGGGGATCCGAGCCTTAGCCCCCGCCTTACGGTGGGTGCAGTGGCTGAGGGAGTCCTGGTTTAGGGAGTATCTAGACAGCGGACTATATACTTTGGCAGGACTATTGGACTATGAAGATACAAGATTGAAGACTTCATCCCGTTTCCGGATGGGACTCTCCTTTGCGTGGAAGGCAAGCTTGGCGATTCGGATATGTAGATCTCCTTCTCTGTTACCGACTCTGTGTAACCCTAGCCCCGTCCGGTGTCTATATAAACCAGAGGGTTTAGTCAGTAGGACAAGAACAATCATAGTCATAGGCTAGCTTCTAGGGTTTAGCCTCTACGATCTCATGGTAGATCAACTCTTGTAATACTCATATCATCAAGATCAATCAAGCAAGAAGTAGGGTATTACCTCCATTGAGAGGGCCCAAACCTGGGTAAACATTGTGTCCCCAGCCTCCCGTTACCATTAGCCTTAGACGCACAGTTCGGGACCCCCTACTCGAGATCCGCCGGTTTTGACACCGACATTGGTGCTTTCATTGAGAGTTCCACTGTGCCATCGCGACATGGTTTGATGGCTCACCTCGTTGTCAAGGACAACATCACCTCTGGAGGAATCTCTGGCTGGGCGGCTTCATCATGACTGCCCGTTCGGCCTCCACGCCGACGATGACTTCTCGGGTCGTCAAGAACAGCCTCCACGCTAGCTCGGAACTCGCCGAGCAGATGGATCCAATAGAGCTATCCTCCCTGAACGAGCTCTTGGATCGCATCGCCTCCCTGGGAGTCGCTACGGACTATGATCGGATCGGGCTTAAACCCGACCAAAGGGAGATTAACTCTCCGCCGGTCACCCATCAGATAGCGGTGGTGGAGGAACAACGCAGCGACTCTTCCTCTATTCTGAGGATGAACTATGTCCGGATTCCCAAGCTCTTTGAGCCGGATACCCATCTATGGGAGGACATGGCCCAGGATCCGAACTTAGAATCGGGCAGCGGGCCGGGAAAATTGGGCAACATCCTGGTGTCCGAGCTGCCATGCTCGGAAACTCCTCCGCCCCTGGGTTTCAGATCATGTCAGGGTTCGGACTTAAATCTACCCACCCACCCAGATACAAGTGATCTTTCCCACATTAGACAAGAGCCCCAAGAGACAGTACATCACTTCTGGGCCAGATTCCTCCTTGTAATGAACAAGGTTAAGGACTGTCGCGAGGAAGACGCAATCTCATTCTTCTGCACAAATTACACGGACAAGGGAATTCTCAATGCCATAAGTCACCGTGATATAGTACACTTTGCTGACTTGGCGGCCTTAGTACAGAAGTACTGCGCGATGGAAAGCTCCTGGAAAACCCAACCAAAATTTTGGGATCCTCCGGCTCTCACTAAATCCCTCGTCCGAACTAAAAGGGTGCGCTCCCGTAAGCCACCCAATCCAATCACAAAGAAGTCAAAGCCCTTCACATGGCGTGGAACCGTACTGGAGGGATGGCTCAATGGGCCATGCAAAATTCACAACACACCGGATACTATACCAACACACAGCCTTAGAGCATGTTGGGTAGTCCGGCAGGTGGCCAAGAGCGGCGAGGACCTCCTCATTAACAATGGCACGGAGCTCCATCCCACGGAGGATAACAATACAGTACCGACAGTCTTTGAGACTTTCGCCTCAAACAATAGGCGTAAGCGAGCACTCCGCAGCCTTGCCGAAGTCTGCCACGTTGCAGCAATAAATCCATTGAACGACATGGCTGTAACTTTCAATGCCAGTGACGAACCTCAATTCCGAACAGTTCGGGAACCAGCCGCGTTAGTCCTTAGTCCATTTGTGGACGGTTTCTGGCTTACTAAAGTGCTCACGGACAGCGGCAGCGGATTAAACCTCATTTACGAGGAGACTCTTAACAAGATGGAAATAGACAAGGGCCGCATTGAGCAAAGCAGCACGACCTTCAGGGGAATCATCCCTAGTCGGGAGGCACGATGTGCGGGAAAAAATCACACTGGATGTGGTATTCGGCACGCCGGAGAATTATAGGTCTAAATAAACCATATTCCAAGTGGCCCCGTTCAGTAGCGGATACCACACCCTTTTAGGGCGGGATGCATTCACGAGCTTTCAAGCTATACCCCATTATGGGTACATGAAGCTCAAGATGCCCGGGCCCAATGGAATCATCACTCTAGCTAGTGATCCGGACATAGCACTCCACGCTGAAAATAAAATCGCCACACTAGCCCTTGAGGCATTATCCGAAGCCCTTGCCGCTGAGGAACTAACCGTGCTGCGCTCCACAGTGGACAGGGACGATGTGATACTCGACAAACGACCCAAATCCACCTCTTTCAAACCAGCGGACGAAATAGTCAAATTCCAGGTCCACCCAACGGACCCTACGAAAACAGCATCAATCGGGACACAGCTGAACCCCACAATAGATGCTGCACTACAAGAGTTCTTGCGCGAGAATTGGGACATCTTCGCCTGGCATCCTTCAGACATGTCAGGTATTCCATGAAGGCTGGCCGAGCATAGCCTAAACATACTAAAGGGATACAAGCCGGTCAAGCAGACTCTTCAGCGCTTTTCAGAACCCAAGCGACAAGCCATGGGAGAAGAGCTAGCCAAGCTACTCGAGGCCGGATTCATCAGAGAAATAAAACATCCGGACTGGCTAGCAAACCTGGTGATGGTACCAAATAAGGACAAATCCTGGTGCCTAAAGGATCCCTTCCCACTACCCCGCATTGATCAAATAATCGACGCTGCCGCAGGACACGACTCACCGTGTTTCCTAGACGCATACTCCGGATGCCATCCAATCAAGATGGCAGAGTCAGACCAAGCCGCAATGGCATTCATCACTCCATACGGCCCCTTCTGTTTTAACACGATGCCTTTCGGGCTCAAAAATGCTGGTGCAACCTATCAACGCACGATTCAGACATGCTTGGAAACACAAATCGGCAAAACAGTGGAGGCATATGTAGACGACGTGGTCATCAAAACCAAACACGTCGAATCCTTAATAGACGACTTGATGCTTACGTTCGACAATCTCTGAACATATGACATCAAGCTCAATCCAGAAAAATGCGTCTTCGGCATACCTGCCGGAAAGCTCCTAGGCTTCATCATCTCCAATAGAGGAATTGAAGCAAATTCGGTTAAAACCCGAGCTCTGTCACAGTTGGCTACCCCAACAGACCTCAAGCAAATCCAGAAATTAACCGGATGCATGGCTGCCTTAAGCTACTTTATCTCCCGATTAGGAGAAAAGGCATTACCTCTCTATCGCCTTCTTCGATGCACTGACCACTTCGAGTGGACGGATGCGGCTATGGCCGGACTGGAAGAAATAAAGGCCCTCTTGGCCAGCAATCCAATCCTGGCCGCACCAAGTATTGGTGAACCCATGCTGTTATATATAGCTGCAACACATCAGGTTGTAAGCGCAGCGCTCATCGTCAAACGAGAGACGGACGGACACAAATTCCCGCTTCAAAAACCGGTATACTATGTATCCACTGTCCTCACTCCATGCAAGTCACGGTACCCATATTATCAAAAGATAGCATACACAGTCTTCATGGCATCCCAAAAACTATGACACTACTTTCAAGAGTGTTCAATCACGGTGGCCTCCGAAGTACCACTTAATGACATAATAAATAACCGCGATGCTACGGGCCGGATTGCTAAATGGGCTATCAAGCTTATCCCGTTCAACATAACATACAAACCACGATGAGCCATTAAGTCACAAGTACTGGCTGACTTCATCGCCGAATGGACAGAAGTTGAACTCCCTAAAGAGTACGGCGCATACTCAAATTGGATCATGCACTTTGACGGCTCTAAGATGCTGGCTGGTCTAGGGCGGGCGTTGTCCTGACATCCCCAACAGGAGATACAGTCCAATACGTACTTCAAATACTATACACAAATTCCAACAATGCAGCTGAATACGAGGCTCTGTTGCACGGTCTTCGAATGGCGGTCTCCATGGGCATCCAACGCCTAGAAGTGCGTGGGGATTCGAACCTCGCAATATCTCAAGTAAATGGAGACTTTGATGCCAAGGACCCAAAAATGGCGGCCTACCGCAATGCCATTCTTAAAATGTCAGCTCGGTTCGAGGGGCTCGAATTCCACCACGTGGTAAGAGAAAACAATCAAGCAGCAAATATCCTCGCCCGCATTGGCGCTAAGCGCGACCCCATCCCACCTAACATCTTCGTGGAAAGGCTGTTCAAGCCATCTGTGGTATGGGAAGGGGAGACCGGCAATATCGGTACGGATACGAAGACAACCCGAGACTCCGAATACTCTGACATAATCGGAGGCTCCGCCACTGAAATAACTCCGTCGGCCCACGTGATTATGGCTATAATCGCCCCGTGGACAGAACCCTTCTTAGCCTACCAAAATAGGCAAGAACTCCCTGAGGACCAAAATGAGGCACGTCGCATTGTACGGCGCTCTAAAGCCTACAAGGTCCACGAGGGAGAGCTTTATAAGAAAAGCGCGACTGGAGTGCTCCAAAGGTGCATCTCCGAAGAGGAAGGACGGCAGCTTTTGGCAGAAATTCATGCCGGACTCGGCGGCCACCAAGCTGCAGCTCGGGCCCTTGTAAGCAAGGCCTTCCGTACAGGTTTCTACTGTCCGACAGCTCGAGCGGATGCACATGACCTCGTCCAACATTGCGTCGGTTGCCAGCTTTTTGCCAATCAAAGCCATATGCCGCCTACCGCTCTTCAAACAATCCCCATAACTTGGCCCTTTGCGGTCTGGGGACTTGATATGGTTGGACCCCTTAAAGGAGGAAGCCATAAGAAAAAATACTTGTTGGTCATGGTAGATAAATTCACCAAATGGATAGAGGCCAAGCCAGTTAAAACAGCCGAATCCGGACCAGTGATAGACTTCATATCCGGAGTCGTACACCGTTATGGTGTCCCCCATAGCATCATCACTGATAACGGCTCTAACTTTACAGCCGACGAGGTGAAAACATGGTGCGGCAAGATGGGCATTAAGCTAGATTATGCCTCTGTCTATCACCCCCAAACAAACGTTCAAGTCGAACAAGCAAATGGTCTTATTATGAGCGGCATCAAACCCAGACTAGTGCGATCCCTGAAGGAATCAGATTCACACTGGGGCGAGGAGCTCGACTCCATACTATGAGGGCTGCGGACCACACCCAATCGTACAACCGGATACACACCATTTTTCATGGTGTACGGCGCAGAGGCAGTACTACCCTGCGATATCATTCATGACTCACCTCGAGTGCGCATGTACGAAGAGAGAGAAGCCGAGCTAGATCGGCAGGACAGTTTAGATGCCTTGGAGGAGGAGCGGGATGTCACGAAGGCCCGTTCCGCATTTTATCAGCATCAGGCTCGGAGGTATCAAAGTAGAGAAGTACGGGCCAAAACATATAACATTGGCGAACTCGTTCTACGCCTACCGGAGAAGAAAAAGGACAAGCTCAAGCCCAAGTGGGAGGGTCCCTTCATCATTGAGAAAGTTCTAACCGGGGGAGCATACCGTCTGCGTGATGCATCAGATAATCGACTCGAGCTGAACCCATGGAACGCGGCTAGACTCCAAAGATTCTACGCCTAGTGGCGAACTCTGTGTTTGTCCCCTCACCTCCATTTTCCTTTATATATATATATCCTCTCTCTCTCTCTCTCTCTCTCTCTCTCTCTCTCTATCTCTCTTCTGTATATACATAGCTTCAAAAGCTTCAAGTATGCTTTGACCGCACACTCTTGTCGCACTATGCGTGCTCAATATAACTGGGGGCTTCTTATATAGAAGCTTAACATAATTGTCATCTGCGCTTTATGCCCACCACATATGCGTCATTTCTCCATATGTGCCTTTTTTTCACCATTATATGGATCGATATGACTTAAGTTTTGGCCAAGCTGGGTTGCCTGGCTCTTGTGTTTATGCCCTACGTTCCCGTTAATTTCGCTAGGGCATAAGGGGAGCACCTCTGTGATTGTTACTGCCGGGTTAGCCGGATGTGTACCTCAGACTGGGTGAAGCCGAAAGCTAGCGTTCTTAAGGGAATATTCGGTCGATGAACAAAAGATGTCTTTTACTTATTACAATACATGCCCCCAGATGTTTATATCCTGCGTCATTTTTCACAGTTCGGATATGCACATTAATGCATGCACACCCAGGGAAAGGAACCCTTAACGGAACTATTCTCCCTGGAAGATGTTTCTTACTACCCATGTAATATAACATAGCTGGTTGGGTACTTGTCTGTTCAAGCACTTATGACCCTTACGCCTGGTTTCCACACATACCCCGGTTTTTACATAACTGCGCGGGTATTCGGATACACTCCGGACTATCGGGTCCAGATGTTGAAGCGAAAAGGTCGGCCAAGACAAATAATTTACAATCCGGTTAGGGACAAAATATGTTCTTTGAAGTATAAAAGTCACTTAGACTGACTGAATTCTTCTTCTATACCATCCAACAGGCTGTCTAGCCTACAATCCTGTTGGGAATACTTTGCGGCTAAAGCTACCTGGTCATATACCAGACTAACAGGGATCTCTTCCCCATCCGTCCCTACAGGTCCGACCTCGGCCATATGGTTCGGGTCAGCCTTTGTTTATCGCGTCTTCACCATGGCCCAGGCTTCCCTTGCACCTTGTCGGCAGGCCGATATCTTCCATAATCGGAAGCGCCGCCATGCTCCCTTGAGCATCTCTACAAGCTCTCCCATGCCTCCGAGCAGGGATGCGGATGGCCACAAGGCCCGGGAAATACCTTGCATCACCTGCCGAATTTGCTCGTGCAGCTGTGAGAGTTCTTGGAGAAGATCGCCTGCAGATCTGGGCATCTCCTCTCCGGGACGACCTGTCAGCATACCTACAGATATAATTTTTTTAGCGTGTTTATTCGCCGAACTGTTTAAAGGTTCGTTCAAGCACTTACTAAAAATTCTACGTCGAAGCCGCTTATTCTCCTTCACGGAGTCAGCAAGCTGGCCCTGGACATCCTTTAATTCAACATCCAGCCGGGTCTTCACGTCTTGGAGATCATTCTTCTCCCGTATAACTTTTGTAAGCACACGCCCGCCAGCCTTCAGCTGTCGTTGAGCATGAGGGTCATCCTCCGATATGATCTCCGGATTACCTCCGGGATTGTCAGCAGAATCTATTGTTAGATTTGCACGCATGCCGAATACTAAACTGGTATATGTCAGTACCTTCTTTTTGGTCAAGACAAATGTTACTAGACGAGGCCTTCTTGGACTCCTCCATTCCGGCGACTGCGGCCCGTAGCTGGGCTTTGCACTCTTCCAGCTCTTTAGACAGTCGGGTATTCTTCTCTGTAAGAACCCATGCACATAATTGATCCTTAAATCAGTTGTGCCAACTGTTTCAAGTCTCGGGGGCTACTGATATACATACTTATCTAATTTTCTTACCTATATATCCTTTACATACTGGTCCGTAGCTCTGGCAAGGCCATCTTGAGTAGCTCGGATGTACGCGTCCCCTGAGTTGAAGGCGTTGAATGCCTCTTCAGAGAAATTAGGGTCGCGTAATGTGGCCCGTCGGCGCCTGTGATTCATGGCCCTCTCCACTTCGGAGTTCGTAATGGATAATCTATCCACGTCCTCTATAGGAGGACTGTTCGGCTTTGCCCCCGCGGTAACCTCCGCCCTAGTGTTTGGCCTCGGAGTCCGGCTGGTGGAGGCATGACCCGTAGGCTCTCCAGATGCAGTCCGGCGAGTGCTTTTTCTTCTGGGGAGCCATGGACATTATTATATTTTAAAGGACGATAACTGCATAGTAGGTTTTTTTAGTCATACCTCTGCGACGGCGTCTCGGTCCTGACCGCCTTCCTTTTAAGCCGACCTGGCTTTGGGGCTCCTTGTTGACGAGTCACCTCGGGTTTGGCCTGGCGTTCCGATGACCGTCCCTGTACAACGTAGTTCAAGTATGGTGGGTAAGGTGCAAAGAAGGTATCCTTCTTGTGAATTGGGACTCCGGTTTTACTTACGTGCGATGCAGGGAGTAGGCCAGGATAATCAGCTATGATGGCCACCAAGGCACCATCACAACTTAACTGATAAAAGTTCCTATCGATGAGCTCCACAAATGTGTCCGGATCTTCTTCTAGTCCGGGGTTGAGGGCCCTGTTGGGGTCCTCTAGCTATGGAGACGGGCTGTGAACCTCCGCCATGGCTCCTCGCAGTTCCTGCTATGAATTGGCGAGGTAAATATTCATGATAAGGAATGCGGGAAAAGGCTGGGATAAAAGGTAGCAGCTTACCCAGCTTGGGGGATTGTACATGGAGAATCCATCCCGTGGTTTAATCCGGATGAACTCCTCTTCTTCTCCTTTGAACAAGTCAGACAATATTTTGGCCAGAGCGGCGGCGGAGTCCAGACCTTTACGGCCGCAGCGGGTGGCGTTGTCTTCTCCATTAAAGTGCCACATGGGTTTCCCCCGATACTAAAGTGGTTGTACCCCCCGCATTATGCATATTGACATAACTTCAATAATAGTCAGTCCTGATCTGGCCAGTGTCTTTATCCTGTCCATCAGAAAAAGGAGCTCTCTATTATCTTCCTCCTGGGGGCTCCGTGGGCGCCAATTGTGGCGTTTCTTCAATGGGGCATTGGTAAACTCAGGAAGGCCCTTCCGAATAGGGTCCGGAAGGGGGACGTCCTCCATATAAAACCACTCCGAAGGCTAGTCTTCGGATGTCTTCTTCAGAGTACCGGACAAGTATCCGGTCTCGGTGATGCGCCATATTTCGGCTCCACCCACTTGATATACTAACCCCTCTTGAGTACGGGGTACGAGGCAAAATAGCCTCTTCCATCGCTCGAAATGAGCTTCGCAACCCAAAAACATCTCGCAGAAGGCGACGTAGCCGGCGATGTGCAAGATGGAGGCAGGGGTGAAGTTATGCAGCTGGAGGCCATAGAATTCCAGGAGCCCACGGAGGAACGGATGGATTGGAAATCCGAGTCCTCTCAGCAGAAAAGGGACAAGGCATACCCGCTCCCCCTTGGATGGGTTGGGAAAAATCTCCGCTTGCTCCCCGCCATTATAGGTGGCAAGTCCGGCTCAGACGGGGACCATGTATGCGGGCGGGAGAAACCCCTGGGTCTGCAACTCTACCAATCGGCAATGGGGAACAAAACACTTCTCCCAGTCGCCTGGCTTAGTGCTACGGGAGCGAGAGGAGGAGCTGCAACGACCGGCTATGATGGAATGTTTCTTCCGGGCGTGCTCTGATGGATGCTCGCAGGGGAAGGATGGTGTGATTTGGATCTAAGGATCCCCGTTTCTTTAAATAGACGATTTACTTACATGGTCAGGGTGGCAAATGTAAAAATGCCCCGACTTCTCGCATTCGCTCGACACGTGGAGATGGCCATTATTGCAGCACAGAAGCCGATGAGTGCAATATTGATGGGAAGCCGGACACTGCTCGTTACAACAGGTACTCTGGAGAATTTGGAGAAGAACCCGCCTTGCAATGCCGAAGACAATCTGCGTGCCGGACTCATAGTCATTGAAGCCTGGTTCAGGGGCTAATGAGGGAGTCCTGGATTAGGGGGTATCTGGACAGTCGGACTATATACTTTGGCCGGACTGTTGGACTATGAAGATACAAGATTGAAGACTTTGTCCCGTGTCCGGATGGGACTCTCCTTTGCATGGAAGGCAAGCTTGGCGATTCGGATATGTAGATCTCCTTCTCTGTAACCGACTCTGTGTAACCGTAGCCCCCTCCGGTGTCTATATAAACAGGAGGGTTTAGTCCGTAGGACAAGAACAATCATCATCATAGGCTAGCTTCTAGGGTTTAGCCTCTACGATCTCGTGGTAGATCAACTGTTGTAATACTCATATCATCAAGATCAATCAAGCAGGAAGTAGGGTATTACCTCCATCGAGAGGTCCCGAACCTGGGTAAACATCGTGTCGCCAGCCTCTTGTTACCATTAGCCTTAGACGCACAGTTCGGGACCCCCTACCCGAGATCCGCCGGTTTTGACACCGACAGTGGCCGCCCAAGTTCAAGCCAGAGATGCCGCGACGCTACGACGACACGGCGGACCCGGTGGTTTTCCTGCTGGCGTACAAGGAGGCCGTCCTTAATGCCGGGGGCAACGACAAGGTCATGGCCAACTGGCTTCCCATGGCCCTTACTGGCGTCCCGTGCGCCTGGCTGCTCAACCTTCCCACGTGGCATCTTGGGAGGAGCTGCACGGTCTCTTCGCTACGCGCTTCGCGGCTCCGGTGCCCCCTGCGGTCGCAGCCCTCCTCGGCGGCTCACAAGCGCCACCGTCAGACTGCCACGCCAAGCCATTCTTTCTCCAGATCAGCACCAACCTCGCGTGGCAAGGAGCTCCCCCGGATTGGGTGGCGCCCAAGGCCGACCTGACCTTCGACTCGAAAGATCACCCCTTCACCACCGCCTGCTCGGGTGCGCTCCAGAAGCTCTGCACGCCCACCATCTGCCACGTGGTCGTCACCAAAACCCTCATCGACGGTGGTGCCAGCTTCAACGTGCTCTCGATGGAGGCCTTCGGCCTCCTGCATGTATGATACATCTCCGTCATATCTATAAATTTTGATTGTTCCATGCCAACATTATTGTTTTTATGTCAAATGATAGACTATTGCTTTGAATCACTCGTGTCTTAATATTCATGCCATGATTATACATATGATCAAGATTATGCTAGGTAGCATTCCACATCAAAAATTATTCTTTTTTATCATTTACCTACTCCAGGACGAGTAGGAATTAAGCTTGGGGATGCTGATACGTCTCCGTCGTATCTATAATTTTTTATTGTTCCATGCCAATATTATTCACTTTCATATACTTTTTGGCAACTTTTTATATTATTTTTGGGACTAACATATTGATCCAGTGCCCAATGCCAGCTCCTGTCTGTTGCATGTTTTTTGTTTCGCAGAAATCCAATATCAAACGGAGTCCAAATGGAAAAAAAGCGGACGGAGATTTTTTTGGAATATTTATGATTTTCTGGAAGTAAAATCAACGCGAAACGGTATCCGAGGTGGGCACGAGGTAGGGGGCGTGCCCTACCCCCCAGGCGCGCCCCCGACCCTCGTGAGCCCACCATAAGACGGTTGACGCTCTCCTTCTCGCGCAAGAAAGCTAATTTTATGAGAAATATCTGGGCGAAAGATTCACCCCAATCGGAGGTACGGATCTCCGGATATAAAGGAAACGGTGAAGGGATAGAATCTGCCAACGCAGAGAACACAGAAACAGAGAGATAGATCCAATCTCGGAGGGGCTCTCGCCCCTCCCAAGCGATGGGAGCCAAGGACCAGAGGGGAAACCCTTCTCCCATCTAGGGAGTAGGTCAAGGAAGAAGAATAAGAAGGAGGGCCATCTCCCCCTTGCTTCCGGTGCCGCCGGAACGCCGCCGGGGGCCATCATCATCACCACGATCTTCACCAACACCGCCGTCATCTTCACCAACATCTCCATCAACTCTTCCTCCCTCTATGCAGCGGTGTAACCTCTCTCTTACCCGCTGTAATCTCTACTTAAACATGGTGCTCAACGCTATATATTATTTCCCAATGATGTATGGCTATCCTATGATGTTTGAGTAGATCTGTTTTGTCCTAATGGCTATTTGATGATCGTGATTGGTTTGATTTGTATGTTTCATTATTGGTGCTGTCCTATGGTGCCCTCCGTGTTGCGCAAGCGTGAGGAATTCCCGCTGTAGGGTGTTGCAATACGTTCATGATTCGGTTATAGTGGGTTGGTGAGTGACTGCAACACAAACCCGAGTAAGAGGGATTGTTGCGTATGGGATAAAGGGGACTTGATACTTTAATGCTATGGTTGGGTTTTACCTTAATGAATCTTTAGTAGTTGCGGATGCTTGCTAGAGTTCCAGTCATAAGTGCATATGATCCAAGTAGAGAAAGTATGTTAGCTTATGCCTCTCCCTCAAATAAAATTGCAATAATGATTACCGGTCTAGTTATCGATTGCCTAGGGACAAATAACTTTCTCGTGACAACAAGCTCTTTACTTTTACTAATCTAGTCGTGTCTTTATCTAAGCAGCCCCTAGCTTTTATTTATGTGCTCTTTACTTTCTTGCGAACTTACCCGAAAACACCTACAAAGTGCTTCTAGTTTCATATTTGTTCTAGGTAAAGCGAACGTCTAGCGTGCGTAGAGTTGTATCGGTGGTCGATAGAACTTGAGGGAATATTTATTCTACCTTTAGCTCCTTGTTGGGTTCGACACTCTTACTTATTGAAAACTGTTGCGATCCCCTATACTTGTGGGTTATCAACGTACCGCTGGAGCGGCTCCGTCCCAGCAAGCCTTTCTCAGGCGTCGGAGGCGGTTCCTCCAGTCCCCTGGGGCAGATCCGCCTTCCCGTGACCTTTGGCACCCAAGACAACTACCGCACGGAGCTGGTTGACTTCGACATTGCTCACATCGGCCTCCCGTACAATGCCATCGTCGGATACCCTACCCTGGCCCAGTTCATGGCAGCAACCCATCCGGCCTACAACCTCATGAAGATGCCCGGAAGCAAGGGAGTCCTCACCATAGATGGAGATACCAAGGAGACTCTTATGGCACTCAAGCTTGCCTCAAGGCTGCCGCAGCGGCGCAGCCCGCCGACGCGGACGCCTCCAAGGCCAAGGAAGTTGCACCGACCAAAAAGAAGCAGCTGTTCACTCAAGGTAAGGCGGAGACCAAGCAGGTGCTAGTTGAGGAAGACGGGTCCTCGGGAGCCACCTTCACCATAGGTGCCGACCTTGACCCCGACCAAGAGAAGGCGTTGGTGAAGTTCTTGCGCTCGAACAAGGAAGTGTTCGCATGGGAACCCAAGCAGCTAGTGGGGGTCCCAAGGGGGGTGATTGAGCATCACATGAGGGTGTGCCCCAATGTAAGCCCTGTGAAGCAGAAGGTGAGGCGGCAGTCCACGGAGAAGCAGGCCTTCATCATCCAAGAAACTCGCAAGCTGGAGGCAGCGGGTGTTATTCGCGAAGTTCGCTAACCCGAATGGCTGGTGAACCCCGTTGTCGTGCCCAAAAGGGGGGGAAAGGTGCGCATGTGCGTCGAATTCACCAACCTCAACAAGGCCTGCCCCCAAGATCTGTTCCCGCTTCCCCGCATCGACCAGATCGTCGACTCCACCGCCGAGTGCAACCTGATGTGTTTCCTGGATGCGTTTTCGGGTTATCACCAGATCAGGATGGCGGTAGAAGACGTGAAGAAGACAACCTTCCTGACCCCATGTGGGGTATACTGCTACACTTGCATGCCATTCGGGTTGCGCAATGCGGGCACGACCTTCCAACGGCTAATGCACATTGCCTTGGGCCGGCAGCTCGGGAGAAACACCGAGGCTTACGTCGATGACATTGTGGTGAAATCTCGGGAGGCGAGGACCTTGATCCAGGACTTGAAGGAGACCTTCACGAGCCTCCGGCAAGCTGCTGGGGTTCCTCGTGTCCCACAGGGGGATCGAGGCCAACCCGGAGAAGGTCAAGGCGATAGAAGACACGAGTCCGCTGCAAACCCTCAGAGAAATGCAGAAGCTTGCCAGTCGCGTGACCACGTTAGGACGCTTCATCTCCAAGCCAGGGGAGTGCGCCCTACCGTTCATCAAGCTGATGAAGAAAAAGGGCCCATTTGAGTGGACACAGGAGGCCGACCAAGCGTTTCATGACCTCAAAAAATACCTGACCAGCCCTCCCGTGATGGTGGCGTCGCGCCCTCTCAAGCCCCTGGTGCTCTACCTTGCCGCCACTCCCTACTCCGCCAGCGCAACCCTGGTGGCAGTTCGGGAGGAGCGCCAGGCTAAGGCCACGCCCCGCCCAGCCACGACCTCAGTCGGGGCGGCACAAGACCAGGAAAGCCTCGCGAGGACCACGAGAACGGTAGCAGGGGACCAAGCTCAGCGGGAAGATGCCCCCAGGGCTGAGGAGGCCCCACCAGGCGACCAGGCGCTGGGGGCTCCATTATCTCAGGAGGCGCCTCAACCTCTGGAAGACACAGGCCACGTCAGTGCCCACGCCCTTGTCGAGCATCCAGTGTACTTTGTCAGCACGGTGTTGCGAGATGCAAGAGCATGGTACCCCATGCCTTAGAAGATCTTACTCGCGCTCTTGGTGGCCTCGCGCAAGTTGCGACACTACTTTCAAGGTCACCCCATCAAGGTCGTCTCGTCGTACCCGTTGGAAAGGGTACTCAGGAGCTCCAACTCTGTTGGGAGAGTCGCCGAATGGAACATCGAGTTGCAGGCGTTTTAGTTGGAGTTCAGCACAACCAGGGTCATCAAGAGAGCCGCACTTGCTGATTTCGTGTCTAAATGGACGGACGCACCAGAGCTCAAGGTGGGCGAGGATCGGTCTCTCTCCCCAGGAAGTGAGGCACCATATGGCTGGGTCATGTATTTCGATGGTGTCTTCTCGCGGCAGGGCGCAGGGGCTGGTGCAGTGCTTATATCAGCCACTCAGGACAAGCTCTACTACACCATACAACCCTGTTTCCAGTAGGGCAAGAAGGTCTCCAACAACATAGCAGAATACGAGGGCCTCATAGCGGGCCTAAAAGTTGCAGCAGTACTGGGAGTGAAGCGCCTCGTCATCAAGGGCAACTCACAACTCCTCGTCAACTTCTCCAACAAGGTGTATGAGCCGAAGGATGAGTGTCGGTGTCAAAACCGGCGGATCTCGGGTAGGGGGTCCCGAACTGTGCGTCTTAGGATCAATGGTAACAGGAGGCAAGGGACACGATGTTTTACCCAGGTTCGGGCCCTCTCGATGGAGGTAAAACCCTACGTCCTGCTTGATTAATATTGATGATATGGGTAGTACAAGAGTGGATCTACCACGAGATCAAGGAGGCTAAACCCTAGAAGCTAGCCTATGGTATGATTGTTGTTGTATATGTCTATCGACTAGCCTGGCCCCGGTTTATATAGTGCACTAGAGGCCTAGGATAACAAGAGTCCTAGCCGAATACGCCGGTGGGGGAGGAGTCCTTGTCTTGATCACCAAGTCTTGTTGATTCTTCCTTGTATGCGGCAGCTGTTCGGACTGGCCCATGAGTATACGGCCATGGGGGTCCTCGGCCCAATCCAACTGATTGGGAGATGACGCGTTGAGTACCCCCTAGTCCAGGACACCGTCAGTAGCCCCCTGAACCGGTCTTCAAGTTAGGGATGCTCCTCGATTCTTCCGAACTGTTCTTCACCTTCGGTTATCGGTCTTGAAAACTGGATCAAAAAATCTTCTCATCTTCTATCTTGAGGATCACCGAAATGCATTCGACGAGTTTACGCGTTGGGTATCCGAGGAGCCCCTTTAAGTTTACGACCTTTATCAATGCCTTGTTATTTTTATGCCATGCCTCGGGTTTGAGGTTGTTCCCGGGCGGCAACGTCCTCTTGCGTCCGAGCTCCAACGCCAGATTGTATTCGAGGTATCTTTTCTAGCCGAGCACCAATGCCGGACTGCTTCCCAGCTCTAACGCCGGACTATGTATCCGAGCTCCAACGCCGGACTATGTATCCGAGCTCCAACGCCGGACTATATCCGAGGTGTCGTATATCACCTTGGTTCAAAGAAGTTTGAAGGAGTTTAGCCGAGCTTAATGTCAGAAGTGCCCTCTATGGAGCCAGCCACTAGCGCCCGAGCTTTACGCCGGACTGCTTCTGAGGTGGTGCACCACCCCGAATGTGGGCCAATTTTTGTCAATATTTTTGATTGGTGCCAGTAGCCCTCAAGGTGGGTATCGGTCTAAAACCCGAGATGCACATGACGGACGACATAAGACCGCTGATCCTCGTAGCCGCTGAGACTCAGGTTGATTTGTAAAATCGGTCTGAGGATCAAGTCCTAGCTCAGCAGAATACTTCAGGACACAAAAAGCGGCGTGCTCAGTCCTCGAGACTCAGGTTCGGTGCGGCCGACCAACCTGAGGATCAAAATCTCCTCGTAAACTGTATTGCACTTAAAATTTTCTGCATAGAACATGCAATGCAGTAGCCCCCGAGACACTGGTCGGGTGGCAACACCAGATCAGGGGATCGATGTGCCCCTTTAATATTTGTAAATAATAAGCCCAGAGCCCAGTAGCCCCCGAGCCTTAATGCGGGCACGGGAGGCCGAATTAAGGATCGATATCAATAGTAAAATCACAAATGATGTTTAATGACTCTATGTATCCAAGTACTTTACGTCATTAATGCTCGGATCCGCATTGTACAAAACTTTGTTGACCGACCATCGGCTTCCACCTCCTCGGCCAATAGCCGAGGAGTGGTTTTCCTACTTTATAAAGCCTTTATGAGGGCAAACATTTACAACAAACAAGGCAATCTGGCCATACGGTTTTATAAACAAAGGTACGCGGAGAGACATGCTATATTACTGTTTAATAGAAGAAATGTCTTCCAAAGAAAATAGTCCCGCTATCGGTTCCTTTCTTTGGATTGTCATTCTAAGCATGATCATGAAACCTCAGCTCCAATGTAAGAGCAAAATATCGAGGATTTAGTTTGGGAGGCCAGTTAATAGCCCCCGGTAGTGTTCGGCGACAGTCGAGGTCAAGCCGTAAACACTTCGGCCATTGTTATGAATGGCCCATCATTTAACGCCGTCATCGGATCGCCGACCAGTTTACGCTTATTGTGACAGTCAGTTTTCGGCTTTATCCACTGAGGTGCTTAACCATGTGAGCTGGAAGCACAATCGCAGTGGTTCTCCCTTTGCACACCTAGCCGAACAAAGCGGAACATAGGCGGCAAACACAGGAGCCGGGCAACCCAACTATTGACCGAAGACACAATTCGAAACCGATGCATATATAGCAATATCCGAGAATGTTTTTGCCGAATCTCTAAAGGTGTCCGGTGATGCACTACGAGACTTGTGCTGAAAACAGACAAATAGTTTAAAAGTGCCATGGGCTCGAAAAGCCAAAAAACTTATTCAAAAGGTTAATGTCCGAACTAGATCAAGTGTTCGGTGCCAATCCGAAAATTGGACTTCAGAAAAAAAAAAGGTGCTTCTGCCGTGCTTTAACATGACACATCCTATCTCAAAACTTCAAGCGGGTCAGCCTACGACTTCAACCTCCTATCCCGAAGGCGGAGTACTTCTTACTAGGCCAGTTTATCAAACTAAGCTCTAGCGGCTTTGAGAGAGAAATTAGGCTCCCCGGCTAGTGACCGCACACTTGTGTCGAAAAAAGAAGTGATAAATAATAATAAAAAATTTGCAACGACTAAAAAGAAAAACACTTATCATAAAACGGCTCATATAAATTTAAGAGCCCCTAAGTGACTTGGGTAAAAGAATGATTGCATGTACCGGAGTACTTATATCATATCTATGTTCAACCGAACTTTAAACGCGTCTTAACCGACGTTCGGCTTCTCCCTCTTCGGTCAAGGACCGAAAAGTGTTATGTACTCCATCTGTCGAGAATATCGACGGTGTTTCCAATAACCAGGCAATCAGGCCATAATGCTGTAACAGACAAAGCGCGCTCAGGGAACTTATGCTATATTACTGCGAAGAGTAAGAAGCATCTTCGAAGAAAATAGTACCCCCACCGATACCTTCCTTCGGTGCTCATTGTTATTATGAGACTTGTGCAATAGATTTTTTGTACTCATGAGTTCCGTTGTGTGCCGACCATGATTGAAAACAATAAGAGCGCTAGCTTTCCGCTTCACCCAGTCTGAGGCCCGGCTCGGTTGACCCGATTGTGACAATCGCAGAGGTGCTCCCTTTACTCCCTAGCCGAACAATCGGGAACGTAGGGGTAAGCATAGGAGCCAGGCAACCCAGCTTGCAAATCGCTTAAGTCAATATGGTGCATATTGTGGCGTAATACACGAACAAGGAACGAAGCCGTACAAGTATAACCATATGCAAGAGAAAAAAGCTTCATGAAGGAAGCCCCCAAGTAAACGGGGTATTTGAATTTGCACGTCACAAACAAAGTTTGGACAAGGAAATTTTTACAAGCAACTTTTCCAAAAAAGTATAATGCTTGGCTGAGTCAAACACAAGTTAAAAATTTAAAACTTTGAGCATGAAGACAACTTAGCTGGTTAATGTGTTCGGTATTGATGACGCGGTCCGAGCTTGATGCGGGACAAGGTTCCTTCCCCGAGCCGGTCCCGAGGTGGCGGAGCAAAGAGCTCGGCACTCCGAAGTGCTGACATAGCACGGTCAATGCAGGATGGCAGGGTGATGCCGAATTCCCCGGCATGGGATAATGAAGTGTTGACGAAGCCCCCCGTCCAGCCGAGGTGACGCCAAAGGATATAGTCCGGCTGGATCATTTTCATGTGCACAAAAAATAGTGCAAACCGGAGATAATAGTAATAATAATAAAAATAAAAAAACCATTGCATAACAAATAATTTATGCAAAGTGAGTAATAAAAGAAATATGGCATGGCGCCGAAGTCAATGTCGATGCAGGGCGGCAGCGTGATGCGGTAAGGGCATGGCAAGGCCTGAATTCACAGGTCGGTTCGAGTTCCGGATGCGGCGTTCGCCAGACTATGTACGGAAACTGACCGAACCACCGTGCGACCGTCGTTAATGCGGCCACCATTTGAGAGACCTGCGTACATATGACGGACAAACCAGAGTAATAATTCATTGAGAAAAATGAACCCTAACAAGCAAAAAATACTAGGATTAATAGCACCTGGCTTATTTGTTGTAGCAATCCGAAGAAAGGTGATTCCCAAAATTGGGACTTGATCCGCACACCTATCACCTGATGGGCGATAAAGCAACGGCATGGCAATGCTGGCAAAGGTTGGCTCGTCGAGGCAAAGCCCTCGGTCCAGCTAACGTGACGGAGCTGGTCGGCCAGCGACGCCGAAGTCTCCGGAGTAGGTTGATGAAGAGATGATGAAGCCCCCAGCCCAGCGATGCAGGTCGTGACGTGGTCGATGCAGGTGTGCCCGCTCCGTGTAATCCGTGAGGCGGCAATGTTGGTGACGATTTATCCTTCGCGATGCCGAACTATTGTTCGGCTGGCTGAGATGATGATCCGAAGAAATTGAGCTCGGCTCAACAAAGCGACGACGTGTCTAACGCAGGTCGGCCGCCGTGGAGTGATTTTGTCGGGCTGGTTTGACACCGGCGCGACGGTGAAGTTCGTATTGCAAGAATACTTTTAATACTACTGGGATGTGTTTGAGAATAAAACACAACACCCCATACGAAAATTCCCTTCCAAAAGGATGTCCGAGATCCCGTTCATAAAGAAGATGAATTCGGGTCGGACTCGTTCTCGCGCAGAAAACAGATCCAAAAAGTGATGCACTAATCGGAAGTTTCCCGGAGTTTGGATGGTGGGATCGAGCTGAATTTTTGGCAGGTGGTAGATATGGTAATTCCGCAGCAAATCAATGGTTGGATCTTCCAAAGGACATCTGAGCTAGATGCTGGATACCACGCCCTAAACTCGTCCAGATTCTCGTCCATATTCAACAGGGCTCCGGTATATCGGAGATTGCCGGAGATTCCTCCATCAGAACTCGACGAAATTTTTGCAGGATTGT
This sequence comes from Triticum timopheevii, assembly GCA_963921465.1. Lineage (NCBI taxonomy): Eukaryota > Viridiplantae > Streptophyta > Magnoliopsida > Poales > Poaceae > Triticum > Triticum timopheevii. Next base: position 340,195,494 of record OY997262.1, on the reverse strand, counting down.
TGTAGACTTAATTCCGCATAATTCCACCGAAGTAATCGTTTAAGCGACACTCGAGGAGGCGGTGGCAGCGGATACAAGTTTGATGTCCAGAAAAACAGCACGGTCGCCTGAGGGCAATGTTGACGTTGAGCCCCCGAGCTCCATGGATGACTCCTCCATGATCTTGATATAGATCGGAGTTGGTGTTGATGAAGGCCTTCATCCAAACATGATGATCGGAGGTAGGGCGCAGTCCTTGGTCAAGCCAAGGTGACCAATCGAGCTGGTGACGAAGAAGCCGACGTCGCAGTTGACCTGCAGTCGAGCCATTGATCCTTTCGCCGATCACACAACGGAACTCTCAATGAAAGCACCAATGTCGGTGTCAAAACCGGCGGATCTCGGGTAGGGGGTCCTGAATTGTGCGTCTTAGGATCAATGGTAACAGGAGGCAAGGGACACGATGTTTTACCCAGGTTCGGGCCCTCTCGATGGAGGTAAAACCCTACGTCCTGCTTGATTAATATTGATGATATGGGTAGTACAAGAGTGGATCTACCACGAGATTAAGGAGGCTAAACCCTAGAAGCTAGCCTATGGTATGATTGTTGTTGTATATGTCTATCGACTAGCCTGGCCCCGGTTTATATAGTGCACCAGAGGCCTAGGATAACAAGAGTCCTAGCCGAATACGCCGGTGGGGGAGGAGTCCTTGTCTTGATCGCCAAGTCTTGTTGATTCTTCCTTGTATGCAACAGCTGTCCGGACTGGCCCATGAGTATACGGCCATGGGGGTCCTCGGCCCAATCCAACTGATCGGGAGACAACACGTTGAGTACCCCCTAGTCCAGGACACCTTCAATGAGCACATGGAAGCATATCTTGCGGAAGTACGCAAGATGGAGAAGCAGTTTTAGGGGCTGGAGTTGCAGCATGTGCCCCGCGGCACCAACCAAGAGGCTGATGACATCGCCAGGAGGGCGTCCAAACGGCTGCCCCAGGAGCCTGGCATTTTCGAGTAACGACTCTTCAAGCTGTCGGTGGCACCACCACTTTCAAGAATGGCACAGCCTCGGAAAGAACTCCCTTAGCCACCTGCCACAAGAGCCCCGGCCTGTGGCCTGACTTAGGGAGCGCGCCTACTCTTGGCATTGGAGCCACAGGAGGGATGCTGGACCAAGGAATTCAAGGAATACCTAACGCAAGGGACGCTGCCAGAGAAAGAGGAGGACGCGGAGTGCGTGGCCCGGCAGGCCACGGCCTACTGCATCCAAGACGGTGAGCTATACCGGAAGAGGCCGAATGACGTTTTCGTACATTGCATCTCCAGGGAACAGGGGAAAGAGCTGTTGGCCGACATACACGACGGAGATTGCGGACACCACTCGTCGTCATGGACCCTCGTCGGCAAGGCATTTCGTAGCGGATTCTATTGGCCTATAGCACTCAACGACGCGACCGAGCTGGTGAAGTCCTGCGAGGCCTGCTAATTCCATGCCAAGCAGATCCATCTGCTAGCTCAGGGCCTACAGACCATCCCACTCTCGTGGCTGTTCGCGGTCTAGGGGCTGGATATCTTGGGCCCATTCCCTCGAGCGCCTGGGGGCTACCGCTACCTCTACGTTGCCATAGACAAGTTCACCAAGTGGGCGGAGGTGGAAGGCATCCGCACCATCCCAGCCGGCTCCGCGCTCAAGTTCATCAAAGGCCTCGTGAGCCGGTTCTGGGTCCCTAACCACATCATCACCGACAACAGTTTGCAGTTCACTAGCAATTTCTTCAAGATGTATTGTGCTAACCTTGGAACACAAATCTGCTACGCTTCGGTGGCGCACCCCCGGAGCAACGGTGTGGCCGAACGCGCCAACGCGGATGTCCTGAGGGGCCTCAAGACCAGGACCTTCAAGAAGAAGCTGGAGGCCTGCGGCAGGGGCTGGCATGACGAGCTCCAGTCCATGCTATGGTCCATCCGCACCACCGCCACTAAGCTAACGGGTGAGACCCCGTTCTTCCTCGTCTACGGAGCAGAAGCGGTTCTCCCTCATGAGGTCAGACGTCGCTCCGCGCGGGTCCTGGCGTTTCTTGAGGCGCAACATGATGCCATGTGGGGGATGGACCTCGTGCTGGGGGAGGGACACCGCTGTAAAGCCACGCTATGGGCGGCAAGATACCAGCAGGCGCTGCGGTGGTATCACTGTTGTAGTGTCTGCCCCAGGACACTCGAGGTGGGTGACCTTGTCCTAAGGCGGGTGCTCTCCAGGGAAGGGCTGCATAAGCTCTCATCCATGTGGGACGGCCCGTTCAAGGTCGTCCATGTCTCCAGGCCTAGCGCCGCGCGCCTGGAGACCCAGGACGGGGTGCCCATCCTGAACGCATGGAATATCCAGCACCTCCGGAATTCTACCCCTGAAGAAAGGCCCGACGCCTGTGAAGAAGGCCCAGTGCCTGTGAAGCTCACCGCCCATGACACTCTCACGTAATAATGAGTGGGGCTGTACACGCCCCGGAGTCTCAGGAGTGCCACCCTTGGGCCTCAGGGGCTCCTTCCCACGCCTAGTGGCAGCACTTAGCTCTGCGCTGGTGAGAAGATTTGAAGACTAGACTAGGTGTCGGACGCGGCTTTTCATTTGCTTTCCGGAGTTGGCTCGCTCTTCCTTGATTAAACCTTGATTGAAGTTGCTTCTGGTGTTCTTTGCCGGTTCTGTTCCATCGCCTTTAGCTCTCGCTCTCTCTCGCATACCTCGCGAGGGGGCTGTACGGGTGCCCTCGTGAGCCTTTCTTCTTCTGATTTTCGCGAGGCACTCTCGTTTGAATTCGCAGTGGGAGCACCCCTCTTAGTCCGTGCCCCTCGGGTACCGCGACATGAAGCGCTAGGCCACGGCCGGCAGCCCTTGCGACCAGGGCTCAGAAAATGATAGTCTCTCAACGAGTTTTTTTTTCAGCTCCTAAGGCCCCCAGCAGGGCCTGAAGCGGGCACCTCGCAAGGCGGAAACTACTTCAAACATGCCAAGCTAAGTTGTTCCTACACGCTGACGTACAACAATGACGCCATAACACAACACAGGGACAATAAATACAACATGTTAACTAGGAAATCATAGTTTGTTGCACGCCCCCACGGGGCCCCATACTTGTCTCTCTCAATATAGGAAGGAAGGAAAACAAAACAAAAGCAGCACACGCCTTGCAGCAGTTCGCACGGAAGAATCTACAGTGACCTCCTGAGCTTAGCCAGACCCCGCCTCCCGCTTCACCGGAGCATGGCAACGGGATGACCCGCTGCCGCCCTTGAGGCGGGCACGGCGGCATGGCGGGTGATCGTAGCCGCCGCTGGAAGAGCTGTCGCCGGAGGAAGAGCCGCCGTAGCTTGACGAGCCGCAGTCGCCGCCAGGAGCAAGTTCGCCTTCACCCTCATCACGACCTTCGCCAAGACCGAGCACCTCGTCGCTGTCATTGTCTTTAGGGCAACACCCAACGCGGTGGCCATCCTCTCTGAACACCCTCACGTAGAGGGTCACGTCGCCATCGTACTTGAAGTGGGGGGTGCACTGCCTGCCTAGACCCCATGCGTCGGCAAACGTCTGCCAGCCTCGGGCCAAGGCTGCGTTGCCGGCGACGAAGACCTCCACCGCGACCCAGGAGGCCCTGCTGCTATACTCGTCCGCTTGCAACCAGAGCCCGCCTGGGCCAATGGCCGACAGCTCGCCGACGAAGAAGCGCGGGAGCTGAAGCCAGTTGCCGGCCGGGTTTTCCGACCACACGACGAATTCCGGCAGCACCTCCGCCGAGTGGAAGCGCGGCCGAGGAGGCCGCACGGCCACGGCACACCTCCCTCCACCAACCGGGCTGCCTCGACATGGGCGGCCCCCACCACGTGAAAGGCCACTGCCACAGCCGCAGGGAGCCACATCGGGGGTCGCGGAGTGCTTGCAAGGGCGACCGCATCTGCGCTTGGGAGGAGGGGAGCCAGGCCCTTCCTGGCGAGCCTTCCCCTTCTCCGCGGACGAAGACCTCTTTTGTAGGCACCATGGGGGACGCTACAAGCAACGCAGCGAGGGAGGAGAAGCAAGCGAAATGGGAAGAGATGGGCGACGGGGGCTCTCCCCCCTCCTCATTTATAGCCCAAGGGAGGCCAACCATGGACCTCCACGATCGCAGGTAATCATGACCATTTTTGCATGTAACAGGGACTTGTCAAATCAGGCAGTTGCCGAGGCAGCGTGGGGAAGCGGAGACACCCACGTCCAATCAGTCACCATGCGTCGACCAAGGCCGCAGGATGTTGGGGCCCGCGGCGCTCCGCACTTGCCCTTTGGCTTCGCCGCTAAGCCAAGTCCGAGCGCGCCTTGGGCCCGGGGGCTAGTGTCGGCGTACTGGGAATGGGGGTCCCCAGACATGCGTGCCTGCGTCCCACGGCGTGGCTCCACCAGTGGCCCAGTATGGCCCTCTTCATCAACCAACACTCAAGACCCTCACGATGGGCTAAGCCTCACGAGGCGAACGTCACAAGGCCTCCTAAGGAGTGACCTCACCAGGCAGGCTCGCGTGGGAGGCGGAGAGATCAAGGCAAGGGGTACCTCGTGAGGTTCCCGTGACGCAAGCCATGATGACCAAGGCCAGGCTGGCGCTAGGCGGGCGCCAGCGCGCACAGTGTCCTTGTTTCCCCTTTGGTGCTAAGGGGGCAAGCGCAGGCGCGGAGTACCGAGGCATCAGGCAAAGGTTTCCATATCAGTGCAACAAGACCAAGACCAGCAGGACGGCAGGATGGAAGTCATCGTGGATCCCAAGACGGCGTCACCACCAGCGCCTTTGACAGGCAAAGACCACCTTTAGTCAGGATTGCTCGTACTAGCTTTCCCCTTTCAAATTGGTCGTTGTTGGATCCCTTCCCGCTCAATATTTGGGAAGAGGACCAGGGCCTCTATAAATAGGACTAGCCACCACCAAGAGAGGGGGGACATCTAAATCTCGCCTAGAGCAGAGCCACCCACCAAGCACAAGAACACCTCACCTCAGGAGGATGTTCTTCCCCTTGTACTATTCATCATCAGCCCAAGAGGCAATCCACCACACACACTGGAGTAGGGTATTACACCACAATGGTGGCCCGAACTAGTATAAATCTTGTGTCTCTTGTGTTGTGAGTTCTTCGAGCTAAGCTTAGAGATCGCGGCGAGGCTGAGGGCGAGGTTCGGTAGGGGGAAATCTTCGTGCGCACCCTAGTGTTCGAACTTCAAGGGTTTTGCCGGAACCCGAAATCCGACAAACTATGTATTGGAGGGCAAGAGTGGCAGAAGCTTCAACCTAGCATAGAAATTGATGCATACGGGATTGAAGGGGGACCAATATATCTTAATGCTATGGTTGGGTTTTACCTTAATGAATGTTAGTACTTGCGGATGCTTGCTAATAGTTCCAATCATAAGTGCATAGAATTCCAAGTCAGGGATGACATGCTAGCAGTGGCCTCTCCCACATAAAACTTTCTATCGGTCTAGTAACATAGTCAATTGCTTAGGTACAATTTCACAACTCCTACCACCACTTTTACACACTCGCTATACTAACTTTATTGCGTCTTTATCTAAACAACCCCTAGTTTTTATTTACGTGCTCTTTATATTCTTGCAAACCTATCCAATAACACCTACAAAGTCCTTCTAGTTTCATACTTGTTTTAGGTAAAGTGAACGTTAAGCGTGCGTAGAGTTGTATCGGTGGTTGATAGAACTTGAGGGAATATTTGTTCTACCTTTAGCTCCTCGTTGGGTTTGACACTCTTACTTATCGAAATAGGCTACAATTGGTCCCCTATACTTGTGGGTTATCAGCTGGGCGTTTTGTTAGATAGGGAACGACTCTTTGCCATCCGCTAGCAGACGACAAAGAGCCTAGCTAACAAACTTTAGTTTGGCCACTTTCTTTGCCTTCTGCTAGCAGACAGCAAAGATTCTTTGCCATCAGCTAGCGGCCGGCAAAGAAAGTGGCCGTTAGGTGGCTCTCTCCAGCGGTCCACCCTGCCTCTTTGCAATCTGCTAGCGGACGACAAAGGTTTTATTCCATCAGCTAGCTGACCGACAAAGATATTGCGGACGGCAAACAATTTCTTTGCCGTCAACTGCTTCTTTGCCGTCCGTTTACCTCAAGCTGATGGCAAAGGCCGTCTTTGCCATCAGTTAACTAACGGCAAAGAACCGGCTGATGGCACAGTTCTTGATTCCAGTAGTGAAATAACAATTATTTAGGTCTAAAACTAATCTCGGAGGTAGATGTAGAGGTAGTGTGCCGACGGCGATCACATCAACCTTGGAACCATTCCCGACGTGCATCATCACCTCGTCCTTATCCAATCTTCGTTTAATCTTTAGCTCTTGTTTTGTGTTACAAATATGAGCAACCGAACCATTATCAAATACCCAGGCGCTACTACGAGCATTAGTAAGGTACACATCAATAACATGTATATCAAATATACCTTTGTTCACTTTGCCATCCTTCTTATCCGCCAAGTATTTGGGGCAGTTCCGCTTCCAGTGACCAGTCCCTTTGTAGCAGAAGCACTCATTTTTAGGCTTGGGTCCAGCTTTGGGCTTCTTTCCGGGAGTGGCAACTTGCTTGCCATTCTTCTTGAAGTTCCCTTTCTTTCCCTTGCCCGTTTTCTTGAAACTAGTAGTTTTGTTAACCATCAATACTTGGTGCTCCTTCTTGATTTCTACCTCCGCGGCCTTAAGCATTACGAAGAGCTCGGGAATTGTTTTGTTCATCCCTTGCATATTATAGTTCATCACGAAGCCTTTGTAGCTTGGTGGCAGTGATTGAAGAACTCTGTCAATGACACAATCAACTGGAAGATCAACTCCTAGCTGAGTCAAGTGATTATAATACCCAGACATTTTGAGTATGTGTTCACTAACAGAACTATTCTCCTCCGTCTTCCAGCTATAGAACTTGTTGGAGACTTCATATCTCTCAACCCGAGCATTTGCTTGAAATATTAACTTCAACTCTTGGAACATCTCATATGCTCCATGTCGTTCGAAACGTCTATGAAGTCCCGGTTCTAAGCCGTAAAGCATGGCACACTAATCTATCGAGTAGTCATCAGATCGAGCTTGCCAAACATTCAAAACATCAGCTTCTCCTCATGCAAATTGGGATAATTCTTCTAGCGGTGCATCAAGGACATAATTCTTCTGTGCAGCATTGAGGATAATCCTCAAATTATGGACCCAGTCCGTGTAGTTGCTACCATCATCTTTAAACTTAGCTTTCTCTAGGAACACATCAAAATTCAGGGGAACGGTAGCTCGGGACATTGATCTACAACATAGATATGCAAAACTATAAGACTAAGTTCATGATAAATTAAGTTCAGTTAATCAAATTACTTAAGAACTCCCACTTAAATAGACATCCCTCAAGTCATATAAGTGATACGTGATCCAAATCAACTAACCCATGTATGAGCATCATGTCAGATGGGGTAGTCATCAATGGTGAACATCTCTATGTTGATCATATCTACTATATGATTCACGTTCGAACTTTCGGTCTAAAGTGTTCTGAGGCCATGTCTGTACATTCTAGGCTCATCAAGTTTAGCCCAAGTATTATGCATGTGTAAAACTGTCTTACACCCGTTGTAGTGAACGTAGAGTCTATCACACCCGATCTTCACGTGGTGTCTCAAAATGATGAACTGTAGCAACAGTGCATACTCAGGGAGAACACTTTACCTTGAAATTTAGTGAAGGGATCATCTTATAATGCTACCATCGTTCTGAGCAAAATAAGATGCATATAAGATAAACATCACATGCAATAAAAAATGTGACATGATATGGCCATCATCATCTTGTGCTTTTGATCTCTATCTTCAAAGCATTGTCATGATTTCCATCGTCATCGGCTCGACACCTTGATCACCATCATTGCACTGTGGTCGTCTTGCCAACTATTGCTTCTACAACTATTGCTTACTCATAGCGATAAAGTAAAGCAATTAGTTTGCATTTCATACAATAAAGAGACAACCATAAGGCTCCTGCTGGTTGCCAGATATCTTATAGAACATGATCATCTCATACAATAACTGTAAGTGCATCTAGTGCCCCTTAGTGATTTTGGTGTATTGAAGACTTATAGGTTAAGGGACTAATGCGTTTGTGAGTGTACACAGGTCTATAAGTCTATGAGGAGTTTGATATTTGCAGAGAAAGTCGACCCCTAAAAATGAAATTCTTCAACTGAAGACTTTCAAAGTGAAGAAATTGGTGTGACCTTGAAGACTTGGTATTTATTTGTGGAACATGAAGCGTGAAGACTTTTGTTTTCGTAGTTTCATTTTCTCTTTCTTGAGTCATAGGAAAAACCGTACTATTAAAGGGGGTCGAGGAAATACTAAGGAAAAATTTCCATGTGATGCTCAACTCAAAATCCTACACCTACAAATCCCTTCGAGTGAAGCCTTTGGAAATCTCATACAGTTCAGTCACTTTCTTCAGTGACAGAGACGAAGTTCTTCTGGTCGCTGATGAATTTGTTCTGACTGAGGAGTTAGGAATTCGCCAGTGCGAATTACCTACACAGTGAGGAACATGATAGCCCTGAGGAATTTGAGAGTCAAATTTCCGACCGTTGCTGTGCTGCGCGCCAGCTGTCCCAAAATATCTTATCCACCTAAAGGTCATATCATTGAAGGGAATTTATGTCTTATCATGTCGGACTGCTCCCTAGGCTATAAATAGCCGCCCCCTACAACCACTAGCTGGGTGGCTGCTCCGAGAGAACTTGAAACTTGTCATTTGAGAGCAACCCATCCTCCGAGGACTTTGAGCGAAAATCATCGAGTGAGGAAAACCCAAAACCAAACCCCTACAAACCCAAAGTGATTGAGCATCACTGAAGAAATTGATCCTGCGTGAATCCGACACTTGTTACCTTTGAAGACTGTGCTTCTTCCAGACGGTTAGGCGTCATGGTCTAGAGCATCCAAGAGGAATTGTGGATCGCCGAGTGACCAAGTCTGTGAAGGTTTCGAAGTCGCCTGAAGACTTACCACGAGTGATTGGACGAGGTCGGTGTGACCTTAGTTCAAGGAGAATACGGTGAGGACTGGGTGTCCTGAGCTGCGTGCTCAGCGACTGGGTGTCCGGGACTGTGTGTCCTCGAGTTTAAATACTCAGCCGCTCCAACCAGACGTACAACTGAGACAGCAGTTGGAACTGGTCTACCAAATCATTGTCTTCACCAACCTAACTGGTTCTATTTCCTCAATGCTTTCATCTCCTCATTATTGTGTTGAGTGTTTGTTCATATCTGTGTTTGAAGACTTTGACTGAAGACTTTCTCAATTTCCTCAGTTCAATTTCTTCAGTCTGTTTGTCTTCATCTTGTGTTATCCTGTGATTACACTTTCTGTACTCTGTGCTAGTCTTCATTTCATCATGATGACCATGCTTGTATTCTGTTATGCTTACTTCTGAGTACTTATTCCCTGCTAATAGTTCTTCACTAAGGAATTTCCTCACCGGCAAATTCCTCAGTGAAGAATTCATAAAAATTGCCTATTCACCCCCCTCTAGTCGATATAACGCACTTTCAATTGGTATCAGGGCAAGCTACTCCCTTGTTATGTGTAATTTTGGTTTAACCGCCTAGAGTTTTAGTTATGTCGACCGCAGGTATGAAGAAAGTGACATGCCCTATCTTTGACGGTCATGATTATCCCAAGTGGAAGGCCATGATGAGGAAGCGCCTCATGGCAATGAACAGCGAGCTGTGGACCGTCACTGAGATTGGTCTTACTGATCTATGCAAGATGGCGGACGCTGATGATATTCGCAAGTACCCTTGACTTGACATCTTGGCGAAGGATATCATCTGTTCCTGCCTATCCAGAGATGAATTCAGGCGCATTATGCATCTTTGCAATGCGAAGCTTATCTGGGACCGAATCTCTGATGTCTATGAAGGTCATTGAACCCGTCATGATCCCTGGTTTGAGGACTTCAAGGAATCTCTCAAAACGATGACTTTCGAGCCAGAATCATCATCTTCTGCATCATGTCTCATGGCAAAGGGTGACGAGGTAACCGAATGCTCCTCATCCGAGTTTTGTGAGGATGAATCTGATGATGATGGATCTGATGATGATATTGAATCTAGTTATACCAAACTTGTTTGCATTGCCACTAAACAACAAACGGCTTTGGAACAAGTTCAAAACATGCTAGACAAAAGTGATGATATGTTGGGTGAAGAAATGGATCGCACTAAAGCCCTGACTGAAAATCTTCAGAGACTTCAGTCTAGGTTTGATAACCTTCAAAGTCATCATAACACTCTCTTATCTGATCGTGAGAAACTTTCTTATGAATTTCTTCAAAGAAAGCAAGATCTTGAGAAGCTAAGAGTGAGTTATGAAGATCTTCAGAAGGAGCGCGATTCATTACTAGCTCAACAAATCAGCGCTTCTCAGGAAGAATTTGTTCCTCCATGCTTAAAGTGCATTGAACGTGAATCTGCTAATTCTTCACCTAAATGTTCATATGCTTCAACTGTTACAAATTCTTCACCTGCCTCTCCTATCACTAATTCCTCATCTGAGGACATTGCTAGTATCACTGACGATGCAGGGCTGAAGGAATTGTACATGACAGGCATGTACAAAAGCCTCAAAGGGCATCCAACTCTTTGTGATGTGCTTAAAAAGCAGATCCTCAACAGAAACCCTAGGAAAGAGGGTATCGCCTTTGAGAGGAAACTTAATGCTGATGGAACATATTGGAAGCCTGAGCAGTACCCCAAAACCTCATGGGTTGCTGCAAAGGGATCTCCAGTTGATCCATCTAACTTATCTGGCTTTACATGTGAATCTCCTCATCCTTTTGATGAGTCATTTGACTCCAACTATAAACTGTTCAAAAATCAGAATGGTGAAGTATTTGCTAGATATGTTGGCACTAACCGCAAGAACGGTTCTCCTATGAAGAAAATCTGGGTTCCCAAGAAGTGCCTTGAAAGTCTTCAGGTGAATGTCCTCATGACACCACCAGTGAAGAACAGGAACCCCAGATCAAATTCTTCATATGGATCAAATTCCTCAAATGGATAAAAGTCCTCATATGATTATCATCGTGCTAACAACTCTGTTTCGCAGGGTAGAGCTAAGGGCTATGAATATGTGCATTATTCTTCAAACCATTATGTCCATAAGTCCTCGAAGAATTTCTCTGCTTATTCATATGCTTACCCTAACCCCTCTTATGTGAAACGAAATGGTTTGGCTTCTATGACACCATTCTCGTATGGTGCTCGCGGAGTGATGAACTCTTTGCCACCCCTTCAGATGTGGGTGGTGAAGAAAAAGAACTAATCTTTTCTGCAGGGTCAGGTCTCCAGACGTGCCTTCACGTCTGAAGAATTTGCTGGGGACCTGACAAAATTGCCTGAAAGGACGCAGGCGAATCATGATGAAATAAACTTTCATTTCACACGTCCTCCTACCGCTATATCTGTTTACTGCTTGATGAAATTCATCTGATGAACTTGATATCATATTCTTCATTGATGAAGCATATGAGATTGTAAGTTACACTAATTCATCTGCAGGATGATCAACCCAAAGCCACTGAGTGGGTCCTCGATAGTGGATGTACAAATCACATGACTGGTGACAAGAATCTTTTGATGGATACTCCCTTATCACCGTCACATCTGAAGCATATCATCTTTGGTGACAAAGGCAAAAGTCAGGTATTGGGTCTTGGTAAGGTTGCAATCTCTAAGGATAAACACATGGACAAAGTCATGCTTGTTGAGTCCTTAGGATACAACCTCATGTCAGTCTCAATGCTTTGTGATCTTGATATGGTTGTTGTCTTTGGCAAGTATCGCTGTGTTGTGATTATGGAAGCTGACAATTCCGAAGTCTTCGAAGGCTTTAGGAGAGGAGATTTGTATATTGTTGATTTCTCTACAGGACCACAACCAGCCGTGTGTCTACTTGCAAAAGCTTCAGAAGGCTGGCTATGGCATCGACGACTTGGTCACGCAGGCATGAGGAATTTGCACACGCTTGCAAAGAAGAAGCATGTCATTGGCATTGAGAATGTCAAATTCCTCAAGGATCACTTATGCGGAGCCTGTGAAGCTGGAAAAATGACCAAGGCCAAGCATCCAGCAAAGACTATCATGACCACTACTCGTCCATTCGAATTGCTTCACATGGACCTCTTCGGACCTAATCATTACTCAGCAGTCACTAATGATGCATCTCTATATGGTTTTGTCATTGTTGATGATTACTCTTGATATACATGGGTACACATTGTTACTTACAAACATGAAGTGCAGGAAGTCTTCAAACGTTTTTCCTCGAGGGCTTCAACCAACTTTGGTGTGAAGATCAAGCACATCAGAAGTGACAATGGAACTGAGTTCAAGAATTCCGGTCTTGATGACTATCTTGATGAACTTGGTATTACTCATGAGTTATCTGCTCCCTATACTCCTCAGCAAAATGGCATCGTGGAGCGCAAGAACAGAACTCTTGTTGAGATGGCTCGCACTATGCTTGATGAATACAAAATGCCTCATCGTTTTTGGATTGATGCAATTGATACTGCGTGCCACATCATCAACAGAGTATATCTTCACAAATTCTTCAAGAAGACGGCCTATGAACTCCTCACTGACAAGAAACCCAATGTGAGTTATTTCAAAGTCTTCGGTGCTAAATGTTGGATTAGAGATCCTCACCACAATTCTAAATTTGCACCGAAAGCACATGAAGGTTTTATGCTTGGTTACAGAAAGGACTCGCACACCTACAGAGCCTTCAACATTGTTCTTCACAAGATTGTTGACACTGTAGATGTGCGGTTCGATGAAACTAATGGCTCGCAAAGAGAGCACCTACCTTCTGTGTTAGATGAACCAGCACCTGAGGATTCTATCAAGTTCAAGGCAACTGAGGATGTCATTCCTACTAAAGAATCTGCTGAAGAATTCATTCCAGTTCATGAAGAACATCAAGCTGATGCACCTGAAGAAAATGCTGAGGAAAATGGTGCTGAAGAAAATGCTGATCAAACTCCTCAGCGACAACCAGCTCATCCTCGCGTTGCAAAAGAAGTGCAAGTGGAGAAGATCATCGATGACATTAGAGCACCAGGTCCTCTCACACACTCAAAAGCTTCACATTTATCTAACTTTTGTGGGCACTATGCTTTTGTCTCTATCATAGAGCCCACTAAGGTAGATGAAGCATTTTTGGAGCCGGAGTGGATTCAGGCTATGCAAGAAGAATTACATCAGTTCGAGCTCAACAATGTCTGGGAACTGGTCAAACGTCCAGATCCTCGCAAGCATAATATCATTGGCACAAAGTGGATCTACCGCAACAAGCAAGATGAAAATGGCCTTGTGGTGAGGAATAAGGCACGACTGGTAGCTCAAGGCTACACACAGGTTGAAGGAATTGATTTCGATGAAACTTTTGCACCTGTTGCTAGACTTGAGGCTATTCGCATATTACTTGCTTATGCTAACCATCATGATATCATCTTATATCAAATGGATGTGAAAAGTGCATTCCTCAATGGTAAGCTTGAGGAAGAAGTATATGTTGCTCAACCCCCAGGTTTTGAAGATCCAAAGAATCCTGACAAAGTCTTCAGACTTAATAAGGCCCTCTATGGCCTCAAGCAAGCCCCTCGGGCGTGGTATGATACATTGAAGGAATTCTTCGTGAAGAATGGCTTCACACCCGGTTCACTCGACCCTACTCTCTTTACTAAATCTTATGATGGTGAACTGTTTGTGTGCCAAATATATGTTGATGATATTATCTTTGACTGTACTGACCAATGTTATAGTGATGAATTTGCCTATATGATGAGTGAAGAATATCAAATGTCTATGATGGGAGAGTTGGAATTCTTCTTAGGTCTTCAAATTCGTCAACAGCGCAATGGCATATTCATATCTCAGGAGAAATACCTCAAAGATGTACTGAGGAAATTTGGCATGCAAGATTGCAAAGGCGTCAAAATTCCTATGCCAACAAATGGCCATCTATGCACTGATGAAAATGGTATTGACTTCGATCACAAGGTATACCGCTCCATGATTGGTTCTTTATTGTACTTATGTGCATCTAGGCCAGATATAATGCTTAGTGTTTGCATATGTGCCCGATTTCAAGCTGCACCGAAGGAATCACACCATAAGGCTGTGAAGCATATTCTTCAATATCTAGCTCACACACCAACACTAGGATTATGGTACCCCAAGGGCTCTGCTTTTGATCTCATTGGATATTCTGACTCTGACTATGCTGGTGATCGTGTGGACCGCAAGTCAACTTCTGGCACTTATCATTTCCTCGGACGATCTTTGGTCTGTTGGTCCTCGAAGAAACAGAACTGCATATCACTGTCCACTGCGGAAGCTGAATACATTGCTGCTGGCTCTTGCTGTGCTCAACTGCTTTGGATGAAGCAAACACTCAAGGACTATGGCGTCAACGTGAAGAATGTGCCTCTCCTCTGCGACAATGAGAGTGCCATCAAGATTGCTCACAACCCAGTTCAGCACTCAAAGACAAAGCCCATATAGATTCGTCATCATTTTCTTCGTGATCATGTGTTGAAGGGCGACATCTCCATCGAGCACGTGAAGACTGAAGAACAGCTAGCTGATATCTTCACTAAGCCCTTGGATGAGAAGAGATTTAGCAAGTTGCGGTGTGAGCTAAATATCTTAGAATCTTCGAATGTTCTTTGAAAAGGACACACATCCTAACACTTATGCAAAATTGATGACTTAGATGTGCAACACATGAAGAAACGTTTTTCTTCAATCAATGAAGAATAACACTCTAAGTGTGAAGAAATTAATGAAGAATTTGATTCTCAGAACCCTACGACAATTGTACATGGTGTCTGAAATCATCATTCTTATACGGTGGGTCACGCCACCACAAAAAGTTGAAAATCTTCAATTTGAGTTTTTCCTCAGTTTTGAAATTCTTCAGTTTTTCAAATTCTTCAACTTTTCAAAATCTTCACTGTTTCCTTCGTTTTTCTTCATTGGCTATATATATATATATGAGTTTATGTCCTCTATAGCATTCACTTATAGCTATTTCTTCAAGTTGCTTTTTCTGCTAAGTGAATGTGATCGGACCCTTCCCCCTCTACGCTATACTCAACCCAATCTATTCACAAATTCTTCATGTGTGTTCTATTTGAAACTCGTTCAAAATCTTCACTGTGTCCTTGTCAGCTGAAGAAATTAGGAACGAAACTTTAAAACAAATCTTATCCAAATTTTCGGTTTTGCCGCTCAAACCATTCCGCATCCCACAATGCATTATTCTATTCACCCACGATCGTACACGATCTCAACTACACAGTACGTGGGTGACACATGTCGCGAGAAGGAGAAAGGGCAGGGGCACGTTCATCCCAAATCTTCGGGCGAACAGTTTTTCACCGTGTCTATAAATACCCCTCTCCCCTTCCTCACTTCATTTACTCCACTCGATCGCTACTCTCTCACTCGAGCTCCTCAAACCCTAGCACCGCCGCTACTCCATCGTCGCCGGTGAGGAAGAGCTTCGCTGCCTCGACCTCGTCGCCGTCGTACTCACGCCGACCGCGGAAATCTTCACTCCGCCGCCGCTGTAGCTGTCTTCCTCTGCCAAGTTAGGGCGTGAGAGATCTAACCTGATGAACTTCACATCTGTTCTTCTCAGTTCATCGTGTTCTTCACTTCGGGTAATTAAAAGTTACTTTTATTACTCACTTTGATTCTCAAACTTTCCTGAAAATCTTCAAAGGTGTTTATTCTTCAAATCTTCACACATATGAACACCTCACACATCATATGATCTTGAACTGTTTCTCTAAGCAATCATTTTCTTCAAGATTCCCTAATTGTGTGGATCTTCGATCTGTACAACTCTGGAACCTAAGACAAGAACGCTTAGTGAAATTCCTCAAGGTTCATCTGGTCAAATTCCTCAAAACTTGTTCTTTTCGAAAAACCTTCTGAGAACGCATATGACCTCTCCGAATTCCTCGCACCTGTACTCTGTTCACAAGTACTCATGTCTGCTGCTGAATCACTAGGTTCTCATCAACTTAACTCATTTGCAGTGTTCCTCGAAGAAAAACTGCATACTTCTTCAGAGAACTCGATTGTTCAAATTCCTCAACTGAAGAATATGGCAGACGGTAAGAAGCCGCAGAAAGGAGGAAAGAAACCTGAGGTTATGACTGCGTTTGAAATCCCTGAGGAAATTTATGCTGACTATTGCACACCTGATGAAGCAAAATTTGGCAAAGAAAACAAAAATCAGCGCAAGGTGCGCATTCAGAGGATTGAACAGAGATGGGCAAGGGAATGGAGGGAATACAGATATGTGACTCCAAAGTACATGAGGAAATTCGCCCTCAATCCTCCATGCCCAAGAGCTCCATTGGCACCTGGCCAAGTAGCTGACCCCACAAGCATCAAACGTGGTGAGGACTTTCCTGAAGAATGGGCTAAGCGCCAAGCTAAATTGGCAAGACAAGCCAAGGAGGCAGTGAAGAAATTCAATGAGGATTGTGCCACTGCTACTGCTACCGAGGCCTCGGTCAAACCGAGGAAATCCATGCCAAAGAAGCCTGCTCGTAAGCCAAGTGCTTCACCAACAGCGCCCTCACGGCCAAGTTCCTCAGCAATGCCCTCACGACAAATTCCTCACACTGCTAATGCTCCACCAAAGTCCTCAACAACTCCACCAAAGTCCTCAACAGCTCCTTCAAAGTCCTTAGCTCCTGTGCATCTGGCTACATGTCAAAGGACTGCTGGTTTCTCAATTGCCTCTGGTGTTTCAGCAAGTTCCTCAGCTGCACCAATTTCCTCATCAGGCCCCACACTGTTGAAGACCAAAGCAACAGCTGGACGAGGTCCTCGGCCAAGTCCAAAGAAGAAATAGGTCGCATTCCATGTGCCTTCTGATGACGAAGCTTCTGATGATGAACTTGCAGAAATCATCAGAGACAGACAGGTGAAGGCCGCTAGAGCCAAAGGCACATTTGTGCCACTGCTTTTGGATCCAAGGAAAATCCTCGATTACATTGATCTCTGGCACAAGGATCCTAACACCCCTATGCCTGATTTTCATCTGACCTCTAGTCAAAGTCACATGCTGACCCATTTCATCACTGAAGAGAAATGGAAGTTGGAAAAGGCAAGAGAGATCAAGAAAGCTCAATACAGAAAGGAGAAGCTCCTGAAGAAAAACGTTGTCAGAATGACACCTGAGGAACTTCTCCAGGCTTAGTCTGAAATTCAAGCCCTCAGCAAAGACTTTGATGCCTACTATGCTGATTGGCAAGGAGCTAAAGTAAGATTCGTCAATCTGACGAAGAAATTCACAAATGTTGCAGCCCCATCGCAATAAGAAAATCTTCAGGCTGCAGACTCTGCTCAGCCTGCTAAAGAACATGCCAGCACCGCTGATGACTTTCAGCCTGCTGAAGAAAATGCTCGTTCCAGGGCTGGTGAAGAAATTCTAGCCGCTGAAGAAATTGCCAGGGCATCCACTAGTGGTGCGCCTGAAGAAACTGAAGAGATCGGAGCAACTGCATCAGTTGCGCCTGAAGAAAATGAACCAGATTCCTCAGCTCCTCCCGCGCTCACACCAACTCCAATTCTTCCATCTGCTTCTGATGTGAAGAAGACCAAGGCTGCAGAGCGAGCTGCAGTGAATAAAAGGAAGGCATCAGCTGCGTCAAACTCTTCGGCTGCAAAGAAAATGAAGCCAATGACCAGCTCACTCGAAAATCCAATTGATGCTGTTCCGATTTCCTCCATGCCATCAAAGGACCTTGTTCCTTTTGGAGAAGACTATGAGATGCCAAGCGGATCTGATGAAGAAAATCATTCTGCCGCTTCGACAGAGCAGCTTGATGAAGAAATTGAAGTGGACGCAATCCCTTCAACGCCAGTCATTTCCTCACCTATGCCTCAGTTCACAGCTGAAGAGGCTGGTGTTGAGGAAATTGAAGATGAAGATGTGGATATAGGATGCACCACACCTGTGATGAATGATGACTTTTGGGAAAGTCAGCATCCCAATACTCCTCTCTTCACCCCGATCCAACAGATTCCTCAGTCCCCTGCACCAACAGTTCAAATGGGCTCTGAAGAAACTCAACCCACTCTCTCTGTGCATGAAGATATTCTAGCCGCTAGTGCTGAAGAACCTGCTGCTGCTGATCCTCAGATTGCACAAGAAGAGGAACCAGAAATTCCTCAGCCTGAAGAACCTGAGCTCGCGATTCTTGAGGTGGTGATGCAACTCACTGACACCCCTCTGCCAAAGCCAAAGAATCCTTTCTCAAGCAAACAGAAGTTCAAGGCTGAAGATTTCTTTTCCGAGCATGAATTCTTCACTGACTACAACCCCTATGACTCTGCTCGCATAAGGAAGAGGCGTTTCTGGACTGCTAGTCAAGCCAACTTCTATTCCTCTGTGCTGTTTGACAAAGACAAAATCTTCGATCATGAACATATTCCCCACGTGGACATGGAATCTCTGCCATGCTTCGAGCCAGTCCTCAGTGTTCTTCACGATGCAGAACTACTAAATTTCTACACGGACATTTGCGATTGGAATGAAGAACTCATTCTTCAGTTCTACGCGACACTGCATATCACTGGAGACGCTGAAGATGTCAACTCATGGGTGTTGGACTGGATGACTGAAAACACTCACTACAAGGCACCGGCAACTGAATTGCTTCGTGTCCTTCCTCTCAATCCTCCCCATGATAGTGCACGTTGCACCTACAGTGACCCTGAACTAACAAATCACTATATGCAAGTGCTCATGAAGCCTTTGAAGCCTGGGCAGGCCCCACGAACCAAATTCCACGTCAAGGAATTACTCTATGTGCCTCGGACTGTCTATCGAATTCTGACGAAGACAATGAGTCCTATCAAAGGCCACGACTCAAATGATGAAGAAGTCGTTGGCATCATGAAGAATATGCTTTTCAACATCATTCATGGCGTTCCCGTCAACTTCCATGATTTCTTCATGAGGACTCTGGCCAATATTGCTATGTCACCATTCGAGCTGAAGCCCTATGCTCCTTGGATTATGAGATTCATCAGGGCAAGATCTTCACTGAATTACAAAGCTGACACTCTGAACCACAGTAGCTACTTGCCTCCCATTGAAGTCCTCAAACGGACAGTTTCATCAGCTGATGATAAAGGCAAGGCCGCTGCTGTGATCGATGAAGGCATTCGTCCATTGGATGGTCAATTTCGCAAGGCTGCATCTTACTCTACCAATGACAATTCTGCCACACATGACTCTGCTGAAAATACCTCAGCCAAGCAAAATCCTCAAGACACAACACCCAGGGTGATGACTAACCGTGAGTTACTCCTCAGTCTTCATCAGAAGGTTGATCGCAATCACAAATGGGTAAAGCGTCAGTTTGGTGCACTTCTTCACAATATGACCTCAACACACAATGCAGTGAAGAAGAACCAATACTACCTTCATGAAACCTTCAACCGCACCTGGGCTGTCCCCACTCATGTCTATAGCGCTGAAGAACTGAAGACTATGGGTCTCAAGGAAGAATTTGACTGGTCTGCACCTCCTCCGAAGAAATTCAAGAGGGTCAAAATTCCTCCACTGGTGGCCAACTCTTATTCTTCATCGCGTGACACTGATGAGTATGAAGATTTGGACGACACTGCGGCATGCCCTGCTACAACAAACAACGCTGGCGCTCCTCCATCGACTTGAAATTCTTTAGGGGCGTTAGTCCTCAGTTTCAATCCTTTTGGTCATTTGATGACAAAGGGGGAGAAATCTGAGTTAGTCTTCAAGCGGGTCTATATTAAGGGCATTTTTTTAAAGTTACAACTCTCGTTCTTCTGAAACTTTTATTTGGACCGAGTTGTAATCTTAAACCCGATGGTGCGCTGATACTTTTTTTTGCATTATGCTTTGCATGCTTATTCCTCGTTAATGACATTGCACGCATGCTGAATCTCATCAGGCACCATATTTCATCATGCATTTCAAATTCTTCATATTATAATATCAAATGCGTGTATGAATTACAAGATATAGGGGGAGATCTCCATGATTCAACTCTTCAAATGTGCATTGCCTCCAAAGCAAATTCCTCACTATGCACATCTTCAGGGGGAGTTCTTCTATATCTTGTAATCAAATTCCTCAATATCAGTGTATACACTTCATATGTTTATCCCCGTTGAAAACTTAACCTATGTTGTCATCAATCACCAAAAAGGGGGAGACTGTAAGTGCATCTAGTGCCCCTTAGTGATTTTGGTGTATTGAAGACTTATAGGTTAAGGGACTAATGCGTTTGTGAGTGTACACAGGTCTATAAGTCTATGAGGAGTTTGATATTTACAGAGAAAGTCGACCCCTAAAAATGAAGTTCTTCAACTGAAGACTTTGATATTCTGAAGACTTTCTGAAGACTTTGAAAGTGAAGAAATTGGTGTGACCTTGAAGACTTGGTATTCATTTGTGGAACATGAAGCGTGAAGACTTTTGTTTTCGTAGTTTCATTTTCTCTTTCTTGAGTCATAGGAAACACTGTACTGTTAAAGGGGGTCGAGGAAATACTAAGGAAAAATTTCCATGTGATGCTCAACTCAAAATCCTACACCTACCAATCCCTTCGAGTGAAGCCTTTGGAAATCTCATACAGTTCAGTCACTTTCTTCAGTGACAGAGACGAAGTTCTTCTGGTCGCTGATGAATTTTTTCTGACTGAGGAGTTAGGAATTCGCCAGTGCGAATTACCTACACAGTGAGGAACATGATAGCTCTGAGGAATTTGAGAGTCAAATTTCCGACCGTTGTTGTGTTGCGCGCCAGCTGTCCCAAAATATCTTATCCACCTAATGGTCATATCATTGAAGGGCATTTATGTCTTATCATGTCGGGTTGCTCCCTAGGCTATAAATAGCCGCCCCCTACAACCACTAGCTGGTTGGCTGCTCCGAGAGAACTTGACACTTGTCATTTGAGAGCAACCCATCCTTCGAGGACTTTGAGCGAAAATCATCGAGTGAGGAAAACCCAAAACCAAACCCCTACAAACCCAAAGTGATTGAGCATCACTAAAGAAATTGATCCTACGTGGATCCGACGCTTGTTACCTTTGAAGACTGTGCTTCTTCCAGAAGGTTAGGCGTCATGGTCTAGAGCATCCAAGAGGAATTGTGGATCGCCGAGTGACCAAGTCTGTGAAGGTTTGGAAGTCGCCTAAAGACTTAACACGAGTGATTGGACGAGGTCTGTGTGACCTTAGTTCAAGGAGAATACGGTGAGGACTGGGTGTCCTGAGCTGCGTGCTCAGCGACTGGGTGTCCGGGACTGTGTGTCCTCGAGTTTAAATACTCGGCCGCTCCAACCAGACGTACAACTGAGACAGCAGTTGGAACTGGTCTACCAAATCATTGTCTTCACCAACCTAACTGGTTCTATTTCCTCAACCCTTTCATTTCCTCATTACTGTGTTGAGTGTTTGTTCATATCTGTGTTTGAAGACTTTGACTGAAGACTTTCTCAATTTCCTCAGTTCAATTTCTTCAGTCTGTTTGTCTTCATCTTGTGTTATCCTGTGATTACGCTTTCTGTACTCTGTGCTAGTCTTCATTTCATCATGATGACCATGCTTGTATTCTGTTATGCTTACTTCTGAGTACTTATTCCGCTGCTAATAGTTATTCGCTAAGTTATTTCCTCACCGGCAAATTCCTCAGTGAAGAATTCATAAAAATCGCCTATTCACCCCCCCTCTAGTCGATATAACGCACTTTCAATAACCTATATCACAACATGTCTTGACCATATCACACCACAACATATACTGCAAAAACAAGTTAGACGTCCTCTATTTTGTTGTTGCAAGTTTTACGTGGCTACTACGGGTTTCTAGCAAGAACCGTTCTTACCTATGGCAAAACCACAATGGTGATTCGTCAAGTTTTTTGTTTTAACCGTCTTCAAGGACCGCCCGTAGTCAAATTCGATTGAACTAAAGTAGGAGAAACAGACACCCGCTAACCACCTTTATGCAAAACTAGTTGCATGTCAGTCGGTGGAACATGTCTCATGTGCGTGGACATGTAAGGTTGGTCCAGGCCTCT
This sequence comes from Triticum timopheevii, assembly GCA_963921465.1. Classification (NCBI taxonomy): domain Eukaryota; kingdom Viridiplantae; phylum Streptophyta; class Magnoliopsida; order Poales; family Poaceae; genus Triticum; species Triticum timopheevii. The sequence continues at coordinate 340,173,297 of OY997262.1, read as the reverse complement.
TCATCCCACAATATCGCCGAATCAAAATAAGACGTTGGTGGTAAGCAGAGTGACTATCACCACCCACAACTCTTTGTGTTCTACTCGTGCAAATCATCTACGCATAGACCTGGCTCATGATGCCACCATTGGGAAATGTTGCATGGAAAACAAAAAAATCTACGCACACGCAATGATCTATCCATGGAGATGCATAGCAGCGAGGGGGATAGTGTGTCTACGTAACCTCTTAGACCTTAAGCGGAAGCATTTAACAACTCGGTTGATGTAGTCAAACTTCTTCACGCTCTAACCGATCAAGTACCGAACGTACAACACCTTCGCATTCTGCACACGTTCAGCTCGCTGACGTCTTCCGCCTTCTTGATCTAGCAAGACGGCAAGGTAGTAGATGAGTTCTGTCGGCATGATGGCATGGTGACGGTGATGGCGAAGTTATCTCTGCAAGGATTTCACCTAAGAACTATGAAAATATGACCGGGGGTGTAATCGGTGGAGGGGGGTGATACTTCTCCAACGTATCTATAATTTTTGATTGTTCCATGCTATTATATTACCCCTTTTGGATGTTTATGGGCTTTATTTTACACATTATTACTATTTTGGGACTAACCTACTAACCGAAGGCCCAGCCCGTATTGCTGTTTTTTAGCATGTATCAGTATTTCAAAGAAAAGGAATATCAAACGTAGTCCAAACGGAATGAAACCTTCAGAAGCGTGATTTTTGGAACGAACGTGATCCAGAGGACTTGGAGTGCAAGTGAAGAAGCAGCCGAGGTGGCCACAAGAGGGTAGGGCGCCCCCCTGTAGGGCGCACCCCCCTGTCTCATGGACCCCTCGGGCGGCCACCAACGTACTTCTTCCTCCTATATAAGCCTACGTACCCCAAAAACATCCGGGGAGCACCCGAAACAAAATTTCCACCTCCGTAACCTTCTGTATCTGCGAGATCCCATCTTGGAGCCTTTGCCGGCGCTCTGCTGGAGGGGGAATCGACCATGGAGGGCTTCTACATCAACACCATAGCCCTTCCGATGAGTTGTGAGTAGTTTACAACAGACCTTTGGGTCCATAGTTATTAGCTAGATGACTTCTTCTCTCTTTTTGGATCTCAATACAATGTTCTCCCCCTCTCTTGTGGAGATCTATTCGATGTAATCTCTTTTTGCGGTGTGTTTGTCGAGATCCGATGAATTGTGGGTTTATGATCAAGTTTATCTATGAGAAATATTTGAATCTCCTTTGAATTCTTTTATGTATGATTGAGTTATCTTTGCAAGTCTCTTTGAATTATTAGTTTGGTTTGGCCTACTAGATTGATCTTTCTTGCCATGGGAGAAGTGCTTAGCTTTGGGTTCAATATTGCAGTGTCCTTACCCAGTGACAGAAAGGGTTGCAAGGCACGTATTGTATTGTTGCCATCGAGGATAAAAAGATGGGGTTTATATCATATTGCATGAGTTTATCCCTCTACATCATGTCATCTTGCTTAATGCGTTACTCTGTTCTTTATGAACTTAATACTTTAGATGCAAGCAGGAGTCGGTCGATGTGTGGAGTAATAGTAGTAGATGCAGGCAGGAGTCAGTCTACTTGTTGCGGACGTGATGCCTATATACATGATCATGCCTAGATAATCTCATAACTATTCGCTTTTCTATCAATTGCTCGACAGTAATTTGTTCACCCACCGTAATACTTATGCTATCTTGAGAGAAGCCTCTAGTGAAACCTATGGCCCCCGGGTCTATCTCTTATCATATTTGCTTCCAATATACTTTTATTTGCATCTTTACTTTTTGCATCTATATTATAAAATACCCAAAATATAATTATCTTATCATATTATCTCTATCAGATCTCACTTTCATAAGTGGCCATGAAGGGATTGAGAACCCCTTTATTGCATTGGTTGCAAGTTCTTGGTATGTTTGTGTAGGTGCGTGGGACTTTTGAGGAGCCTCCTACTGGATTGATACCTTGGTTCTCAAAAACTGAGGGAAATACTTACGCTACTATTGCTACATCACCCTTTCCTCTTCAAGGAAAACCAACGCAAGCTCAAGACGTAGCAAGAAGGATTTATGGCGCCGTTGCTGGGGAGGCTTCCACCAAGTCAAGTCAAGATTCGACCTCCCGCCAACGTGCGATTTCTGGCGCCGTTGCCGGGGAGGTATTCGCTCAAGTCAAGACATACCGAGTACCCATCACAAACCTATCTCCCTCGCATTTACATTATTTGCCATTTGCCTCTTCTTTTCCTCTCCCCCACGTCACCCTTGCCATTTTATTTTCCCTCTCTTTCCCAATCTCCTCCTCTCCTTTCTCTTGCCTTTTTCCCGTTTGCCTTCCCATTGCCATGGCCGAATCAAAAAGAACTAAGGGTTTTCTCCCGGGTTCTAGTGCCTTGGATAACCCCTCTATCCTCTCTAAGCTCATAAATAATGATGCTATGGAAAGACCCACCGGGGTCACCAATGAGAGCTTAAATAATTTTGATGAGGATGACTCTGGAATTTTTCGCTATTTGCTTGATGAGTCAAAGATGCTTGGGATAGGTTATTAAGGATTCGGGCTAGCTATGTGCCACAATATCAAATTGAAGTTTACTTAAAAAGTTTCTATGTTGGCTTGCCCGCTTCTTACAAACAAGTTCTAGATTCTATTTTTGAAGAAGTTTTTCTTGAAGGGGATGCTATAGATACCTATGAAAAAATGAAAACCATATTTGGGCACCCTATAAATGATAAGGTTGAATCAACTACTCTCTTGTGCTTTTATCAAAATGGAATTATCTAAGAGATGAAGTCTAGCTTAGAGGCAAATTTCTGTAACATGCTTAATCTTACTTCATCCATTAATGGCAATGTTCTTACCATGAATATAAGAATGAATGCCATAGAAAGGAGATCCTCTTTTTCCTTTCCAAGTGCCAAAGATGGCACTACTTAGATCTATCTTCGCTTTTATGCCTAGCTAGGGGCGTAAACAATAGCGCTAGTTGGGAGGCAACCCAATTTTCTTTATGTTTTTTTGTTTTTGTTCATGTTTAGTAATAAATTTTGCATCTACATTCTGTTTAGATGTGTTTTTATGCTTTAATTAGTGTTTGTGCCAAGTAGAACCTATAGGATAAACTATGATGATAGTTGATTTGATTCTGCTGAAAAACAGAAACTTTGCACTCACGAGAAAAAATTCAATAAATCACAGAAACGTGTTTTTTCATTGATTATTTTTTATGCTGATAAATAAACAAATTGTCCAGTACTTACTATTTTGGTAGGATTTTTAGAGTTCCGGAAGTTTGCGTTAGTTACAGATTTCTACAGACTGTTCTGTTTCTTACAGATTCTGTTTTTCGTGTGTTGTTTGCTTATTTTGATGCATCTATGGCTAGTATGTAAGGGTATGAACCATAGAGAAGTTGGAATAAAGTAGGTTTAGCACCAAAATAAATAAATAATGAGTTCATTACAATACCTTATGTGGTGGTTTTGTTTTCTTTCACTAACGGAGCTTATAAGATTTCCTGTTGAGTTTTGTGTTGTGAAGTTTTCAAGTTTTGGGTAAAGCTTTTATAGACTATGGAATAAGGAGTGACAAGAGCCTAAGCTTGGGGATTCCCATGGCCCCCCAAGATATTCAAGGATAGCCAAAATCCTAAGCTTGGGGATGCCCCGGGAAGGCATCCCCTCTTTCGTCTTTGTTCATTGGTAACTTTACTTGGAGCTATATTTTTATTCGCCACATGATATGTGTTTTGCTTGGAGCGTCGTGTATTATATTAGTCTTTTCTTTTTAGATTACCACAATCATCCTTGCTGTACACACCTTTTGGGAGAAGCCTACTTGATTAGAATTTGCTAGAATACTCTATGTGCTTCACTTATATCTTTTGAGCTTGATAGTTTTTGCTCTAGTGCTTCACTTATTTTTTTTAGAGCACGACAGTGGCTTGATTTTATAGAAATTTTTAGTCTTTCATGCTTCACTTATATTATTTTGATAGTCTTTTATAACAGCATGGTATTTGCTATGGTTACAAATTTGGTCCTAGAATGATGAGCATCCAAGTTGGGTATAATAAAAACTATCATAAGAAATGAATTGGAAGCTATGATCAATTTGTTTCTTGATAATTGTTTTGAGATATAAAGGTAGTAATGTTAGGGTCATTGTCAGTGTCAAAACCAGCGGATCTCGGGTAGGGGGTCCCGAACTGTGCGTCTAGGCGGATGGTAACAGGAGACAAGGGACACGATGTTTTTACCCAGGTTTGGGCCCTCTCGGTGGAGGCAAAACCCTACTCCTGCTTGATTAATATTGATGATATGGGTAGTACAAGAGTTGATCTACCACGTGATCAAAGAGGCTAAACCCTAGAAGCTAGCCTATGGTATGATTGTTGTTCGTTATACGGACTAAAACTCTCCGGTTTATATAGACACCGGAGAGGGCTAGGGTTACACAGAGTCGGTTACAATGGGAGGAGATCTTCATATCGTATCGCCAAGCTTGCCTTCCACACCAAGGAAAGTCCCATCCGGACACGGGACGAAGTCTTCAATCTTGTATCTTCATAGTCCGGGAGTCCGGCCATCCGGACACCCCCTAATCCAGGACTCCCTCAGTAGCCCCTGAACGAGGCTTCAATGACGACGAGTCCGGTGCGCAAATTGTCTTCGGCATTGCAAGGCAGGTTCCTCCTTCGAGTACTTCAGAGAAGATGTTGAACACAAGGATAGTGTCCAGCTCTGCAAAATAAGTTCCATATAACACCGTAGAGAGAATAATATCCGCACCAATCTAACCTGCTGACGTATTCCGCAGTGTGACATCACGCCACGGCCAAGTCTTTACTTGAATCATTTTACTGTTCCACCTCAGCACGTTTAGCGAGGCAGTTTCCTTGGCACGTCTTGTCAAAGCAGAGATCGTGTCCCCTTATTCTGGGATTCTCATCAATATGGGCGTGGGTAACCCAACCGCGTCATTAACCATGGCGCTTGGGAGATATGTGAGTTTTATTAGGCCGGTGGGGGCTCGTAGTTTCGTCCGCCCATATAAGGGGATAAGATTCTACCCTTTCCATTTACGCCTTCTTCCTCCTTTGCCTATCCGTCCCTGCGCACTCGAGCTCCAACGCCCAAGCCCACACTTCCCACCTCAACCTGCTCCAATCATGTCCGGAGCGGGAGGCAAGTGGATGGCCTCCTCCGTTACGGAGGGGCACATCAAAAGGTTGCGGAAAGCCGGATACATGCACAACGACATTGCACACCGGCTTCCAGACGAGGGGCAGCTCGTCCCCACCCCAAGCCCCATGAGAGGGTGGTATTCCTCCCCCATTTCCTCCGCGGACTGGGCTTCCCACTCCACCCATTTGTCCGGGGGCTCATATTCTACTACGGCCTGGATTTACATGATCTGGCCCCGAATTTTATCCTCAACATCTCGGCATTCATTGTCGTGTGCGAGGCCTTCCCCTGCATCCAGCCCCACTTCGGCTTATGGCTGAAGACTTTTAATGTCAAGCCGAAGGTAGTGGGCGGCCGCCAAGTGGAGTGCGGAGGAGCCATGGTGCGCAAGATGCCCAATGTCACATGGCTTGAAGGTGCTTTCGTGGAAACCATCAAAGGGTGGCAACCGGGGTGGTTCTACATCACCGAGCCGCGTGACCCTAAATGGGCAGCGGCCCCCGAATTCAGATCTGGCATCCCCACACGGCTCACCTCCTGGAAAGAGAAGGGCCTGACATGGGGCGATTCGGAGGAGCTGACCGGACTCCAAGCATGCGTCCAAAAGCTAGTGAACAAGAATCTCAAGCTTGTCAATGTAGTCCAGGTCATGCTCATACGCCGGATCTTCCCGTGCCAACAGCGGGCTTTCAACTTGTGGGAGTTTGATCTGGCACAGCACCAGGCCTTGAGCAGGCTCTTCGACACTACGTACGAAGATGCCTGGAGGGTGCTTTTCAAGGGCGCCGAGGCTCCCGCATCCGCTACCGAAGATCGCGGATTCAGCTCGCGGCGTAAAGCCGGCGAGGTAAGCTATTTTACCCTTTACAGGATGCTTTTTCATAGTTTGACACTATGCGGGATCTAAACTCCCTCACCTTTGACAGGACTGGCTGAAGAAGTCCGGGCAGGTTAACTGTCCGGCTCCCTTACCAGAAGACCCAACGGGTGCCCAATTGACGGGGCTGCTGGTTCCGGCACCTCACGTGGTGCCGGAGAAGAAGGCCAAGAAAATGGCCACGGGAACCCGAAAGAGTTCCCGTCGTCAGGTGTTATCAGACTCATCGTCCGATGACTTCGAGGTAGACTCCTCCCGCGAAGAAGAGGAGAAGAAGAAAGAGGCTTCTCCCCCAACGGGGGGAGAGAAGAAAAGGAAGGCCTCCCCAATTGGGGAGGCCGGAGGGTCGAAAAAGGGAAGGACCCTTCCTCTGGACTACTCCACCAACGCCTACGATGGCGAAGAGGAGTGGCCCTCGAGGGCCAAGCCCCTGGCGAGATCGTAAGTGTCCGGATTCAATAATAACTCATGATTTTTCTTTTGTCGCATAGTGTCTTCTTATGCCGAATACAACCCTGTAGCCCGCCCAAGGACGATCTCCCCGCTGCATCGAGCTGGTCCCTGGGTTCGTCGGATGTGAATAGTACTTCACTTCCGACAGCCTCCTCCCCTCATGACGCAGACGACGCCGAGGTGGGGTCCCAGAAGGGGCCCAGCCAGGAGGAGGTGGTCCAGGAGGCGCCGCAAGGCGACCTTCCGGACTTTGGGCGAAAAGTGGGCGGAACCCCCGAGGGTTCCAAGTCCGGCCCTGTGCCGGACTCCGTACCGGAACCTGCAGTGGTTCCGAAGTCCGGCGGGCGCCCCCTTCGTGAGAAGGGCGAGACTGCGACGCCGGTGGCCTCCATCCAACCGGAGGCGCCGGATAATTTGCTGGAGGCGCTTAACGGCGCCTCCATCGACGAGGAGCACCGCACTGTCATGAGTGCGGTGATCCAGAAAGTTCAGTCCGCCAAGAGCGGGCTGACAGAAGCCTGTACAAGCCTATTAACAGGCTTTGAGGTATGTATTCAAAACATATAAAAATGTTACCGCATAGACAGTAGCCCCTGATGCTCAGTTTGGCGTTCGGAAAGAAAAGCCGAGCTGAGGATCTAAAAAGATATAAGCAGGAGTCTAACATAAATGTGTCAATATGGGAATGCAGGCTGCGCTGCTGATCTCTGTCGCACTGACTGCGGAGGTCAATGCATTGAAGGAGAGCCTCGATCGGTCCGAGAACGAGCTCGGCCATGCCAAGAAGCAGCTCGAGGACAAGGAGGGTATGTAGTACCGCATGTAAATGTATATAGAAATACTTGGTTGCAAATAATGACAGGACCAACGTAAATGTTGCAGGGGCCACGACCGAGGTGGCGACCCTGAAGGAAGCGGTCTCCAAGGCCGAAAATAGTGCGGCCATGGAGCGCACCGAGCGAGAGAAGCAGGAGGCGCGAGTGGCAGAGGTGCAGCAAGAGCTCCAGGCTCTCGTGGAAAAACACGAGAGTTTGGAGCGTGACTCGAAGACTCGAGAGTCCGAGCTCGCCTTGGCTCTTGAGAGTGCCAAAACCGCTAAGGCCGAAGCCCAGAAGGCCCTCCAGGAGATCGAGGCGATGAAGAAGATAGCGGCAGGTAAGGCATTCTTTATGCAAAGCAAGAATATAAAAGTAAATTATCTGTTACTTACCCGGATCCGGAGCTCTCCAGGAGCGTTCGCCGATCTGCCCCGTAGTGTGTCCGATGCTGCCGCATTCTACCGGGTTGAGGAAGGAAGCTCGACGAAGAAGGTATTCTGGTCTCAGTATGCTGAGGCCAGACATCCGGTGCCCCTTAGCGACCAGCTGAAGCAGCTAGTCGAGCTCCACAAGGTGGCCGAACAGGCCATGAAGGGCCTCATAGTTCGGCTGTGGCCTAAGGAAGCGATGCCTGGGAGCTACTTCAGTCTGGTGCGGCGGCTGGTGGACGCCTGTCCATGGATTGAAGTCATCAAGCACTCCGCCTGCATTGAGGGTGCCCGTCAGGCCCTTGCCCGTGCTAAAGTGCAGTGGGGCAAGATGGACGCTGAGAAGCATGTGACGGACCCGCCACCGCCGGGCAAGGAGTATCGCAGCCCGAGATGTATTATAAGGGCATCCTGAAGGGCTCCCGCATTATAGCGGGTGAGTGCTCCAAAGATGTAATTTTTGAGTAGACTCGCATGTTGTTATCCTGTGCGCTGAAAACTTTGTTCATATGCGCTAAGCAACGCTTGTTAATTTAAAATATTACCTTCTGTGCGGCCGTTTATTAAATCTGAGAGATGCAAGTCGTCGGCTTCTACCCCCGTGCCACGGGTGCTGGGGTGTTCGGGATAAACCTGAGCGCTCTTGTTCCCATTCTTGGGTCTATCTAGGGAGGCGCTCAGCACAACGAACAAGGCCATCGGACTTATAATGCTTTATCACTCTCACTTAGCCATAGAATTCTATAATTTTAAATTTCGGCGAAGCCCCTAGTATTCGGAAGACCGAGTTCGGGGCGCTATCCACGCCTAGGCCAGATGAATCCAGCTCCTCGCTCGAAGCGGCATAAGTCTTTAGGGACTCGGAAAACCTCGCGAACAGCGACCGGTCTCTCGCACTATCATGACGGTCAGTTTTAGCTTTCTCTACTGAGGTGTTAACCAGCTCAACTGGGACACAATTGCAGTAGTTCTCCCAGCGCTACCTTAGCCAACAATGCGGAACGTAAGGTACCAAAACATGGGAGCTGGGCAAACCCAACTATGACCCAAGACATGATTCGGAGCCAATGCATATAGTGCTATAAGTTTGGGGTGCCGCACTCATGAGAGTGTTCGGTCTTCTCACACCATATTATGGGGTGCTTAAGCCCCTGGTGTATTGGCCGTACCAAAGTGTACGATTGCATAATGTCATGACTGAACATATTTGTATAAAAAATAGATGAATACAATAAAAGATAAGAGCTATGTCTTGTTGTATTAAAAGGGCTGCTATAAAAGCAGGACGATACAAATAGTGCGATAAGCGAGAGATGGGATTATTTGATATGTCCCCCTCCAGGGGCAAGCTGCGGGTCTTTATGTAAAAACAGGTATTTAACTCGTTATAGAGACCACCTGGACATTCGACACGGCTTGTTCTCTCCCTGGCTATTGCATCGTGGGTTCGGCGAGTGTATTGCCGGACAGGCCTTCCGAATAGTTGGGTCCTGAAAGTATATAAAAAGAAAAGGAAATGGCAGAGTAGGGAGCCCCTAAGTGCGGTTGAGCCGCATTCTGGGCATGCCATAGTTGTGCCCCTCCCCTTATGCCCATGGTATTTTCAAAGCGTAATTATGTACGCGTGCTACCGATATCACCATCTGGCGAGGGCTGGGGTTGGGGCCGCACTGCTATGCTTGCTCGGAACGTGCCAGCCGGCTTAGTTGGAGGTTGCTTCGGGCGCGCTTGACGTTGTCTGGACGTTGAACACCCGGATTGGGGAGTTGCCTTGAGAGGCTGCTCTGTACTTCCGCCGCCAGGGCCGCTGTGTGCTCCTCCGTTCGGAGAGAGCGTTCGGTGTTTCCATTTACCGTAATGACTCCGCGAGGACCTGGCATCTTGAGCTTGAGATATGCGTAGTGCGGCACCGCATTGAATTTTGCAAATGCGGTTCGTCCGAGCAGGGCGTGATAGCCACTGTGGAATGGGACTATGTCAAAGATTAACTCTTCGCTTTGGAAATTATCCGGGGATCTGAAGACCACTTTGAGTGTAACCGAGCCTGTACAGCTGGCTTCTACACCTGGTATGACGCCTTTAAAGGTTGTCTTTGTGGGTTTAATCCTTGACGGCTCTATACCCATTTTTCGCACTGTATCCTGATAAAGCAGGTTCAGGCTGCTGCCGCCGTCCATGAGGACTCTAGTGAGGTGAAATCCGTCAGTGATTGGGTCTAGGACCAATACGGCAAATCCGCCATGACGGATGCTAGTGGGGTGGTCCCTTCGATCAAAAGTGATCGGGCAGGAGGACCATGGGTTGAACTTTGGGGCGACTGGCCCCAACACATAGACGTCCTTGAGGGCACGCTTCCGCTCCCTTTTGGGGATGTGGGTTGCGTATATCATGTTCACCATCCACACTTGCGGGGGGAAGCCCTTCTGTCCTTTGTTGTTCGGCGGCCGGGGCTCCTCCTCGTCATACCTACGCAGCCCCTTGTCTCTTGTTTCGGCACTTAACCTGCCTGCCTGCTTGAACACCCAACAATCCCTGTTGGTGTGGTTGGCTGGTTGTTCGGGGGTGCCGTGTATCTGGCACGAGCGATCGAGTATCCGGTCTAAACTGGATGGGCCCGGAGGGTTTCTTTTGAATGGCTTCTTCCGCTGACCGGGTTTAGAGCCTCTGAATCCGGCATTGACTGCCGTATCCTCGGTATTGTCGCCATTAATGCGGCGCTTGTTCTTGTTGCGATGTGACCTGCCATTGTTGTCCTTGGTATCCGAATTGCCAGGGCTCTTGGTTATGTTATTGCTACGAGCTAGCCAGCTGTCTTCGCCCACGCAAAAGCGGGTCATGAGTGTCGTGAGGGCTGCCATAGATTTCGGCTTTTCCTGTCCTAGGTGCCGGGCAAGCCATTCGTCTCGGATGTTGTGCCTGAAGGCTGCAAGGGCCTCGGCGTCCGGACAGTCGACTATTTGATTTTTCTTGGTTGGAACCGTGTCCAGAATTGTCTGGCCGATTCCTCTGGCTGCTGGATTATGTGGCTTAGGTCATCGGCGTCTGGTGGTCGCACATAAGTTCCCTGGAAGTTATCGAGGAATGCGGATTGCAGGTCCTCCCAGCAACTAATTGACTCTGCTGGCAGGCAGTTAAGCCAATGTCAAGCTGGTCCTTTAAGCTTAAGCGGGAGGTATTTGATGGCGTGTAGATCATCACCATGGGCCATGTGGATATGAAGGAGATAATCCTCGATCCATACCGCGGGATCAGTTGTGCCATCGTATGATTCGATGTTTACGGGTTTAAAACCCTCGGGGATTTGATGATCCATTACTTCGTCTATGAAGCACAGTGGGTGTGCGGCGCCTCTATACTAGGCTATATCGCGACGTAGCTCGGATGAGCCTTGTCTGTTGTATTCAGCCTGGCCGTATTTATCATATCCGGCATGACGGTTATCATCCCGTGATGTGGGGCGCCCACGCGATCTGTAGATCGATCTTGTTTGCCTTGCCTTATTCTCCAATATGTCTCACAGGTCTGTTGCGTTTCCCCGTGCTCTGGTATTTTTAGAGCGGCACCGGGGTGCGACTTGAATTGAGGGCCGAAAGGCCTCTCTGTCGCGGCCACGGGGTGGCTGATCGGGCGCATCATACGCTGGTGATGTAGGTTTAGTTGCTTCCTCCTCTAGTTGGGGTAGAAGCCTGCGCTTTGGGTAACTCTTGGAGGGGTGTTCGAGTTTATACTCTTCGGTCGCCAGGACTTCGGTCCATCTGTCGGCTAGCAGGTCTTGGTCAGCTCTAAGCTGCTGCTGTTTTTTCTTGAGGCTGCTTGCCGTGGCCATAAGCCTGCGTTTGAAATGCTCTTGTTCAATGGGATCCTCTGGCATGACGAATTCGTCATCGTCGAGGCTTGCCTCGTCTTCGGAGGGAGGCATGTAATTGTCGTCCTCGACCTCTTTGTCTACCGCTCTCTCATGAGGGCTGGCTCCTTCGTCCTCCCGCGCTGAATCTTGCTGGAGGGGGTTGTCTTCGGAACTGTCCGGGGTGTTGACGTCCCCGGTGCCGGATTCGCCGTTCTTGCTTTGGCAGGATTTAGAGCGGCGCCGCTGACGTCGGCGCTTGGGTTGCTTCTTGGAGGGGTCATCCTCCGCTTTTTCATCGCCATCCCCTGCTTTGGGGGTGTCCACCATGTATATTTCATATGACGAGGTGGCCTTCCAGTGCCCTATAGGTGCTGGTTCTTGGTCGTCTCCTTCATTGGCGTCCATACCGTCGATGTCTTCGAAGTCGAAGTCGAGCATGTCGGTTAGATTGTCGACAGTGGCTACAAAGTGGGTGGTGGGTGGGTTTCGAATTTCCTCGTCGTCCGCATCCCAACCCTGCTGACCATAGTCCGGCCAGGGCTCTCCTAACAAAGAGAGAAACTTTAGTGAATCCAGGATATCACCAAAGGGCGAGTGCTGAAAGACGTCCGCGGTGGTGAACTCCATGATCGGAGCCCAATCGGGTTCGATCGGAAGGGGTGCGGAATATTCGGAGTCTGGAATGGAGTCCGGCACCTCAGAGTCACGGGCCTTGCAAAGGACTAGGCTGGTATTCGGCTCTATCACCATAGAGATTGCGGCTCCTGGGGCGGCGTCCAACCGTCCGTCCCTGACTAGTGCAGTCGGCTCCGAGCTAATGGTCGGAGCGGACACCTGAGCGGCACTCTGGGCGCTGTCCGGCGGCAGAGCTAGATCATGCCCATCGAGACAGTGCGGCACGCTCGGCCATGGCTCGAATCCATCGAAGATCAAGTCCCCGCGGATGTCGGCCGTGTAGTTTAAGCTTCCAAACCTGACCTGATGGCTAGGGGCGTAGCTTTCGATCTGCTCCAGATGGCCAAGCGAGTTGGCCCGCAGCGCGAAGCCGCCGAATACGAAGTCTGTCCGGGGAGAAAAGTCTCACCCTGGACCGTGTCGTGGTTGATGATCAAAGAAGCCATCGGGCCTAAAGGTGACGACACAGAGGAACTCTCAATGAAAGCACCAATGTCGGTGTCAAAACCGGTGGATCTCGGGTAGGGGGTCCCGAACTGTGCGTCTAGGCGGATGGTAACAGGAGACAAGGGACACGATGTTTTTACCCAGGTTCGGGCCCTCTCGGTGGAGGTAAAACCCTACTCCTGCTTGATTAATATTGATGATATGGGTAGTACAAGAGTTGATCTACCACGAGATCAGAGAGGCTAAACCCTAGAAGCTAGCCTATGGTATGATTGTTGTTCGTCCTACGGACTAAAACTCTCCGGTTTATATAGACACCGGAGAGGGCTAGGGTTACACAGAGTCGGTTACAATGGGAGGAGATCTTCATATCGTATCGCCAAGCTTGCCTTCCACGCCAAGGAAAGTCCCATCCGGACATGGGACGAAGTCTTCAGTCTTGTATCTTCATAGTCCGGGAGTCCGGCCAGAGGTCATAGTCCGGCCATTCGGACACCCCCTAATCCAGGACTCCCTCAGTCATGCTAGTGGATAATTATGAAATTGAGAAATACTTTTGTTGAAGTTAGCAAGTCCCGTAGCATGCACGTATGGTAAAAGTTGTGTGATAAATTTGTTGCATGAGGTGCTCTTTTGATTGTCTTCCTTATGAGTGGAAGTCGGGGACGAGCGATGGTCTTTTCCTACCAATCTATCCCTCTTGGGGCATGCGTAGTAGTACTTTGCTTCGAGGGCTGAGTAGACTTTTGCAATAAGTATATGAGTTCTTTATGACTAATGTGAGTCCATGGATATACGCACACTCAGCCTTCCACTTTGCTAGCCTTTCTTATTACCGCGCAAATTTCGCCGGTATTGAACCCATTATTTACCTTCCTCAAAACAGCCACCATACCTACCTATATGGCATTTCCATAGACATTCCGAGATATATTGCCATGCAACTTTCCACCATTCCGTTTATTATAAAATGTTTCATCATTGTCATATTGCTCTTTTCATGATCATGTAGTTGACATCGTATTTGTGGCAAGGCCACCTTCATAATTTTCATACATGTTGCTCTTGATTCATTGCATATCCCCGTACACCGCCGAAGGCATTCATATAGAGTCATATCTTGTTCTAGCTTTGAGTTGTAATTCTTGAGTTGTAAATCCATAAAAGTGTGATGATCTTTATTATTAGAGCATTATCTCAGTGAGGAAAGGATGATCAAGACAATGATTCCCCCACAAGTTGGGATGAGACTTCGGACTTTACAAAAAAAAAGAGAAATGCCAAAAAAAAGAAAGGCCAAAGAAAAAAAAGAGAAAAAGAAAAAAATAAAAAAAATAAAAAAAATAAAATGAGAGAAAAAGAGAGAAGGGACAATGCTATTATCTCTTTTTCCACACTTGTGCTTCAAAATAGCACCATGATCTTCATGATAGAGTCTCCCATGTTGTCACTTTCATATACTAGTGGGAATTTTTCATTATAGAAATTGGCTTGTATATTCCAATGATGGGCTTCCTCAAAATGCCCTAGGTCTTCGTGAGAAAGCGAGTTGGATGCACACCCACTTAGTTCTTTTTGTTGAGCTTTCATATATTTATAGCTCTAGTGCATCCGTTGCATGGCAATCCCTACTCACTCACATCGATATCTATTGATGGGCATCTCCATAGCCCGTTGATACGCCTAGTTGATGTGAGAATATCTTCTTCCTCCTTTTGTCCTCACAACCACCATCTTTTACCACCTAAGTGCTATGTCCATGGCTTACACTCATGTATTGCGTAAGAGATGAAAAAGCTGAAGCGCGTTAAAAAGTATGAAACAATTGCTCGGCTCGTCATCGGGGTTGTGCATGATGGGAGTATTTTGTGTAATGAAAATGAAGCATGGCCTAACTATATGATTTTGTAGGGATAAGCTTTCTTTGGCTATGCTATTTTGATAGGACATGATTATTTGTTAGTATGCTTTGAAGCATTATTATTTTTATGTTTTATAATCTTTTATCTTGAATCATTTGGATCTGAACATTCACGCCACAATAAAGAAAAAATACATTGAGAATTATGCTAGGTAGCATTCCACATCAAAAATTCTGTTTTTATCAATTACCTACTCGAGGACGAGCAGGAATTAAGCTTGGGGATGCTTGATACGTCTCCAACGTATCTATAATTTTTTATTGTTCCATGCTATTATATTACCCCTTTTGGATGTTTATGGGCTTTATTTTACACATTATTATCATTTTTGGAACTAACCTACTAACTGGAGGCCCAGCCCATATTGCTGTTTTTTTGCCTATTTTAGTATTTCGAAGAAAAGGAATATCAAATGGAGTCCAAACAGAATGAAACCTTCGGAAGCGTGATTTTTGGAACGAATGCGATCCAGAGGACTTGGAGTGCAAGTCAAGAAGCAGCTGAGGTGGCCACGAGAGGATAGGCCCCCCCTGTAGGGCGCACCCCCTGTCTTGTGGGCCCCTCGGGCGGCCACCGACATACTTCTTCTTCCTATATAAGCCTACTTACCCCGAAAACATCCGGGGAGCACCAGAAACACAATTTCCACCGCGGTAACCTTCTGTATCCGCGAGAACCCATCTTGGAGCCTTCGCTGGCGCTCTGCTGGAGGGGGAATCGACCACGGAGGGCTTCTACATCAACACCATAGCCCTTCCGATGAGTTGTGAGTAGTTTACCACAGAACTTCGGGTCCATAGTTATTAGCTAGATGGCTTCTTCTCTCTTTTTGGATCTCTATACAATGTTCTCCCCCTCTCTTGTGGAGATCTATTCGATGTAATCTCTTTTTGCGGTGTGTTTGTCGATATTCGATGAATTGTGGGTTTATGATCAAGTTTATCTATGAGAAATATTTGAATCTCATCTGAATTCTTTTATGTATGATTGAGTTATCTTTGCAAGTCTCTTCGAATTATCAGTTTGGTTTGGCCTACTAGATTGATCTTTCTTGCCATGGGAGAGGTTCTTAGCTTTGGGTTCAATCTTGCGGTGTCCTTACCCAGTGACAGAAAGGGTTGCAAGGCACGTATTGTATTGTTGCCATCGAGGATAAAAAGATGGGGTTTATATCATATTGCATGAGTTTATCCCTCTACATCATGTCATCTTGCTTAAGGCGTTACTCTGTTCTTTATGAACTTAATACTCTAGATGCAGGCAGGAGTCAGTCGATGTGTGGAGTAATAGTAGTAGATGCTGGCAGGAGTCGGTCTACTTGTTCCGGACGTGATGCCTATATACATGATCATGCCTAGATAATCTCATAACTATTTGCTTTTCTATCAATTGCTCGATAGTAATTTGTTCACCCACCGTAATACTTATGCTATCTTGAGAGAAGCCTCTAGTGAAACCTATGGCCCCCGGGTCTATCTCTTATCATATTTGCTTCCAATCTACTTTTATTTGCATCTATATTATAAAATACCAAAAATATATTTATCTTATCATATTATCTCTATCAGATCTCACTTTCGCAAGTGGCCGTGAAGGGATTGACAACCCCTTTATTGCGTTGGTTGTGAGTTCTTGGTTTGTTTGTGTAGGTGCGTGGGACTTTTGAGGTGCCTCCTACTAGATTGATACCTTGGTTCTCAAAAATTGAGGGAAATACTTATGCTACTATTGCTGCATCACCCTTTCCTCTTCAAGGAAAACCAACGCAAGCTCAAGACATAGCAAGGGGTACCGCACACGGCTAGGCAATTGTCTGGGGTGTGATAGGCACCCCCCTCCTCATATATATAGGTGGGAGGGAGAGGGAAGAGGCCAAGGGTGCCCCAAGTAGTTCAGAATCCTACTTGGGCTCCGTCCCTTGGTCGCGCCCCCTGCCGTGTTTGTGGGAGGCGGAAAGGAAAGAGGGAGAGGAAGGAAAGGTGAGGCCAAATTCCCCCACTTTCCTTTCCCCACTAGGGAGGCTGCCATAGGGGGCGAGCTAGCCCCTTGTGGGCTGGTGTGCTCCCTTCTTATGGCCCAATAGACCCACTAACCTCCCGGGAGTGTCCGGTACCCCCTCTGGTACCACAATAATCACCAGGTACACTCCGAAACACTTTCGGTATCCTAATATCATCGTCCTATGAACCAATCTTTACCTCTCAAACATTTTGAGACTCCTGGTCATGTCCATGATCTCATCCTGGACTCCGAATAATATCCGTTCACCAAATCACATAACTCATATAGTACTATATCATCACCGAACGGTAAGCGTGCGGACCCTACGGGTTCGAGAACTATGTAGAGATTATCGAGAAACCTCTCCGGTCAATAACCAATAGCGGAACCTGGATGCCCATATTGGCTCCTACATATTCTACGAAGATCTTTATTAGTCGAACCATTATGACAATATATGTAATTCCCTTTCTCCATCGGTATGTTACGTGCCTGAGATTCGATCATCGGTATCTCTATACCTAGTTCAATCTCGTTACTGGCAAGTCTCTTTACTCGTTCCGTAAGACATCACCTCGTTACCAACTCCTTAGTCGTTTGCTTGCAAGCTTATGATGTGTATTACTGAGAGGGCCCAGAGATACCTCTCCGATACTCGGAGTAACAAATCCTAATCTCAATCTATGCCAACTCAACAAACACCTTTGGAGATACGTGTAGAGCATCTTTTTAATCACCCAGTTACATTTTGACATTTGATAGTACACAAGG
Source organism: Triticum timopheevii (assembly GCA_963921465.1). Taxonomy (NCBI): domain Eukaryota; kingdom Viridiplantae; phylum Streptophyta; class Magnoliopsida; order Poales; family Poaceae; genus Triticum; species Triticum timopheevii. Next base: position 340,155,855 of record OY997262.1, on the reverse strand, counting down.
CATTCCTCCGGTAGGAGTTGCATAATCTCATAGTCGAAGGAATATGTATTTTACATGAAGAAAGTAATAGCAATAAAACTGAATGGTCATTATGCTAAGCTAATGTATGGGTCTTGTCCATCACATCATTCTCCTAATGATATGATCCCGTTATCAAATGACAACTCATGTCCATGGTTAGGAAACCTTAACCATCTTTGATCAATGAGTTAGACTAGTAGAGGCTTACTAGGGACACGGTGTTTGTTTATGTATTCACACATGTATTTGAGTTTCCGATCAATATAATTCTAGCATGAATAATAAACCTTTATCATGAATAAGGAAATATAAAATAACAACTTTATTATTGCTCTAGGGCATATTTACTTCACAGTCTAACCCTCTAAACATTCAATTCCGAAGATCTTTAGTAGGAGACCGATGGGACACATGGCTACATCTAGTGCGGAGGTTGATGGACGTTCACCTCTTTGATGAGCTAGATATTATTCACTGGAGACTATCTATGAATGGAATCTTGTTACTTCTTGTGCTTGCGTTGACTTTTCCCTTGAAGGGGAAAGGGTGATGTAGCAAAGTAGAGATAAGTATTTCCCTCAGTTAAGAATCAAGGTATCAATCCAGTAGGAGGCACAAGCAAGTCTCCAATCAATGCACCTGCAAAAGCTAACAAACACTTGCACTCAACTCGAAAAAGGGGTTGCCAACCCCTTCACGGTCTCGAACAAGAGTGAGATCTAATAGAGATAAGTATAAAAGATAAATAAAAGAGAAAACTAAAGTAAATCTAAATAAATTGAGCAAGGTATTTTGGGTTTTTTGGGTTTATAGATTTGAAAATATATGATCGAAAATAGACCCGGGGCCATAGGTTTCACTAGAGGCTTCTCTCTTGAAAGAAAACATACGGTGGGTGAACAAATTACTGTCGAGCAATTGATAGAAAAGTGCAAAGTTATGACGATATCCAAGGCAAGGATCATGAATATAGGCATCATGTCTGTGTCAAGTAGACCGACCGACTCCTACCTGCATCTACTACTATTACTCCACACATTGACCGCTATCCAGCATGCATCTAGAGTATTAAGTTCATCATAACGGAGTAACACCTTAAGTAAGATGACATGATGTAGTGGGATAAACTCAAGCAATATGATGAAAACCCCATCTTTTTACCCTTGATGGCAACAATACAATATGTGCCTCTCTACCCCTACTTTGTCATTGGGTGAGGACACCGCAAGATTGAACCCAAAACTAAGCACCTCTCCCATTGCAAGAAGAACCAATCTAGTTGGCCAAACCAAATCGATAATTCAAAGAGAAATACTAAGATATTTAATCATGCATAAATGAGTTTAGAAAATACTCAAATAATATTCATAGATAATCTGATCATAAATCCACAAGTCATCGGATCTCGACAAACACATCACAAAAGAATATTACATCTGATAGAACTCCAAGAACATCAAGGAGAACATTGTATTGAAGATCAAAGAGAGAGAGAAGAAGTCATCTAGATACTAGCTATGGACCGTAGGTCTGTGGTAAACTACTCACGCTTCATTGGAAGGGTAGCAAGGTCGATGTAGAGGCCCTCCGTGATCGAATCCCCCTCCGGCAGGGTGCCGGAAAAGGCCCCAAGATGGGATCTCACGGTAACAGAGGCTTGCGGCGGCGGAAAAGTATTTTGGCGGATGCTTCTGTTGGTTTGGGAATATTTTAGGATTTATATAGCTGAGTTGGAGGTTGGTGGACTCTCGAGGGGCCCACAAGCCAAGGGGCGCCCCCCTAGGGCGCGCCCTAAGGGCTTGTGGTTCCCTCAGGACTCTCTGGCCCTCTCCCCAAGTCTTTTAGGTGTCTTCTGGTCCAAGAAAAATCATAGCAAAAGTTTTATTCCGTTTGGACTCCATTTGATATTCCTTTTCTGTAAAACTCAAAAACAGGGGAAAAACAGAAACTGGCACTAGGCTCTAGGTTAATAGGTTAGTCCCAAAAATATTACAAAATAGCATATTGATGCATATAAAACATCCAAAACAGATAATATAATAGCATGGAACAATCAAAAATTATAGATTCGTTGGATACGTATCAAATCTTCTTAGTGAAATCTATGTATGTTGACCTAATTGACCCTGGTCCAATCCCAAAATCCGTACATATTTGGAAGATTGAAGTGCCTTTAAGAATCAAAGTCTTCATTTGGTTTGTTCACAAGGAGGTGATTCTAACTAAGGATAACTTGGCAAAGCAAAGTTGGGAGGATAGTCAACGATGTTGCTTCTGTGATCAAGATGAAACTATTAAATAGCTCTTTCTCAATTGTCCGCTGTCCAAACTATTATGGCGTTCAATTTATATAGCCTTTAATATCACCCCTCCAAGTAGTATTCACACGTTATTTGGGACGTGGCTAAATGGAGTAGAGCCAAATACTACGAGGCTTATTCAAATAGGAGTATGCGTATTACTTTGGGCTATATGGAACTACAGAAACGATATGGTTTTTAATAGAAAAATCGATTAAATTTCTTGCAGGTTGTCTATAGGTCACTAGTTGGATCCATACGTGGTCATTACTCACACCTGCGGAAGCCAGGGAGCCTTTGGTTGCAGGTTCTACGTGATGAGAGATGGTAGCTTGGGATACCTACAACCGGTTTGGATGGCGGTCCAGTAATAGGCTAGGTGTTTAGTCATATCATCCAATTTTTTCCGGTTGTGGCAACTTTTACCTTTTTAAACTCTTTTTTAGCTCCGACAGATCTTTTACTAGACCATAGACCTTTGGGATACTTTGCTTAATAATATGGCTACATGCATCATTCTGATGCAGTGGCCGGGGGTTATCCTCCTTCTCTAAAAAAATGGTCAGACATGATGAGGCGCTAGAGCATAACAATGATATGCCAAAGAGGCACAAGTATGGCCACATCTGATTGCGCCAGCCGGTGGCTCCGACGAGGGGATATCGACCTCACCTTCGATTGGAAGGAGTAGAGTGGGATTTTGTAGAGTTCTTTTTAAGAATCATTTTCATTGTAAATCTACACTAAAATTCTATGAAAAAATCAATCTCCACTTCGCTTGGTGAGCCGCATTGGATGGACGTCGTCTGATTGGATGTTCGCGGACACGTCTGTATGTGTATGCGGATACTGGTGTTGGAAATATGCCCTAGAGGCAATAATAAATTGGTTATTATCATATTTCCTTATTCATGATAAATTTTTATTATTCATTCTAGAATTTTATTGACATGAAACTTAAATACACGTGTGGATATATAAACAACACCGTGTCCCTAGTGAACCTCTACTAGACTAGATTGTTGATAAAAGACGGTTAAGGTTTCCTAACCATAGACATGAGTTATCATTTGATAACGGGATCAAAACATTTGGGGAATGATGTGATGGACAGACCCAACTGTAAGCATAGCATCAGATCTTATCACTTAGTTTATATTGTTACAACTTTCTTCATGTCAAGTATTTGTTCCTTAATTAGACCATGAGATCATGCCACTCCCGGATACTGGAGGAATACTTTGTGTGCTATCAAACATCACTTCATAACTGGGTGATCATAAATTACTCTATCGGTATCTGCGAAAGTATTTGTTAGGTTGCATGGATCGAGACTGGAATTTGTCACTCTGTGTGATGGAGAGATATCTCTGGGCCCTCTCGGTAATACAACATCACAAGAAGCTTGCAAGCATGTGAGTAATAAGTTTAGTCATGCAATCTTGTATTACGGAATGAGTAAAGAGACTTGCCACTAATGAGATTGAATTAGATATAGAGAGCCAAGGATCGAATCTTGGGCAAGTAACATATCATTGGACAAAGGGAATTGTATACAGGATTAATTGAGTCCCCAACATTGTGGTTCAACTGATAAAGATCTTCGTAGAATATGTAGGACTAAATATGGGCATCAAGGTCCCACTATTGTTTATTGACCGGATAGGTGTCTCAGTCTTGTCTACATGATTCCCGAACCCGTAGGGTCGCACGTTTAACATTCGGTACCGCTAGGGTAATGTTGAGATATTCATAGTGGAAATTTCAAAAGTATTTCAAAGTCCGTACTGGATCCAAGACATCACGAGGAGCTCCAGAATTCTCTGGATGTACAAATTTATATATGGTAAGTCATATTCAGGGTTCTGAATAAGTTCGGGAATTTTTGATAGAGTACCGAGAAGGTTCTAGGGGTTCCACCGTGGGGCCCAACGACTCGGGAAAGGCCCACATGGACTGAGGGGTGGGGCTACAGATCACATGGGCTAGCCACACCATTCACCAAGGCACATGTTGTTTAAATTCAGAGATAAGGTTTTATCTCTAAATTTAAAGGGTTGAATCTAGAGATAAGATGTTATCTCAAGTTTAAAGGGATTTCTCCCTTGTGGCCGGCCCTAGGAGTGTTTTGGATGCCCTCTCCTGCCCCCTAGCCTATATATAGATGGGGAGGCGCATGGGGGCAGCCACCCCTTGCCCATTTCCTCTCCCAAATCCTCCCACGTTTCTCAGGTACATGATTGGTGAAGCCGTGCCGGAATTCTGCTGCCACCACCACCACCTCACCATTGGGCTGGTCCTGATATCATCTATCTCCTCTCCCTCGCTTGCTGGATCAAGAAGGAGAGGATGACATTGAACTAAACGTGTGCTAATCTCGGAGGTGCCGTCCATTCGGCACTAGATTGGATTGTATTGGATCGTGAATGGATCGTGAATGGATCGCGAAGAGTGCGACTACATCAACCGCATTACATATGCTAACGCTTTCAGTCTACAAGGGTATGTAGACTCACTCCCCTCTTTTTCCTATGCATCTCATTGATTAGATATTGGGTGTTCCATACATTTTTTTTATTTTCATGCAACATTCCCCATTAGTGGCATCATGAGCTAGGTCTATGCATAGATGTATATGCACGAGTAGAACACAAAGATGTTGTGGGTGTTGATGTTCAGATTGCTTACCTCCCTTGTCTTATTTGGATTCGGCAATATTGTGGGATGAAGTGGCTTGGACCAACTTTAATTGTCCTTGCACAAGAGACCGGTTCCACTGACTAACATGCAGCTTGTATTGCATACAAATGGTTGGCGGGTGTCTATCTCTCCCACCTTAGTTGAATCCGATTTTACAATGGTGGTCCTTGTAGAAGGTTAAAAGGCAACTTGTATATCACCGTTGTGTTTTTTCCTAGATAAGAACGGTTCTTATAGTCTGCCCTAGCAGACACATGAAAATTGCAAAAATAATTAGAGGATGTCACTTGTTTTTGCAGGGCACATTGTGATATGGTATGGCCAAAACGTGATGTGATATATGTTGATGTATGAGATGATCATGTTTTGTAATAGGTTCAGGACTTGCATGTCGATGAGTATGGCGATAGGCAGGAGCCATAGGGTTGTCTTTAATTTATTGTATGACCTGCATGTTAATCATTAAACACCATGTAATTGCTTTACTTTATCACTATGAGTTAGCAATAGTTGTAGAAGCAATAGTTGGTGGAGACAACCACATGACGACATAATGATGGAGATCATGGTGTCATGCCAGTGACAATGGAGATCATGCCGGTGCTTTGGAGATGGATATCAAAATCACAAGATTAAAATGGCCATATCATGTCACATATTGATTGGATGTGATGTTTATCTTTTATTCATCTTATTTTGCTTAGGGAAATGGTAACATTATAAGATGATCCTTTCACTTAATTTCAAGATAAAAGGGGTTCTCCCTAAGTATGCACCATATGAAACTTCGTCGTTTTGAACACCTCATGATGATCGAGTGTGATAGACTCTTTGTTCACATACAGAGGGTGTAAGCCAGTTTTACACATGCATAATACTTGGGTTAAACTTGACGAGCCTAGCATGTACAAACATGGCCTTGGAACACGCAGGACTAAAAGGTCTAACATTTGTCATATAGTAGCTATGATCAACATGGAGATGTTCACCATTGATGATCACCCCATCTCACGTGATGATCTGACATGGGTTAGTTGATTTGGATCATGTAACACTTAGACAACTTGAGGGATGTTGATTGTCGGGTGGTAGGTGCGACATATGCCAACAGGTGGCTTATCATTGTGGGATCCAGTAAGACATCGCCGGTGCCTGGAAACGGGATAAGGCGAAGACATGCACGCCGGCAAATCCTACCCAGGTTCGGGGCTCTCCTAGGAGATAACACCCCTAGTCCTACTCTGCGGGGTCTCCGCATGATCACTAGATCAACACAAGTAGCTACAAGAGGCTCCTTGAGCTGTTTTGCTAGAGGTGGAAGAAGGGAAAGGCTAGCTCTCCTCCTCTCTCTATGTGGTGTCTAAAACTCCAAGAGATCAACCCTTTGCATGGGTGTCCTAGGGGGTTTATATAGGCCTACCCCCCAGGGGTACAATGGTAATCCGACTGGCTGTGGGTCCAAGCCGTCAGTGTTTGTAGCTGCCGGCTTCACCACCGGCCGCTGGGGCCCACCGGCTGCTGACCTCTTGGCCGACAGGCTGGACCCGCCGTCCGGGGGTCTTGTCGGCTGCTGGTTACTGTAGCCTTACTCTTGGTGACGATGGCTTTGTCGGGGTAAGCATGGCTACAGTGCCGCCTCCTGGTGGGCATTCACTATAGCCTTACCCCATCTTATCCGCTTAATGGTGCACAAACTTCCAGGGTGGGAGCTGGCCCACTGCTGGGAGCCGGCCTCCCCCCAGGCCATCTGGTCAAGCTCGGCCGCCTCCTAATATCTCTTTGGCAGGAGGGGCCCGCTGCCTGTGGGGCGTACTGGCAGCCTGTCGTGGGTGATGTCACGGTCAACATGGAAATAGTGTCATGCCGGAAGGGGAGTGGCCGCCCCGTTCGGTGTACTGTGGCCATGCTTGCTCCAGGATTCGGAGGTGGCAGGCTTTACTGTGGCCATGCCCTGTCTTATCGCTATTATGTGGGTGCAAACTTTGAGGGTATGAACCAGGCTGCCTGCTAGGAGTCGGCCACTCTGGTGGCCGACTGCTAGGAGTCGGCCCTTTTCGAGAGAGCTCTTTGAGCCTTGCCGCCTTCCTGCAGCCGGCCGGTGGGACAGCCGGCCAAGAAAAGGTGGCCCTGTGTCTTGGATGTTTGCGGGCTCAGTCGGCCCGATATTTTTTGAAGAACCAGGGGGCCGGTTAGGCTACCTGTGGTCATTTACTCCGATGGTAGTCCCCGAAGCCGGTCGGGCTTCACAGCTGAAAGGGGGACGAGAAGCCCGAACGGCTTCCTATCTTGAAGAGTCGACAGCTAGGAGCCGGCCTCGATCAGTCACACGGTCTGGAAAGGTTTGGAGTCTGAAGGCGGGAACCAGCTGGCGTGTGTGCTGCGTGCCGGGACGGCCGCCTGCCGCCCGCGCGCCATGTAGCACCCTTCGGTTGGACCAGCTTGCCAGCTCACACACGCGACGGGACGTCGCTGCAGGCTGGGGCCCGCCACTACCACGCCTCGGCCCCTGCACGGATCTTCTGTGGCCGAGGTGGACGGTTGGCACTCCTGCGGTAGTTACCGCACGCCGTTAAGGCGCAATAATCGCGGGTCGTGGGGGAGTGGCCGCAGTTAATCCCGTGTCCCCCACGTCTTGCCCCCTCGGTTTCGCCGCACCGAGGCTATAAATAGGGGGAGGAGGGGGAGCGGAAGACGCACGCGCGCTCGCCTCCCACTCTGCCATCCTCTTCTTCTTCCTCTTCCCTATCGCTGCTACTGCACGCCGCTGCACCGCTCCACCAGCCACCTTGTTGTATCGCAGCTTGTCGCTGCGGGATCGCGCTCTCGCCGTCACCGCGCCTTCTCTGTCATCCTCTCGTCCTCATGGCGCGCGCCCGAGCCTGGGACGGCTCCAACATTCATGAGGACCACATAGAATTCCTTCGCAAGATGCGGCGGCTGCCCGACGCGGATTATGTGAGGGTCCGCCTCGCGCCGGAGCGGTAGATCTCACCAGCGCCGGAGGAGGGCGAGCGCGTTATCTTCCGCTTGCAGTCCCTACGCGGCCTTGGCCTGCCGGCGAGCGGCTTCTTCTAGGCCTTCCTCGAGTTCTACAATCTCCAGCCACACTACCTCACCCCGAACACGTTGGTGCTGTTGTCCGCCTTCGTCGCCCTATGCGAAGGCTTCCTCGGTGTCCTCCCTACCATCGGGCTTTGGGGGGAGTTCTTCTACTCCAAGCTCGGCACTGTCGTCAAGAGCGTGCCAGCTCAGTGCGGCGCCTTCGTCGCAGTAAGGAGGCCAGCTGTTGAGAATCCATTTCCTCTCATCACGCTGATCCAATCGGTGAAGATGTGGCAGCAGTCGTACTTCTATGTGAAGAGCATCGTCTCGGAGGGCGATTGGGTCAATCTGCCGGCTTACGTAGCCGGCCTGCCGGCTGGGAAGCGTCCCAACTGGTCCTATCGAGACAGGTCGCTGTCCCCTTCTGGAGTCGCCGCCATGGCGCGGCTCTGAGTATTGATCAAGTCGGAGGGTCTGACCGGGCCCGACTTGCTGACAGCCTTCATGGCGCGCCAGGTGCTCCCGCTCCAGGGCCGGCCTCACATGATCTACTAGATGAGCAGGCACCGAGACCCAAGCCGGCTGAGCACCAAGGAGATGCCTCACGCAGAGGTAGCTCATATGGTGAACTACCTCGCGAAGTGCAAGCTCATGGAGGAGTGGCGGTTCGGCAAGGAGCCGTATTCACTCGCCGATCCTCCGCCTATGGTAAGTTTTTCTTTTTGTTCTTTTTTCTTATAAGGCCGAGTTCTTCTTGGCTAGCTTGACCAATCGGCTGTGGAATAGAGCCCCCTCCTCCAGCCGGCAGCCGGTGCTGCGGGGCTGGAGCGTCAATTTCTCGCCGACCAGGAGGGGAGCGATGTGGATGACCTCGACTTGTGGGCGGACGCTTTGGATGACGATGCCGTGAGAGGAGGTGGTGAAGCAGGCGGCTCAGGGCTTGGGGCCGGCCTTGAGGACTGGTCGGACGATGATGAAGGAGAAGTCATCCCACACCGCCAGCCGGCGTCCGATCAGCAGGGCACGAGCTCGTCTACCGCACCGGTTGCCCGAAGCGGCACGCATAAACGCTGGGCCGCACTGTCCATGTTCGGCAGCCGTCCGAAGAAGTCCAAGAGCTCGGTCACGGCGACCAAGCGGGACGAAGCGGCCATGAAGGCAACCCACTTTCACAAGGTGGTGAAGGAGCCGCAGATCCGCGTAAGTACCGACTCACCCACGTGCTTTTTCCTCTGTCTTGCCAAATCTCTTCTAATTTTCCTTTGTTTTGTATATAGAGAGAGCTCCGCTCTCTCTCGAGCGGTCTGTCGCCGGCTCCATAGTTGGGGTGGCGGGAGGCTCCACCAGCACCCACCGCGTGGACCCTCACGCCGAATTTTGGGCGGTGACGGAGCAGAATGCGCGGGAGGCGCGTGAGGAGCGGGAGGCGGAGCAGCAGAGGGCAGCTGCCGCCAAGGCAGCGCAGGAGACGGCGAGGGTGCAGGCCGACGCGGCGGCCAAGGCTCAGGCAGATGCCACAGCCGCGGCGCAGGCGGAGGAAGCCCTGCGCAACTAGCCACCACAGCTCATCGTCCTCCTCCGCTCCGTGGCGCCTGAGATCTCGGTGGTGCCGCCAGAGGGAGCCGGCGGTGACCAGCCGGTGATGGAGAGGGAGGAGGGCGATGTCGTCGCCCTGGAGAGGGAGGTGGCCCCGCCAGCGCCAACTGTGGCGGACCAAGGCGGCCAACACAGCGAGCCGTCGGTGCCACCGGTTGGAGGTGAGCCGGCCACGAGGGCGGACCTCGTGGTCCGATTTCCGGCACACTAGCACGCAGGGAAGCCAGCCTCAGTGCCGAACCCATTGAAGGCCGCGGGCTCAAGCTCGTTAGCCCAAAAGCTAGAGACGGTGAGCATCAGCTCGCCGGGGTGGATGCCGGGTCGTGGGACGGCCGTGCTGAATGCGGCGGCGCAAGATGTCCGGACCCGGCTTCAGTCTCAGGCCGCCGCCCTAAAGAACTACAACCAAGAGTTCCTGGCGATGCGGTCAGCCATCTGGGTGAGCTTCTTGCTCTTTGTTTCTTGATCTTGAATTCTTCAGTGGGGGCGCGTCAGCGCACCCACTAGGTGTAGTCCCCAAGTTCCAAGTCGGCTGCCGAGCAGGCGGCTCGGAACTTCTTAGTAATCTTGTCCTTATTTGTTCGTCTGTCCTTTTTGCAGGATTATCATAACCTCCGTGCGGCCGCCTTCAACTCCCATACCCGAGAGCTGGCTCAGAAGACCGCCGACGTTTCTGAGAGCCGGAGTAAGTGTTCCATCTTTTATCTCTCGTGGGGGCGCGTCAGCGCACCCACTCGGTGTAGTCCCTGAGATTCGGACCGACTGCTGAGCAGTCGGGCCATATCTTTTCTGGTGACTTCTTTCTCATTGTTTTTTCTTCTTTGCCGTCTTTGCAGATGCCAATGCCGACCCGCGGAAGCAACTGGGAGAGGCCCAGACCACGCTACGTGCCAAGGAGGCTGAGTGCAGTGCCGCGGCCCAAGAGCGCGACCGCTTGGCCAAGAAGCTGGCCGACCAGGAGTAGAGCCACAAGGTGGCCCTGAAGGCATTGAAGGATAGCGAGGCCGCCCTCCAAGCCGAGTACGAGACCGAGGCGGCGAACTAGGCCGAGTCAAGGCAGGCGCTGAATGATGCCTTCGGCCATACTAAAGATATGGTTGACGGTAAGCCGCCTTCCTCTTTGTCCCTTTGTCCGCCGTCTAATGCTTGGTCTGACTTCTGACTTCACGTTTTTCTTTTCTTCTTTGTGTAGAGTACTTCCCCGGCTATTCTGTTGCTGCCAGCCAAGTCATCGAGGCCCACCGCAATGTGCAGAGGCAGGCTGGTGCTGAGGTTGCGCCGGACGCTCGCCGGACGCTCGAGGAGCAGCTCTTGGCCATCCAGGCCCGTCTCCAGCCGGCTCACCGCATGCTCCGCCGCCTTCAGCGCATTGGAGCCCAGGTGTTGTCTGCCCTCTGGCCTGGCGAAGTGGTTCCCCGCACCCCCTGTTGGACTGCCGACTGGTTGGAGGTGGCGGCCGACCGCCTTGAGGCTTGGAAGGCCTCTGTAGCCCGGGCAGGCGCCAGGCGGGCGCTGGAGTTCGTCTGAGCGTGGTATCCCGGGCGGGACTTGGCCTAGTTGGACATGTTTCGGCAAGAGGCCAATGAGGAGCTGGAGGCGGTGTGACCGGCTATCATCCGGCATGCTTCGGCGATCGCCGAGTACACCGACACCGGCATCTTCGTCCCCGAGCTAAACAACAATGGTGCTGCTCCGTCGGAGGATTGGTTTGTGCTGAACCCGACGAATGGTGAAGACTCGGCGGAGGAGATCCACTCCAGCGACAAGGGTGAAGAGGAGGAAGGAGAGGACGATGAAGATGATGTCGGCGTTCTGGGAACGGGGGTCCCCAGACTTGCTTGCCTGCGTCCTGCGGCATGGCTCAAAGGGGGCCCAGCACGGCCCATCTTCATCAACACAAGCTCAAGACCCTCGCGAGGGGCCAAGCCTCGCGGGGCGGACGACAAGGAGCTTCCTCAGGCACGGCCACATCAGGCTGGCTCATGAGGAGGCGGAGAATTCAAGGCGGGGTACCTCGCGAGGTGCCCATGACGCAAGCCATGACGACCAAGGGCGCCAGCCGGGCACCAGCCCGCGCAGTGTCCTTCTTTCCTCTTTGGTGCAAGGGGAGCAAGCGCAGGCGAGAGCATCAAGCAAAGGCATCCATTTTGGTGCAAAAAGACCAAGACCAGTCCAACGACAGGATGGAGGTCACCGTGGAGCCCAAGCTGGCGTCACCACCAGAGCCTTTGACAGGCGAGGACCAACTTTAGTCAGGATAAGTGTACCACATGTTCCCCTTCGAAATGGCCAATTGTTGGCGCCCTTCCCGCTCAATATTTGGGAAGAGGCCCAGGGCCTTTGCCTATAAATAGGACTAGCCACCATAGTATCTGGGCATCTGGAATCAACCCCTCCGAAGGGACAACACCACCACAGGAACAGACCCTCGTGAGGCTGTTCTTCCTTGTATTGTTCATCATCAGCCCAAGAGGTGGCCTGAACTAGTATAAACCCTATGTCTCTTGTGTTGTTCTTTTGGTAGTTTAGATCCTAGCGATTCGGTGAGGAACAGGTCGGTAGAAGGCGAAATCTCCGCGCGCACCCCAGTGTTCGAACCTCAAGGGTCTGCCGGAACCCTAAATCTGACATTTGGCACGCCAGGTAGGGGTGCTCCGGAATTCGTCTTCAATCGCCCTATTCTTTTCCGACCGTCGCATCCATGTCTGACGCACGCCGGGTTCGCGCCAAGCACCGAGCCGACCTCGCTTCCCGCGTCGCCCAGACGGCTCCCGTCAGCGGGCGCCCTCGTTGTTCCCCGTCATCCGCCATCAACGCCGCCACCGGCCCGATGGGGAACAAGCAGCAAGCATCGTCCCAGCACCCGTCCATGAGGCGAGATGGCCGCACCGCTACACCCTCGCTCACCCCTGCTGGTTCTTCATCCCGCGCGCCCGGCGCGGCCATGGAGGCTCGAGCTACGCTCATCGCGGCAAACGAGCTCCTGCGCTATCTCCCAATCGACGACATCTACGAAGAGTGGCTCGACCGAGTCGCCGAACTCGTCTGTGCCGCTGGGGGCTCCCCCTCGCCATCCTTCTCGCTGCACCGCTCCCCGCCATGCGCGGGAAATGAAGCTCCTGGAGCGCCTCAGCCGCCTCCCCCTCAAGAAGGCGCCCTGGCTCCAAGGCGCGCGGCCCCTGGGCGGAACCAGCTCCGTCAGGCGCCAGCGCGGCAAGAGCAGAGCTGCCAAGAAGTCCCCCGCCCTCGAGAAGCTGCCCAAGCGCTCCCTGCTCCGGCTCGTCCCGACCACGCTCCTGCTCCAGCACGTGAAGACCCCGCGCTGCACCCAGATGCGACGCATGGGGACCCGCAGGACCAAGCTCTTCGTCACCCAAGGCCTCCCGTGGCCACAGTGGGCTGCCGCGCCTTCACCACCGAGCTGCGCACCGTCGCGTGGCCCGGCAAGTTCAAGCTGGACCTGCCTCCTTGCTATGATGGCACGGCTGACCCTGCAGACTTCCTCCAGCTCTACGAGCTGGGCATCGAGGCTGCCAACGGAGACGAGAAGGTCATGGCGAACTAGTTTCCCATGGCTCTCAAGGACGGGGCCCGCACCTGGCTCCTGAACCTGGCCCCAGGCACGATCTCCTCCTGGGACGAGATGCGCACCCGCTTCATCGCCAACATCCAGGGTACTCGCGACCGGCCACCCGCCGTGAGCGACATGCGCCGCATCAAGCAGCAACCAGGGGAAACCCTGCAGAAGTACATCCAGCGCTTTAACAACGCGCGCCTCAAGATTCCCAAGGTGACCGATGAGGCCATCATCTCAGCCTTCTCTGACGGCGTGCGCGACGTCAAAATGAAGGAGGAGCTCACAATGCATGAAGATCTGTGCACTTCCTTGGAGATGTTCAACCTGGCGACCAAGTGCGCCAGGGCTGAGGAAGGGCGTCTCTCCCTCCTCGAGCTGCCTACCATAGACCAAGAAGAGAAGAAGCCCAAGGCCAAGGACGTGAAGCCCAAAGGGGCTGCCGTGCTCGCGGCTGAACCAGACACCAAGCGGGGCAGAGATCAGCCCGAATCCTCCAAGGGAAGTCGATACTGTGTGTACCACGACCTCCACACCCATAACACCAATGAATGCCAAGAGCTCCGGGCCGTGCGTGAAGGAAGGACCGGCCGGCGTCCCGACCGCAGCGACCGGGGCTACGGCTGAGGAGGAGGAAGGAATGCAGGACGCTGGGAAGACCGCGGCCCACGTCAAGGGTGGCGCGACCAACCTCGCGAGGATCGCTGGCAGGACCCGCCTCGCGAGGGAGGCTGGAGGGATCAGCCTCACGAGGATCGCCCGCAAGGTAACGCAGGCCTCCCTCCGCTGCCGCCGCAGCCAAGGAGAAATGAGGACCGTCATCAGGACGAAGGGGCTAGGGGGCTTCCAGGAACCACGTGCGATCGCCTGCATCCTGGGTGGAGCTCAAGCCCTAGCCTCTCAGCGCATCTTCAAGCAGTTCGCCTGCGAAGTGAATGCAGTCCTCCCCAAGCTCGAGGCCACGCGCCCTCTCAGGTGGTCGACGTGCGCCATCACGTTCAGCTCAGCGGATCAGCTCAAGTGCGCGGCCATAGCCGGAGTCCTCCTGATGCTTTGTTCCCCAATCATCAGCAACGTGCTATTCACCAGGACCCTCATCGATGGCGGGGCAGGGCTCGACGTCCTGTCCGTGGAAACGTTCAACAATCTCCAAGTGCCCTACAATCAGCTTTTGCCAACCAAGCCTTTCTCCGGAGTCACCGACGGCTCCACAGTCGCGATCGGGCAAGTCCGCCTCCCTGTCACCTTCGGGGCACGCGACAACTACCGCACTGAGCTCATCGACTTCAACGTCGCCCACATTCGCCTGCCGTACAACGCCATCCTCGGGTACCCAGCGCTGGCCAAGTTCATGGCCGTAACCCACCACGGCTACAACGTCCTCAAGATGCCAGGAAGTGGCAGAGTCATCACGGTGCCCTGTGAAGAGAGAGACGCAGTGTGCTCCCTGGAGCGAGCCTTCCAGGCCGCAGCACTGGAAGACCCGGATCGCGGAAGCAGGAGGCTTCTCGAGGCCGCCGCCAAGAAGAAGACATCGTCCAGACCGGCCCCTCAGGAGGCAGGCTCCTCAAGGCCCGCGCCTGCTTAGGGCGAACCTCCTTCCATCGCATAGGGACGCGCATCCGGCGCCCTCCTCAGGCAGGGCTCGGGGGCTCTCCCCTGGAGGGCCGCCAACCTCACCAAGCTCACGAGGGAGGCGCTTGGGCACCACATGGAGGCGTGTTTCAAAGCAGGTTTCCATCAAGAAGGAGCAAGGAAGGAAGGGCTAAACCCTCAGGAGTTCGTCAGCAAGGCCATTCAGGAGCTATAGGAGTCAAGGGTCATGAGAGGCAGCCGCCGCTTACCCGCTGTGGCCCCCCATCCAAGTGAGGATCGTGGGCTGCGCGTCTGCATCGACATACCAGGGCTCAACCGAGCCGCGTCTCAGGAGCGCCTCTGGCCTTCGCGAGTGGGACGCTGCGAGGGTCCGCCCCACAGCTACGTTCGCATGCCTTATGGCTCGCCGAACGCGACTGCCGCGTACCAGCGCCTCATGAGGGCCATCCTGGAGGCTCAAGAGGTCAGGCATTCCGCAGCCCTGGTGGAGATGGAGACGGTCCGCGAGGAGCCACCAGTGCCTCCGGAGCCTCCCTAGGCCCCAGGGCCTGGGGGCTCGTGAGGATTTACTCCCGCAGCCCACCGAGTCTGCTACATCAACACCCCTTCATCTTCAGCATCATCAGGTGACATCTTTCAAGTTTCATTTCCAGCGGGGAGCGTCCTCAGGGCCGCATTATTCCCAGGCCGCGTGGGTCCGTCCCTGCGGCGTGTATCCCTTTTGTTTCATGTTCTTAGCTTACTCTGCTGGGGGCGCCCCTCGGGCTGCATTATCCCCAGGCCGCTCGGGTCAGACCCAGTGGCATGTACCCCTCTTGCATTTATCTTAGGGCCATGCTTTCGACCCGTCATGCTTGTTATTTGGTGCCTGTTCATGGTACCTTTTCTTCTTGGATGTCGCAAGCTTGTGCGTTAAAGGGGGTGGTGCCTGAGCATCGCGACTCAGGGCTCCTACCGGCTCTCCGGCCCTCACCCTCTGGTCTTGCCCATGGCATCGCGCCCTGGCATACCAGCGAGGGCTGAGACCAGCCCGAGAGCCAGGACCCGAGGACGTAGAGTTTCGACATCTAACCCAGCTTGCGCGTTAAAGGGGGGGTGCCTGAGCATCGCGACTGAGGGCTCCTACCGGCTCTCCGGCCCTCACCCTCTGGTCTTGTCCATGGCATCGCGCCCTAGCATACAGGCGATGGCTGAGACCAGCTCAAGAGCCGGGACCCGAGGACGTAGAGTTTCGACATCTAACCCAGCTTGTGCGTTAAAGGGGGGTGCCTGAGCATCGCAACTCAGGGCTCCTACCGGCTCTCCGGCCCTCACTCTCTGGTCGCGCTCTGGCATCACCACCGATGGCTGAGACCAGCTCGAGAGCCGGGACCCGAGGACATAGAGCACCGGCACCTAACCAAATTTGCAGGAACACACTCCAAGATAAGGACCAGTGCCAGGCGCAACCCGCCTTGGGGTAGGGCCCCGTGAGTCCCGTGCTGGCTCGCGAGTGAACCAGTACACGTCGCCAAGCCTTTCATGCCTTGTTGCCTCTCCAAAGCAACTAACGGCTGACCGTTGATTGTCGCGACGAACTCTCGTTCCTTCTGTGATGAGCCTACAGGGTCCCCCCAAGGAGAATCGTCATGCGAGGCCCTCACGGTGTCTTCTTCACTCTCGTCCGTGCAAACCGCTTGCATGTTAAAGGGGGGGTACCTGAGCATCGCGACTCAGGGCTCCTACTGGCTCTCTTGCCCTCACCCTCTGGCCTTGTCCACGGCATGGTGACCTGGCAGACCAGCGACGGCTGAGACTCGCTTGAGGGCCGGGACCCGAGGACGTAGAGCAGAAAGGGGAGCGAAGGCGAGAGGAGAGAAGCACGTGATGACCTCGCCAAGCAACCCCTCGCCGGCCAAGGCACGGACCTAGCGCCGCACCAGGAAGCGTTTCCTGACCCTCAAGATAAGTCACTCTCCGGGAACATTAGCTATCCCAGCACCATCCCCACACTTAATGCAATCCTGTCTTAGCAACGTCGCTCTCCTTTATCACCGAATGATGGCTGCTTGAGCGCCAAGGGGGACCTCCTAAGCATCGCGACTCAGGGGCTCTTACCGGGCCTCAAGCCGCTCACCTCCTGACGTTGACCACGGCATCGCGACCTGGCATACCAGCGACGGCTGAAGCTGCCTTGGGACTGGGACCTGTCGGTGCAGAGCATCACGCCCTCATGAGGTCTGAAAGGAAGAAACTAAGCTAAGACGGAATAACCATATTGACGAACGGAGCTACAAACATCTTACAAGCTCCCACGGGGTAAATTCTCGGTTCCTCGCAGGGACAAAAGACGCGAATCCTAAGGAGCCCTGACTACGGGGACCATCATGGCAGACGCCATCATCAACAGTGGGCCGTCCAGCAACGGCGCCAACCCCATCCAGATCAGGGGTGGCGACGACCTGACGAGCCCGCCCTGCTCTGAGAGCAGCGCAGGCTCGAGGGCTCGTAGCTGTCATCGCTCGTCTCCGGAGTCGTGAAGATCTCAGCAGAGTCGCTGGATCCTCCGGTGCCTTCATCGCCTAAGGAGTTGCCAAGGGAGCGATTAGCCGGCCTCTGTCTCGCCGCAGCAGGGTCCCGACCGCCTCTCCCGGGGCAGCACTCCAACCGGCGACCCTCCGCATCGAAGACCTTGAAGGACATCACCGAAGCACTGTCGTACTCCAGATGGATCGCGAAGGCACCCATTGCCCTGCAGACCCGGGCGACCTCGCCCCAGCCTCGAGTCATGAAGACCTCGCCCGGGGCAACGACCGCGACCTCTGCCCCGGTCGCGAGGGTGCTGCAGCCGGCGTGCTGCAGCCAAAACCCCAGGGGTTCCCCCTATGGGATGACAGAGGCGAAGAAAGGCGGAAGGTGAATCCAAGACTTAGGAGGCGTGGCGGCGTGAAGCACGAACTCTCCGGAGGAGCCTTCGGCGTGGACTCCAGGGGGAAGGACGCACACCTTCGTGACCCGCCGGTGCCGACGGTGGCGCCGCCCATGGCGTTCGGCATCGACTCCTTCAGGGCCCTCGATATGGGCGAACAAGGGAAGTGGGAACCCTGGTGGTGGCCGCTCACACCAGGGCCTCAGCACTTCCTGGCTGGTGCCCTCACCCCGATGGCAGAGGGCAAGCCGTTTCTTCGGTGGAGCAGGCCGGGATCCCCTTGGGGAGCCTTTCCTTTCTCTGCCGCGGAGAACCAGCGGATCGGAGCCATTGCAGCAAGACGCAGCAAGGATCAGGAAGAAGGAGAAGTGAGGAGAGATAGACTGGAAGGGCACGCGCCGTTCCGTACTTATAACCGACGAAAGCCAACCGTCGACCGCCACGATCGCAGGTAATCATGACCCGCTTAGAATGCAGTGACTTGTCAAATCCGTGCAGTTGCCGAGGCGTCGTGGGGAAGCGGAGACGCCCACATCCAATCAACCGCCACGCAGCGCCCAAGGCCGGGCTGTTAGGGCCCGTGACGCTTCGCACTTGCCCTTTCGCCTCTCTGCTCGGCCATGTCCGTGTGCACGTTGGGCCCGGGGGCTACTGTCGGCGTTCTGGTAACGGGGGTCCCCAGACTTGCCTGCCTACGGCCTGCGGCGTGGCTCAAGGGGGCCCAGCACGGCCCATCTTCATCAAGACCCTCGCGAGGGGCCAAGCCTCACGGGGCGAACGACAAGGAGCTTCCTCAGGCACGGCCTCATCAAGCTGGCTCACGAGGAGGCGGAGAGTTCAAGGCGGGGTACCTCGCGAGGTGCCCATGACGCAAGCCATGACGACCAAGGGCGCCAGCCAGGCGCCAGCCCGCACAGTGTCCTTCTTTCCTCTTTGGTGCAAGGGGAGCAAGCGTAGGCGAGAGCATCAAGCAAAGGCATCCATTTTGGTGCAACAAGACCAAGACCAGTCCAACGGCAGGATGGAGGTCACTGTGGAGCCGAAGCCGGCGTCACCACCAGAGCCTTTGACAGGCGAGGACCAACTTTAGTCAGGATAAGTGTACCACATGTTCCCCTTCGAAATGGCCAATTGTTGGCGCTCTTCCCGCTCAATATTTGGGAAGAGGCCCAGGGCCTTTGCCTATAAATAGGACTAGCCACCATAGTATCTGGGCATCTGGAATCAACCCCTCCGAAGGGACAACACCACCACAGGAACAGACCCTCGTGAGGCTGTTCTTCCTTGTATTGTTCATCATCAGCCCAAGAGGCAATCCACCACACCACACACTGGAGTAGGGTATTACACCACAATGGTGGCCTGAACCAGTATAAACCCTGTATCTCTTGTGTTGTTCTTTTGGTAGTTTAGATCCTAGCGATTCAGTGAGGAACAGGTAGGTAGAAGGCAAAATCTCCGCGCGCACCACAGTGTTCGAACCTCAAGGGTCTGCCGGAACCCTAAATCCGACAGACGCCATGCCGGATGGTGGAGCAGCCGACCAGCCTCAGCCTGACCGTGCCTCTAGCAACGAGGCGCATACAAACATGCCGTCTGCCACTAGAAATGACCAAGCCGAGACTCGCCAACCGGCCACTCCCCCAGCCAGCACCGCCATCTCCACAGACCTGCCCAGCTCGCCCGTTGCGCCCTTGGCCTGAGCCGCCATCTTTATCTTTGTCTTCCTGCTTGTTAAGTCTTTTGAACAATATTTGTTAAACTCACGCAGTTCCACCCACTAGGTGTGTATTCAAACTAAGTTGAATGCCGGCCCTTGAAGGCCTTTTGTGTAAATATAATCTTGCATGTTCTTGACTTCCGACTATGTTTGCTTTTCATCTTTTTCGGTTGTTTCCTTTGCTGCCCTCCCTTGGTCGCCGCCTTCCCAGTTGGACAGCTGCTCTGCATTCTGTGGCTGGGAAAGTACTTGGGCATGTGGGAGGGCAAGTACTTAGCTTTCTTAGATTGTAGCAAGGTGAGTGGGAAGTCATCCAGCCGACTGCTTAGCAGCCGGTTGGTAGGTTGGGGAGCCGGCTTGAGTAATGTAAGCCCATTAGTCCTTAGCCATTTTTCATGTGGGCATCTTTTCCTGCCTTTGGCTCTTGTCGGTCGAACAGTCGATTCTGCAAGCTGCGACTTCTGGTGGGAGAGGACTTAGGTGCCGGCACACTACTTGTCCGACTGCAGGTGGTACTTAACACAATTCAAGGCGGCAAGTCCCCGGGCCGACTGGTCGAACCCGGTGCCGGACAGAAGAACAAATGTAGTGACACATTCATAGGCATGATACTCATCATATAGATAAAAGACGGTAGTCCCCGAGTGCTCGTCGGGGGTCCCGATGTCTTATACTTAATACAAAAGATAGCATGGTACATACTACGTCTAACTGTAAAATATTCGGAGGAGATTGGCGTTCCATGGTTGTTCCGACTCCTTGCCGGAATCATCTCTCTTGCGTGCCTTGGGCTTCCATGCATCGATCAGGTAGTAGGAGTCGTTCCCCAAGGCCTTGCTGTTGATGAAGGTGTCCTCCCAAGGGGCCGAGAGCTTGTGCTGGCCGGCTGTTCGCTGGATCAGTCAGAGAACAAGATCGCCCTCTTGGAAGGATCTTGGGCTTGACCTTCCGGTTGTGTTAACGGTGCAAACCTTGCTGGTAGATGGCGGACCAGCTGAGTGCTAATAGCCGGCCCTCTTCTAGCAGGTCGACGCCATCTTATCGTGCTTCCTTGGCCTCCGCTTTCGTGTTCATGGTGACTCGAGGTGAGTCGAACTCGATGCAGTTGGAATGACAGCCTCGGCACCATATACAAGGAAGAATGGAGTGAAGCCGGTTGACTTGTTCGGGGTGGTGCGCAAGCTCCAGAGGATGGCCGGCAGCTCTTCGAGCCAGCAGCCGGCCGAGCACTCTAGTGGCTCAACCAGTCGGGTCTTGATGCCGGACAGGATGAGGCCATTTGCTCGCTCGACTTGGCCATTTGCTGGGGGTGGGCAACGGACGCTAAGTCCAGTCGGATGCCCTGTGTCACGCAGAAACGTGCCAATGCTCCTTTGGCAAAATTTGTGCCGTTGTCGGTGATGATGCTGTGTGGTATGCCATACAGGGTGGTGATGTCTGCAATGAATGTCACAGCAGTCGGCCCATTCAAATTCTTGATTGGCTTCGCTCCAATCCACTTGGTGAACTTGTCTATGGCAACAAGCAGGTGTGTCATGCCACCACGTGCCATCTTGAATGGGCCCACCATATCCAGCCCCCAGACGGCAAAGGGCCAGGCGAGGGGGATGGTCTTGAGTGCGGAAGTCGGCATGTGTTGCTTGGAGCTGAAAAGTTGGGACCCCTTGTAGTGTTTGACCAAATCTTTGGCGTCTTCCAAAGCAGTCGGCCAGAAGAAACCATGGCGGAAAGCTTTGGCGACGAGTGATCTTGAAGCCGCGTGGTGGCCGCACTCGCCTTGGTGGATGTCCTTGAGGATTGCAATGCCCTTCTCTGGCTCGACGCGGTACTGGAAGACTCCAGTGACACTCGCCTAATGAGCTCTCTGTTCACTATTGTGTATGCTCCGGCGTGGCGTTGGACTTGCCTTGCCGAGATCTCGTCAGTCGGCAACTCTCTATTCACCAGGAAGTTGAGGATGGGCTGGGCCCATGATGGAGCTGCGACTTCTTCTATTGCCAACACGGCTACTGTGATCAGGGCAGGTGGGTTGGGTGGTGAAGAGTTGGAGTCGGGCACCACCTGTTGTGTCATTGGAGTCCCCGGGCCGACTGCTGCAGTCCCCGGGCCAGGTTCTGAAGTCCCCGAGCCAGGTGCGACTACTACAGTCCCCAAGCCGCCTGCCGAAGTCCCCGGGCCGCCTGTTGGGTTCCCCAAGTCGGATCTGACTGCATCATGTCAGGCGGCATGAAGATGGAGTCTGATTCTGGAGACGGCTTGACAGACGGTTTGAGGAGGCGCTGAAGGGAGAAGGTGGTTGGTATGGCTTGTTGGGTGGAGCCGATTCGTGCCAGGTCATCTGCTTGCTCGTTGTCGGCCTGTGGCACGTGGAGAAACTCGCACCCTTCAAAGTACCCACTGAGTTACTGAACGAGGAAGCGGTAGATCGCCATGTTTGCGTCCTTGGCGTCCCAATCACCAGATGATTGTTGGACCACCAAGTCCGAGTTGCCAT